>BSBN01000194.1:4471875-5962500 GCA_027924645.1 Cunninghamia lanceolata
TATTCAAGGTCATAACATAGAGGTATTCATCCAAGTCATAGGTCGGGTACTACTCACGACTACTAAGGTATTAGATACCAAGTGTAGATCAGATGGGTTTGAACCCTAATAACATTATATTCTAACACCATTTGACAATAGAAGAGCATCATCCCAAATCAAAGAGCATAATAGCCCAAGTAAAATATAACCATTTTCCAATGGACAACAACCACCATAAGAAAGAGAACAACACTTTGCAGCAAGGAAGTAGAAATAGTAGATTTTTATACTTTTTTTTTTGTAAAAGAGTAAATGCAAGCAGCTTGGTGAGTACGTAAAGGTCTACCCCCTCTGTCTTAAATTTTCTTGGGCAGACTTCACAGCAAGTTTTCCAATTATAAGTTTCTATGACTTCAACTTCAAGATGTGCACCCAAAGAAAATTAAAGAGTCGTTCAAGTTACAATGTTGATGAAACTAAAGGAGGGCTACTCAAAAAGATATAGAATAGGGCAGTCCCCAAAACATTAATTTCAGTTACATGGAACTTTCATAATTTAAAATTCAAAAAAATCCAAAAGTTCGTCCATGAACGGTATTGGTGAAGGTACACGATGGCCAGTCAGAGAAATAGAGAGGGGTGGTAGGAAGTGGGACCCAACATTAGTGCCAAGATCACATTTGTTTTCCAACAATAGGATGTTTGTTATAAAAGGTTAAAATAGCATTTATGGGCACTTCAAGCAATGTCGTGAGCACATCCAAACAAGTCTCGTAAATCCAAAATAAGCACAACAATTTCAACTCGGACTGGTCTCAAATTTTTCACATGATGTAAGGGATTAATTCATACGTTCCTTAAGAAAGGTTGCATTCCTCAGTTTGCCCAACATCATATCAACGACCTAGCCAGTCTACATCTAACAAAATAAGATTTGCAGAGTTTTTATTCATTTACCACACCACTCGTCTTCATTCATCTAACAAAATAGGGCATGCGTCAATCCTTGACTTAACTATGTGTTGCCAACGAAAGCAATATTGTTTGGACATAAGAGGAAAATTACCACAATCTACGAAAATATGAATACACATTTTGCATTGTAGACAAAAAGACACAAAGATATAAATTCATGCTAGGATACAATAATGAAACAAATAAAAGTCTTTATTCTGTGCCGAAACTGAAAGAAAGGAAAATAGGAAACAAACACTATTGAGGCTTGTTTTAAAGATGGAAACAGGTGATAAGAACAAGGCAGATCTGGTTTCCAAAACATCAATGCTTAAACCAAAACCTTGAAACCTACACTTGGATAGGATGTCTAGTGGCATATGAAGCCCAAACATAATTCAACATATCAGTAGATAGTATATACATAAAACCATAGTAAAACCAATTCAAGATTTCATGTGGTGGGGGTAACAGTAGAAGCATACCTTTCTCTTTTAACTCATCTGGGTTGTCGTGGTTTAACAACAAATTGAGAGCTTAATCTCACCCACCTGCTGCACTGCGATGAAATTTTAAGCACCCCGCTCTCCTCCCTCCTACGCTTCGTTTCTCCTTGTCGCTCCCAGAGAAGGGCAACTCTTCTCCCAAGGAAAGATCAGTCTCTCTCTTCAACGAGCCGCTGTTAGAACCCATTAATTTTCCAGCCCTCTGTATAAAAATAATGGATGTGAATGCCACCATACCTGAAATTGCAAGCTAGTAGGGTGGCCATGAATAAGAAAATAAGTTCTCTATATGTCATTAACCTTATGGGATGAAACACCCTCCAACAAGGCCTCCACAACATGTTATCATACACATCGGTCTCTCTCTTCTTTCATGCCTTGTCCTCTAAAATCTTTCAAATTTAACTACCCTTTGAAATCTCCACAACACAATTGAATACTGAAGGAGCTCCTGGTCCAATTTCAAGGTCATGCCATGGATGTGATGCAATAGATCATTGAGTCATCGACGAAAGAATGCATTCATTCAACTCGACTCGAGGAAATCTAGAGCTTGAAACCCCATCTCCTTTTGGAGCAAACATAGCTTCACCCAGAAAAAGGTCTTGGGATCACCTTTAAAGAATTGTATCCCCTTCTCGAACTATACCGATGCTGCACAGTGGAGGAAGATCTAAATCCTTTGCTAAAGACAGAGACCTCTGAAGAAATTGACCTTACATCCATTAACAAAAATCACTAGAAGGCCCCACTAGATGGGGAGAAAGATCTGTAGCCTTAATCGTGGAAGCACGAACAAGTCTTGGTGTAGCACAATCCACCGAGATCTTCCTGCCGTCCATATTCTCCTTTCTTACATGCCATCCTTTCCGTCCTATCTGCTCACTCTTTTGTTATGTATATGGCCACCATCAGATAGACTAAGCATGAGACCCCTTCCTACACGCCACCGTATCCAAAACCATAAATTCATTCACCAACGTCGTAAGATATTTCTTGCCTACAAAGATATTTTCTAAATTAATTGCCTCACGAAACAAAGAACACGGGGTTGTTACATCCATCTTATTTACTCTTTCCACCCCTCATTTCTTTTCTTTCCCAACGTCTGAGGATGAGGTCATTGCTTTCAATCCTATTCAAAAATAGATGTTCTAAAGTACATAAAAGTACACAGTAAAAAATAACACATAATGATAGAAACACCAACGAGCTTATGTGCCCATCTTCCTTTCCCAATGGACCAAATAGTCCATGGCAAGTACCTCTATATTGATTTTACCTTCCCTATTACCGTCAAGTCACAATACATTGTTTAATGATTTTAGCTACCTCGTGAAGTAATGTCAAAAATCATTCCATGATTTTTTTAATTCAAAAGGATATTAAAAAAATAATAAATAAATAATAATAAAAAAAAACTTACAAAGTAAACTTTTAAATGCCTTTTTTTCAAGGTTACACAAAATTTCTAGGAAAAAGATACTCGAGCTCACACGGCTGTTTTTGGCGACGAGATGTGCATAGAGAAGGAAATTTGAAATCCTAAATATTTAAGAGGTACTCTTGAGAGAATGAGTACATATGTTATTCAATTATCCAAATGATGGAAAGATTATATATTATTTCTAATTTGATTATTTATTTATTTATACAAATAAAAATTAGTAATATCTGTTGGTATTTTAAGTCTATTGGTAAAACTAATTTAACAAACCTATCTAATTACATACAACAAATCAATTTAAATTTGATATTCAGTTCTTATCAACTCTCTAACGGAATCAAAAACCTATGATATTTACGAGATACTCTCCAAGAGAAAAGGAAATTTCAAAACGTCTCCAAAATTATTGGCGGAGATGGAAACACGGCTAAATGGATAATATTTTCAAGGTCTAATATCAGATATGACTCTATATAAACCAAGCATATGTACAGAACAAAAACACAGACAAAAGTTTGGTTATAGAATCTGGCAATGGCGGACAACAAGAAAGCTATAGCACTTGTTCTTGTTATTACATGTATGTCAATATGTTGTGCTCGTCCATTAGAACCTTCCATTCTCTCTCCAATTGCTAAGGTACACAGACCAGTGCATGCTGTGGAGACTAAGGGTCCCTATAAGGTAATATTAATTACAGGAATAACAATTTTATTGCAAAGTTTGATAGTCTGCACTATATCAAAACATTAATAAATGTACTTGTATTTAAGAGTGTTTTGCTAGTAATGGATGCAATTGTTGTATAAAATAGAAAAGATAGTATTCACCACAGTGATAACAAATTTAGTACAAAGTTTCATAGTTTGCACCACATCGAAAGATAAACATATGACCTTTGTATTGGCTTCGATCTATAATCTGACGATAGCATCAACATGATTTGTATTGGCTTTGATCTTTAATTTTTATGATAGGCCTAACCTAATTGAAGGAATGATGTTGCAGAGAGTTGAGCGGATAGAAGTGGAGATGGATGATGTTATGAAATTAGGTAAGAGGCCGCATGTTGTTTCTACTGATAGTGTTCCAGCTCCTTTGGAGCTAACTGAAGTGAAATTGGATGATGTGAAGAGTTTTTCCAAGCCAGTATTCAGTAAGTTACCGAAGGGACCTGTTCCTCCCTCTGGGCCTTCCGGTGGAGAAAGTGGACCTGTTCCTCCCTCTGGATAAATTGGAAATTTGTAGAGAACTCCGCTACTATCGCCTTCCCATATTCACAGAATAAGAGGCTGTTTGACAAAGTTCAAATTATGCCAGGAGAGCATTCATTTATTAGATCGAATGAAATAAAGTTCAAATCATGAAAAATGTTTAAATTATAGACACTTAGCATAAATATGTAAGAAGTTCAAATTATGGATTTCTTTGAGAAAAATCTTTCAAACCGTCTTTTCAATGAATGAGCATTAATCAATTATTCGTGACAACAACATAGGTGAGTGAAAATCAACCAAACTATTTATATAATGAGTACAATTTTTTATGTTCTTGAAAGATAAAACAACCAATAAGGTTAGGTATAGTAAAAATGATCTATATTGTTTAGTGGTATTATTTAAATAATTTCTAATTATTTAATTAAATTTATTATTTTCATCAATTTAATTTTCCTTTCAATTTTGATCAAATTAACATTTTATCAATTTTATTCTTCTAATCCACTTTAATTAAATATTTTTAATTATTTAATTAAATCATTATTTTAATCTTCAATTTTACAATAATTAAATAATTTCTATTATTTAGTTAATTCATCAGTTTAATTGCTACATTATTAAATAATTTTTAATTATTTAGTCAGGTAATATTTCCTCTACAATTAAATTAACTAACATAATTTATTTAATGATTTTTTTATTTTCCTCTCTTACAAATAAATAAAATCAAATATTTTATTTATCTTCTATTTTTTCCATATGCACATGAATTAAATAAATTTATTTATTTCTCTTGTCTCTCTATCCACACATGTAAAATAGTAAATCACAATTTGAGTTAACTTATTATCCAAATCTCTTTTTTATCAATAGATTGGTTAAATAGAAAAAGTAATTATATTAAGAAAATCAAATCAATTTCATTATCCATAGAATCGTTAAATAGAAAAAGTAATTATATTTATGAAAATCTAATCAATTTCGTTATCCGTATAATATTAACTCATAAAACAAGTTTTTTTACATGAACACATGTTGCATGCATAGTCTTTATGTCCTCTGAATTTATCTCATCTGTCAATTTATTTGTTTATTCTCCACTGTTGATCAATATCATGTGAAATCTATCCTTATTCATCATTTTTCTACAAGCATGCTACATTCTTGGCTACAAGTCCACTATAGTCTTGCCTATGGGTTATCTATAGCCTTAGATATAGAAAATGAGTCCTGGTTGCTAGTGACTAATTGACTAATTTTACTAACTCATTTTGTTGCATCCAAACAATTTCCAAGCATAAAAATATCATGATTCAAACAATAGATGTTTCATTACCTTTAAAAAAATACTATAAAAATACAATCATCTAATAAACTTCAAACATACTAAGCATTGTGCTTTATAGGATGAAAAGGGTATTAAAAGAGTGTAGTTTGATATGATGTGTAGGATAAAGTAAGAGATAAAAATTATCAAATAGAGATAATTATAGGGCTCATCAGAAGGAAAACATAATGAACAAGTTGTTTAGGAACCAAATACAAGGAGAATTAGATTTTAATATTAGGGATTCAATTATAAAAGTCAAGGGAGAAAGAGAAAAAAGGGGTTGCTAGAAAAGAGCCAGATGCCATGTGTTAATAGAAGATCTTCTAAAAAGTTGATTACAAAGGAGTTAAGGTGGGATAGCCGATCAAGTGCTAACTATAAGTCTATTGAGATCCATGAGGATGATGAAGCACCATTTAGGTAGTTACTATCCACGGAGTTGATCTACAAAGAAAGTTTGAATAGTATGGAGACCAAATTTCAAGCTGACTTTAGCCTATGAGGGTATTAAAGAGGGCTACAAAGAAGGTCTAAGTTTTTATACCTTTAATAGGTGATAAGAAAAAATATTGAAATGTGAGGGAAATGACCTCCTATGTGGGGACTATAAGTGTAAAATCCTAGGAGATTGTATAAAAGTGTGTATAAAAAGGGTATTGTCCCCTATAAATTGTAACCTTGTAATTTCCTTATATGAATAAAATAAAAAAGTATTTGTTTGTTCATTACTCAAGTTACAAATCTCACTATGTTTTATTTTGAGTGTGGGTGGGAATTCATAGGCCACAAGATCATCCTTCCCCTAAATGGAGGCCCTGATCATAAGATCTAAACAATTTGTGGTATTAGATCTAGGTTAGGGATATATGAAGGCAAGTTGAGAGTGGCTTAAATGTAAGATAATAGGAGTGAAACTTGTAATAGTAAATATTAAAAAAATAGTTCTTATATTGGATTGTAAAAGGAGGCTACAATAGTGGTTAGCCAAGGGAAATTGCATGTGGTGGAAATTTTTAGAAGAAGAGTTGTAGAGGGAGAAACTCTAAGTAGGGAAAAGTAGGGAAAAGTAGGGAATAGTAGGGAATAGTGATGAAGTGATGAGGCAAGTAGGTTATAGAGGAAGGAGAAAGGTGGATCAAGAAGAGACTTGGGAAGAAAATCCATGAGGTGAGGAGAATTAAGACATGTCTAGAAACAAGATTGAAGGAGAAGAGATTCACATAATCATCAATTCAATGTAGTCATGTGTGGTGGTGGATAGTGAAAGGAAAGTGTCAACAAATTACTAAACATGGAGGTAGTGTGGTAGAAAAGACAAACCCAAAGGTAATTGGAAAATTTTTGAACCAAAATGAGGTAGTTTAGTAGAGTTTCAATATTGAGGAAGCTAGGAAAAATCATTGAACTTAGATGCTATCATGAAAAAGGCTAAAGGAATGCATCTTCCAACAAAGACTATTGGGTAGAAGGTTAAGGAGTGGAGAGAGGGAATGATCTCCATCAAGTTGTAATCAGGAGGAAAAGTTTAAGGAGAGTGTAATGTTGGGAAAGAAGTAAATAAGTTGCACAACTATGCACCAAATAAAACTTGTAGACCTATGGAGGGTAGATCCAAAGATAATGAAACTATGAATGAGTGTAGTAGAAGGTGGAAGAAGTCAAAGTGTAGCTAGGATGGTTACAATAGATAAATATTTTATGGTGGAAGAGGAGTGGGTAAGAGGAACAAAAATACTTACATAGGTTGGGAGCATTTGTGATGAAGAGTTTGATTTATCACATGAGGATGAAGTCTGAAAAATACCATCAACTCTAAGTGTAATAGAAGGAAATGAATACATGGGAAAAGAGTTGGAAGGACACATTGGGGATTGGCCATGACCCACAAACCACATGAGGAATTCTATTCCTAATGTCAAAAGACATTATTGTATAGAGTAGGTAGTAGTGAATGCATTTAGTCCATGAGGGAGCACACATGAAAATAAGGAAGACATGAAAGAGGGTCCTTAAAAGTGCAACTGTGAGTCTCAAGAGAGTCTCTAGGAGAAGTACATGAAAAATGAGATACACAAAGAGTGAAGGAGGCTAGAGGAAAAGACACACCTAGTGATGATAGTAGAAGTGCACTCAAAGCAAAGCCTTACATGTTAGTGTTATGTTAGAAAATGTCCCCTTGGGGGTTTTTCCCTCTTAAGGTTTAGATCTCAGGTTCTATTATTACATTTAGAGAATATTGCATGTTATATCTAACTCCTAATGAGGAAACCCTGAAGTCTTATGGAAAATAGGACCTAAGGGATCACATTTTGATGGATCTTGAAGAAAAATGGCAAGGTGGACTTGGGCACTAGCACCCAATCCTACCATATTTTGGGTCTGCCCTAATTTAAAATGTTAGTTTAGTGACTATTATTTGTGTCCTATGCCGACATCTAAAGTTTGAATTATGAAATTCTTAGTGGGAATCTTTGTAGTTGCATACATAAGCATGATTAGGTTTTATTTGTAAACTAGGTGACTTTGATGTATACTTGTGATCCTAAAGCATTCAAAATATTCATTGTGTTGCAGAGTAGAGCATTGTTATTGTGTTTGTGTTTTACAGATTTGACATCCATCTCCTCATTGCATGAAGAGTATCTTACTTCCAAGAGATCTTCACTATAAGGTGATATCTATTGTGTTTTCAAACATTTATCATTTGGATTTTTTCCTCTATCCCGCTAGGATATGCACTCTTATTTGATAACGGTGTTCAGAAGACTTGAATGTCTCCGGTGGTTGACCAAGGTAAGTCTCTAAACACTACAACCTGCTTCCACACTACTTGTGATTGTAGGTTATAGGTGTCACATCTGGAAGAAGTAGAATTGTAGTGAAGGTTAACGGACATCAAGGATTCAATATCTAAAAAGAAGCTAAAAATTGGAGCTTTTCTTGGACTAGGGTCCTAGTCTCCATTGTTGGCAAGAGATACTGCTTCGCATGATAGGTATTGTCATTGATGGCAACTAAGACTATTCTACTCATCCGTATAACATAATTTGTTCATACAGGAAGTCAGAATCAGAATTTATCTATGTCCAGGTAGCCAAAAACCAAGCATGTGACAGGGTCTGATATCTTGGTCTGGATCTCTCCAGTGGTAAATTAGAGTATGCCGCAGATTTGAAGGAGTCATAAGGATTGTCAGGGAAATCTAAATCCATAATTTTAACCTCTGATGATGAAGGATTCAAAAGTTATTTGCATCTGAGTATAGGGTTACAGTTTGACAGTGTAGATAGTAGAAGAACAGGCCAACCTTGTAATTGATCTTGGTTTCGGATAAATGGAAGTTGTTAGTTGGATGATTTGTGATGATCAGTGATAGTGGCTCACATGATTGATGATTTGTGAATGCAAGTTTTGATCTGCGTTACAAGTTATGCATGGATTCAGCTAATAGAGCAGAGTCTTCAACAAAGTTGTAAGTGTTCTTGAAGCTGATTGAATATCATGATACAGATATATATAGCCAATGGATTTAAGTGATTTGGGTGTGTGTTTGATGTGACTATGGAGTAAGTGTGAAAAGGGTAGAGATCTAAGGTTCAAATGATAGCAGAGCACTAAACAGGGCAGAGTGACAATGAAATGTGTAAGATTAGTATTTTGTACTTAACCAGAACTAAATTCTTGCATTAGTAGATGCTATTCATCAGTTCAAACTTCTTGTTATCCTCTTGTAATCATCTCTGTAGGTAGTGAGCCTCTATTGAGTAGTGAGCTCTGGGTAGTAAGCCCGAATACATGTGCATTCCCATTTATAAAAATACTTTTAACAGAGTATTAATCTATGTGGGTTAACCCCCACTAAAGTTTTCCCCTTAACCGAGTTTCCATGTTAAAAAGCTTGGTGTTAAGTGTGTTATTGTGTTGTTGTTCACATGTTTATGATTATTGTTTTTCATGGTTAAATTATTGATCTATTTTTAAGTGGTAAAAGAAAGAATTAACTACAAAAAGTATTAAAGTTGGTTTCAGTGGTAGAAGGTGTTTGGTTCAGTAGTGCTTTAGTTTTAGTGGTAGAAGGTGTTTGGTTCAGCAATCCTTAAGTTTCAGTTTCAATGCATTTCTTGGTATTTGTGTTTCAGTCTGATTGCATAGATATTGGGTGCCACTTTGTTTTTAGTTTTATGGATGTTTCAGTTTAAGCCTATTCTGACTCTATGCCCAATGGATAAGGCATTATTTTCTCTGGGTTCAAAGTGAGCAAGCTCACTTTCCCAGCCAGTCGCCAAGAAATGTTGAGAAATTTTCACACCATTTCAAAATGTTGATGAGTGTAGAGGTACCTATTTACACTATTCTAGAGGAGCTCAGATCTAAAGGATAGCCTCCATCAAAAGATGACACTTAGCTACAAAGTCACATAAAATGAAATGCTTTATCTCTATGAGTATGAAGAAACATTCCTATTTGAAAGGCTCGGCCTTATTTAATGAAGCCAAGAGTTAGATGATGGAGACAGAGCCTTTATTTTCTAAAGACACTACAAGAGGAAGTTCCAGGCAACTATAAATAATAGCGTCACTAGTTATGAGAAAGGCGCAGAGGTGCATAATGTTCAATGGCATTTAGCCTTTGTTTCATGACACAGACTTCTGATGAAGGTGTAGTCACCTTTGAGAGGTGCAACATCTAGTTGAGGACTCAGCTTATAATGTGGTGTAGCCATTCAGTGATACAAAGAAACTCAGCATAGAGAGGATCAACCTACATTAAAAATTGTAGCATCATCCAAGCTTTAATACTGCATATTCAGGATTCAAGGAATGTAAATATTGGCACTTCCTATGAATAAAATTCAGTCTCTTTCTAATAGAACCAAACAAGAAGGGAAGATGGCCGGTTAAGAAACAGAGGAATCATCTTTCAAATAGTGCACGACCTTTGCAGATGGCACAAGTTCAATACCAAGGACACAACATATCACTTATAATGATGGCCGTTGCATTAGAGAGGACATGCACAACCAAGTTTAATGATGCATGACCTTTTTAGGGCAAGAAAATCATAAAGTTACAATCCAAGCATTGTTGAAGTCTATGCTCCAGCATAATAATGGTGCAACCACCAAATGAGGAAACAACGAAGCCTATAGTGTAGGTGCAATCTTGGATATGATAATGGGGGTCACATAATATTCAAAACAACTCTCATGTATGGTGTATACAAATGAAAGCGCTGCCTGTGTAGTGTATCAACCACTTCTCAGCACACAGTCAATGTTAAATGGATAGCACACAAGTTAGAACAAGGTGCCAATATGTGAAATTGATGCATAGGAAGTAGAAGGAAATATGCCATTCAAATAATGGTGTAGTCCTGAATAGCACACAACCATGATAGTGGAAGATAGTGCTCAACATTCAAAGGAGCAGCCATATCAGGAACATTAGGATCGATTTGCAAAATGAACCAAGTCACATCTATGTTTGAAAGACTCACACAATCTTAAAAGATTCATCATACCATCTAAAACTATGGCACATAATGTGATTTGTAGGGGAAAGCAAAGCTCACTGTCATGTTGGGGATACATAGTAAATTTGAAACATAGCTACAACCAACGTTGGATGCTGAGGAGAAGATCAATGACTCACACTTCAAATGGAGAGGGTCCACTCAGGAAGTAATGGAGGCTACCACTTGTCACATCTGTGGGTTTTTGAGGAGAGAAATTCCTCTCCCAAACTACCGCCCTTCTTCTACATGGAGGCTGTGTGTGCCTGTTAATTCATTTGTTTTTGTTTTATTTAAAACTCATAAAATGATATAAGAATCACATGAGCGAGGTGGGGATGAGTATTTTATTTTTATATTGAGTCTTTAATGAAGGTGAGCCTTCCCTACATAAAGCTAAATGCTTTATTTAAAATGCATAAGAGTCTTTTCCATGGGGATGTTTAAAGGTAACTTTAAAATGTTTTAAAGGGAGTTACATGTGGGTCCCTCAAGGTAAAACAAAGTTGAAGGTTGATTTAACAAAGACTCATAGTTTACTCTATGCCACTCCTCATGGGAGGTAAAAAAGAGAGATGCAGCCCTAATATTTGCACAACCACTTTTATTTTTACGACAAGCAAGAAGAAAGAGGAGCAGGAGGTTTTTCCTTTCTTACGACAGTCACATAGTAGAGATGGAGGAAAATGCATTTCCAGCCATGGAAGACTCAGTTCAATGCCAGTTTAATTGCCAGATATGATTATCAACCAGATTTTGGGGTAGATTTAGTGGGTTTCAATTGTAGATATTATTTTGGGTAGTTGGGAAAGATTTTTAGATATTCACAAAGGGATTCAATTTATGGGTTATAAATATACAGATCTGTTGGTGATTGTTTTGATGCAATCATAACAATAAGTTAAAATTTACATATAATGAACTAAAACTATACTTGAAAGATAAGAAGGAATCGTTTAAGATTCGCTTAATCCCAAGTTTACAGTGGTCAGGTCTTGACCTATTGTTCAAATTTAGTTGGTCAATGTGAAATTGTAATGTTCAAGGGGCCTTACGTAGTTTAGGGTTTCTTTTTGGTTTACTAGACTCAAACTATGCAAAAAGATCATGAGATATGTCAATACTTTTTCATTCCTTTGCATAAAAGTGTTACTGTGCTGCAAAGCTTTAGATGGTTGTCTTGAATTACTGTAGCCTTCCTCTTTATATATTTATGAAAACTTGTCTACTTTTAACTCTGTTGTTCATGCTTCTTTAAATATGAAACAAATTTCCTTCAAATTTCTACGTTTTCAGCGAAATATTTTAGATGGGTTGGGAAAAGTTAGAAAGACCTACTCTAAACGTCATTTACTCTACCGAAGGATCTAATTGTTCTGTTATGCACTATATAAATCATACATCAATTTGATCAAATCCACAGTAAAAATCCTTAAATGTAAGTTCTGAGCATTTTCACAAACATACATTTAAAATTGCAAGCTCTCAAAGAAAATATTTCAAAACACAAAGAAGAGCAGGAGAAAACTCAGAAGATAGATGCAGAACTCCAGATTCTATTGTATTAGAAACAAACAGTCATACATAATTTACAATGTTGGAATGACTCTTAGTTTCATTGATCAAACTATAGAGAACTTACAAGCTTTACATATACAATAAGGAAGCCAGATGTTCCACACACTCCTTACTGCAGACAACAGGTGACCTCCTTCCTCTACTTCTAAACTAAACTATGCCCAGAAAGAATCTACAATTCTGGCAAAATGCTAAAATCCCTGTGTGTTCCTAAAATCCCTGTTGTAAATATTACAATGTATTAAAGCACAATATATAGACTTTCTGATTGTCCTTAATATAGCCCAAATCCCTAATGGTTAAGCAATGGTTCAAACCCTAAGTTACAGCATTAAATGGTGCAGAACCATTTCCCAAAAAATATCTCCAAGTAATGTGTCAAATCCGGGTGAAAATACGCCTCTTTCTGAAACCCTAGCAGTTCAGAAGTAAATTCTACAACCTACCATCATTATGTTTTATCTGCATTTTGGGTCTTCTCATTGATGTCCCTTGACTTTCTGCACATTATCCTCATCTTCTCTTTACTTCTGAAATCTGATTCTCCTTTCAAGACGTCACTACCATTAAGTTTTAGCTTCCTCTTCCAGCTGCTGACCTGCAAAAATAGACCAGCAATAAGTACCATTGATTATTAAACAACCACTTTCAAAACACCTGTTAGATCCAAGTGGGGATTGAGCAAAAAATTGCGGCTATCGGGTCAAAATCTACAAAAAATGCATTCATACTACACATACTGTGTCAACCATCGCAGACCAGAAATGATGCATACGTAGGGTCAAAGTGTGCCAAAAACCCTAAAAAAACCTATTGCTAAATGTTTCCCGCCTATCAGTGCCAAAAAACCATATTGGCGGGCCCTAAAGATTGCCCACCGACTTCCTGCGTCTGGCCGAAAAATGGCCCCCTTATCTTCCTTTTATTAGAAACAGTGCCCCACAGAGAGTGACACATGGCGCGTTCCATGCGAGGGGCTTTGAAACTTTTGCTTTATGCAGAAGGTGACACTTGTCACATTCCGCACTTCCTAGAAACTATTCTCAAAACATACGAAAACCTTTAGATTCATGCGGAAGAAGACACGTGTCGCCTTCTGCACCATTGTTAGGGGCTACTGAGAGCAAGCAGATGCTCTCCCAAAACTTTTGAGACTCTTGCGGAAAGTGACACTTGTCACTATCTGCACGATTGTTGCAACTTTTAGGGACTTATTGGGGCACTTTGAAACTTCTTTGCAGAAGGCACCACATGGCGTCTTCCGCGTAGCTGTTAAGGTACTTGGGGCTCGGTGGGTCATCTTTCGGAGTGTGACACTTGTCACTCTCCGAAGAACCCTGGAAACCTGCAGAGGACTTGTGGAGAGTGACACTTGTCACACTCTGCAGAGCTTTGGAAACTTTAAGAAACACCCTGTAGAAGGCGCCATGTGGCATCTTCCGCGCAGCTCTTGAAACTTTTAAGAAACCATTGTAGAAGGCGCCATGTGGCGTCTTCCGTACAACTTTGAAACTATTTGGATACGTTTGGAAGGGACCTGTGGAGGGTGACACATGGCACAATCTGCGCAACTATTAAAACTGTTAAGAAACTTTTTAAGCCTGTGGATGGTTTTAAATTTTTAAAGGGGCTCGTCACGGAAGGTGACAAGTGGCACGCTCCGCGCGATTGTTAGAAACGGCTGGGGCTCTACGTTGGTTCTTTGCAATGCCATTGAGACTCATGCGGAGTGTGACACTTGGCACGCTTCGCGTAGCCATTTGAAACATTTAGGAACATTTAACGAAACATTTGAAACCTTGCATTATTTAAACCCTTGTAGTGCATTTTACCAAAATAGGCATAACTTGCAAAATATGGCAAATTTTTAGATGATTCAAAAAGGAACCCTGGCTCATTTTTGACAAGGAATCTAACCATACCATGCACTGGCACTCAAAATGCATTTTCTCACTAATTTTATCTAGGTTTGCAAATTTCACTCTCTTTTCCCTTACCACCAAGGATAGACCCACAAAAACAGAAGCAAAAAGCAAAGCCACAGCAGGGGTCCCTATTTTGCTAAGGAGTAAAATGGGGCGTGTTGTGAACATCACAACAACTAGCAACCAAACAAAACAACCAAATTCAAGGCATCCAAGAAAACTAAGTGAAATAAATGCATAACTTCTGACTATCCATCTTGCAAATTATTATTCAGCTTGAGACCTAAGGTATTCAATAAGGGTGCATGAATTTTCATTTTCAGTTTAATTGTGTGCACGTGATTAATAAGCCTCATCTCGAAGATCAGTTGAACAAACCAGTGACTGATATTATCCTACGTAGGTGAGGATATTCTCTCATAGCCGACTGGATAGAGCCTTGCTGCCAGTGAGCATCTATAGCCCCGACAAGGTTATCGTTACAATTCTCCTAAGTAGAGCCCCATTGCCAGCGAGCGTCTATAGCCCCAGCAGAGTTACTTAGATGGCTTAATCTAGATTTTCAGTATAATCTACTTTATTTATTTTTATTTTTTTATTTTCTGATTTTGAATGAGATTTCACAAGATATAGCAATTTGTAGCTTCATGATGCAAGGAGTGGACACTTGCTGAAATTAGGCTGAGAATTGTAATTGTAGCATGGGTGACCTCTAATTTTTCACCTAATATCTACACTGGTAGGTTCAACAAACCCAAGTATTTTAGGTGTGTCATCGTGAGAAACTTGCCTCGAATTCTCAATCACATTTATTGAATACGAAATTTCAGAAGATAAATAACTCTCTACATTCATGACAGTCACAACAAGTTATGTGTAAATTGCAAATGATTGACTTGAATATTCTAAATTTATACTATTTTGGATGGTTGCTAGTTTGCTCTTTAATACTCTAAAGTAAAATAAAGATCCCTGCTGAGGAGACAACAAACAAACCAACCAAATAGACTGTACAAAAAGTAAAAAGCAAAAAAAACTGTACAAATAGAAACAAAACAATAAATAGAAAATAAAACTATACAAACAGCCAACCCCAAAAAGAAAACAGCAAAAGAAGAGCCAGACATTACTTACACTATATACAAGCCTCTACAAGGCAAACAGAACTAGGAAAAGATCCAAGAACACCCCTACTTGCATATTTCTTTAGATTGTGCAGGAGTAATAGGGTATTAGTTATGGTTCTTAACTTAGCAAATTTATCTTTAAATTCTAAAAAAAATTCTTGTATTCTAAATTCATTGTGTTTATCAGAATAGCTCTCAACTATCAGCAATTGGGGCAGCCCATCATTTTCATGATTAATCCATATGCATGTCCTTGCTCTTAAATTTCCATAATTAAAGTAACATTCGGCATTATTAATTGAGGAAAGGAAAGAGACAACCTGATGTATTTTTAGCTCTGTAGGACATGTTTGTTCTTTGATAGCTGGTCCTCCTTTTACCCTTGTACTTTCATTATTTGGCTCCATGTCTAGTCTTACTTTTTCAAATTGAAAGATGAATGACTCAAGATGTATCATTTCTTCATCTTTATCCATCTTTGTCCCTTCATTCCGGATGTTTAGTTTATCCTCAAATTCAACACACCTCCTAATGTTCTCATTAGTTTCCTGCAAATCAGCACTTAAATGAGTATCTTGATCATCATAATCTGATATACAAAAAATAATCATTTCTAAATCACTTGAGAGTAAAGGTGGAACAACATCTCTTGATTGACAGGAATACTCCCATGTTTCATTTTCAACATGGCATTTGGGTGATGTCTGATTTTGCATAGCAATAGCATGATCTTCAGTATTCTTCATTTTCAAAAATTGTTCATCTGATGAATCACTTTTATCATCCTGTGTGGAGTCTGATTCTATTGACCTGCAACAATCTTAAACTTGGTCATTTAATTTAAATAAGCTAGTCATGGGATTAGGATTTACTTTCTCCTCTATGACTTCACTAGTTGCTATAGTGGGAACTTCATCAGTTTTAGTGCTGTTTAATTTTTTCATTTGTCCACATTTCTCCTTTCCATAAAATGACTCAAGGAAAGACGTTTTACTATCTTTACCAAAAGCATTAGGATCAACAATAAAGACCTTATCCGGACAAATGGTTTCCTCTCTACAAGATTTAAAAGATTTATACCTGTATTAGGAAGTAGAGACCTACTATCAATTCCACCATAATATGATCTAAGAAAAGATGTGCTGTTATCATTCCCTTCTAGAATTGATTTATCTATTGTATTTTCTAACCACCTATTAGTTCCTAGTGCTGTATCAGCTTGTTGCTCCAAAATTTCTTTTTTCTACCAGTCTTCAGCTCTAAACACATCTGAAAAAATAATTAGTCCTTTCAAATATGAATCTATCCTAGTGAGGAATGTTAAACATTTAAGTTCACTGTGTTCAATAGTCTAGTGTATCCTGCAACAACTAGACAAACCAAAATTAGATAAACTTTGAGAATAACGTTGTTCATTCAAAGCTCCCTGAAATAAAGGACTATTAACTTGAAAATTGTCCCCATATGAGTCCATTAAAAATGGGACCTATTTTTAACTTTTTAGGTTTTTTGGAATTTTATGAGATCTGGCATATCTTAGAGTATAGCATTTAAACTCAGAAATTTAGCCCTAAACCAAATCATGCCCTCCTTCTAGCGCCAGGAAACTGTTGGTGATTGTTTTGATGCAATCATAACAATAAGTTAAAATTCACATATAATGAACTGAAACTATACTTGAAAGATAAGAAGGAATCATTTAAGATTCTCTTAATCCCAAGTCTACAGTGGTCAGGTCTTGACCTATTGGTCAAATTCAGTTGGTCAATGTGAAGCTGTAATGTTCAAGGGGCCTTACATAGTTTAGGGTTTCTTTTTGGTTTACTGGACTCAAACTATGCAAAAAGATCATGAGATATGTCAATACTTTTTCATTCCTTTGCATAAAAGTGTTACTGTGCTGCAAAGCTTTAGATGGTTGTCTTGAATTATTGCTTCCTTCCTCTTTATATATTTATGAAAACTTGTCTACTTTTAACTCTGTTGTTCATGCTTCTTCAAAAATGAGACATATGTCCTTCAAATTTCTACGTTTTCAGCTAAATATTTCAGATGGGTTGGGAAAAGTTAGAAAGATCTACTCTAAACCTCATTTACTCTACCGAAGGATCTAATTGTTCTATTATGCACTATATAAATCATACAGCAATTTGATCAAATCCACAGTAAAAAACCTTAAATGTAAGTTCTGAGCATTTTCACAAACATACATTTAAAATTGCAAGCTCTCCAAGAAAATATTTCAAAACACAAAGAAGAGTAGAAGAACACTTAGAAGATAGATGCAGAACTCCAGATTCTATTGTATTAGAAACAAACAGTCATACATAATTTACAATGTTGGAATGACTCTTAGTTTCATTGATCAAACTACAGAGAACTTACAAGCTTTACAAATACAATAAGGAAGCCACATGTTCCACGCACTCCTTACTGCAGACAACAGGCGACCTCCTTCCTCTACTTCTAAACTAAACTATGCCCAGAAAGAATCTACAATTCTGGAAAAATGCTAAAATCCCTGTTGTAAATATTACAATGTATTAAGGCACAATATATAGACTTTCTGATTGTCCTTAATACAGCCCAAAACCCTAATGGTTAAGGAATGGTTCAAACCCTAGGTTACAACATTAAATGGTGCAAAACCATTTCCCAAAAAATATCTCCAAATAATGTGTCAAATCTAGGTGAAAATATGCCTCTTTCTGAAACCCTAGTAGTTCAGAAGTAAATTATGTAACCTACCGTCATTATGTTTTATCTACATTTTGGGTCTTCTCATTGATGTCCCTTGACTTTTTACACTTCGTCCTCATCTTCTCTTTATTTCTGAAATCTGATTCTCCTTCTAGGACGTCACTGCCATTAAGTTTCAGCTTCCTCTTCCAGCTGCTGAACTACACAAATAGACCAGCAATAAGTACCATTGATTATTAAACAACCACTTTCGAAACACCTATTAGATCCAAGTGGGGGCTGAGCAGAAAATCGTGGCTATCGGGTCAAAATCCACAAAAAATGCGTTCATACTGCACATACCGTGTCAAAAACTACTGGGTCAACCATTGCAGACTAGAAACGATGCATACGCAGGGTCAAAGTGTTCCAAAAACCCTAAAAAAACCTATCGCTAAATGTTTCCTGCCTATCGGCGCCAAAAAACCATATCGGTGGGCCCTAAAGATTGCCCACCGACTTCCTGCGTCTGGCTGAAAAATGGCCCCTTTATCTTCCTTTTATTAGAAACGGTGCCCGCAGAGAGTGACACATGGCGTGTTCCACGCAATGGGCTTTGAATCTTTTGCTTTATGTGGAAGGTGACACTTGTCACATTCTGCGCTTCCTAGAAACTATTCTCAAAACCTACGAAAACCTTTAGATTCATGTGGAAGAAGACATGTGTCGCCTTCCGTGCCGTTGTTAGGCGCTACTGAGAGCAAGTGGATGCTCTCCCAAAACTTTTGAGACTCTCGTGGAAAGTGACACTTGTCACTATCCGCATGATTGTTGCAACTTTTAGGGGCTTATTGGGGCACTTTGAAACTTGTTTGCAGAAGGCGCCACGTGGCGTCTTCCACGCAGCTGTTAAGGTACTTGGGGCTCGGTGGGTCATCCTTCGGAGTGTGACACTTGTCACTCTCCGAAGAACCCCAAAAACTTGCAGAGGGGCTTGCAGAGAGTGACACTTGTCACACTTTGTAGAGCTCTGGAAACTTTAAGAAACACCCTATGGAAGGTGCCATGTGGCGTCTTCCGCGCAGCACTTGAAACTTTTAAGAAACAATTGCGGAAGGCACCACGTGGCGTCTTCCACGCAACTTTGAAACTGTTTGGAAACATTTGGAAGGGACCTGTGGAGGGTGACACATGGCACGATCCATGCAACCATTGAAACTGTTAAGAAACTTTTTTATCCTGTAGATGGTTTTAAATTTTGAAAGGGGCTCGTCGCAGAAGGTGACAAGTGGCACGCTCTGCGCGACCGTTAGAAATGGCTGGGGCTCTACATTGGTTCTTTGCAACACCATTGAGACTCATGCGGAGTGTGACACTTGGCGTGCTCTGCATAGCCGTTTGAAACATTTAGGAACATTTAACGAAACATTTGAAACCTTGCATTATTTAAACCCTTGTAGTGCATTTTACCAAAATGGGCATAACTTGCAAAATATGGCAAATTTTTAGATGATTCAAAAAGCAACCTTGGCTCATTTTTTACAAGGAATCCAACCATACCATGCACTGGCACTCAAAATGCATTTTCTAACTAATTTTATCCAGGTTTGCAAATTTCACTCTCTTTTCCCTTACCACCAAGGACAGACCCACAAAAATAGAAGCAAAAAGCAAAGCCACAGCAGGGGTCCCTATTTTGCTAAGGAGTAAAATGGGGCGTGTTGTGAACATCACAACAAGATCTAGGTCAAAGAAAAGGGGTTCCACATAGTTCTACACAGTTAGAGAGTTCCATAGATTAGATACAAAGGTTTGAGCAACAGACAGGGAAATATTTTTGCCTTAGCAGTGCTTCTTACGAGGAATGAAACATTTTATTTTGTGCAACAATCTTGCCTCTCTATTTTGTTTCTCAACAAGATAATGAAAGAAGTAATGTTTTGTGTAGATTCAAATGTATTTTAGGTTCTTGCTTCTTATTTTATGTTTCTTTACATTTGTTAAACCTATTTATAAACTAGGTATTGATCATGCTGCAAGCTCTTTAATTTCTCCAGTTTAACCTTATAGGGTGTAATCATTGTGCAACTGGGTAAATGGTAAATCTAATGCATCACCTTAGCATTTTAGTTTTATATTATATCTGTAATCTTATTTTTTCTAACCTTTTCCCAAACCCCATTGAAAAAGGAAGAGCCATCTTCCATAAAAATCTGGAGGTTGTTTCAAGCGTCAATCCCACATTCTTGAAATTTCGCATGTTGGTGCTAAAACCTGCACAATTGTACACATCAGCAGTCTCCATGTCCCTGATTTTGCCTTCCAAACTTTGAAAATAGTGAGTTGAATATCTTTGTCCCTCATCTCATTCTAAAAGGATTTTCCATGATTCAATAATTTGCTTACTGTTTTTCTTAATTAGGGTTTTGAAAGCATTTGAGCATTAGATAGAGACATTGTTTGACACATCGAATATTCCACATCTTCCCATGTGGCTGTCCAACCTGATATGTGAATCCTCTTGCACAAATTGGAGGTTCAACTCAGTTAATAGGCCCTTGGAATGTTTGTAGGGAAAGAAGGATTCTGCATAAACCCTTAAAACCACACATTTCATAGCTTACTCACACCCCCTTTTCTTCTACTAAACAGTAGAAATAAATCAAAAGAGATGAAAGGGAGGACTAATGAATTCTAGGAAGAGGTATAGTTGACCAACTAGGATACATGAAAAGAAGCCTTGTTATGAGGTAGTAAAAAATGTGGGAGGAATTCAAATAGGAGTTGTGATGTAGAAGCATGGATTCATGATACACATACACAAGGGGCCTAAAATAGAAGGAAGGATATGATGAAGAGGAATTCATAAGTGCATTGAGGAGTGGAAGAGAAGGAGATTGATTAGAAAGCCAAATGAGCCATGTTAAGTGTTAATAGAAATGGTGATTTGAGGTAGTTTGCCTAATCTAGTAAATTAGAGGTAGTTAAATAAAATGTTGACTTTTGGTACAATTTGAAACATCATAAGATCTAGAGGAAAATAAATAGACTGTAAAACCCTAGAGGTATTTGAACATATGGAATGGGATTTCTGAGACAAAGTGTGATGATAGAATCCTCAATTTTAGGCATTCACACCAAGACATGTTATTTAGAGGACAAATAAAATAAAATTTATTCTAACAAAGAGGGATTGTATTGTGTTGGGAAAAGACGACGCTAAGATAGAGGAAGCTCAAGGATATGTAAGGAAGATAAAGAGCCCGAGAAGAGCATATAACGAGACTCATTTCTTTTGCTACGTAGGGAGTATGATGCAAAATCATACTAGGTTAAAGTGGACTAATCATAGTTGAAAATTGAAGTGGCCAAGGAGAAGAAGAGTTTAGTATTGGAAAAGGTGTGTCAACCTTGCATCCCAATGTTCTATATTTAGTTATTTGTTATATTTATTTATTATTTTGGCCTCACATGGGAAAGAGGGAATCCCACATTGAGGTGGAACTTTTGGCCATGTGGTGGATACTATATAGTATATGTAAGAAGTTTTAAGAGGATCTATTGCCATTATGGAATTGTCAGATGTGAGGATTACATATGATAAATTCTATGACACATGTAAGAGCATGATTATAAGGAGTTACCTAGTAGACTTAACTTTTGACCAACTCTATGATGCATGCTATGAAAAATATTAATAAATATTTGAATGGGGATAATGAAATCAAAATGAAGTGCCCAAATTGGTGAGTTGACTATGACAAATTATGACAACATAAGAGAATCTTCTAATTGTAGCATGTTGACTCATCATGAAAGTTGAGCATTGGAATTTCTCATGGGGATTTGGTTTCTATTTTTGAACTGATAATATCCCACAGTTTAATGGTTTACCATTTGTCGTTCCTAGAATAATATCCTCAATACATTGGTTCCTAGGATGAAGATGTTGCATGATTTGAATTTGTAGTAGGTTATGTGATTGAAATTTCTCTAGAGTTGTTTTGTTTGTTCTCCTATGAAGGATTGATCATGTTGATATATTGTAACTACATCGGTATTATGGATACATTGGTTCAAGATTTGGAGGCTGGCTATTTTCTTGAAAGTGATTTCCTAGGATAAACATTATGTCATTATGACCTATAATCCATTATGTGTATATTTTTATTTGAAATTGTTACATCATATTTTGCATGCATTTCTCTTATTGATTAGTAAAGCGAGTGTTTCTCTTATGAACTTCATTTTATTTAATATTAAAGGCTTGTCAACTCTATTTTCTACTTGCTAGAAAAAGGATTTTTTGAACTAATCTTGTTTTGAGTGGGATCCATGCATAAAAGATCTTCATTGTTAGGGAAAACAAAAAGTACATGATAGTTGGAGATAGAACGGTTTAACAACATAAATGTTGAGCTATGGAAGATAAAAATGAAGAATCAATTGATAGATAAAGATCTATAGTTAGCAATATTTAGAAGTAAACTTGTAGGTACGTGAAGGATGAAGACTTAGTTGTGTTAGATAAAAAAGACAAAAGCCTCATCCAACTTTCTTTAGAAGATTTAGTGCTCTTGAATGTTGTAGAAAAATCCGCCATTACAATCTAGTTACAATTTGTCAATGTCAAGATAGAAGAAGAAGATTAATTCATGGTCCTATTATGTTCTTTTGCAAGTCATGGGACAATTTGGCCATGGCCATTGGAAGTACTACTTCAAATCTTGTGCTTGATTAGTTAGTGGCTTCTCTTCTCTCAAAAGAGATGAGGGAAAAATCTTATTAGTTTTTTAAGGAAGTATTCGTTACTTTTGGATGGTCAAAGGAAAAATGCAAGAAGGCCAAGATAAAGGACAAGAGTAAATCTAAGTCTTGGGGGAGATCTAAGTGTCATGGTAAATCAAAGTTAAAATGTTGGAACTCAGGTAATAAAGGCCACATCAAGAGGAATTGCAAGGAGAAGAAGAAAGAATAAAATGAGATAGATGATGACTTATATTATAGAGCTTCTTAGGATGAATCAAATGTATTTTTTGTCGATGTCACATTAGCTCACTAATGGAGAGACATCCATTGGCTTGAACCAAAATCCTCATTATAGTATTATATTGGAACATTGAAGCCTACATCTAAACACAAGTTTACATTCAATCCCTTGGCCAATTTTGTCACTACTCAATAAAGCCTATACACATTTTCACCTAATCCATGGAAATGCCCAAGTTGGTAGTTGAAAAAAGCTTCTACCTCAGTGTTAGTACCCCTTATATAATCATGTAAGAGATATATATTAATAGCCATGGCGAGTAAAGATGCTATCTCAAGGATTGAGCAACATAAAAAATATTTCTTTATCCCACTAACTACTTGAGATCAAGAAGGAGTTTGGCCATTATTGATCTAATACAAACACAAGGTGTATCATTTATGTTCTTAGCTAATTACCAGATCAACATTACCCAAAATCTCAAGTTAGGATTAGCAATCTCTTTCTCTAGGTATGTTGTAAAATTCCCAATGATATCTTCTCCAACAATACTCTCCTTATGCCTTCTCCCACAAACATTGGGGCTTATCTTATTTACTCTTTCTACCCCTTGTTGCTTTTCTTTCCCAAAGTCTGAGGATGTGGTCATTGATTTCAATCCTATTCAAAAATAGATGTTCTAAAGTACATAATAAAAAATAACACATAATGAGAGAAACACCAACAAGCTTATGTGCCCATATTCCTTTCCCAATGGACCAAATAGTCTATGGCAAGTGCCTCTATATTGATTTTACCTTCCCTATCACCATGAAGTTGCAATAAATGGTTTAATGATTTTGGCTACCTCATGAAGTAATGTCCAAAATCGTTCCATATTTTTTTTTAATTCAAAAGGATATTAAAAAATAAATAAATAAATAATCCCAAAAAAAAAACTCACAAAGTAAAATTTTAAAATAGCTTTTTTCCAAGGTTACACAAAATTTCTAGGAAAAAGATACTCAAGCTCACACGGTTGTATTTAGCGACGAGATGTGCATAGAGAAAGAAATTTGAAATCCTAAATATTTAAGAGGTACTCTTGAGAGAATGAGTAGATATGTTATTCAATTATCCAAATGATGGAACAATTATATACTATTTCTCATTTGATTATTTATTTATTTATACAAATAAAAATTAGTAATATCTGTTTGTATTTTAAGT
Source organism: Cunninghamia lanceolata (assembly GCA_027924645.1). NCBI lineage: Eukaryota > Viridiplantae > Streptophyta > Pinopsida > Cupressales > Cupressaceae > Cunninghamia > Cunninghamia lanceolata. Next base: position 4,496,334 of record BSBN01000194.1, read on the forward strand.
ATATTGGTAAAACTAATTTAACAAACCTATCTAACTTCATACAACAAATTAATCTAAATTTGATGTTCAGTTTTTATCAACTCTCTAATGGAAGAAACAAATTCAAAAACCTATGATATTTAAGAGATACTCTCCAAGAAAAAAGGAAATTTAAAAATGTATCCAAAATTATTCGTGGAGATGGAAAGACGACTGAAATGGATAATATTTTGAAGGTCTAATATCGGATATGATTCTATATAAACCAAGCTTATGTACAAAACAAAAACATAGACAAAAGTTTGGTTATAGAATTTGGCAATGGCAGAGCACAAGAAAGCTATAGCACTTGTTCTTGTTATGACATGTATGTCAATATGTTGTTCTCCTCCATTAGAACCTTCCATTCTCTCTCCAATTGCTAAGATACATAGACCAGTGCATGTTGTGGAGACTAAAGGTCCCTATAAGGTAATATTAATTATAGTACAAAGATAGATAGAACCTCAGTCAAATGGATTCCCCCTTAATCTCCATATGTAAAAGTTAACTTTGATGGAGCAAGTAGAGGTAACCCAGAGCCTTCGGCTCTGGGTAGTATTATAAGAGACAAAGATGGGAATCTCATTTCAACAAAAGTAGCCAAACTTCTAGTAGTAACAAACAACAAAGCATAAGCCTTGGCCCTTCTAAATGCTTTACAATTAGCACACTTAAAAGGTTTCATGAAGGTCTCTATAGAGGGTGATTCTATTTTTATCATCTCCGCTTTGTGATCAGGGAAGGCCGAGAATTGGTCAATAAAATATTTAATAGATCAAGCCAAAGAGACTTTGAAGGTCTTCGAATCTTTTGAAATTTTGCACTGCTATAGAGAAGGAAATAAGGTGGAAGACTGGCTGGCAAACCATGCGCTCGATAACAATGAGCAAGTATTTTTCTTTGACTCTGTCCTCCAGGAGGTTCTAGAAGCTTTCAAATCTTTGCTACTATAGGATGCTGGCTCTCTGGCTTCTTCAGGCTTCAAGACTCGGGAGGGTAAAAATGCCACTAAGATCTCTACAGGCCTCGGCCAATGAGGGAAGAGGCAGGCAGACAGCTAGGGTAGGGCACGTGACCTCATAGTGCCAGCAGGGATGTTCCAACAAGTGTTAGTAGGTACTACAAATCCACACAGACACATGCCAACATGTATCACCTCCCATCGGTAGTGTGCTTTGGGAATGGTTTTTGGCTCACCCCCCAAAGTTTTTTTTTCCAGCTATTGGCGGCTGTCTTCATGCTATTCCACCATTCAAATGACCATCTTGTATTAATGGGAGCATTCATTTCTCCCTGTGGATCTCTATGAGATCATTTCAATTCTAAATATGTCCCATCCTCGCTTCATTCAAAACTTGTTGTGACAACTCACTCCTTCTCTTGCTTTCAGTGGTCTTTTCTCCTCCTAAGTTCCTAGGTTTCCCATCATCATTTGGTACGTCTCTTTAATTCATTAAAGGGATAGCTTAGCCTGTGGGGGATGAGTTGGCGTCACCCTCCCATACCTCCTTGTCCAGTGCTCATAGTTTGCATTAATTCCACAAGAGACACTTCTACTTTTTTAACTCGTCACCCTCATTTTCCTCTCACAAACATCTCTCTTTGTCTCCGAGCTATTCTGTCTTTTTTCAGGGTTCTATTTTTGTGGTGTTGCAAGTTTTGTTTCCATGGAGGGCAAGGTAGCAAACTTCAAAATCTCCTTCCCCAATTTCAGTGGGAGCTAACTATAAAGGGTAAAAGTGTGGGCACTGTGGACACCATCAGCATTTTCTAGCTTGACTATAGTCTCACCCAATTTGTTGTTCAAACCATTTGCAACCAGAAATGGCTGTTAGGAACTCCAGAGTAGGAGGTTAAGTGGTCTGATGTGGTGTCAGTTTTTTAATCCAACTTCATGGACATTGTGCAGGATGCAAATATTATCCTTCCCATTGTAATGGGAGTTATTCATTGTCACTTGTTCAATGTCCAAAGGTGGAATGCGGTAGTGTGAAATTATGATATTATGGTTGGTGATGCTTGGGTTGGTGGCTTGTTTCCCTTTGAGAAGTTATGCACTAGGAGGTCCTATGAATGCATCTATAAGAAAATGCAGCATGGCCTTAGCGGTGGTTATATCTGCTTTCTTGAAAGAGCCATCAAAGGACATGCTCACTCAGTTCCTAGGGAGGTCTGGTAGAGGTACAAAGACCTATTTATTGCCATAAGGCTCCTAAGGTTCCATGCAGTTGACCTAGCTCCACATCTTTGAAGGCTTTCTGAGGAGACGAAGGATGCTTCTGATGCAGAGGTGGAGGATGACGAAATGGCCGATGTTGAGAGCAACATTCTAGGAGTTGTGGCTGGGGTTGTCGACTAGATGATGTTTTAAGTGTTTGGTGTTGGTGGCATTTTTTGGTGCTCTTCATTTTTTTGTTGTCTGTTACTGTTGGTTTTTTTATTTGTTTAAAATTGTTTAGCTTCTATACTGGCAGTTAGTGGTTTTTTTTCTATGAGAGGCATGGAAATATTGATCCCCCCTCCATATTACTATTACCATTTTTGAACCCTAGCTCAAAAAATTGGCTAAGAAGATTTATCATTTATCATTTTTGAATGAGGTTTGATTTATTTCTATTATGTGCTATTTAGTAGTTGTTATGACAAGTACAGTTCAGAGTTCAGATGTAGAAAGAAAAGTTTCAATCATTCATTGCATTGTATAGCAGTAAATGAGAGAAGTATTCATTCACCACAGTGACTGTTCATTTACAATTTTGAATACATAAGAGAACAAACATTGCATCGAAGAAAACTAAGACATATTAGATGTCCCACACAAGTCATGGGTTACAACTGAACACATGCAAATACAAGTAAAATACTATGCATCTAATGAAGAAAAGGGAAAGACAGCCATCATTGCCTTTTTTTGGTTGATCTTCATAGAAGCCTCTAATACTGCTCCTAACCTTAGCATGTACCTAAAAAAATGTGGGAAATGTCTTGTTAGAAGCTCCAGTTATGAAAATCCTTCATCAATCAAGACAGACATAATACTTTAATTGTAATGCATTGATCAAATGAGAGCATCCATATATAGAAGGAACTAAAGAGAAGCAAATATAAGAACATCATTGTTTTGTTCTAATCTATATGTTTCATGTGTAGGTATAGGACAAATCATGAAGCTGATTGAAGACATTCAGCATGTGGTGTCAAATGGGCTCCCACAAGTGTTGAACCCAGTATGCTGCTAACCCTTGATCTCAAGAGGGATGAATAGAAGAAGAAGATCATTGATGACATTCACAAGACAAGTTGAAAGAGTAACAAGACAATCATATGCATCAGTCCCATTTCAAGACATGACCATGATTTGACTTCAAAGTATGAAATGAAACCAAGAGCATGACCTAAATAGATGAGGGACAAAATTCAATGCATATTACAGCTTATACACTACTTCAACTGCTTTGAAATAACATTCTCAAGCATGATAATAATCAAGAGTATGTAGTGCATTTGTAACCATCAGACTGATAAAGGAGTAAGTGTTCACAAGTATTGACTATCTGAAGATTGCTTGCTCATATTGACCAAAAATTTAATTGGAGTATCCATCATAAATCAGTAAGCAAATTGCAAAGATAGTTGAGTACCCAAACTTCATATTTTCTCATTTAAGTAGAGTGGCATAATCAGATTCAGAATTCAATTACATAAGCTACCTTTTAAATGATGAAATATATCCAATTATGCCTCACTTTTTGCTACTAATAAGTTGAGCATCAGAACAAGTGTTATCACATGTTGCATTCATTCCATATCTATAAAATACATAGGACAGTATTGCAAATCTGTAACAGGTAAATTAAAGATAGCCAATCCAAATGGCTCATTTTTGTCTTTAACAAACTCCAAAAGGATAAAAAAGAACATTTCATTACATGTGTGCAATAGAGTACCATTATCATGTGATAAGGAGTGGTTAGACTGGTATGATCATCATCTTTTATGCTACATGATATCATGTTGTGACAAAATGAAATGTATAAGTGTATGATTGCATCTGTGGCTGAGTGAGCTCAAGTGAAGTTTTCATTATGAAAAGTGATCTATCAAACTGATAACAGTATGAGAAAGAAAAAAATGATACCATATGCCATATATGCTACATAAAGAAGATTTTGTGCTCATAAAGATAAAACATTGCTTCAGTTGTCGAATCTGATTTATACAGTGAAAGAAAAATGTAGAGATACATTCATAGTGAGGCCATGGCATATCATGTCATTTGCATTCTTTTCTCAAGTACCCACATCAACTTTTAGAACCAATGTATTTTGGCAGTATAGAGAAAGAGAAATGGTATTGTAAACTATCCAAACAAGGCTGCAGTTGAGCATATGGTTTACATAGTAAAATATGAAACCCTTGTTGGGTAAAATGTTTCTTTCTTTTTCACAGTCAAGCAAGGTCAAAATGAAGCAGTGAAGACATGGTCATAGTAAGGAAAGAGTTCTGTGTGATAAAAACATGAAACCCTTATCGGGTTTAAAAAATCAATATTTTTCTTCTTACATTCAGTCGAGCAATGTAAAATAAATTTCTGTGTAAATATGGCCACATGGGTAAAGAAGGTTCTATACAAGATAAATGAAACCCTCACTTTTAAAACAAGAAACTTCACATTTTTACATCAAAAGACAAGAAGGAAGCTACAGAATGTATTACAAGGAGTGGCTATGCCTTATGAGGAGATATTTCACACTCCGAGCTAACAAATGAAATCCTCATCATAGTTTTAGATATGTAGAGATAAAAGAAACCACAGTGGAAGTAATGGAAAAGAGGAACAGTGAGCTCACCATTTGATAATGCATCAGAGAAGGAGATAATGGCCGCAACTAGTTGAGTGCCCTTGTCATTATGCCATTTTTTATAAAGTTCAACACAAAAAAATAAACAGTATATATCAAAGACCAAGGAAATAGTTATAATGGCCATGGCCATTTAAAGAAATATGAGACATCAAAATATAGTAATGTCATTGAAAGTTTGAGATTCGAGCTTACCAGGAGCAGCTTATCATTTTGGCCAAAGAAGTCCAGTTCTTTCGACCATTGAAGACCATCAAATGGAGCAAGAAAACACACAGAGCATGAAACCTCAAGTCGACAGCAACAGTTGCAGAGCCAACTCAATGCCAACAACAAAATGAAATGACTGGGATTTTAGGGTTTCACACTTTCTTTTGTTTCGACGTTCCTTCCACATTTTGATTGAGCAAAAAAATATAATCATTTTTATTCGATTGAGATTGGGGTCAACACTTTGTGTTGATAGTGTCTAGTAATCATAAGTAGGGGTGGCCAACAACTGAAGAATATGGCCTATCTTATTAAGTCAAAGTGGACATTATCATTGAGTGGACATAGATGTGCTTTTAGAATCTACCAAGGTCTTAATCTCATAGGTGGTCGACTCACATTGGAGTCAAGGTATCATTTGATAATGCATGTGGTCGAGTGTTTTTGACCTCCCACTTATGCATTTTTATTATTCCTTCACATATTTCAATATATGTATAAAGATCAAACAAGAACCTTGTGAATGTGAAGAATATGTAGAATAAAGAACATGGTCAAAGGGGGTCAATGCGACATGGTGGTACTATAGAGATAGTGAGTTGGCATTTTTTGAGCCATATGGATAATGATGAGGTGGCATAACTGATGGTAACAGTTTGTCATTGATGTCAAAAGGTATTGAGAAAGTTGAATTGTTGGGCATCTTCACAAGTTGTTCACTTATGGTAGGAATCAATCAGGAGTTGAGCATGTATCAGGATGTTTTCACAAGATGCCTGGTGTCTTCACTAGATGCTTGTTCAAGCAAGGATATTATCTTCATTCATGGTTTACTTGGTTCATACAATTAGTTTGTCTTCACAAGGTTGATGATATCAGTTGTTGGTATACAGAGTTATTGGGTTGTTGGTATGATCTTATAGTCTTCATGGTCTGCATTCTTCATCATGATTCAAGCTAAAGAGGGTTCATGTGTGTTGTTACTATAATTAATGCAAGTACAATACAGATCAGGTATTTATGTTGGTATGCTTTCAAATATGGTGTATTTGGCAGGTTGAGATCTATAGGTAAAGTTTGGTGACATCAGTTTTTTGTTCACAACATTTGTTTTGGCATAGTGGTTCTTTATTAGGAGCTTATTTATATGATTCTTCACTAATGTCAAAAGGTTGATATAAGTCTTGACAAGATGAAGTCACAAACTTGAAGTCTTCAAATCATCAAAGCATTCTTCAAAGCATAATGAAAAGGCATATTGGTTAAGGTTTTATAACTTTCACTGACATATATGCAAAGTGTTTATTTGGATAGTAGATGTAGAGGTCACTTACAATGGACTAATTGATATCTTTACCTTAGTCCTCCATATTTTTTCTTGAGATCATTTTTATCTAAGTCTTTGTTGTCTATCTATCCTAAACTAAGTTCTTCATTCCTTTTCAAGCCTGTCACATATCAAATGCTCTTTATGTTATAACATTGAGTTGACCTACAATGATAAGTCAAAATCACTTAAGTGACCTACTTATGGGTCTCTTGATCATAGTGCTGACCGGCCCTTTCCTAGTTTAACTGACGTCTTCGTTCACTCCCATGAGCTGTCGGGTGGTAAAACAATATCAATGGATGTGTTTAAAAGCTCCAAGGGCGTGAAAGCCACAATCGGTGGTTAGTGTTTAAATTTTGTCTCCATCGTGTGACCATGCACATTGACGTGCATATGAACGTCAAAACATAATGTTAACTGCAGTTCAATGCTTTTTGGTAGTTTATAGAAATCTTTTTGAAGCCTGAATAGAAAGAATGTTTCAAGGAGTTTTCAGAAGTTTTTAGAAATATTTTTTTTTTAGATGAAAGATTTATTTGGAAACAAATAAGATGTTTTTTCCTTTAGAAGGCAGATTTGATATAGAATATTGTGGAGGAAAAGATTTTTCTTAAAGAGAAGAAAAGAAGTTGTTTGAAGAAGATTTTTTTTAAGAAGTTGAAAAGATTTTTATTTGCAGGAGATTGTCTTTTGAAGATATTTTTGATGAAGTTTAAGAGTTTTGTTTGAGAATAAGGCAAATTGGATACAAATTTTTTTGAAGACAAATTTTATGGATTGAAGAGAAGATAAAGAGTTTGATGATTAAATTTTCTTGTAAGAATATCAAGAGAAAGATAATATTTTCAGGGCAGATTGATGCAAAAAATAAATATGATTTCTAACTCTTATTTTGTAGATTGATTGAAGGCTCATTCTGATATTATTTTGTAGATGAAGAAAATAATTTTTGTGTGAGATCTTAAAAATGGCAAATGATCAGGAAATTGAAGAGAATTGAAATGAAAGGTCTCAAATATGAAAAGATATTCTTTCATCTCTAAGAGGAAATATAAATGGGATTTTGGTTTCGTGAATTTGGAGAATGTGAAAGGTTTTGAGAATTAGATATATGTTCTTTTATTTTTGCAGGTGACAATATAAGATGCATTATTTTTTAAGACATTAAAAAGAGAAGATGAAAGGACAAAATGATCTTCAGTGAGAGCAAATGACTGTGCAGAATGTGAAAGGTGAAAAGACATCCAATTTGCATATAATAGTTTTTCAGGTGCATTGATTGTGTGACTTGTAGGACATAGATGAAATATACAGAGAATGCAGAGTTGTTGAGTGTATCTGGATGTAGGATTGATTTTGAATAGAATAGACATTTGACAGACACATGAGAGAAGAAATGTTTTGTATTGAAATAGAGAAACCCTTTGAATTCTTGTTTTTAGTTTGTTCTGTATTAGGGGTTGGTGCTCCTTGAAGCTGGTGCTTCTAAACAGTATGCTAGTGAGGCTTATAGGTTAGTGAGACATTAACATTTGTCAGTGAGACATGTATTGTAGCCAGTGAGGCATGTTTTATCAGTTAAGCCAGTGAGGCAGTTCTGGAGTGGTTTTTCTACCCCTGGAGGGTTTTCCACTCGTGCAATTCTTGTGTCTTGATTCATATTGATCATCTCTCTATGGTTGTCTGTTTTACTCATGAGTTTTTATTTTCATTCTCAGTTATGTGCATATGTGATTGACAATTCAATGATAACTTTCTCTTCTTGTGCTCTCCAAGTTAAAGTTTGTAAAAAGATTAAAAAATTCACACAACACTGATTCACCCCCCCTCTCAGTGTTGTCCTTAACTCCTACAATTGGTATCAGAGCTAGGTTCCCTTTTTGAAGTCTAATAGGCTCGGGTATGTCCTGTGTGTGGAGTAAAATGGGTAAGAAGAATGGAAATAAGGTCTTGAATAGAGAAAAGATTGATGATGATAAAAAACAAGTCTCAGTTAAGATTAGCAAAAAGATGATCCTGCAGTTGAGAATTGTGATAAAAAGGAAGACTTCAATATGAATGTAAAAAGACAAGAGCTTGATTAAAATTTTGTTGTTGAGATTGATAATGAAGATGATTATGAGATTGATATGGAAGGTGAGCTCATTTGTGCCCTTGATGAGATAAAAAAACTTAGAATGGAAAACAAAAGGGTAAAGTTGCAACTTCAAGAGGAAAAGGAATCCAAGACAAAAATTCTTTCAAATCTTCAAGATGCAGAAAAATAGATAAAAGATTTGAAGGCTCAAATTGCAGAAGTTGAGAAAATGAAAGAAGATGTTAATAATCAGCTAAAGGTCAAAGAAGTTGATTGTGAAAAGTATGAATCTAAAATAGTCTCTTTGAGAAAGGAGTTAGAAAAGGCTTCTTCTAAGTTGCACAAAAATCTGTTGTTTGAAAAGAGTACTGAAGAAGGAGAGTGTTCCAAAGTCAGAAATCCTCCTGCTATTCCTAAGGAAGACAAGAAGATAGAAAAAGATAAAGCTCCTGATGATGCAAGAGAAAGAACAAACAAACCTCTACCTGTTAGGCAATACCATATAATAAGGTATAATTATTCTCAGTTTCATGGATATTGTTATTCTTGTCATATCTATGGTCATAGAGCTAGAGATTGTAAGACTTATACTAGAAATAATGTTGAGTGGCATAAGAACAAGAGTCTTTCTAGAATGACAAACAAGAGTTCTAATATAATATGTTATAATTGTAACCAAGTTGGTCACATAGAAAGAGACTGTTGGATGAATAGAAGGTATGATACTATTTGGAAGCATAATATAAATACTCAATCATTTGATTATGATTACAAAATAATTTGTTATAATTGCAATTCTCCTGGTCACAAAGCATTTAGTTGCAGAAAAGTATCACCTGATTTGATGGGTTGGAAATTGAAAGAGACAGAAAAGGTTTGGAGGAAGAAAGAGCCTGTTAAGATTTGGCAAGAGAAGTCAAATACTAAGCTTGTGCATCTTGCACAAGTCATTTCATCTGTTGCATAACAGATAGCATAATGTGAGGGGGAGTTGTTCTTGTTCTATCTTTTATCCCCAAGAAGTTACAAAAGGAGATCAGTTGATCTTGTTTTTAATGAAATGAAGTTTCTGATAATTTTGAGTTTTAGTGTATGTTAGGTGTTCATGACTAGTGACATGTTTAGTGGATCATATAAAGTGTTCAAAAGCTCTCTACATAAAGAGTTTGATGATGTTGTGACATTGATCCTATTTGTATATTGTTTGATACTTACATGATTAAGTTGTCATGATGCTTCTGTTAAGATGTTCTCAAGGAACTCTCACCTGGTTTTGGTTTTGAAAAGTGGTGTTACAGGAAGAGCTTGATGGTGAAGGTTGTGCAATCTTGATGGGCTGATTTGAATAATAAAGTCAAGAGGAAGGAGTTAGTTCTTGTTGATTGCAGTATGTTTCAGATATGATTATTTATATATCAGATTTGACAGTGTGTTGTAAAAAGATGTGTAGGAACAGCAAGATGGTCTTCATTCTTTTCATGTCAAAAGGGATGTGCAAGAATTCTTGGTTGCAGAATGAATGATTCATTGGTGTAATAAAAAGACATGTTCTGTGTATGCAAGGTGTTGATATGTTTGTTAAAGGAAGTAATCAGAGGATCTCATTGATGTCAGTGTTTCATCTTCATCTACAAATTTGTGTTGTGATTAGAAGTGGTATAGTGCAATTTATGGGCAACTTGTAACAATGGTTTGGTGCTTGGTTTGATATGCCTTACATGATTGTTTGATGTCTTGTTGCTCTCAAGTTTTTATGGTTGTTCAATATGCAGATGAACATGGAAAGAGCTCAGAGCTCTCAAGAAAAGTTTTGGACAGCAAATTGGAAAAATAATCAGTGCCTTAAGTGGTATTTCAATTCTTGATTGGTATGTTTATGATTTCTTTGCAAAAGTGTTCAGAAGGTTGAATATTAGTAAATAGATGGTATACTTCAGGTTGATATGTTGCTTTAGGACTATTTCAGGAAATGGATCAGTGCTGAGTTAAGTTGAGATATGTTGATTAGTCTTGCCAGTAATTGCCAGTGGTATTCAACATAGGGGGAGCAAATAGTTTTTGAGTCTTTGTCATCAGATGTCAAAAAGGGGGAGAAAGAAAAATTGCAATCAGATGGTTTTGCCATCAATGACAAAGGGGGAGATTGATGGTAACAGTTTGTCATTAATGTCAAAAGGTATTGAGAAAGTTGAATTGTTGGGCATCTTCACAAGTTGTTCACTTATGGTAGGAATCAATTAGGAGTTGATCACGTATCAGGATGTTTTCACAAGATGCCTGGTGTCTTCACTAGATGCTTGTTCAAGCAAAGATATTATCTTCATTCATGGTTTACTTGGTTCATACAATTAGTTTGTCTTCACAAGGTTGATGATATCAGTTGTTGGTATACAAAGTTATTGGGTTGTTGGTATCATCTTATAGTCTTCATGGTCTGCATTCTTCATCATGATTCAAGCTGAAGAGGGTTCATGTGTGTTGTTACTATAATTAATGCAAGTGCAATACAGATCAGGTATTTATGTTGGTATGCTTTCAAATATGGTGTATTTGGCAGGTTGAGATCTATAGGTAAAGTTTGGTGACATCAGTTTTTTGTTCACAACATTTGTTTTGGCATAGTGGTTCTTTATTAGGAGCTTATTTAGATGATTCTTCACTAATGTCAAAAGGTTGATATAAGTCTTGACAAGATGAAATCACAAACTTGAAGTCTTCAAATCATCAAGGCATTCTTCAAAGCATAATGAAAAGACATATTGGTTAAGGTTTTATAACTTTCACTGACATATATGCAAAGTGTTTATTTGGACAGCAGATGTAGATGTCACTTACAATGGACTAATTGATATCTTTACCTCAGTCCTCCATATTTTTTCTTGAGGTCATTTTTATCTAAGTCTTTGTTGTCTATCTATCCTAAACTAAGTTCTTCATTCCTTTTCAAGCCTGTCACATATCAAATGCTCTTTATGTTATAACATTGAGTTGACCTGCAATGATAAGTCAAAATCACTTAAGTGACCTGCTTATGGGTCCCTTGGTCATAGTGTTGACCGGCCCTTTCCTAGTTTAACTGACGTCTTTGGTCACTCCCATGAGCTGTCGGGCGGTAAAACAATATCAACGGATGTGTTTAAAAGCTCTAAGGGCGTGAAAGCCACAATCCGTGGTTAGTGTTTAAATTTTGTCTCCATCGTCTGACCATGCACATTTACGTACATATGAACATCAAAACATAATGTTAACTGCAGTTCAATGCTCTTTGGCAGTTTATAGAAATCTTTTTGAAGCCCAAATAGAAAGAATGTTTCAAGGAGTTTTTTGAAGTTTTTAGAATTTTTTTTTTTTGAGATGAAAGATTTATTTGGAAACAAATAAGATGTTTTTTCCTTTAGAAGGAAGATTTGATATAGAATATTGTGGAGGAGAAGATTTTTCTTAAAGACAAGAAAATAAGTTGTTTGAAGAAGATTTTTTTTAAGGAAGAAGTTGAAAAGATTTTTTATTTGCAAGAGATTGTCTTTTGAAGATATTTTTGATGAAGTTTAAGAGTTTTGTTTGAGAATAAGGCAGATTGGATACAATTTTTTTTGAAGACAAATTTTATGGATTGAAGAGAAGATAAAGAGTTTGATGATTAAATTTTCTTGTAGGAATATCAAGAGAAAGATAATATTTTCAGGGCATATTGGTGCAAAAAATAAATATGATTTCTAACTCTTATTTTGCAGATTGATTGAAGGCTCATTTTGATATTATTTTGTAGATGAAGAAAATATTTTTTGTGTGAGATCTTAAAAATGGCAAATGATCAGGAAATTGAAGAGAATTGAAATGAAAGGTCTCAAATATGAAAAGATATTCTTTCATCTCTAAGAGGAAATATAAATGGGATTTTGGTTTCGTGAATTTGGAGAATGTGAAAGGTTTTGAGAATTAAATATATGTTCTTTTATTTTTGCAGGTGACAATATAAGATGTATTATTTTTGAAGACATTAAAAAGAGAAGATAAAAGGACAAAATGATCTTCAGTGAGAGCAAATGACTGTGCAGAATGTGAAAGGTGAAAAGACATCCAATTTGCATATAATAGTTTTTCAGGTGCATTGATTGTGTGACTTGTAGGACATAGATGAAATATACAGAGAATGTAGAGTTGTTGAGTGTATCCGGATGTATGATTGATTTTGAACAGAATGGACATTTGACAGACACATGAGAGAAGAAATGTTTTGTATTGAAACAGAGAAACCCTTTGAATTCTTGTTTTTAGTTTGTTCTGTATTAGGGGTTGGTGTTCCTTGAAGCTGGTGCTTCTAAACAGTATGCCAGTGAGGCTTACAGGTCAGTGAGACCTTAACATTTGTCAGTAAGACATGTATTGTAGCTAGTGAGGCATGTTTTATCAGTTAAGCCAGTGAGGCAGTTCTGGAGTAGTTTTTCTACCCCTGGAGGGTTTTCCACTTGTGTAATTCTTATGTCTTGATTCATATTGATCATCTCTCTATGGTTGTATGTTTTACTCATGAGTTTTTGTTTTCATTCTCAGTTATGTGCATATGTGATTGATAATTCAATGATAACTTTCTCTTCTTGTGCTCTCCAAGTTAAAGTTTGTAAAAAGATTAGAAAATTCACATAAGACTAATTCACCCCCCCTCTCAGTGTTGTCCTTAACTCCTACAATAACATCGACACATGGATGCCATGGTGTCAAGCCTCTTAAGGCTTTTATTTATTTTTGCAAACATGTGTAATAGTTCATATTTTTTATGATTTTTAGAGTAAATCATTAATGATATCTTGTAAATATCTTAGTGAAATTATAAAGCAGATATCATTTTATTTTTGCAAAAAATCATATCGATAGGATATTGATTTAAATTGTCATATCATTGTAAAGTTAACTTTAAAACAATGAAATTATGAATTACTTTTAAAGTTTAACTATTTTTAGTCAATTTATAGGCTAATAAAATAGATCAAATATTCCATTTTAATTTGTTTTATTTAGATCCATATAGGACAAAATTTTGGGGCTTTCATGAGTAGAGAAAAATAGTTTTATGGTGGGATCACATGAGAGAGCAGTTTTATAGCTTTATTTCATAGATTGGTGACAGATGTAGTGCTTTATTTTTGGCTTTCATGAGTAGCTCAAAAATGGACTTAGGGTCTATTTTTAGGAGCTTTTTCAGCTTTCTTCACAGGTGATCATTTGGAGACATTTATAGGAGAGAAACTTAGTTTTTTCTCAGTCAATTAGCATCAATTTCTTCTCTCCTTCAGAGTTGTATACAGCAGTTGGCTCACACATTTTATTTTAATGGATTGTACTCCTTTTAGTTCTAATAGAAAACCATCCTATTTCACATATTTTGCAGTCTTGATCTAATGTCATATTGTGACTTTTTATGTCATTTATTATGTCTCAATGCTATTAAATTTTAGTTTTTTCCTAGTTGTAGTGTGTGTTTAACCCAAACCTTGTTGTAAATCACTTAAGGAATAACTATTAGTGAATTTGTGAGGATTCAGGTTAGAGGATCTATTTGTGAGTAATAGAAATTCATCAAGTTTAGATTCCATAATTAGTTTCCATTTCAGTTACATCTTTCTATCCCTTTTCCCCTCAAGTTAGTAGTTAAGAAATTATAAGAGAACCAGCTCTCTCTAGAGATTCTTTCGCATGAAAGGAGACCTGCATTTGAGAATGATTCGATGTTTTAGCAAGTAGTTAAGCATTCGTAAAGCTTAACAAGGGTGTATACTTGAATTGACAACAATTTTTGGCATGCCCAGTGGTACTCTAGAAGAAATTTTGGAGAGATTTGTACCCTCATAGTTGTTGTTATGTTATATGCAGCAATTTTACTAGCCTTTGGAGGCTTTCAATATACCTAGAGACTCATTCCCTTTGGTTTGGATGCAGATTAGTGCTTGTAGCTTATGAAAACTAGGTCTAATACAGGCCCATTTCACTACTTATAGCTATCTACACCCAGAAGGAGAGGAAGATCAACAAGCAGAATAGCTGAGTCATCATGAAGATCCAAGTTTACACCTTCCTGACTCAGATCTACAAGCCTAATCAAAAGAAGTAGAAGACCAGTGCTGATAGTCCAGATACTAATAATGGCTAGACAATATGCTTTTATTACTTTCAATGGAGGCAGTCCATTACAACTTGCCCAAAGAGATGATATTCCAATGGCAACCCTTAAAAGCCTGCCTTATTTCACTAGAGAGGATCACACTACTGCTACTGAACATATTCAAGATGTAGCAACCTTGTGTTCTGTACACAATGTCACTCAAGAATATGTGGGAATCAGGCTTTTGGCTGCTTCCTTAAAAGGAAAGGCCTTACAGTGGTTCAGAGGACTTGCTGAAAATTCAATAACATCCTGGGACTTACTGGGAAATGGATTACGTAAACATTTTGAGGACAAGTCTGATCATCTCTCACTACTGGAGTAACTGAGAACCATCAAAAGAGCACCCCATGGACACATGGCTGATTTCAACCATCGATTTTAGAGAACCTAGGATAGGATTCCTGCAACGGTAAAACCTTTACCAATGCATGCTTTTCTATTTTAACTCAAAGATTTGAAAAGTGAAATTTCTGTAATGATACAGTCTATGGGAGGGACCACCCTTCTAGATTCTTTTGAGACCATTGTTAGAGCAAAAGATTGCCTTATCCAAGTAGGGAAGATATCCCCTAGGCCCCCTTTACCCATTTTCCCTGAGATCTAGGCATCAGTGCCTCCTCTAGCTGCTGTCCCACCTATTCTAGCAATAGGATATCAAACAACCCAACAAACTGTTGTCCCAGTTCAAACCCAAAGTACCCCAGAGTTAGAAAATACATTGAGGACAATTGCAAATAAACTAGTGAATATAGAGAAATGTTTGCCCTATCAAAATCAATATCAGCCTAATCAACAAAATACCCAATATTAGCTCAATCAGCAATATAGACAACCCTTTTAGGCTAATCCTTAGGGACAAAGAAAGAACTATAACCCTCAGCCTTTTCAAGCTTATAATCCAAATACTGCTAGTACCTCAAGAGAGCTTGTACCCACACAAAATAATCTGGTTTAGGACAGTGACTGGTGTTATCCATGTCACCAACCACATAATCAAGCTACCTACATGAATGGAGTGAGAAATCAAACACTCATGGTTTAGAACAACTATGTAAGTTCAGAGGGGGTTAATGGTGAAGCTTCAACTCAGCAGAATGAGGCTCATGTGGTCTTAATGAATTGGGAAGAATCTAATTTTTGTGGTGTAAATTATTTCCAAGGTCAGAATCAACAAAGTACACCTATTTCAGCTAACACAAGGTCAAAACTAAGGGCTGCAGATGTAAATCAGCAAGCTACTATAGTACAACAGTAGGGTGTAAGGGATAAAAACAAAGTTTATTTGTTACAGACTACTAGATTACCACAATAAAAAGTATGAATTCTACAAAGGGACCAAACAATACCGATTAAAGAACAACCCAAAATGTAACAACAGTCTTCACAAGGTCAGATTGATGTAGTTCCAACAAGAGGACAACATAAGGTAAATCATTTTGCTTTTAATATAGTTCATCATCTTAAGAAAGTGATAATGAGCATGTTAGTTATGGATGCTTTATCCATCCCTAGCCAGAAAAATTTGCTGCAAGAAGCTTTGACCGAACTCTCACTTTCTGAGCATTCCAGTCAAGAGAAGGCCAAGGTTTTACTTGCTAACAGTTCTAAAATCAAAAGTGGACAACAAGCAAATGAGGTAAAACCACCCCCTTTCTATCTAAGTCTCATTGTTGGTGATAAATTGGTTCATAACTATATGGTAGACTCGGAGGCAAGTAGTTTAGTTATGCCCAGAAGTGTAGCTAACTCGTTAGGATTGGTTTATGAACCCCTTACAAAAGGGTAGTACAGTTAGATGGGTCTGCACTTAGTACTACGGGGATAATAAAAAATCTAACACTCACATTGCATGCTTGTCCTAACTTTGCTATCCATCAGGACATCTACATCATTGACCTTCCACCTAGTTTTACAATCTGCCTTTCTAGGGAGTTCACAGCCAAATTAGGTGGGTTTCTTTCATCTGATTAGACTCACTTGTTCTTTAGAATGAGATATGGTACAAAAGTAACAATACAATCCAAACCACTTGCAAAAGACCATATTGAACCCTATGTTTCTAGCCCAATAAATGCTAATCTATACATCACCCATGGGTAGTAGGATGAACCCATGAGCCCAGATCCCAATGCACCTATAGAAGACATAATTTTAGATGATTAGGCAGCTGAAGATCATGAAAGTGACCCTTTCCATCACACTGATGAGGTAGGATTAGGCATCTATATGATACAGGAACTGGATGCAGTGATTCCTAATTTGATTAAGGATCAACATCAGTTAGGACAACAAGAATATCATCTGTGGAAGCTATACTTTGATGAATCAAGGACCAAGATAGGTGTCGGTGGAGGTAATATGTTAATTTCCCCTCAAGGAGATAAGTATTATGCTTCATTAAGATTTACCTTCAACTGCACAAATAATGTGACTAAGTATGATGCCCTGATCCATGGTTTAGAATGGGCTTAGAAAAAAGGTATCAAGTTTGTCCAAGTTTATGGAGATTTTAAGTTGATCATTAACTAGGTTAGGAATTTGAATGTTACTAAAAATGATTTTCTCCAAAAGTACAAGCATAGAGTGTTAGATTCAATTGAATTTTTTTATGCTTTTAATCTGATTTCAGTTCCCAAGGATCAAAATAAGTATGCAGATAGGATGGTAGCCTTGAGATCTCAATTGGAGATTCCTGATCAGATTTAGAATGTTGAGGTACAACCATATGTTAAGATAGTTGGTAGACCTTCTGTACCTAACAACAGTGTTTCATGGCAAGTGTTTAATAGTGATGAACAAATCTTGAGTTTTTTAAATGCAGAGGCTGAATTTGCAGCAAATAATCAACATAAATATTAGCAGTAATTTGAAGATCAGATTATCTAGTTGAGGACCAACAAGTTACCCAAGGGATTAGTCACCTTAGAATCAGTGTTTAACACTGATAATTAGTTCAGAAAAGATAAGTACAACATGACAGTGAAGTAAGAACATTATCCAACCATAGAAATTTTCAAGGATAAACTGCTAAAACTTGGAAAGGTATGTACTAGAGAAGAACAGTAGTCTTTTAATCAATTATGTCAAGATTTTTTTTATGTCTTTGCATGGGAGTATAAGGAATTGAGAGGTTTTGATCCCGGTTTGGCCCAGCACACCATAGAGTTAGAGCCTAATGCTAAGCCTATTAGGCAAAAGTAAAGACCCCTCGATACTAAACTTAAACACTTAATGAAGGATGAGTTGAATAAACTGATTGAGAGCAGTATCATTTTTCTAATAAAACATACCTCATTGGTTTCCAATTTGGTCCCAGTTAGGAAGAAGAATGGTGAAATTTGATTTTGTGTCAATTTTTGTGATCTAAATTAGGCCTCATTGAAAGACCATTACCCTCTTCCTTCCATGGAACAAATACGGCAAGTTGTTTCAGGTTCTGATAGGTACTCTTTGTTAGATGGATATTCTGGATAGAATCAAATTCTAGTCAAAGAAGAGGACCAATACAAAACTGCATTCACAACTAAGTGGGGTACCATGGCCTATCGAAAAATGCCATTTGGTTTGTCCAATATAGGGGGAACCTTTTAGAGGGCAATGGATATGGCCTTCCATGGACTTATGAACATAATAGTGCTAGTCTATTTAGATGATATAACTATTTTTTCAAAAGATTGTAATGATCACTTTGACCACTTGAAGTAGATTTTTTAGAGGTGCAGGGAGTTTGCAGTTTCATTGAACCCCAAAAAATGTATATTCTCAGTCCATGAAGGAAGACTCCTTGGTCATCTTGTTTCAATAGAAGGTATTACTATTGACCTTAAGAGAGTTTTAGCTATTGTAGATTTACCGCTACTTGCAGATAAGAAAAGCTTGTAGAGATTTCTTGGTAGAATTAATTTTGTTAGGATGTTTATTCCAAATATTGTAGCTTTGTTACCTCTTACTGCCATGTTGAAAAAGAATGTGCCATTTAGCTAGACTAAGAAGGGAAAAGGAAGCTTTGAGTGGATTAAAGAAGCCCTCGCTACTGCCCCTACCCTCATCAATCCTAATTATGAGAAGGATTTCATTTTAAATGCTTTTGGAGGAACTAACACTATTTCTGCAATGTTATGTTAGCAAAACAATGAAGGATTAGAGCAGTCAATTGCATTTTTCAGCCAAGTACTGCATGAGTATGAGATAAAGTACTCTTTTGTGGAAAAACATGTTTTTGTTGTCATAAAGAGCCTCAAGAAGTTTAGACACATGTTATCTAATAATAGAATTCACTTAAAAGTTGCTCATCCCACTGTCAAAAGCTTTTTACTAAACAAGGATATAAATGACAAGAGAGCTAGTTGGATAACCAAGGTTATGGAAATTGATGTTGACATCCAAGTAACCAAGCTGATTAGAGGTAAGGGTTTATGCGAGCAGCTTGCTGCAAGTGAAGAGTTTGAGAAAAAATAGCAAGAGGACACTGAAATAGTACTAAATAATAATGAACCAGCCAATGCACCAGCTCAATAAGAGAGTTGGGTACATTCGATGATGCATTATTTGCAGACTAGTAAGTGCCCAATTGGCTTAGACAGGGCAGAAAGAAGGTATTTTCAATTGCAAGCTACTCCTTATGCTATTATTGATGGTATTTTATATAGGAGAGACTTTAATGGTGTATTTCTGAGGTGTGTTGGACCTGATCAAGTTGATAGACTATTAGAAGAATTTCATAATGGACCTTCAGGAGGTCACTTTGCAGCTAGAACAACAACATTTAAGATTATGCAAGCTGGTTATTACTGGCTTGATCTGTTTAAAGATTCTTTTGCTTGGGTGAGAAGATGTGAGAAGTGTTCCTTATTTGTAGGTAAGCAAAGACTTGTTGCCTTACCCCTGCATCTTGTTAAAGTTGAACAACCATTTGCAAAATGGGGATTGGATTTCATAGGACCAATAAATCCACCTTCAAGTGTAGGTCACAAGTGGATTTTGACTGCCATAGATTATTTTACCAAGTGGACCAAGCCTATTGTCTTAAAAGAAACAAATGAATCTGCTGTCCTAAGTTTTTATCAAGACCTATTGTCAAGATTTGGTACTCCCAATTCAATCATCTCTAATAATGGTCTAGCCTTTTTAGGATTAAGAATTTTAGATTGGTCTATTATAAATAATAGCTATTTGAATACTTCATCTAACTATTACCCACAGGGTAATGGGCAGGCTAAATCTACCAACAAAAATTTGATAAGGATCATCAAGAAGACTATTGAAGACAATCAAAAAACTTGGCATGAAATGTTAAAGTTATCTCTATGGGCTGACAAGATCACACCTAAGAGGGCTACTAGTAGTTGCCCATATATGCTTACTTATGGAAAAGAGGCTCAATTACCTATTTCAATTGAATTGCCTACATTGTCCTTTATCAAAGAGATTCAGCTGCTAGAGGAGAAAACTCTTGTAATCAGATTTGCTTAGCTCATGGAGCTGGAATCGATAAGAAAAGAGGCCTTAAGAAAGCTTGATATGCATAAAACCCAAATGAAGAATGCATTTGATAAGAGTGTAAGACCAAGGAGTTTTATTCTCAGAGATTTGGTGTTCAAGTGGAATGAACTAAGGAGTAGGCCATGTAAGCATTCTAAATTTGATGTCATTTGGGATGGGCCTTATGTTATCATAAAGTGCAAAGAAAAAAATGCATTTCAGTTGTCCAAGTTGACTGGAGAGGTGCTGTCTATAGCAGTCAATGGGATCCGCCTCAAGCATTGCCTTTGAGGATAAGAGAGTTCTTTTGTATATAGTAGAGTAGTTTTGCAGTAAATAAGTGCTCATGCACATTTGTTTTAGTAGTTTGTTTTTGCCATCAGTGCCTGTTAGTTTGCTTTCAGTAAAATTTGTTTTTAGTTTTTTGTTGTTGTTTGAACTATTGGAGAGATGAAGTACAGTGTTTTCTGAATTTCTGAGAAGGACAGAGTATGAATTTATGCCCAATGGATGTCAAGGCAACTGGTCAAATGCTTACCAGGAGGGCATATAGTAGAAGTCATTAGAAATGTTACCATTTTTTGACCCCAGCTTAGCTGAGTAGATTTATCATTTATCATTTTTGAATGAGGTTTGATTTATTTCTATTATGTGCTAGTTGCATAGTTGTTATGACAAGTGCAGTTTAGAGTTCAGATGCAGAAAGAAAAGTTTCAATCATTCGTTGCATTGCAGAGCAGTAAAAGAGATAAGTATTCATTCACCACAGTGATTGTTCATTTACAATTTTGAATACATAAGAGAACAAACATTGCATTGAATGAAACTAAGATATATCAGATGTCCCACACAAGCCATGGGTTAGAGCTGAACTGATGCAAATAAAAGTAAAACACTATGCATCTAATGAAGAAGAGGGAAAGACATAGACATCATTGCCTTGTTTTGGTTGATCTTTGTAGAAGCCTCCAGTCCTACTCTTGACCTCAGCATGTGCCTAAAAAAATGCAGGAAAGGTCCTGTTAGAAGCTCTGATTATGAAAATCCTTCATCAATCAACAGAGACATAATACTTTAATTCTAATGCATTGATCAAATGAGAGCATCCATATACAGAAGGAACTAAAGAGAAGCAAATATAAGAACATCATTATTTTATTCTAATTTGTTTGTTTCATGTGTAGGTAGAGGATAAATCATGAAGCTGATTGAAGACATTCAACATGTGGTGTCAAATGCAGTCCCACAAGGGTTGAGCCCAGCATGTTGTTGTCCCTTGATCTCAAGAGGGATGAATAGAAGAAGAAGATCATTGATGACTTTCACATGACAAGATGAAAGAGTAACAAGACAATCATATGCATCGGTCCCATTTCAAGACATGACCATGAATTCACTTCAAAGTATGAAATGCAACCAAGAGCATGACCTGAACAAATGAAGGACACAGTTCAATGCATATAACAACTTATACACTACTTCAACTACTATGAAATAACATTCTCAAGCATGATAATAATCAGGAGTATGCAATGCATTTGTAATCATCAAACTGATAAAGGATTAAGTGTCCACAAGTATTGAGTATCTGAAGATTGCTTACTCATATTGACCAAAAATTTAATTGGAGTATCCATCATAAATCAGTAAGCAAATTGCAAAGATAGGTGAGTATCCAAACTTCATATTTTCTCATTTAAGTAGAGTGGCTGAATCAGATTCAAAATTTAATTACATAAGCTACCTTTTAAATGATGAAATATATCTAATTATGCCTCACTTTTTTCTATTGATAAGTTGTGTATCAGAACAAATTTTATCACATGTTGCATTCATTGCATATCTTTAAAAGACACAAGACAGTATTGTAGATCTATAATAGAAAAATTCAAGATAGCTAATCCAGATGGTTCATTTTTGTCTTTGACAAACTCCAAAAGGATCAAAAAGAACATTTCATTACATGTATGTAATAGAGTACCATTATCATGTGATAAGGAGTAGTTAGACTGGTATGATCATCATCCTTTATGCTACAGGATATCATGTTGTGACAAAATGAAATGTATAAGTGTATGATTGCATATGTGGCTGAGTGAGCTCAAGTGAAGTTTTCACTATGAGAAGTGATCTATCAAACTAATAATAGAAGATATAATGGACCTAATTGATGTCCTACAAGACATCGTATATTATGCATTTGATATGATAGAATACAGAAAGAGGATGTGTAGAGGTTCATCATGTATTGCAGTGTATTCAAAACAAGTGTTGCTTTGAGGTATTACAATGCCTCAATGTCATCATATATGAAAAGTATGTTTGAAAAGTCCATAGAAAGAGCAAGTAGAGCTACAAAAAATAGAAATAGTGCATGCAATCATCATTTCTTTTGAAGCATAACAGTGACTATGACTAAGCACTGATAGTATGAGAAAGAAAAAAATGATACCATATGCCATATATGCTACAGAAAGAAGATTTTGTGCTCATAAAGATAAAACATTGCTTTAGTTGTCGAATCTAAGTTATACAATGAATGAAAAATGCAGAGATACATTCATAGTGAGGCCATTTGAATTCTTTTCCCAAGTACCCACATCAACTTTTAGAACCAATGTATTTTTGCAGTATAGAGAAAGAGAAATGGTATTGTAAATTGTCCAAACAAGGCCATAGTTGAGCATATGGTTTACAGAGCAAAATATGAAACCCTTGTCAGGTAAAATATTTCTTTCTTTTTTATAGTCAAGCAAGGTCAAAATGAAGAATTAAAGACATGGCCACAGTGAGGAAAGAGTTCTGTGTGATAAAAACATGAAACCCTTATTAGGTTAAAAAAAGCAGTCTTTTTCTTCTTACATTTAGTCGAGCAATGTAAAAGAAATTTTTGTGTAAGTATGGCCATGTGGGTAAAAAAGGTTTTATGCAAGATAAATGAAACCCTCACTTTTAAGACAAGAAAATTCACATTTTTACATCAAAAGACAAAAAGAAAGCTACAGAATGTATTGCAAGGAGCGGTCATGCCTTATGAGAAGATATTTCACATTCCCAGCTAACAAATGAAATCCTCATCATAGTTTTAGATATGCAAAGATAAAAGAAACCACAGTGGAAGTAATGACAGAGGAATAGTGAGCTCACCATTTAATAATGCATCAAAGAAGGAGATAATAGCCGCTACCAGTTGAGTGCCCTTGTCATTATGTCTTTTTTTACATAGGTCAACACAAAAAAACAAACAATATATATCAAATACTGAGAAGACTGAAGAAACAATTATAATGGCCACGGCCATTTAATGAAATATGAGCCATCAAAATATAGTAATGCCATTGAAAGTTTTAGATTCGAGCTTTCCAGGAGTGGATTATCATTTTGGCCAAAGAAGTGCAGTGCTTTCGACCATTGAAGACCATCGAATGGAGAAAGAAAACTCACAGAGCATGAAACTCCAAGTTAGTGACCATAGTTGTAGAGCCAACTCAATGCCAAAAACAAAATGAAATGACCAGGATTTTAGGGTTTCACACTTTCTTTTGTTTCGACGTCCCTTCCACATTTTGAATGTGCAAAAAAAATATAATCATTTTTATCCAAGTGAGATTGGGGTCAACACTTTGTGTTGATAGTGTCTAGTAATCATAAGTAGGGGTGGCTAGCAGCTGAAGAATATGGCCTATTTTATTAAGTCAAAGTGGACATTATCATTGAGTGGATAGAGATGTGCTTTTAGAATGTTGCAAGGTCTTAATGTCATAGGTGGTCAACTCACATTGGAGTCAAGGTATCATTTGATAATGCATGTGGTCGAGTGTTATTAACCTCCCACTTATGCATTTTTCTTATTCCTTCACATATTTCAATATATGTATAAAGATCAAACAAGAACCTTGTGAATGTGAAGAATATACAGAATGAAGAACATGGTCAAAGGGGGTCAATGCGACATGGTGGTACTATAGAGACAGTGAGTTGGCATTTTTTGAGCCATATGGCTAATGATGAGGTGGAAGAACATTGACACATGGGGGCCATGGTGTCAAGCCTCTTAAGGCTTTTATTTATTTATTTGCAAACATGTGTAATAGTTCACATTTTTTATGATTTTTATAGAAAATGATTAATGATATCTTGTAAATATCTTGGTGAAATTATAAACTAGATATCATTTTAATTTTACAAAAGATCATATCGATAGGATATTGATTTAAATCGCCATATCATTGTAAAGTTAACTTTAAAGTAATGAAATTATGAATTGCTTTTAAAGGTTAACTATTTTTACGCAATTTATAGGCTAATAAAATAGATCAAATATTCCATTTTGATTTGTTTTATTTAGAGCCATATAGGACAAATTTTTGGAGCTTTCATGAGTAGAGAAAAGCAGTTTTATGGTGGGATCACATGAGAGAGAAGTTATGTAGTTTTATTTCACAGATTGGCGACAAATGTAGTGCTTTATTTTTGGCTTTCATGAGTAGCTCGAAAATGGACTTAGGGTCTATTTTTAGGAGCTTTTTCATCTTTCTTCACAGGAGATCATTTGGAGACATTTATAGGAGAAAAACTTAGTTTTTTCTTACTCAGTTAGCATCAGTTTCCTCTCTCTTAAAGAGTTGTATACAACAGTTGGCTCACACATTTTTTTATGCATTGTACTCCTTTTAGTTCTAATAGAAAATTATCATGTTTCACATATTTTGCAGTTTGATCTGATGTCATATTTTGACTTTTTATGTCCTTTATTATGTCTCAATGCTATTAAAATTTAGTTTTTTCTTGGTTGCAGTTTGTGTTTAACCCAAACCTTGTTCCAAATCACTTAAGGAATAACTATCAGTGAAATTGTGAGAATTTGGGTTAGAGGATTTGTTTGTGAGTAATAGAAATTCATCAAGTTTAGATTCCACAATTAGTTTGCATTTTAGTTACATCTTTCTATCCCTTTTCCCCTTAAGTCAATAGTTTAAGAATTATAAGAGAACCAGCTCACTTTGGAGATTCATCCTCATGAAAGGAGACCCACATCCAAGAATGATTCCATGTTTCAATAAGTAGTTAAGTTTTTACAAAGCTTAACAAGGGTGCATACTTGAATTGCCAACAATTACTCTATGTAAATACTTTACTTTTATATAATATATGGTCTGGGGATCCTCCCTTTTATCTTTAAAAAAAATTATAGTAATAAAAATTTTATTACAAAGTTTGATAGTCTACACTATATCAAAACATTAATAAATGTCCTTGTATTTAAGAGTGTTTTTCTAGTAATGGATGCAATTGTTGTATAAAATAGAAAAAATAGTATTCACCATAATGATAACAAATTCATTACAAAGTTTCATAGTTTGCACCACATCAAAAGATAAACATATGACCTTTGTATTGGCTTCGATCTATTTCCTGAGGATAGCATCAACATGATTTGTATTGGCTTTGACGTTTAATTTTGATGATAGGCCTGGCCTAATTGAAGCAATGATGTTGTAGAGAGTTGAGCGGATAGAAGTGGAGATGGATGATGTTATGAAATTAGGTAAGAGGCCACATGTTATTTCTACTGATAGTGTTCCAGCTCCTTTTGAGCTAACTAAACTGAACTTGGATGATGTGAAGAGTTTTTCCAAGCTACTATACAGTAAGTTATCAAAGGGACATGTTCCTCCCTCTAGGCCTTTTGGTGGAGAAAGTGGATAAATTTGAAATTTGTAGAGAACTGTGCTACTATCACCTTCCCCTATTCATAGAATAAGCGGTTGTTTGACAAAGTTCAAATTATGCCATGAGAGCATTCATTTATTAGATCAAATGAAATAAAGTTCAAATTATGAAAAATGTTCAAATTATAGACACTTAGCATAAATAAGTAAGAAGTTCAAATTATAGATTTCTTTGAGAAAAATCTTTCTGACCATTTTTCAATGAATGAGCATTAATGAATTGATTGTGACAACAACATAGGTGAGTGAAAATCAACCAAACTTTCTTGGCTTGTTCTCAACAAAAAGATTCTTACAGGCAAAAGGATCCAAACATTGGCTCTCGGTAATAGTTTCAAATGTGTTCTTTGTGGTGAGGTGGAAGAGGCAACAAACCACCTCCTTTTGCATTGTAAATTCAGCTATGATGCCTGGGTCTGGTTGTGTAATAAATTAAATTGGCATTCTGCACTCCCGAAGTCTCTCCTTCACTTTTTTAAAGGTTGGCCGCTTCTTTATCGGGATTCCATTCTCCATTATCTCTGGTCAATTTCCTTGTCCATCCTGATTTGACATCTATGGAAAGAGAGAAACTTCAGAATCTTTAGGAACCATTCTAAGCATTTACATCTCTTTCTAGATAACTTAGAAACAACCATAATGGAAGTGTTGAATGCAAAGCTTTGTAGAGTTGATGGCAATAATCAGTCTTGGACCTCCTGGCATAACGACATGCTCCTCAAAGGGAAAGGCATAGATAAACCTGCTCTGGGCTCCTTGATGCATCAAGCTACCCCTTGAGTGGATAGAACCAAGGTAAGATGGACTCCACCTACTAGGCCAATGGTAAAGGTTAATGTGTATGGTGCTAGCCATGGGAACCTAGGGCTGTTAGGTTCCGATAGTGTGTCATGAGATTGGTCGGGTAACCTCTTGGTGACTAAATGCTCTAAGATCCCTAAGGGCATGAATAATATGGCTGAAGCTATTGCAGTGCTTCATGGTCTTCAGCTAGTCCATGCTTTCGAAGCTTGACATATTTGGTTAGAGGGTGACTCACAAGTCATTATTTTTGCAATCTGCTCTAGGAAAGTGGAGAGTTGCCATCTGAGGTATATCTTTAACTAGGTTTGGTGTCTTCTAGAAAAATTTGATTCGTTCAAAATTTTGCGTTGTTACAAGGAGTCAAACAAGGTGGCGGATTGTCTAGCAAACATAGCTATTGACCAACCCCAAGAGGAATGCTCCTTTTTGGCATCGAGTGATAATTGGCCTTTAGACCTTCTATCCTTGATTAGTATGGATAAAGAAAGCCTCATTTCTGTGTAATCTCTTCAAGAGGCTCAAATTAGTTGTTGATGAAGCTCTTCAGTTGTGCAGGTGAAAGTGTGTCATCCTGGACATGGTTGGGTGGAGGGTACAATTTTTTATTTTGCCACGTCAGTTGCCTCAACTTTATTTTATGTCTCCTCCCCAACTACTCTTATTGGCCTCCCCTCTCATAGTTGGCTGCTTTCACTTCGTTAGTATTTAGAGGCATCCTGTGAATGTACTTCTTCCCTAACTGGCATAGTTTGGTATGCCCATGCCAGCTTTCTTTCATGATTGATTTTTCTACAACGGGAAGAGTGACAAGACCTGTATTTAAGGTTGGAGTGTGTGGAGCAGGGAACCCTAACACATGTGGTTAACTCGGGTTGGCTTCTTGGGTTCCATCGATATATGGTGTTGGCCTTTCCCCTACTTCCCACAGGTGTCTTTAACTCATCATTATTGTTTGCCTCTTGCATGGCCAATTTTGGAGGTTTCTGTGCTTCCCAGGACACCACCTTGACGTCACTCAGAGGACCGAAGGAAGATCTGAGTTAGGTACCGTGTATCTAAGAAATCTCACCAAATCCTACTTTGGGATTGGCTTGGGACTTAGTGCAGTGCCTTCATTTTAATATGACTTCTCTTCCATTATCTGCACCTGCGCTAATTCCTCTTGTCCCAAGCCTACCAACCTACTCGTATTTAGTAAGTGATTTGTGTTACTATCTGTGACGGACGAGATGGCAAAGACTAGACTCAATCTAAGACTATTCTTCCCTCCCCTTGAAGATGAACTGGAAGTACATGGGATGATTGGCATTGCAGATTTTATCTCCATTGTGGAACGGGAGGGCACTCTGGTTCAGTTTGCCATTAGCCATGTTGCAAGTCTTAGGTGGATAAAAGGCTTCGCGGGGAGGATTCTAAGCTACTCAAATATTGTTTCTCACATAATCTCCAATGTTATGGACTTGGTTCAAGATGTAGAATTCATGCATAAGGTGGGGTTGAGGCTTTTTTCTAATAATCTATATATTGTTGCTAGGTGGTCCGAAGCTGTCAAGGCTATGAGCTAGAACAAGAGGAGGCGAGGATAGGAGACTTGTTTGAGCGCGCTACTCTGAGATGTTCTATCCCTCACCAAGCTATGCATCATGCAATGTAGGTTTCACTCCGGTCTCTTTGTAGTGATCTTCTTGATCAAGAGCTTGCTGCCTTTCCCTTCATTTTTTCAACAAGGGATGTGAAATGAATTAAGGATGTCTTCATAGGCATTCACTATTTGAGAATCATTGCTCTAGACATGGCCCTCCATATCCCAAGGGATTCCTTGGAGGATCTAGTGGATGAGGGAAACTCAGTAGAGGTGGGATACTTTGGCAAATAGATGGAGCTCGATGCTATCCCAGAATGCAGCCCAACGGCATAGGGTGTGTTGGGCTCCGTGGGTGTATTTTTGGTCGGTTGGCAACAGATTTAAGTTTCCTTTGGCAGGTTTTCCTTGGTGCTGTGGTTGGCACTGCTCTTTGCGATGGTGCACTCCTCCTCTCTCCTCTAGTTTGGGGTTTTTATTTTTATTTTGGTTTGTTGGTTTTAGCTCTTTTCGAGGTGAAGGATGATAATAGTTTAGCTTGAAGGGCTCCTTTCTATGCTTTTACTATATTTTTAGAAACTCTTCGTTACGAAACACTCAATAATCTCTACTTTTATTAGTGAAACTGTTTGGTACTCCATCACCTTTTCTTAAAAAAAAAAGAAAATCAACCAAACTATTTATCTGAGTACAATTTATTATATTCTTGAAAGATAAAACAACCAATAAGGTTAGGTATAGTTAAAAGGATCTATATTGTTTAGTGGTATTGTTTAAATAATTTCTAATTATTTAATTAAATCTATTATTCTAATTATTTAATTAAATCTATTATTTTTATCAATTTAATTTTCCTTTCAATTTTGATCAAATTAACATTTCATCAATTTTATTCTTCTAATCCAATTTAATTAAATATTTTTAATTATTTAATTAAATCATTATTTTAATCTTCAATTTCACAATAATTAAATAATTTCTATTATTTAGTGAATTCATTAGTTTAATTGCTAGATTATAGAAATAATTAAATAATTTTTAATTATTTAATCAGCTAATATTTCCTCTATAATTAAATTAATTAGCATAATTTATTTAATTACTTTTTTATTTTCCTCTCTTACAAATAAATAAAATCAAAAAATTTATTTATCTTCTATTTTTTCCATATGCACATGAATTAAATAAATATTTATTTATCGTCTTTCTATCCATACATGTAGAAAAGTAAATCACAATTTAAGTTAACTTATTATCCAAATCTCTTTTTTATCAATAGATTCATTAAATAGAAAAAGTAATTATGTTTATGAAAATCAAATCAATTTCATTATCCCTGCAATCAGTTAACTCATAAAACAAGATTTTTTGCATGAACACATGTTGCATGCACGTTCTTTATGTCATCTCAATTTATCTCATCCATCGACTTATTTGTTTATTCTCCACCATTGATCAATATCATGTGAAATCTATCCTTATTCATCACTTTTCTACAAGCATGCTACATTCTTGGCCACAAGTCCACTATATTCTTGGCTATGAGTGTTCTATAGCCTTAGATATAGAAAATGAATCTTGGTTGCTACGAACTAGTGACTAATTTTACTAAATCATTTTGTTGCATCCAAACAACTTCCAAGCATAAAAATATCACCATTAAAACAAGAGATGTTTCATTACCTTTAAAAAAATACTTTAAATATACAATCATCTCATAAACTTCAAACATACTAAACATTGTGCTTTATAGGATGAAAAGGGTATTAAAAGAGTGTAGTTTGATATGAAGTGTAGGATAAAGTAAGAGATAAAAATTATCAAATAGAGATAATTATAGGGCTCATCAGAAGGAAAACATAATGAACAAGTTATTTAGGAACCAAATACAAGGAGAATGAGATTTTAATATTAGGGATTCAATTATAAAAGTTGAGGGAGCAAGACAAAAAAAAGGGTTGCTAGAAAAGAGCCATATGCCATGTGTGAATGGAAGATCTTCTAAAAAGTTGAGTACAAAGGAGTTTAGGTGGCACATCTGATGAAATGCTAACTAAAAGTCTATTGTGATCCATGATGATGATGAAGCACCATTTAGGTAGTTACTATCCATGGAGTTGAGCTACAAAGAAAGTTTGAATAGTATGGAGACCAAATTTCAAGTTGACATTAGCCGAGGAGGGTATTAAAGGAGGCTGCAAAGAAGGTCTAAGTATTTATACCTTTAATAGGTGATAAGAAAAAATATTGAAATGTGAGGAAAATGGCCTCCTAAGTGTGGACTATAAAAGTAAAATATTAGGAGAGTGTATAAAAGTGTGTATAAAAAGGGTATTGTCCCCTATAAAATGTAACCTTGTAATTTCATTATATGAATAAAATAAAAAATTATTTGTTTGTTCATTACTCAAGTTACAAATCTCACTATGTTTTATTTTGAGTGTGGGTGGGACTTCATAGGCTACAAGATCATCCTTCCACTAAATGGAGGCCCTGATCATAAGATCTAAACAATTTGTGGTATTAGATCTAGGTTAGGGATATATGAAGGCAAGTTGAGAGTGGCTTAAATGTAAGATTATAGGAGTGGAACTTGTAATAGTAAATATTAAAAAAATAGTTCTTATGTTGGATTGAAAAAGGAGGCTACAATAGTGGTTAGCCAAGGGAAATTGCATGTGGTGGAAATTATTAGAGGAAGAGTTGTAGAGGGAGAAACTCTGAGTAGGGAAAAGTAGGGAATAGTGATGAGGCAAGTAGTTTATAGAGGAAGGAAAAAGATGGATTAAGAGGAGACCTAGGGAGAAGATCCATGAGGTGAGGAGAATTATAACATGTCTAGAAAGAAGCTTGAAGGAGAAGAGATTCACATAATCATCAATTCGATGTAGTCATGTGTGGTGGTGGATAGTGAAAGGAAAGTGTCAACAAATTACTAAACATGAAGGTAGTGTGGTAGAAAAACCAAACCCAAAGGTAATTGGAAAAATTGTGAAGAAAAATGGGGTAGTTGAAAAGAGTTTCAATATTGAGGAAGCTAGGAAAAATCATTGAACTTGGATGCTATCATGAAAAAGGCTAAAGGAATACATCTTCCAACAAAGACTATTGGGTAGAGGGTGAAGGAGTGGATAGAGAGAATGCTCTTCATCAAGGTGTAATGAGGAGGAAAAGTTTAAGGAGAGTGTAATGTTGTGCAAGAAGTGAATAAGTTGCACAACTATTCACCAAACGAAACTTGTAGACCTATTGAAGGTAGATCCAAAGATAATGAAATTATGAATAAGTGTAGTAGAAGATGGAAGATGTAAAAATGTCGCTAGGATGGTTGCAATAGCTAAATTTTTTATGGTGGAAGAGGAGTGGGTAAAAGGAACAAAAATACCTACATAGGTTGGGAGCATTTGTGAGGAAGAGTTTGATTTATCTATTGCAAATTATGACAACATAAGAGAATCTTCTATGTGTAGCATGTGGACTCATCATGAGAGTTGGGCATTGGAATTTCTCATGGGGATTTGGTTTCCATTTTTGAACTGATAATATCCCATGGTTTAATGGTTTACCATTTGTGGTTCCTAGATTTGTATCCTCAATATATTGATGCCTAGGATGGAGATGTTGCATGATATGATTTTGTAGTAGGTTATGCGATTGAAATTTCTCTAGACTTGTGTTGGTTGCTCTCCTATGAAGGCTTGATCCTGTTGATATATTGTAACTACATTGGTATTATGGATACATTGGTTCAAGATTTGAAGGCTAGGTATTTTCTTGAAGGTGATTTCCTAGGATAAACATTATGTCATTATGACCTATAATACATTTTGTGTATAATTTATATTGAAATTGTTACATCATATTTTGCATGCATTTCTCTCATTAATTAGTATAGTGAGTGGTTCTATTATCAACTTCATTTCAGTTAATATTAAAGGCTTATCAAATCTATTTGCTAGGTGCTAGAAAAAGGATTTTTTGAACTAATCTTGTTTTGAGTGGGATCCATGCACAAAAGATCTTTATTTTTAGGGAAAACAAAAAGTACATTATAGTCAAAGATGGAATGGTTTAACAGCATAAATGTTGAGCTATGGAAGATAAAAATGAAGAATCAACTGATAGATAAAGATCTATAGTTAACAATATTTAGAAGTAAACTTGTAGGTACATGAAGGATGAAGACTAGGTTGTGTTAGATCACAAAGGCAAAAGCCTCATCCAACTTTGTTTAGAAGATTTAGTGCTCTTGAATGTTGTTGAAAAATCTACCATTACAATCTAGTTACAATTTGACAATGTCAAGATAGAAGAAGAAGATTAATTCATGGCCCTATTATGTTCTTTTTCAATGTCATGGGACAATTTGGTCATGGCCATTGAAAGTACTACTTCAAAGCTTGTTCTTGATTAGGTAGTGGATTCTCTTCTCTCAAAAGAGATGAGGTAGAAAGCTTATTAGTTTTTTAAGGAAGTATTGGTTACTTTTGGATGGTCAAAGGAAAAATGGAAGAAGGCCAAGATAAAGTACAAGAGCAAATCTAAGCCTTGGGGCAGATCTAAGTGTCATGGAAAATCAAAGGTAAAATGTTGGAACTTTGGTAAGAAAGGCCACATCAAGAGGAATTGCAAGGAGAAGAATAAAGAATACAATGACATAGATGATGACTTATATTATAGAGCTTCTTGGGATGAATCAAATGTATTTTTTGTCGATGTCACACTAGCTCACCAATGGAGAGACATCCACTGGCTTGAACAAAAATCCTCATTATAGTATCATACTAGCACATTGAAGCCTGCATATAAACACAGCTTTGCATTCAATCCCTTGGCCAATTTTGTCACTACTCAATAAAGTCTACACACATTTTCACCTAATCCATGGAAATGCCCAAGTCGGTAGTTGAAAAAAGCTTCTACCTACCTATTAGTACCCCTTATATAATCATGTAAGAGATATATATTAGTAGCCATGGAGAGTAAATACGCTAACTCAAGGATTGAGCAACATCAAAAATGTTTCTTCTGCCCACTAACTACTTGAGATCAAGGAGTTTGGCCATTATTGCTCTAATACAAACACAAGGTGTATCATTTATGTTCTTGGCTAATTACTAGATCAACATTACCCAAAATCTCAAGTTAGGATTAGAAATCTCTTTCTCTATGTATGCTGCAAAATTCCCAATGATATCTTCTCCAACAATTCTCTCCTTATGACTTCTCCCACCAACATTGGGGCTTATCTTATTTACTCTTTCCACCCCTCGTTTCTTTTCTTTCCCAACATCTTAGGATGAGGTCATTGCTTTCAATCCTATTCAAGAATAGATGTTCTAAAGTACGTAAAAGTACACAATAAAAAATAACACATAATGAGAGAAATACCAATAAACTTATGTGGTCATCTTCCTTTCCCAATGGACCAAATAATCCATGGCAAGTGCCTCTATATTGATTTTACCTTCCCTATCACCATCAAGTAACAATACATGGTTTAATGATTTTGGCTACCTCATGAAGTAATGTCCAAAATCATTCCATATTTTTTTTTTTAATTCAATAGGATATTAAAAAAATAGAAATAAATAATCTAACAAAAAAACCAAACTTACAAAGTAAACTTTTAAATACTATTTTTCAAGGTTACACAAAATTTCTTGGAAAAAGATACTCGAGCTCACACGTCTGTATTTGGCGACGACATGTGCATAGAGAAGGAAATTTGAAATCCTAAATATTTAAGAGGTACTCTTGAGAGAATGAGTACATATGTTATTCAATTATCCAAATGATGGAACGAGTATATATTATTTCTCATTTGATTATTTATACAAATAAAATTTAGTAATATCTGTTGGTATTTTAAGTATATTGTTTCTTAAAACTAATTTAAGAAACCTATCTAACTACATACAACAAATTAATCTAAATTCGATATTCAGTTCTTATCAACTCTCTAACGGAAGAAACAAATTCAAAAACCTATGATATTTAAGAGATACTCTCCAAGAGACAAGGAAATTTCAAATCGTATCCAAAATTATTGGTGGAGATGGAAAGACGGCTGAAATGGATAATATTTTCAAGGTCTAATATCGGATATGATTCTATATAAACCAAGCTTATGTATAGAACAAAAACACAGACAAAAGTTTGGTTATAGAATCTGGCAATGGCAGAACACAAGAAAGCTATAGCACTTGTTCTTATTATTACATGTATGTCAATATGTTGTGCTCGTCCATTCGAACCTTCCATTCTCTCTCCAATTGTTAAGATACACAGACTAGTGCATGCTGTGGAGACTAAGGGTCGCTATAAGGTAATATTAATTACAGTAATAACAATTTTATTGCAAAGTTTGATAGTCTGCACTATATCAAAACATTAATAAATGTCCTTGTACTTAAGAGTGGTTTGCTAGTAATGGATGCAATTGTTGTTTAAAATAGAAAAGATAGTATTCACCACGGTGATAACAAATTTATTACAAAGTTTCATAGTTTGCACCACATCAAAAGATAAACATATGACCTTTGTATTGGCTTCGATCTATTTCCTGACGATAGCATCAACATGATTTGTATTGGCTTTGATCTTTAATTTTGATGATAGGCCTAACCTATTTCTCCCATTAGTACAATTTGTTATGTTCTTGAAATATATAACAACCAAATAGGTTAGGTATAGTTAAAAGATCTATATTGTTTAGCGGTATTGTTTAAATAATTTTTAATTATTTAAATAAATTTATTATTTTCATCAATTTAATTTTATTTTTCTAATCCATTTTAATTAAATATTTTTAATTATTTAATTAAATCATTATTTCAATTCTTATTTTCACATTAATTAAATAATTTCTATTATTTAATTAATTCATCAATTTTATTTAAATCCTCATTCTTTTTGTCTTCAATAATTAAATAATTTTTAATTATTTGATTATGTAATATTTCCTCTACAACTAAATTAATTAACATAATTTATTTAATTACTTTTCTATTTTCATATCTCAAACACCCAAACCCTAATGTACCCATTAATTTCATCCATACCCCAAACACCCAAACCCTTTTAATATAACACCAACCTATCTCAATCATCACAAATTGAAACATCCAATCCATTTTCATATCACTCCAACCCATCTCAATCATCACAAATTCAAACATCCATCTCCTTCCCATATCAATCCAATCCATCTCAAACAACCAATCCCTTTTCATATATAAATCCAATCCACCTCAAACATCATAACCCCCATAATCTAACTATCAAGGCCTTGTCACTCATCAAAACATCACATCATATTTGGAACAAAAAATCCAAAACATGCAGAAGAAAATCACATACCTGACACTAGGACACCTGAAGAAAAAATATTCCTTGGAAAACAAATGTCCTTATACTTTTGACAAATCTATTCCTATGATCCCTTTTCCCCACAATTTTGAGATGCCAAAATTTGACAAATATAAGGGAAAAGGAGATCCACATGAACATATTAAAAAAAAATTCATTGCTTGCCTAGAGGTTGCTGAAAATGCACACACCTTATGCACCTATTTCCTTCAATTCTAGGAGGATAGGCTGTCGAATGGTTCTCCTATCTACTCCCAGGATTAAATATTTCAATGAGTTGGGTAAAAAGTTCATTACTCATTTTCATACTACATCAAACATGAAGGCTCCATGAAAGACTTATGTAATAACAAACAGAGAAATAGGATTTTACTTGTACATATTTATTTCCAAAAACTAAACCAAGAGATAGGATTTTACTTGTAAGTTCAATGTGCCACCTCATTTGATGGGATCATAGACAAGGGAATCACGATTGAAAAAGCTCTTATTACTAAGGGCTTAGTCAAAATCTACAAAGACAATGGTATAGAATCCAATGAAAAACCACACTTTTGGCCCAAAAACAAAAACATTGTTAATGATGGAGTGGTAGAAACAAAATATGTTCAAAATGTAGAAACATCGATCAATATATAATCCATCAATAATGTTGTGACCACTCATAAGGAGTCACCTAGACCAAATTCAACACCTAGGTGGAAATTCACTCCATTAGGAGAACCCATTGAATTAATATTACTAAAATTATTCCAGCCAAGTCTCATAAACTTTCCTAAAGTTAGACAATACAAAGGACCCTAATCGAAACCCTCATGGTACAAAGACAACAAATATTGTGAATATCATAGGGTCAAAGGACATAAAAAAACTAGTTGTATGAAACTAAAGAATCTCATTCATAATCTTATTGACCAAGGAGAGATAAAAGTTGACGATTGCACTAAAAATTCCTCCAATAATGATCTTGATATATACAAGGATCCTTTCTTTAATCATGATAATGAAATGCCCCTACTAAGGGAAACGATAATAAAAATACAAATCATGC
This sequence comes from Cunninghamia lanceolata, assembly GCA_027924645.1. Classification (NCBI taxonomy): domain Eukaryota; kingdom Viridiplantae; phylum Streptophyta; class Pinopsida; order Cupressales; family Cupressaceae; genus Cunninghamia; species Cunninghamia lanceolata. The sequence goes on from BSBN01000194.1 coordinate 4,533,018, forward strand.
ATCCAGCTCTTATGATTCCATTGTGGGTCATATAGAGGAAACTCATACCCATGCTTTCACTATCTCTATCAAAGGAAAACCCCCCAATTGTGTAGTTACCACCCATTGTGGCTGTGTCACCCTTCCATGGGCACCATCTATCACTCATACATCATTTAACTATAACATATTAGATCATCTAGGTAAAACACCTCCTCAGATCTCCATTCTAGAACTCCTCTAAAAATCTCTTGCCCATAATGAAAACCTTGATAAAGCCCTTCAAGAGTCTTTAGTCCCCAATAACATTAATGTTGATCAATTTTAAGCCATGATAGGGCACATTGCATCTCTCCATCATCTAGTCTTCACTAAAAAGGACTTCCCATCCAAAAATCCATATCATAATAAAGCTCTTCACCTCAAAGTCTCTATCCGTCAACATAGATTCAAATGAGTCCTCATAGATGGTGGTGCTATTCTCAATATCTATTCTCTTAAATTGCTAAAACAATTGAGATACTTTGAGGGTGTTATTGATTCGAAAAAAAGCATAACTATTAAATCCTATGATGATGTTGAGTGTGAGAAAGAAGGTGTTATCAAGTTACCTATTTAAGTTGCCCTAATAATAATAGATACTATTTGTCAAGTTTTGGACCTTGATCTTCCATATTTAACATTATCCTAGGCCATCCATGGATAAATGCCATGCAAGTTGTACTCTCCACCTACCATTAATGCCCTCAATTCTCACACAATGGAACTAAAGTAACCATCTTTGGAGATCCAGGACCCTTTGAGTTATGTAGAGTCATGCAAGGAAGATATCATAATTCCAACCAAATTCCTAATAATAATGTAACTCAACCATCTTCCTCATATATAGATTCATCCACCTTAACCAAAGCATCCACATCCAATACACCCATCCCAAAGATAAAGGTCCAATTTGTACAGGTAAATGATTTGGTGAATATGACATGTAAAAATCTTTCTATATAGGTAGTCTTCCTTTATCACCAAAGTCCTATGGTAAACCTCACCTAGTAGAATCAATTCCCAGAGTTGTTGAATGATGTAAGGCCACAATATTTGCATGTTAGGGGGTTCTAGATAAATAATTGAATGAAGAAGATGTCTCCTCGTGGTTATACAAGGAAGAAACAAAACCAACAACACTACTTGTAGAGAACTACACCACAGGTCTTCGCATTGTAAAGAACATAGGCTATAAAGGTCAAGGTAGCCTAGGACTTCACGAACAAAGAACAATAGATCCCATTATGAACAAGAAGTACAACCAATAAGGGTTAGGGTATGGAAAGGAGGAACTAGTGTCCTCAAACCTTGAGTGTATCCTTAGTTAGGTAGAAAAAGATTTTCCCATGGTAGAGAGTACGAATGAGGGTACCTTCGATGACTCCTTTATGCATATCACTGAGTTATTCTAATATTTCTCCATTTGTATGATATCCTCTACCTCTTTCACAGCCACCTCCAATTCCAAAGAGCTTCTACTCAACTTCCTTGAGCTCATAGATTGATACTAACAAGATCTTCCAATTCTAGACCTAGTTCAGATTCATGAGGCTATCCTTGAATTCATGGGACTTTGAGATACTATACCACTAGGAGACAATAAATTTGGTGTTATCATGGACCTTGAAACCATAACATACTTTGGTGAGAAGTGCACATCCTCTAGTCGCAAAAGTGAACAAAACAAAGTAATAAGAAGGGATGAGAAATCCCTCCTAATTTCATCTTGTCAGCTGCCACAGCATTAAAATCCCCTCCCAAAATTACTAATTCATTCTTTAAAAACCTTAAAAGATTACTCAAGTGAAGCCAAAATTTGGATTTAGGCACAGTACTCATGAGACCATATACACAAAAATCTATACGTCCTTGGAAGAGAGAAGTTTGGGAAACTTACCAAGAATCTAATGATCTCTCGTGGATATGACCTCCATTGGGGGAAGATAATTATGTCATAAGACTTCTAGACCCCTTGAAGCTCCACATGCTCGAGAAGTAATTGCCTCCAATCTATCCCATTTTTTGAATGTTTTGGTTGGTAAGAGACACTGTGTGGTTTCATGAGTGTTGTCATTCATGGCAACAAAGTCTATCCCACATCCGTAGTACATAGTATGCCTATACCAGAAGTCAGATTGAAGATTGTTTTGTTCTGGTGAACAAGAACAGAGTATGTAACAAGGTCCAACAATCAAGTTTGGATCTCTCAGATGGTGTAGCTCAGAAAGTTGCATATTTGGATAAGTCAAGAGGGGTATCATGACTACTGTATTCTAGAGATTTAGCCTCTGGTGATAAAGCATGAAAAAGATATGAGCATCTGAGTGTTGGGTTCTAGACAGGCAGAGCAAATAGAGAAAGAATTGACCGACAGAATATCAGACTTTAATTCGGATGAGTAAATGATTTTGATCAAGCAATTTGTGGCATCATACATTGTTGGCCGACATGATTAATGACTTATATGTCTATGTTTTTGATAAGCATCACCAATCAAGCATGGATTCAACTAATAGATTAGTAACTTGTAAATATCTTGAGTGTCTTGTTGCTGACTAGAAAGTTGTTGAGTTCTTTGTAGCTTCGATCAAATAACATAATAATAAATATGAATATATAAGTAATATTAAATATTACTTATATATTCATACTTAATATATAGGGTATGTTAAGATAAATATCAATATAGCATGATCGAATGATAGATTACCAAAGCATAAACATCTTCTGCATTCTAAACGGTGATTAGTAACTGTTAAAATCAATGAAAATGATTACAATACAAATGGTAGCAAAGTCACACCTGTGATAGGCATGACTCCTTGAGGAGTCACATCTATCACAGATGTGACTCCTACCGTCACTCACATATTTATATCAATATCTTTGCCCTGCAATACCACAGATCGACACAAAAATTAGAAGTGTATGAGAAGTGGAAATTGCATCTAAAATAAAGAAGAAAGTAATAAGTTAAGTCTACTATATAAATATCCAACTTTCAGAAAATATCCAAGTCAGAGATTATAAGTTCGATTTGAAATTACATGGTATCAGAGCCAAGTTAAGCAGAATCTGGGCAGAAAATTGAACTTGAGAAATTTAAATTTAATACATCTCATTTCTCAAATGGTAGGAGCAATCCAATTCAAAGACATTGGAAGGAAAGAATAGAAAAAGAAAAAGGGTGTAAAGAAAATCAAGATGAGTAAATCATTATATTCATAACAGCGATCCATGAGTATAAGGAGCAGCAGTCTATGTTAGGAGGATAGATCTAATTAAAGACAGCAACAATCATGAGCAAATAATATATGAAAAGATTTGTAATGATTGGTGAAGTTGCATCCCTCAAAGGGAAATAAAAGGAGTCAATGAAGAAGATCGATAGCCATCAAGGAAGGAGAGGAATCAATTGATCTACAATTAAATCAGCAAAGAATGAACATGATCAATAATGATAATGAAAAGTGATCAAACATTAGATCATATGTGATGGGCCATATGATATGAGGCCAAAATGATAAGTCATCATATGAAATATCAACAAAGACTTAGAAATCATAGGATTGTGCTATATCCAAGAAAAGGATTAGCCTCATCATTAATTGTCTCGTTATCCTAGGTGTATGGGTAAGTTAGGAGATTGTATGTTGGACCTAGGTAACCCTCAAGTGGATGAAGAACACTATGTGGGTGTGAAGTCCCTTGAGCCAAGAGACGAAGAACACTGTGTGGGTGTGAAGTCCTTGGGCCTATGGTAATGATGAGATCATCAATGTTAAATGTGCCTAACATGAGGTGACTCTTGGTGGGATGAAGAATGTTGTGTAGACATGAAGTTCCCATTATCACCTAGTTTTGCACCCTTGCATGAAGCTATTAAAGCTCTACAAACTGGAATAACATGGGATTGATCTCTAAGTGTGGGACTTTGCTAAATGAGATCAAACCTCCGAAGAAGGTCGACTTCCTTGTCTAGCTATCACTTGAAACTACTGAATTTTAGGGGGAAAAAGGAGAGAGAATTCTTGTAATGAAAATGAATAAAATCTTGAAAACATAAAAGGGTGATACACTAGACAAATTTAAAGAAACTTCCATAGAACTGAAGGATGCACAATACAATCAGAATATGGCAAGTAGGCATACACAGGTTAGATGACTCTAGCAAAGGTGAGAAGTAATATGATTGAGAGGAATACAACATTCACAGACAAACCATATGCAGATTCACATAGAACTAGAAAAATTAGTAAAGAGGTAAAAATATCTTGCATCTATTTGACAGAGAGGCAAGGTTATAGTATATGGAAACTCTGTTTGGAAACAGAAAGACCAAAAATGCCAAAAAAATTCCATCCTTCTTTACAACATATGAATGCATACTTATAGCATTCCAAAATTCCTAAGTCAGTTACAAAAGTGTCCTCTATGAGCTCGAATAAAAAAAAATATCTACATTAATGCCAGTCCAACTGCATCAGTCATGGCGTCAATATCTGGCATTGGGTGGATATGAGATATTTTGGAGTCTTGAATGCAAGCAGCTTACTCATCGATCTACAGTAGAAAAGATGAAAATATCTGGAAGAGGAAGGTGGGAAGATATTTCTGACCATCAATGCGAGCTGCTTCATCTTTGTGCAACAATGAATGCCCCAAAAATATCTTCATCTGCTGAAAGTTGTCGCTGAAATGTCCAGTCACCCAAAATATGCAACTCCAGATCTGAATTTGAAAAAGTAACAAAACTCCTGAAAAACCCTACCAAATGAAAGAGGGGACCAAAATATGCAACTTTGCCTCTTACAACAGGTCAAAATTCACCAAAATGGAGGAGATACAGGTGGTCAAAGATTTGGTCAACCGCCTATATATCACTTCTACATCTGTGTATATATCGCTACATCTTGGAGCCTAAAATAGCATTCAAAAATTCATTCTGCAACTCCTTTGCACATACATGGCGCTTTGCATATCGGTCCCTGTATATCCTTTGTATTTTCAAAATTGCATATACATACAAGTTCCCTTGTATATGCAGGCCCCACCTCTTTGAAATCGCCCAACATATATCTTTATATCTGCTCCTTTGTATGTCAAAACATACAATCACCTTTTATACAAGGCGGACCCCAAAAACACCATAGAACAAATTGGAACTTTTATTCAGGTCCGGGTTGTATATGTTCCTTGTATATTGGCCTTGTATGTGGAAACATACAAGTGATATACATACAATCTTCTTTGTATATGCGAGGGCTTCGCCTCATGCATCTTGGTGATATACAAACACCCATTCATACAAACTAGACTTGAAGCCTAAATGAGCCAAAATGATATTCATTTGAAATCTGGCTTGCATATTGCCAATGTATATTCACTTGTATATGTGCGATATGCAAGCCACTATTCACATGATCCTTTGTATGTATTCCTTGCGGCACTGTAGCAAATGTACATTTGCATCTGTATATCGGCCGTTGCATATTTCCTTGTATCTTTTCCTTGTATATTTCGCTTGTATGTGCAAACATACAAGCATAAATATACAAGCCACTATAGCAACCTACTAATATACATTACACTGTTCCTGATGCATATAGGTCGGCCTTATACATTCCATTGTATATTGGGTTGTATATGCGAATATACAAACCTCATATACATTCCATTGTTCACATGTATGTCCACCGGCTTTGTATATTTTTATGCAAATTTCTTTGTATCTTTCACTTGTACATGCGAATATACAAGCCAAAAATACATTCCATGTATATTTTTATGCAACCAGATATACAAACTAGGAATATTCTGGGAATCTGTGAAAGATCCCCCCTTTGTATATACATTTCGTTGGATCGATATACATTCAAAAAATGTATAAAACTCACTTTTCTCAATATTTTCTAAGGCCGATAGGGATTTGCAAGCCTGCCAAATGTACATTGAACTGTACATTGACCAAAACTTTGACCATCAATAACTTCTTTATTTGGCCGAATTTCAGGGTGAAGTAAAAAGCAAACCTGCCTATTTTTTCAAGCTCTTTCCAATGGTAAGGTTTTCTTTTAGGCAATTTGGGACTTTTCATATTCAGGGAACATTTTCCAAAAGCTTTTCAAGGAAAATACCAGGTGAATTGTTTAGCTCTAGACAGAGAAAAATGGGTCAACAGTTCCATCAAGCCATATGGTGAAGAACTCTATGTGGGAGTGAAGCCTTTGGGCCTCCGTATGGGATGGTTAATGGCTCCTCAATGAACCATACCTATGGAGCTAGAGATGGATTAATGATAGGGCGACACATGATCCTCTCAAGGGTAGAGCATAAGGCCTTTGATCATGAATATGAATATGGCTATAAATATGAATATGAAAGTGAATATAAATGAATATGAATATGAAAATGGGATTAAGAGGGAGTTCACTATACCTTATAATCCTCAACAAAATGGAGTTGCAGAAAGAAAAAATAGAACCATTGTAGAAGCTGCTAGGGCTATGTTACTTGATCAAAATATAGACACTTAACTTTGGGTAGAAGTATCTAGTACTATTGTCTATATATAGAATAGATGCCCTCACTCTCATATTGATGACAAAACTCCTAAAGAAGACTTCACTTGAACAAAACCAAACATTAGTCATTTAAGGATATTTGGTTGTCCTGTTTACATTCATGTTCCCAAAGAGAAAAGAACTAAGCTAGAACCTTTTGGGAGAAAAGGCATCTTTGTAGGCTATAGTGAAACATCAAAAGCTTATAGAATATATATACTTGGTCAAAGATAGATTGAATTAAGTAGAGATGTGATTTTTTGAGGAAGACATAGCTTTCAAAAGAGCCAAAAATGATATTGAGTCAGAAATTCAAACTTCCAACTCAAGCATAGAAGAGGATCCTACACCTGAGTTTCAGAGGGAGTATCCTGAGGAAGAGGTAAACCATGAACAAATCACATCACTAGAAAATCCCAAGAAAAGACCACTTTGGGCCACCAAAACAATGGAAGAAGATAAAATTTATGTCGCTCCATCAGGGACTTTTAAGGAAAGCACAAAACCTAAGAGATTCTCTAGTTATGTAGCTTTGATGAGTGAATTCATTAAATCAGAACCTTCTAGTGCTATAGAAGCTCTTAAGCACCAAGTATGGAAGGATGCCATGACAGAGGAGTATCAATTCATCCTGAAGAATGATGTGTGGGATATAGTACCTAGAACAAAAGGGAAATTTGTTGTTTCTTCAAAATGGCTATTTAAAATCAAACATGCTGCAGATGGCAGTATAGGCAAATACAAAGAAAGATTTGTAGCCAAAGGATTTTCACAAAAGGAAGGAATTGATTACGATGAAACCTTTGCTCCAGCTGCTCGATATACATCAGTCAGGGAAGTTCTAGCTATTACAGTAGCCAAAGGGTGGAAAGTCCATCAAATGGACATAAAAACTGCTTTCATAAATGGAACAATTGAAGAAGAGGTTTACTTAGAGCAACCCGAAGGATTTGAGATTCACTATGCAGGATCCCATGTATGTAAATTAAAGAAAGCTCTATATGGACTTAAATAGTCCCCTAGAGCCTGGTATGAAAGAACTGACAATTATCTCTTGAGATTAGGCTTCTCAAAGAATGATACAGATCCAAATCTCTACTTCAAACAAAGCAAAGGTGATATGTTAATATTGATATTATATGTTGATGATCAATTGATTATAGGAGAAAATTACCTTATTGATCAGTGTAAGAAAGATCTAGCTTCAGAATTTGACATGGAGGACTTAGGTCTATTACACTACTTCCTTGGACTAGAAGTATGGTAGAAATTAGAGTGTATTATTCTAAACCAAGGGAAGTACACAATTGATATATTAAAAAGGTTTGGTATGATGGAATGTAGACCTATGTCTTCCCCCATGGAAACAAATCTTCATAAATTGAAGGAAGCAGCAGCAAATTCTCTGTTGGCAGATCCCACTCTGTACAGATAGATAATTGGATCCTTGATGTATTTGATCAATACCAGACTTGATATCTGTTATGTTGTAAATGCCTTAAGTCAGTTTATGTGTGAGCCCAAGGAGATACATCTTGTGGCTGTGAAACATATAATGAGATACCCTCAAGGTACTCTAAATTATGGCTTAAAATATGAAAAGGTTGACTTAGATCTACATGGATTCACAAATTCAGATTGGGCTGGAAGTGTAACTGACTAGAAGAGCACCTCCGGATGTTATAAATTAGTTTAGGGTCAGCAATGATATCATGGATCAGCAGAAAACAGTCTTTAGTTGCTCAGAGTTCTACAGAAGCCAAATATATTGCGGCTTCTATGGCTACTAGAGAGGTAGTATGGCTTAGAAAACTGCTTGTGGGATTATTTTGTAAACCTCTGAAACCAACTATCATCCACTGTGACAATCAAAGTTGTATTAAGCTATCTGTGAATCCAGTATTCCATGATAGATCTAAACATATTGAGATTCATCATCACTATGTGCGTGATATGGTGGAAAGGAATGTGATTTAGTTGGAGTATATCAGTACAGGAGATCAAACTGCAGATATTCTTACTAAACCACTCCTCAAGGTAAAAATTGAATACTTCAGAAAAAAAAATCTTTGTATGATTGAAATGTAAAATTCTAATTGATTTGTACTAATATATTAAAGATGTTTAATGTGTAAACATCTTGTGTCATATGTGTGACTCTATGACATTATGGGCCTACCCATTCTATGTTTATTTCCAAAAGGTGAGGATTTTTTTGGATAATCTACACTTGTACCTAACATTATAAGGTGACGATCTTATAATGTTCATTAGACTGATATCATGTGACTTGATATTGGTATGAATCATGGAGTTATCATGATTAAGTTATGGTAGACATTATGTGACTTAATGTCAGTGCACATACCATAACTGGGATATATATAAGGAGAATGTAATGTTCTCCAGTATAGTATATCCTTTAGTATCACAAGGTAGGTTCAATGCTACATATCACGAGATAGGTGATACTATAAATCATGAGTTATGTGATATTAAATTACTTTGAGTAATTCATTATAGATCAGATAATTGATATTCACAGAGATTATTGTGATATTGTTATCTTCCCAAGCTAAGAGGGAGTGTTGAGTTGTTTGTAGCTTTGATCATATAACATAATAATAAATATGAATATATAAGTAATATTAAATATTACTTATATATTCATACTTAATATATAAGGTATGTTAAGATAAATATCAATATAGCATGATCGAATGATATATTACCAAAGCATAAACATCTTCTGCATTCTAAACGGTGATTAGCAACTGTTAAAATTAGTGAAACTGATTACAATACAAATGGTGACAAAGTCACACCTGTGATAGGCATGACTCCTTAAGGAGTCACATCTATCATAGATGTGACTCCTACCATCACTCACATAATTATGTCAATGTCTTTGCCCTGCAATACCACGGATCGACACAAAAATCAGAAGTGTATGAGAAGTGGAAATTGCATCTAAAATACAAAATAAAGTAATAAGTTAAGTTTGCTATATAAATATCCAACTTTCAGAAAATATCCAAGTCAGAGATTATAAGTTTGATTTAAATTTACAAAAGTTGATGAAATCCTTGATGTGGATATATATATACCAGATGGATTCTAGTATGTAGGCATGTGGTGTGAAGTTGTGATGAAATAAAGTACAAATAAAAGTAGGGATAAGTGTTGAAGTAGCAATACACGTCCGGTATGTGACAAAGCAACAACACTAAAGAAAAGGAAGAATGAAGTGCATCAGATCAGTATATTGTACCTAACTGGAACTAAACTCTAGCATTTGTAGATGTCTCTCATTAGTTCAAACATGTGATTACCTTCTATAAGTTTTGTAGACAGTGAGTCTCTTGTAGGCAGTGTGCCTCTTGTGAGCAGTGTGCTCGAGTAGTGAGCCCTAATTGGCAAGTGCCATTTTCTACTTCTTATTCATTTAACAGAGAATACAATCTTGGGTTAGTCACCCTGTGGTTTTTCCCTTAACAGGGTTTTCCACGTAAAAATCCTTGTGTTATGTGTGTTGATTTTGTTTCTATTCTTATGATCATATATGATTATATATTTTGATGCTGCACTAATTATTAAAGGAGAAAAAAATGTTAAAGATATTTGAGATAACTGATTCACCCCCCCTCTAAGTTATTTTCCTTGTTTCCAACAATTGGTATTAGAGCTAAGTTCCTCTAAATAGATCCTAACAGCTTGAGGAAGATCTGGGAATCTCAATTGATATATATGGTATGAAGGAACAACTTTAGTCTACCCTAGATGATCTTGAACAATCCCACTCTGAAGTCAATAACTTGAGAGAAAGACTCAAACAATGTGATGATTTCATAAATGAGCTAAAACAAAAATTGAGTATCTCTGTGAAAAAGAGAAAGGAACTACTTAAAAAATTAGCAAATCAGAGTGAAGCCAATGATACTAATGAAGATTTGGATGAGAAAAACAAGCTATGTGAGAAGTTGTCAAAAGAGGTCATTATGGTAAGGCATGAGATGGAATCAAGGGTTATGAGATTCACCCAAGAAATTAAAGAAAAAAGGAAAATTAAAGATAATCTAAAATAATCCCTCGAGGAGAAGACAAAGGACTGCCACAAAATGGAGAGAATAATCAAGCAGCTTGAATCTGATCTTGAAGGAGCTAGAGACAATGAAGAACAACTTGAGAATCAGATAGACACTCTTAAACAAGATCTTCAAACAACAAATGAATACAAAGAGAAATTCAAGATAAGCTCAGCCCAACTTGAAGTTCTTCTTGAAAGCCAAAAGAGGGTAGATGATAAGTGTGGCTTGGGATATGAGAAAGGTGAAAGCTCTGGATCTGATCAGAAGAACTTTGGATCAGGAAATCAAAGAAACATGCCTAGAAGACCTCCGATAAGACAACTAAATTCTCAAAGATATCCATCCTTCAATGGATACTGCTTCAATTGCAACAATTTTAGTCATAAAACAACTCAGTTCAGAAAGAGAATTAATCAGACTAATCCATTCTTCTCTGGACAATGTTTCAACTGTAAAAGGTATGGTCACAGATCTCATGAATGCAAAAATATGTAAATAAACAATTCATTCAATGGTAGATGCTTTGCATGCAATAGAATTGGACATATGGCTAATCAATGTAGATCAAGAGGATATCAATCAAATATACAAAGAAATGTTGTTTGTTACAATTGCAATAGATCCGGGCATATTGCCAAATTCTGTAGAAGTAAAAATCAGCATAAAAAGGGTCTGGTGCATCATAATCAAAAGCAAGATAAGGGAAAAGGAAAATTGAATGCAAATAAAGTTCAAAGGGACATAAACGAGATTTGGTTGAAGAAGAGTACAGAAAATGATGGGGATGGATCCACACCAGAATCCAGTGTTGATATTCCTTCCAGAAACTAAATAGATGAGCTCTGGCTCAGGGGGAGTCACAAAGAAAAATAAATTCCCCTAGCTAGTCAATTAGTGCCTAAATTTGGCACATGGAATTCTACCGATTAAAGGGTTCTCAGAAAGATATCTAAATAACCCTCAGCAAAAATATGAAAGATCTGCATGGAGTTTTGCAAGAGTTTAACCATTCAAGTTGTTCTGGTTTGACAGCCATCTGGTAAAGAAGGATTTTTACAGATAGGTCCAGTATGATTCAAAATTGAGATACTTTGATCTGTGGACCCATGACATGACTAAAGAAAAGAAGATATATTGTCAATCCTCATTGACAATGATTCTAAGATCAGCACAATGATTCAAGAAGATCTCTCTTAATATAGGGTAACTAGATAACTTAAGTTGTGCATTTATTGCAAAAGGAAATTAGGGTTTGTGCAAGAGTAAAAAGGTTCTTTCACTCATCATTTGCACACTTGCATTTGTGAAGAAGATAATAATAGCTCTACAATGAAATTTCTACAATCCACTCAAAGATCAACTGGGAATTTGAATTCAACCAGCGATTTATTCTAGCTCCTATTTCAAAGCCTAGGGCTTAAAAAGGTACTTCCATTCTAAAAATCTCTATCTAAATCTTTTGCAAGATGGCTACTCCAATGGTTGTAAAGATCACTGATAGGCCGCATCCAAAATTCAAGAAACATCCCTATAAATCTCTAGAAGTTGATCATTTAGGCGCATTTTCTAGCATTCTCCATGGGGTATTGCACGTAGAATATGTTAGGGTCTATATCCATGCCAACATTGAGAAATTTGGAGACTCTAAGCTGATGGACATCTATCACAAATAGCTAATAGATGAGAGTTTTGAACTCAAACCTCAATACAGGGCCCTCCGGGATAAACACTTCAGACATTGCATACACTTCCCTTGTTTTGCAAAAGATGATTAGGTCCGGTATGTCCTAAGCAGGATGCATGATAATTTTATGTGGTTAATGAGGCCCTTCAAAATAACAAAAGATGCCATCAGGGTAGTAACTAGACTGCACTCATCCGGTGGGTTACCTGAACTCAAATCTGTCAAGAACTAGATAGTAACTGAAGCCACTGGATCTAAGTTTGATAAGAGAGAAATGACCATAGATGACATCACAGATCTAGATGTCAAATTTACCTCAATGATAATTGGGTATAAGATCTATCATTCTAGTAGGGAGAATTCTATGTCTAGGATTGTAATATATGCAGCATATCAGATGTTGAGGGAAAATGCAAATTATGACCTATGTGATCTCTTAAATCAACTATTAGAAAACTTGTAGAAGATCAAGAAGGATAAGAAGAACTCCATTAAGTATGGTTGTTTAATACTGTGTCTATTCTTCTATTACATGAATGAGCTACTCGGATCAAGTGGTTGGGTTTGGCAAAATGACAAACCGGTTGTAATCCAGATTAGAGATTATATGTATGGACTTGGTGATGCTAAAGCTCAAAGCACAGCTCTTTGGGGTTACTTTAAGAACTTCCAAAGCATGATGCAATCCAAAGAGAGAATACCTCAATCCATAGTTGAGAAATACAAGGATACAGTGTGCTTCATGGTAGATACTGATCAATGCCTAATGGAGACAGTTGAGCCCAGAACAGTGTGGACAATGCCAATGGGATAAGAGGTCGATGAGAAAATCTTGGAGCTACATATTCAACACTTGTTGAGCTAGCCTAAGGACCCTGAGGCAGAAAGATTTAGAACCTTTCAAGAACTAAGTGTAAAAATACATGTTGAGCTAAGACAACCAGAGATAAAGAGGAAAGTTAGAAGGAAAGTTGAGGAAATTGCCAAAAGGTTTGGCATATCAAAAGAGGCAGTAGATGCAAATAGAGAGAAAATAGAGAAGGCTGAGAAAGATAAACAAGAAGCAAAGAAAGGAGATGCTCTAGTACAAGCCTTCTCCCATACTAGATCCTCCAAGAGCTCTGTATCTGCCACTCCTAAGAGCTCAAGAGCCACCAAACCAGAAGTCAAGACATCCGGAAAAGGTAGAAGAATTTGTTGACAAGCCCACTCTTTCCATTGATGATATCATCAAGGCATTTACTATGGATGGGAACCTGCAACTAGTAATAAAATTCTATGATAAATATAGTGATACTGACAAGAGGATTTTGGAAGAAGCTAGAGTCAGGTACCTAAACATCTACAATAAAGAATTCATTGAATTTATATCATTAATTCCTAAAAGTCTAGAGAAGGTACTTGAACTAAGAAAAGAGAATGCAAAAGAAAAAGACTTAGAGATTAGGGAACATATAGCAATTCAGTTCTATCCTTCTATTACTCCAAAGCAAATGGACATGATCTTTAATGACTATAAGGATGAATTCCGGAGCAAAGCAAGAATGAATAAACTGATGCTTGGAGAAACTGACCAAGTAGCAAGAGAAACAAAAGACATCCTCTGGAATGCCTTCAAAAGATTCAATCTTCCTATTGTAGAGGAAATAGATGAAGAACCTTCTACCATGGATGTTGAAGGATTAAATGTAACCAATGAGGAATCTTCTGACAAAGATGTAGAAGGATCAAAAGAGATAGATGAAGAGAAGTCTAAGGACTTGGATTCCTCTGTTCTAGAAAAGGAAATTCATGAAGCAGTAAACATAGGTAACATCTCTCCTCCGGATCCCATTGTAGACATTCTAGATTCAGGAGCTGAAGGAGAAGGAAGAAATGAGGAGAAAGTGAGTCAAGAAGAGGAGGTTAAGGGAAAAGAAGAAGAATAAGCAGAGAAGACCTATGATGATAGTTCTGAGATCCCAAAAGAAAAGAAGACTTAGTCACTGGCAAGAGACATTGCAGAGGTAGTGAAGAACATCTTGAACAAAGAAATGATGGAGATAGATGAACCTAAACTATTTCAAGGGCCACTAAATTTTGATTCTCTCTCTCTGATCTAGATAGTGAAAATAACATCTTTTGTTCAAGCCAAAGCAAAACAAAAACTTATGAAATCTCACATGGAAGACTGTGAGCTGTTGGAGATTGCATCTGGGATGTTGGAGAAGATCATGCCATCATTTCAAAAGGATCCTTTGGCCTCTCCATCTAGTAACATGAAATCTCTGGTAAATTCTGTTAGCACTCATGTTTTGAATCTTTAGAGAAATCAGTAGAAGTAAAGGTCCAGAAGGATTTTTTGGGAAAATTTTTCACTGAAGTACAAGGACTAATTACTAATGATAGGAGGACCCTAGACATTGGAATTAAGAGCCTTGAAAATGATCGTAAAGATGGTGGGGACATGTACAAATTTTGTCTATCGTGGCCCAAAGTGACAGAGGATATTGAAAAGAGGGTGAAAGAACAAAAAGGTAAACTGTCAAGTTTATCTCAAAATTTTGATCCCCTCATTACATCCTTAATGAATCAAGAATGTCAGGCCATTGTCATCATAAATGAAACAAAGAGGCTGAACAAAGAAAACAAGGATATAATAAACAAAATGAGTGAACTCAAAGGGATAATTATCCCTAAGTTGGAGGCAATGCATGAGGCCTTGATAGATGCTCAAACCACAGCCCGGACCAGTGATCTGGTAGATTTAAGGACAGAAGCATATACATTTTTGTTGAGTGGTCACATCTCCATTTTGGATAGGATGAAGCAGAGCTAGGCCACATACTTTGTGCAGTTGAAGGCCACTTTTGCGGATATACTTAAGTATATGTGGGTATAACATACATATATATATATATATATATATATATACTTATGTGGCTATGTATAGGTTAATTTTTGCAAATTTTGGTGTGCGGATTCCATGCTTTGCCATTGATGTCAAAGGGGGAGTGAGGAGTAGTGAAAAATGTGGAATCCAGCTAAGGGGGAGCTCTAGTAAAACAATGTGTAAGACAAAGAATCTAGTGATCTCTCGTGGATATGACCTCCATTGGGGAAAGATAATTATGTCATAAGACTTCTAGACCCCCTGAAGCTCCACATGCTAGAGAAGCAATTGCCTCCAATCTATCCTTTTGTTTGAATATTTTGGTTGGCAAGAGACACTGTGTGACTTCATGAGTGTTGTCATTGATGGAAACAAAGTCTATCCCACATCTGCAGTACATAGTATGCCTATACCAGAAGTCAGATTGAAGATTGTTTTGGTCCAGTGAACAAGAACAGAGTATGCAACAAGGTCTGATAATCAGGTCTAGATCTCTCAGATGGTGTAACTCAAAAAGTTGTGGATTTGGATTAGTCAAGAGGGGTATCATGACTACTATATTCTAGAGATTTAGCCTCCAGTGATAAAGCATGAAAAACATATGAGCATCTAAGTGTTAGGTTCCAGACAGGCGAAGCAGACAAAGAAAGAACTGACCAGTAGAATATCAGACTTCAATCTAGATGAGTAAATGATGTTGATCAAGCAATTTGTGGGATCATACATTGTTGGCTGACATGATTAATGACTTCTATGACTATGTTTTTGATACGCATCAGCAATCAAGCATGGATTTAGCTGACAGATTAGTAACTTGTAAATATCTTGAATGTTCTTGTTGCTGACTAGAAAGTTGATGAAATCCTTGATGCAGATATATATATATACACACTAGATGGATTCCAGTATGTAGGTGTGTGGTGTGAAGTTGTGATGAAATAAAGTATTCTATGACTATGTTTTTGATACGCATCACCAATCAAGCATGGATTTAGCCGACAGATCAGTAACTTGTAAATATCTTGAATGTTCTTGTTGCTGACTAGAAAGTTGATGAAATCCTTGATGCGGATATATATATATATATATATACACACTAGATGGATTCCAGTATGTAGGTGTGTGGTGTGAAGTTGTGATGAAATAAAGTATGAAGAAAAGCAGGGATAAGTGTGGAATTAGCAATACAAGTCTGGTATGTGACAAAGCAACAACACTAAAGCAGAGGAAGAATGAAGTGCATTAGATCAGTATATTGTGCCTAACTAGAACTAAACTCTAGCATTTGTAGATGTCTCTCATCAGTTCAAACACCTGATTACCTTCTGTAAGTTCAGTAGACAGTGAGTCTCTTGTAGGCAGTGTGCCTCTTGTGAACAGTGAGCCCTAATTTGCAAGTGCCATTTTGTACTTCTTATTCTTTTAACTGAGAATACAATTTTGGGTTAGTCACCCCATGGTTTTTCCCTTAACAGGGTTTTCCACGTAAAAATCCTTGTGTTATGTGTGTTGATTTTATTTATGTTCCTATGATCATATATGCTTAGATGTTTTGATGTTGAACTAATTATTAAAGGAGCAAAGAAATTTAAAGATATATGAGATAACTGATTCAGCCCCCCTCTCAGTTATCTACCTTGTTTCCAGCGATTTTCTCCTCCTATTCTGAAGATAGCTTAGTTTCTTGCAATAGTAAAGCATTCACCTTTGCCTCATCAATTTGATTCTTGATGATACATTTTTTTGTTAGAGGAATTAATGCCCCTAACATTCTAGGTTAGATTTTTCATTACTTTTGAGGAGAGTTTTCCACTCTCCTCTTTCTTAGGGCCTTATTAATGGTTGTATGTATTCTTGATGTGATCTTCACTTATGTTTTATTAGATTGGAGCCTGGAGCTCTTTCTACATGAAACTAGAGGGCTTTTTACAAATTTCCTTTCCATGATTGATTGAGATATTCCTAACACTGACTGGTCCCCCTCTTTATCTTCATTATCCTAAAGGATTTCATCTATTATGTCATCACATATATCACTAGTCAATTTGTCTATTGCTTCTTATAGGAGTTCATTTAAGTTGAGTGAAGCCATTTCCAAGTCCTCCTTCATTTCCTCCCCTTCAAGATTTTTCTTCTTTTTCCTCTCAAACTCACCCCCATCTCTCATTAAATTCTCCTATAATCTATGCTCAAAGTTTCTCCTTCATTGACATTATCTACATGTTGTTGCAAGTGATTTTATATGTTGTCTTTACATTGACGACAAAAGGGTTGTTAGTGGTCTCATGATCTTATATGTTTTCATGGCAATTTCAGTGACATGATGATAGCTTCATTGTTCTTGAATAGAGGATGTAAATTATGAGCAAGTTTGTCTTCAGTGTTCTTCATATTTAGATCTTTAAGAATTTCATTATATAATGAAGATATTCTCCAAGGTTGGTGCTCTTATTGGTGTTCTTGCTTCTATCTTCATCATGGCTTCAGAGGTGCTCTTATTGCAGAAGAAATGCTATGTTGTGAGAAATCTAAGGTTTTAATTTTTTTTCTTCTGAGATACTAATTTTTAAATTCCAAGACTAAGTCCATTTTCATATGTCTAAACCCACATGCCTTCATCCTTTCTTTTTTGTTATAATTCATTGGTGACCTACTACTACGAGTTCACAACTTAAAAATTACCTTCTTGACCAGTCCCCTCCTTGTGTTTAACCAATGACATCAGTCATCATTTGAGAGCCTATTAATATGTCCTTGGTTTTGAATAATTCTATGAACTATGAGCATGTTTTTATAAAAATATTAAAAAGGCCTATTCTATGAGCATGTTTTATAAAAATATTAACAAGGCCATTTGAAAAGTGTTAAAAAGTCATATATTTTATATGTCCTGACCCCTCCTCATATGCTTTGAGATTTTTTTAAGGTGATAGGTTGATCCTTATGACTTAGTCTTAATATTAGAAACTTTATTATTTTATCTCCCATTTTTTGGTTGATATCAAAGCAAGCTTTTTATAAGGAATTTTGTCTTTTTGTAAAAGGCTAAAATCATATTTATTTCCTTTTCTAAGTAACAACGAAGACCAAGAGTCATTGGAGATAGAAGGCTTTTTATGAAGATAGAAAGCTTTTGAAGATAGAAAGTTTTTGGAAGATAGAAAGATGATTTTATTGGTGTATGGGGTGTTTTAAAAAATGGAAATATTTTATTATGGTGTGTGAGTTATAAATATATTTTTTTGAAAGAAAACTTCTTCCTCTAGTTTTTTGAAGTGTTTTTGAGATGAATTAATGTGAATGGAGATTTTTTGTGTTCAGAGAGGAAGATTATCAAATTTCAAAGGATATTCATATTAGATTGATAGAGAGAAGAGTTAAGTGTAGAGAGATGAAGAGTTTTAAAAATATAATCAGATGATCAAATGTTTGCAAAGATAACAAGGTGTTTTGGAGGGGTGATTATAGAGATGGATTAGAATTGAGGAAGAAAAATTGTCGAGATATGGTTGATGACAGAGATTGAAAATTTATAATTTTGCAATGAGAATTTGTTCTTCACAGAATTTTTTGTTGATTAACATATGAAACTGATTTGAAGATTCAATATTTTTTTAGGAGTTTTTCACATATTTTGTAGAGGTGATTTGGTTCAAGGGTGAATATTTTGTAGGTTGAAATTTGATATTGTAGGATTTAATCATTATTTTGCAGAGAAAGATATATTTGTTGAAAATTTTGAATATGGGAAATAAGGTGTTGAGTTTGATTGAAATAGGGAAGCCCCCTAAATTATTTTGGTTTATTGTTCTTTTGGTGTTGAAAATCAGTGAGACTTATGGTGAAAATCAATATGCCAATGAGGCAAAATTGTATATGTCAATGAGACATTTGTAAACTTGAAGTTTTTCATTTAAGCCAGTGAGGTAGTTTGAGTGGTTTTTCTACCCCTGGAGGGTTTTCCACTCGGTATATCTTTGAGTTAAACTTCTTGTGTTGTTTCTCTGCATTACTAATTTGTGTTTAAAGATTTGTTAATTGTGAAGTTAATATTTGATCTCAATTCATAATAAAGTTCATTAGAAATTTGTAAAAGGTGAGAAAATTGAATTATTATATTAATACTGATTCACCCCCCTCTCAGTGTTAAGTGTACTCCTACAATTGATATCAGAGCCTAGTTCCCTGTAAAGGCTTAATTAACTTGGGTAGATCATATATTTGGAGTACTTGTCATGGCAAGTCAAGAAGGACTTTCAAACTACAAGGCACCTATGTTTGATGGGTCTAACTATGCCTTTTGGAAGTTCAGGATGGAGTCATATCTGTCATCTTTGGGGTATGATGTATATGTTGCTATTGTAAATGAATATACTACAACAAATCCTCTATCAACACCTGATGAGAAAAAGGCCTATGAAAAAATACTAAGGCCAAAAATGCAATATGATGTGGCTTAACCAATGAGATATTTGTTAAAATCATGGAGTTTAAATCAACTAAGGCAATATGGGACAAGTTGTCCAACATTTATCAAGGAGATGATAAAATCAAAGAATCAAAATTACAATCCTATAGGGCTAAATTTGAAAGTCTCAAGATGAGTGATGATGAGAAAGTGGCTGAATATCTTCTGAGGGTTCAAGAAATTGTAAATTCCATAAAAGGATTGGGTGATACTTTGGAAGAAAAGACAGTTGTAACAAAAGTCTTAAGGACTCTAACTCCAAAATATGAGTCCAAATTGTCAGTAGTAGAGGAAAGAGATTTGAGCAAAGTAACCTTTGATGAACTTCATGGCACATTCACTACTTTTGAGATGAGAATCAATAATGATACACCTTCAAGCAAAGAAGTTGCATTCAAATCAGTCAAAAAGGAGAAAGAGATAAAATCTGAATCAGAGGAGTTGGATGATGATAAAGAGATATCTCTTGCAAGTAAATTAAAAAGGGGATCAACTGACAATTATAAAGGTAAGCTTCCATTTAAATGCTTTGAATGTGGAAGGATTGGACACTATGCAGCTAAGTGTCCTTACAAGGACTTAGACAGTGATGAAGATGAAAATAAGAAGCAATTCAAAAAGAAATAGTTTGTTCCTAAAAGGAAAAACAATTTTGAAAAGAAAAAAAAGTTTGTTCACCAAGAATGTTGATATGACTGAAAGTGATTCAGATGATTCTCTTGAGGAAGATGCAGAGATTTTGTTTATGGATGTACTAAATGAAGTGTAAAGTGATAAATGTGAAGAACAATCAAATAATTGTGAAGCAGTCATTGATCTTGAAGGTGAATTGAAGTGTGCTTTGAGTCATGTCAAGAAGCTCAAAAATGAGATAATTGCACAAAGAAGTTTGTTTTAAAAAGAACATGAAATCATGACTAATAAAATAACTGATTATGAGAAGCAGATTGCTGATCTAGAGCTATCTCTTTAAGAAAGTAAGAGAATTGTTGATGTTAAGAATAAAGAGTTGAATAACAAGGACAAGGAGTGTCATACACTTGAAGCTAAAATTGTAGATTTGAGAAGAAAGCTTGATATGTGCAAAAGTAGTGACAAACTTGATGACCTCCTTGACAAACACAAAGGATTCAAAGACAAATCAGGTCTTGGATTTGAAGAGGGACAAATTTCTAAAACAAAGATTGCTCAAAAGGATGATGCAAATGATAAATCAATTATGAGAGCAGCAAATTACAAAAGAAATGAAACTTTCAGGTATAATGCTCATTTTATTGGATATTGTTTTTGTTGCAATAGGTTTGGACATAAAGCTAGTGAATACAAAATTGGAGTTAGAAGAGGAATGCATTGATTGCCAAGAAATCCATTCATGTTATTAAGAAGTTTGAAGTG
Source organism: Cunninghamia lanceolata (assembly GCA_027924645.1). Lineage (NCBI taxonomy): Eukaryota > Viridiplantae > Streptophyta > Pinopsida > Cupressales > Cupressaceae > Cunninghamia > Cunninghamia lanceolata. The sequence goes on from BSBN01000194.1 coordinate 4,554,109, forward strand.
TCACAATTGTAAAAATTTTGGGCATATTGCCAAATTTTTTAGACCTTCTTTGCAAGTACAGAAAACTACAAGCAATATTATTCCAAGATTGTCTTCTTTAAGTTTTAATAAGAAGTTGCTTGTTTCGAAACCCAAGATGATCAATAAGAGATTTGATGTCATGATTGCACAATCTACTTTTCATGCCAAAAAAAAAGAACAGTGGGTGATTGATAGTTGTTGTTCTAATCACATGATAGGAGACAAAGATAAGTTTGTTAAATTTGAAGACATTGATGAAGGGTCAGTTATGTTTGGGAACAATGATTGCATCATGATCAAGGGCAAAGCTACAATTCTTCTTGATGATGAAACACCACTACATGATGTAGATTTTGTTGAGGGTCTGAAGCATAACTTGTTAAGTGTTAGTCAAATATATGATAATGGCTTTAATGTTGTTTTTGATGCACATGGATGTGAGATCAAAAAGAAATCAGGTAAAGTTGTTGCAGCAGGTCTAAGGACCAGTGGTAACATCTATGATCTTCATGGATCTGAAACTAAAAGTGTTGATAGCCATATTTGTTTCATGGGTCAAATTGAAGAAAGCTGGTTGTGGCATAGAAGACTTGGTCATGTGAATTTTTCCAATCTTGAGAGAATCAGCAAGAATCATAATGTAAGAAACATGCCTCATATTTCCAAACCAAGAAACACTACATGGAAAGAGTGTTAGTTGGGTAAGCAAACTAACATTATTTTTAAACCTAAGGAGCATTTCACTTCAAAACCTCTACAACTTGTTCATTAAGATTTGTGGGTCCTACAAGGACTAAAGCATTAGGAGGTGAAAATAGTTTTTGCTTTTCATTGATGATTTTTCAAGAATGACATGGGTAACATTCTTAAGGCATAAATTAGAGGCTTTTGAAAGATTCAAAATCTTCAAAAAGATGGTTGAAAAAGAATCTAATTTCAAGCTAAAATGTTTAAGGTCAGACAATGGAGGAGAATATACTTCAAAGGAATTTGAGGAGTATTGTGAAAAACATGGAATAAGAAGGCAATTTTCAGCTCCTAGAACTCCACAACAAAATGGAGTGGTAGAAAGAAAGAACAGGACAATAAGGGAAATGGAAAGGACTCTTCTACATGATGCAAATCTATCCAACATCTATTGGAGAATAGTTTTTCATACAGTTGTGTATACATTAAATAGAGTTCAATTAAGGGTAAAGTTAGATTATACTCCTTATGAACTTTGGTATGGTAAGTCAGCTAATGTTGGTGATTTTAAAATTTTTGGAAGTAAGTGTTACATCAAGAAAGATAATGATACTTTGGGTATTTTTGAGTCTAGATGTGATGAAGGTATATTTTTGGGCTACTCTACACATAGAAAAACATATAAATGCTTTAACAAAAGACTCAAAAGAATAATTGAAAGTACTAATGTTAAGGTGGATGAGAATTTGTAGCCTTGTATGCAATTGACTCATGCCAAGGAAGATGATCATCATTCACAAAAGGAAGAAAAAATTTAGGTAGAGGAAGAAGCTCCTAAAAAATTAGTTGAAATTAAGACAAAGACTCCTTCAAAGGCATATCAAAGAGATCACCCTCATGAGTTGATCATTGGAGACAAGGATAGTGGTGTGTTAACAAGAAGAAAACTTGCTATTGTAGATAATCAAGCAGATGTGTCTTTGATATCAGAAATGGAACCAAAGAGTTATGTTGAGGCCAACAAAGATGAAACCTGGATTAAGGCTATGGAAGAGGAGCTAAGTCAAATAGAAAAGAACAAAACATGGGAACTTGTGCCAAGACCTGAAGGTAATAATGTCATTAGATCAAAATGGGTTTTTAGAAATAAGCTTGATGACAAAGGTAAGGTTGTTAGAAACAAAGCTAGATTGGTTTGCAAAGGGTATTCAGAAATTGAAGGAATTGAATTTGATGAGACTTTTTCACCTATGGCTAGATTAGAAGCTATAAGGATGTTCTTAGCCTTTTTAGTTTATAAAAAATCTCAAGGTATACCAAATGGATGTCAAATTAGCCTTTCTAAATGGTGACCTTGAAGAAGAGGCTTACATGGAGCATCCAGAAGGATTTGTGAATAAAGACAAATCAGATCATGTATATAGTTTGAAAAAGGCCTTATATGGGTTAAAAAAAGCTCCAAGGGCTTGGTATTATAGACTGGATAAGTTTTTACAAGAGCATGGATTCACAAAAGGAGGTGTGGACAGTAATTTGTAGTACTTAATCAAAGGTGAGGATATCCTGGTTGTTGAAATGTATGTTGATGATATCATTTTTGGTAGTAACAATGATGATATGAGTCATTCATTTCCTAACATCATGAAATCAGAATTTGAAATGTCTATGTTGGGAGAGTTGTCTTTCTTTCTTGGTCTTTAGGTATCTCAGCTTGAAAATGGAATATTCATCTCACAAAATAAGTATGCCAAAGAGATGTTGAAGAGATTTCAAATGAATGATTGCAAACCTTTGGGTACTCCTATGGAAATAGGGCATAAGCTAAGTAAAAATGATGAATCGCCTAAAGTAGAACAATCTTTGTATAGATCTATGATTGGTAGCCTTTTATATCTCACTAGTTCTAGGCCTGATATTATGCAGTCTGTTTACTTGGTTGCAAGATTCCAAGCTTGTCCTAAACAATCACATTTGAATGTTGTTAAGAGAATCTTTAGATATGTTAAGGGTACACTTGTTTTTGGTCTATGGTATCGTAGACATGTAATGACTTTACAACTTCTTGTCTATACAGATGCAGATTGGGCTGGTTGTTCTGATGATAGAAAGAGCACAAGTGGGGCATCTTTCTTTCTTTCTTATTGGTAGATTGGTTGCATGGCATAGTAAGAAACAAGATTGTGTTTCTCTATCTACAACTGAAGCTGTTGTAAACATGTGTTTTGGATGGTACAATCTCTTCATGATATCAAGGTTGAGGTAACAAAGCCTGTATCTATTCTTTGTGATAACACTAGTTCTATAAATATGTCAAAGAATCCTATAATGTATTCTAGAACTAAGCACATTGGTATTAGATACCATTTTCTAAGGGAGAAGGTGATTGAAAATGAAGTTTCTTTGGAATATGTGCACACAAATGATCAACTTGCTGATATATTCACAAAACCATTACCTAAGGAGGTGTTTGAATCTATGAGACAGAGATTAGGGGTTCTATCTTTTGCTTCTCTTCAATGATTTTCAAAAATGTTGGATTCAGGGGGATTTGTTGCTGATATTTTTTTAAGCCCTGAACTCCATTTGATAGATGATAAGATGTAGGTTAGTTGAAGAAAATAATTGTTTCTATTGTGGTGCACATAGTGTAGTGATCATATTTTCTGGTTGATCAGTATTTTCTTGTTCATGTTTACCTTTGACACTTAATGTCAAAAAGTGGGAGAAGATTATGATGTTTTAATTGGTTGTCTTGCATGGTTGTTTTACCATCAATGTCAAAGACAAAGGGGGAGTTTTGTTGCAAGTGATCTTATATGTTGTCTTTACATTGATGACAAAAGGTTTGTTGGTGGTCTCATGATCTTATATGTTTTCATGGTGATTTCAGTGACTTGGTGATATGTTCATTGTTCTTGAATAGAGATGCAAATTTTGAGCAAGGTTGTCTTCAGTGTTCTTCATATTCATATCTTTAAGAATTTCATTATATAATGAAGATATTTCTTTAAGGTTGGTGCTCTTATTGGTGTTCTTGCTTCTATCTTCATCATGGCTTCAGAGGTGCTCTTATTGCAAAGGAAATGCTATGTTAGGATAAATCTAAGGTTTTAATATTTTTGTCTTCTGAGATACTAATTTTTAGATTCCAAGACTAAGTCCATTTTCATATGTCTAAACCCACATGCCTTCATACTAGAATTTTTGTTATAATTCATTGGTGACTTGCTACTACAAGTTCACAACTTAAAAATTACCTTCTTGACCGGTCCCCTCCTTGTGTTTAACCAATGACATCAGTCATCATTTGAGAGCCTATTAATATGTCCTTGGTTTTGAATAATTATATTCTATGAGCATGTTTTTATAAAAATATTGAAAAGGCCTACTCTATGAGCATGTTTTATAAAAATATTAAAAAGGTTGTTTGAAAAGTGTTTAAAAATCATATATTTTATATGTCCCGACCCCTCCTCATATGCTTCAATCTTTTCTTAAGGTGATAGGCTGATCCTTATGACTTAGTCTTAATATTAGAAAATTTATTATTTTATCTCCCATTTTTTTGGTTGATATCAAAGCAACCTTTTCATAAGGAATTTTGTCTTTTTGAAAAGGCTAAAATTAGATTTATTTCCTTTTCTAAGTAACAATGAAGACCAAGAGTCATTGGAGATAGAAGGTTTTTATGAAGGGAGAAAGTTTTTGGAAGATAGAAAGATGATTTTATTGGTGTATGGTGTGTTTTAAAAAATGGAAAAATTTTATTATGGTGTGTGAGTTATAAATATATTTTGTTGAAAGAAAACTTCTAATTTTTTGAAGTGTTTTTGAGATGAATTAATGTGAATGGAGAGTTTTTGTGTTTAGAGAGGAAGATTATTAGATTTCAGAGGATATTCATATTAGATTAACAGAGAGAAGGGTTATGTACAGAGAGATGAAGAGTTTTAAAAATATAATCAGATGATCAAATGTTTGTATAGATAATAAGGTGTTTTGGAGGGGTGATTACAGAGATGGACTAGAATTGAAGAAGAAAAATTGCAGAGATATGGTTAATGATAGAGATTGAAAATTTATAATTTTACAATGATAATTTGTTCTTCACATAATTTTTTGTTGAGTAACATATGAAATTGATTTGAAGATTCAATATTTTTTTAGGAGTTTTTCACATATTTTGCAGAGGTGATTTGGTTCAAAGGTGAATATTTTGCAGGTTGAAATTTGATATTGCAGGATTTATTCATTATTTTGCAGAGAAAGATATATTTGTTGAAAATTTTGAATAGGGGAAATAAGGTGTTAAGTTTGATTGAAACATGGAAACCCCCTGATTTATTTTTGTTCATTGTTCTTTTGGTATTGAAAGTTGTTACCATTTTTTGACCACAGCTCAAAAAATGGCTAAGCAGATATAACATTTATCATTTTTTAATATAGTTTGATTTATTTCTGTTATGGTTAGTTGCATAGTTGTTATGACAAGTGCAGTTTAGTTGTTTAGATGCAGAAAAGAAAATTTTCAATCATTCATTGCATTGCCGAATAGTAAAAGATATAAGTATTCATTCACTATAGTGATTGTTCATTTACAATTTTTGAATACATAAGAGAACAAACATTGCATTGAAGGAAACTATGAGATATCAGATGTCCAAGACAAGCTGTGGGTTATGACTGAACCCATGCAAATGCAAGTAAAGCACTATGCATCTAATGAGGAAGAGGGAAAGACATAGCCATCATTGCCTTATTTTGGTTGATCTTTGTAGAAGCCTCTAGTCCTGCTCCTGACCTCAGCATGTACCTGAAAAATTTATGGGAAGGTCCCGTTAGAAGCTCTGGTTATGAAAATCTTTCATCAATCAAGAGAGGCATAATACTTTAATTGTAATGCATTGATCAAATTAGAGCATTCATATGCAGAAGGAACTGAAGAGAAGCAAACATAAGAACATCATTGTTTCATTCTAATTTGTTTGTTTCATGTGCAGGTATAGGACAAATCATGAAGCTCATTGAAGACATTTAGCATGTGGTGTCAAATAGGCTCCCACAAGGGTTGAGCCTAGAATGCTACTACCCCTTGTTCTCAGAAGGGATGAATAGAAGAAGAAGATCATTGATGACTTTCACATGACAAACTGAAAGAGTAATAAGACAATCATATGCATCAGTCCCATTTTAGGTCATGAACATGATTTCATTTCAGAGTATGAAATGGAACCAAGAACATGACATGAACAGATGGAGGACAAAATTCAATGCATATAACATCTTATATATTACTTCCACTTCTATAAAATGACATTCTTAGTCCAATTGGAGTGTTCATTATAATCCGTAAGTAGATTGCAAAGACAGGTGAGTGCCAAACTTCATACTTTCTCATTTAAGTGGAATGATGCAATTAGATTTAGAATTCAATGATATAAGCTTCCTTTTAAATGATGAAATATATCTAATTATGCCTCACTCTTTTCTATTGATAATCTTGTTGATAACTGAGAGGCGGAATGAATCAGTTAGCTTAATTACTTTAACTTTTTGTTCTTCTTTAACAACTAGTGCAACATCAAATCACATAAGCATGCATAACCATGAAAGAAGAAATAAAATCAATACACATAAGACAATGATTTTGATGTGGAAAACCCTATTAAGGGAAAAACCACGGGGTGACTAATGCAAGATTACATTCTTTGTTAAAAGAATAGAAGTACAAATTGGCACTTGCCAATTGGGGCTCACTGCCTGAGCACACTGCTCACAAGAGGCTCACTGCCTACAAGAGACTCACTATCTACAAGGTATAAAGAAAGTAATCAGATGATTGAACTGATGAGAAGCATCCACATATGCTGAGGTTTAGTTCCAGTTAGGCTCAATACACTAATCTACTACACTTCATTCTTCCTCTTCTTTTGTGCTGCTATTCTATCACATACCAGACCTATATTACTACTTCCACACTACTCTCTGCTTTTCTTTGCACACACTTCAACATTCAACACACACCTTTACATAGAAATCCATTTGGTATATATATCCGCACCAAGGATTTCATCATCTTTCAAGTTGGCATCTGGAATACTCAATATTTTCCCAAACTCTGGTTTGTCGGCTGAATCCTTGCTTACTAAGTGATGCATATCAAAGAGATACTTATAGAAGTCATCAATCATGTCAACTAACCATGAATGATCCCTCAAGAAACTTGATCAGCATCAATATCTCATCCAGATGAAAGTCTGATGCTCTGCCAAATAGGAACCCAACACTTAGATGCTCATATCTTTTCACTCTTTCATCACCAGAGGCTCAATCTCTGGAATGTATTAGTCATGATACTCCTCTTGACTTCCCCAAGTCCATACTTTGCTGAGATACTTTCTTTGAGAGATCCGGACCTGATTGTCAGACCTTGATACATGCTCTATTCTTGCTTACCGAACCAAAACACTCTTCAATCTAACTTTTGGTATAGACATACCAAGTCCTGTAGATGTGTGGGATGAACTTTGTTGCCATCAATGACAACACTCATGAAGCTACACAGTGTTTCTTGCCAACAATCTCTCCCTTTGGCATTGATGGCAACACTTAGTGAAAAATGACTAAGTGTCACATTGCACTCCCCCTTGGCTGATGCTCTGTTCTAATGTACACTTTTCCAGAGCTCCCCCTTAGCTAGATTCCACATTTTTTACTACTCCTCACTCCCCCTTTAACATCAATGGCAAAGGGTAGAATCCCTACACCAAAATTCCCAAAAATCAAACTATACTTAGTCGCATAAGTATATATACATGTTATACTTACATATACTAAAGTATATCTGCAAAAGTTGTCTTCAACTGGACAAATTATGTTGCCCAACTCTGCTTCATCCTATCCAAAATTGAGATGTGACCACTCAACAAGAATACAAAATCTTTTGTCCTCTTTAGATCTGTTGGATCATTGGTCCAGTCTATGGTCTAAGCATCAGTTAGGGCCTCATGCATGGCCTCTAATTTAGGGATAATTGTCCCTCTAACTTCACCCATCCTACTTATTATATTCTTCCTTTCCTTTTCAAGTTTCTTTAGTTCATTTAGAATGGCAATAGTCTGACATTCCTGGTTTATTATGGATGTGGTGAGAGGATCAAAATTTAGAGATAAACTTGACAATTTACCCTCTTGTTCTTTCACTTTCTTCTCAATATCCTTTGTCACTTTAGACCAAGATAAACAAAATTTATATATTTCTCTGCCATCTTTAAGAGAATTTTCTAATCTCTTTATCCCAATATCCATATTTCTCCTATCATTTGTCATTAGCCCTTGTACTTCAGAGAATCTCTTACCCAAAAACTCTTTCTGGACTTTCTCTTCTACTGCTTTCTCTAAAGAATCAAAATGTGTATTAATAGAATTAACAAGAGATTTCAGATTACCCGATGAGGAGGCCAAAAGATCCTTCTGGAAGGATGGCATGATCTTCTCTAACACACTGGATGTAATTTCTATCAACTCACAGTCTTCCATATGTGACTTCAAAAGTTTTTTTTTCCTTTGGCTTAAGCAAAAGATGCTACCTTCATTGTCTAGACCGGAGAGAGGGAATCAAAATTGAATGGTCCTTGAAGTAGCTCCAGTTCATCTAATTCCATCATTTCTTTTGTCAGGAAGTCTTTGACTGCTTCTGCAGAGTCTCTTGCCAAAGACAAAGTTTTCTTCCCTTCTACAGCCTCAGCATTGTCACCTGTGGTCTTCTCTATTTAATCTTCTTCTCTTCCCTTCACTGCTTCTTCTTGACTTATTCTCTTTTATTTTCTTTTCTTTCTTCTCCTTTAATTTTGAAGTCTGCTGGGAGATCCAGAAGAGAGGTGTCTATTTCTCCATGGACTTCCTTTTCCGGAATAGAGGAATCTAAGTCCTTAGTCTTCTCTTTACTTGTCTCCTTTGTCACTTCTGCAACTTTCTCAGTAGAATCTTCCTTAGATGTACTTGATCCTTTGACATCCATGGCAGAGGGTTCATCACTTATGTCCTCTACAATAGGGAGATTGATCTTTTATAGGCATTCTGGAGGATGTCTTTAGTCTCTTTAGCCACTTGATCAGTCTCTCTAAGCACAAGCTTGTTCATTCTAGCTTTGCTCTGGAACTCATCCTTGCAATCTTTGAAGATCATGTACATTTGCTTTGGAGTGATGGAGGGATAGAGCTGAATAGCTATTTGTTCCCAGATCTCCATATCTTTTTCCTTGGCATTATCTTTTCTGAGTTCAAGTACTTTCTCTAAACTCTTGGGGATTAGAGAAATGATTTCAATGAATGCTTTATTATATATGTTTAGGTACTTAACTGTGGCTTCTTCTAATATCCTTTTATCTGCATCATTATATTCATCATAGAATTCTATCATTGGTTGTAGATTCCCATCCACAGTAACTGCCTTGACTACATCATCAATGGACAGAGTAGGCCTTTCAACAAACTCTTCTACCCCTTCTTCCTTGCTATGATCGGTAGAGGGTTCACCGGATGTTTTCTTTTTCTTCTTCATTTTCTTGACTTCCTCATCGGTCTCAGTTTCTTCATCATCCTTCTGACTTGTATAGGACCTTGTTGCCTTTTTCTTTGTTCTTTTCTCTCCCTTTCTGGATGTCTGGGCTTTCGATTTTGATGCTTTTTGGCTCTTAGAGGTGGCAGATGCAGAGCTTTTGGAGGATTTGGTCTGGGAGGGGGCTTGCACTGGAGCACTTTATTTTTTTATTTCTTTCCTTTCTTTCTCTGCCATTTCTATCTTCTCTCTGTTGGCATCAACTACCTCCTTTGATATTCCATGCCTTTTGGTGAATTATTCTACTTCCCTTCTCACTTTTCTCTTGATCTCAAGCTATCTTAGTTCAACATGAACTTTTACACTCAACTCTTGGAAGGTTCCAAACCTTTCTACCCTAAGGTCCTTAGGCTGACTCAACAGGTGTTGGATATGTAACTCTAGGATTTTTTCATCAACCTCATACCCCATTGGCGTGATCGATACTATTCTCGGTTCCACTGCCTCCATTAGGTATTGATCAGTGTCTACCATAAAGCACACTATATCCTTGTTTTTCTCAACCAATGATTGGGGAATTCTTTCTCTGGCTTGCATCATACTTTGAAAGTTCTTGAAGTAGCCCCAGAGTGCTGTATTCTATGCCTTAGCATCACCAAGCCCATGCGTATAATCTCTGATTTTGTATGGCTACTGGTCTGTCATTTTACCATATCCAACTATTGGATCTAGGTAGCTCATTCATAAAATAAAAGAACAAACACAGTATTAGCCCACCATACTTGAATGAGTTCTTCTTGTCCTTCTTGATCTTTTGTAGGTTTTCTAGCAGTTGGCTTAGAAGAAGCTCACAAAGATCATAATCAACATTCTCCCTTAACATCTAATAATCAGCATAGATTGTAGTTCCGGATATAGAATTCTCTCTACTGGAGTGATATATCTTATATCCAATTATCATAGATGCAAACTTGATATCCAGATCAGTGATATCTTCTATAGTCATTGCTCTCTTGTCAAATTTTGATCCGGTAGCTTGACTTACAGTTTGATTTTTGACTGATTTAAGAGCAGGCAACCCACAAGATGAGTGCAATCTAGTTACCACCCTAATTGCATCCTTGGTTATCTTGAATGGCCTCATCAACCACATAAAGTTGTCATGCATTCTACTCAGAATATACCGGACCCATTCATCTTCAGTAAAATAGGGGAAATGAATGTAATGTCCAAAATGCTTATCCCGGATGGCCTTGTACTAAGGTTTGAGTTCAAAAGATTCATCTATTAAATGCTTGTGATAGACATCCATCAGCTTGGATTCCCCAAATTCTTCAATATTCACATGAATGTATTCCCTAACATCTTCTACATTCAAAACCCCATGCGGAATGCTAGAGAAGGCGCCTAAAGGATCAACTTCTAGATATTTGTAAGGGTGTTTCTTGAACTTAGGGTGTGGCCTATCAGTGATCTTAACACATTCAGAGTATCCATCTTTCAAAAGATTTAGAGAGAGATATTCAAGAGCAGAAAATACCTTTTACGCTTCTAGGGTTCACGATATGAGTCAGATCAGATTGCTGGATGAATCAACTTTTGCGGTTGATCTTTGAGAGGTTTGAGACAATTTTGTTGCAGAGCTCCTTCTCTCTTCTTCTTGAATGCAAATGTGCAAATGATGAACAAAAGAACCCTTTTATTTATGCGTAAACGCTAATTCCATTTTGCAATAAATGCACAACTTAAGTTATTCCGGTTGCCTTGTTTTCCTTGTTCTGAGAGAGATCTTTCTGGATCACTGAGATGCACCTAGAATGATAACTTATAATGTATCTCCCTTTCTCCAATCATTCCATCTAATGGCAAATCCAAATATTTCAATTTTGAATAATACCGAATCTAATTGTGAAAGTCTAGCTTTTGCCAGATGACTGTCAAACTAGATTAATCTTGGATCATTAACCTTTTCAAACTCCTTGCGGATCTTTCAAATCTTTACCAAGGGTTATTTAGATGTTTCTCTGAGAGCCCTTTTAATCTACAACTTTCCATGTGCCAATTTCAGGCACCAATTGACTGGCTGGGGGAATTTAGTTTCCTTTGTGACTCCCCCTGAGCCAGAGCTCATCTATTTAATTTCTAGAAGGAATATCAACACCAGATTCTAGTACGAACCCATCCCCAACATTTTTTGTACTTCTCTTCACCCAAATCTTGTTCAACTCCTTTTCAATTTCATCCACATTCACTTTTCTTTTTCCTTTGTCTTAGTTTTGATTATGATGCACTAGACACTTTTTGTCTTGATTCTTACTTCTGCAGAATTTGGCAATATGACTGGATCTATTGCAATTGTAGCAAATAATATTTCTTTGCATATTTGATTGGTAACCTCTAGATATGCATTGATTAGCCATATGTCCCATTCTATTGCATGCAAAGCATCTACCATTGAATGAATTGTTCATTTGCATATTTCTACACTCATGAGATTTGTGACCATACCTTTTACAGTTAAAACACTGTCTGGAGAAGGATAAATTAGTCTGATTCATTCTTCTTCTGTACTAATTTGCTTTATGACCAAAGTTATTGCAATTGTGGTAGTATCCATTGAAGGATGGATATCTTTGAGCATTTGGTTGCCTTACCGAAGGTCTTCTAGGCTTGTTCCTTGGATTTCCTGATCCAGAGTTCTTCTGACCGGATCCAGAGCTTTCACCTTTCTCATACCCCAAGCCTTGCTTGTCATCTACCCTCTTTTGGCTTTCAAGAAGAACTTCAAGTTGAGCAGAGCTTATCTTGAATTTCTCTTTGTATTCATTTGTTGTTTGAAGATCCCTTTTAAGAGTGTCAATCTGATTCTCAAGTTGTTCTTCGTTATCTCTAGCTTCTTCAAGATCAGATTCTAGATGCTTGATTATTCTATCCATTTTGTGGTAGTCTTCTGACTTCTCCTTGAGAGATTGTTTTAGATCATCTTCAATTTTTCTTTTCACTTCAATTTCTTTGGTGAATTTCATAACCCCTAATTCCATTTCATGTCTTACCATAATGACCTCTTTTGATAGCTTCTCACATAACTTGTTCTTCTCATTCAGATCTTCATCAGTATTATTGGCTTCACTTTGATTTGCTAATTGTTGAAGTAGTTCCTTTCTCTTTTTCATAGAGATACTCAGTTTCTCCTTTAGTTCATTTATGAAATCATCAACTTGATTGAGTCTTTCCTTCAAGTTATTGACTTAAGGGTGAGGCTACTCAAGATCATCTAAGGTAGATGAAAGTTGTTCCCTCATACCATACATATCCATTAAGATTCCCAGATCTTCCTCAAGTTGTTAGGCTCTATTTGGAGGAACTTAGCTTTGATACCAACTGTTGATAATTGAGAGGGGGGTGAAACAATTATCTTAATTACTTTAACTTTTTGTTCTTCTTTAACAACTAGTGTAGCATCAAATAACATAAGCATGCATAACCATGAAAGAAGAAATAAAATCAATACACATAACACAATGATTTCGATGTGGAAAACCCTGTTAAGGGAAAAACCATGGGGTGACTAACCCAAGATTGTATTCTCTATTAAAAGAATAGAAGTACAAAGTGGCACTTGCCAATTGGGGCTCACACCTGAGCACATTGCTCACAAGAGGCTCATTGCCTACAAGAGACTCACTGTCTACAAGGTATAAAGAAAGTAACCAGATGATTGAATTCACGAGAAGCATCCACATATGCTAAGGTTTAGTTCTAGTTAGGCTCAATACACTGATCTACTATACTTCATTCTTCCTTTTCTTTGGTGCTACTGTTCGATCACATACCGGACCTGTATTGGTGCTTCCACACTACTCTCTGCTTTTCTTCACACACACTTCAACACTCAACATGCACCTTTACATCAAAATCCATTTGGTATATATATCTACACCAAGGATTTCATCATCTTTCTAGTCAGCATCTGGAATACTTAATATTTTACCAAACTTTGGTATGTCGGCTGAATCCTTGCTTACTAAGTGATGCATATCAAAGAGATACTTATAGAATTCATCAATCATGTTAGCCAACCATGAATGATCCTTCAAGAAACTTGATCACCATCAATATCTCATCCGGATTAAAGTCTGATGCTCTGCCAGTCAGCTCATCCTCAGTCTACTTTGCCAAACAGAAATGCAACACGTAGATCCTCATATCTTTTCACTCTTTCATCACCAGAGGCTCAATCTCTGGAATGTATTAGTCATGATACTCCTCTTGACTTCCCCAAGTCCGCACTTTGCTAAGATACTTCCTCTAAGAGATCCGGACCTAATTGTCAGACCTTGATACATGGTCTGTTCTTACTTACTGGACCAAAACACTCTTCAATCTGACTTCCGGTATAGATAGACCAAGTCCTGCGGATGTGTGGGATGAACTTTCTTGCCATCAATGACAACACTCATGAAGCTACACAGTGTCTCTTGCCAACAAATCTAAGTATCAGAATAGGTGTTATCATGTTATTTTGGGGATATTAGATAAATCTATAGATGTCATCAATATAGGCTGTCATAACCAAAGTAGCCAATAAAGCATGCCATTCCATGTATGGCATATGCATATGCACAAATGGACTAGGCCAACATCATATGTATGAGAAGATAGTAGTTATCCTAGATCTGTGAATATCAAATGAATGACACAGCCATATAGGATACCAAAAGATACTCATTTTAGTTTGTTGCTGTCAAAAGAGCACAACTTTTAATACTAGCATAGAAGATGAATACATATCATGAAAAGAGACAAATGAATTTGATAGGAGTACTCAAACAAATATAGTAGGCATAATCATGTCCTACATGACATTTCATATGATGCATTTGATAAGATAGAATATAGTAAAAAAGAGCAGCTGAAGTTCATCATATGTTACAGTGTATTCAGAATAGGTAAGTGTTGCTTTCATGTATTACAATGCCTTAATGTCATGATACAACCAAATCATCATATAAAAGAAATCCCATTGCTACAGTCCATTGAATGGACAAATAAAGTTACAACAAGGAAGACATGCATGCTACTACAGTGGAGGCGTTCAAGGCCATTCAAGTAACAGGATTATTCCATATGCAAGGTTCATTAAAAGAGTAAGTAGAGCTACAAAAAAAGAATATAGCAGTCCATCATCACTTCTTTTGAACAATAATAGTGACAGAAATGGGAAAATAAAAGTGATATCATATGCCATACAAAAGTTTTGTGCTCATAAAAGAACAAGTACTACTTCAGTTTTCAAATCTGAGCATATAAAATGAAGGAAAAATGCAAACACATTCATTAGTAAAGCTGTGACATATAGGTCTATTTGCATTCTTTTCTCAAATACCCACATCAACTTTCAGAATCAATACATTTTGTAGTGTTTAAGAGGGAAAATGATATTGTGAACTGTGCAATCAAAGCCGTAAGGGGTGAGTTTACTATATGATGCCAAGAAATGAAAACCTTATCGAGTTTTAAGAAGTTTTCTTTCTTTTCATAGTTGAGTAAGGTCAAATGAGAGTATAGGAGACATGGCCGCCATAGTAAAGGAAGTTCTGTGTAAAATAAATAAAACCCGTACTCTAAATACAAGAAACTTCAAAGTTGGATGTCAAAAGACAAAGGGCCATTTACAAGAGGTGTTATATACCATGGCCGTGCCACGCATGAAGTTATTTCACATACCCAGCAAGTAGAAAGAAACCCTCTTCATAGTTTTGTTTATGCAGAGATAAGAGAAGCTATAGGAAAGAGCAAAATAATAGAGAGCAACATTGGACTCATCATGGATAGTGTTGTTGAGAGAAGGATGATGGTCGTAGCCATTCGAGCAAAGCTTTTTCATTTTCTTCATTTTTTAATAGAGTTCAACACATAGAAAACCAAACAAATGCATATCAAAGACTAAAAGACTGAGGAAATAGTTACAATGGTCAAGGCTATTTAAAGGAAGAAGCCATCAAAATACACAATGAAAGCCACTTTAAAACTCAGATTCAAACTTACCAAGAGGAGGCTGTCATTTTTGCTAAAGGAAGTGCAAAGAAAACCATTGAAGACCATCGAATGGAGAAGGGAAAGCACACAGAGCATGAAACCCCAAGTCAGCGGCCAAAGTTTCAGAGCCATATCAATGACAATAAAAAAAAATGAAATGATAGATGTTTTAGGGTTCCATACTTGCTTTTGTTCAATGTCCCTTTCATGTTTGACCATACCAACATTTTAATTATTTTTTATCTAAATGGGATTGGGGTCAACACTTATTTTGACAAGTGCCTAGCAATCATGGAGAGGGGTGGCTGATAGCAAAAGGAGCATGGCTTATTTTATTAAGTCAAAAGTGAGCATGAGTATGAAATGTGCCTTTAAAATCTGCTGGGACTTAACATAATTGGTGGCTGACTCCCATTTGGAGTCAAGATATTATCTTTTGATATTGCATGTGGTTGAGTGTCTTTGACCTCCCACATATGCATTTTTTATTATTCCTTCACATATCTTTATGTATGTATAAGATCAAATCAAACCTTGAGAATGTGAAGAGTATGTTAGATGAGGATGTGGTCAAAGGGGTCAATACGACATATTGCATTTGCAGAAGCAATGAAGTGGTGTTTTGTTGAGTCATATGAATGATGGTGAGGTGGTAGAATATCAACAGTTGGAGTCCATGGTGTCAAGCCTTTTAAGGCTTTTATTTATTTTTTGCAAACATATGTAATAATTCATATTTTTTTTATGATTTTTATAGAAAATCATTAATGATATCTTGTAAATATCTTGGTGAATTATAAACTAGATATCATTTTATTTTTTGCAAAAAATCATATCGATAGGATATCGATTAAGATTGCCAAGTCATGTAAAGTTAACTTTAAAGCAATGAAATTATGAATTGCTTTTAAAGTTTAACTATTTAAGGCAGTTAAAGCATTTGGATTTCCTTGGATGAAATTGAGCATAATAGGACAAAATTTTTCTTTCATGAGGCAGATTGGACAGATTTGGATGTAGTTTTGGTGGGGATACCCTGGAGGATCAAGTTGCTAGTTTTAGTTTGAAGTCAAGTTGGTAGTTTTAGTTTGAGGCTATTTTTGGCAGCTTTTTTATGAAGCTCAAAAATGAATTGCACATCTATTTTTAGGAGCTTTTTCATCTTTCTTTAGAGGAGATCATTTGGAGTCATTTATAGGAGTAAAACATAGTTTTTCTGAGTCAGTTAGCATTAGTTTCTTCTCTCTTGTAGAGTTGTATATAGCAGTTGGCTCACACATTTATATTATTTATGTATTGTATTCCTTTCAGTTCTAATAGTAAATCATCTTGTTCCACATATTTTTGCAGTCTTGATCTGATGTTATATTGTGACTATTTTCAATCCTTTGGTATGTCTCAATACTGTTAAAATCTAGTTTCTTTCTAGTTATGGTTTGTGTTTGACATCAAGCCTTGTTGCAAATTACTTAAGGAGTAACTACTAGTGAAATTGTGAGGATTTATGCCAAAAGATCTGCTTGTGAGTGTTAGAACTTCATCTAGTTTAGATTCTAGAATTAGTTTGTATTTTAGTTACATCCTTCTATCCCTTTTCCCCCTTAAGTTAGTAGTTCATAAGTTATAAGAGAACCAGCTCACTCTGGAGATTTGTTCTCATGAAAGGAGACCCACATCCGAGAATGATTCCATGTTTCAGCAAGTAGTTAAGTTTTCACAAAGATTAACAAGGGTGCATACTTGAATTGACAATAGTTTTTGGCACGCCTAGTGGGACTAGTTGGACTATTTCAGTCCAATAGTTTGATCGTTATCACTGATATTTGGTGTGTGTATCAGTGAATCCAGCCTTTGGAGACAAGCAACTAGCATACTTGGCTACTCTACATGTTATTCTTCTAGTTTCAAGACGATCAGTTCATATCATCCACCATATCATGATGGTGTTACCAATCCAACATCTTATTAGCTATATCAGAGCAACCATGCAGATGGGTTTATTTCGAACAACCATGCACAGTATGTTTACTACCCACCCACCCCTGCTCAATCTTCCAATCAGCCAATACTGAGGGAGGATGCAAGCATAAAATATACTTTGACATTCATCATGGAGTAGATAGATGAGATCCACAGGCTGCGAGAGTACAACATGCACTAGGATGAGATAGCCTATCAGGCATATCTTCATGAGTAGGAGTTGGAGGTATAAAGAGCACATTTTGAACAAGAAATAGCTGCTAAAGAACAACACATGAGGTTTTTGTTTCATCAAATGCATGGATAGCAAATTCAAGCTCCTCCTGCCTGTCAAAATCAGCCTTTTTTAGGATGACGTATGTGGGTATAATTTTGTAGATTTTAATCAAAGTGAACCTGCTATTCTTGCCAAAGTCAAGATTCCCAGTTTCAGGAACCCTATACCCTTGCAAGAACCTAGGTTGGTACAGCCTGAATATGTTATGCTTCAAAATCAGCCACCTAAAGAATCTTTTTCCCACTAAGAGATTGGTTTTGAATGCAAACAGGCTCCCAAGGAAATCAAAATCCCAAGATCTGATTTTACTCAAGAGCCTGTTTGCATTCAAGATTATCCAGTGAATCTTTAGGTTTCCTAGATAGATGAATCTGACTATCCTTTCACCATTCACCTTCTTTAAGATGGACCTATTGCCTTTCAAAATAACTCACTCACCATGAAAGAAGCTAGGAATGTGAATTTATTGCATATGGCTATGGAGGAGTATAGATCAGAGTGGAAAAGAATCGAGCGAGAAAAGGTTTCTCCTGATGAATCTTTCAATGATTACACTAATGACCCTCCCTATTTTACGAAAGATGACCAACCAGGTAAATCAAAAGAGAAGCAGGAGATTGCTGCTATCAGTGCTATTTTTGTAGCTGATTATAAGCATCATAGATCTGAAAAGGTTGTTGTTTCAGACCTGGTACCAAACCTGCTAGAATTTGTTTCATTTGAAGAATTTTCTAACACTATTCAAAAGCTGCAAGAAGGTAGGGAACAAGAAATTTAGCAAGATGTGGAGGAGTCAGTTTCTTTATTCAATCAGTTACCCAGTGTTGTGGAATCAGAAGAAGTATCAATGCTCATGTCAGAGGAAGCAATTTTGGAATAGTAGGAGGGGCCTATTTTAGAGCCCAATAGGCTTAATGAAATCTATTATGAGGTAACAAATAACCCCTTTACATCAAAAAATCAAAAAAATTTGCTTGAGGTTCCTATTATGAGTTCAGAAAATGTGCAACTAAAGAGTGTTGACCCTCAGTTCTCAACAAACTTGTTTGTTGAGCTTCTTGAGTTCATGCTAGAAAGTGGAAGTGGCATGGCTATACCAAGTTTTGATCACCATAGTAACGAGGACTACTTAGACAATGAGGTGTTGACCCAAAGACAGGCTTGTAAAAACATTCCTGATTTAGCTAATCAAGAACTTGAAGATGATTTATTTCAGGTACAAATTGAGCTTTTTCGTTCACATTTGGATGATATGACCACATTGATTGAGGAAAGTTACCCTAAAAACCAAAAAGAGGAGGTGACTGTGCTCTTAGATGAGCCACTGGTTATGCAGCAGACCAATGAACAACATACTCTTTATTGGGAGAGACTGCCTTTCTGTGGCATAAATGAATTACAAGTACAGATGGATAAAGAGGTTAGTTCATCACTGCCTTCATTGACTGAAGAGGCTTTTGTCTTAGATTGTGACTCCTCATGTTATGATGAAATTTGTGAACCTAGCTTAGCTTTTTCTAAGGATCTCCTAGGTTTTGATGGTTTAGATGATCTATTAGCTACTTTGACTGAGGAGAGTGACCCATTGACTATGGAGGAAGAACTTACATGGTAGGCCATCGTGTAGAATGAAGATGATACTACTGCCCCTAACCATGTAAAACATTTTCTATCTAATCCAACACCTTCCAGGGGGTGTCCTGTCAGATATTTGGCTAGGTTGGTAGCTGACAAGAGGGTACAACCTCATAATGATGTTGATCCACATCAGCAAGAAAGGAATCAAGTTGAGCCTTATTAGTCTCCTTGTTCTTTTGATCAGTTTACTGAATAGGCGAAATGGGTAAGTACTTTCATATTCCTATTCAAACAAGTGTTACAGCTATCTGCTACATGTTTGTCCTTATTTCACCTCTTTGGATTCAATCACAAGCTGATGAAGTATTACAGATTGTGGAGGAGGGGAATTTATTTTATTGAACCAGTAAATGGTTTTGTTTGATCAGCTTTCTTAGTTGTTTAGAGTAGGTTAGCTTAGGTTGCAGTCAATAAGTGCCAATGCACATTTGTTTTCAGCAGTTTGTTTTTGCCATCAGGGCATGTTAGCTTTCTTACAGTTGAGTTTGTTTTCAGTTTTTTGTTGTTGTTTGAACTATTGGAGAGCTGAAGTACAGTGGTTTTTTGTGTTTCTAAGAAGGATAGAGTATGAATCTATGCCCAATGGATGTCAAGGCAATTGGTCAAATTCTTAGTAGGCAAACATGTAGCAAAAGTCACCAGAAATGTTACCATTTCTTGACCACAACTCAAAAAATGGCTGAGCAGATATAACATTTATCATTTTGAATGTGGCTTGATTTATTTCTATTATGGTTAGTTGCATAGTTGTTATGACAAGTGTAGTACAGTTGTTCAGATGCCAAAAATAAAAGTTTCAAACATTCATTGCATTGCAGAACATTAAAAGAGATAAGTATTCATTCACTACACTGATTGTTCATTTACAATTTTTGAATACATAAGAGAACAAACATTGCATTGAAGGAAACTATGACATATCAAATGTCCCACACAAGCTATGGGTTATGACTGAACTCGTACAAATACAAGTAAAGCATTATGCATCTAATGAGGAAGAGGGAAAGACATAGCCATCATTGCCTTGTTTTGGTTGATCTTCATAGAAGCCTCCAGTCCTGCTCCTGACCTCGGCATGTACCTAAAAAAATTGTGGGAAGGTCCCATTAGAAGCTTCGGTTATGAAAATCCTTCATCAATCGAGAGAGGCATAATACTTCAGTTGTAATGCATTGATCAAATGAGAGAATCCATATGCAGAAGGAACTGAAGAGAAGCAAACATAAGAACATCATTGTTTTATTCTAATTTGTTTGTTTCATGTGAAGGTATAGGACAAATCATGAAGCTAATTGAAGACATTCAACATGTGGTGTAAAATGGGCTCCTAGAAGGGTTGAGCCCAACATGTTGCTTGCCCTTGTTCTCAGAAGGGATGAACAGAAGAAGAAGATCATTGATGACTTTCACATGACAAACTGAAAGAGAAATAAGACAATCATATGCATCAGTCCCATTTCAGGTCATGACCAAAATTTCATTTCAAAGTATGAAATGCAACCAAGAACATGACATGAGCAGATGGAGGACAAAATTCAATGTATATAACAGCTTATATACTACTTCCACTACTATAAAATGACATTCTTAGTCCAATTAGAGTGTTCATTATAATCCGTAAGTAGATTGCAAAGACAAGTGAGTGCCAAACTTCATACTTTCTCATTTAAGTGGAATAATAGAATCAGATTTAGAATTCAA
The DNA here is from genome assembly GCA_027924645.1 of Cunninghamia lanceolata. Taxonomy (NCBI): domain Eukaryota; kingdom Viridiplantae; phylum Streptophyta; class Pinopsida; order Cupressales; family Cupressaceae; genus Cunninghamia; species Cunninghamia lanceolata. Next base: position 4,575,010 of record BSBN01000194.1, read on the forward strand.
TGATATAAGTTGCCTTTTAAATGATGAAATATATCCAATTATGCCTCACTCTTTGTTATTAATAAGCTAAGTATCAAAACAGATGTTGTCATGTTGTTTTGGGTATAATAGATAAATCTATAAATGACATCAATACAAACTATCATAACAAAAGTAACCAATAAAGCATGCCATTCCTTGTATGACCTATGAATATGCACAAATGGACTAGGCCAATAGCATATGTATGAGAAGATAGTAGTTATCCTAGATCTGTGAATATCAAATGAATGACACAGCCATACAGGACAATAAAAGATACTCACTCATTTTAGTTTGTTAGTGTCAAAAGAGCACAACTTTTAATATTAGCATAGAAGATGGATACAGATTATGAAAAGACACAAATGAATATGACCGGAGTAATCAAATAGATACAGTAGGCCTGATCATGTCCTACAGGACATTTCATATGATGCATTTGATAAGATAGAATACAGTAAAAAAGAGAAGCAAAAGTTCATCATATGTTATAGTGTATTCGGAATAGGTAAGTGTTGCTTTCATGTATTACAAATCCTCAATGTGATGATATAGCCAAATCATCATATAAAAGAAATCTGCTTGCTATAGTCCATTGAATGGACAAATAAAGTTATAGCAAGGAAGGCATGCATGCTACTATAGTGGAGGCGTTCAAGGCTATTCAAGTAATAGGATTATTCCATATGCAAGGTTCATTAAAAGAATAAGTAGAGCTATAGAAAAAGAATATGTGCAAGCCATCATCACTTCTTTTGAACAATAACGGTGACATCAATGGGCAAACAAAAGTGATATCATATGCCATACAAAAGTTTTATGCACATAAAAGAACAAGTATTGCATCAGTTTTCAAATCTGAGCATATACAATGAAATAAAAATGCAAATACATTCATTAGTAAGGACATGACATATAGGTCTATTTGCATTCTTTTCTCAAATACCCACATCAACTTTCAGAATCAAAACATTTTGCAGTGTTTAAGAGGGAAAATGATATTGTGAACTATCCAATCTAAGCCAGAAGGGGTGAGTTTACTGTATGATGCCAAGAAATGAAACCCTTGTCGGGTTTTTAGAAGAAGTTTTCTTTCTTTTCACAGTCAAGCAGGGTCAAATGAGAGTATAGGAGACATGGCTGCCATAGTAAAGGAAGTTTTGTGTAAAATAAATGAAACCCTTACTCTAAATACAAGAAACTTCAAAGTTGGATGTCAAAAGACAAAGGGCCATTTACAGGAGGTGCTACATGCCACGACCGTGCCACACATGAAGTTATTTCACATACCTAGCAAGCAGAAAGAAACCCTCTTCATAGTTTTGTTTATGCAGAGATAAGAGAAGCTATAGGAAAGAGAAAAATATTAGAGAGAGACATTGGACTCACCATGGATAGTTCTGTTGAGAGAAAGATGATGGCCGTAGCCATTCAAGCAAAGCGTTGTCATTTTCACCATTTTTTAACAGAGTTCAACACACAGAAAACCAAACAAATGCATATCAAAGACTGAGAGACTGAGGAAATAGTTACAATGGCCATAGTGATTTAAAGGAAGAAGCCATCAAAATACATAGTGAAAGCCACTTTAAAACTCATATTCAAACTTACCAGGAGGTGGCTGTCATTTTTTCCAAAGGAATTGCAGAGAAAACCATTGAAGACCATCGAATGGAGCAAGGAAAGCACACAAAGAATGAAACCCCAAGTCAGCGACCAGAGTTACAAAGCCATATCAATGAAAATAACAAAAAATGAAATGACCGATGTTTTAGGGTTCCATACTTGCTTTTGGTCGATGTCCCTTTCATGTTTGACCGTACAAACATTTTAATCATTTTCTATCTAAATGGGATTGGGGTCAACACTTCTATTGACAAGTGCCTAGAAATCATGGAGAGGGGTGGCCGACAGCACAAGGAGCATGGCTTATTTTATTAAGTCAAAGGTGAGCATGAGTATGAAATATGCCTTTAAACTTTGTGGGGACTTAACATAATTGGTGGCTGACTCACATTTGCAGTCAAGATATTATCATTTGATATTGCATGTGGTCGAGTGTCTTTGACCTCCCACATATGCATTTTTTATTATTCCTTCACATATCTTTATGTATGTATAAGATCAAATCAAACCTTGAGAATGTGAAGAGTATGTTAGATGAGGATGTGGTCAAAGGAGTCAATGTGACATATAACATTTGCACAAGCAGTGAAGTGGCATTTTGTTGAGTCATATGAATGATGGTGAGGTGGCAGAATATCGACACTTGGAGTCCATGGTGTCAAGCCTTTTAAGGCTTTTATTTATTTTTTACAAACATATGTAATAATTAATCTTTTTTTTATGATTTTTATAGAAAATCATTAATGATATCTTGTAAATATCTTGGTGAATTATAAGCCAGATATCGTTTTATTTTTTGCAAAAAATCATATCGATAGGATATCGATTAAGACTGCCAAGTCATGTAAAGTTAACTTTGAAGAAATGAAATTATGAATTGCTTTTAAAGTTTAACTATTTTAGGTAGTTAAAGCATTTGGATTTCCATGGGCGAAATTGAGCATAATAGGAAAAAAAAATTTCTTTCATGAGGCAGATTGGACAAATTTGGATGCAGTTTTGATGGGGACCACCTAGAGGATCAAGTTGGTAGTTTTATTTTGAAGTTTGGAGGTAGTTTGAGGCTATTTTTGCCAGTTTTTTTTTTAAGCTTGAAAATGGATTGCACATTTATTTTCAAGAGATTTTTCACCTTTCTTCAGAGGAGATCATTTGGAGTCATTTATAGGAGAAAAAATTAGTTTTTCTGAGTCAGTTAGCATCATTTTCTTCTCTCTTGCAGAGTTGTATATAGCAGTTGGCTCACACATTTTATTTTTTATGCATTGTATTCCTTTTAGTTCTATTAGCAAATCATCTCATTCCACATATATTTTTGCAGTCTTGATCTGATGTTATATTGTGACTATTTTCAGTCCTTGGTTATGTCTCAATATTGTTAAAATCTAGTTTCTTACTGGTTGCAGTTTGTGTTTGACATCAAGCCTTGTTGCAAATTACTTAAGGAGTAACTACCAGTGAAATTGTGAAGATTTATGCCAAAGGATCTACTTGTGAGTGATAGAACTTCATCTAGTTTAGATTCCATAATTAGTTTGCATTTTAGTTACATCCTTCTATCTCTTTTCCCCCTCAAGTTAGTAGTTTAGAAGTTATAAGAGAACCAGCTCACTCTGGAGATTTGTTCTCATGAAAGGAGACCCACATCCAAGAATGATTCTATGTTTCAGCAAGTAGTTATGTTTTCGCAAAGCTTAACAAGGGTGCATACTTGAATTGACAAAAAAAGTCAGTGAGACTTGTGGTGAAAATCAATATGCCAGTGAGGCAAAATTGTATGTGTTAGAGAGACATTTGTAAACTTGAAGTTTTTCATTTAAGCCAGTGAGGAAGTTTGATTTGAGTGGTTTTTCTACCCCTGGAGGGTTTTCCTCTCGGTATATCTTTGAGTTAAACTTCTTGTGTTGTTTCTATGCATTAATAATTTGTGTTTGACAATTTGTTGATTGTGAAGTTAATATTTGGTCTCAGTTCATAATAAAGTTCATTGGAAATTTGTAAAAGGTGAGAAAATTGAATTATTATATTAACATTGATTCACCCTCCAACTCAGTGTTAATTGTACTCCTAAACATGTTGTTTAAAGGAGGAGATAAAACAACTTGAAGATCTACGGGCCTTTCCATTTCACATATGAAAATTTTGTGTACGTCCACCTCCTCTTCTTGAGCACTTAATAACTTTTCTTCTTCTTGCAAGTTATTTGGTCCTGAATTCTCCATTTCTCCTCTAACATTTTCTTCAACCTCTCTAGCTGGGGTAACTCTTTTATCTTCATTCTGTGAAGAAACCACCATTATATTTCCATGGTTTACTATTGGGGGAAATGATTTTGTCACATTCTCAATCCCTTCATAAAACACCCATTGTTCCCATACTCCCTCTTGAGTCTTCAGTTTTATCATCTTTGGTAATTTCTCCTTTGTTTCCATTATTATACACATCTTAATTGTACCCAACCAAAAATGTCTTTGAGGGATTTCTACTTCTTGGCATAGCCCCATGGCATTTCCTATTTTATATATAATAGATCTTGATCTCTATACTCAATCGAAAGATTAGATAGCTGAACCCATACTGAAAGAGATAGTATTTCTTATTTTGATATTTCAAAATTTGGTTTCCATGGTTGACAATATAATCCTATTCCTTGGAAGGTACATACTCTGTTATGCAACACCTTGTCCCTCTCCTTTTGACTGGAGAAAGTAATAGCAAAGTATCCTTCCCCTAACTCTGCTAGTTCTTCCATGAGGGGCCAGTTCTTTTTAGTCCATTCCTGAAAGTCTAGAATGGAAAAGTAGCCTGAGATGAATTTAAAGATGATTGTTGTTTTTGTGAGATCTTCTCTTATTTTTTTAATATCTCATCTAGTATTTGTACCTAAATCTCTTAGATCTCCTTCTTCCCAATAATCTTCTTGAATCATAGCTTCAACCTATAATAGATTTTTTGTTCTTGCCCTGAAAACCCCAGAAAAGGTTTTTCATTCTGATGGAACCTCACTTTTCCCCTATCCATTGGCCTTGAGATTTTATGTTCTTCTCTTTCTTGACCTTTTCTCTAAAAACTCTCTCTAGAGTTATAATATATGTCTTGGCTAAGAGAAGAATTTGTCCTTAGATTAAAAAGTTTTTCTTTTTGAATTAGAGGAGATCCTTTTGTCCATCTCTTCCTCCTATTTCTTTCAGTAAAGGAATTGAACTGACTCTATTTCTCCATCTAGTGTCTATTGTCAAATCTGAATCTAGAACTATGTCTGTGTAAAAGAGTCATTCATTGTCCTCCTCTTGTCTGATATCCATGAAAGTTTAGCTAGTTTCTATAGAAATTCTCCTACTCACTATAGAAGCTGGATTGATTTCTTACCATGAAACCCCCCTTGGGAATTCATTGAGATCAAAAATATGATTAATTGTGTGCCAAAAGAGGAAAAATTCACATGGACTAATAGAAGGAAAGATTTCTTTAAAATAGCAAAAAGATTAGATAGTTTTTTAGACTCTGGACTTTGTTATCAAGTTAATTGGGACTATAGGATGAATATCCTTCCATGGAGTGGATCAAATCTTAGATAACTATCTAGTTAGCCTCAACATAGGCTCAGACAATAATATTTTTTAGAAATCCTTCAAATTCCAAGATATGTGTTTTAGAGATGACAATTTACTTCAACTGGTACATGAATGATGACACTCGTCCCCCTTCATATAGGGTTAAAGGATGTTCCAATTGGCTTATAAATTAAAACATGTGAGGATAAAAATCACCCAATGGAAATGTTCTCATTTCAAAATATCTTCAAAGGAAAAAAGGATTACAAGAAGAACTACAAAGTATACCATCTAAGATTATTCAAGAGGGAATGAATGAGGAGAGGTATATTTTGGAATCAAATCTTAAGGAAAGATTTAGAAGAAACCCTAGCTAGATAGGAGATATTATGGTATTAGAGGTCTAGAGGAACCTGGTTAAAGGAGGGAGATAGAAACAACACCTTTTTCAATTTATCCACAAAAAATGAGATGACCTTCAAATGCTATACGTTAGATAAAGAAAGATAACAGAGAGCTGACAAGAAATAGTAACTAAATTCATCAAAAGGTTGTATTTTCTTTGAAAAGCTAATGATCAGGAAGAGGATCAATCTTCAGCAGATGAAATGGATTATAACATCCCAAATCTCATCACAAGGGAACATAATGCTTAATGATAATGAGGAAATTCACTATGGAAAAAGTTCAAACTACATTTTGGGCAACGCCTGGTGAGAGCTCCTAGAACAGATAGGTTCAAAGGAAATTTCATTCAAAAATGTGGGAACACTATAGGAAGGGATGTCTACCTAGTAGTTGAAGAGTCCAGGAAATTCAAAAATGTCCTCAAAGATTTTAAAAATACTAGCTTAATGCTAAAAACCAAAGTCAAATTGCCTTAAGGCTTTGAAGAATTCAAGCCAATATCATTATGTAACTTCATATATATATAATCATCACTGAGGAAATAGCATTAAGCCTATCCATGATCCTACCCTCCTTGATCTCAGAAGAGTAGGGTGGTTTTGTTTCAAGGAAAAAGACATCAAAAGGGACAATTGTTACTCATGAGTTCCTACATTCGATAGCAAAGAACAATATTCCTACAATGGTGATCAAATTAGACTAATGAAGGGGGTAAATCATAAAACATAGAAAAACAATAATTGCACATAGAAATAGGAATATTCTTTTATTGATTTGGACAACCCATTACATTACAAAAAGCTCAAATACAATTAGAGGATGAATCCTCCACAGGCTATAGCACATTATAGCTTCCTATCTCAAGACTCTAGAATATTCTTCCTTCTGTAACCCTAAATCAACTAGAGTTTCTATTTTCCCACATTTTCTTGACTCTACACTTTCCCCCTTATCTCCACTACTACCAAGTGTTACCAAAAATGGTTATTAACAATTTTTTTTGGTGGCCTCTATCCAAATTTCAAATTTTGCATCTCCCTCCAAAAATAGGTCAACTTCCAAGAGCCATAACTTTTGATCCAGGTGTCCGATTGAAAAACCATTTGAAGCACTAGAAATCTCAAGGAGTGGTCTATGTGCTAAGTACTTTCTTTTCTATTTCTACTCATTTTTAGGACTATATAGGACCATTTAGTGCCTCAAACCTAAAATTGAAGAATTTTTAGGTATTTTTTGGGAAACAAAAACCTTAATATCTTTCAGTTCGAAAATGATCTTTGCATGATTCCTTTGCCAAAGTTCTTATTTTTCATTTACAAATCTTCTTGTAGATTTTTTCTTCAATCCATACCCAAATGCAAACTTTCCAAAAATAACAGTTTGCTATTATTAGTAGTTTGGAAAAATTGAAAGTTCTACATCATTATTCAAGCGATTATGGAACTAGAAACACTAATTTTGAAAATAAATGAATACAACATCAATGATTTTGAATCAACATCATTTTTTTGGGTGATGCAATATTTCCCTTACACCACTGAATGCTCCTACATCAGACACCTAGGGTAATTTTGAGAAGTGACCTTGTCACATCTAAAGTGTTTGAGGAAAAGCCCAAATGATCAACTTCTACCTTAGATAACAAGGAAGAATATTCAACATGCCTTCCTTTCCATTTCACCATATATTCTTCATATTTCCTATTTCAAGTACTTCTTCCCACATGGCTATCCAAGATATCTTCTATCTCCTCCTTTGAAGTAGATGTCAGAATACTCCATTGTTCTTCTGTTGGTCCATCCTTAGTTCCACCTTCATGATATTCTATTTAACCAACAATCTTGAACACAGGGGAAATGTTGATCTCATTCGGTAGCTCTACCTCATATGCATTTCCTGAATCATGTCTCCTCAGAATCCTGCATGGTCCAAATTTCTTCATTTTCAACTTATTATATGTCCCAACTAGAAACCTCTATTTTCTCAAGTGAACCATGACTTCATTTCCTACCTAAAATTCCTTATATCTCATCTTCTGGTCTAACTTAGCCTTGTACTGAACATTCATCTTATTAATGTGATTTATCACCTCTTCATGCAAATTCTTCAAGTGTTCTGCAAAGTCTTTGGCTTCGGCACTTGTCTTTTCTCCCTTGTCCAGCTTCCTTAACTCGGAAGCATTTCTTGGATTGCTCCCTATAAAATTTGGAATGGTGATTTACCAGTACTCTTATTGACAGAATTGTTGTAAGCAAATTTTGCCTATGGTAAAATTAAATCCCATCCCTTGGGCTTATCCCCTACTAAGCATCATAGCAGGTTACACAAAATCCTATTCACCACTTCTATCTATCCATCAGTCTATGGATGGTGTGCATAACTAAACTTCAAATCTATCTTCAACTTCTTCCACAATGTCCTCCAAAAATGACAAACAAACTTGGTATCTCGATCTAAAACTATGCTCTTAGGAAGACCATGTAGTCTCACCACCTCCTTGAAAAAAAACTCTACAATATGAATAGCATCATTAGTCTTCTTACAAGGAATCAAATGTGCCATCTTTGAGAATCTATCCACCACCACAAAAATGGAATCATGTCCTCTCTAAGTCCTCAGTAAACCAAGAATAAAATCAATACTAATATCGTCCCATGGCTTCTCTAGTATAGGTAATGGTTGATATAGCCTTATATTTTGACTTGTTCCTTTTGCCATCTAACACACTCTACAACTCTGGACAAATTTTCTCACATCCTGCTATAGCTGTGGCCAATAATAATTCTCACCAACAATAGTAATGGTCTTATCTTCACCAAAGTGTACAGCTAATCCCCCACTATGATTCTCCTTATTTAGGTTCTCTCTCATGGAACTCTTTGGAATGTACAATTGGATTCCCCTAAACAACTCAAATCCAACCATTTTGTCCTGTCCAAAGTAATAGGTTCCGAACAAGCTTTCCAAGCCTCTACAAAATCTAGATCTTTAGGATATAGAACTTTGAACTCGTTGAACTTGACAACCTCTATCTTCATTTTAGTCAACAAATTTTGCCTTCTACTCAAGGCATCTACAACTCTTTTGGACTTCCCATTCTTGTGCTTTAAAACAAATGTATGACTCTGCAAAAACTCAACCCATTTTAAATGCCTCTGGTTCAATTTCCCTTGACTATTAAGATACTACAAAGCCTGATGATCAATATATAAAACAAACTCTTTTGGCAACAAAAATGTCTCAATTTCTTCAAAGCCTGAACTATTGCATAAAACTCTTGATCATAAATAGAATACTTTTTCTTGGCATCATTAGGGTTCTCACTAAAATAGGTAATGTACTTACCTTCTTGACTCAAAATAGCTCCTATAACACTACCACTAGCATCACAATCTACCTAAAATACATTATTGAAATCTAGAAGTGCCAAAATAGGTTGCTCTATGACTTTCTGCTTCAATGTATTAAAGCTCTTCACTTCTCCTATAATCCATTTAAATTGTTTTCTATCTCCTCTCATTGTCTTAGTTAGGGGTGCACAAATGCTACTTAAATTCCTTATAAACTTTCTATAAAAACTTGCCAAACCATGAAAAGATCATACCTCTATAGCACTCCTTGGAGTGGTCCATTCAATGATAGCCCTTACTTTTTCTAGGTCCATCTTAAGACATTCCTTTGAGACAACAAATCCTAGTTATACCAACTCCTTTGCAAAACTATATTTCTTAAAATTAATCAACAACTTCTCCTCCCTCATATTCTCTAAAACTCTTTTGATATGCATCAGATGCTCATCTTAAGTCTTACTGAAAATCAAAATGTCATCTAAATAAACAATAACAAAACTTCCTAAAAACTCTATTAGTACCTCATTCATGAGCCGCATGAATGTGCTTGATGCATTGGTTAGCCCAAATGGCATGACTAACCACTCATACAAGTCTTCCTCTGTCTTGAAGGCTATCTTCCATTCATCTCCTTCTCTGATTTGGATCTAGTGATACCCACTCTTCAAGTCAATCTTCATGAAGTACTTGGCTCCACTCAAACAATCCATTATGTCATCCATTCTTGGCAATGGAAATCTATACTTGATCGTGATCTTATTGATGGCTCAGGAATCTGTACACATTCCCCATTCTCCATCTTTCTTTGGTGCTAGTACTGCAGGCACCACACATGGACTTAGGCTCTCCCTTATCAGTCCCTTCCTTAACAACTCGTGAACTTGTCTGTTCAACTCTTCATTCTCTATTGGAGTCATTTTGTGGGCTTCCTTATTAGGAAAACTAGCTCCTAGTATCAAATCCATTTGATGACTTATCTTCCTCACTGGTAATAAACATTCTGGTACATTATCAGAGACAATATCTTGAAATTCTTCCAACAAATTTGAGAATTTTGGTAGTACATCTTCATAGTTCTCTTGACTAATCTTAGGAATCAATGCAAAGTAATGACTCTCATGCTTCATACCCACCAAAAATTTCCTACCATCTATCAAGCAAATTTTGGTAGTACTACATACCTTTTCTTCCACCTCCTTTAAGGGATTCAACTTATGACAAACTCCATCCTTTGTTAGGGAATATGTGTTTGCATGACCATCATAGATAGTGCACCTATCATACTACCATGGCCTCCCCAATAATATATGACATGCATCCATCAATATGATGTCACACATCACCTCATCATGGTAGTCACCAATCTTGAACTTAACTAAACCTTGTTCATTGACCAAAGCTCTATGGCCCTTCTGCAACCATGCAATCTAATAGGGATGTGGATGCTTTCTTCTTTTCAACTTCAACTTGTTAACCATCTCCTCTGAAACAAGATTGTCAGTGCTTCAACTATGAATAACAATATCACAACACTTACCTTCACATTTGCACCTCGTGTGGAATAAGCTCTTCCTCTGATTTGGTTATTTCTCCTCATTCAACAAGGTTCTTCTGACAACTTAGCTTTCTCCCCTTTCAACATCTTAAGAATGCTCAGACTATGCATCTTCATCTACATGTTTGTAACACCTCCACCAAGAAACCCCAAACTATTCAAATATGGCACTATAGAATCAACATAGTTATAGCACTAGTCTAGGAGGCGCAATGAAAGAAAAAAAAGGAAAGGTTTCTAAAATGAACTGATTTCAGAAAAAAGCATAAAAGAAGAAAATACATCTAATAATTTAGTTTGTATATTACATTCTATAGTGCAAGAACAATACACAATTGTGGAAGCACTTACAAGCTACATGAATTTGTGTGAATGTATACCTCAAACTAATTACATGATTGCACATGATGGAATAGTTGAATAGGTCTTTAGAAACTTTCAAACAAATGCAATTGGCAGGTGTAAAGCCAATGTGAAAACCTTTGCTAGCATTCTGTCAGCTTGTTCCAATATGGGAGTGTTCAAAGTAGGTATGGACATTGAACAAAACATATGGAAGGTGATTATTGTTAGATATTATAGTAGAAATGCTCTGGTAGGCATGTATGCAAAATGTAGTAGTGTAGACAGGCACATGAACTTTTTGACAAACCACCTTGAAGATGCTACAACTCATGGAATCACATGATTACTGGATGCACACATAATGTGTTTGTTAAAAAGGCTTTAGACTGTGCTTCAGTTCCAAAATGATCAGAAATGTTTCACAAGCCAGAAGATATTCCAAAATCATCGATTGATCTCATTATGGAAATAAAACCATGACATAAATACAAATCTCAAGTTGTACGACATGATAAGGTTCCAAATCAAATTGCAGTGTCTACAAACAAAAGATTCAATTCAAGTGGCAAGTTTACAAAGGTTTATGCGCACAAGTCTAAAATCTAAATATGCAGTTCAAGATAAAATGATGGTATTCTTAAGATGCACTACATCAAATAAAGAACCATATTTTCTCTTAAGGAATGACTTAGAACAACTACATGAACAGAAAAGCTTGAGAGCAAACCATTTTAAAAATAAATAAAATGACTGATGAGGGAGAACATATGGATAACTAGTTTAATAAAATAAGGTTCAGTGTACCCTTACTAGGGATGTCCACCAATGGAGCCAAAGATCATAGATGATATTTTCAAAAAAAAAAAAAGAATAGAAGCAATGGATTGGAATAAAAACCACTAGATACTTTTGATGAGTAAAACCATCGCTTGGATGACATCCTCCTTGCCTCCTCCCTTCTTTCCCCATTCCTGTAAAATATTTATATACAGAAGAAGGTTGTCCATGATGCAGAGGTCAAACGCAACGGGAGCTTACTAATGGGAAGGAGGAGTCATTAACACAAACAACATGTTATAATACCTATCGGCTTATCATCATCATCATATTTCTTACTAACACAGACAGCATCATCATGTTTCGAAGGGGCATGAAATATCCTCCTGCTGACTACTGTTCACCTCCTTCACCTTTCGCCTTTCGCCTGTCAGCAGCATCATGATATTCAGCAAGCGCAAACATCCTCCTGATGTTCACTGTTCATCTTACCGCCAAACTCTATCGGCATCATCATGATATTCAACACCACCTTCATCAGCAGGATATAAAATATCTGGTTGCTCCAATATATCCTGATGATGACAACTTCAAGCACCTTTCCTTCGATGCTTACGTCACCCCGATATCCGACTACTCAACCAACAGCATCAGGATATGACTTATCCGGTCATATTGAAACATCCTGATGATGTTACCCAAACTTTATGCCGATGACTTACGCCGATGCTAAAACACTTAGTGACAGCAGGATAAACTTGCATAGGGTGATATTCGCAATATCCTAATGACGATGACGTCACATGCACCTGATGATGATGTCAATGCACCTGATGATGATGTCATCCAGATATAAGATCCTTATATCCTCCGCAGCATGATAATGAAATATCGGGTGATCTTTTCAATATCTTGATGATGATCTTTCCAGTCCTTAGCCAAAAAAATGAACTTTCACTTCCGCATACGATAGCGATATGCGGATGATGGATACACATGAAAGATGATCCTGATGATATACACACTGAGTATATATCTGACTTATATCATCCTGATGCACTTGCAACATACAGTCTTCATCAGCTTCATAACCCGATCCGGATAGTGATATACTCACAGATGACGATGCGATTCACTCCGTCTGGAAAAGCACATGCAAACCCCTGTATATCTGTCAGCTGCATGCAAACTCACAGAACCGCACAATTTCACAAAGAAAACATGATGATCGGGCCGGATCACCTTCAGATCAAAACTTAACAGATTATCTTCCTAACCCTAGCACATGAGGATGCTAGGTTGATTCACAGCATGCTACCAACTGATCTCTCAAACAATGAAATGCATAAACAGAAAACTAAAATGCAAACTAAACTATCATACATGACCATTCCACCGATTCACAGAATCAACCGGTGGAAGGGTTGAAAGTACCCATTAACCTGTAATCAGAACAGAAATTCAAAACATAAACAACTGATAAACCAGAATATGTAATTGATGAGATCTTATTCAGATGAAACACAAATGTCCTGTTTCTACAACAATGTTTCACAATGTCTGGACTGATCTCTGGAACTCACTCAATCACCAGTACAACATAACATAACACAACTACTACTCTCTCAACATGATCTCAAACCCTAACTGATCTGAGTTACTTATAGCAATATCCTGCGAGTACTACCAACTCGATTCCCAGTAGCTGGGAGCTTCCAAGCGGCTGGGAGAAGACAGCTCAGACAACCTGATCACGAGCTCTAACTCCCTGCGCACTCTCCTAGGCTGATCTAATACATATGCATTGGTCCAATGGACCTTATTACATTATGAAGTCAAACATGCTAAAAATAGACTAATGTCCTGTCATGCGGACGATATCCTGTCTTGTAGGGGTGCTCCTGCACCATACTCCCCAGAAGAAGAAATCTCAAGTCCACTTGAGATGAGAGTATGAAGATCTGCACCATGTTTCTGGATCTGCTCTTTAGTCATCCATACTACTTCAGAATTAGGTTTTCCCTTCCAAGAGACTAGATACTCCAAGTACTGTTTGTTCTGAGTCTGTTTGACCACTCTAGTGTCCAAAACCTTCTGCAACTGTGGAGGATCATGCTTGGGAATGTCATCATTGACTGTATCCTGTAGGAGTTCCTGATCTGCATCTGGATAAGACTTGTATGGAATTAAATCACATACATTGAATATAGGGGACAAACCAAGATCAGGTGGGAGTTGTATCTCATAAGCATTCTGTCCATGCTTGTGCAAGATCTGACATGGTCCAACTTTTCTCTGCATGAGTTTAGTATATTTTCCCTTAGGAAGTCTATCCTTCTTCAAATGAACCCATACCAAATCTCCAACATCAAACTGTACATCCTTCTTCTTTTTATTAGCATATTCCTTATACTTCAAGGTGGTTTGCTGCAGTTGGGTCTTGACTTGATCATGAACCTCTTTTATGGCTTCTGCAAAAGCTTCTCCTTCTGCACTAACAAGGTCTACTGTAGGTAGATCTCTCAATTCCAAAATTCCTCTTGGATGCATACCATAAACTATCTGAAAAGGTGATTTCCTTGTGCTCCTATTGACAGTATCATTATAGGAAAATTCAGCTTGAGATAGAATATTATCCCACTTTTCTCCATGTTGTTTTGTCAAACATCTAAGCAAATTTCCTAAGGAACGGTTCACTACTTCAGTCTGTCCATCCGTTTGAGGATGATATGCAGAGGAAAAAGACAAATTTGTGCCAAGTTTCTTCCAAAGAGTTCTCCAGAAGTGACCAATAAACTTCACATCCCTATCTGACACTATACTCAATGGCAATCCATGGATTCTGACAATCTCCCTGAAAAATAAATCTGCAATGTATGAAGCATTAGCAGTGGTTTTACATGGCAAGAAATGTGCCATTTTGCTGAATCTATCCACTACAACAAAAACACTGTCAAATCCTTTCCTTGTCCTTGGTAAACCCAAGACAAAATCCATACTTATGCTTTCCCATGGTCTGGAAGGAATGGGTAAGGGCTGATATAAACCTGCATTAGTCAACCTGCCTTTAGCTTTCTGACATATCACACATGTCTCTACAAACTTTCTGACATCTGATTGTAACTTAGGCCAAAAGTAATGTCTGCGGACAAGATCAAGAGTCTTATCTAGACCAAAATGACCTGCCATAGCTCCACAATGTTTCTCCTTAATGATGTTTAACCTCATAGAACACCTTGGAATACATAACTATCCACCTTTGAACAACAATCCATCCTGAATAAAAAATTCAGAGAATTCAGCATGATATTTCTCTCCAAAAGAAGTACATACATGATATATCTCTCCAAAATCTTCATCAGTCTCATACATGGTCTTTAGTGAATCAATGCCAACACTTTCTAACTGAATCTGGTTGACTGTTAGAACTCTCCTGCTCAAAGCATCTGCAACTTTATTCTTGACTCCTTTCTTATGCTTCAATGTAAAAGTAAAAGCTTGTAAGGTTTCTACCCATTTCATGTGTCTGTGGTTCAGCTTTTCCTGGCTGTGTATGAAACTCAGAGCCTGGTTATCTGTGAATACTATGAATTCCTTTGGCATCAAGTAATGCCTCCATTTCTTGAGTGACTGGACTAAAGCATACATTTCCAAATCATATGAGGAATACCTCTTTTTAGCATCATTGAGCTTCTCACTGAAAAATGCAATAGGTCTACCTTCTTGGCTGAGTACTGCTCCAATGGCCATGTGACTGGCATCACATTCCACCTGAAAGATTTTGTTAAAGTCTGGAAGTGCAAGGACTGGCTGCTGTGCCACCTTCTTCTTCAATGTTGCAAAAGAATCATCTGCTCCTTGAGTCCAAACAAATCTACACTTCTGTCCTCCTTTGATGGTATCAATCATGGGTGCACAAATATGACTAAACCCTCTTATAAACTTCCTGTAGAAGGTTGCTAACCCATGGAAACTTCTGACATCATTCATAGTCTTTGGGGTTGGCCAAGACAATATGGCACTTACCTTCTCCTTATCCATTTGTAACTTTCCTTGTGAAATGACAAAACCCAAATATGTGATCTCCTCTTGCATGAATAAACACTTGTCTAAATTTATCATCAGCTGCTCTTCATGTAGCCTCTTAAGAACCAAATCTATGTGTCTGAGATGTTCTTCTTTTGTGTTGCTGAAAATCAGAATGTCATCTAGATATACTATGACAAACTTACCAATGAACTCTTTCAAATCCTCATTCATCAACCTCATAAAAGTACTAGGTGCATTAGATAAACCAAAAGGCATAACCTTCCACTCATATAACCTTTCATTAGTTTTGAATGCTGTTTTCCATTCATCTCTTGGCCTAATCCTGATATGATGATATCCACTCTTTAAATCTATTTTTGTAAAATACTTAGCACTTCCCAAACAGTCAAGTAAATCCTCTATCCTAGGGATTGGAAACCTATACCTGATTGTGATCTTGTTAATAGCTCTGGAATCTGTGCAAAGCCTCCAAGTACCTTCCTTCTTTGGTGCTAGTATAGCTGGTACTGCACATGGACTTAAACTTTTCCCAATCAGATCTGAATCCAATAATTCTTCAATTTGTCTAGCTACTTCTGCATTCTGTTCTGGAGTTAGCTTATAGGCTGCTTTGTTTGGAAGTGTTGACCCTGGAATTAAGTCTATGCAGTGACTAATATCTCTGACAGGTGGTAGGGATCTTGGCATTCCTTCTGAGATGATACCTTTGTACTTATCCAATAACTCTTGGATAGCTGGGTCTATGAACCTTTGCTTCTTCTCTTCCTTGACTTCTTGCTGCTGTTCTTTATTCACCCTCATACATGGGATTAGGGCATATGCAACTGCACCTTCTGCTGCTACTTCTTTCATGAACTGTTTACCTTCCATCAGCATTACCTTCACCTCTTTTCCTTTAGATTTCTCTTCCTTCTCTGTCAATGGTAGTAACTCTGTCACCTTACCATCTTTAGTGATTGTATAGGTATTTCTAACACCATCATGTTGTGCCTTCAAATCATACTGCCATGGTCTACCAAATAAAAGATTGTAAGCATCCATCTTGGTAATGTCAAACAACAATTTATCCTTATATGCTCCAATTTGAAATTCTACCCAAGCCTGCTCTTCTACAGTTGTCTGCTGACCTTGTGTAAGCCATGAGACTTTATATGGGGATGGGTGAGGCAATCTCCTAAGCTTAAGCTTCGTCACCATTTCTTCAGACACAAAATTTTCAGTAGAACCAGAATCAATTAAAACTTTACATGCCTTACCTCCTGCTTTGCAAATAGTCCTGAAAAGAGACTTTCTTTGAGGGGATTCTTTGTCAGGTACCTTCATGGTATTCATTGTTCTTCTCATCATTAGAGACTCTCCACTTTCTGGGTATCCATAATTATCAGGAGCATTCACACTCTGAAAAGCATTAGAGCCTGTCATACTTTGATTATCAGGTTCTTGGATCAGATTTGTTCTCCTTTCTCCTGTTGAGCTTGTGGCCTTTTCTGGACATCTGCTGGCTATATGGCCTTCTTTGTTACAGTTATAACATCTGATGGATCCTCTGCCCTGGGATCTTCCTCTGAAAGGTCTTCTACCCCTGAAGTTTCCTTGCTGACTATAATTTTCCCCCTGGTTCTTACTATTGTTTCCCTTACTATTGTCATGACTGGATTCTCCTTGATATCCATGTCCATGTCCTCTACCTCTAAAAGGACCTCTTCCACCTCTTTGCTGTCTTCCTCTTCCTCTATTGTGTTGTTCTTGTTTTCTCTTTAACTTCTCTTCCACTTTCAATGCCAACTGAAAGCATTTCTGAACTGTATCTGGATTATGCAGACTTAAATCTTCCTGAATGTTGAACCTCAATCCATTGAGGTATCTGGCTACCTTCTCTTCTTCACTTTCCTTTACCTTTGTTTTCATACAAAGTTTCATGAATTCTTCTGTATATGAGCTGACATCTAGCTCCTTTTGCTTCAGGTTTTGCTTCCTCTTGTGTAATTAGATACTGTAATCCAATGGGACATAAGCTTCCTTTACTAATGCCATCATCTTCTTCCATGTAGCGACTCTACGCTTTCCTTCCTGTACTCTATCATCTTGGACAAAATTCCACCATGTCAAGGCAGCTTCTTTCATTTTTGACTGGGCTATTTTCACTCTCTGTTGTTCTGGTATCTCCTCTGTTTCAAAGAAATTGTTCAAGCAGTCTATCCACTCCATCACTGAATCAGGTTCCATCTTTCCTGTAAACACTGGCAAATCCAGTTTCACATCCATGGTTCTCCTCTCCATGGCCTTGAGGGCGTTCAACAGTGGTCTCTGGTCTGCAGGAACGACCTCCTCGCTCCAACTAGGGATCTCTTCTTCTTCCCTATCTTCTTCTCTACCAGAACCTACTCTGCTCCTCAACTTTGCTAACTCATCCTTCAATTCCTGATTCTGAGCCTTCACGGCCTTGCTCTCTGCAATCTGTTTCTTCACCAGAACTGCCAACTCAACGTTGGTCATCCTTGCCGACATCTCAGATGTTCCTTCGTCACCTGACATCCTGCTATACCCTTATCTTTTCCAAAAGATCCTTCCTTTGCTCTGATACCACTATGATGCAGAGGTCAAACGCAACGGGAGCTTACTAATGGGAAGGAGGAGTCATTAACACAAACAACACGTTATAATACCTATCGGCTTATCATCATCATCATATTTCTTACTAACACAGACAGCATCATCATGTTTCGAAGGGGCATGAAATATCCTCCTGCTGACTACTGTTCACCTCCTTCGCCTTTCGCCTTTCACCTGTCAGCAGCATCATGATATTCAGCAAGCGCAAACATCCTCCTGATGTTCACTGTTCATCTTACCGCCAAACTCTATCGGCATCATCATGATATTCAACACCACCTTCATCAGCATGATATAAAATATTTGGTTGCTCCAATATATCCTGATGACGACAACTTCAAGCACCTTTCCTTTGATGCTTACGTCACCCCAATATCTGACTACTCAACCAACAACATCAGGATATGACTTATCCAGTCATATTGAAACATCCTGATGATGTTACCCAAACTTTATGCCGATGACTTACGCTGATGCTAAAACACTTAGCGACAGCAGGATAAACTTGCATAGGGTGATATTCGCAATATCCTGATGACGATGACGTCACATGCACCTGATGATGATGTCAATGCACCTGATGATGATGTCATCCGGATATAAGATCCTTATATCCTCCGTAGCATGATAATGAAATATCGGGTGATCTTTTCAATATCCTGATGATGATCTTTCCGGTCCTTAGCCAAAAAAATGAACTTTCACTTCCGCATACGATAGCGATATGCGGATGATGGATACACACGAAAGATGATCCTGACGATATACACACTGAGTATATATCTAACTTATATCATCCTCATGCACTTGCAACATACAGTCTTCGTCAGCTTCATAACCCGATCCGGATAGCGATATACTCACAGATGACGATGTGATTCACTCCGTCTGGAAAAGCACATGCAGACCCCTGTATATCCGTCAGCTGCATGCAAACTCACAGAACCGCACAATTTCACAAAGAAAACATGATGATCGCGCCGGATCACCTTCAGATCAAAACTTAACAGATTATCTTCCTAACCCTAGCACATGAGGATGCTAGGTTGATTCACAGCATGCTACCAACTGATCTCTCAAACAATGAAATGCATAAATAGAAAACTAAAATGCAAACTAAACTATCATACATGACCATTCCACCGATTCATAGAATCAACCGGTGGAAGGGTTGAAAGTATCCATTAACCTGTAATCAGAACAGAATTCAAAACATAAACAACTGATAAACCAGAATATGCAATTGATGAGATCTTATTCAGATGAAACACAAATGTCCTGTTTCTACAACAATGTTTCACAATGTCTGGACTGATCTCTGGAACTCACTCAATCACCAGTACAACATAACATAACACAACTACTACTCTCTCAACATGATCTCAAACCCTAACTGATCTGAGTTACTTATAGCAATATCCTGCAAGTACTACCAACTCGATTCCCAGCGGCTGGGAGCTTCCAAGCGGCTGGGAGAAGACAGCTCAGACAACCTGATCACGAGCTCTAACTGCCTGCACACTCTCCTAGGCTGATCTAATACATATGAATTGGTCCAATGGACCTTATTACATTATGAAGTCAAACATGCTAAAAATAGACTAATGTCCTGTCATGCGGACAATATCCTGTCTTGTAGGGGTGCTCCTGCACCAGTCCAAGTAGGAGAATCCAACCAACTTCAAAATAGATTCAGGTAACTTTAATTTATAAATTCAAAGCAACTCATTAAAAAAAATTATGATTTGAATAAATATATTTGGTCATACACACGGTAAAACCAATTACCAACATACTATTTTATTTATCTTCTTTATTAGTATTATTTATTAACTTTAACATTACACTATAAATTTATTTACCCTATTATTTTATTATTTTCTACAATTATTAATTCATATATATATACACTTATTTATCGAAGTATACCCCAAATCATTTAAATACCTAAAATAACCAAAGGCATATTATCTGACCAATTAAACCAAGTGCTAGAACAATTATCTGACCACTATCCAGGGTCAAAAGCAAAACTATAAGCAACACTGACTGATCACTAATAGAACTAACAAGGTACTAGGCCAGGTACTCTTCCTCTCAAGGATGGTGATAGGATAGGGGACCAAGTGTCATCTCCAATCAATAATCCATTAAGTTTCAAGGCATGCTCAGACCTACCAATTCAGGTGGAGTCGATGCCTAGTACCTGTAACCTGTAGTACACAAAAATGAGGCATACATTTACATTCTCACCTCATGGAAACATAGTACAGACAATGATGGGGATCAAGACATTGTGTGGGCCTCACAAATGAGGAACATGACTTCATCACTCATCATACAGACACATCATGGAGAGATCAATATGACATGTACATAAAACATAAACATATCCTCATCATCATACAACATGGGTTATTTCAAAATTATAATCACAATATAATAATCATCATAATCGCCTAAAATGCAAGATATTATTATAGCATATAAGTCATTAGTGTCACAAAAATGATCATCAAGATCCCATACTTACAACATATGTCAATGTATCTGTAACATTATATCTATCTAACACAGTCATAGCATGGGAGGCATCAAATCCCCCCCCCCCCCAAAAAAAAAAAACTTGACTTAGTCTCAGAAGTCACAGAAGCCCAAATGGGAACATAGCACATATTTGTTCCAAAACTTCTTTATCTATCATAAAATATGCTCCTTTTAGAATAATCATATAAACAACATAGTTAATTTCCTCATAACCATGGTTTTTGATTAAGCAAAACATCCAAATCATTTCATTAATTGATATTATTCATTTACACATGTGACAATTGAAAATCAACATAAAAGATCATGTGACAATTGATACTATCACGATAGATGCATTATTTTATAGTACTAATTGTCAGATGAATTCATCAAGAATAATTACATCATTACAATAATCACCACGTTGCTTTCCTTAGCACATGAAAGAGATTACAACAAGATACATTAAGAAATACAATCTAGTTTACAACCAATATATATTACTTGAAAATATTATCTTCACGAACTAGAATAGGAACTGGAGCACAATGAACAATCTCCAAGCTCCTGAACATGAAGCAAGAATACCCAATGGAGAAAAAACACCAACATCCTGACCATGTGGAACCTTGAGGTCAACTCCCCTGTGCTAGGAGATAATACAAGGTCCCACATAATAGCATCATCTAATGGACATGAGACTATCCTAATCAAGGATTTCACATCACACATGTAACATTAACTCAGCTGACCCCTTTATAGAACTCAAAACACTTCAATGACTTCCAGAGGCCTTAACCAAAGAAAAGAAGATACAAGAACACCCAATAGAGACTTCTATACTACATGTAGGGAAGAGTGCCATCGCATGGCCTTAACATGGGTTACCCTTGCAAAGCTTTCATTAGGTCTCGGCCCCCATCTATGGTTACCCTAGAAAACCTCTCACTAGGTCCCGGCCCCATAGAGTGACATGTGAGGAACCAACATTCTTGTCATTAGGATAAGGAAGTTGATATTTCCAACCAGGCCTTCTCAACCCATTCTAAGCCTATACAAACACTCTAGACATGGGTGAGGCACATAAATTATTTTTTAATGTGAAAACCACTCAACCCCCTTAGATTCATTATTAGGTTATCTCTAGATTACAAACTTCCAATGGGTTACCCTGGCAAGCCACTTTGGGCCCCAGCCCCACATTGGAAGCCACTCCCCCTTCACTGCATCTAGATTCTCTAACATTCTAGCAAGGCATTGACCTTCTTGCATATTTGTCAAGATCTCAAGAATTCATACAAGGATAGGAGGGAAACACCCTTAGAATTCACACTTCATACAAAACACAAAACTTTATTGAATAGGGACTTGATAGTGGCTTTTGTTTTCTTTACATGCCACAGTTACCCATGACAACACATTTAGGGGTTGTGTTTCACACAATATACAAGATCACCAACATAGACAAACCACTTAATGGTTAAACAATCATATGGACCATACATACAATGACACCCTCCTAGGCCTCTGGAAATCAACCTACTAAACTCATCTCTTAATGGTACAAAAATCTTACATAAGCTTTATGCAGATGACATCCATCTTTAACAATTCCATAAACACTTAACCCATAGATCAAGACACATTGTCTAATACAAGATATTACTCATCACATTATAATCATGAAGAAATTCCTTCAATAAGGCATTATTTACTACAAATAATTATATTAAGAAACCATCATCTCTATTGAAATAATTTTTCTATGAAACCCTATTATTAAAATGTAACTTTAAATAACAAAATTCTAAATAATTGATTCACCTGGAAATTCTATCAACTATTATCATAAATTTAGGTAACATTTATTTACTAATTGACCAACAGAGAATAATCTAGATCATTTATCATTTAATTAGATACATTAGAATTAATCAACTTTTCCCTAGTATTTTTCTAGGTGTAACTTGGTTGTACCCACCGACGTTTGGGGTTTTGAGTCTATTTCATGCGAGTACTATCCTTTTTTCTTAAACCTTAAAGTCCTATGGTCCCCTTTCACTTTATGTTCTATTCCCTTGTTGACCACCTGTCCTAGGTTCTTAGTTGCCTAAGTTGTAACTTTGAGCCTCCTAAAGCATTCAGTGACCGGTCTCTTCTCCCTAGTGTTACCATTTCTAGCCCATCGCAGTGAAAAAGTTTAATGCCTAAGTCTCAAGTTGGGCCCGAGAGTGCCATGTGGCAGCATTATAAAATGTTTATCGCAGTGTCATAGTGTGTCATCAGTGACATCACCTTAACCACGTGCAACCACGATAATGTGACATCTATCCAGGTGGTGGGGCCTATCACCATCCAATCAAAGATAGCTACCACGGAGAGTGCCAAGTGTCACTACCATGGGGATTCAAGAAGAATCTATCGAAAGAGGTAGCCAAAAGACGTGCGAACCTACCATGTGTCCCAATTTTATGGCTCTTAGGTATTGGCACGTATCAAGAGATAAGGGAAGCCCAAAGATGCTAAGTGTCGACATGGCATGCATTCTTTTCGTGATATAAAGGAAACTAAGCCGAATGATGGGGGGACATGGAAGGATTTGATCATTTCTAGGGACCCACAAGGAAAGTGGCCTACTTCCTCCCACCTAGCTCTAGAATTGTGACACATGGCTACCTCTTAGTGAGGAAGTGAAAGGTAAATGAGGGGTGGACGTGTGGGGGGCTCTTACGCACCCATGCAGGGCATTTTGGTGGTGGCGTGCTATCATTTGTAATGTTGTGACAGGGTGCCAAGTGTTCAAGTCAAGTGAAAGGCAAGGAAGTCAACGAGAGAAGACTGCTTGATTGGCACAATTTCACTGGTGGAGGACTTTTAAATATCACCAATGTGGGGTCAAAGTATTTCAAGGCGTTGATCTCATCATCTTGTCATCAAAATCAACAGTCTTCATTCAATAGAAAAAAAAATTTAGTCGCAGACATTTCCTTTGAGCATTTGTAGGGAGAATGGTGAGCTTATTTTCAAAATTCAAAATCTTGCATTGCTAGGGCAGGAAAATTAAAGAAGATGGCACATGAAATTAATGCTTTCAAACACCTTATAGGTAGTTCTTTGTATCCAGTGAATCTAAAATATAATGTATTAAAAGTTGAGGGTACACATTCCTATTATATAATGGAACTATATTACTCATTTTATGGTTGTTGAAGATTTGGGAAAATTTTGGAGAAGTAATGAAAGACACTTCAGTTGGGCTGTTCTATCTCTTTGTTGTGAGTTTATGAGTTGTATGTTGAATGTATGTTGCATATATGTTTTTAGTTTCATGTTGATGTTATATGAGTAATGCTTCATGCATGTATTCTATTATCTATCTCCATGGCCATATGCATCTCTTCTTTTGAATCTGATAACTAAGGGTTGTTAAGATTCTAGGATATAGATTTTCTATATCACATGCTTAATCTTTGACCTCTACTCATGGAGTAGATTAAATTGTTGTAGGTTAATTGTGAGGAAGAATGTATGGTAGCAGGGATATTTGTAAGTAGAGATATTTGAATACTTAGTCTTGGGTGGTGTTTGTGAGGCAAATACCTATATAACCCCATGAAACTTGAATGTTAGTTGATTTTATGCAAATCAATCACATATATACCTCTAGTTGACTCCTTTCCCTGAGATAGGTACCTGTCTATTCCTTTGTTGAAGTTGTGATTAAAAACCCTTGTCTTGCAACCAAGTATAAAAACAAAATCATTTCAAGATCACAATCTTTTAGGTTTTAGGAATAGGTTAGGATCTTGCATGCTCTCATCTTCAACTAATGTGATATGGCCAAGAACATTCTCAGCCTTATGATTTATCAAACAAATCTTGGTCCATTCATGAGAGCATTATACTTGATATTGAAAAGCTAAATTTTTTGTCCTGAGTGAGTCAAAGTTAAATCTTTTCTTCTAGGGATACCCCCCTTGGTGTGGTAGAACCAAATGTGAAGGGGAGGTATTTCACACAACCTCCCATCTTTGTTGGTCAAATCTGCTTAAGCATAGGAAGTGGCAAACCCTTTGTTGATTTGGAATCCAACAAAAATGGTGACTCTACTAGGGAAAACCCAATTTCTAGATATTTTATGGAAACTAACATAATGAACTCAGAAAAAAAAATTTCTTTGAAGAGATTTCAATTGTTTGAAAATTTCATCCTCTTTGGAGAGGTGGAGACTATGCTAAAATATTTCAATACACATGAAGGGCTGGTGTATGCTATTGTGATACAAGAGTATCCTATTCAAAGTTACAACAGCTGAATGTGAAAAGGTACACAGTTTCTTCCCACTTCTATTTGTTGTTATATTGTAGAATTTGAATGCCCAAGGAAGCTTGAGGACATAGGTGAACATAAAATGTCTAAAATTAAATATTACATGAACCCAAATATGTATAAACACGTGCTCAGCCAAGAAGGGAGAGCAATGTTGTGTGAAAAAATTGAAGAGATAAAGAAAAGATTAGTATCCTTGGAAGCTCAACAAGATCAGTTAAATAATGACCATATTGTGTCTACCAGCGAAATTGTTGAACCTCTTGTCAACTCTTTTGATCCGTTGTATGACCAATTAGACTTGTCATGGGTTGACTATGAAGTCGAAAGCATACCATCTCAGATCTATAATCAAATGCCCAGATTTAGTGGACATAGTATGTGTGAGGGAAATGCACATATCCCAAACTTTCATAGCTTCATGGAGAAACATTCATTTGGAGATGAGGATATGTGGATGAGGTTTTTTGTTAGATCCCTTAGTGCAAGAGCTAGAGACTGGTATTTGAGCTTTCCTGAGAAATCCTTTATGTGATGGGTTGACCTTGTGGACAGCTTTAAAAAGGAATTTGCAAAAGAACCTTTTGATCTTGTTGCAAGGTTAAAAGAAATTTGGAGATAGGATGAAGAGTCTAGTATTGATTTCAATCATAGATTTGAAGCCACCCTTTCACAAATCCCTGAAGACTTCAAACTTGATACTCCAATCTGCATTATTATGTACTTTGAGGTCTTTGAGGAGGTCTTTAGTGCATTGGTGAGAGAATTCAAGATAAAAGATATGCAAATGTTGTTTAGGGTAAAATTTGGGATTGTTTAGTTTAGTGTTTAGATGTTTGAATCCTCCTTTCACCCTTAACATTAAAGGATCTAGGGTCAATTGGAAATGCACTATCATACTCTAGGTCACTGTGAGATGTAGGGAACCTTGGATTAGGGTGTTTAATTGCCAATTTTCTTTCTATTATGCTCAATTAACCATTAAAATCCTAATTTCACAATTATGATAGTAAATAAAAGACTAATAGAAAAAGCTCTTGCGAAGGGAAGCAAAATATCAAATCATAGAGCACCTATTTTCAGGGCTCCAAGGTGGAAAAGTTAGAGGCACAGGAGCGGCCACCCAAGTCCAATGCCCTAGTTTCTGTCAAGATCTGGAAACTTAGTTTTCTACTCTTTCCTGCTATTCTAGAGATTTTCCCATCATAGAAGTTGGAGGACTAATGAGAGGGTACCCAAGTCCAGGGTGCATTTTTTCCTTCTATTCTGTAATTCCAACACTTCAATATGCCTTCCTACAACTCCACTTTGTCCAGATCCTCAACATGTAACCTAGAATCACAAAACATTAGGAGGCGGTTGTGGTGTTTAGAGGTTTGCCTCAGTCAAGCCCCGGAGGACACTTAAGTCTCCAAACACCATTGTCAGATAGAGAGTGTGTGCCCTTATGAGGTAGAGGAAAAAACCAAAGGAAATGATGATGAAAACACAATATAATGTCACCTTGTAGTGAAGATCTCATGGGAGGAAGATGCTCTTCATTTTGTGAGGAAATGGATGCTCAAATCTACAAATACAAACACATAAACCACACAATTTTGCTCTTGCAACATGATGAAAGCCTTGAATCACCTTGAGAACACAATAGCTTGCTAGTAATCATCTCCTTGAAATCTAGTTTACAAATGAATGCCTAAACATGCTTATATATGAAACTACAAATACTCCCGCCAAGATTTCATAAATTCAAACTTATCGTGTTGGCCTAGGACCCAAATAACATTCATAAACTGACACCAAAAAATTGGGACTGCTCCAAAATAGGGTAGAACTAGGGTGTGGGCATGGGCACCCAAGTCCTCCCCACTATTTTGGGTAGGGTCAAACTCAAGGGGTCCTCCTAGGTCCCATTTGTCATGTTACCTAGGGGTCATTCCATCAGGATGCCAAATTATGAAGTAAGATGTCCTAAACGCATGCAAAAGACTCAAGAGCTAAACCTTATGGGGGAAAAGCCCCCAAGGGGACATTTTCCAATGTTACATTTAGCCCCCACTTTAATGTATGTATAAACACAAGGCCAATACATGCATTAAAGTATAGTAGTGCAAACACAGCAAACACACCAAGCATGGAGAAGACACACCAATCACATAGAAGACAGTGACATGCACACACAAAACAAAGAAGACAATTACAATCATGCAAAATATGGAGAAGATAGTAAATGCATACAATACACATTAGTGCATGGAAGATATGCATGATTTATTTTCTTTTCTTTTTCTCATATATATGAAATGCAGATGCAAATATTGGAAAGTAAATGAACCTCCCATAATGCAGGAAGCACTCATTGTGCTAGCCTTTATACTGCATATATGGGGAAACACACAGGCAATATATGCAAAACCTCCCAAAATGCAGGAAGAACTCATTGTGCTAGTCTTTAGACTACATATGGGGCAACAAACATGCCAAACAAAGAAAGCACGTCAAACACACACACTTGAAGACATGGTGGACAAGCGATGGAGTGTACCTATTTCTAGGTCCAACACAATCTCAAGCACATTACCTGCACACATCGATGATTGGGCTTCCCCACAACAATCATGAAAAACATGCTTAAGGGTTGAGTTAGTCACAAAAGCACTCCCCACCTTTGCAGAGGACTTTTGAAAATGATAGGATGATGCAATCTACTCTAAGAAATACACCATCCCCGCCTCTATAGAGGGATTAAGATAAAAAGGATATAAGCGATATCCCACCTCCACAGAGGGATTACATGATTGGTTGATTGATTGCAAACAAAATCAGGATGCATGAAGCACTCATCGTGTTGGTCTTTAAACTACATCTAAGGACAAGCACATTGCTAACATCTATAACAGATAGCTTACCTTATATATGCCCCCACCTTAAGGTGGTTGATATCATTTATTGATATCAAGTAGGTTAAGGTAGGAAGAAAACACACAAGGGATCACAAGCTCTTGCAAAGCCCATGCCCCTTGGAGGTGACATGTACTTTACGTTCACCAAATGTTCCCACAAACACGTCCCTGCAAGAAACATGTTAGTGTCTACAAAATCATGATAAACAACATCAATGCATATGAGTAACCACACAAAGAGCCAAGGTTATACAATGAATCTAGAGTTAGAGGATAACCATAGGGCTATATTACAAAGGTCTTCTAATTGAGTACCACTAAGGCTAGATTCAAAGACAAACAAAGGTGCACACAACAACAATATTGTTAAGGTTTGTAAATGGGATAGAAAACATCATCATAGTTACTACGTGGAAAGCACAAGTGCTTCCACTAGCCAAGCGTCAGATAAGATATACAACCCCATTGTCATATTAGGAACTAATTCTATTTTTTGATTGTTCTCGAAAGGGACACTAGGTCTGCATCAGTATAAATGGTTTTTCATCATCCACCTGCTAGATAGAAACACTAGAGGAAGGGAAACAATAAATCATAGAGGAGAAACAAGTGTCTTAGGGACAGTCACATAGGAGGGTGCCCCCAAGTCACCAACTGCAACGCTATGTTTATAAGACACAACACATAACAATGAAATCTAATTGTATTAGGATTTGGAAAAATCTCTTGGATTGTTGTGCTCAACGCCCTGAACTCTCTCCTAGGATGCGGTCTATTCAACATTTGATGCCAGGCATCAGAATCCCTCTCTTTCCTAGGGAAGATGAGTTGTATTGGTGGCCGGATAAGAAAGGTTGTTTTTCTATTTAGTCTACTTACCATCTACTGATCCCTGATGTGCATAAAAATGAGCTTTGGAGGAAAGTTTGGAATCATAAACTTATCCCTAAAATTAATATGTTTTGGTGGACTGTTGTTCATAAAAAAATCCTAACTCAAGATAATTTATAGAGGAGGGGATTCACTCTGGTTAATAGGTGAATTTTGTTCTTTGAGAAGGAGGAAACAATCTCTCATTTATTCCTCCACTGTGATTTTCCCAGGGAAATCTAGAATACTATTTTAAGGAATTTTGGCATTCAATGGGTTTGTAATCCTGATGTTAGGGAAGTCATTGCCAACTGGTGCCCTACTTTCTCTCATCCATGGCTTGTTGAGCTTTGGAACCAAACTCTGCCTTGTCTTGGTTGGACTTTATGGAAAGAATGTAATAATAGAATATTTAGGGATGCTACTAGGGATACCTCTCAAGTCCTTCATTCTTTTTCTAAGATCCTGATGGAAAGTGTGACCAATTCCCACATCAAAGTTGTGGAAAAACCTCTTTCTCAAGAAGAGAAAATTACAACTAATTGGAGAATTCTAAACCAAATCCCAACTCATGATAATTCCAAAAAGTTGCAGAGATTAAATACTAGATGGATTCCCCCAAAGCCCTATTGGCTCAAGCTGAACTTTGATGGGGCATCCAAAGCTAATGGTAAGGCTAGTGGTGGTGGGATTATCAGGGATGACAAAGGATGGTTGGTTGCTGCCTATGCTGGTGGGATAGGTTTTCAAAGCAATAATTATGCTGAAGCCTCTACTCTTTTATGGGGGTGAAATTGGCTATTTCACTTAATATTTAGCAATTGTATATTCAAGGGGATTCCAAACTGATTATCGATGTTGTTTCTAACATGTCGACTTATTGCTGGAAACTAAAAGATATTATAGTTGATATCCAGATCCTTTTCCAATGGATTTCTAGAGTTGATATCTCTCATCTTTATAGAGAGGGCAATGGGGTTGCTGATGCCCTTGCTGACCTTGGCCAGCAATTTTCAAATTAGCATTGTTGGCACCAAGTTAAAGACATTCCTTTAAACATAAGGGACTTAATTCAAAAGTAAATGACGTGTCAATGATGACTCATTATACTAACAAAGATAGTCTATTCCATCAATTTTGTTGGGAGATGCTAACATGTATCTCGAAGTATGTACTTTTATGTACTTCATTGCTCAATGTCATTTCTTCATTATTACTCCCTTGTGTTAAGGTGAGTTGCTTATTTGCTAGTTATAGTGAATTCCTGATAATTATGTTCAAGCATGGGAAGGGTAGGATTCAATTGGTTTTTCGAAAGGCAACTCTAATTAATGATAATATGTACAACCCTATTATCATAATTCCTTGTCAAGCTATTACTCTTACCTTTCACAATTACTCTGTGAATTTCTGTTTTTGGGGATTGTGTGTTATTGTTTGGAAGGCTAAAATGGGAGGAGATAGGATTCAAACAAAGCCAATTGGTGCAGGAGCTCCCAGTTTTAGTCATTTTTGGCTATGTCATGTTTTGTGTCTTGTTATTTTGGTTTTCTCTAAGGCTTTGGAAGCCATTCTCATGCTTTGTAATAAGGACTAAGTTCATTTTTGATTAACTAGTCCAATGGAGTCTTAATAAGGTCTATTTTAAAAGTATTCTCATTTTAGAAATATGTGGTTTCTTGAAAGAATGTAACCTCCAACATTTTCTCTTCCCTTGGAGGGCAGTTGTATCATTGGAGGAGGTGAAATAACTGTGGCCAAGCATTCTATAAGGAGGAGAATGTATGACATGCCAAAATAGAATGAAAAGAGAGAAGTTTTAGAAGGAAAAAATAGACTTTTCTACTTTTTGTGAAGATATTTGTATAGTATGGCCTGGTACAGACAGTTCAGGAACTAAGGTTTGGAAAATATAATAGGGTTTTGAGATACCTTTCATTTGCATATATTTAGAACTTTTGAAACGTTATTTGTTGTTAGTTTCAATCCATTTTGTGCAAACTGGTTTAAACCCTCCATAACTAGGGTTTTTGGACAAAATGTACCATTCCTCCTTTGTCCTCTAAAAATTATCACCCATTTTTGGTAGGATGGAGGAAGGTAGATTAGGTTTTATGGTTTTTGTTGTTTAGTAGGTTGCAGTTCTCTCCCAGAGGCATTTGGCATGATCCTATCTAGTCTACACAGTGACTAGTTAGCTGAAATGGTAGAAAAATAGTGTGGATTCTGGAAACAGTCATGTGGTTGACCAAATGGGTGTTGGTTTTTGTGTTTTGGGGTGAGGATAGACTTGTATATATGTTTGGTTGATCCTGAGCATGCAGATTTGGTGTATTTCTTTCATACAACCTCTAAACTAGGCCTAATTCCTAGAAGAACAGCCTGCTGTCCCTGAACACTTGTGGTATAGTACGGACCTGCATGTGGGTGAATGATTGTATGTCCCTAAAGGGTATTTGAATATTCATTGAGTCTTGGTGATCATTTGGAGGTTTGTTAAGTTATCCCCTTGTTAACTGATTTCTAGGGCTACAAGAAGGAGACCTTTCTTAAGCACTGTCATAGTGCAGTCATGCTACAGTCTGCTGTCCACTGTCCTCCCAGGTATTGAATGTAGTTGTTGGGTCAGAGACCTCATGTTGGTCATATCCTTGATTAGTGTATATTGAGTGTAGAGTGATGATCCATGTTGGTAGAGGAGTTAGTAGTTTGAATGTTGTCCTTGTAGGTAAATGTGTTGGTTGATTGGGTTGAGCAGTGACTCCCCAAAAGAGAGTTGAGTAGCCTGTGTGGTTGGACACTAGAGTGTGGTCCTAGGCTAGGTCAATCTTGTGAGTAGCCT
Source organism: Cunninghamia lanceolata (assembly GCA_027924645.1). Lineage (NCBI taxonomy): Eukaryota > Viridiplantae > Streptophyta > Pinopsida > Cupressales > Cupressaceae > Cunninghamia > Cunninghamia lanceolata. Next base: position 4,606,779 of record BSBN01000194.1, read on the forward strand.
TGTGTAGGCTTATAATCACATCACCTTTGGAAACCTCTTGAAGGAAGTATTAAAATCTAGGTTCATTGTGTGAACTTCATCAACTACTACCTATACCTCTATGTCATATTGGTATCAGAGCCAATATCTAATTGGAAGCAGTGTATGTCAGACAAGGAGATTGAAATAGAGCCTAGTACAATTCCTCCCAAGACAACAAGTCAAGAAGCGATCAAGAAATTGGTGGAAGAGATGGTTGAAGCAAGATTGCAAGAAGCAAGATTGCAAGAAGAAAAGAAGTCTAAAGGCAAGACCAAAGAAGAGGGAAGTTCTTTTGACACAAATGAATAAGTAGAGGCAGAAGAGAGTTCTCAAGAGCAAGACATGTCTACAGATCATAAAGCTTTCTTGAATGCACTTAAGGGTGCTCATGGAGATAGTGGTGATCCCAAGATGGATGTGCCTACCTTTCATGGCAAGTTGGATTGAGATGCTCTCACCGATTGGATAGAAGCTATGTACAACTTCTTTCATTACAAGGAGTTCAATGACAACAAAAAGGTTAAGTTTGTCGAGACAAGGCTAAGAGGTTCTGCACTTGTGTGGTGGAACTACATGCAAAGTGAGAGGGAGAAGATTGGGAAGAGTCCCATCACTAAATGGAGTAGAATGGTGGCTATGCTCAGAAGCAAGTTCATGCCACCTGACTATGAGATTCAAATCATAAGGAGATTTCAGAATTTGAGACAAAAAGACATGGATGTGGTTGCCTACACAAAAGAATTTCATAGACTCAGTATGAGGGCCAATCATAATGAAGATGAAAAAGGGATGGTGGCTAGGTACCTAAATGGTCTGAAATACAATCTGCGAGATGAGATCAGTTTAGTGATACCAAAAATAGTGGATGAATTCTTCTTATTAGCCTCTTGAGTAGAGGAAAAGCTGAGAAGGAAGGGTAAACAAAGTGCCAGAGGAAGAGGAGGCAGAAACCAAAGAGGAAGAGGCAGTTTTGGCCGTGGACAGTCCAACAAAACTAGAAATAATAGTCAGCAAGAAACATAATTAGAAACAGAGCATAGAGGAGGTTTCAGAGGTTGGAGAAGTCCTAATGGTAGGGGCAGAAATGGTGGAGGAGGGAGAGGACTAGGAGTCTTCACTGGAAGGTGTTATGGCTACAACCAAGTTGGCCATACAATGAACAAATGCCCAGGGAAAGCCAGCAGCTCTCATGACAGTGGAAAGAGAAATCAGTTGGTAAAGGATGATGATTGTGAGAGTGTAAATTCACCAATGGGAAGTGTTGCACCTATTATAGATGGAGAGAGTATGATGATCAAAAGGTCCATGTTGAAGATGCCATTAAAACAAGAGCCACCTCAGAGAAAGAATCTTTTTAGAACTCAAGGCCTAGCCTATGGAAAGCTGTACAAAATCATAGTAGATTTAGGATCTACTGAGAATGTGGTATCCACTGAGATTGTTGAGAAGTGTAAGTTGAAGAGGCTACCTCATATCAGTCCTCACAAGATTTCTTGGTTGAACAAGAACCCGAGTTTCATGGTGGAAGAACAAACTTGGGTTGAATTTGCAATTGGTGACTACAAGGATAAAGTGCTATGTGAAATCATCCCTATGGATGCATGTCATCTGCTTCTTGGCCATCCATGGCAATATGATGTCAAAGCATAGCATGATGGTGAGAAGAACACTTATGTCATCACCAAGAATGGAAGACCATACAAGATGGATCCTATGCTAGAGCAGACCGGGGGGAAGAAAAATGACAGCAGTGTCATGGTGGTGAATGGCAAAGAATTTTTAAACCTCTTGAAGGAGAAGGATACCTAGGGGTATGCCTTGGTCATGAAACCCAAGAGTGGATCAGATCAGCAAGATCCAAAACAGAAGGAGATTCCATTGGAAGTGCAGCAACTCCTAGACAAGTATCAAGACCTTGTGGTAGAGGAAGTTCCTAACTCCTTACCACCCATGAAGGACATAAGTCCTTAGATTGACTTAATACCTGGTGCTACATTGCCTAATAAGGCTACCTATAAGCTGACACCACAGCAAAATAAAGAGGTGGCAAGGCAAATTCAAGATCTCTTGGAGAAAGGGCTGATTAGGAAGAGTCTAAGTCCTTGTGCAATCCCAAGTGTACTTGCTCCTAAGAAGGATGGAAAGTGGAGGCTATGCACAGATTCTAGGGCCATCAACAAGATCACCATAAGATACAGATTCCCAATGCCAAGGATTGAAGATCTTTTGGATTACCTTGGAGGATCATGCTATTACTCAAAGATTGATTTGAAATCTGGTTATCATCAAATCCGGATCAGACAGGGAGATGAATGGAAGACTGCTTTCAAGACTAATGAGGGTATGAATGGCTTGTTATGCCATTTGGTCTTAGCAATGCTCCAATTACATTTATGTGCTTGATGAATGAGGTATTAGTTGAATTCATTGGTAAATTTGTTATTGTTTATCTTGATGACATACTAATCTTTAGCCGGACAAGAGAAGAGTATATGAAGCATGTTGGTCAGGTGTTGGAGAAGCTACATGAGCACAAGTTGATGATCAACTTAGACAAATGTGAGTTCACGAAAACTAAACTTGTATACCTTGGATTTGTCATTTCTAATGGCTGTTTGAAGATGGATCCCTCTAAGGTTGAGGCTATTCTTAGTTGGCCTACTCCAAAGTTAGTGGGAGATGTGAGAAGTTTCCATGGATTGGCTACTTTTTATAGGAATTTTATCAGAGGTTTCAGTCACATCAGTGCTCCCATCCTCAACACCATCAAGGGTGGAGTCAAATGTAGATTCCAATGGACAAAGGAAGCTAATGATAGTTTTGAGTTGTTGAAAACAAAGGTGGCTGAGTTACCTATCTTAGTACTCCCTAATTTTGATAAGGTGTTTGTTGTTGAGTGTGATGCAAGTCAGCAAGCTATTGGTGCTATTCTCAGCCAAGAAGGACATCCGTTGGCATTCTTCTCAGAAAAGTTAAATGAAGCCAAGCAAAGGTATTCTACCTATGACTTAGAACTCTATGCAATGATGCAAGCTCTTAAGAAATGGAGACATTATTTGCTTCCCAAAGAGTTTATTGTGTTTACTGATAATCATGCTTTAAGCTTTCTAAACAGTCAAGAAAAATTGAACCATAGACATGTTAAATGGATGGAACAGTTACAAGTTTATACCTTCACAATTAAGCACAAAAGAGGTGTTTCTAACAAGGTGGCTGATGCATTAATTAGGAGGCTACTTATTATTCATGAAATTTAGTTAGAAAGCATGGGCATTAACTGTTTAAAGGAGTTGTATAAAGAAGATTTAGATTTCAAAGAGGTTTATGATGTTTGTGTGAACTTGGCTAACACACTCTATGGAGAGTATGCAGATTTTGTTTTGCAGGAAGGCCTCTTGTTTAAGGGCAATTTGTTGTGTATCCCTAAGTGTTCTATGAGGGACAACATCATCAAGGAGAAGCATAATGGTTCTTTAGGAGGACATTTTGGCTTAGACAAGATACTAGAACAAGTCACAAGGTTCTATTTTTGGCCAAAGGTACAATCAGATGTGAGAAAGTATGTAGCTAGTTGTGTAATCTGTCAAAGGGCCAAGGGTGTTTTCAAATGCAGTTCTATACCAGCCCCTTCCCATTCCCAACAGACCTTGGGAAAGTATTAGCATAGATTTTGTGCTTGGGTTACCCAGGACAGCCAGAGGGGTGGATAGTGTGTTTGTTATTGTTGATAGGTTCAGCAAGATGGATCATTTTGTGCCGTGTAAATGCACAAATGATGCATCTCATGTTGCAGGTCTATTTTTTAGATAGGTAGTAAGAATTCATGGTTTGCCATTATCCATTGTAACCGACAGAGATTCTAAGTTTGTGGGTCACTTCTGGAGGACCTTGTGGAAGAAGTTGGGCACACAGTTGTCCTTTTCATCAGCCTACCATCCACAAACTAATGGTTAGACTGAAGTGGTTAATAGATCACTTGGAAACCTTCTAAGATGCCTTACAAAGCAGCATGGTTTGGCATGGGACTTGGTTATCAGTCAGGCTAAATATGCCTACAATGATTCAAGGAATAGAAGCACTAGTAAAAGTCCTTTTGAGATAGTTTATGGTTTTCACCCAAGGGGGCCACTTGAACTAAAGGATCTCCAATGATGGGATAGAAGGAGTGCACTTGGTGAAGAGCTTGTTGCCTCCATGAAAATAGTCCATGATCAAGTCAAGTTGCAATTAGAAAAAACAGTCACAAAGTACAAGGAAAGGGTAGATTTGAAGAAAAGAGAAGTGCAATTCAAAGTTGGTGACTTAGTTATGGCATATCTGAGGAAAGAAAGATTGCCAAAAGGTGAGCCAATTAAACTCCTGATGAAGAAGATTGGGCCATGCAAAATAGTGCACAAATTCGGTCCAAATGCATATGAGATTGAGTTACCATCCGGCCTTGGTATCTCTCCAATTTTGAATGTTTGTGATCTTTTTCCTTTTAGACCTCCATTGCCTAGTGAAAGTGGATCAGATGTGGTGGCTGAAGATGCTAATTGGATCAAGGATTTGCCTCCAAGCAAACCTTTGCAGTTGGAATGTATTCGGGATTCCAAAGTTTTCAAGAAGACTAGGAGAGGTGTCTATAAAGACTACTTGGTGAAATGGAAGGATCTTCCTGATTCTGAGGCCACCTAGATGACTAAAGTACATATCTTGAAGCATGGCATGACACTTCAACAATTAGCAACTCAAGGGACTTGAGTTCTTCCTACAGGGGGAGTATGGTGCAGGAGCTCCCAGTTTTAGTCATTTTTGGCTATGTCATGTTTTGTGTCTTGTTATTTTAGTTTTCTCTAAGGCTTTGGAAGCCATTCTCATGCTTTGTAATAAGGACTTAGTTCATTTTTTATTAACTAGTCCAATGGAGTCTTAATAAGGTCTATTTTAGAAGTAATCTCATTTTAGAAATATGTGGTTTCTTGAAAGAATGTAACCTCCAACATTTTCTCTAACCTTGGAGGGCAGTTGTACAGTTGGAGGAGGTGAAGTAACTATGGCCAAGCCTTCTATAAGGAGGAGAATGCATGACATGCCAAAATAGAATGAAAAGAGACAAGTTTTAGAAGGAAAAAATAGTCTTTTCTACTTTTTTGTGAAGATAGTCATACAGTACGGCCTGGTACGGATAGTTCAGGAACTGAGGTTTGGAAAATATGTTAGGATTTTGAGATATCTTTCATTTGCATATATTTAGAGCTTTTGAAATGTTATTTGCTGTTAGTTTCAATCCATTTTGTGCAAACTGGTTTAAAACCTCCATAACTAGGGTTTTTGGCACAAAATGTACCATTCCTCCTCTGTCCTCTGAAAATTATCATCCATTTTCGGTAGGATGGAGGAAGGTAGATTAGGTTTTATGTTTTTTTTTGTTTGGCAAGTTGCAATTCTCTCCCAGAGGCATTTGGCATGATCCTATCTAGTCTACACAGTGACTAGTTAGCTAAAATGGTAGAAAAATAGTCTGGATTCTGGAAATAGTCATGTGGTTGACCAAATGGGTGTTCATTTTTATGTTTTGGGGTGAGGACAGACATGTTTATATGTTTGGTTGATCTTGAGCATACAGATTTGGTGTATTTCTTTCATACAACCTCTAAACTAGGCCTAATTCCTAGAAGAACAGTCTGTTGTCCCTGAACGCTTGTGGTACAGTACAGACCTACATGTGGGTGAATGATTGCATGTCCCTAAAGGGTATTTGAATCTATGTTGAGTCTTGGTGATCATTTGGAGGTTTATTAAGTTATCCCCTTGTTAACTGATTTCTAGGGCTACAAGAAGGAGACCTTTCTTAAGCACTATCATAGTGTAGTCATGCTACAGTCTGCTGTCCACTATCCTCCCAGGTACTAAATGTAGTCATTGGGTTAGAGACCTCATGTTGGTCATATCCTTGATTAGTGTATGTTGAGTATAGAGTGATGATCCATGTTTGTAGAGGAGTTAGTTGTTTGAATGCTGTCCTTGTACGTAAATGTGTTGGTTGATTGGGTTGAGTAGTGACTCCCCAAAAGAGAGTTGAGTAGCCTGTGTGGTTGGACACTAGAGTGTGGTCCTAGGCTAGGTCAATCTTGTGAGTAGCCTTGTGTAGGCTTATAATCACATCAACTTTGGAAACCTCTTGAAGGAAGCATTAAAATCTAGGTTCATTGTGTGAACTTCATCAACTACTACCTATACCTCTGCATCACCAATTTCTTGTTGCAAGTTCAAGGACAATGTTGTGGTCTAGCACTACTACAAGGAAGGTGGTATCAGCCCTTTTCTAGAACACCTTAATGGCTATGATGAAAATTTGTCTGAGAAATTTTCTCAGGCTTGGAAAAACTATAGAGTCACTATTGGGAGAATTAGGTTTGAGATTTCTAAGAAAGTTATTGTTGTGGCGACTGGCCTATCGACTAAGGGCACCGAGCTGTAAAGGAAAGTGAAAGTGGTTTACCATTCTAACTAGAAGTTATTCCTTGGGGAAGGTGAAGAACTTGTTCCTTACCAGGGGGGTTTGAACGGGCCAAGCTACCAGAGCCATGGGATGAAATGTGTTTCCTCATCATGAAATACTTCACTTTGGAGGGTCAGTTTACCAGGTTTTACAATTATCACCTTCCTTTGCTTAATCATTTTAGATGTAATGCTCATATTAGTTTCCTATTCTATTTACTGTCTTCCATTGAGCATTCAATTTTTAGGGCTAAACGTAAGTCGACAAAGAAACCTTCCAAGAAACCCGTTCCCCTGCACCAAGGTCTTATCCTCTACTTATACAATTTCCACCTTGCTTTGGAGCCATCTAAACCTATCCAGACTCATAGTGGTGAAATTTTTACCAACCCTAATGATACTACCGTATTTGAAGAGCCTTGTCCTTCCCCTGCTTCTCATAAATTGAAAGGGGTTTCTTTTTCTCTATCTAATGAGGAGAGTACCATGGTGACCATTACTCACAGTCTGGCCTCTAAAGGGAGTGTGAATAGCAAGAAGAGGAAAATAAGGGAGATGGAAGAGGAAACTGTGGGGGATGCTGTAGGGACCCCTAAAAATCTTAGCAATACCCTTGTGGGACCTGGCAGTAAAACTAATATGTCTTCTAAGGATAAGGAGGGTTTTTCTTCTGGGGTTAGGAGGTCAGGTAGGATTGCTAGAAATCCTGCACTGAAAGTTAAACTTATTGATTATTCAGAGAGTGATTTTGATGTATCCACTCAGGGGGGTGATGCTAAGGTCCTTGAAGTTTAGGAGATTTCCAAAGATGTTGATTGTAAGAATGTGAATAAATTGACTGATGTTTTGGGAGGTGCTGTCAGTGACTCTGAGGACAATACTGATGAAGGGGGGAGGATGTTTGTGGAGGAATCTACTGATGAGATGGAGGAAGGTGTTGGTTATAGCCATGACATTGTTGTCCTAAGGGATCGTGTGGAGAAGCTGGAATAGTCAATTAGCAATATGCTCAGGTGTACTATTTTTCTTAATCTTTCTATGTTGCAGGACCTTGGGACTACTATTGCTAATGACAAAGAAGAGAATTTTAAAAAGTTGGATGAATTTATTGAATCTCTAGCTAAAAGAGGGGAGAATCTTTTGCCTTAGTTCTGTTTTCTTTTATGTTGTTTATACTTTGCTACTTTATATCTACTATCTTTAGATGGGTTATGCTGTCTATGTTGTTTATGCTAGTTAAGAGGATTATGTTGTAGTTGTTTCGATGCTCTTTTGTGTTGTTGCCTTTCGGGTTTCTTTTTGCTATAATGTAAGGGTTCGGCCCCTTGTTTTAGCCGCCTTAGATAATAAAAAACAATGAAATCAGAGAGAGGAAATATAGAAGAATGATGATACAATTAGAAGAAGGTCACAATAGAGGCAGACTCCTAGTATCCAGGATCTTATGGGAGAATCTGAGGTCATCCCAGGAGGCCTAAACAACACTTAACACATCAAGGGGGAAGCACATCATGAGAGAGATAAAAGGTTAGAGATCTACTTACCTGTAGGGCCCATGTCGGGCTAGAGGTTGTCTATAAGGTAATCATCGTCATCATATTCCCACTCCCTAGTGTTGGAGGAAAGTGGGACATAAGATATCATAGCTAAATTCATGTCTTGTTCATCATGTTGTTCATTGTTAGGATCACTTTTGTTTGGTTGAATGTTAGCATCAATGTTTTCTTGTTGAGAGGCAAGGTTTATAGCATAAGCTTGTCTTCTTTTTCATCTTTCTCTTGCTTTTCTATTTCATTTTTTGTTACCACTTATCTCTTGTAAGATAGGGCTATCATCTTTCATAGGCTTTTGTAATTTAGAAGATGAGGCACCGGGGTCAAACTTCATTTGTCACGGTGGAATATTTTGCTGTTGAAAATAACCTCTCAATCCTTGTAAGGATTTTGAGAGAGGAACCTCAGCATAGCGACCTTGTCCTTTTGGTCTAAGATTCTCTTGACATGTGGGTTGTTTATCTTTTGTCATTTCTTGTATAGAAGGACTAGGTATTGGATGTAAAAGTTTTTCTTTGTAGTTTCTATAACTTAAAAATGTAAAGTCTATTGGTAGCTCTAGTTTTTTGTTAGTTTTGTTGTAAAAGTAATCCAATGTAAAATGTTGTGTGAATTTAAAGGCTTGTATGTATTTCAAGGAATGACATGCACTTGTTTGTCCAAAGGAAATTTTACACATTTATAGATAGTTGAAAGGACAAATTTCATAACCTTTAACCAAGGGATTCAAAGTTTGATTTCAAAGGTATCTAAAGCAGGTGTAACATCAAACCATTTTTCAACATGTTTCACAAATATAGTTACCAACAACGATATCTTTCCTAATGGTTTTTCCAAGGTTCCCTTATGTCTCTTAATCATCATGTTCGAGGGGTCATAAGAACCTTGCATTAATTGATGTGAAAAGAGGAACTATTTAGTGAAAACATTAGTCATGCAATTAGGATCAATAATAGTACCATCCACAATATTTCCTATTATTTTCATACTGACATAAAGAGGTCCTTCAGAATCTCCAATTGTTCTATCATGACGTGTAAACACAATTTTAGGTTCAGGTGCTTTTCTTTTCATGTAAGATCTAGGAGGGAACCTATTATTTTTTTTGTGATTAGAGGCCATGTTTATATGCTCAAATCATATTTTGAAATTTTTTCTAAAAGTATACCAAAGGCAAGTGCAAAACGATATGTCCAAAATAGCCTAAAACGCTTGATTTTTGTACTTTTTCAATGCAAATGAATGAAAAAAAGGGTGTTGTAAGGATTTTGATCAGGGTCAGAAAATTTTGTACCTTATATCAGTCCAAAAAATAAATAAGATCCTTCTCAAAGCACTCTTGATGCAAATCTAAGATAATGCTAAGCAAAATATAGTGAAAATATGTCAAAATAGGCACTTTTTTTAATCAAATCTCAACACAAAAGAGAATGACAAAGGGTGCTGTGAGAAAAATGATTATGGAAAACAAATTATATCAGTAATAATAACCACTTAATGTCAAAATACCCAACACAACATACTTTTAGTGCCACTTAAGTAAAACCCTAGTGAAAATATAGCAAAAATAGGCCATTTTTCACAGTTTTCAATTCCAAGACCTAGCAAAAGGGGTGTTGTAATTAATTTTAGGAGGTGTAGAAAATAAAATCAATGATATCAGTCACCTCAATACATAAAATTGGTCACAACACGCTTGGAATGCAAACTAGGTCAAACCATAGGGCAAGAATAGTCAAAATGTGTAGTTTTTCACCAAATTTTCAATACAAGAGCCTGTTAAAAGGGTGTTGTGAATATTTTTAGGAGGGGAAGAAAATTATTACCCTAATAACATCTGATTAATGTAAAAATACCATTCATAATGCGCCTATGGTGCAAGTTTAGAGAGTTGATAAGGCCAAATTTAGTGAAAATCAGTGTTTTGAAGCCCTAGGTTTGAGATCTTGACACAAGATGCTATGTGAATTTTTTGAAGTCTAATTTATCATGAAAATGAAATTTAATCAGATCTTAAAATGAGTTCCAAGATTTAATATGCAAAATGCAAGTGCAAATCTAATGAGAATGCATGAAAAATGCTAGTTTTTTGTTGAAATTTTCTATGCAAAAAAGCAAATATTTTAAATCCAAATGCAAATTTACGCCAAAATGGAAGAATATAGCCAAATTAGAATTTTAATGAGCCACTTAAATTAGTAGAAAATTATGAAAGAAGATTTTTCCTACTAACCCTAGATTTTGAAATTACTAGGATATATGAAAATTGTCGAAATTTCTACAAAAGCCTAACAAATTAATGATGAAAATGCAATCCAAATTATTTATTTTTTGTATTTTTCTATAGTTTATATAAGATATGATGCAAAAATTATTAATTAGGGAAATTTAGAAAGAATTGATGCAATTTAGTAATCTATATGAAAATGCAAGCTAGGGTTTTCAAATTTTTGCAAATTTTTCAACTTTTTTTGTAATTTTCTGAATGTAATAAGATGAAAGACTATATGAATGAATGAAATCAATCTAAATCTAAAGACACACACTCAGTAAGTTGTAATTTAAATCCAAAAACACAGGTTCACCAAAATGTTTAGGGTAAATTTTGGGATTGTTTAGTTTAGTGTTTAGATGTTTGAATCCTCCTTTCACCCTTAACATTCAAGGATCTAGGGTCAAGTGACAATGCACTATCATACCCTAGGTCATTGTGAGATGTAGGGAAGCTTAGATTAGGGTGTTTAATTACCAATTTTCCTTCTCTTATGCTCAATTAACCATTAAAACCCTCATTTCGCAATTACGACAGTAAAGGAAAGAATAACAGAAAAAGCTCTTGTAGAGGGAAGAAAAATATAAAATCATAGAGCACCTATTTTTTGGGATCTGAGGTGGAAATGTTGGGGGCACAGGAGTGGGTGCCCAAGTCCAAAGCCCTAGTGTCTGCCAAGATCTAGAAACTTAGTCTACAACTCCTTCCTCCTATTCCAGAGATTTTCCCGTCATAGAAGTTGGAGGACTAATGAGCGGGCGCCCAAGCCCAAGGTGTTATTTTTCCTTTTATTCTATAATTTTGACACTTGAAGATGCCTTCCTATAACTCCACTTTGTCCAGCTCCTTAACCTATAACCTCCAATCACAAAACTTTGGGAGGGGGTTGTGGTGTTTAGAGGCTTGCCTCAGTCAAGCCCCAGATGACACTTAAGTCTCTGAACACCATTGTTAGATAGAGAGTACGTGCCCTTGTGAGGCAGAGGAAAAAACCAAAGCAAATGATGATGAAAACACAATATAACGTCACCTTGTATTAAAGATCTCATGGGAGGAAGATTCCCTTCATTCTATGAAGAAATGGATGCTCAAATTTGCAAATACAAACACATAAACCACACAATTCTGCTCTTGCAACATAATGAAAGCCTTGAATCACCTTGAGAACACAATAGCTTGCTAGTAATCACCTCCTTGAAATATAGTTTACAAATGAATGTCTAAACATGCTTATATATGCAACTACAAACACTCCTGCCAAGATTTTGTAAATTCAAACTTACCGTGTCAGCCTAGGACCCAAATAATGGTCATAAACCGACACCAAAAAATTAGGATTGCCACAAAATAGGGTAGGACTAGCGCGCGGGTGCCTAAGTTCTCCCTCCCTATTTTGGGTAGGGTCAAGCTCAAGGGGTCATCCTAGGTCCCATTTGTCATGTTACATAGAGCTCATTCCATCGGGATGCCAAATTATGAAGTAAGATGTCCTAAATGCATGCAAAAGACTTGGGAGCTAAACCTTATAAGGGAAAGGCCCCCAAGGGAATATTTTTTGACATTACAGATGCCATACAAGTTTTTAGAAAATGTAAAAAAAATGAGGAATGAGCACATACACAGTTCGTTGTCCACAAGCATTGGTATAAGTAGCAGTTGTGTGATTGCAAATGACTATGTGATAGTGGCATCACTTGAAGACAAATATGTAAATGGGGAGATAGAAGTTGATAATGTTGTGTTTGAACATGATGTCATTGTGTTTGAAAGTAGTGCTGATGACAACACTCAATTGGATTGTTCACCAATGAGAGGATCAATGATGACTGCCAGTCTAGGGTTGAGGTGTTTGGTTCTAAAAACAATAATGAGGTTGTGGTGAACAATGAGTATTTGTTGGAATGGGTTTGTGGAGATGATTTTGAATATTGTGCGCATGATAGAGAAGAAATAAGTAGACAAAAGAGTAGTTCCCTGTTTGAATCATTGCCTTTTTATATCCAGATACAAGGAGATGATGAAGAGCAATCATAGATTGAAACTGTAATAGGTGGAATTTGGATAGTTTGATTTTGGTAATTTTGGTGTATATCCTCCTTTTACCCTTACATGCAAGGATCTAGGGTCAAGTTGCAATGTACTATCATACTCTAGGTCACTATTGATATGTAGGGAAACTTAGATTTTCATGATTAGACTGAAAATTTCCTTCTCTTATGCTCAATTGTACCTTAAAACCCTAATTATGCAAATATGATAGTAAATGGATGAATTATAGAAAATACTTCTAAAGAAAGATGTAAAATATCAAATAACTATGTACCTATTTTTGGGATTCCAAGGAGGAAAAGTTGAGGACTAAGGAGTAGGCACCCAAGTCGAAGGACCTACTTTATGTTGGGATTTGGAAACAAGGTCTGCAACATGTATCAATTGTATCAGAGATTTTCTTGGTGTAGAACTTTGAGGACTAATGAGCAAGCACCCAAGTCCAGGTAGTTGTTCCTTTCACTGATCTGTAATCCTGACACTCTATTGTACCCTCCTACAACTTCACTTTCCCTGCAACTCCAACCTATAACCTGCAATCATGAAAATATTGGGAGGGGGTTTTGGTATTTAGAGGCTTGCCTTAGTCAAGCCTCAGAGAGACAGTCAAGTCTTCCGAACACCGTTGTCAGATAGAGAGTGCATGCCTAGGGAGACAGAGGCAAAAACCAAATGATAAATGCTTAATAATCACAATAGATGTCACCTTATAGTGAAGATGTCATGGGAGGAAGAAGCTCTTCATTCCATGAGGAGATGGATGCTCAAATTTGCAAACAAAAACACATAGACAACACAAATCTGCTCTTGCAACACAATGAAAGCCTTGAATCACCTTTAGAACACCATAGTTTGCTAGTAATCTTCTAGTTTACAAATGAATGCCTAAACATGCTTATATATGCAACTACAAACATTCTCACCAAGATTTCATAAATTCAAACTTACCGCGTTGGCCTAGGGACCAAATAATAGTCATAAACTAACACTTCAAATTTGGGCCTGACCCAAAATAGGGCAGGACTAGGGCGTGAACACCTAAGTCCTCCCCCCTATTTTGGATAGGGTTAGGTTCAAGGGGTCCCCATAGGCCCCATTTGTCATAATACCTAGGGTTCATTCCATCGGGATGCCAAATTATGATGCAAGATGTCCTAAATGTACACTAAAGACCCGAGAGCTAAACCTTTTGAGGGAAAAGCCCCAAAGGGAACATTTTCTAACATTAGAGAGTATAATTGTTGAGTATAATTATTCTTTTGTTAATTATAATTTTGACATATATGCTAATACTCCTCCACACAAGGAACTCATTGGTGCATGTGGTGATAGTGATGCATGTTCAGCTGTCCATGAACCAATAGCATTCTGTAATGAATTTAAGACACTTGGATTAGCCCTTTTCCAAGTGGATGATACATATGGTGATGAGGATGAGGTTGAGCTAAAATTATTAGATGTGTGCTCTTATTAGCATAACGATATCCAACTTAGAGAGAAGTCAAAGTATGAACCTTTACTATTTAATGTAGTTGAAGGTCGTTCGCATGAGGTGCACAAAAATGAATGTGATAATTTCCTTTTCTTTATGCAAACTTATGATAAAATGAGACCTAACGACCTTGGTTGTATGATGGACTATGAATGCTTTCATTTTTTAGTTCAATTAGGAGGTCACTTTATAATGCATAATGGTGACATGGATGATGATAAGTGTTATATGCCATATAAGAATGCATTGTTTGGTGAATCAAACATTCATATATTGCCTGGTGTTGAAGGATATAATAACATGTGTGGACCTGTGCCTGATTTTAAAGTACAGAATCATAGAGGTTATGATGAAAATGAAAATCTCAAAGAAATGGTTAGAACTTTAGTGACCATGTATGTGATCAGGCATATTTTAGTCATGTCTTCAATTGTAATCTAGGGAAGTCAGAGCAAAATCAAGTGTTTGATAGGGGGAAGTACTAGTTCTTCCTTTTTTGTGGCCCTGGGCCACCAAGTAAAATTTGAAAATGTAATTTGTGTTGCAAGTTGGTACAGTGACTGAGAGCCCAATGTATATGGCACCCAGTCTGTATCCCAGAAATTTGAGGTCCTCTCCATACCTACAAGAGGCATGGGTCTAGGATCCAGAGCTAATGGTGGTACCCACCTAGGTTTAGGGTTTTGAGTCTATTTCATGTGAGTACTATCCTTTTTTCTTAAATCCTAATGTCCTATGGTCCCCTTTCACTTTATGTTCTATTCCCTCATTGATCACCTATCCTAGGTTCCTAGTTGCCTAAGTTGTAACTTTGAGCCTCCTAAATTATTCAGTGACTAGCCCCTTCTCCCTAGTGTTACCGCTTGTGGCCCATCACAGTGAAAAGATTTAATGCCTAAGTCTCAAGTAGGGCTTGAGAGTGCCATGTGGAAGCTTTATAAAATGTTTATTGTAGTGTCGCAATGCATCATTGGTGACATCACCTTACCCCCGCTTGGCCATGATAATGTGACATCTGTCTAGGTGGTGGGCCTTATCGCCATCCAATCAAAGATAGCTGCCATAGAGAGTTCCAAGTGTCACTACCACGGGGATTCAAGGAGAAGGTATTGAAAGAGGTAGCCAAAAGATGCACCAACCTACCATGTGTCCCAATTTTGTGGCTCTCATGTATTGCCATGTATCAAGAGATAAGAGAAGCACGAAGATGCCAAGTGTCAACATGGCGCACATTCTCGCCATGATATAAAGGAAACTTAGCCTAATCACTAGGGGGGACATGGAAGGATTTTCTCATTTCAGGGGATCCACAAGGAAAGTGATTTACTTCCTCGCATCTATCTCTAGAATTGCAACACGTGGCTACCTCCTAAGGAGGAAGTGAAAGGTAAATGAGGGGTTGACACGTGGGGGGCTCTTGTACACCCGCACAGGGCACTTTGGTTGTGGCCCACTATTAGCTGCGATGTTGTGATAGACTGCCACATGGTCAAGTCAGGCAAAAGGGAAGTGAGTAAGTGAGAGAAGACTTCCTAATTGGCACAATTTCACTGGCGAAGGACTTTTCAATGACTCCAGTGTGGGATAAAAGTATTTCAAGGCATTGATCCCATCACCTCATCATCAAAATCAATGGTCTTCATTCGAAAGATGAAAATTTTTAGTCATAGACATTTCTTTTGAGCATTTGGAGGGATAATGGCAAGCATATTTTAAAACTTCAAAATCTTGGGTTGCTGGGGCTGGAAACTTAATGAAGATGGCTCATACAATTAATGCTTTTGAATGCCTTTTTGGCAGTTCTTTGTATCCAATGAATCTAAAAAATAATGTATTAAATGTTGAGGGTACACATTTTTGTTATATAATGGAACTGTGTTACTCATTTTATGGTTGTTGAAGATTTGGGAAAATTTTGGAGAAGTAATGAAAGACACTTTAGCTGGGTTGTTCTATCTCTTTGTTGTGAGTTTATGAGTTTTATGTTGAATGTATGTTGCATATATGTTTTCAATTTCATGTTGATGTTATATGAGTAATGCTTCTTGCATGTATTCTATTATCTGTCTCCATGGTTGTATGCATCTTTTCTTTTGAATCTGATATCTAAGGGTTGTTGAGATTCTAGGATATAGATTTTCTGTATCACATGCTTAATCTTTGACCTCTACTCAAGGAGTAGATTAAATTGTTGTGGGTTAAGTGTGAGGAAGAATGTATGGCATCAGGGATATTTGTAAGTAGAGATAACTAAATACTCAATCTTGGGTGTTGTTTGTAAGGCAAATACTAATCTAACCCCATGAAATTTGAATGCTACTTGAGTTTATGCAAATCAACCACATATATACATCTAGTTGACTGCTTGCCCTGAGATAGGAACCAGTTTGTTCCTTTGTTGAAGTTACGATTCAAAACCCCTATCTTGCAGCCAAGTATAAAAATAAAATTATTTCAAAATCACAATCTTTTAGGTTTTAGGAATAGGTTAGGATCTTGTATGCTCTCATCTTCAACTAGTGTGATATGTGCAAGAACATTTCCATCTTTGTGATTTATTTGACAAATCTTGATCCATTCATGAGAGCATTCTACCTGATATTGAAGAGCTAAATCTTTTGTCCTGGGTGAGTCAATATTAAATCTTTTGTTATAGGGATACCTCCCTTGGTGCGGTAGAACCAAAAGTGAAGGGGAGATAGTTCACACAACCTCCCACATTTGTTGGCCGAATCTGCTTGAGCATAGGAAGTGGCAAGCCCTTTGCTGATTTAGAAACCAACAAAAATGGTGACTCTGTTGTGGAAAACCCAGTTTCTAGATATTTTATGTGAATGATGGTGCTCTGCCAATGGAATGATCTTAGAAAATTATTTGTTCTTTGAAGAGCTTGTTATCACCCAGTCTTGCACCCATGCATATAGCTGTGAAGCCTCTGCAAACTTGAGTAACATGGGACTGATCTCCAAGTGTGGGACCTTGCTAAGTGAGATCAGACCTCTGGAGAAGGCCAGCTTCCTTGTCTAGTTATCACCTAAAACTACTAAATTTTGGGGTGAAAAGGGAGAGAGAAAGCTTGCAATGGAAATGAAATGAAAGCTTGAAAACAAGGGTGATACACCAAACAGACTAAAGAAACTTTCACAGAACTGGAGGATGCACAACACAGCCAGATATAGCAAGTAGGTATACACAAAATAGATGATTCTAACAGAGGTAAGAAACAAGATGATTGAGAGGAACAAAGACATTCACAGACAACCATATGCAGATTCACACAGATATAGAAAAATTAGCAAAAGGCATGATAGCTTGCATATATCTAATGAAAGGCAAGGTTATAGTGATGGAAAGCTCTATTTGGAAACAGGGAGAACCAGATGCTCCAAAATGTTTTCCAACCCTATTTACATCACAAGCCTTAGCTTATATAGCATCTTCATCACTAACCTAGGTCGGTTACAAAATCTGCTTAGGGAGCTGAGGTCGGTTATAAAATCCTTGAAAGGAAATCCAGCTGACAGGAGTAATGGCGTCAAAATCTGGAACTGGAATATATTTCTGAGTCTTCAATGCAAGCAGCTACATCATCGATCTAATCCTCAGAAGCGGCGGAGGATAACCTAGCATTGAATGTGAGCAGCTGCCTCTGACAGTTCTCGAGAATTAGGTGGCAGAGGAAAGATCGGACATGAAGCGGTGGTGGGATATTTTGGGCCATCAATGCTAGTTGTGCCCTCCTATGCAATAATAAATGCAAAAAATATCTTCACCAACTCAAGAAAGTCACTGCTGAAAAAGTCCACCTGACCAACATGAAAATTCGGATAAAAAATGGAAGTGGGAACCTTCCAGAAGAATTCCCGTCGAAAGGTCATCATCATGATATTTTCAAATTTTTGTGGGAAATAATTATCCCACATGCACCTGGAGGCAACGCTCCCATCACTTTATAAGCTAAGCCATGAGCATATATAATGTTGGTGATTTTTCTCCCAATGGCATCATCATGAGCCTCATCATCATCCTCCTCCTCATCATGTTCCGTCGGCAAGATTCCTTATATCGGCGAGCCAATTGCATGTTAGCCTGATATAGAATGTCACCCTGATATGAAATATCCTCCTGATGTGAAATATCCTCCTGATGGAAGTAACATGATATAAAATATCAGCCTGATGTTTGAAAATTAGGATGACATCAGTAGCATGTCACGGAGGAAAGATGCTCTTGATCATGTTCATACAACATACCTCTTCATATCCAGGTGACGTCATTAGCATGTTAGAGTAGGGTGATATTTGGAAGCAAGAGCGATATTTGTAAGGTACCTGATATTCAGAAATATCACCCTAATATTCAAAAATCAGCCTAATGTGAAATATCTGCCAACATCCTGATGACATCAACAGCATGTTGGAAAATTAGAATGATCCTCGAATGCTAACTGATGTTAAGAAAATATGAACTCTTTCGAACCCTGATGACATCATCATGATATTGGGGCAAGATGATATTTGGAAATATCATCCCTGCAAAATATCAGGTTGCACTGTAGCTTCATCGTAAGATCGGGGTGATCTTGGAATATGACTGATATTTGGAAATATCACCCCTGGCAGGAATATGCATGAAGTTGTGAAACAAGCGGATATCGCCCTGACATAGGAATGACGTTAGCAGCATGTTGGGCGATCCAATGAACATGAAGTGAAAAATAACATCAGGATGATCTTCAAAGATCACCTGATATTCAAATGTGATGACCCCTTAGAAGATCGGGTCATACTTAGAAAACTTAGTAGCACCAACATCAGGATGATCTTCAACTAAGATCACCCGATGTTAAAATATCATCCTGATGCGAAAGATCGGGTTGGCATAAATATGATGACCTTCGCAAGAAAGATGATCCTCCCCCAGAATGGGTCTGGATGATGTTAGCGGCACATGACTTGGTTTATCACTGCAATTACCATGATGTCATCGTCATGCTATCGGATGGGGGGAATAGTGGGAAGATAGGGTGATGATGGTGACGTCATCGTCACATCAGGGTGATATTTGGAAAGAAGGATGATATTTGGAAGATCGGGTGATATTTGGAATATCACCCAATGTTCAAAATATCACCTGATCTTAGAAATATGACCCGATATTAGAACATCAGGGCTCGACCAGATGATGACCCCACATAACTTCCTCCTTTTAGCGAATTTCAGGGTGATGTTTTAAGCAAACTTGCCTATCTTTTCAAGCTCTTTCACATGGCAAGCCTCTTCAGGCAAGCTTCAGATTTTGAAATTGGGTTAAGACCTCAGGATCACAAATATGGCCTCATGGGGATATGAATATTGACTGATCCTGCTTGAATTATTTTGACTCCTTCTAGAGGAAAAATAGGTCAACAATTTGCTGACCTCTATGGGATGTTTGCCTGCTAAACATGAGATCAGTGGCCTTAAGCATCCATTGGGCATGGAGTCAAATTTAAAATATGCTGGGAAACTAGGACCTGCCTCCAAAATATAAAAAGGGGAGAAGGCCTGCTTTCTCCTAATGACAAAGCAGCCTGTGGAGAAGCACTTAGGAAAAGGGAAAACTAAAGCAGAAATGAAACCTACTCTAATCCTAAACTAACCAGCTAGAGGTGACTCTAAATAAAGCCATTAACTGGTTCTTGAAAGTAACTGCCCTTCCTTAACAATTTGCAATGTTCATCATGCATGTGGGCAGTTAAAAAGGGATGAGGGGGGAATAGGCATATGACAAACTGATAAAACACCCCCCAAAAAATGGAGATAAACTCACCTATCCACCTGAACTGATTACTAATGTTGCTGATATGTGGTGAATAAGTGGGCTGATCCCACTCATTTTGATGCTCAACTTCATGCTTAGACGTAAGCATGACAATGATGTGTCTCCAGCTGGGCTAGATGCCTGATTGGGTATCCCCTTGAGATGACATGGAAATCAACATAGTTGATTTCATATCCCTGTTCTGATTTCTTCTCTTCTTGTTGTTCTGAAAACCCCAGCTCCTCAATTGGTATGATGGTGTCCTCCATTTGACTCTCATGTTGCTCTTGTGTGTACAACAACTGACTTGGGACCTCATGGCCTTCTCCTTCTTCCTTCAAAGAGCCCAAGAAGGTTGATATAATGTCATCATGGCTGCATTCCTCTTCTCACTGATCTGAATATTCTAGCTCTTGTATCTCAATTAGAGATATGGCTGTCTCCACCTAATGAACAAGATGCTCACGCTTTTCTAATTTAGGCTCAGAAAATGAGCCATGCACATGCTCAAAAGAGAAAACCTCCCCACCAAGAAGTTGATACCCTTACTGGATAATAAAGAACAAATCTGCAATTTGCTCTTGCCTAGGTTCAGTCTTCTCACTATTTTCAATAAAGCATGGAAGCTCCTCAAGCATATCAGCATCATCAGTCTCTACAATATCTAGCATAGAGCAACATGATTGGTCTTCTTTATGGTTTGAAACCTCACTATCATGCTCAACCTCAATCTGTAACTTTTCAGTATTTTCTTGTTGCTGCATATCTACAACCAGCTGCTCATTCTCTTCATCCTCAACATAATCAGGTAGCTCATGAAGTAGGGTAGCATCATCTACTTTTGGAGTGACCTCACCAATACTCACAAATGCAATAGGTTCAAACAATTCTATCTTTGTGAGTATAGGAACAAACTGCTCCTCATTGGTTTTATCTTCTTCCACCTCCTCTTTTGGCTCATCTTTCTAAATATCTTGGTAGACAACTTGCCCACCCTTGAGGATTGGAATAACATCAGAGAAAGAAGCCTGAATATCTTTTTGTTCCTGGGGAATGATAATTTGAGTTTGCACAGGAACAGGGACTTGTGAAGGGATATAGGCATTGAAGCCTGGAAACTTGTGGAGTCTAGGTTGCTCTTGTTGCAGTGGATAAGGCCCTCTAAAACTTGGAATATCCAATTTAGGACATTTAGGAGGCTCTCCTTGCTTGAAGATTAGTATTCTGACCTTGGAACTCTCTTCTTCACAGAATGGGTTTGGAAAAGTGAGGGCTGACTGAGTTTCCAACTTTTGATATGGAGCCAACAAAAACCTCCTCTGCTCTTCTTCTGCTAGCTAGATGCTAGAGCATATTTCTATTTGTATATTTGATGGAGGGTCCTCACAAGGTAAAAAAGATGGCCCTTTCCAACTTGGCACCTTCAAGGTAGAGGGATGCCTGAAACTTGGGATTATGACAGGCCTGGATTCTACAACCTTTTCCTCCTCTTGATTTTGAACTAGCATGAGAGGATCAGCCTTCACAAGATTTGGCATTTTATAACCAGGATGGTGGGCCCAAGAAGGCTACCATGGTAGAGAAGTTTGAGCAACCTTCACAAACTCACCTTGGTTCGAAGGATGGACCTGCTTGAAGCTGGGAATAGGGGAGAAACTTTTTATTTGCATGTTCAAGCATTCCTCTTCATGCACTCTTCTATTTTCTATCTCCTGCTGATGCAAATAAGCCTGATAGGACAACTCCTCTTCTTGCATGTTGTATTGTGCCTCTCTATCTATTTCTAACATCTGCCTTTGGTAATCCAGTAACAAACTCTCCAAGCTACCCAAATCAGCATCATTTTGGGGCTGACTAGGGAGGTTGCACGTTTGATTTAGAGTAGAATGGGTTTCACAAGGCTGACTATAGGAATGAATAGGCTGCAAATAAGGACAAGCAAGAGTAGTTTGAAAATGCTCCTGCTGGTATTGCTGACTGCAATGAGGAGAGAGGTTGTTTGGAGTGAATTTAGAGGCATTGGGGGCCTGATATTGTTGATATGGGGGCCAATAGCCTAAATTTTCATTGAATGGAGGTGGATAGCCGTTGTGGTGTTGATAACTAGACATTTGCAAGGGTAAATCACGAACATAGGCAAGTCTAGATAACAAGTTAGGAATGAATATAGACCACAGGGTCTTGAAACACTAGGATGGGAGTTAGGACATCAAAAGAGTCACCAGATGCTAAGAAAACTGTCAAATGATAGTAAAACTAACAAGTAGCACCAACCTCATTAGCTGTTTAGAAAACTGGACTGCTGTAACTAGCTGATTCACCATTAGAGTCGCCATGGTGTTGTTTGTACTACCTCCAAAGGCTTATGATACTAGGAGAAACACCAAATCTCTCAGTATTTTGATGATAAGTTCATCGTACCAGTCCTACTGGGCATGCCAAAATTGTTATCACCCAATCTTGCACCCATGCATATAGCTGTGAAGCCTCTGCAAACTAGAGTAACATGGGACTGATCTCCAAGTGTGGGACCTTGCTAAGTGAGATTAGACCTCCGGAGAAGGCCGGCTTCCTTGTCTAGTTATCACCTAAAACTACTAAATTTTGGGGTGAAAAGGGAGAGAGAAAGCTTGAAAACAAGGGTGATACACCAGACAGACTAAAGAAACTTTCACAAAACTGGAGGATGCACAACACAACCAGATATAGCAAGCAGGTATACATAGAATAGATGATTCTAATAGAGGTAAGAAACAAGATGATTGAGAGGAACAAAGACATTCACAGACAACCATATGCAGATTCACACAGAGATAGAAAAATCAGCAAAAGGCATGAGAGCTTGCATATTTCTAATGAAAGGCAAGGTTATAGTAACTAAAAGCTCTGTTTGGAAACAGGGAGAACCAGATGCTCCAAAATGTTTTCCAACCCTATTTACATCATAAGCCTCAGCTTATATAGCATCTTCATCACTAACCTAGGTCAGTTACAAAATCTGCTCAGGGAGCTGAGGTCAGTTATAAAATCCTTGAAAGGACATCCAGCTGACAGGAGTAATGGCATAGAAATCTAGAACTGGGGCAGATGAAAATATTTCTGAGTCTTCAATGCAAGTAGCTGCGTCATCGATCTAATCCTTAGAAGCAGCGAAGGATAACCTATCATTGAATGTGAGCAACTACCTCTGACAGTTCTCGACAATCAAGCGGTGGAGGAAAGATTTGACATGAAGCGGTGGCGGGATATTTTAGGCCATCAATGCGAACTATGCTCTCCTATGTAGCAATAAATGCAAAAAATATCTTCACCAACTCAAGAAAGTCACTGCCGAAAAAGTCCACCCGACCGACATGAAAATCTGGATCAAAAATGGAAGTGGGAACCTTCCAGAAGAATTCCCACCAAAAAGGTCATCATCATGATATTTTCAAATTTCTGCGGGAACTGATTATCCCACATGCACCCAGAGGCGACACCCCCATCACTTTATAAGCTAAGCTGTGAGCATATATAATGTTGGTGATTTTTCTCCGGACGGCATCATCATGAGCCTCATCATCATCCTCCTCCTCATCATGTTCCGTCGGCAAGAATCCTTATATCGATGAACCAATTGCATGTTAGCCCGATATAGAATGTCACCTCGATATGAAATATCCTCCTGATGTGAAATATCCTCCTGATGGAAGTAACATGATATAAAATATAAGCCTGATGTTTGAAAATTAGGATGACATCAACAGCATTTCACGGAGGAAAGATCCTCCTGATCATGTTCATATAACATACCTCTTCATATCCAGGTGACGTCATTAGCATGTTAGAGTAGGGCGATATTCGGAAGCAAGAGAGATATTTGTAAGTTACCTGATATTCAAAAATATCACCCTAATATTAAAAAATCAGCCTGATGTGAAATGTTTGCCAACATCCTGATGACGTCAGCAGCATGTTGGAAAATCAGGATGATCCTCGAATGCTAACTGATGTTAAGAAAATATGAACTCCTTCGGACCCTGATGACATCATCATGATATTGGGGCAGGATGATATTCAAAAATATCATCCCCGCAAAATATCAGGTTGCACTGTAGCTTCATCATAAGATTGGGGTGATCTTGGAATATGACTGATATTTGGAAATATCAACCCCGGTAGGAATATGCATGAAGCTGTGAAACAAGAGGATATCACCCTGACATAGGAATGATGTCAGCAGCATGTTGGGCGATCCAGCGAACATGAAGTGAAAAATAACATCAGGATGATCTTCAAAGATCACCTGATATTCAAATGTGATGACCCCTCAGAAGGTCGGGTCATACTTAGAAACTTAGTAGCACCAACATTAGGATGATCTTCAACTAAGATCACCCGATGTTAAAATATCATCCTAATGCGAAAGATTGGGTTGGCATAAATATGATGACCTTCGCAAGAAAGATGATCCTCCCCTGGAATGGATTTGGATGACGTTAGCTGCATATGACTTAGTTTATCGCTGCAGTTACCATGATGTCATTGTCATGCTATCAGATGGGGGGAATAGTTGGAAGATAGGGTGATGATGGTGACATCATCGTCACATCAGGGTGATATTTGGAAGGAAGCATGATATTTGGAAGATTGGGTGATATTCGGAATATCACCCGATGTTCAAAATATCACCTGATCTTAGAAATATGACCCGATATTAGAACATCAAGGCTCGACTAGATGATGACCCCACATAACTTCCTCCTTTTAGCAAATTTTAGGGTGATGTTTTAAGCAAACTTGCCTATCTTTTCAAGCTCGTTCACATGGTAGGCCTCTTCAGGCAAGCTTCAGATTTTGAAATTGGGTTAAGACCTCAGGATCACAAATATGGCCTCATGGGGATATGAATACTGACTGATCCTACTTGAATTATTTTGACTCCTGCTAGAGGAAAAATAGGTCAATAGAGCTTTTAGTTGTTTGAAAATTTCATCCTGTTTGGAGAGGTGGCATTGACTTTGCTAAAAAATTTCAATACACATGAAGGGCTGGTGTATGCTATTGTGATCCAAGAGTATCCTGGTCAAAGTTACAATAGCTAAATGTGAAAAGCTACACAATTTCTTCCCACTTCTATTTGTTGTTCTATTGTGCAAGTTGAATGCCAAAGGAAGCTTGAGGACTTAGGTGGACATAAAATGTCTGAAATTGAAAATTACATGAACACAAATATGCATATACCCATGCTCAGCCAAGAAGAGAGAGCAATGTTGTGTGAAAAAATTGAAGAGATCAAGAAAATATTAATATCCTTAGAAGCTCAACAGGCTCAGTTAAATAATGACCATGTTGTGTCTACCATCTAAATTGCTAAACCTCTTGTCAACTCTTTTGATCCTTTGTATGACCAATTAGACTTGTCATGGGTTGACTTTGAAGTTGAAAGCATGCTAGCGCAGATCTATAATCAGATGCCTAGATTTAGTGGACATAGTGTATGTGAGGGAAATGCACATATCCAAAACTTTCATAGCTTCATGGAGAAACATTCATTTGGAGATGAGGATATGTGGATAAGTTTTTTTGTTAGATCCCTTAGTGTAAGAGCTAGAGACTGGTATTTGAGCTTTCCTAAGAAATCCTTTGCTTGCTGCATTGACCTTGTGGATAGTTTTAGGAAGAAATTTGCAAAAGAACTTGCTGATCTTCTTGCAAGGTTAAAAGAGATTAGGAGACAAGATGAAGAGTCTTGTATTGATTTCAGTCATGGATTTGTAGTCACCCTTTCACCAATCCTTGAAGACTTCAAACCTGATACTCCAACCGACATTGTTATGTACTTTGAGGCCTTTGAGGAGGGCTCTAGTTCATTGGTGAGAGAATTCAAGATAAAAGACATGGAGATGACATACAAGTTTTTAGAAAATGTGGAAAAAATGAGGGATGAGCACATATAAGGTTTGTTGTCCACAAGCATTGGTATAAGTAGCAGCTGTGTGATTCCAAATGACTATGTGATAGTGGCATCACTTGAAGACAAATACGTAAATGGGGAGATAGAAGTTGAGAATGTTGTGTTTGAAAATAGTACTGATGACATCACTTAATTGGATTGTTCACCAATGATGGATGCCAACGAGAGGATCAATTATGACTCCCAGTCTACGGTTGAGGTGTTTGGTTCTAAAAACAATAATGAGGTTGTGGGCAATGATGAGTACTTCTTGGAATAGGTTTGTGGAGATGTTTTTAAATATTGTGTGCATGATAAAGAAGAAATAAGCAGACAGAAGAGCAGTTCCCTATTTGAATCATTGCCTTTTTATATCTAGACATAAAGAGTTAATGACTTGACCAATTAGAGATTGAAACAAGCCATAGTGCTGAGTATAATTGTTCTTTTGTTAATTATAATTTTGACATACAAGTTGATACTCCACACAAGGAACTCATTGGTGCACATGACGATAGAGATGCATGTTCAACTATCCATGAACCAATAGCATACTGTAATGAATTTGAGACACTTGGATCAACCCTTTTCCAAGAAGATGATACATATGGTGATGGGGACAAGGTTGAGCTGAAATTCTTAGACGTGGGCTCTTATCCGCATAACAATATCCAGCTCAGAGAGAAGCCAGAGTATGAACCTTTACTATTTAATGCAATAGAAGGTTGTTCGCATGAGGTGCACAACAATGAATGTGATAATTTCCTTTTCTTTATGTAAACTTATGATAAAATGAGACCTAACGACCCTAGCTATATGATGAACTATGAATACTTTTAGTTTTTAGTTCAATTAGGAGGTGACTTTATAATGTATAATGGTGACATGGATGGTGATAAGTGTTATATTCCATATGAGAATGCATTGTTTGGTGAATGTTACATCCATATATTGCCTGGTGCTGAAGGATATAATAACATGTGTGGATTTGTGCCTGATTTTAAAGTGCAAAATGACATAGGTTATGATGATAGTGACAATCTCAAAGAAATGGTTAGAAATGTCAGTGACTATGTATGTGATTAGGCAGATTTTAATCATGTCTTCAATTGTAATCTAGGGGAGTCAGAGAAAAATCAAGTGTTTTATAGGGGGAAGTACTGGTTCTTCCTTTTTGGTGGCCCTCGACCACCAAGTAAAATTTGAAAATGTAATTTGTGTTGCAGGTTGGTGCAGTGACTCGGATCCCAATGGATATGGTACCCAGTCTACATCCTAGAAATCTGAGGTCCTCACCATGCTTGCAAGAGGCATGCATCCCCAAGCTAGAGCTAATGGTTGTACCCAGCTTCGTTTAGGGTTTTGAGTCTATTTCATGCAAGTACTATCCTTTTTTCTATTCCTTTGTTGATTGCCTGTCCTAGGTTCCCAGTTGCCTAAGTTGTAACTTTGAGCCTCCTAAATCATTCGGTGACTGACCCCTTCTCCCTAGTGTTACCACTTGTGGCCCATCATAGTGAAAAAGTTTAACGCCTAAGTCTCAAGTTGGTCCTAAGAGTGCCATGTGGCGGCTTTACAAAATGTTTATTAGTGTCACAGTATGTCATTAGTGACATCACCTTACCCCTACGCGGCCGCAATAATGTGACATCTATCTAGGTGGTGGGGCCTATTGCAATCTAATCAAAGATAGCTGTCATGGACAGTGCCAAGTGTTGCTACTGCGGGGATTCAAGGAGAATCTATTGAAAGAGGTAGATAAAAGATGCGCCAACCTACCATGTGTCCCAATTTTGTGGCTCTCTAGTATTGCCACGTATCAAGAGCTAAGAGAAGCCCGAAGATGCCAAGAGTTGACATGGCATGCATTCTCACCATGATATAAGTGAAACTAAGCCCGATCACCAGGGGGACGTGGAAGGATTTGCCTACTTCCTCCCACCTGGATCTAGAATTGTGAGACGTGGTTGCCTCCTAGTGAGGAAGTGAAAGGTAAATGAGGGGTGGATGCATGGGGGGTTCTTGCATGCCCGCATAGGGCACTTTGGTGGGGGCCCTTTATTGGCTATGATGTTACGATAGGGTTCCATGTGTTCAAGTCAAGCGAAAGACAAGGAAGTCAGTGAGAGAAGATTGCCCAATTGACACAATTTTATTGGTAGAGGACTTTTCAATGGCACTAGTGTGGGGTCAAAGTATTTCAAGGCATCAATCCTATCATCTCTTCATCAAAATCAATGGTCTTCATTCAAAATATGAAATTTTTAGTTGTAGACATTTCTTTTGAGCATTTAGAGGGAAAATAGCGAGCATATTTTCAAACTTTAAAATCTTGGGTTGCTGGGGCAGGAAAATTAATGAAGCTGGCTCATGAAATTAATGCTTTCAAAGCCTTTTTGGCAGTTCTTTGTATTTAGTGAATCTAAAAACTAATGTATTAAATTTTGAGGATACACGTTCTTGTTATAGAATAGAACTATGTTACTCATTTTATGGTTGTTGAAGATTTGGGAAAATTTTGGAGAAGTAATGAAAGACACATCAGTTGGGTTGTTCTATCTCTTTACTGTGAGTTTATGAGTTGTATGTTGAATGTATGTTGCATATATGTTATCAGTTTCATGTTGATGTTATATGAGTAATGCTTCATGTATGTATTCTGTTATCTGTCTCCATGGCTGTATGCATCTCTTCTTTTGAATCTGATAACTAAGGGGTGTTGATATATTCTAGGATATAGATTTTCTGTATCACATGCTTAATCTTTGACCTCTACTCATGGAGTAGATTAAATTGTTGTGGGTTACGTGTGAGGAAGAATGTATGGAAGCAGGGATATTTGTAAGTAGAGATAGGTGAATACTCAGTCTTGGGTGGTGTTTGTAAGGAAAATACCAATCTAAACCCATGAAACCTGAATGTTAGTTGAGTTTATGTAAATCAAGCACATATATACATCTAGTTGACTCCATGCCCATAGATAGACACCAGTTTGTTGCTGTGTTGAAGTTATGATTCCAAAACCCCTGTCTTGCAGCCAAGCATAAAAACAAAATCATTTCAAAATCACAATATTTTTGGTTTTAAGAATAGGTTAGGATCTTGCATGCTCTCATCTTCAACTAGTGTGATATGTCCAAGAACATTGCCAGCCTTGTGATTTATCCAACAAATCTTGGTTCATTCATGAGAACATTCTACCTGATATTGAAAAGTTAAATGTTTTCTCCTCGGTCAGTCAATGTTAAATATTTTGTTATAGGAATATGCCCCTTGGTGCGACAGAACCAAAAGTGAAGGGGAGGTAGTTAACACAACCTCCCATCTTTGTTGGCCAAATCTGCTTGAGCTTAGGAAGTGGCAAACCCTTTACTAATTTGGAAACCAACATAACTCTAATGTGGGGCTCAGATATTTCATATGACACTTATTAAACCCCATTCATTAGTAAACACATATATTGATAAGAGTTCTTTCAAAAATAAACTATAACTTTCAAAACATATTCAATTAATATCTAAGGGATATAAAGATCTAAATCAACAACCTAACCTTTACTTAAACTACTATGTAATAAAGACTTAATAGTTCACCTCTTAAGAAATGAACACAATTAAATCAATAATAATCTTTGATTACTTGTTCCAATCGGTATTATATGGTTTATAAACACGGTACTAAAACACATGGCTAAGGTTATACATCACCAAAGCATAAAACCAAAATTTAGTTTGAGTAACCTAAAAAGTGAAGATTAAACCAATATAAATTATGCATTTTCTCTTATTAACTACAATCTATGTCTTACTCTTAATAGAATGATAAATAAAACTGATATTATATTGGTTGATTTCATGTTCCTTAATTATAAATTAGTTGTGACCTAATAAATAACAATGCATATTCCTATATAATTAATATCTTCTATACTCAAAATAGAAAGTTTACTTTGCCAATGGAAAAGAAATAACCTTCAGTTATAAGAGAAATAAGAGGAATGAAAACATCGCAGACTTGGACTGATCTAAATGAACACAACTTGACAAACCAACGATGGAGCCAATGGAAGTTAAAAATTAGACCACATAGTAACATAACTAATTGTCAAGAGTGACATTATCTAGTAACTATCTCCAAAGACATAGAACCTGGATTTAGTTAAAGTACATCATAAAACTTGTATTAAAATATGGTCATCTCATGCCATAAAGTATGGTTTATATGTCTTTGAAGGATAATATTTTATTAAGGGATGGTGGAGCAATCTATAGATCAAAGGATAAATCTCAAACTCCACTAGATGAATTCAAAACTTCTATATTGTAAACATAAAAAAAAAGGCTAAGGATAATTGACACCTCCAAAAATAAGTCATACACATAAGACTATTGGGACATATTAAGACATATAGTATTTTCCTCAATGGAAAATCCTTTACATCATAACTACTAATGTTCTCTAACTGGATTAGGGTCTTTACGATTAGATCATAGCTAGTAACTCTAGCATTTAGATAAAAGTGAATGGTCCTTAAAATATGAAATGGATTCCTTAGAAGACATTCTGTCCTCTGCATAATATAAGTGGGATTTATTTCAAACAAGTTTCTCATTTGGTCCAACAAGAGGAGAGTTTATATGTAGAGTGTGAAACAAGAAAAATAGATACATCTCAACATATGGGAATGACATTACCTTGCAAACACTAATTTAGTACAACCACCTCAGTCTATCCATTAAACAAATAAGCTCAATCATAAAGGATAACGAGGTTTTTCACAAAAGGTTCCTATGATGAAATTTACACATAGATAATCACTCCTTGACACCCCAATTGGCAATACCTTGAGACCACACAATAATCAATTTTCCCAAAACCAAGAACATAAAACAAAAATCCCTATCAATCAACCTGCTATTTCGAGATATTGACACTTATACTAGCTGCCTATTATGTCAATAATGGTGCTATGAAAGGCACCCTAGACTATTCAAATATGGCACTATATAATCAACATAGTTATAGCACTAGTCTAGGAGGCACAATGAAAGAAAAAAATGGAAATGTTTCTAAAATGAACCGATTTCAGCGAAAGGCATGAAAGAAGAAAATATATCTAATAATTTAGTTTGTATATTACAGTCTATAGTGCAAGAACAATACGTAATTGTGGTAGCACTTACAAGCTACATGAATTTGTGTGAATGTCTGCCTTGAAATAATTGCATGATTGCACATGATGGAATAGTTGAATAGGTCTTTAGAAACTTTCAAGCAAATGCAATTAGCAAGTGTAAAGCCAATTCTAAAACCTTTACCAGCATTCTGTCAACTTGTTCCAATATGGGAGTGTTGGAACCGGGTATGGATGTCCAACAAAGCATAATAGAAGGTGATTATTGTCAGATATTATAGTGGAAATGATATGGTAGGCATGTACGCAAAATATAGAAGCATAGACAAGTGCATGAACTTTTTGATAGATTGCCTACCTATTCTAGATCTTCCACATCTTCATACTCAAAATATTCTTCCATATCATTGATTCAATCAATAATCTATTCCAGATTCAAATCTCCAAAATAGGTAGAAACTTCCATCTTGGGCCTCTTTCTGATCTTTGAAATGACCCTCAACAACCTAACTTCTACAGGATCCCCTACAACTTCTTGTTCTTCCTTAGATAGATCTTCTTCAGCCTCATCTTTTCTTTCTTCTCTTGTTCTCAGCTCAAACCCTCTCTGCAGCTCCTCTTGCAATGCATCGATTTGCTATTGCAGGGCCCTAAAACCCTCTTTCATCAAAGTATTTCTCCCAAAATGGTTTCTTCATGGAGGCATTTTGATCTCTATAGGAAACCCACAACCTCAGGTCCTGGTGCAAACTGCCTCACGGTCGGCAATCGTCCTACACACTTAAGAACCCTTGCTCTTATACTACTTGATGAAGGGTGTAAATCATAAAACACAGAACAACAACAATTACACATAGAAACTAGGAATGTTCTTTTATTGATTTGAATAACCCATTACATTACAAAAGCTCAAATATAATCAGAGGATGAATCCTCCATACGTTGCGACACATTACAACTTCCTATCTTAAGACTTTGGAATCTTCTACCTTCTCTAACTCCAACTCAACTAGGGTTTCTATTTTCCTACCTTTTCTTGACTCTACACTTTCCCCTAATCTCTAGTACTGCCAAGGGTTCCCAAAAATGGCTATTATTAATTAAGGGTTCCCAAATTTTAAGTTTTGTATCTCCCTCCAATAATAGGTCAACTTTTGGGAGCCATAACTTTTGATCTAGATGTTTGATTGATGAACCGTTTGAAACACTAGAAATATCATAGAGTACTCTAAATGCTAGATACCCGCTCTGCTGATTCTCCCAAATTTTAGGCCCATACAAGACCATCTAGTGCCTCAAACCTGAATTTAAATAATGAGCAGGCATTTTAAGGGAAATAGAAACTTTAATATATTTCAACTCACAAATGATCTTTGCATGATTCCTTCATGAAAGGTCTTATTTTTCATTTACAAATTTTCCTATAAATTTTTGCTTCAATCCATACCCAAATGCAAACTTTACAAAAATAACAATTCGCTATTTTTAGCATTTTGTAAAAAAATGAAAGTTCTACACCATTATTCAAGTTATTATGGAACTAGAAACACTGATTTTGACAAGAAATGAAAACAAGATCAATGATTTTGAATCAACATCTTTTTTTTGGGTGATGCAAGATTGCCCTTACACCACTGGATGCTTTTGCATCATAGACATGTCTAAAGAATATGATAGAGAAAATTGGCATTTTTTAAGCTATGTTTTATCAAAGCTAGGTTTCTGAAGCCAATGGAGGAAGTGGATTTGGCATGCATTACAGGAACATAGTTTGCAATACTAATAAACGACATGGAAACTAATTTCTTCAAATCTACTAGGGGACTAGGGAAAGAAGACCCATTTTCCCCATACCTTTTCATTTTAATGGTAGAAGCCCTCTCATGGTCCATCAAGGAGGCAAATCAAAGACAATTTTGGAGGGGCATAATATTGAAGAATATAGAGGATTATTTTACTCATGCATTGTTCGCAGATGACACAATTCTCTTCAGTCAAGCTTCTTTTGCCAAAGCTAAAGTAATCAAATCCACAATTGACAAATATTATAAGGCTTCTTGGCAGGCAATAAATCTAGCAAAATTCAAAGTAATTTTTCTTACCCTAATCCTGAGAAACAAAAAAGGATCACCGAAATTCTCAACTTTAAAATTGAATCATTGCCCAACATATACTTAGGAATTTCGATGTTTAATGGAAGGTGTAAAAAGGATTATTGGAAGAAGTTTCTAAAAAAAATACAAAACAAAGTAGATTCCTGGAAAGGTAGATGACTTATGTTGGTAGGGAGGTTTACAATGGCAAGAGTAGTTCTAGTAGCCTCTCTAATATACTTGCTTTCTATTTTGAAAATCCCTAAAGCAGCTCTAGTGAGTATGGAAAAATTGTTCAAACAATTCATATGGCAAGGAAATGTAAATAATAAGAAAATACACCTCTTAGATTGGGAAAACATTTGTAAGCCGAAACGTTTTGGAGGAGTAGGTTTGATCAACTTAAATCTCTAGAACTAGATTTTGGGGCTAAGTTAGTGTGGAATATGTATAAGAAACCTCAAGCTAGGTGGGGTAAGTGAATTCATTCAAAATATTTAGATAATATCAAGAGGCAGAGAATTATTATGGTTGAAAATCCTCCAAAAGGATCCAACATATGGAATTTTTTTGTAAATAGTAGAAAGGTTCTTTTGCCTCACCTCACTTGGATTATCCATAATGGCTCTCCTAATTTTAAAACAAACTATTACATCTAGTATTTTAGTTTTAATTTTTTTGAACATGTATATATATGAAATAACATTTTACAATAGCTAATTTTTTGTTTTCTTTCTCTAAAATTTATTTATAATAATTGTTATCTTTTTTTTATCCAACAAATTTATATAATGAATATTTTTTATTTTTTTGTTTTTATGATTTTTAATGCTAAATTAAGGAATAAAAGAAAAATTTTAAGAAAATATTTGTTGAAATATTTTTAAAATGCTTTTTAGATTTTCTTTTTCCTAAAGAATGAAAGTATTTTTTAAAAAACATAATAATTTCTAAAATAGAACTTAAGAGTATAAATCAAAAAAATAAAAAGAATGTTTATTATTTAGAAAGATGATTGAGATATAATAAGATATGTAGAGTTAAATTAACCATCATGATTTAATCCATAAGATTTTAGAAAGTTTAATTTTATAAAATAAATAATTTTATTTTTATTTTTATTTTAATATGTAGTTCCTTAATGTGTGATATAGAAACTGGAGAAAACATTACTGAAGAACACATAGTTGATGTTAGCCAAGAGGAGGCCCAAGTGCACACAATGGATGTTGGAGAGTGGTCAGGATCACTTCCTTTGACTGGAATGGATGAGCATATTAATATAGCTAAAGAGGTGAAGTGAAATATTTCTTATAGAAATTTAGATCATTTACTCAAAATAGATATTGAGAAATTGAAACATTATGCTGGACAACCTAAATGTACTGATAGGAGGTCAATGAATAAAACTTCAAAGAAAATAATTTCTCATTTTGATAATCTTGATAAACTTGGGTGAACCCAATTGTTATCTATTGTACTTCTTAGTAGGGAGCTAAATGAGCCATTAAAATTGTTGGGTGTGGATTTGTCATTGAAAAATGGGAAAGGTTCACACCTAGGAAAATATATTTTTGAAAATGTTAAAGAAAGCTTGGCTTCCATTGGGAAACATTCTCGATTTGTGGATAAGTCCATTACAAGAAGAGTGATGTTGACAGGTATTGTAAGGGGAACAAATTTCAAAAAAACATAATTGTCTTCAATTTCATCTGAGTTTGGTTTTGGTAGAAAGAAAGTAACAAAATATGTGAAAAGCAGAAAATTATTAGATGATAGTAATTTATGTGTAGAGCTTCTCAATCTAACATGATTCAAGATGTTGTTTGGAACTTGATCCCAACCTTTTGGAATGATAATACTTATGCTTCATCAAATAGTAGAGATGTTATAAAACATAGAATTAGGCCCAATAGTTATGAACTACATACAAAACATTGGCTAGACATAACACAACATGAGATCTATGTGAACTTTTGTAAATCAAATCCTCATATAAAGATTGGGAAAACAATGTTTGAAAGGTTAAGGCCATATTATGTGAAGACAAACAAGGTTTTCAAAACTTGTTGTTGTCATTATCATATTGAATTTGATCTCTACTATTAGGTGTTTAGAAAGATAAGAGAAGACAATGATGGTTTTGGAAATGCACCTCCTAAACGGGTAAGTTAGTTCATAGCATCCATCTTATATGATAAATCAGATGATGATAATGTAACTGGTCAAATAAACTGCATAAAAGGTCTTTGCGAAACATGTGGAAATTTGGCTAAAATGCCTTTGACAAATGAAGATATCGACCCAATGAAGTTGGTAAATTGCAAGAGTTACATGTGCATAAAGTTTCAATAAAAAAATGGGAAAGAATCTACAAGGATGGATTATGTAGAAGAGGAGATACCTATTGGAACATTTATAGAAAATTTTTGTAAATTGATACAACCATACATACATCATGCTTTTTTTTTCTAATTGACAAGCACAACAGTTTCAAACATTAAGAGATACTTTCCCACCTGGAACAATGTTATCAGTAGTCAACTATGTAGAAAATTACCCTTTTGTACATCAAAAAGAGATTCAATCGCAATATTACTTTTCAGAGATCACTATTATGGTGCATGTGTGTTATCAACATGCACAATTAGATTTGAATGGTGTTCAAAGTACATTTGAAGCACGAGTCATTAAGAAAGAATATCACTTTTATATTAGTGATGATAAAGAGCATGACACACATTTTGTAAAACATTGTTTTAAGATTTTTTTTGGATATTTGGCAAGCAAGGGTGTAAATTTTGAAAAGTATTTTGTATGGTCAGATGGATATGCATCACAATTTAAATCATCAAGGCCATTTTATGCACTATGTAGATATCATCGAAATGATAATATACCACATGTTTGGAGTTTCTTTGAGAGTGGGCATGGAAAGGGTGAACATGATGGCAAAGGAGCTTGTATCAAATGTGCTCTAAGAAAACATCAAATGAATTAGGAGGGAAATCATATAAATGATGCACATGATGTTGTTGAATGGTGTAAGTCAAACTTTGCACCAAATGAGGTTAGTACATCTTCAAGAACAAACTGATACATTTCAGATAGAGTGTTTTGGGAGATATTAGGTATGTATTGTTTGAATTTATTTAATGTACTTTATATATATTCATATATGATATTTGTACATGAGTTTGTTTATTTTAGTTTGAATTTAATTATTTCTATTATGTTCAACATGGGATTCACTTTATTGATTATCAACCTAAGAACAAGGTATATCAATATAGCCACCTAATAATTGCTACCGGCCTATCTCTTCATATAGTTTCAAACACACGTGGAAGTTGTAAGTGGAGACTAGATATTGATGATCATTAGAGAATATTAGATTTCATTGAAGAGCGAATTGAGCCACTTGATGTGGTATGAAAATAATGGATGAAGAACTTACAATTTTTAATGTTTTGAAGACCTAAATTCACAATCTAGATCTATGTTTGAATCTATTAATTGTTTTACAATTTTGGCAAGTTAATTTAATAGTTATTTTGTTGAACAAATTTTAAATTTCAACATGTGGTTCTTAATGTACAAATGATCTCTCTATTAGAAGTCATGTATAGAATGCCCTAGAGTCTTATTCAGGCATGCAAGATATGATAATTTTTGAATGCTTTTATTTAATGCTACATATGTTCTTTGAACTATGCAACAATACATGTACATACATGCACTAGAGATGTCACAATATAAATTAAATTAAAATCAAAGTTTTCAACATCAATGCACAAATCATCATGACACAAGTGAAAGTATCAACCTATCATGTGATGACCTCACGATGATGGCCATACAAGAAGGTAGAGTTGCCTGTAACCATGAGGGGGATCAAAAGTTGTCTTAGTGAAGCACATGACAATGTAAGTAATTTATTCAATTACCATCAAAGAAACTAGATCTATGAAGAGGTTCTTGAGATTGAGGATGAATGGAAACCTGCTATTATAAAAGAAAAGGAGATAAATCTTCTTTTACCTCTATACAAGTGCCAAAAAATTCCCTTTATTGTTCTATTTTCTCATTGCACTTTTTTGAAATTGTAACTTAAGTCACTTTTATGACTTAAAAAGTAAACATTAAGGTATAAAATAAATTTATTATTTCAAATAGTAGTCATGATATAGTTAGAAGAAGGAAAGCTATATATACAAGGTTAGCTCAATTGTATGCTAGTTCTGTTTTGGGTGCTTTTCTTCTCAACACATAGCAAAAACTAAAAACTACATAAAAAGAATTTTGTGCTTTGAAATCACAATACAAATTGAAGAATATTTCTAAACTTAAGGTTATTGATACTTTCACTAGTTACATATTTTTTGTATGTTAACTTGTAATCTCTTCTTCATGTTTTTGTTACCCATTTGGCTATACATAAATGGAATTAAGACTTTATGCTTAGATTGTTATAAGTACTAAGAAGAATAATTCTGAAATGTTTTTTGTTTATTCACCTATTATTGCATAATGTTTTTATGTTCAATATGGAATTAATTCCTAATATTTAATTGTGTGTCAAAAGATAAATTGTCAAATACTCCCTTTACCACTAATGTTACAAGAATAAACAAAGAAATGAGTGTCTATGTTAATTGTAGCAAAGTATTTCTTTTCCTTTTTCTACATTTAGTTTGAGGAATCTTGTAACATAGTTTCTTATGTAGACTTATTTAGGATTGCCCATTTTCCTTTAAATCTTTTTCCTATTTTTTTTCCTTTCATACTTTTAGGTTAAAAGTGCACAAAGGAGCTCCCCTCATAAATGTAGAGGAAAATTTTCATTCCAAAAATTATTATTCCAATTGTTGTGAATGTTTGTTGTGATTTGAAATTGTATTGCTAAAATTACAACCTATTTTGCATATATTGATTGCACCAACCAAGTATATATTTTAAGTCTTTCCTTCTCCCCTTCATTAACAAGGAAGTTGTTGAAGGATAATATACTAAACATCAATTATTGAACCATGCAAGTATTTTTGTAACACCTACACACCTTTCTATTATCACAAAGTTTAAACTTTATAAAGCTTCTAGAGGCCCTTGATTTTGGAGCTTTTGTCCCACTATGTAGAAGTCTCTCAATATTTATCAAATTTCAAATAAAGGTCTACATAATAGCTATCTCCTCATGTTATCTCCTTAAGGTTCTACATAATAGTTATCTCTTCATTTTCCTTAACACATTGGGATTACACCATTCAATAGTATTTTAAGGTAACTCTTCATTCAACTCACTGCTTACCATGATCTATCACTTCTTGTTTTCTTAAACCATAGAGACTTGTCATTACTAAATAAGGCCACATTCACCAACTAATTTACACATTTAATGGTTCCTAATCATTCATGGTATAACAAAGCATATTTTAGTTATTCCTTTTAGATATAAAAGTAAATATAAAACTGTAGACACCCAAAATTGTCCCAAATTTGTCCATGTCTTGCAACACCTAGTCAAATACATTATTAAGACATCATGTAACATTTTGTCCTAATCCCACTCGTAATCCCACTAATCCATTAGCTAATTAATTAATTAAATTTTATTTATTTATTTAAAATCTCATCTTCGTCCCATCCTTATCCCACTTAGCCAATTAATTAAATAAAATTTATTTATTTAATTAAATTCTACATTCATAATCCCACTTTCCAATTAATTGAATAAATTTTTTTTATTTAATTAATTTCCTCATCATATCCCAATCCTATCCTAATCATCTTCCCAATTGATTAAATAAATTTTATTTATTTAATTAATTTCCCTTTCAAATAAAATATTTGAACTAGGTCCTCATCTCTCACCACATTCCAACACTTGTCCACTTCCCATTTAAATCATGTGTGGTAGTACATTTTTCATTTAATATTCTATTTGTGTACACATTCACATATGTAGTACTTTTTGTATACATGGTCACATATAAGCCTTATCCTTCTTTGTACACTTGTCACATGACTACAACTCCCTTGAAGAGTGGGAATAGCTAATCAATCCTATCCATCCACATCCTCCATTTAGCCTTTTAATCTCAACCATCCATTTCAACCAAGCCTTGCCTATAAATCAACCCTCTCACAAGCCATTAGCATGCATTAAGTTGGAGTATCCTTATGTTGCTAAAATCATATTAGAGCCTTTACATCTATC
The DNA here is from genome assembly GCA_027924645.1 of Cunninghamia lanceolata. Taxonomy (NCBI): domain Eukaryota; kingdom Viridiplantae; phylum Streptophyta; class Pinopsida; order Cupressales; family Cupressaceae; genus Cunninghamia; species Cunninghamia lanceolata. Next base: position 4,645,830 of record BSBN01000194.1, read on the forward strand.
ACCCATTATCATCATCTTCCACCTATCAATCTTTCATATTTCATCTCAATCCTATGCAAATGTTATGCTGCCGAATTGTGAGCAACCAACATATCAAATCAATCAAACAATTCATCTTGCATCTATCTATTTGAGGTATTGAAGACTTGGATTAGGTAATGCATTTCATTTATTTTATCCTTTTCAATTTATCCAAATTTTTTATTATACATTCTGGTGAACCTGATGTGAACATGCCTTGTTGGTTCTAATCATTAGTTTTTGTAGCTTCTTGCTACAAAAAATTGCCTTTTTCTAACCCTAATTTGTCAAGATTTGGATGCAAATGTATGTAATCTATCTCCTAGATCAAATCTAACCTCACCATTGTGTCTAGGAGGCCATTTCCATAAATTTTAAGTACAAATTTTCCTAGCTTTCATTGAGAAAAGAGTGTTTGGTGAAGAAACTCGCATTCGCGCTGCAGAAAATCACTTTTGGTAATTTAGCTCGCTTTTGAACAAAAACTACTTGCTTTTGGTAATTTAGCTCACTCCTAAATAGAAATTTATTGCTTTTGGTAATTTAGCTTACTTTTGTACAAAAACTAATCACTTTTGGTAAACCCTGTCGCTTCTAGTTTGCTATTATAGTCTATCATCCATAACATTGTCCCGTTCACTTTTGAGCTGTCCTGCCTCACTTCTGAGCTAATTTACCTCACATTTGACGAAAACAACATCAATTTTACCAACTTGTATCATTTTTGAGTAACCAATGATTGCTTTCGATTGACAGTGGACCACTTTTGATCAGAAACTGGTTGCATACGGCTGTTCCAGTCGCTTTCGGCAATCTAGGATTTTCTGTTGACATTTGATTTTTGCAGGTTGCTGTGCTATATTTTTATTGATCAATCAAGGATTTTTATCTATATTTTACATGTCTCTAATCATCATAATATCATTTTCTAATAAATTTGATTAGGGTTTTCATTTTAGTTGAGCTAACACCCTTGTTTTTGCAAGATCTTATCAATTTATCATTCTAGGGTTTTCAATTGATCATCTGTGGTTGTAGGGTATCTATCTAATCATATTTCATCCACTAGATCTTCCATTTTAGGGTTTGTGATCTCTAATAGTTGTTTCTTTTCATAACCCTAACCCTAGTTTTCGAGAAACAAGAATTTTTCATGCATCCTACAAATTCAAATCACTTATGAGCAATAACCGGTCACCTCTAGTTTTCCTATGTCACTCTTGATTGGTAACTGATTGCTTTTGACATAATTTAGATCACTTATAATTAATAGTTGGTCACCTCTGGTAACTATAACTCGCTTTTGGTTGTTGTCATTGTGGATTTTGGTTTTTATATCATAACTTTCACATACGAAGGCCAAATCGTGCAAACAAGGACTCGTTGGAAAGATAAGAGGACAAGATTTGTAACAGAGAAAGTTTTATTAGGTGACTATATCATTTTACCATCTTTTTTATCATTCAAATTTAAACTTGTTTTTAAACTTCAATTGAGCATATCTTGAGCACAATCAATCAGATTTCAATGAAACTTTTTTTCAAATTGTTTAGAATCTGCTGAACCTTCTATTTATGCAATCCATTTTTCTATATTAGATCATTTTCATTAGATTTTATTAGATTTCATCTTTTGCACATAATTATCTTCTTTGCAAGTTTACTTGTTTCTTTTGTGATTTGGTGACTTGTAGGTGAATCAAAGGAGCTAGAGTAGTGTTTGGATCAATCAAAACAATTGGATAGAGAAATAATCAGGTGTACTCATTCTAATCTTTCATCTCTTAATTATTTTTGGAACCAAATTTGGATTTTGGGCTTAAAACGAACAACTTGCTTGTAATCACATCCTTGAAATTGGGTTAAAACAAACAAGTGTCTTCCTAAACATTTGGATTTGGGTTTAAAAAGAACAAGTGCTTAAAGTTTTGTCCTCATATTTCATTTTCTAAAGGGTTAATTAACAAGTAAGAGTGTGAATCAAGTGACAAGTCACTTGGTTTTTTTTTGTTTACCCTATTTAGGAGGCCTGCTTGGAGACACACCACTCCAAGGGATGACCTCAATCAAGGTTGAATCAAAAGACACCCTCATTGGGAGTTGTAAATCTTATCACTCTTGGCTAAGCCCCAAATAACTTTATACCTTTGGGAAGTGAAGGTGAATGGTGGGGTTACCCCTTTCTCATGGCTATGTGGTAGGATTTCACTTTTAATTCCTTAGTCAACCTTGTATAATCTAGCCTAAGACCTAATTGGCCATACCCACTTGAATAGACATTAGGTTTGTGATGTGTTGTCAAGTGCTTGCTTAATAATCATCACATTTCATTTTCAATGTAAAAAAAAAATTGCTTATGTGTCTTGCATGAGTGATTCATGTGTGTATATGCATAATCATTTGTTTAAATATTGCCAAATCAAGCTATAAACACCAAACACATAAACAAGTCATCAAATCCTAATCATATCCAAATCATTTGCATCCTAGTCACCTTCATCAAAATCATCCAATCATAATCCAAGTCATCCACTTCATCATTAAATCATAATCAACCATTTGTCAAAAAGGACTTAAGACTTAAACAATTGTGTCACAACATGCCAAAATTTTAAAACCAAGTACTAAAACTCATGCTCCAAATTCACAAAGCTCAAACAAGCCAATCACCTCTAAGCCAACAAATCATTCAAGAGGCCAGTGACATGATCCAACAACTTCAACAAATAAGCCAATCACCTAAAAGGCAATAAGTCATAGCACAAGCCCAATACCTCATGGCCACTTGTCAAAGCCAACAAGCACATCATCCTCTATCCATTCAACATCAACCAATGCCACCTCAAACTTACATGTCATCACCTCCCACTCCATATCAAACTAATCCATCCACATGTAATATCAACCCTTTATCAACCTATCACAACCCTTATCCATATCAATCCATATCACAACAATTATTATCCTATGTAACCCCTCCATCATCATCACATCAACACATTCAACCACAACAACATCAACCAATTCAACAATTCCAACTACAACATAAAAAACAAATCATACAACAACAAGAAATCCAAACACCATCCCAACTTCAATAAATTCCACCTCATCCATCCACCTACCACGTCAATGCCATATCAACATATCAACCTCCAGCTCAACATTATCTAATTCCTCATTCCAACATTCTAACACATCACCAAATCCATCCACAAGGAAACCAAGTGTCATCACAACAAGAACATGTAAGCCCAAATCCACCATGGCAATAAGATCAAATGCCTTCAACTTCATACCAACCCCAAGACCTTTTATCTAGATATCCCATCATTTCACCCAACCAACAAGACTATCAATGGCCTCTGCAACAAGCACAAGTGACTCTAAGTCCACCTTTGCAACAAGAAGCATATACAAGTCCAAGTGGCCCCTTGTACATAAATCAAAGCCTAAGTTATCCTATGCAAGACTTAATTACCTTTGACAAGGAAGATACCAATCTAGCCAATACATCCTATGAGTGGCCTCCATCATCCAATGAAATGCCAATCCATGAGCCTATCCCAACACCACCATGTGATCCTACCCCTAGTCCATTGGTCCATCAACCTTCATTACCTTCATCCCCATGTTTCATTAATCCTCCACCACATGATCCCTTGGACATAACCGTACAACAATTGGTCCAAGAAAATTTGATTCAACTACCACCTATAACACCCTTTGGAGAATATGTCTTTAAACCCCCTTGGTATAAAGATGATGAATATTATGCATACCATAGGTATAAGGGTCATACAACAACCAATTGTGCCAAACTTAAGAGATTGTTCAAGAACCTCGAGGATTGTGGTAAGATTGTGTTAATTGAAACCAATCTATCTAACTCTATTATTCTTCCATCGAATCCAATTATCCCTTCACCAAATCCTAATCCTAAGCCTACAACTCCACCTACCCTCATTGTCCATCCAATATGTTGTCCTTCCACACATGTACTTGCAAATTATGTGATCCATTGGCTACTTGAAAGGAATAAACTATCTCCATGTCAAACACCCATTCATGAGCCTACCAAAGAACTTCCAAATTCCATGTCCAATGCTATAATCCCATCATGTGGTTTACCTATACTTGAGCCTGTCCAAGAGCCCTCCATTAACATTCTTAGCCCTTCAAGCCCTTCATGTGACCCATAATCCATTAAGCCTATTCAAGGACATCCCATAAGTCCAAGTCAAGAGTCATCATGTTCTCATGTTGTTGACCAAGAACCTATCCAAGAGTCATCCACTTTGATTCAAGTAACCCAAGAGGTATGTCAAAGGTTTAATCTTAAGCATGTGGAACATTAAGCCCTATTCTAACTCAAGATCACATCACTTTCATGCAACCCATCCATAACATGTATCTTTTCCATGATCAAGATGATACCTATAAAGAAACTATCCATGAGTACCTTGATCCTATCCATAATCCTATAATCCATGAGCAAGATATTCAAATTTCTCCTAGTCATCCACCCTCTAGCCCTATCCATAATGAGAAAACATCCACTTGTCATGATGAGACACTTGTCCCCCCAAGTAAGCATAAAAGATCAAACAAATAACTTGGATCTTAATGAACACAATACTAATCAAGATCCTAATGATCCTTCCATATCCACATCAACCATCAACTCCACTTCAAGTCCACCATCATGTCCACTTGGTCTTACCACCGTTATACATGAGTGTTCTTCTTTAGGACAACAATGACCTTTATCCACTTTACTTTCTCCATCCAATAATGAACTCAAGTCTAATTTTCAACCACACCTAGTCCCATAGTCCATTGTATCCTCTGAAACATGAACTACCAAGGTAAAGGCCTAGGCCTTTATGAACAAGATGTTTTGGAGCCAAACCATGTCAAGATTCCTCCATGCTCATATGGCCTTGGATATACACCCCAAGGTAAACACTTTAAATATGTTGGTAATTCCTACATCCCTCCTAAGTCCACTTTCCATCACAAACCACATCATATACCCAAAGCATATGTCACCTTTTCACCTCCATTATCCTACAAACCCCAAAAGCATGTGACCATATGCCTTCCACCATCCAATTTACCTCTACTCCTTCAAACTCCTAATATCCCTCCATCCACTTTACCACCATTACTCCCAACACCTAATATCCCTATCCTCCAATCCCCTTATCCATTTATCCATAAGTACCTTTAGATTCCTAATCATGACAAACAAACTCACATATTTTCTAAACATGAAGCTTCCACTCATTCTATCCATCCCATGGGATTCCAAAATAAACATTTGGATGCCTTTAATTACAAAGCCAAAAGTCCTACCAAAAATCCTAAGGGTCCAAATGCCTTGGGACATCACTGCCAAAAGTCAAAGAAAAGTACATTTAAAAATCTACCCAAACCCATACCTTCACAAGAAAAACCCAAAGTCAAAATGGTTTGGGTCCCTAAGCAAAGAGAAAGTAACTCAAATAAGGCATTCAAAAAATCCCATTCCATTCAAAAATCCCACAAGCAAAGAAAAAATCATAAAAATACTAAGTCTATGTGGGTACCTCAATCATTACATCACCCATCCCCTAAGAAAACATTGCCATTGCTTCCTACACCACCATCCAATCAAAATATTCAATTTTTATCATGATGTGTTCAACCGTTGGTTAGGATTCCATTCCATTCTATGACATTCCCACATACCTCCATCTCCCCATCCTTCGTCTACTATCCTACATATATTTCACATCATCATCCTATCTTTCCATCATCCTCATCCTATCCTTTTCCTCTATTCATAAATTAGCTTCTTTGAAATGATGTTACTCAACACAAATCTTATCATCTCGAACATCATCTCAAAGAGGGGCAAAATGTAGACACCCAAAATTGTCTAAAATTTGTCCATGTCTTGCAACACCTAGTCAAATACATTATTAAGACATCATGTAACATTTTGTCCTAATCCCACTCTTAATCCCACTAATCCATTAGCCAATTAATTAATTAAATTTTATTTATTTAGTTAAAATCCCATCTTCATCCCATCCTTATCGCACTTAGCCAATTAATTAAATAAATTTTATTTATTTAATTAAATGCTACATTCACAATCCCACTTTCTAATTAATTAAATAATTTTTTTTATTTAATTAACTTCCTCATCATATCCCAATCCTATCCTAATCATCTTCCCAATTAATTAAATAAATTTTATTTAATTAATTAATTTCCCTCACATATCCTAAGTAATTCAAATAAAATATTTGAACTAGGTTCTCACCTCTCACCACATTCCAACACTTGTCCACTTACCATTTAAATCATGTGTGGTAGTACATTTTTCATTTAAAATTCTTTTTGTGTACACATTCACATATGTAGTACTTTTTGTGTACATGGTCACATATGAGCCTTATCCTTCTTTGTACACTTGTCACATGACTACAACTCTCTTAAAGAGTGGGAATAACTAATCATTCTTAGTCATCCACATCCTCCATTTAGCCTTTTAATCTCAACCATCCATTTGAACCAAGCCTGCCTATAAATAAATCCTCTCACAAGCCATTAACATGCATTGAGTTGGAGTATCCTTATGCTGCTAAAATCACATTAGAGACTTTGTATCTATCACCCATTATCATCATCTTCCATCTATCAATCTTCCATATATCATCTCAATCCTATGCAAATGTTATGCTACTGAATTGTGAGCAACCAACATATCAAATCAATCAAACAATTCCTCTTTCATCTATCTATTCGAGGTATTGAAGATTTGGATTAGGTAATGCATTTCATTTGTTTTATCCTTTTCAATTTATCCAGATTTTTCATTATACAAAAACAAACTATAATAGTAAGTCATTTAGGAATCCATAGCCAACCTTAGACCTTAGTTAATTCTAATAGGTATGCCATTACCTAGAATATTAGATACTTGATTTTGGTGGCCACAACATAATAGTCATTTGGCAACCAATTATTAAGTGGAACCTATAATTGATTAGTAGGCATAATTCACCAATGTCAATATGTCTAACACAAAGAAGTCTATCATTTATCCAACAAATTCAACCTTACATCAAGGAAGTAATTACCAATGTCATTGTATTTAACATGCTTTTAGCTCAACCAACTACTCATAAAAACTAACTTAACCAAAAGAGTTTGTATCAATCCATAAGCTAGAATATTAGCTAACACAAGATTTATAATCTGTAGACATATCATAATATTTCTATGATATCAATAAAATATCACCACGTAATCACTAAGTTAGGAGATGATATTAGGGAGATATCATATTTTTACTTCTCATTAAAGGTAATAACATCAATTGCATTCCACTTAGTGACTATGCCATCAATAATCTATCCTTAGAATAACATAATTTCCACTTAAATGAGCTATGATCCAAGTATAACATAATAGGATCAAAAGTAAATTGACAACTAGCAATTTTATAAACAAAAGTATACTCTTAGAAACATAGTTATTCATTTGAAATTTTATTCAACTTATTTCTAGATCATCAGATGACAAAAACAATCTATAGAAGTATGAGTAATAGAGATCAAATCCCTTGGATATTAGGTTTGAAATCAAGTTATAGTCGCACCTTGAGACTCAACACTCTATACCAATAGTTGTCTTACAAAAGACACAAAACATATTGCCAAGGTACATCAATTTGTAATGCCAAAATGCATTGATAAATCTTATAAATTTTCTAAAAGATTTCATTATAATCATAAATTTTTTAAAGGAAATAAGTAATGAATACTGAAGAGAGAAATAAAATATACAAAACATTAAATGATAATTTCTTTTTAACAAATCCACACAATATTGGGTTCTATTCAATGTGATAATTGTATTTGTATATGCCATTGTTAGATAGTGATAGCATAAAATAAAAAGCACAAATGAATGGTACTAAGGGCTTGACCACAAACATGTGTAGATAGAAATGTAGATGAAAACATGTAGATCTAGAGAAATGTCTGAAAACACATGTAGATAGAAATGTCCTCAAACATGTATAAATGTCCACAAACACGTGCATGTGAAAATGTATCTATAGAAATGTCCATGTAAACATGTACATCTAGAAATATCTAAAAACAAATATATCTAGAGAAATATCTTGAGAAACATGTCTAGGAAGTGCTATCAATAGCCTGGTCATCATGTTGGCTACGAGTTGAGCGACTTGAGTCTGAGTGAGCATCCCTCTCTGATGGATGTGCTGAGCCCTAGAGATAGTACAACACATGTATGTATAAAAGTGTACAAATTATGTTACTAAAATTTTAGAATAATGAACTAAATATGTGTGTGTGTGTGTACATGCGCACGTACAAATTATATGCATTTACACATGTAAGTTGTAATGATTTAAAATTTTAAAACTCACCTATCCACTAACATTACTGCCATCAGTTGAATCATGCCTGTGTACAAGGTCTTTCCCTAGACTAGGTGTAACATGAGCTAACCCCTATATATATACATATATCTCTCTGTGTGTGTACAACATTAGGACTCTATCTAGCAAAGTAATTTAACTTAATATAATTTAAGTTCAAGTTTAAATCATGCATGCCTATACATACACATGTACATACCTATGTATCAAGTGTTGTAGGATGATTTGATGTAATGATTGTATCTGATGCCTCCTTGGCTAGCTCAAGTAATGAAGGGTGAAGTGGACTATGCAAAGAAGTTGGCACTGAAGAGCCTAAATGTAGAAGCATATCCACAAAACTTGACAATCCCCTCTACAACTGCACATCCTCAAGTGAATCTAGGGAGGGCTAGGATGTCTGATGCTCAACATGAGGGGTAGGTGTATCTACCTCTGCAGTAACTAAATAATCTGTGGGTGGATTAGGATGTGGAGTACTCCCAGGCACTTGATGAGAAGGTCTCATAGCTTGGATGGATCGTGACCCACCCTATGAACAGCAAGCACTACCCACATGTCCTCTAACCTCATGTAAAGGGATACAAAGCTTTGAAGAAATAAAAGCATATGACTCCAATAGGTCCTCAGAAAGATAACTTGCTATAGTCTGAAGCATATGGTCTCCTGTCAGACAATCTATGTCTACAGGTGATAGGACACCCACGATAGCATAAGGATCACTAGCATGATCTGATGGTCTAGATCATCCAGGATGACTCATAAAATATCTTCCCACATGATCATAAGATATAATAGATGTCGTAGCTACAATATCACCAACATTGTCGATTGCTTCCATTCGGGAAGCAATGACAACCTGATCAGCAACAGGGGCCAGGACTGGGGAGATAGGAAGCATCCTCTCCCCAACCAAGGCCCTATAAACTAGAGCCTATTGATCTGGTCAATGATAGGCATCTCTATCAACAACCCTACCCCTCCCCTAACTAAAATATGCTGGAAAATCCAAGTAGTTGACCTTGAGGCCCATATGAACCTCTCCATATAACTATTGTGCAAAATATAAAGGAATTTGGTCATTATTCAAATAACAACCATGAGCAGTAAGAAAATGTGGATATATCAATGGGTCCATAAGAGGGTCTACACATTTAGTCACTTGGTAGCCCCTCACATTAGGCCTACAAACATAATATGGGAAACATTGGGATTTTCTAGTCTCTTTTGAGACAGTAAGCTGAAGAGAAGCAAGAGAAACATCACTAGTAACCTCTTGCAGCATCTAGGCAACAATAGTAGCAAGAGTATCACCAGAATAAGCATGGGTATCTCCTGGACTTTGTCTAATGAACTACATGCTAGATAAAATTGATTGACATATGTCCCTATAAACCCCTATTGTGTTGGGGTTAGAAAGAACACCTATCAATTTCTAAATCTTAGCATCTGTACACATAAATATGGAAGGACCAGGTCTAGGTGGTGGCACATGTGCCATGATATATATATATCGAACTAAATTTTGTGCACAAAAATAAATTACTTATTCCAATGTACATGTGTGCACATACTATGTATCTAAATTAATTTTTAAATATAACATCTGGAAGCCAAGAACATACATTCTAGCTCACTAAGTGAAAAAAATTAAAATTTACACATTTGAAATGCAAGTGATAACATGAAAAGAAAGTGCAATAACTTAAAGGACCACTTCAAGAATGAAATAATGATAGAGCCTTGCTCATCACAAGATGAAATTCAACCTGAACAGAGAATCAAGATCACTTCTAATCAAAAGAGAAGATAAAGTGGATGATTTGGAGTCTAAACTTCCTATCATTATTGTGGGAAGCAGTACTTGTACACAATTTAACCTTATTTATAGATCTTTATAGTTACATTAGGATGGCCATGTTAAACAAATTCTCTACACTTGATAGTCCTGATATGTCTCACCAACATCTTTGATCTAGTGTCTACTTTTGAAGTTGTGGAACAAATGTATCAACATACACACCTACATTAGAGTAGATAGGGATGTTGTGTTACATGCTTGAGGCTATCAATGTATATAATTTCTTGCTTCTGACTTGTTGAGCTTGCTTATCCCTAGTTATTTAAGATCACCTATCAACATATAATTTCTTCTCTAATGTAGGTGTGTATGTTGATGTTGTTCCACAACTTCCAAAGTAGACAATAGTTATCACTAATATTGGTGAGACATAGCAGTCATCTTGTAGAGAATTGGTTCAGCATGGCCATCCTAATTTGCAACTATCGATACGTATAAATATGGTTAAATTGTAAGTATTGCTTCCCACAATAATGATAAGAAGTTCAAGATGAGCCAAATCCTTCACTTTACCTTCTCTTTTGATTAGCATGCCCCTTATATCTCTTTTGATTAGTAAGTGATGTACCTGGTCTACACATAAAATTAATTTGTTTTTGAAATAGATGTATGTCAAGAATTATTATACTTACATTTAACCTTGGTTATTTATTGGTCTCTATAGTTGCATTAGGATGGCCATGTTGAACCAATTCTCTACACTTGATGGTCCTTATATGTCTCACCAACATCATTGATCTAGTGTCTACTTTGGAAGTTGTGGAACAAATGTAACAACCTACACACCTACATCAGAGTAGATAGGGATGTTGTGTTACATGCTCAATCCTATCAACATACAATTTCTTGCTTCTGACATGTTGATCTCGCTTATATCAACATACAATTTTTTCTCTGATGTAGGTGTGTATGTTAATGTTGTTCCACAACTTTCAAAGTAGACACTAGCTATCACTGATGTTGGTGAGACATATTAGTCATCTTGTAGAGAATTGGTTTAACATGGCCATCCTAATGCAAATATAGCTCCGTATGAATAAGGTTAAATTGTAAGTATAATTCAACATATAATTATCTATTAAATAAAACAATTTAATTTTACGTGTAGACTATGTCATCTACTATTTTTTTTTAAAATATGTACTTGTACAAAACCTTATTTATACCTCTAGATAGTTGCATTAGGATGGCCATGTTGAACCAATTTTCTACACTTGATGACTAATATGTCTCACCAACATCATAACATGTGATATAGTGTCTACTTTGGACTGTGGAACAAATGTATCAACATACATGTCCTACATTAGAGAAGATAGGGATGTTGTGTTGCACTCACCTCTATCAACATACAATTTCTTTTTGATGTAGGTGTGTATGTTGACATGTTCCACAACTTCCAAAGTAGCCACTAGTTAGCACTGATGTTGGTGAGACATATCAGTCATCTTGTAGAGAATTGGTTAAGCATGGCCATCCTAATGCAACTATAGCTCGGTATAAATAAGGTTTTCTACTTGTATAATTTGAAACACATAATTATCTATTTTAAACAATTTAATTTTATGTACATCTAGACTGTGTTGAATCTAATAATTTTTTTTTTCATAAATATGTACATTTTTATGCAAGCAGATATATATTTTAACACATATGTTTTAATCTACAAAGTTATATTTACCTATGTTAACCTTTCAATAACACATATATATATGTGTAATAGAAGTTATAATTAAATAAATGAAGTACAAATTTCCAATAGCATTATCATATTCCAACACGTTTTAAATAGTTGACCAAGAGGGAAGATTTCATTTCTAAAATGCATGGGTGATTCTTTTCCTTTGAGAGAGAGAGAGAGAGAGAGAGAGAGAGAGAGAGAGAGAGAGAGAGAAAGATATTTTAACTTTTCCAAATCTACATGTGTAATGTCACATACATTATTAGTGTCATAAAAATGAATACCATGTGTGCAATAAAACATTTAAGTCATTCCTACTCCATACACTTAAACCTTTCTTTGTGAACACACTTAGGTCAAGGGAGAGAGAGAGAGAGATAAAGAGATTTCTTTTGAAATCATTATAGCACATAGGTTCACCAATTAAGGATATAAAATAATGAACATTACACACTAAGAACATGGATACAACCAATGACTATACAATATACATTCATATATTTCCATGGCAACTCAATATGATTTATAGCATATCCAACTTACAACAAACATCACAAAAATACATAAATACATGTAAACTACAAAATTTGTGTCACTATCCAAATAATGCTTCTTGGTATACTAGGCAATACTTAATAATCTCATTGAAATTTATAAGATAGAAGTATGTGAAGCATCAATTATCTATTCACATGGTCTAAAAAAACTCATCTTGGATATCATGTATACTACTATAAGTAATAAATATCTATATAGTGTTGACTCCTCATGATTCCAAAAATAATTGATGTTAATTTATCATTCCATGAATTTTCTAGTATGTGTAAGAGATTATACAATCCATAATCTTGAATTCCCCTTTACCAAACCAATAAACTTGACATTTATATATGTAGTCCTTTGTATTTTAGCTCTCCTTTATGACTTGATAGTTTCTTCCTCAGAATTGTCAATGTCTTGTCAACTCTAATGTCTCTATATCCATCCCTCCAATAGGATTTTTTCTAATCAAACTCTCTTGCATTGACCCTTACAGTAAACGTATAAATATTATATCTTTAACAACAACCTATGTCAAGAATGAAGTAGTCCACTCACTATGTATCCTATCTTGATTGGAACTATTATTTAACATGCGTCCCCAAAATTGATATTATGTTAAATAAAATTTCATCTTTTTAAATCTTATAACTTTAACTCTCATCTATGTGATCTCTCAATGCAAGTTTCTCTTTCTCAACATATCTACTATGTAGTTGTATTTACTACTCCTATGATTCAACACAAATTCTGGTAACTCTGCAAAAAAAAATCCATTTTATATGCTTCTAGTTAAAAGTTTACATTGATTCTCGATAAATTACGGTGCCTAATGACCAATATACCAAACAAATCTTATTTGGCAACAAATTTAATACATCCACTTATTCAATTTGCATATATATTTAATAGCATAAATTTACAATCATAAATTGAATATTTTTCTTTATGTCATTTATCTTTCCAATAAAGTGCATGACCACTAGTCCCCCCTCTTGGCTTAACATTGCTCTAGTTGTTTTATTGCTATATTAATCTAATGAATTATTTGAGAATTTGAAAATGTGATTTAGTGTGGTCACCCTCAATATAAGTTGAATGATTTGTCACTATACACTCATAATCAATGTCTAATAATGGTCATAGATAAGCATGAAGGCACAAAAAAGTGGTGTGTAATGGTGTGATTATCAAATCACTTGTATAGATAAATAGCCCCTAATGGGAAAAATAGCACAATAGAGCTTGTAAGTGGGGAGATAAGATGTCCATGATATAAATATATAGCTCAATAAAGACATGTAATATGTGAACGGAGGGAAAACAAGATGACCCTATTATAAATGATGTGGCAATAAGAGTACAATATGTTGGGGAGAAGGCATTATATGCTCCCAATTTAATGTGGTAATTCTAAAAATGTGATATGTCAATGTAGGCTCAATAGGTAAGATTTAAAATCATGGTATGTAAATAGAGGATCGAAGTATAAATTTTAGATAAAACAAGGTAAGCTCAATAAGTGACTCTAGGAGTGTGATATAACAATCTAAGATCAGTGTAAAGGCTCTAATAAACAATATATAACAATATAAGATCAACACGACATAAGAAATAGTAAAAGACTAAGGAACACACATGACCATGGGCATAAAATACAAGGCAAGAAGTAACATTCAATAAAAAGAGGAAAGGAGATGGAAGCAAAAGATAAGCAAAGGAAAGTGAGAAACACAAGTGGGAAATAAAAGAAAAATCCTTGGCAAAGGTGAGTAAAGTGTATGTAAATAAGAATAGGAGGAAATGTGTCAATAAAGGAAAATGGAAACCAAGATTCGCTCCAAGTGGGGAAGATAAGCATGAAACCAAATACGAAAGGTGAGATGAGTGTAAAAATTAGAACAAACAAGTCGTAATAAAAATGCCAAAATATATGGACACACAAGGTAAATGGATCAATAGGTGAGGGGATCATAACATATGTTACATAATTAAAAAATAATATAAAGCACAAGGAAGAAGTTACATGAAAAACACTCGACACATGTTCAAAGCCACTAGTGTCAACACATGCACAAATAAAGGTGTCTTTGTGTCATCCACATGCTAACTAGGAACATGGACATAAACAAAAATCTAAGAAAAGGATAGTAAAAAGCACAAAATATGGTGAGTAATAAGAAGTATGTGTAAGCAATGAATTCATCTCTCATATTGGGTGGTTTCTATTTTATGTCATGTAAACTCAATATAGTGTGGGTTACGGTGAACAAGACTAGGATCTTGACATTCATGTGACTTGTTTTTCCATGATTCATCTTATCAAGTGAGGGATTTTTGTGCTCATGAGTATGTGTAATGTTTATCTTCCATTTATCTATAATTTCTTGAACTTTACGTATCGATGGAATGCCTCTATGCTTAGAATATCTAGGTGTGCGATGAAAAGTAGGTTTAGTATATATATAAGCCATGTGGGAAGTAGGAGAACAAGGATCAAAAGATAAATCATGAGATAAATGTTTTGTCCATATATATTATCCTTATGTGAACTAGGGATAGATAAATAGTCAATGAAAGTGTGAGCCACCTTTGTGAAGGAAGTGTAAACCAAACAAGATGCATCAAAACATTACAAAGCTTTGCCACTTAAGTATAATCTAAACTCACTAATAAGTAAGATAGTGTCATCTAAATGTTCATATGTTCCTAATAACAATTGCATGTCTACATGTTGTTATAATTTTTTGGAAATGGATTTATATCTTTAAATTATTTTTAGCAAGTGCCACCAATGGATTTATATTGTCATATAACATGAAATAATTCAAATAAGATAAGAGATTTTGATACCTAGCACATATTAAGATGAACATGATACATCTAAACTACATACAATAGTTACAAATTTTAAACTAGTTCTTTGCCTTCAGGTGCAAAAAGAGAAATTGGTTGTGTGGCTATAAATAGTCCTATTTTGTAAAACTAAGGTTTGATAAACCCTAGTTTAGGGTTTGTCAAATTAGGGTGAAACTAAATTTATCTTTTGAAATTTGATGAGATGAATTTAGTTTCACCCTAATTTGACAAACCCTAATTTCTTTTGAAACTAGGGTTTGTCAAACCCTAGTTTAGCAAACTAGGGTTTGATAGTTATTTTATTGTCTCAAGAAAATTTTCTTTTTTTTGGATGATGTGAAGAGTTTTTCCAAGCTAGTATTTAGTAAGTTACCAAAGGGACCTATTCCTCCCTTTGGGCCTTCCGGTGGAGAAAGTGGACATGTTCCTCCCTCAGGGCCTTCCAGTGGAAAAAAATGGATAAATTGGAAATTTGTAGAGAACTGTGCTACTATCTCCTTCCCCTATTCACAGAATAAGCGGCTACTTGACAAAGTTCAAATTATGCCAGGAGAGCATTCATTTATTAGATCGAATGAAAGAAAGCTCAAATCATGAAAAATGTTCAAATTATAGACAATTAGCATAAATAAGTAAGAAGTTCAAATTATAAATTTCTTTGAGAAAAATCTTTTAGACCGTCTTTTCAATGAATGAGAATTAATCAATTGATCATGACAACAACATATGTGAGTGAAAATCAACCAAACTATTTATCTAATGAGTAGAATTTGTTATGTTCTTGAAAGATAAAACAACCAATAAGGTTAGGTATAGTTAAAAGGATCTATATTGTTTAGTGGTATTGTTTAAATAGTTTCTAATTATTTAATTAAATCTATTATTTTCATCAAATTAACATTTCGTCAATTTTATTCTTCTAATCCACTTTAATGAAATATTTTAAATAATTATTTAATTAAATCATTATTTTAATCCTCAATTTCACAATAATTAAATAATTTCTATTATTTAGTTAATTCATTAGTTTAATTGCTAGATTATTAAATAATTTTTAATTATTTAATCAGCTAATATTTCCTCTATAATTAAATTAACTAACATAGCTTATTTAATTACTTTTTTATTTTCCTCTCTTACAAATAAATAAAATCAAATATTGTATTTATTTTCTATATTTTCCATATGCACATGAATTAAATAAATTTATTTATTTCTCTATTCTCTCTATCCATACACATAAAAAAGTAAATCACAATTTGGGTTAACTTATTATCCAAATCTCTTTTTTATCAACAGATTCATTAAATAGAAAAAGTAATTATGTTTATGAAAATCAAATCAATTTTATTATCCCTGCAATCAATTAACTCATAAAACAAGTTTTTTTGCATGAACACATGTTGCATGCACATTCTTTATGTCCTCTCAATTTATCTCATCTGTCGATTTATTTGTTTATTCTCCACCGTTGATCAGTATCATATGAAATCTATCCTTATTCATCACTTTTCTACAAGCATGCTACATTCATAGCTACAAGTAGACTATAGTCTTGGTTATGAGTGATCTATAGCCTTAGATATAGAAAATGAATCCTGGTTGCTACGAGCCAATGACTAATTTTACTAAATCATTTTGTTGCATCCAAACAATTTCCAAGTATAAAAATATCATGATTAAAACAAGAGATGTTTCATTAACTTTAAAAAATACTTTAATTATACAATCATCTAATAAACTTTAAACATACTAAACAATGTGCTTTATAGGATGAAAAGGGTATTAAAAGAGTGTAGTTTGATATGAAGTGTAGGATAAAGTAAGAGATAAAAATTATCAAATAGAGATAATTATATGGCTCATTAGAAGGAAAACATAATGAACAAGTTTTTTAGGAACCAAATACAAGGAGAATGAGATTTTAATATTAGGGATTCAATTATAAAAGTTGAGGGAGAAAGATGAAAAAAGGGGTTGCTAGAAAAGAGCCATATGACATGTGTGAATAGATGATCTTATAAAAAGTTGAGTGTAAAGGAGTTAAGGTAGGATAGAAAATGAAGTGCTAACTAAAAGTATATTGTGATCCATGAGCATGATGAAGCACCATTTAGGTAGTTACTATCCATGGAGTTGATCTACAAAGAAAATTTGAATAGTATGGAGACTAAATTTCAAGCAGAATTTAGCCTAGGAGGGTATTAAAGGAGCTTACAAGAAAGGTCTAAGTTTTTATACTTTTAATAGGTGATAAGAAAAAATATTGAAATGTGATGGAAATGGCATCCGATGTGGGGACTATAAGTGTAAAATCTTAGGAGATTGTATAAAAGTGTGTATAAAAAGGGCATTGTCCCCTATAAAATGTAACCTTGTAATTTCATTCTATGAATAAAATAAAAAAGTATTTGTTTGTTCATTACTCAAGTTACAAATCTCACTATGTTTAATTTTGAGTGTGGGTGGGAATTTATAGGCTACAAGATCATCCTTCCCCTAAACGGAGGCCCTAATCATAAGATGTGAACAATTTGTGGTATTAGATCTAGGTTAGGGATATATGAAGGCAAGTTGAGAGTGGCTTAAACGTATGATAATAGGAGTGGAACTTGTAATAGTAAATATTACTAAAATAATTCCTATGTTGGATTGAAAAAGGAGGCTACAATAGTGGTTAGCCAATGGAAATTGCATGTGGTTGAAATTCGTAGAAGAATAGTTGTAGAGGGAGAAACTCTTAGTAAGGAAATGTAGGGAATAGTGATGAAATGATGAGGCAAGTATGTTATAGAGGAAGGAGAAATGTGGATGAAGAGGAGGCCTGGGTAGAAGATCCATGAGGTGAGGAGAATTAAGACATGTCTAGAAAGAAGCTTGAATGAGAAGGGATTCACATAATCATTAATTCGATGTAGTCATGTGTGGTGGTGGATAGTGAAAGGAAAGTGTCAACAAATTACTAAACATGGATGTAGTGTGGTAGAAAATGTTGCAAGTATGGGCCTAACTAGTGTTGTCATTGATGTCGATATACTCATGTTGCATTGATGTCAAAGATTGATGAGTTGTATGCTGAGGATATTGAGAAAATTAGTCCTATCAAAAATAGAGAAGAATAGTGAACATAGTGAATATCTATGAAATGAAGATCCTAGCTAAGATGAAGATCAAAGGATGTGCATCAAAGGGTTTGTAGATATGTGTCTAAAGGTGATCCAGTAAAGATTTGAGAGGTCTGCATGAAGATTTGAAGAAGTTATGGCCATATGAGTAAAACTAGTTCTAGCAGATGTTTAGAGGTGACAGAGTGACACAAATAGCTCTGGTGAGACCCAAAAATACAATATCATGTTCTACGGATTTGGTGGAGTGTTTAGGAAGTTAATGTGAATTGACAACTCAATTGCTTCATGGTCTAGAGTCTGCAAGTATCTATTTCAATATGACAGTGATGATAGACTGTTCTTGAGATTTCAGATGAAGAAGAGAATGATTTTAGTAATCAGAAGTGGTGTGGATGTTCTTAGTGAATTAGGCAAGCCTGTGGGGGTCTCTAGATTGTGTCCAATTTGTGTTGATGGTTTGCATTGAAGATTAAGCTCATAATTGAAGAATTACTTCCGGATGATGATGTTCTTCTTAAACTTGGCTGACCGGATGATTTACACATCTTGCTGGTGATCTTGAAGATGTTCTATGAAGCATGGCTTGTACCTCAAATAAGATTTAAGTCCCAAATCTGTATGGGTGATAGAGTGGTGATTCACATGAAGTCTTTTGTAATAATTCAAGTTGTATTTGTGTATTTGCTCTATAAAGTATGCTGACTTTGATGATTATCTGAAAGTCAATGTCTTGTATAAATAAGAGGTGTGAACTCATTTCAAATGTATCCAGGTGAAGATGAGAGTGTGGTAGATAGGAGAAGAGTTAAAGGTAGAGCAAAAGTGTTGAGCTTAAATGGAACTGACCTAAGCATGGTGAAGATGCTAATCTTCAGTTCAAGTATGTAATATTTATTATTCTATAGATAGTGTGTCTCCTGTAGGAAGTGGGCCACTTGTGTGCAGTGTGCTTAGGTAGTGAGCCCTAATTAGCATGTGCCATTTTGTTCCTCTTATTCTTTGAATAGAGAATACAATCTTGGGTTAGTCACCCCATGGTTTTTCTCCTAACTGGGTTTTCCACGTTAAATCTTGGTGTCATATGTGTTAATGTGTTTCTACTCTTGAATTAGTGCATTGTGTTTCCATGATTGATTTATTATTATGCTGCTAAATTACAAGAAGGATTTAAGTGGTTAATAAAAGGAAAGTTTTGGGACAACTGATTCACCCCCCCTCTCAGTTGTCTGCTTTGAAACTAATAATTGGTATTAGAGCTAAGTTCCTCTAAAAGATCTTAACCACTTGAGGAGATCTAGGTTGTCTTCCTACAAGAAGGATAATCCGAGGTTTGATGGAACCAATTACACTCTTTGGAAAAGTCGCATGGAATGTCACTTGCAATGTATGGGAATGCAATATTGGACAATAACTTCAAAGAAGTATGTTCCTACAAAGAATGGTCCAACAACTATAGATGAAATAAAAGATGTTGAAGACAATCTCTACGCTAAAGAAGCTTTATTAAGTGCCTTATCTAATTCAAAGCTGACAAATGTTATAGATTTAAAAATATCATAGAGATTTGGGAAAACCTCCAACTTCTGCATGAAGGAGACAAATATGTTAAATGTGCCAAGCTATAAAGTCTGAAAAGAAAATTTGAAAACTTGAAGATGAATGAAGATGAGAATATCACCACATTTATGCCAATTTAAGTAAATCAGCTTGTTTGTGGCATTAGGTGTGTTGGTGGAATCTTGGATGAAGATGAGATTGTTGCCAAAGTTTTCAGATCCCTACCTCCTGCTTACAAACACAAGGTTGCTGCTATTGAAGAATTCAGATCTTTTTTAGATATCACAAGAGATCAATTGGTTGGAAAATTAGATGCATTTGAATTGGCCAAGTTTAGAGATGCACCCCCCCAAGACTGAATCTGCATTCAAAGCTAGTGCCTCTATAAAAGGAAAACAAATGTTTGATCCATGAGAGAACTCCTCAAACAAACTATCAAGGTATGAAAAAGCAAGAAAAGATCTAGAAGAAGATAAAGCAGAAGCTTCTCAACTTGAAGCCCTTATTACAAAAAAATGGCCAAGAGGATCTGGTAAGTATGAAGGAAAATTACCCTTCAAATGTTTCAAGTACAACAAGATTAGTCATTTTGCCTCAAGGTGTCCAGAAAGATCTTCAAGGGCAAATTTAAGAAGATCAAGATTTCAAAAGAAATGTTACTATGTTCATAAAGATAATGATGATGAAGGAGTAATAGGTGATGAATCAAAAACAAGAAACAAATCTGGAAGTGACTGGGTGTTTATTGCCATCAACGAAGAAGATCCAATTCCCTATGAATCTGTCAATCATAAAATGATAGAAAGAGATCTGGCTACCCAAGTTGAAGAAAAGGATGATTGGGTCATTGACAGTGGATGCTCCCACCATATGACAGGTGACAAAAATAAGTTTATAGATTTGGAAAGATATGAAGGAGTTGTAAAATTTGGTGATAATTCTGTTGGTAGAATCAAAGGTAGAGGAACTATTTCTTTTGATAGAAAGAACAAAACCAATGATGTACTATATGTTGAAGGTCTGAAGCACAATCTTCTAAGTGTTGGATAGTTGGTGGACAAAGGCTATGATCTCTGATTCAAAAATGGAAAATGTAAGATCTTTGAAAGTTCTGGAATAGAGATTGGATGTTGTACTCAAACAAAAGGTAACATCTTCCACTTGGTTGGTACTGGAAAAAATTGTTTATTTGTTCAAATTGATCAGAGTTGGTTGTGGCATAAGAGAATGTGTCATGTGAATTTTGATAATATCATCAAGATAAACAACACTCAGGCTGTAAGAGATCTTCCAAGACTGGTGAAACCTACTAATAGTTTGTGCAAAGAATGTTAGTTGGGTAAGCAGAGTAGAGTCACACTCAAAAGTAAGGAACAATCTTCTACCGGATTGTTGGACTTAGTACATATTGATCTTTGTGGACCAGCAAGAATCAAGAGTTTGCAAGGTGATAGATACTTCATGTTATTAATTGATGACCACTCCTAGTTAATGTGGGTGACTTTTTTGAAAGAAAAATCTGAGGCTCTTGAGAAATTCAAAATATTCAAGGCTACGGTAGAGAATGAAACTGTATTAAACATAAAATGTCTTAGGTCTGATAGAGGTGGAGAATTCACATCCAGAGAGTTCATAGAATTATGTGAGAAACATGGGATAAAAAGATAGTTATCTACTCCAAGGACTCCACAGAGAATGGAGTAGTGGAGAGAAAGAACCGAACCATCTAGGAAGCATCTAGAACAATGGTGATGGAAGCAAATGTTCCTCATATCTACTAGAGAGAAGCTATAAGCACTGTTGTGTATACTCTTAATCGAGTACAAATAAGAAGCAATATTGGTAAGACTCCTTATGAACTTTGGTTTGGCATCAATCCCACTGTTAAGTATTTCAGAGCCTTTGGTAGTAAATGTTACATTACAAGAGATGAAGACCTTGGCAAATTTGATGCTAGAAGTGATGAAGGAATATTCTTAGGTTATTCTACTCAAAGCAAAGCATACCAGTGTTATAACAAGAGATTGAGAAAGATTATAGAAAGCACAAATGTGAAGGTTGATGAAGGTATTGAAAAACCCTCAAGGTTTTATGAATATGAAGAAGATGATTAGAATGATGTTTTGGTCCAAGAAGTTCAAGTCACTTCTAAAATTTAGATCCAGACTGATCTAGAGAATTAGGAAGAAGAGATAAGTTTGAATGAATCTGTCCAAGAAATAGAAGTGCAAGAAATTCTCAAAACTCATAGGTATGTAAGACTGAATCATTCTGAAGATCAGATCATAGGTGATAAAAGCAAAGGTGTTCAAACAAGAAGAAAGATTGCTCAAGACTCAAAAAAGTATTATCTGATTTCAAAAATTGAATCAAAAATAGTAAGTGAAGCATACAATGATGAAAGCTAGACTAAAGTAATGAAGGAAGAGTTGATGCAGATTGAGAAAAATCACACTTGGGATCTTGTTCCCAGACCTAGAAACAAAAATGTGATTGGAACCAAATAGGTCTTTTGGAATAAACTGAATGAAGATGGTGAAGTAGTCAGAAACAAAGCCAGATTGGTCTGCAAGGGTTATTCCCAAGTAGAAGGAGTTGATTTTGAAGAAACTTTTGCTCTAGTGGCAAGAATTGAAGCAATCAGATTATTTATTGCCTTTGCTGCCTTCAAGGATTTTAAAGTATATCACATGGATGTCAAGTCTACCTTGCTAAATGGTGACTTGGAAGAAGTATACATTGAGAAAACAAATGGATTTCAATTGTCTAATCATGGTGATATGGTCTACAAGTTGAATAAAGCACTGTATGGACTCAAACAAGCCCCAAGAGCCTGGTATGAAAGACTGGATAAGCATCTTTTGAAGATCAGTTTCAATCAAGGTACTTCTAATAGTAACTTGTACTTGAAAATTGATCATGAAAATATCTTGATTGTTGAAGTATTTGTTGATGATATCATTTTTGGAGAAAGAGATAGTATGTGCAAAACTTTTGCAAATCAAATGAAAAGTGAATTTGAGATGTCCATGTTTGGGGAAATAAATTTCTTCTTGGGTCTGCAAATCACTCAAACAAAGAAAGGAATCTTCATTTCATAGACCAAATATGTGAAAGAATTGTTAAAGAAATTTGGGATGGAAGACTCAAAACTAATGAATACTCCCATGGCAACTGGATATAAACTGAGAAAAGATGATGACTCTACTGAGGCTGATCAAAAAAAGTACAGGTCAATGATTGGAGGACTATTGTATCTTACTCAAACTAGACCTGACATTATGAATGTTGTTGGTCTTGTTGCTAGATTCCAAGCTGATCCCAGAGAATCTCATGTCATGGCAATCAAGAGGATTTTCAGATATCTAAAGGGAACAATTGAGTATGGTTTATGGTATCCTAGAGAACATGATTCTCTCTTCATGCATATACAGATGCGAATTAGGTAGGAGATGTGGATGACTGGAAGAGTACTACTGGTGGAACATTCTTTTTAGGGAAAAGATTGGTTTCTTGGTTGAGCAAGAAATAAGAGTCAATATCTATGTCCACTATAGAAGTAGAATATATTGTAGCAGCAAGTAGTTGCACTGAAGTATTGTGGATGAAGCAAATGCTAAGAGACATCAGAGTGGAGTATGAGGAACCTATCACAATCTTCTATGATAATTCAAGTGCAATAAATGTATAAAAAAATCTAGTGTTGCATTCAAAGACAAAACATATATCCATCAAGTTTCACTTTTTTAGAGAGTAGGTGAACAAGAATGAAGTCAGATTAGAGTTTGTGCCCTCTAAGGATCATATTGCAGACATTTTTACTAAACCTCTACCTAAGGACTCTTTTGAGTATCTCAACGAGAAGTTAGGGGTTATTACCCCTCCATTTTTAAATTAAGGTGCATTGATGTGCATAAGTCCGGTGGATCTCACAATCATATCTTGTGGTCTGGATTGATGATAGGAAGCTACTACTTAGGGGAGTAGTCTGTATGATTCTAAGTGATGCAAGTATGTGCCCTTGGCCATTGATCTCAAAGGGGGAGAGAAGACATGTGAAAAATAAAAAGTGGTTGCTGATCAAAGAGGGAGCAGTAAAGGAAGAGAAGATGTGAATGATTGTTATTTATAGGGGGAGTTATGTTAGTCAGTGAGGAGAACTACTTGTCTTGATGGTTAAAACAGTTTTTCACATCATATGTTGTCATTAATGAAAAAGGGGGATATTGTTGTAAGTATGGGCCTAACCAGTGTTGTCATTGATCATGTCAACATACTCCTGTTGTATTTATGTTAAGGATTGGATGAGTTATATGCTGAGGATATTGAGAAAATTAGTCCTATTAGAAACAGAGAAGAACAGTGAAGACAGTGAAGCTCTATGAAGTGAAGATCCTAGTTAAGATGAAGATCAAAGGATATGCATCAAAGGGTTTGTAGATATGTGTCTAAAGGTGATCCAGTAAAGATTTGAGAGGTCTGCACGAAGATTTAAAGAAGTTATGGCCATATGAGTAAAACTGGTTCTGCCAGATGTTCAGAGGTGACAGAGTGACACAAATAGGTTCGATGAGATCAGGAAATGCAATATCTTGTTGTGCAAATTTGGTGGAGTGTTTAGAAAGTCAATGTGAATTGATAACTCAATTGGTTCATGGTCTGGAGGTCTACAAGCATCTATTTCAATATGACAGTAATGACAGACTATGTTCTTGACATTCTAGATGAAGAAGAGAATGATTTTAGTAATCAGAAGTGGTGTGGATGATCTTGGTGAATTAGGTAAGCTTGCGGGGGTCTCTAGATTGTGTCTAGTTTGTGTTGATGGTTTGCATTGAAGATTGAGCTCATAATTTAAGAATTACTTCTGGATGATGATGTTCTTCCTAAAATTGGCCGACTGGATGATTTACACATCTTACGGATGATCTTAAAAATGTTCTGCGAAGCATGGCGTGTTCCTCAAAGAAGATTTAAGTCCCAGATCTGTGTGGCCAACAGAGTGGTGATTTGCATGAAGTATTTTGTAATAAGTCAAGTTGTATTTGTGTATTTGCTCTATAAAGTATGTCGACTTTGATGATTATCCCAAAGTCGATCTCTTGTATAAATAAGAGGTGTGAAGTCATTTTGAAAGTATCTGGGCTAAGATGAGAGTGTGGTTGAGAGGAGAAGAGTGAAAGGCAGAGAAGAAGTATTGAGCTTAAATGGAACTGACTCAAGCATGGTGAAGATGCTAATATTTAGTTCAAGTATGTAATATTTATTATTCTGTAGACAGTGTGTCTCCTGTAGGCAATGGGAATCTTGTGAGCAGTGTGCTCGGGTAGTGAGCCATAATTGGCATGTACCATTTTGTTCCTCTTATTCTTTTAATAGAGAATACAATCTTGGGTTAGTCACCCCATGGTTTTTCCCTTAACTGGGTTTTCCATGTTAAAATCTTGGTGTCATATGTGTTAATGTGTTTCTACTCTTGAATTATTGTATTGTGTTTCCATGATTGATTTATTATTATGCTACTAAATTACAAGAAGGATTTAAGAGGTTAATAAAAGGAAAGTTTTGGGACAACTAATTCACCCCCCCTCTTAGTTGTCTATCTTGAAACTAATAGAAAAACCAAACCCAAAGGTAATTGGAAGAATTTTGAACCAAAATGAGGTAGTTCAATAGAGTTTCAATATTGAGGAAGCTAGGAAAAATCATTGAACTTGGATGCTATCATGGTAAGAAAGGCCACATCAAGAGGAATTACAAGGAGAAAAAGAAAGAATACAATGAGATAGATGATGACTTATATTATAGAGCTTCTTAGGATGAATCAAATGTATTTTTTTGTCAATGTCACACTAGCTCACCGATGGAGACACATGTTGTAAATATGTACCTATGATGTGTTGTCATTGATGTCAACATATCTCTTTGTTAGAAATAGGGGAAACAGTGTAGATCGATAAAGTAGATTGCTTCACATTGCTAGAAAAATGAAGATCAAAGTATGTGGACCATAAAACTGTGTAGAGGATTGTCTGAAGTAGCTCTAGTTAAGATTTGTGAGGTCTGCATGAGAATTTGAAGAAGCTATGGCCATCTGAGTAGATCCAGGTTTTGCAGTGTTCAGAAGAGACAGAGTGATAGGAAATTGGTCCAGATTGCTCCATAATGAAAACTTATGATCGACAAGTCTAGAGGCATATTTAGGAAGTCAGTGTGTATCCTCAACTCAAGTGGTTCATGGTTTGGAGGTCCTCAAGCAATCCTTTTAGTGTGACAGTCATGGCAGATAGTGTTTCTAATGTACTAGATGAAGATGCAAGTGATTCTAATGATTTGGAGTAGTGTTGATGTTATTGTTGAATTCAATGTGCTTATTGAGGTCTTTGGATTGTGTGCCTGATGTGTTGGAGGTCTACATTGAAGATTGAGCTTGTTGTTGAAGTCTTCTTCCTTGGTGTTGTTGTTCTTCCCAATCTTGGCTGACCAGGTGATTCAAGCATGTTATAGATGATCTAAGAGAAATTATCTAGAGCGTAGCGTGTTGATCAAAGAAGATACAAGTCCCAACTATGTCTAGCTGATAGTACAGTGATCCACATTGAGTCAAGCAGACCTTGATGTTCATTCCATGGTTGATGAGTGTATAATTACTTGTGGATAAGTTGCGAAAGGTTGTCCTTGTGCTAAAATGATAAAATCCTGAGAAAGGTACAAAGGGAGAGTAGAGAAGAGGAGAATAAAAAGAATAAAAAAGTAAGGGATGAAGAGTTAGTGAAGAAGTGTTTTGGGGCAGAGCAGAAGTTTTGTGATTTTTTAATGGGACTAAACCAGGCATAATGAAGATGATATTTCTCAGTTCATTCTTTCTATATTAAACATAAAATCCTGTAGGCAATGAGACTCTTTGAGCAGTGAGCTCTAGGCAGTGCGCCCGAAGGCAATTCCCTTCCATTTCTTTTAAGTACTTTTAACAAGGTATGAATATTGTAGGTTAACCCCCATCGTGGTTTTCCCTTAACCATGTTTCCATGTAAAAAATAATGGTGTTGTGTGTGTTCATTTTGTTTCTACTCATGCGTTGTTAATTCATGCTTTAATGTTTACATCATATATTTGTGTCTAAGTTGTGAAAGAAGATTGAAATTAGGAAAGGTTAAAAGTTGTGGACAACTAATTCACCCCCCTCTTAGTTGTCCAACCTAATTCTAACAATTGGTATTAGAGTTGGTTCCTCTAAAAGAATCTTGATCACTTGAGGAGATCCAAGATGTCGACTTACAAGAAGGAAAGTCTGAGATTTGATGGAACAAATTACTCCCTTTGGAAGGTACGCATGCAGTATCATTTAAAATGTATGGGTGATGCCTTTTGGTTGATAACTAAGGATGAATATAAGATTATAGAAAAAGGTTCTACAACTCTAGATGAACTCAAGGATGCTGAATACAATATTTGAGCTAAAGAAGTGTTGTTGAGTGTCATGACTGATACAAACTTGACAAATGTCCTGGAATTGAAAACTACTCATGAAATCTGGAAAAAGTTGGAAACTCTGTATGAAGATGATAAATATGTCAAATGTGCCAATCTATAGAGCCTGAAGGGTAAATACGAAAGGTTGATGATGAGTGAAGATGAAAACATTTCTTCCTACATGTGGAAGGTGAATGAACTTGTGACTGGTATCAAGAGTGCTGGTGGAACATTGGAAGAATCAGAGATTGTTTCTAAAGTGTTCAAATCCTTATGTGTGGTATACAAACATAAAGTTGCTGCCATTGAAGAGATCGGGACTATGACAATTGTTACAAGGGATCAGTTGGTTGGTAAGCTTTCAGCATTTGAAATGAGTGAGTTTGGTGATTCTCTTCCAAAGTTTGAATCTGCATTTAAGGCCAGTGTTTATGGAAAACAAAGATATGATCCGAGTGAAAGCTCTTCAGGAAGATCAAGTAGATTTGCAAAGGCAAGAAAGGATCTTGAAGATAATGAAATAGAGGTCAGAGAACTTGAAGCCCTTACTGCTAAAAGACTTCCAAAAGGATCCGGTAAGTATGAAGAAAAGTTACCTCTGAAATGTTTTGCTTGTAATAAGGTTGGTCATTTTGCCTCTAGGTGTCCGGAGAGGGTTTCAAAGCCAAACCCTAAAAGGTCAAGGGCTCAAAAGAAATGTTACTATGTCCAAGAAGCTGATGAAGAAGGAGTCACAGATGATGAATCTAATATGGGTAGTAACTTGGGAAATGAATGGGTGTTCATTGCCATCAAAGAAGAAGATCCGATGTCTACTGAATCTACTAGCTGTGTGAATGTGGAAAGTGCCTTGGCTTCTCAGATTGAAGAAAAGGATGAATGGGTGATTGACAGTGGATGTTATCATCATATGACTGGTGATAAAAGTAATTTCATAAGTTTGGAAATATATGAAGGTGGAATCGTGAAGTTTGGAGACAATTCAGCTGGTAGAATTTGTGGTAGAGGATCCATCTCTTTTGATGGTAGGAATAACACTAATAATGTTTTGTATGTAGAAGGATTGAAGCATAATCTTCTTAGTGTTGGATAGTTGGTTTACAAAGGGTATGATCTCTGATTCAAGGATGGAAAATGCAAAATCTTAGCAAGCTCCGGAACTATGATTGCATCAGGTACACAAACTAAAGGTAACATCTTTCATCTAAGTGGTACTGGCAAAAGTTGTTTGATTACTCAGATTGATCAGATTTGGTTATGGCGTAGGAGAATGTGTCATGTGAAGTTTGATAATATTGTCAAGATAAGTTCTGCTCAGGCTGTGAGAGATCTTCCAAAACTTGTGAAACTTGAGAGCATGTGTAGAGAATGTCAATTGGGTAAATAGAACAAAACTTCATTCAAGAGTAAGAAAGAATCTTCAAGTGGGCTATTGGAACTTGTGTATATTGATCTATGTGGTCCTGTTAGAATTAAAAGTGTACAAGGAGATAGATATTTTATGTTGCTAATTGATTATTACCCCTAGATGATGTGGGTAACTTTCTTGAAATAAAAATTAGAAGCTCTTGACAAATTCAAGGTGTTCAAGGTTATGGTGGAGAATGAGATTGGTGTGAAGATAAAGTGTCTAAGATCTGACAGAGCTAGAGAGTTTACCTCCGGTGAGTTTGTTACATTTTATGAAAAGCATGGAATAAAAAGATAGTTATCTACTCCTAAGACTTCTCAGTAGAATGGATTTGTGGAAAGAAAGAACCAAACCATTCAGGAAGATGCTAGGACCATGATGATGGAAGCAAATGTTCCACAAGTCTATTGGAGGGAAGCTGTGAGTACTATTATCTACACTCTTAACTGGGTGCAGATCAAAGGTAATTCTGGTAAGACACCTTATGAACTATGGTTTGGTCATCCTCCCACTATGAAATATTTTAAAGTTTTTGGTAGTAAATGCTATATCAAAAGAGATGATGATCTAGGCAAGTTTGATGCAAGAAGTGATGAAGGAATATTTCTGGGTTACTCTACTCAAAGCAAGGCATACCAATGCTTCAACAAGAGATTAAAAGAGATTGTTGAAAGTGCTAATGTCAAGGTTGATGAGAACAAAGAAATACCTTCCAAGTCTTATGAATATGATTTAGATGATCAAGATGAAAGTCAAAGTCAAGGAAAGCAAGTTCAAACCCAAACTCAGATCCAGATTGATCCAAAAAATATAGTGACTCAAGAAGTTAGTGCAGATGTTGAGGAATGAGATCAAGAATTAGAAGTTCAAGAAATTCCCAAAACCCCCAGGTATGTATGGTTGAATCATTATGAAGATCAAATCATAGGAGATAAGAATAAACTAGAAGAAGAATTGCTGAAAATCAAGTAGAGTACATTGTTTGATTTCAAAGATTGAACCAAAAATAGTGAATGAAGCTTTTAATGATGAAAATAGGGTAAAAGCAATGGAAGAAGGATTAATGCAAATTGAAAATAATCATACATGGGATCTTGTTCCTAGACCTGAAAACAAAAATGTAATTGGAACCAAATGGGTCTTCCAAAATAAGCTGAATGAAGATGGTGAAGTTGTGAAAAACAAAGGATGGTATGCAAAGGATATTCTCAAATAGAGGAAATTGATTTTGAAGAAACATTTGCTCTAGTGGGAAGAATTGAAGCAGTCAAATTATTTCTTTCATTTTCTACTTTCAAAGATTTCAAAGTTTACCAGATGAATGTCAAGTCAGCTTTCCTAAATGGAGAGTTAGAGGAAGAAGTCTGCATTGAGTAACCAGAAGGATTACATTTGTCTGATAAAAAAGATATGGTCTACAGATTGAGGAAAGCTTTGTATGGACTTAAACAAGCCCTAAAAGCCTAGTATGCAAGATTATATAAGTATCTACTAAAGCTAGGATTTAGCAAAGACACAGCTGATAGTAATCTTTATTTCAAGATTGATCATGAGCACATCTTAGTTGTTGAGGTATTTGTTGATGATACCATTTTTGGTGGAAATGGAAGCATGTGTAAGAAATTTTCTGATCAGATGCAAAGTGAATTTGAGATGTCCATTTTTGGTGAAATGAATTTCTTCTTAGGTTTGCAAATCACTCAGTTAGATAAAGGTATCTTTATATCTCAGTCAAAGTATGTGAGAGAATTGTTGAAAAAGGTTGGAATGGAGGACTTAAAACCAGTAAGTACTCCTATGGTAACTGGATGTAAGTTGAGTAAAGATGATGATTCACCTAAGGCAGATTAGAAAAGGTATAGATCAATGATTGGAGGACTGCTTTATTTGATTTAGACTAGACCTGACATTATGAATGTAGTTGGACTTGTTGCTAGATTTCAAGATGGTCCTAGGGAATCCCATATTGTAGCAGTCAAAAGAATCTTTAGATATCTAAAGGGAACATCTAATTATAGCTTATGGTACCCAAAGGATAATGAATTCACTCTTCATGCATATACAGATGCTGATTGCGCAGGAGATGTGGATGATTGGAAAAGTACTAGTGGTGGTGTATTCTTCTTGGGAAGGAGATTGGTTTCTTGGTTGAGTAAAAAATAGGAGGCAATATCTCTGTCTACTGCAGAAGCAAAATATATAGTAGCAACAAGCAATTCTACTGAAGTCTTGTGGATGAAACAAATGTTGAAGGATATCAAAATTGAGTTTGAAGAGCATGTTACAATCTTCTATGATAATCCAAGTGCAATAAACATCTCAAAGAATCTAGTGTTGCATTCAAAGACAAAGCACATATCAATCAAGCTTCACTTTTTGAGAGAGAAGGTCAATGAGACTGAAGTTAGATTGGAGTTTATTTCTTCAAAGGATCAGATTGCATAAATATTCACCAAGCCTCTACCTAAGGATACTTTTGAGTATCTCATAGGGAAGCTAGGGGTTATTATCCCTCCTATTCATAACTAAGATGTACTAGTTGTTGCAAATATGGGTCTAAACAGTGTTGTCATTGATGTCAACATACTCATGTTGCATTAATGAGAAGGATTAGATGAGTTGTGTGCTGAGGATATTGAGAAAATAAGTCTCAATCAGGAACAGTGAAGAATAGTGATGACAAGAAAGTAAAAGTCCTCAATAGGTTGAGGATCAGAGGATGCAGTTTAAAGGGTTTGTACATATAAGTCTTGAGATGCTCCAATCAAGTTTTCAAAGGTCCGCATGAAGATCTGAAGAAGTTATGGTTGCTCAAGTAGAACCGGTTCCGACAGGCGTTCAGAGGTGACAGAGTGCCACAGATATGTCTGGTGAGATCCGAAATTTTGTTATCCCATTCTGCAGATTTGAGGGCGTGTTGAGGACATTCTTGTGAAGTATCAACTAGATTGGTTTGTGGGTTGAAGGTCCGGAAGAGCCTATTCATTTGTGACAGTGATGATATACTGTGTTCTTGAAGCTCCGGATGAAGGAGAGAAGAATTCCAGTAGGATGATGAAGTGTAGATGTTCTTGGTGATTCAAGGAAGGTTATGATAATCATGGATCATGTCCAGTTCATGTTAGTGGTCCGCATTGAAGTTAGATTTTGCATTTGAAGAATAACCATGAATATTGGTGTTCTTCTTGAGACTGGCTGACCAGATGTATTAAATGTCTTGCGGATGTTCTTGTAGGTGTTTGCCGACTTAGATGATTGTTCCTAAGTCGATGCCTTGTATAAATAAGGGATTATGAAGTCATTTTGAAGTGTGTCTTGAGGTGATGAGTGTGTGGTAGCGAAGAGAAGTGTGAAAAGTAGAGCAGAAGTAGTGGGCTTAAATGGAACTGATTCAAGCATGCTGAAGATGCTATTCTCTAGTTCATAAAGGTGATACTAATTCCTTTGTAGATAGTGTGTCTCTTGTAGGCAGTGAGCCTCTTGTGAGCAGTGTGCTCTAGTAGTGAGCCCTAATTGGCATGTGCCATTTTGTTCCTTCTATTCTTCTAATAGAGAATACATTATTGGGTTAATCACCCCGTGGTTTTTCCCTTAACCGGGTTTTCCATGTCAAAATCTTGGTGTCATGTGTTGATATGTTTCTACTTTTGATTTAAATGTATTATGGTTCATGATTAATATTATACTAATCACTAAAGAAGATTCAATTGTTTAAATAGAGAAAGTTTCACACAACTGATTCACCCCCCCTCTCAGTTGTATGCCCTAAGTCTAACAATTGGTATCAGAGCCAAGTTCCTCTAAAAGGAGCTTAACCTCTTGAGGAGATCTAGGATGTCATCATATAAGAAGGATAGTCTGAAGTTTGATGGAACCAACTTTTCTCTTTGGAAAGGTCGCATGAAATGTCACTTGTAGTGTATGGGAAAGGCGTACTGATCCATGGTCACAAAAGCATATGTACTTCCACAGCGTGGTCTGACAATCCTAAATGAAATCACAGATGCTGAAAATAATCTGCGAACCAAAGAGGCTCTTCTAAGCGCATTAACTGACTCAAAGCTCTCAAATTTTATTGACCTACCAACTGCCTATGAGATCTGGATTAAATTGGAACTTTTGCATGAAGGAGATGAGCATGTTAAATGTGCAAGGTTACAGAGTCTAAAAGGGAAATTTGAAAAACTGAAGATGAGAGATGATGAAAATATTACCACTTTTATGCCAAGAGTGAATGAGCTGGTTTGTGGAATTAGAAATTCTGGTGGAGTCTTGGATGAAAATGAGATTGTTGGTAAGATTCTCAGATCCCTTCCTGCCTCTTACAAAATCAAGGTTGCTGCCATTGATGAATTCAAATCCCATGCAACTGTCACAAGAGACCAATTAATTGGCAAACTGGCTACTTTTGAAATGACTAAATTTGGAGATGATCCCCCCAAAAATTGAATCTGCATTCAAACCTAGTCCCTCTATGAAAGGTAAACAAGGATTTGATCTAGGAGAGAAATCATCAAGGAATTTGTCATGGTATGGAAAAGCAAGAAAGGACTGGAAGAAGAAGTAGAAACTGCTCAACTTGAAGCCCTCATTGCAAAGAGACTACCAAGAGGATCTAGTAAGTATGAAGGAAAATTGCCTTTTAAGTGTTTTAACTGTAATAAGATTGGTCATTTTGCCTCAAAATGTCTGGAAAGATTTTCAAAGCCAAATCCTAACTGATCAAGGTTCCAAACGAATTGTTACTATGTTCATGAAGAAGATTATAATGAAGGAGTAACAAATGATGAATCAGAGACAGGAAACAAATCTGGAAGTGAATGGGTGTTTATTGCCATCAAGGAAGAAGAACCAATATCCTCTGTATCTGTCAATCATAAAGTTGTAGAAAGAGTTCTGGCTGCCCAAGTTGAAGAAAAGAATGAGCTGGTTTGTGGAAGAGGAAGAGGAACTATTTCTTTTAATGGAAGAAACAAAACTAGTAATGTACTATATGTTGAAGGTTTGAAGCACAATTTTCTCAGTGTTGGACAGTTGGTGGACAAAGGCTATGATCTCTAATTCAAGGATGGAAAATGCAAAATCTTTGAAAGATCTGGAACAGAGATTGCATCCGGTACTCAAACTAAAGGTAATATCTTCCACTTGATTGGTACTAGTAAAAGCTGCTTATTTGTTCAAGTTGAT
Organism: Cunninghamia lanceolata; assembly: GCA_027924645.1. Classification (NCBI taxonomy): domain Eukaryota; kingdom Viridiplantae; phylum Streptophyta; class Pinopsida; order Cupressales; family Cupressaceae; genus Cunninghamia; species Cunninghamia lanceolata. The sequence continues at coordinate 4,680,011 of BSBN01000194.1, forward strand.
CAGAGTTGGTTATGCCATAGAAGGATGTGTCATGTGAATTTTGATAATATCATCAAGATAAGCAATACTCAGGCTGTAAGAGATCTTCCAATATTGGTGAAACCTACTAACAACTTGTGCAAGGAATGTTAATCGGGTAATATGAGCAGAGTCACATTCAAAAGCAAGGAACTATCTTCTACCAGACTATTGGACTTAGTTCACACCGATCTTTATGGTCCGGCAAGAACCAGAAGTATTCAAGGTGATAGATACTTCATGCTGCTAATAGATGACTATTCCCGGATGATGTGGGTAACCTTTCTAAAGGAGAAATCAGAAGCTCTTGAGAAATTCAAAATATTCAAGGCTATGGTAGAGAATGAAACTGGATTAAAGTTGAAATGTATGAGGTCTGATAGAGGTGGAGAATTCACATCCAGTGATTTCATAGAATTCTGTGAGAAACAAGGAATTAAGAGACATATGTCTACTCCGAGGACTCCACAGCAGAATGGAGTAGTAGAGAGAAAGAACCAGACCATCCAGGAAGCATCTAGGACTATGATGATGGAAGCAAATGTTCCTCAGATCTATTGGAGAGAAGTTGTCAGCATTGTAGTCTATACTCTTAATCGAGTTCAAATCAAAAGCAATACCGGTAAGACCACTTATGAACTTTCGTTTGGCATTACTCCTACTGTTAAATATTTTAGAGTCTTTTGTAGCAAATGTTACATCAAAAGAGATGAAGATTTAGGCAAGTTTGATGCTAGAAGTGATGAAGGAATATTCTTGGGTTACTCTACTCAAAGCAAAGCATACCGGTGTTATAACAAGAGACTAAGAAAGATGATAGAAAGCACAAATGTAAAGGTTGATGAGGGAATAGAGAAACCCTCAAGGTTTTATAAATTGATGAAGATGATCAGAATGGTGTTCTAGTTCAAGGAGCTCAATCCTCTTCTGAAAATCAGATTCAGATTTATCCAGTAAATCAGGAAGAAGAGATAGGTCTGAATGAGCCTAATCAAAAAGCAGAAGTGCAAGAAACTCCCAAAGTTCCAAGGTATGTAAGACTGAACCACTCTGAAGATCAAATTATAGGTGACAAAAGCAAAGGTGTGCAAACTAGAAAGAAAATTGCTCAAAATTCAGATGAATATTCTCTGATTTCAAAGATTGAACCTAAGACAATAAATGAAGCCTGCAATAATGAAAACTGGACCAAAGCAATGGAGGAAAAATTGATGCAAATTGAGAAAAATCACACTTGCGAGCTTGTTCCCAGACCTAGAAACAAGAATGTGATTGGAACCAAATGGGTCTTCTAGAACAAACTAAATGAAGTTGGTGAAGTAATCAGAAATAAAGCCAGATTGGTTGCAAAGGCTACTCTCAAATAGAAGGAATTGATTTTGAAGAAACCTTTGCTTCGGTGGCAAGAATTGAACCAGTCAGATTATTTCTTGCATTTGCTACCTTTAAGGATTTCAAGGTGTATCAGATGGATGTCAAATCTGCTTTCTTGAATGGTGACTTAGAAGAAGAAGTGTACATTGAACAACCGGATGGATTTCAGTTATCTGAGCATGGTGATATGGTCTGCAAATTAAAGAAGGCATTGTATGGACTAAAGCAAGCCCAAGAGCATGGTATGAAAGACTGGACAAACATCTTTTGAAGATTGGTTTCAACAAAGGTACTGTTGATAGTAACCTATATTTCAAAATTGATCATGAAAACATTTTGATTGTTGAAGTATTTATTGATGATATCATCTTTGGAGGAAGAGACAGTATGTGTAAAACATTTGCAAATCAAATGAAAAGTGAATTTGAGATGTCAATGCTCAGTGAAATGAATTTCTTCTTGGGTCCGGTAATTACTCAGACAAAGAAAGGAATCTTTATTTCTTAGACCAAATATGTGAAAGAATTGTCGAAGAAATTTGGAATGGAAGATTCAAAGCCAATGAACACTCCCATGGCAACCGGATGTAAGTTGAGCGAAGATGATGACTCTCCTAAGGTAGATTAGACAAAGTACAGATCAATGATTGGAGGATTATTGTATCTCACTCAAACTAGACCAGATATAATGAAGGTTGTTGGTCTTGTGGTGAGATTCCAGAATGATCCCAAAGAATCTCATGTTATGGCAATCAAAAGGATTTTTAGGTACTTAAAAGGAATAGTTGAGTATGGTCTGTGGTATCCTAGAGATCATAATTTTTCTCTTCATGCATATACAGATGCAGATTGGGCAGGAGATGTGGATGACAGGAAGAGTACCAGTGGAGGAGCATTCTTTTTGGGAAAAAGATTGGTTTCTTGGCTAAGCAAGAAACAACAGGCAATATCCCTATCCACAACTGAAGCAGAATACATTACAGCAGTAGGTAGTTGCACTCAAGTTTTGTGGATGAAGCAGATGCTAAGAGATATTAAAGTAGAATATGAGGAGCCTATCACAATTTTTTGTGATAATTCAAGTGCAATAAATATTTCTAAAAATCCAGTGTTGTATTCTAAGACTAAGCATATATCTATCAAGTTTCACTTTCTAAGAGAGCAAGTGAACAAAGATGAAGTCAGATTGGAGTATGTGCCATCCAAGGATCAAATTGCAGATATCTTTACTAAACCTCTTCCCAAGGACTCTTTTGAGTTTCTTAGGGAGAAGTTAGGAGTTAATTCCCCTCCGATGATGAACTAGGATGCACTGATGTGCATCAATCTGATGGATATCACAGTCATATCTTGTGATCTAGATTGATGATAAGGGAGCTACTACTCAGGGGGAGCACTGGTATGTTATGAAGTAATGAAGTTGCAAGGATGAGCCCTTTTCCATTGATGTCAAAGGGGGAGAGAAGACATGTGAAAAACAAGTGGTTGCTGATCAAAGGGGGAGCAATAAAGGAAGAAAAGAGATGTGAATAGTTGTTTCTGTTAGGGGGAGTTGTGACAGCAAAGAGTTCTTGTCTTGATGGTTTTTCACATCATATGTTGCCATCAATGACAAAGGGGGAGATTGTTGCAAGTATGGGCCTAAACGGTGTTGTCATTGATGTCAACATACTCATGTTGCATTAATGAGAAGGATTAGATGAGCTGTGTGCTGAGGATATTGAGAAAATAAGTCTCAATCAGGAACAGTGAAGAATAGTGATGACAAGAAGGTAAAAGTCCTCAATAGGTTGAGGATCAGAGGATGAGGCTTAAAGGGTTTGTAGATATAAGTCTTGAGATGCTCCAATCAAGTTTTTAGAGGTCCACATGAAGATATGAAGAAGTTATGGTCGCTCAAGTAGAACCAGTTCCGGTAGGTGTTCAAAGGTGACAAAGTGCCACAGATAGGTCCGGTGAGATCTAGAATTTCATTATCCCATTCTGAGGATTTGAGGGAGTGTTGAGGACATTCCTGTGAAGTATCAACTAGATTGGTTCATGGGTTGAAGCTCCGGAAGAGCCTATTCATTTGTGACAGTGATGACAGACTATGTTCTTGAAGCTCCAGATGAAGGAGAGAAGATTTCCAGTAGGATGATGAAGTGCAGATGTTCTTGGTGATTCAGGGAAGGTTATGATAATCATTGGATCATGTCCAGTTCATGTTAGTGGTCTATATTGAAGTTAGAGTTTGCATTTGAAGAATAACCATAGATATTGGTGTTCTTCTTAAGACTGGCCGCCCAGATGTATTACACATCTTGCGGATGTTCTTGTAAGTGTTTGCCGACTTAGATGATTGCTTCTAAGTCGATGCCTTGTATAAATAAGTGATTGTGAAGTCATTTTGAAGTGTGTATTGAGGTGATGAGTGTGTGGTAGCGAAGAGAAGTGCGAAAGGAAGAGCAGAAGTATTGGGCTTAAATGGAACTGATTCAAGCATGCTGAAGATGCTATTCTCCAATTCATAAAGGTGATACTAATTCCTTTGTAGACAGTGTATCTCTTGTAGGCAGTGAGCCTCTTGTGAGCAGTGTGCTCAGGCAGTGAGCCCTAATTGGCATGTGCCATTTTGTTCCTTCTATTCTTCTAACAGAGAATATATTCTTGTGTTAATCACCTCATGGTTTTTCCCTTAACCAGGTTTTCCACGTCAAAATCTTGGTGTCATATGTGTTGATATATTTCTTATTTTGATTTAAATGCATTATGGTTCATGATTAATATTATGCTAATCACTAAAGAAGATTCAAGTGTTTAAATAGAGAAAGTTTCGCACAACTGATTCACCCCCCCTCTCAGTTGTATGCCCTAAGTCTAAGACTAGTGTGTATTAGTCCGGTGGAATTCACAGTCATATCTTGTGATCCAGATTGATGTTAAGGAGATATTACTTAGGGGGAGTAGTAAGTATGCAAAATTTGGAGATTAGTCTAAAACAAAAATGGGGAGAAAATATTGCAAATATGTGCCCTTTGCCATTGATGTCAAAGGGGGAGAGAAGTCATGCGAAAAACTAGTTTCTTGTGAAAGGGGGAGCAGTGAAGAAAGTGGTTGCAAAAGAGATAAGAGAAAGGGGAGAAATTCTTGTCTTGATGGTTGAATCAGTTTATCACATCATATGTTGCCATCAATGACAAAGGGGGAGATTGTTGCAAATATGTGCCTATGATGTGTTATCATTGATGTCAACATATCTCTTTGTCAGAAATAGGGCAAACAATGTAGATTAATGAAGTAGATTGCTCCGCATTTGTAGAAGAATGAAGATCAAAGTGTATGGATCATATGGCTGTGTAGAGGATTATCTGAAGTATCTCTAGTTAAGATTTAAGAGGTCTGCATGAAGATTTGAAGAAGCTATGGCTATCTAAGTAGAACTGAGTTTTACAGTGTTCAGAAGAGCCAGAGTGACAGAAAATTGTTCTAGATTTCTCCATAATGAAAACTTATGATCTGTAAATCTAGAGGCATGTTTGGGAAGTCAGTGTGTATCCTCAACTCTAGTGGTTCATGGTTTGGAGGTCCACAAGCAATCTTTTTAGTGTGACAGTCATGGCAGACAGTGGTCCTGAGGTACTGGATGAAGATGCAAATGATTATAATGATTTGGAGTAGTGTGGATGTTATTGTTGAATTCAATGTACTTGTGGAGGTCTCTAGATCATGTGCCTGCTGTGTTGGAGGTCTGCATTGAAGATTGAGCTCGTTGTTGAAGTTTTCTTCCTTGGTGTTGTTGTTCTTCCTAGTCTTGGCTGACTAGATGATTCAAGCGTGTTGCGGATGATCTAAGAGCAATTCTTTGGAGCGTAACATGTTGATCGAAGAATATACAAGTCCTAGCTATGTTTGGCCAATAGTACAGTGATCTACATTGAGTCAAGCTAACCTTGGTGTTCAATCCAAGGTTGATGAAGCATATAATTACTTATGGATAAGTTGTGGAAAGTTCTCCTTGTGTGAAAATGATCAAATTGTTGGCAAGAGACACTGCTTCACATTGAAAGGTGTCGTCATTGAAATCAACTAAGATCTTCTCAATCATCTGTATAACACAATTTGTTCACACAGGAAGTCAAAATCAGAATTTGTCTAAGTCTGGGTAGTCAGGAACAAAGCAGGTGACAAGGTCTGGTATCTTGGTCTGGATCTCTCCGATGGAAAGGTATGGTTTGCTATGGATCTAAGGTAGTTGTAATTATTATCAAGACAATCTAAATCTAAAGTTTTGTTCTTTGATGATGAAGGACTCAAAAGATATTAGCTTTTGAGTATCAAGTTTTAGTTTGACAGAACAGACAGAAGAAGAATAGGCTAACCTTGTGAATGATCTTAATTCTAGATGTATAGAAGTTGTTTATTGGGCAATTGGTGATGACTAGTGATGGTAGATGACATGTTCGATGATTTATGAATGCAAGTTTTGATCCGCAACTCATATTATGTATGGATCTAGCTGATAGAGAAGAGTACTCAAGAAAGTTTCTTAATGTTATTGAAGCTGACTAGTAAAATGATTGTAGATCATGTTGCAAATATATATAGCCGATGGAATTGGATGTTTTTGGTGATTGTGGTGTGCAAATAAAGTATAAATGTGAGAAGAATAGAAATCTAAGGTCCAAATGAACGCAGAGTAGTAAGAAGAGTGAGAAAAAATGAAATGTGTAAAATTAGTTTTTTCACTTAACCAAAACTGAAACTCTTGCATGGGTAGATGCTATTTATCAGTTCAAAATCAGTGCCATTCTCCTATAATCTTTCTAGATTCAGTGAGCCTCCATTTGAGCAGTGAGCTCTGGGCAATGAGCCCAAATGCATGTGCATTCTTTTTTGTAAAAATACTTTTAACGGGGTACTAATTCTTGTGGGTTAACCCCCACCATGGTTTTTACCTTAACCAAGTTTCCACATTACAAATCTTGGTGTCAATTATGTTTTTGTGTTACTGCTCTTACACTTATGATTCTTATTTTTATGGTTAAGTTATTACATTGTTATTAAGTGGTAAAAGAAAAAATTAATTGTAGAAAGTTCCAAAGTTTTGAGACAACTGATTCACCCCCCCTCTCAATTGTTTGTCCTACTGCCAATAGTTGGTATCAGAGCAAGGTTCCTTTGAAAAAGTTTAACAGCTTAAGGAAGATCTAGGAAGGTAGTAAAAATGGATCAATATGACCTTCAAGGGAAACTTAATCTTGCCCTAGATGATCTTGAGTAGTCCAAGGCAAAAGTCCAAGAGCTACAAGATAATCTCAAAAAGGCTGAAGACTTCATTGAGATCCTAAAAAAAAATTGAGCAAATCCAATGCAAAAGGAAAGGAACAATGTCTTCAACTGGGAAATCATTATGAAGACAAGGCCCTGAAAGAGAAGACAAAGGAATGTGAAAAGTTAGCTAAAGAAGTTATTCTAAAACATGAGATGGAAATTGGGGTGATGAGACTAACCAAGGAAATTGAAGATAGGAAAAAAGCTATAGAAGAGATGAATCAAAATCTGAAAGAGAGAACTAAAGAATGCTGCAGATTGGATGGAATAGTAGGTCTCCTAGAATCTAATCTACAAAAAAGTAGAAATAATGAGAGAGAACTTGAGAGACAAATTATTACTCTCAGACATGACCTAAAAATTGCAAATGAGTATAAGGAGAAGTTCAAGATAAGCTCGGCTAAACTTGAAGCACTAATTGAAGGTCAAAAAAAGGATGATGAAAAACATGATCTTAAATATGAAAAAGGTGAAAGCTTTAGATCCAGACAAAGAAATTTTTAACCAAGGAATAGGAGAAATAGTACTAGAAATCCTCTGGTAAGACAACCTAATGCTCAAAGATATCCATCATTCAATGGAAATTGTTTCAATTGCAATAAATTTGGTCATAGAGCTACTCAGTGCAAAAGGAGTGTAAATCATGATGATCCATGCTTCTTTGGTCAATGCTTCAAGTGTAAGAGGTATGGTCATAGATCAGATGAATGTAGAAATATGATAATGAATAATGCTAACAATAGAGGAATTAGAAATTCTTTCAATGGTTCCTGTTTTGTTTGCAATGGGTTTGGACACATGGCTAATCAGTGCAGATCAAAAGAAAATCAGGTTTATAAGAAAAGAAATGTCATGTGTTTTAACTGCAATAAATTTGGTCATATTGCAAGATTCTGAAGAAGTAGGAACAATGGAAGAAGAGGTCTAGTAAACAGAAAACTGGATGAGCAAAAATAAAATAGAGGCAAAAGGAAAATTTGTGTGAATGAGATACGGAGTGAAATGAACAAGATTTAGATGAAGAAAGATACAATAAACAATGGTGATGGGTCCACACCAGAAGTCGGTGCTAACAATTCCTCCAGGAATTAAGTCTGAAGCTCTAGCTCACGGGGAGTTGCATTGAACATCAAATTCCCCCGGTGAGTAAGTGGGTGCCTAAATCTGGCACAATAAAAGAGGATATTTTTTGAATTGGTTTAGAACCTTTGGAAGGATTTTTGGAAGAAAAGATGTTGATATGAAAACTTGCTGAGTGATTCATGAAGAACTATAAAAAATAGAGTAACCAGATAAAGTTAGGGCAACACATTTATTACAATGCCAAATTAGGTTTTGCAAAAGATAAAAGGTCACTTGGTCACACATTTGAATCACTTTGCATTCAAAGGAAATAAGAAGAAGAGAATTTGAGCTACAAATCTAGAGACTGAAGCACTATGAGTGAACTCAACCGGCATTTGATCAACCCTAACCCCGCGGAAGAAAAAGGTACTTCTCTGTGAAGCTTTGAATTTGAAATTTGTTGAGATGGCTACTCCTCATGTTGTTAACATTATTGAAAGACCTTGACTCAAATTTAAGAAGCATCCTCACAAATCAATAGATGTCCACCCATTAGGTGCTTTTTCAAGTGTTTTGTATGGTGTGCTACATGTTGAAGACATTAGGGTTTATATTCATGCAAACTTAGATGAACTTGGAGATTCAAGGTATGTAAACTTGTTTGAGAAACAACTCAGGGATAAAAATCACAAACTTAAACCTGAGTATAAGGCACTACAAGATAAACACTTTATTCAGATCATGGGGTTTCCAACATTTGATGAGGATGAATGGGTCCAATATGTTTTGAGTTGGATGCATGATGAATTAATTTGGTTTTTAAAACCATTCAAGATTACCAAGGATGCTGTCAGAATTGTAACCAGGTTAAACTCAACTGGTGGCTTGCCCATGCTAAAAGCTATGAAAAACTAGATAGTGACTGATGCTACTTGTGCCAAATTTGACAAAAGGGCAATGACCATTAATGACATTATAGAACCGGATGTCAAATTTGCTTCCATGGTGATTGGGTACAAGATTTACCACTCGAGTAGAGAAAATTATGTCTTCAAAATAGCCATATCTGCTACATACAAGATGCTAAAGGAAAAAAATGATTATGACTTGTGTGAATTACTACAGAATCAACTGATTAAAAATTTAAACAAAATCAAGAAAGATAAGAAAAACACTTTCAAGTATGGTACATTGATTCTATGTCTATTCTTTTACTTTACGAATGAGGTACCTAGGGTAAAAGGTGTGCACTGAACTAAGGATGAGCCACTTGCCATTCAGATCATAGATCATCTTCGCAACATTGGTGATTTCAAATCTTAGAAAACTACAATATGGGGTTACTTCAAGAATTTTCAGAGTATAATGCACTTAAGGAAAATAATCCCTAATTCAATTGTTGAGAATTACAAAAATGAAATATGCTTCATGGTTGATACTGATCAGTGTCTAATGGAAGTAGTAGAACCTAGAACAGTTTGGATCATGCCCGTGGGGTATGAAGTAGATGAAAAAATCTTGAATATGTATGCTCAACATCTTCTAAGAAAGCCTAAAGATAGAACGGTTGAAAGATTTGGAACTTATGAGGAGTTGAATTTAAAACTACATACTGAACTTAGAGAACCTAAAACTAATAGAAAAGTAAGAAAAGAAGTTGAGTAGTTAGCTAAAAATTTGGGCCTAACTAAGGAGGCTATGAGAAAATTCAGAGAAAGAACTGAAAAGGCTGAGAAATAGAAACATGATAAGAAACAAATAGGTGCTTCGGTCGAACTCGCTTCCACTTCAAGAACTACTAGGAGCTCTACTACTGCCCCTGTTCCTTCCAAGACTGCAAAACTAGAATCAAAATCATCCAGAAAATGGGAGGAAAGGAAGAAAACAAAAGCATGCCAGACCTACGGAAGCATAACAGAAGAAGAAGAAGATACAAATTTTGACATTGAAATGAAAGAACTAAAGGCCACCGAAACAAAAGATACAAAAGTAACCAAAGAAAAGTCCTCTAGAAGCAAAAGGGCTAGTAAAAAGCAACAAATAGAAGCATATAAGGAATATCTTGAGAAGCCTACACTTCCCCAGGAGGATGTGATAAAGTCAATTACTATAGATGGTAATCTAAAACCCATGATTGAAATCTATGATGAGTAAAGTGATGTAGATAAAAGGGTGTTGGCAAAAGCAACTATCAGATATCTCAACATCTACAGTAAGGCACTGATTGAGATAACTTCTGAGTTGCCACAAAGTCTGGCAAATATTTTGGATTTGAGAAAAGAAAATGCCAAAAGAAAGGACATGGAGATCAGGGAACATAAGCTGATAAATTTTTGTCCTTAGATTTCACCTGATCATATAGATATGATATTCAAGGAAGTCAAAGATGACTTTAGAAGCAAAAAAAAGAATGAACAAACTCATGGTTGGAGAAACAAGTGAAATCATTGAATAAACTCAAGAAATTCTTTTAAAAGCATTGAAAAGCACAATTTTCCCATAGTCACAGAAGAAGTTCTAGATGGTGAAGAAGAGAACATCTTCGAGCATAAATCTAAGTTGAGTGAAGCCTCTATTCTGAAAGTGGAACAAGTGAATCGGGAGGATACAAAAATGATGGATAAAGTAGTTGATGTAGGAGATACTCCTAATCCACATTATCAATCAAGAAAAGAAGATAATATTACTACTTCACAGAGCCTTCTGGATCAGGTAGCAAGTGGTGAACAAATAGAAAAGAGTCCATCTACAAAGAACATAGAGAAAAGTAAAGAAGAGAAAAAGGAAGAAAAAACAAAGAAAGATAAGGCAAAAGAAGATGATGCAAATGTTGAAGCACCTAAAGAAGATACTGAGAAAACTGATGAACAAAACGATGGTTTAGAAAATGTTGCAAGAGACATTGTAGATGCAGTGAAAAGTCTTGTTGAAAAAGAGATGATTGTGCTTGATGAGTCTGAACTACTCCAAGGTCTAGCCAGTCCAAATGCTCTCTCTCCAATTCAATTGATGAAAATACCATCATTCACCCAAGTAAAGGCTAGAGAAAAGATGTTAAAGTTCCACATGGAGGACAATGAGCTACTAGGGCTTACAACCAAGATTTTGGAAAAATCAACACCTTCCTACTAGAAGAGTCCATCTGATTCCCCCCCCTGACATCTAAAAAATATTTTAAGTTTTGTAAATACTCATTTTGAGTCCTTGGAGAAGTCTACAGAGACAAAAGTCAGAAGTGAATTTTTGGATAAGAGATTTAGTGAACTTAAGAGTCTGATAGGGTATGATAGGACTATATTTGCTATTAGTATAAAGAGTGTTCAAAATGCTCTAAGTGATGGAAGTGATATATATAAATTTTGTCTATCCTAGACCAAAGTAAGGATATTGAAAAGAAGATAAAGGAACAAGAACTGAAATTGTCAAATCTATCCTATAATCATGATCCTCTAACTATTTCACCCATAAGTCAGGAATGTCATGTAATTAGCTTGACTAATGAGATAAAGAGACTTGTTAAAAAAAAAAGGAAGCATTATGAAGAGAATGTGTGAGCTTCAGGGATTGATTGCCCCTAAGTTAGAGACAATGTATAATGCCCTATTTAATGTTCAGACTGCAATTCAGACTAGTGATACATCAGATCTATCAAAGGCAGAAGCATATTCATTTTTGTTGAGTGGGCACATCTCAATTTTGGATGGAATGAAGAGTACTTGGGCCTCTGAACTTGTGTAAATAAAAACCAACTTTATAGACATTCTCAAGTTCATGTGAATAGAACTTAATGACTACTTGTACATATGTGGCAGTATACACAGAATTTTGAGAGAATTTTGGCTTGTGAACTCCACTCTTTGCCACTGATATCAAAGGGGGAGTGAAGAGCAATGAAAAATGAGGAATCTAGCAAAGGGGGAGCATTGGAAAGAAGTATGAACAACAATATGGGGCACAAGTAAAGGGGGAGTTATTCTAACACTTAGTCATTTTTCACTAAGTGTTTCCATCAATGCCAAAAGGGGAGATTGTTGGCAAGAGACACTACTTCACATTAACAGGTGTTGTCATTGATGGCAACTATGATCTTCCCAATCATCTGCATAACACCGTTTTTTCACACTAGAAGTCAGAATCATAATTTGTCTAAGTCTAGCCAGTCATGAATAGAACAGGTGATAGGGTCTGATATCTTGGACTGAATCTCTTTGGTGGAAAGGCATGGTTTGCTACAGATCTAAGGTAGTTACAAGCATTGCCAAGACACTCTAAATCCATATTTTTGTCCTCTGGTGATGAAGGAATCAAAAGATATTAGCTTCTAAATCTCAGGTTTTAGTTTGACAGAACAGACATAAGAACAGGCTGACCTTGTGAATGATCTTGATTTTGGATGTATAGAAGTTGTTTATTGGACAATTGGTGATGACTAGTGATGGTATCTGACATGTTTGATGATTTGTGAATGCAAGTTTTGATCCACATCTCATATTATGTATGGATCTAGCCGACAGAGCAGAGTACTCAACAAAGTTCTAAATGTTCTTGAAGTCGACTAGTAAAATGATTGTAGATCATGTTGCGGATATATAGACGATGGAATTGGATGTTTTTGGTGAGTGTGGTATGCAAATAAAGTATAAATGTGAGAAGAGTACAAATCAAAGGTGTGAATGAAGGTAGAGCAGTAAGAAGGGTACAACAAAGATGAAATGTGTAAGATCAATTTTTTCACTTAACTAGAATTGAAACTCTTGCATGGGTAGATGCTATTTATCAATTCAAAATCTATGCCATTCTTCTATAATCTTTCTATAGGAAGTGAGCCTCCATTTGAGCAATGAGCTCTAGGTAGTGAGCTCAAATGCATGTGCATTCTCTTTTGTAAAAATACTTTTAACAGGGTATTAATTCTTGTAGGTTAATCCCCACCATGATTTTTCCCTTAACTGATTTTCCACATTAAAAATCTCGGTGTCAAGTAAGTTTTTGTGTTGCTGCTCTTACACTTATGATTGCTATTTTTATGGTTAAGTTATTAAATTCTTATTAAGTGGTAATAGAAGAAATTAACTACAGAAAGTTCTAAAGTTTTGAGACAACTGATTCACCCGCTTCTTAGTTGTCTGTCCTATTTCCAACAAAATCCCTAAGAAAGGTACAAAGGTAGAGTGAAGAAGAGGAGAAGCAGAAGAATAAGAGCAATAATGGATGAAGAGTTGGTGAAAAGTGTTTTGGGGCAGAGCAAAAGTTTTGTGAGATTTCAATGTGACTGAACCAAGCATAAAGAAGATGCTATTTCTCAGTTCATTCTTTCTGTATTAAACATAAAATCCTGTAGGCAGTGAGCCTCTTTGAGAAGTGAGCTCTGGGCAGTGCACCCAAAGACAAGTGCCTTCCATTTCTTTTAAGTACTTTTAACAGGGTACAAATCTTGTGGGTTAACCCCCAGCGTGGTTTTCCCATAACTGGGTTTCCAGGTAAAAAATTCTGGTGTTATCTTTGTTCATTTTGTTTCTTCTCATGTGTTGTTAATTAATGATTTAATGCTTACATCATTGATTTGTTTGTAAGTTGTGAAAGAATATTGAAATTAGAAAATGTTAAAATTTGTGGACAACTGATTCACCTCCCCCCTCTCAGTTGTTCAACCTAATACCAACAAGACATCTATTGGCTTGAACCAAAATCCTCATTATAGTATCATATTGGAACATTGAAGCCTGAGTCTAAACACAACTTTACATTCAATCCCTTGGCCAATTTTGTCACTACTCAATAAAGCCTACACACATTTTCCCCTAATCCATGGAAATGCCCAAAATGGTAGTTGGAAAAAACTTCTACCTCACTATTAGTACCCCTTATATAATCATGTAAGAGATATATATCAGTAGCCATGGAGAGTCAAAATGCTAACTCGAGGATTGAGCAACATCAAAAATGTTTCTTTTTCCCACTAACTACTTGAGATCAAGAAGGAGTCTGGCCATTATTGCTCTAATACAAACACAAGGTGTATCATTTATGTTCTTGGCTAATTACCAGATCAACATTACACAAAATCTCAAGTTAGGATTAGCAATCTCTTTCTCTAGGTATGCTACAAAATTCCAAATGATATCTTCTCCAACAATTCTCTCCTTATGCCTTCTCCCACCAATATTGGGGCTTATCTTATTTACTCTTTCCACCCCTCACTGTTTTTCTTTTCCAACGTTTGAGGATGAGGTCATTGCTTTCAATCCTATTCAAAAATTAATGTTCTAAAGTACATAAAAGTACACAATAAAAAATAACACATAATGAGAGAAACACCAACAAGCTTATGTGCCCATCTTCCTTTCCCACTCGACCAAATAGTCCATGGCAAGTACCTCTATATTGATTTTACCTTCCCTATCACCATCAAGTCGCAATACATGGTTTAATGATTTTAGCTACCTCATGAAGTAATGTCAAAAATCATTCCATAATTTTTTTAATTCAAAAGGATATTAAAAAATAAATAAATAAATTTAAAAAAAAAAAAAAACTTACAAAGTAAACTTTCAAATGCCTTTTTTTCAAGGTTACACAAAATTTCTAGGAAAAAGATACTCGAGCTCACACGGCTGTATTTGGCGACGAGATGTGCATAGAGAAGGAAATTTGAAATCCTAAATATTTAAGAGGTACTCTTGAGAGAATGAGTACATATGTTATTCAATTATCGAAATGATGGAACGATTATATATTATTTCTAATTTGATTATTTATTTATTTATACAAATAAAATTTAGTAATATCTGTTGGTATTTTAAGTATATTGGTAAAACTAATTTAACAAACCTATCTAACTACATACAAAAAATTAATCTAAATTTGATGTTCAGTTCTTATCAACTCTCTAATGGAATCAAAAACCTATGATATTTACGAGATACACTCCAAGAGAAAAGGAAATTTCAAAACGTCTCCAAAATTATTGATGGAGATGGAAAGATGGCTAAATGGATAATATTTTCAAGGTCTAATATCAGATATGACTCTATATAAACCAAGCTTATGTACAGAACAAAAACACAAACAAAAGTTTGGTTATAGAATCTGGCAATGGCAGACCACAAGAAAGCTATAGCACTTCTTCTTGTTATTACATGTATGTCAATATGTTGTGCTCGTCCAATAGAACCTTCCATTCTCTCTCCAATTGCTAAGGTACATAGACCAGTGCATGCTGTGGAGACTAAGGGTCCCTATAAGCTAATAGTAATTACAGTAATAACAATTTTATTGCAAAGTTTGATAGTCTGCACTATATCAAAACATTAATAAATGTCCTTGTATTTAAGAGTGTTTTGCTAGTAATGGATGCAATTGTTGTATAAAATAGAAAAGATAGTATTCACCACAATGATAACAAATTTATTACGAAGTTTCATAGTTTGCACCACATCGAAAGATAAACATATGACCTTTGTATTGGCTTCGATCTATAATCTGACGATAGCATCAACATGATTTGTATTGGCTTTGATCTTTAATTTTTATGATAGGCCTAACCTAATTGAAACAATGATGTTGCAGAGAGTTGAGCGGATAGAAGTGGAGATGGATGATGTTATGAAATTAGGTAAGAGGCCGCATGTTGTTTCTACTGATAGTGTTCCAGCTCCTTTCGAGCTAACTGAAGTGAAATTGGATGATGCAAAGAGTTTTTCCAAGCCAGTATTCAGTAAGTTACCAAAGGGACCTGTTCCTCCCTCTGGGCCTTCTGGTGGAGAAAGCGGACCTGTTCCTCCCTCTGGATAAATTGGAAATTTGTAGAGAGCTCCGCTACTATCGCCTTCCCCTATTCACAGAATAAGCGGCTGTTTGACAAAGTTCAAATTATGCCAGGAGAGCATTCATTTATTAGGTCGAATGAAATAAAGTTCAAATCATGAAAAATGTTCAAATTATAGACACTTAGCATAAATAAGTAAGAAGTTCAAATTATGGATTTCTTTGAGAAAAATCTTTCAAACCGTCTTTTCAATGAATGGGCATTAATCAATTGATCGTGACAACAACATAGGTGAGTGAAAATCAACCAAACTATTTATCTAATGATTACAATTTTTTATGTTCTTGAAAGATAAAACAACCAATAAGGTTAGGTATAGTTATAGTTAAAAGGATCTATATTGTTTAGTGGTATTGTTTAAACTAGCATATCTATATTTAAAATATATATCTATGGGGAGAGATTTCACCTATGTGTGATAAATTGATTAAAAAATAGGTACCTTAAGAAGGATATTTCTGGTAGTATTTTAGATATATTTTTTAAATATAGATATGCTAGTTTTAATTTATTTCTTTTTAGGGGCTCATGTTTTATAAAAATAGAGTGTGTTAAAGTAATATTTTATAACATTATATTTTATTAGGTTTCATTTTATTACATATAAAATAATATTATTTTAGGGGTTAAAATTTAGGGTTTAAAATTACTTTTAATATTAATTTTATTTTATGAATTTAGGACCTTATAAATTCTAACATTTTCTAGAAAAATCTTGATTAAAAGTGAGGATGATGAATTCTAAACCCATAAATTTACAATAAATAATATTTGATTGGGTTTATGTTTTGAATATTTCCTACATAATAAAATTTATATTAGGTGTTAAAATTTAGGGTTTAAAATTACTTGTAATATTAATTTTATTTTATAAATTTAGTTCTAGATGAATTATAAACCCAATAAATTTACAATAAATAATGTTTTTATGTTAAATAATCTTTCATTGGTTTACTATTGTATATATGTTTTGATTAATGTTAATATACTTTTTTTATTTTCCATTTTTTTTCAAAGTTAGTTCTCTTACATATATTTTTTAAATCATCTCAAAATAAATAACATAGGTTTTAATATAGTGCCCTAAAATAATATTTTAAGCATTATATGTATATATGTTTTGATTAATGCAAAAATAAAAAACCTAGATTATAGAAAACAAAAGGAAATGTACAGATTTATTTTTTAAAATATTTTATTAAAGAATTTGAATTTTTATTATTCTAGCAATATGATTAACACTATTACTGTAGCAAATCATGAAATTCATACATGTGATTTTTGTTGATTCTTGATTTTGCTGCTTCTTACAACAAATAATGAAATTCATACATGCCATTGTTGCTTCTTGTTTTTATTTTTTACTATTCATAACCAATCAAAACACAAGATTATTTTTCTTGTCGAGAAAATTTGTTTTAAATTTATGTATACAAAATGTGGCAAGTAAACAAATTATGAATACAAATTTTATCTCCCACTAGTTAAGTCATGCCTAAATGGATGGCGATAATTATGAGAGGGAAGAATCATTAGTTTTTATGAATTTAATTTTATCCTTCATAATATTAATAATACTATTAATAATATAGGGTTCTACACATTTTGTTTTATGAAATTAGATTATTTTTAGGATTTCAATTTTAAGTTAAAAATCTACAGTATCATGAAAAATATTTAGCCAGGTTATTACATTTTTATTTTATTCTTCAAACATACAATATTGTAATACATTTTAAATTATCATAGTATTAATATTATTACATTTTAATATATTTCAAATCTATATACACTTAACTAGGGCCATGTTATTACATTTTTTATTTTATTCTTCAAACATACAATATTTTAATGCATTTTAAATTATCATAGTATTAATATTATTACATTTTAATATCTTAAGCAGACATTTCAAATCTATATACACTCAACTAGGGCTAGGGCTCTCCACATAATACAAATATTGAGGCTTTGTAAAGTTTGGTTTTATAGTTACAGAAATATTTTTGTTATTTAATAGGCTTTGTAAAGTTTAGTTTTATAGCTAAGTAAATATTTTATTGCTATTTTATTTTTACCAAATTAAATTATTTTTGAAATTTCAATTTTATTTGGAAATATAATAGCTACAAATTTGAAATGATAAACAATTATTTATTTTTAGGAAAAAAATTACTAAACCACAATATTAGATTAATTAAAATAATTAAAATGATGTTCTCTAAAAGTACTTACTATTATCACTTAACAAGGGGTAAAAGTAAGAAGTTGGGTCCACATGTAGGGGAAGTCGCATGGGCAAACAAGAATAGGTACCCATTTTAAAGAAACGGATACCCGTTTAGGAACGGCACCCAAACCTAAATGTGTACCCATTTACTAAACATGTCCCCATTTAGTAACGGGTGCTCGAGCCTAAACAGGTACCCGTTAGTAAATGGACACATGTTATAGAATGGGTACCCATTTTTAAATGGGTACCTATTTTGAAAATATATATAATTTTTAAAAAAAGCCCTTGCGATCTCATTTTCTGCAGTAGGGCGATAGGGACAGCGACGTATAAGAACGGGTATGTGTTGTTGAAGCACCTGCTATCACAAATCCAGTGTGTTTTTTTCTTTCTTACCTCCTCCCACCACCTCATCAGTTTTGAAGACCTCCAAGTTGGTTTCTTTCTTGTTTTTTATCCATTTTTTTATGATTGTAGGTTTAAATTGAAAAATTAGGGTTTAAGTAAAATTATGCTATGTATGTTTTGATAAACCCTAAAAATATGTTATTATAAACCCTAAAACGCTAAGCATAACTATAAACCCTAGAACGTTGATCAATAAATAATTATAAAACCTAAACCTGTGATCAATAAACAATTATAAACCCTAAAACTGTGATCAATAAACAACTATAAACACTAAAACTATGAACTTGATAAACCCTCGAAAACTAAAGTATAAACCCTAAAACTATGAACTTGATAAACCCTAGAAAACTAAACTATAAACCCTAAAAATATGAACTTGATAAACCCTAAAACTAAACTATAAACCTTAAAAATTGAGACACGCTACCTATTACATCCCAACCATGACTTGTTTCTAAGTAACATATCTCATAAGGATTAAAATAACATGATCTATGCATAGATAATCAATCATCAGTAACTTATAATCTATTTCTTCATTAAACTTTTTCCATTCCCTATTGTCATTAGCATTTGTCCAGAAATTAGCCACCAAACTACCATACCTCTTTGTCATAACTTCTTGCAACCTAGCACAAGGATGACCAACATTCAAGGAGAACTTAAGATCTAACCTGGTCTTCCAAAAACTTGGAAATAGTATGAGGATATAAGGGTTCATTTGTTTTGGATTCATTATTCACTTGCATGTTTGGAGTTAGAGAGCTAGAATAGAAGATGAAAAGTTGAATATAGTATTGTGTTTGAGTTAGATTTATTGTTTTAGAAAGAATATTTTAAGATTTGGAATGCTTTTTAGAGATTGTATAAGGGGAATGTTGTGTTTGGAGAAAGAATAAAGAACTTTGTTCGAATCTTCTTTTAGATTTAGATCTTAAAGTGTTGAGGTATTATTCTTTGATTCAGGTGATACAAATAAATTACCATAAAATAAGCCCTTATTGAAAGTTACCATAACTTTTAAATACTTTCAATGTTTACAACATCTAGCCCTAATACATATAAGAGTGCTTACAACTCAACTCTTGATAGGGTGGGATGATAACCATGCATAGGTATTTCGATGGAAATGCTCTCTGTGTGGTTTATGGATGCCATATTATCCTCTTGAAGTACCTCAATCCTTAAAGCCATCACCAAACATTCTTAGAACCTTATTCATACTTGAAAGCACTCATTCTAAAACAACACAAGTAAGGCTTGAACACTATGAGACATCATAAACAACACTCCTTAGTCCTCCTTTAATATGAATATTCCAAGGTCGTGATGTCCACAAAAATTCTATGTTTCCCTCAAGTATCTCATGGAACCCTTTCCTTTCAACAATGACCCTTGTCTTGCATATGACAACCCCTTCTCAATGGAACTAACTTCACCAGTTATGGTAGTCATCTAAATGAGAATGTTTATACATGACAACATTATGGGTAAGATAGTCCATTGGCACATAATAAAAAAAGATCATGACCACACTCCCTTATGTCCACAAATGGTGTTGAGGCATGATATATAATTATAGAAAATCTCCTAACTCAGTTCACAATCCTCAAACCTTCCAAATAGATACCTTGGTATGACTTGTATAGGGTTCAATGGATACTCAATCAGCAAATTTTCATGGATTTCCTAAAGGCAATCAAATTTCAAGCTATCCAAAGCACCTTATCAAAACTTTATCCTCTAGAAACCATTACCATCTCTAGCATAACCTTTTGACTGTTCTCATGATAACCTTTCTTTTCATGCACTCCGAGGGTTTTTTCCTTAAATATATAATATAATAGTGACCTTTGTTGGTATGGTAGTTAGTGATACTTCTATGATGCATAATAACATCACTGATCCAATAATAATACCCTATTGTCCAATGGTTGATAGATGCATGAAATAAATTTACTCATTTACAATAGACCCTAATAATTTTCCACTCCTATACTTATTTTTTGCTCATAAGCTTCATCAATTCAGCTACATGTCAAATTCATATAGGCATCCACCTTCTCTTCTTTGCATGTTCATTTTCTTTATCCTCTTGTGCACTTCATCTTCCACATTGTCCTACTTATTCAATGTCCTTTTACACAATTTCCTTTCCATGGTCCCTTCGTTCTTAGCTCTGAATGCCTCTTCACCTCTTAAGTGTGGTCACTCTCAACCTTGCACTCTCTTACTTTCCTTAGAGTTGTGGTTGCACTTCTTATACATATTCATTTTTCTCTCATCTTCTACCCATTGTGCCTTTCTATCTTTGGGCTCAAGAATCTACCTAACTATCTATGGTTCATTATATCTTTATAACTATCTCATTACCAATTATTCAAATGGTTCAACACTTGCTTCTACTCATCTGTACGTTAGGACCATCTTTATCCACCCTACTCTTTCCTTTGCATCATGCCCTAGGGAAGCTTGTGCATTCCTTCTATGTGCTCCATTCTTCAAGGCACTTTTCTTTTCCTTAGCCACCCATCCGCAACTACATTTTCACTTTACACTCTCTTCTTTTGTGTACACCTTCCTCTAGTGCCTCTTAATTTTTGCACTTTTTTTCTCTCCCCTTATCCCTTAATTATGGTTAACCCACTTCAACCAAGGATACTCTTGCATCATGAAGGAATATGAGGTTAACCAATTTATGTGAGGAAAAATAAAAAATCACATAAATATCCTAGGATAGATTAATTAAACAACAATAAACAAAGAACCCTATGATGTAGAGTTGGGGGTGATAATTGATAACATAATAAATACTACAATTGATGTAGAAATTAAATGAATAAAATAAGTTTACTTAGCTATGGATTTTTTATTATGGTAGGTGTTACAAACTCATTTGTTAATGTATAAGAAAGTCAAGACTTGTCAAATGACTATTGTAGAAGTAAAATATTGAATGTACAATTATATGATTCAATTTCATGAGTGTAGAAATAAACTTGAGGTTGTAGACATGAACTCTATGAGTTTGGGCCTCTATAATATGTTTACCTCTACATATAAGACTTGTAATAGCTGACTAGTAGCATTTATGAACATTATTCACAAGTTTTCTAAGTAGGGACTTCTCCCTTGGTCAAACCCCTAGGTGGGTAGATTTATTATCAATGAACAAAGATTGAAGATTGTAGGTAGTCATGCAATATACGCCTATGATTTTGATGCTTGATGTTGATGTAATAAGACTACTATATATGCACTATACATTACCCTAGTGTGTAATTTGAAAAAATTCATACTTTAGTTAGTTTATAACAACTGGTAAGAAATGGAAACATGGATCAATGCACTATACATCACCCTAGCCTGTAATTTGAAATAATTCATACTTTAGTTAGTTTATAACAATAGGTAAGAAATGGAAACATGGATCAATTTTAGAAATTTAAATTTTGACATTTATGGTTTATATCTATACATATCTCTTGAGTCAAATGTAGTAAAAACATAGTACTCTCAACAATCAGGTCCATATTTTTCTTGACTAGTTGAACTTGTGCATAATTTTCAAGTATTAAGCTTTCTATTCATGGATATTTTAAACTTGTTGGCAAGAGACACTATATGGATTCATGAATGTTGTCATTGATGGCAACAAAGGTTATCCCATACATCCGCAATGCATGGTATGTCTATACCAGAAGTCAGAATGAAGAATGTTGTGGTCCGGTAAACAAGAATAGAGTAGTCAGTAAGGTCTGACAGACAAGTTCGGATCTCTTAGTAGAAGTATCTCAGTGAAGTGTGGATTTGGGGAAGTCAAGAGGAGTATCTTGACTGATATATTCCAAGGTTTGAGCCTTCGGTGTGAAAAGGATAAAGAGATCTGAATGCTTGAGTGTCAGGTTCCCAAGTGACAGTGTGAACAGAGGAAGAACTGACTAGCAGAACATCAGACATTATTCTGGATGTGTTACTGATGTTGGTAAAGGTTATGAAGGCATGAATTATGTTTGGTCGACATGGTTTATGATTTCCAAAAGCATATTCTTGATCCGCATTACTTGGTAAGCAAGGATTCAGCCAACAGATCAGAGTTTATGGAGAATATTGACTATTCCGGGTGTCGACTAGAAAGGTCATGAAATCACTTGTGCGGATATATATAAAAGATATATTTAGTTTTGAGAAGTATTGTTGTGGAAAGTGATGTGCGAAGAAAAGCTGTAGAGCTGAATAAAAGCAGAAAGGAAGATTCAGTATGTGAAAGAAGAGCAGCATAAAAGAAGAGGAAAGATGAAGTGCAGCAGATCAGTATACAGAGCCTAACCAGAACTGAACTCCAGCATACATTGATGCTCCCTATCAGTTCAAGTATTGTATTACACTCTTTATAAATTGTAGACAATGTGTCTCTTGTAGGCAGTGTGCCTCTTGTGAGCAGTGTGCTCAGGCAGTGAGCCCTAATTGGCAAGTGTCATTTTTTTACTTCCATTCTTCTAACAGAGAATACAATCTTGGGTTAATCACCCCATGGTTTTTCCCCTAATAGGGTTTCCACATCAAAAATATTGTGTCATGTGTATTTCTATTTCATGGTTATGTTTGCTTGTTTGATTTGATGCTGCACTAATTATCAAGAAAGTTTAGAAAGCTGAAATAATTAAGATAACTGATTCACCCCGTCTCAGTTATCAACAGTTAGTATCAGAGCCAAGTTCCTCCTAAACAGAGTCTAACAGCTTGAGGAAGATCTGGGAATCCAAATGGATGCATATGGTTTAAGGGAGCAACTCAAGACTACCCTTGATGATCTTGAACAGTCAAACTCTAAAGTCAATGAATTAAAGGAAAGACTCAAACAGGCTAATGATTTCATGAGAGAACTAAAAGACAACTTAAGTCTCTCTATGAAAGAAAGAAAGGAGCTACTTCAGCAATTGGCAAGTCAAGGTGGAGCAAAAGATGCAAATGAAGATCTGAAGGAGAAAACCCAGTTATGTCAAAAGTTATCAAAAGAAATCATTATGGTAAGACATGAAATGGAATTAGGAGTTATAAAGTATACCCAAGAGATTGAAGAGAAAATAAAAACTGAAGATAATCTAAGACAATCTCTCAAGGAAAAATCAAAAGATTGCCACAAGATGGATAGAATTATCAGACATCTTGAATATGATCTTGAAGATGCTAAAGATAATGAAGAAAAACTTGAGGATCAAATTGTCTCTCTCAAAAGGGATCTTCAAACAACAAATGAATATAAAGAGAAATTCAAGATAAGTTCTGCCCAACTTGAAGTTCTTCTTCAAAGCCAAAAGAAGGTAGATGACAAGTGTGGTTTGGGATATGAGAAAGAAGAAAGCTCCAGATCCGGTCAGAAGAATTTTAGATTAGAAAATCTAAGGAACAGACCTAGAAGTCCTCCAATAAGGTAGCCTAATGCTCAAAGATATCCATCCTTCAATGGATACTGCCACAACTGCAATAACTTTGGTCATAAAGCTAATCAGTGCAGAAGGAGAATGAATCAAACTAATACATCCTTCTCTGGATAGTGCTTCAACTGCAAAAGGTATGGTCACAAATCTCATGAATATAGAAATATGCAAATGAACAATTCATTCAATGGTAGATGCTTTGCATGCAATAGAATGGGTCATATGGCTAATCAATGCAGATCAAGAGGATATCAATCAAATATGCAAAGAAATGTTTTTTGCCAAATTTGCAATAGATCCAGTCATATAGCAAAATTCTGTAGAAGCAAGAATCAGGATAGAAGAGGTCTAGTATATTATAATCAGAATCAAGATAAGGGAAAACAAAAAGTAAATACAGATGAAGTTTGAAGTGAGATGAACAAGATTTGGGTGAAGAAAACTATAGAGAATGTAGGGGATGGATCCGCACCAGACTCTGGTGCTGATATTCCTTCCAGAAATTAAAAGGTGAGCTCTGGCTTAGGGGGAGACACAAAGAAAACCTTGTTCCTCCAGCCAGTCAATTGGTGCCGGAACTGGCACACGGAGAGCTGCGGATTAAAAGGGGTCATACAAGAAACATCTAAAAGGGGTATGGTAAAGATTTGTGAGATCCGCAAGAAGATTTGAAGAATCTAATCCTACCTGAATTGATCTGGTAAAATAGTCTTCTGGTAAAAATAGATTCCTTACAAGTTTGGTCTGGTATGATTCAAACTATGGTGTCTTGATCTGCAAATAGATCAAATGACTAATGAAAGAAAGATAGATTATCACCACTCTCCTAGAATAACTTTGAAATCTGTCTCAGTGATTCGGAAAGGTTTTGTCTCTAAATAAGACAAACAAGGCAAACTGGAAGGAGTCAGGTTGTGTATTTATTGCAGAATGAAAATTAGGGCTTCTCAGAAATAAAAGAGTTCATTCGCCCATCATTTGTACACTCACATATGAAGAAAAGAGAAAAGGAGCTCTGCAACTACCTCTCCCAAAGATCAAGACAATTCTTCATACAGCTCAATCTAGATTTCATTGTGTGTGCCCTAAACAGTGTAAAAGGTATTCTTCGTTCCTGATATCTCTCAATAAGATTCTTTGATGATGGCTACTCTGAAAATAGTAAAAATTTTTGATAGACCTCGCCCCATATTTAAGAAGCATCCATACAAATCCTTGGAGGTAGATCCCCTAGGAGCCTTCTCTAGTGTTCTGCATGGTGTTTTGCACATAGAAGATATTAGGGTTTCATACACGTAAATGTTGAAGAGTTTGGGGAATTCAAACTAAGAGATATCTATCACAAACAATTGATAGACGATGCTTTTGAGCTTAAACCAGAATATAAAGGCATCCAAGAGAAACACTTTGATCAGTTCATTCATTTCCCCTGCTTTGAAGAAAATAAATGGGTCCGATATGTGTTGAGTAGGGTACATGACAACTTTCTATGGCTTAACAGACCCTGCAAAAATCACCAAGGAAGCAATTAGGGCACTAACTGGTTTACACTCCTCCGGAGGAATTCCTGTCCTCAAATCTATCAAAAACAACATTGTAACAGAGGCCACTGGATCAAAATTTGATAAGAGGGAAATGACCATTGAAGATATTACTGACCCAGATATCAAGTATGAATCTATGATAATAGGATACAAGATATATCATTCAAGTAGGGAAAATTCAGTATCTGAAATTGCAGTATACACTGCCTATGAGATGCTGAGAAAGAATGCAGAATATGATCTCTGTGAACTCCTCTTGAGCCAATTAATGGAAAACATACAGAAGATCAAAAAGGACAAGAAAAACTCCTTTAAATATGGTGGACTAATAATATGCCTATTTTTCTACTTCAGGAATGAGCTGCCTGGATCAAATGGATGGGTATGGCAAAATGACAAACTGGTAGCAATTCAGATCAGAGATTACTTGCATGAACTTGGGGATGCTAAAGCAAGAAATACAGCCTTGTGGGGATATTTCAAGAATTTTTAGAACGTGATGCAAGCAAGAGAAAGGATTCCCCAGTCTCTTGTTGAGAAATACAAAGACATAGTATGTTTTATGGTAGAGACTGATCAGTGCCTAATGGAGGCAGTAGAACCGAGAACTGTATGGATCATGCCCATGGGGTATGAAGTTGATGAACAAATTGTGGAGCTGCATGTTCAACACATGCTAAGTCAGCCAAAGGAGCCAAAGGCAGAGAGGTTTGGAACCTTTGAGGAGATGAGTGTAAAGATTCATGTGGAACTTAGAGAACCTGAGATCAAGAGGAAGGTGAGAAAAGAAGTAGAAAATGTTTCCCAAGGCCTTGGCATCTCAAAGGAGGCACTTGATGCCCATAGGAAAAAGATGGAAAGGGTTGAGGAAGAGAAGAAGAAGGTAGAAAAGAAAAATGAGGAAAGTGCTTTGGCAAAACCTTCCACCTGGACTAGATCATCAAAGAGATCTGCACCTACCACTACCAAAGGCTCAAGGACATCAAAACCGAAAGCACAATCATCCGGCAAAGGAGAGAAAAGAACAAAGACAAAAGCTACAAGAGCCTATGCCAGTCAAAGGGATGAAGAGGAGACTGAATCTAATGAAGAAATCAGGAAAATGAAGAAAAAGAAGAAAACGTCCAGCCAACCCTCTACCGGACAGGAGGAAGAAGAAAAGACAGAGGAATATGTTGAAAAACCCACTCTTCACATTGATGACATATTCAAATCAGTCACAGTGGACGGAAATCTTTAGCCAATGGTTGAGTTTTATGATGATTATGATGAAGCTGATCAGAAGATATTACAAGATGCCACAGTTAGGTATCTAAATATCTACAACAAAGCATTCATTGAAATTATATCTCTGATCCCCAAAAGCTTTGAGAAGGAACTAGAAATAAGAAAGAACAATGCCCAAGCCAAAGACCTAGAAATCTGGGAACACTTAGTAATCCAGCTATATCCTTTAATCGACCCCAAGACAATGAATATGGTATTCAAAGATTTTAAGGATGAGTTCAGAAGCAAAGCAAGGATGAATCAACTTATGCTTGGTGAGATCGACAAGGTAGCCAAGGATACAAAAGAGATCCTCCGGAAGGCCTTCAAAAGATTTAATCTTCCTGTTATAGAGGACTTGGGTTCTGATCCCTCGACTACAAGTGTTGCAGAAGAATCCACTGAGAAAATAACAGAAGAGGTGAGCCTTGAACAGACTAACATTTCTCCTCCGGTTTCCCCCACAGTCTCCAGATCTATAGGAGAAGAAAGAATATAGGAGAAAGAAGCAGAAGTGAGGGAAAAAGAAGATGACAGTACCAAGGCTGCAGAAGGAGAGAAGACTTGAACAAAGAAGATCACAACTGCTAGTGGTAAGAATGCAGAAGAAAAGAAAAATTTGTCTCTAGCAAGAGACACTGCAAAAATTGTCCAAGAATTCTTAAGTAAAGAAACAATGGAGATTGATGAACCGGAGCTTCTACAAGGACCATTTAATTTTGATTCTCTTTCTGTGGTACAGACAATGAAGATAGCTTCATTTGCTAATGTAAAGGTTAAAGAAAAACTCTTGAAGTCTCACATGGAAGACTATGAGTTGATAGAAGCTGCTTCCGGAGTGCTTGAAAAGATTATGCCATCATTTCAGAAAGATCCCACAGCCTCCACATCCGGTAATCTCAAAACTCTAGTCAACAGTGTTACCACACCTTTTGGTTCTCTAGAGAAGTCAGCTAAAGAAAAGGTCCGGAAGGAGTTCTTGGATAAGAGATTCTCTGAAGTACAGGGTCTGATAACAAATGATAGGAAAGTTATGGATATTGGGATAAAGAGCTTGGAAAATGCTCTTAAAGATGGCAGAAATATGTACAAATTTTGCTTATCTTGGCCCATAGTGACCAAAGATATTGAGAAGAAAGTAAAAGAACATGAGGATAAACTACTAAGTCTGTCTCATAGTTTTGATCCTCTCTCATCCTCTATAGCAAATCAAGAGTGTCAGACTATTGCAATCACAAATGCAATAAAAAATTTTGAGAAGGAAAGGAAGAACATAATTAGTCGGATGGGTGAACTTAGAAGGATCATTGTCCCTAAGTTAGAGGCCATGCATGAGGCCATAAGTGAAGCTCAAATCACAGCCTAGACAAATGATCCAATAGATCTAAAAAGGGTAGATGCATTTGCATTCCTGTTGAGCAGTCATATTTCAATTTTGGATAGAATGAAGCAAAGTTGGACTACAAAATTTATTCAATTGAAGACAACTTTTGCAGACATACTTCAGTATATGTAAGTATGCCATATGTATATACTTATGCAGCTAAGTATAGTTGAATTTTTGAAAGTTTTGATATGCGGACCCTGCCCTTTGCCATTAATGTCAAAGGGGGAGTGAAGAGCAGTGAAAAATGAGGAATCCAACTAAGGGGGAGCTTCAAAAAATGTATATAAAAATAGAGCATCAGCCAAAGGGGAGCATAGTGTAAACACTTAGTCATTTTTCACTAAGTGTTGCCATCAATGCCAAAGGGGGAGATTGTTGGCAAGAGACACTATACGGATTCATGAATGTTTTCATTGATGGCAACAAAGGTTATCCCACACATCTGCAATGCATGGTATGTCTATACCGGAAGTCAGAATGAAGAATGTTGTGGTCTAGTAAAAAAGAATAGAGCAGTCAGTAAGGTCTGACAGATAGGTCCGGATCTCTCAGTAGAAGTATGTTAGTGAAGTGTGGATTTGGTGAAGTCAAGAGGAGTATCTTGACTGATATATTCCAAGGTTTGAGCCTCCGGTGTGAAAATGATAAAGAGATGTGAATGCTTGAGTGTCGGGTTCCCAAGTGACAGTGTGAACAGAGGAAGAACTGACTGGCAGAATATTAGACATTATTCTGGATGTGTTACTAATGTTGGTAAAGGTTATGAAGGCATGAATTATGTTTGGCCAACATGATTTATGATTTCCAAAAGCATATTCTTGATCCGCATTACTTGGTAAGCAAGGATTCAGTCGACAGATCAGAGTTTATGGAGAATATTGACTATTCCGGGTGCTGACTAGAAAGGTGATGAAATCACTTGTGCGGATATATATACAAGATAGATTTAGTTTTGAGAAGTATTGTTGTGGAAAGTGATGTGCGAAGAAAAGAAGTAGAGCCGAATAAAAGCAGAAAGGAAGATTCGGTATGTGAAAGAAGAGAAGCATAAAAGAAGAGGAAAGATGAAGTGCAGCAGATTAGTATACAGAGCCTAACCAGAACTGAACTCCAACATATGTTGATGCTCCCTATCAATTCAAGTATTGTATTACACTCTTTATAAATTGTGGACAGTGTGCCTCTTGTGAGCAGTGTGCTCGAGCAGTGAGCCTTAATTGGTAAGTGCCATTTTTGTACTTCCATTCTTCTAACAGAGAATACAATCTTGGGTTAATCACCCCGTGGTTTTTCCCCTAACAGGGTTTCCACATCAAAAATATTGTGTCATGTGTATTTCTATTTCATGGTTATGTTTGCTTGTTTGATTTGATGCTGCACTAATTATCAAGAAAGTTTAGAAAGCTGAAATAATTAAGATAACTGATTCACCCACCCCCTCTCAGTTATCAACAAAACTTACATTTCGAGATATTCGATTAATTTTATTTCTAGATATTTATTTGTAAGTTTTCAATACATGGATATATTTGTGAGTAAATTTGTAAGTTTCTGATATGGATATATTTGGAAATGTAGGTGACATGGATCCAATGGAAGACCAAGGGGTGGATGAATTTTTAATAGATGAAATTATTTTACAAAACCCCCGACCCACTCCACCTCCAAATCCCCCACCCACTCCACCTCCAAACCCCCCACCCCCTCCACCTAATGAGGCTGAATTACTACAAAGCATTAATGAAAATATTAATGTAATTGACGAAAACATTAATTTGATTAATAATCAGTCTCACTTGATGCCCCCACATGTCGTATGGTTTGCATCTTCAATGTAAACCATTATTGATGCAGAACTAGATACATTCTACCATTGGAGAGAGGAGAGGAGGCAATTCTATGTAGATGGTCTTTCATATAAAGACATCCTTGATCTTCACATTACCAAACAAACATTAGCCCCATTTTTTGTTCACCCCACAACTAATCAACCTATACTTGCAACAAAAAAATAGTATCAATTAAGTGGTGTAGGCATGAGGCAATCTTGAGATATTTTTGGGAGCAGTGGTGGATGGTGTTTGATCACCCACCACACACTAATTTTGAGGTAACACTATATTTTTTGACAAAATTATGGGTGGAGTTTCAATTGGGTCAAAAACCCAATATTTTTGATATTAGACCATTCCAGGGTGTTGGTGGCAGCATGCCACAACATAGGGTAGGGGCACAAATTAATCCCAATCGACTCATTCCTATTGATCCTATGGTTGCTCCTATTTTTCCCACAATTCCTGCACCCATTCAGCACGAGGCAGTGTTGTTGACATTAGGGGCATTGAGTAGACTCTTGGGTAATCTCACCAAACAATCTTCCCACATGGCAACTAAATTCAATGGTGGAGAGCATCATGGTGGAGTCAATACATCTCATCATAGAGCCTCACACATGTTAGGGACACATTTATGTTAAAATTGCAATCAACCGTGTTATGGTCCTACTCCTACATCCACATCAGATTCAGCTATAGGAGATGTGGAGTCATACTTGGATCTACTATATTCAGATGATCATCCTACATAGGTACATGGAGGTTGAACATTTTATTTTGTTTCAAGTACTTAATTTGAATGTATCAAAATTTATATTTAATCATGATTTAAATATATATTTTGAACTATTTGGTGTAGATCTCAAGACACTACAGGGCCTCAACACAATTTGATACACTGAGTTTTGCATCAACAACTATAGAGATCAGCATACCTTATGGGGTAAACCAATATACATTAACCCTAAAACCATATACATGTCTAGTATGTGAAACAAGTGTATAATTAAATTTAACTCTAATATACATATATGTGAAACATTTTTGTTGTAGCGAGGAGGTCACGTGGCAGTTTCCATGTTTGACTGACCACCTTAAGGTGTTGCTTGCAGTGTTCCTCCATCATCGTCTATTATTCCTGAGTATTCCTTAGTGTGTGTTTTCAAAAATTGTACTAAATTTGTACTTTACTCTTTTGAGTTTATATAAATTTATATATGCCCATATATGTAAGTGCGGGATGATAGGAGGGCCATTAGGATAGCGATTGGTCAGGATACTATTTAGATACAATTTCATGAGTCATCCACGTATTTCAGGTCCTAAACTTTGCTAAACTTTCTAAGTCTTTATATGCTATATAGTATGGTTACATGTTTCAGTAAATATTCTAACCTATATTTTAAACTTGCTTTATTTGAATTTCTAGGAATTAGCAGCTTAGACTTTTGGTCTAGAAGCTGAAACAGCTATACCACTTGGACAACAAAATGTGGGAGTAGATGATCATGATCGTACGGTAATTTATGCACACTTTAAAGCCTAGATTTAAATATTTAATTTCATATTTTTATAAATTAAATCAAGTTTGGATGCTAACCCAATTTGACTACCAAATATTTGAATATCCAGGAATTAGCAATGTTGAGACTTTTGGTTCAGGACCAACAGCTATACGATCACCTGGCAACAAAATGTAGGAGAAGATGTCCAACATAATATGGTAATTTATGCATACATTAGTGTATATTTAAATATTTTTAATATGAGTATTTTATAAATTAAATTAAATCAAATCAAATTAAATGAAATTATGAAATTTAAATTTCATATGCACATGTATGTGTCATGTTTTTTTTAAATTTTATCTGATTTCAAGTTTCTTTCTCTTCTATACAACATGAGGCAGATCCATCTATTTTGTGAAGAAGAAAGAGGCCTCTTCTAGATTTAAACTTGAGTGATGATCATAGGACATAGATATTTATTTCATGGACTTTTAGATGCATTGCTTTATATATATGCCACCAGGACTATGACTATATATGTTGAACTTGATATTTCATGGACTTAGAGATATTTCAGTATTTCATGAACTATGATTTGTATTTAATATTTATATGCTGACTATGAGTAGATGTCTTAGTACATTTCATGGGTCCTACCTATATTTTAGTATTTCATGGACTTATCTATAGATCTACATGTTTATATATATTATTGAATATATGCTTGCACATTTTAGTATGTTAGATCTAGTATGTTTATGCTTTATTGTTCACTTCTAGATTATATTATCAAGACATGTTAGAATCTCTAATACTTTTTTGAATTTAAAATGAAAAACTATCTAATGTGTTTAAAATAGTTCTAGTATCCACGAATATCCATATATTTTTCTATGTATGGTTTAGACATACATGAGGATGTACCTAATGATATATTCATGATGATAATAATACACTTCTCAAACCAATCAAATTTAAAATTAAATACATAAGATAAGCCTACATATATGGTAAATTTTAGAATAATTTTTAAAACACAATCTTAAATTTCCTTAACTCTTATAGATAAAAGGAAGATAAACTTTGGGCATAAGTTCATGAGCATGCAACTCCCTCACTTGATGAGGCTAACTATATGAAAGTAAATGGTGAAGGTTTTCATAATGGTCACCAATAAATTGGTCTTATTCATATAACACACCCTACATGTTGAAGTTACACAAAAATAAATGAGAAACCAAGTGATACACATCTAAAGTAGTACTTTTAGATCATAACATTTGGTATCCCTACATCCCACTCTTGTTCATGTGAGTACACTTCATCATAACATGGATAAAACCCATTGAGAGAATTGGTTTTAATAGTGACATATATTTTGAGTATATTATAGACATACCTGATGGGGGATGACTTCATTGTGTGATGCCCCATCATCCAACCCTAGAGAGTTAGACTCACAAGAGCAAAATTACAGAAATAATTTTTTTTTGAAAGCAAGAAATTGCAATAACAGTAGCCAAAGATATCATTATACACAACATAAAGAAAAGTATATTTCTAACTCCTCTAGGGAAACATAACTGCATTAGTTAATCATAAAGTTTTAACAACACAAGTGATATATATCATAAAGTTTTAAGAACAACTTTTACATTTGCAAGATAGTTAATTTAAAAAGTTACAATACAAGATTACAAGACCGATCATGTGGGATTATAACTAAATACTTATGAATGTATATAACAACTCTAGAGGTGTAATGCAAATCTAGAACTGGATCACTTCTACACTAGACTCAAATCGATTCTCCAAGAAGACAAATGGATAGCTTTGCCACCCAACCATGTGGAGCCCTGAGGTCCACCCTCTGAGCTAGGAGATAACAACGAGGATTCCACTAAGCCAAAGACACAACATCCAATATAACCAAACAAAAGCAGACTTGACACAACCAACCATATCAAAAAAACTGCACAAGACAAGGTAACACTCCAAAGGCAACAATGAATACATAAAGAGCGAAGTAGCTAAGCCGCATCGAGGAGAGTGTCATCGCATGGTCCTAATCATGGGTTATCCAAGTTATCTCTCACTAGAAGTAGTCCTCCATCTATGGTTATCTTGGCGACCCTTTTTTGGCACCGACCCCATAGGGTGACACATGCGGAGCCAACACATCCTCTCATGTGGACAAGGAGGTCGACCTTGCCAACTAGGCCTTCTCATCCCATCCTTAGCCTTTGAGAGCACTCAAGGAATGGGTGAGGCAACATGCTTATCTTGTTATGCAGAAGACTACCTGACCCACCTAGATATATTTTAAGTTATCACTTGATTACAACTTCCATGGGGTTATCTAGGTAGCCACTTTGGGCACCAGCCCCACCATGGAAGCCACTCTCCTTCCTACACTAGCAACCCTTACCCAACATCTGAAACAAATGACATGCATGAGCAAGGGATTATAAGACATCTAACTTTCCACAACCCATCATGTTACATAAACAGTTACAAAGTTCCAAATCCACAAGACTTTTTCCCCATCCAAAACAAACTCGATTCCTTAATCCCATTACATTGACATGTCACAATATTGAACCAAAGACCAAGAAGCCACCATCTGGAGTAGGTAAGTTGAACACAAAACCAATATTAAACTAACCATTACCTGACAAGGACAATGCTTACACGTCTTGACACCAAGTAGTCATGACATCACTCTAGGTACTTCACTTCACACTTAGCCAAAATATATTCATAAACTCAAACCACAAATAGATACAAAAATCCAATAAAAGCATATAGATACGACAAGGAGAATAATCAAGTATATGAGATTCAATGTACTCCTTATTTAATCATGAAATTAACTATGAGATTTTAACTTCATTTCAAAGAAAATTCTAGTTTACGAAATTAATAATTTCTCTACAACTCCAAAAACAAATTTCCTAACTAATTTCCTAACAACTATCCTCTTCTAATAAAAAAACCAAAATATAATTGCTAAGCATGAATTTCCAACTAAGATCTACTAATTACACATCCTAATATGAACAACTACAAATATATAAATACTCTTGCTATAATAATAAAATTTTCGTCAACCATCTAACTATTACAATTTCTAATAAAACAACTATAAAAATATTTTCTTATAGGTATAGATTACCATCTCTCATTTTACAATTACAATTTCAAAACAAAATACTATACATATTTACCTATAAGCATAGATTACCATTTAACATTTAACAATTACAATTTCTAATAAAAACACTATAATTATAAATATTTTCCCTATTAGCATAAGTTCCCCATTGACCTTTTTTCTATCTTCAATTCCTTAACAAAACAACTACACAAAATGAATATATTTGTTTCACTAAAAGTGTCAACTTCTAAATTTACAATCTTTCCCTATAATTTCTAAATAACAATTTACCAATATGTATATTTTACTAAAGCATAAACTACTATCTAACATTTACAAGATCACAAGGGTATGATTAAAACTTAATTAGTACACTATAATTACTATAAGAACTAGTATAATTACATCATTCTAATTTAAGAAGACAATAATAAATTATTCACTCTAAACTAAATCATAATTCCATTTGGGAAAATGCTGCCTCCATTGACACCAGCTCCAACTTTCTAACTATATATGACAAAATTTGTCTAACAATCGACTGCTAAAATAAATAATAATAAAAAATATCAAACACAAGTATTAGAATTATTCTAAGTTTAAATTTAAATGATTTCTACTATTACTCTTGCTAAAGAAAGATGAGTATCTTTATACATAGTCCAACAAAAGAAACAAAATAGAGAAAATGCATGCATTAACACTCCCTAACAATGAATTATAGTTCGACTAAACTTCAGTATGGCAATGGAAACTACTCTTTTCTATCTTCCCTCAATGGGCAACTACTAGAATACAAGAAGTGCCATTCTATTAATCGCTAACACACTAGTCTATTGATCTGCTTTCTAAAGAACATGGTTCATGCCAATCTGGTTTCAAACCAACTAGTTTAAAATGCACTGGCCTAACAATGAAAAATAATAATGAAATGAAAAAGAAAACTCAGGGTTGAAAAGAAGTCTATTCGGCGACGCCTATGAAAAAAAAAGTAACTCTGTCTAGATCCCTCAAACACCATACAACGTCGAACATAGACATACAACTTATACGCTGGCCAAAATTTGGACAAGTTTATGACTGTAGGAGAAGACGTACGACAAAGGTGTGGAATGGAGAGGACTAGGTGCAGATTATGCTGGAACAAGAAAACCATAAAAATCATATACTAGAAAGAACAAAGCCTATGACAACCCCCATTATCTGATTGGGGTAACTTGCAAATAAGGAAGATTCCATTTTGATTTTTCAAATTAAAAGTAAAAGAGCTTCAAAGAGCTAGAGGAGGATTACGAAGAGAAAATGACCCACAGTATGCAGGCAGGGGCAACACATACGACAATCTCCAATACAATGGCTGAGGTAGAAACTACAATGAAATTGCATTTGGTTAAAAATTACATTGGCTAGGTGTTTAGATTGACTCATTGCAAGAGGGCTTTGTTGCAAGACACCATTCTGATGGTTTAAGCGAGGTGAAACCGTACCGCGATATAGAGGATAGTCAAGGATGAATGGGTTTAAAAATTTGGTAATTAATTTTATTTTTTAAAAAAAGAAAGGGCCATCTCTCTTTTGGTTGAGATCCCAAGAATGATTACAATGGTTTAGGTTCTAATATTTGAGGGAGGTTTAGACACAAAATAAACTAGAAGAAACAAAAAAGAAAAAATGAATCTTGGAGAAATCTACAGAGGTTAAACATAGCAACAACAAGGTGTGATTCCCAAGGTGAGGGTGTGGTCATGGGTATCCACATTCAAACACACAGGGCACAAGACAACTCAAGCTACAAAGAGATTAAACTCCAGCTACATGAAATGCAAATTTCACACACATAACATAGGATGTTCGTGTTATAAGAAGATTTAAATTACAAGCTACAGAATTTCAAATTTTCACACATAGAACATAGGATGATCATGTAAAATTTAGATCTAATTTCTAATCTACAGAAATTGAATATTTCATAGAGAGGCAACATCACATACCCAAATTTCAATCCCACTTCAATTCTTCTCCATTTCCTGCAACGAATTCTTGGTTTTTCTCCCAATTTTTGTCTTCCTCTTCATAACAACCCCCTCTCCAACACAAATTCCCTCAATTTATAAAAATGTTTCCTCTCATCAATTATCACAGACATGCATCTGTTACACAAAATCCCACTCGTCCGACAATTTAAAATTTTGCTAATAAAAGAGATTCTCTAAATCTTAAAATTTCACCATCGACAACTCATGACATTAATTCATTACCTAATATTATTCTTTTAAATAACAACATAATAATTACCATACTAAAACTTATGACAACAAATCAAACATTAAAATAATTAATTTTGTCAGTATAAACTTTACTTAAACAATATTCGAAATTTTATGACTATACATAATACTATTAAATTTATCATGTAGATAGCATTAACATCATAATAATAGTTCATGAAGGTATTAACAAGAGGACACATAGACATAACTTATACAACCTCAACAATACTCCACAACGTGTGACTACCAACAACATGAAACGAGGATCAAACGCCACATCACGACACAAGAACACATCAAAAGACTGGGACTGACCTAGTGGAATAAACCTTGCATTACCTTCCATCATTGATACCCATTGGTGCAAGAGGCTAATCAAATGTACTATATCAAGTGGAGTTGAGGTTCGGTACCTACAGCCTGCATCCAAACAATTGGTTATATACAATCAAATACATATATGTCAACACACATACAGAGTCAGAGAATCATAGCGTAGTAGGGTACTCGAAGCGAGTAGTACTACACCGTGCCTACTCTTGAACAAGATTATAACCACTGCATTTGAATTTAGATATCAATAGATCTAATAAAACATGCTAATATTAATCCATTACTAATCATGTCCAACTCATCATAACTAAATTAATAATAATGTCATCATAAACTCATAACACATGTCTAAATTTTATCAGTCGAACATAGTCCATCTAGATCAAAATAAACATAAACCATAACCCACTAATCAAATGTCTCCAAACTTTATATATGTAATGAAAGACTAGCAACTGTCTTAGAATGGACAGAGAGAAATGTGAAACTAAAAACTATCACAAACCAAAATCCGAGGGGCATTACATCCTTCCCCCCTAGGATCAGGCTTACTCCTAGAAGCCTGCAAATAAGTAAGGGTATAACTGTCTCATCCTAGAAGCATCCTCCCAAGTAGCAGAAGTCTCTTCATTGGGATCCCACTGGTCCCTGACCTATTCCATGCTCTGCCCCTGAGAGCAAGTCTCCTATGTTGTAGAATGTCTACGGGCTCCAAAGCTGGCTACCCGTCCTCTACCTGTAGAGCAGTCCAATCAAGAACATGATTAACATCTGATAGTAAGGTCTAAGTACATAAACATGAAACGTATCATGGATGCATGAAAGGCTAGGTGGCAAAGCAAGATGAAAAGCAACTAGACCGATCTTCTCCAACAACTCAAAAGGTCCAACAAAGTGTGGTGCTAGCTTAGAGCCCTTTCCGTAATGGATCTGACTCTTACGTGGTCGCACACACAAGAACACCTAATCCCCAACTAAAAACTGTCGATCGATCCTATGAGCATTTGCATACTTCTTCTATCTATCATGTACTACCACCAAATGTTCTCTAATCCTCTCAACCTACTATTCCATATCTCTAAGCATATCTGGACCAAGAAGAATTCTATCCTTGAGATGATCCCAACTTAGTGGGGTCCTACAAGGATGACCATACAAAGCCTGAAATGGAGACATGCTGATAGAGCTATGATAACCATTATTATAGGCAAACTCCACCAAGTATAGGTAGTCCTCCCAATGGCTCTGCTAATCCATCACATACATCCTCAACATATCCTTGAGAACCTGATTAACTCTCTCAGTCTGACCATCAGTCTCAGGATGGTAAGCTAAACTAAAGTTTAGCTATGTCCCCAAGGCATGCTGCAAAGAAGTCCAAAGGGCAAAAGTGAACACTAGATCCCTATCGGTGATGATCCTACAAGGAATCCCATGATGTCTAATGATGTCCTCCATGAACACTCTCACCACCGTAGCGACATTGTAGGAAGAACTAATAGGAGAGAAGTGAGCTACCTTCGTCAACCTATCCATAGTGACCATAATAGCATTGTGTTAGTGAGAGGATACCAGCAAACCAACAATGGAGTCTATTGAAATGATAGCCCACTTCCACTTTGGAATCAAATGAGGATGCAAAAGACCTACAAGATGCTAATGTTCTGCCTTCACCCTCTGACACTCAAGACATCTCGACACAAAATCAGTAATATCCCACTTCAAGCCACTCCAAAAGTACAGCTGACGTAGATCTCCATGCATCTTCTTGACACCTGGATGAGCAGAATAGGGTGCCCAATTAGCCTCTGACAACACTAGGGTGCGAAGACCCTCAGAACTAGGAACATAGATATGACCCAAATGTCGCAAAAGACCATCTGACTCAAGAGAGTAATCAAAGAATCTACCCTCTAAAGGTCTACCAGACACAATCTCAGACTTCACCTCCTAGTACCAACTGTCAGTAGGAAGTGCTACAAGAATCTGACCTGTCAAGTCAACTGAGAGAGAGACCATTGAGATCTCATGCCTCTGATGACTAAGAGCATTCACTACCACATTCTCTTTTCCCTGAATATACCTGACCTCAAATTCGTACTCGCACAAGAACTCCATCCAATGCCTCTGCTTTGCATTCAAGTTTGGTTGCATAAAAATATACTGCAAACTATGATGATCACTATGTAGCTCAAACTGATCTCCTAAGAGAAAATCCCTCCATCTCACTAATGCATGCACAACTGTGGGTAACTCTAGATCATGAATGGGATAGCTCAATTCATGATCCTTGCGTTTACGAGACTCATAGGTAATCACGTGACCATCCTACATCAGAACTGCTCCCAAACCCTCCAAAGAAGCATCAGTACAAACAACAAAGTCCCTGGTAGGATCAGGAATTGCTAAAATAGGTGCACTGGTCAACTACTCCTTAAGGCTTTGAAAAGCTACCTGACACTGCTCTAACCAAACAAACTTCTTCCCTTTCCTCTGAAGAGAAGTAATAGGATGGATAATCCTTGAAAACCTCATAACAAAATGATGATAGTAGCTTACCAAACCCATAAAAATGTAGACCTCAGAAACATTAGTAGGTGCAGGCCAATCCATAATAGCTTGGATCTTTGAAGGATCCACTGCAATACCCTCTCCAAAGATAACTGACCCAAATACTTCACCTATGTCTGAAAGAATTCACACTTAGACAAATTGGCATAAAGCTAATTTTCACTCAGACACTGCAACACCTGATACAAATGCTCCTCATGCTCCTCCATAGTCCTCGAATAGATCAATATGTCATCTAGAAAAGCAAGGACAAACCTATTGAGATAAGTGCAGAAAACACCATTCATTAGGCTCATGAATACTAAAGGTGCATTCGTCAACCTGAATGGTACCACTATGAACTCATAATGTCCATAACAAGTGAGAAATGTTGTTTTGTGAATATCTATCTCAAATATCTGCAACTGGTGATATCCTGACTTAAGGTCAATTTTAGAGAACACCTTGGCTCCTTTAATCTAGTCAAACAAATCATCAATATGAGGTAAGGGGTATCTATTTCTCACTGTCACCTTATTGAGCTGTCGATAATCGATACATAGTCACAGAGATCCATCCTTCTTTTTCACAAAGATCACAGGTGCTCCCCAAGGAGAGACAATAGGTCGAATGAATCCTTTGGCTAATAGCTCCTCCAACTACAGTCAAAGCTCCTTAAGCTCCTGAGTGGCCATCTTATATGGAGCTCGAGAGATGAGCTCTACGCTGGGAACAAGATCAATCCTAAAGTCAATGTCACGCTTAGGTGGCATCCCCAGAATATCAGATGGAAAAAACATCAACATACTCCCTCAAGAGTGGGTGATCATCAAGAGATGCCTCTCGACTCTCCTCCATCTCCAAGTCACTAACAGAAATTGCAAAAAGCTGACATCCTTGATGCATTCATCTCATAAGTTGCATAGTGGAGATCATACGTAGGGAAATAGATCTCTGAACTCCTACAACCTCAACCTTTACACCAGAACCATCCACACATCTAACAGAGTTATGCCAACAATCAATCACTGCCTGATGGGCCTCTAACCAATCCATCCCCAAAACTATATCATAAGATCCAAGGAGTAGGATGTGAAGGTCTACTATAGTAGATAGAGAGCCAATCCTTAACTCACACCCAAGAACAAGAGACTCAACTGCAACCTTAGCCCCAGAAGCTAACTCAACCTACCACCTATCATCCTACTTTGTTGCCACTAAGCCACAATGCTCCATAAGAGAAGGAGATATGAACAAATCAGATGCACCAGAATAAAAAAGAAAAAAAACCAATACCTTGCATGAAACCAGAAGTCTCCACCACAGTGCCCTGATGCTCTGCTTGACAGTTATTCACCACTACAAAGACTCTGTACGATCTTCTTGCATCACCAATCGTTGGCTCTGAAGCTGCCAGTCAATGTCCAAACCTTGAAGTACCCTTCTGCGGGCATTGTCTAGCAATATGGCCCTATTGGCCACAAGAGAAGCACTTGGTGCCTCTACTAAAACCACTACCACCCTAGAAAGCACTAGACTGCTAAAAACTACCTCTGCTCACTGTGGACTGAGTGCTCTGAGTGGGTCAATCAACACGTGCCTGTCTAGCATGTTGCCAATTTTGGTTCTTCTTATTTTGAAATCTATTACCCTGCTATGGCTATGAATTCTTCAGCTTGGACTGTGAGTACTGCTGCTACTGCCCACCCTTAGAGGGTGCATGAGATCCTGATGCATGAGTATGACCACCACAAGAACCATATCCTGCAAAAGGTGCACTACCAATATGCACACCTATATGCCCACCGAGTGCCATAGCCAAATTCTCCTCCACTAACTGGCCTTTCTCCATGGCAACCTCCATAGACTTAGGTTTGAATACACGAACCCCTCCACTAATCCAGGCATTCAAGCCCCTGATAAAATGTTGAACTAACATAGACTCGTCATCCCTGATACCTACATACTATTTGAGCTCATAGAATCTACACTCATACTACTCAACTGACATGGACATCTACCTCAGGTCATGAAACTCATCTGCGCGACGCTGCCTCTAATGATCAAAAAGGAAATAGGCTCTGAACCTCTCTAAAAACAACTCCCAATAGATGGTGTTAATGTCCAAATGTAGCTTCTGCTCCTCTAACTGCCACCAAGTCGAAGCAAACCCTTGGAGATGCAAAATAGCACATCTGGCTTTGGTGTTGCTGCCATAAGGATGCATGGCGAAACACCTACCTATATCTAATAACCAAGTCTCCTCTCTCACCTGTTGCATTCAACGTTGAGCACCATTTCTTATGATGTGCTGTATCTGGCAAATTTTGAATTGTTGTGTGATTAATGCTGAGGGCACCTTCCTTGCTATATATAGCAGGCTGTGTGACTCATTTTTGAGGTCGTTGAAGACCTAGGCATTTTTATGTGAATAGCAAAAAATAGGGCATTTCCTTGTTGGTTTATCTCATTTTAGAGTTTATGAGTTGCATTATGAATGTAAATTGTAGATATTTTCAGTTTCATTGTTGTTCTATATGAAAAAATGCTCTTATGCATGTGTTTAGCTTCTTGTCTCCATGTGTTGCATGCTTTTCCTTCTTTTGAATCTGGCTACTAAGGGTTTCTCAGGTTCTAGGGTACGGATTTCTATATCACATGCTTCATCTCTAATTTCTATTCAAGGAGTGGATTAAATTTTTTTAAGTGAAGTATGGAGAAGGTTGTATGTCAACTGGGATATATGTAAGTAGAGGCAGCTAAATATCTATTCTTGGGTGATGTTTGTAAGGCAAGCATCAATCTAACCCCTTGAAACTTGAATCCAAAATGCAATCCATTCTCTTGTATACGTCTAGTTGACTCCTTGCCCTGAGATAGGCACTGGTCTGCTCCTGGGTTAGTAGTTATGATCCAAAACACAAAATCCACCTTTTCATATCTTCCATCTTGTTAGTTGTAGGAGTAGGATTAGGACCCCTATATACTCTCATCCACAACTAGACAAATATGTCCAAGAATGTTGCCAAACTTGTGATGTATCATGTACATCTTGGTCCACACATGAGAGTATTCTGCCTTTTGAACATGTCAAGCTAAATCTTTTTGTCATTGGGCTAGTCAATGTCACATCTTTAGCTATAGGGATACCCCCCTTGGTGCAGTAGAACCAGAAGTGAAGGGGAGGTAGCTCATGCAACCTCCTGTATTCATTGGCCGAATCTGCCTATGTATTGGAACTGGAAAAACCACTGCTGATTTGAAAGTAAACACCAACAGTCAGTGACTCTGTTGGGGAGTTTGGTTTAGAAGATATATCTTGTGGGCCATCCGAGTCACCAACAGATGGTGACTCTACTGGGGAGTCTGGTTTAGAAGATATATCTTGTGGCCCATCCAAGTCACCAACAAAATGGTGACTCTGCTAGGGAGTCTTTCATGTGAATATGGTGCTTTGCTAGTGGGATGAACTCAGAAAAATATTTGATGAGCTTTCAGTTGTTTGAAAATTTTATCCTCTTTGGAGAGGTGGTGACTCTGCAAATAAGATTTAAGTGCACATGAAAGGTTGATGTATGTTGTTGTGATAAAAGAATGTTTTGTTCATGGTTTCAGCATCTGGATGAGAAAAGGTACCTAGCTCCTTCCCATTTATATTTGTTGTTTTATTGCATAAGCTAGATGCCCAGGGGAAGCCTTAGGTATTAGGCAAACAAAGGATGTCTAAGAGTGAAATTTATATGAATCCAAATATGTTTTCACCCATACTTAGTCAAGAGGGGGATGAAATGTTGTGTAAAAGAATGGAAGAGATAAAAAATAGGTTGATATCCTTAGAGGCTTGGCAAGCTTAGTTAAATAGTAATAACCCTATTGTGTTTGCTAGTTAGAATGTTAAACCTCTTGTCAGCCCTTTTGATCCTTTGTATGACCAATTAGATTTGTCATGGGTTGATTATGAAGTTGAAAGTATGCCTACTTAGATCTACAATCAAATG
Source organism: Cunninghamia lanceolata (assembly GCA_027924645.1). Taxonomy (NCBI): domain Eukaryota; kingdom Viridiplantae; phylum Streptophyta; class Pinopsida; order Cupressales; family Cupressaceae; genus Cunninghamia; species Cunninghamia lanceolata. Next base: position 4,723,541 of record BSBN01000194.1, read on the forward strand.
CCCAGATTTAGTGGACACAGTGTGTGTGATGGGGGTGCACATATCCAATATTTTCACAGTATGATGGAAAGACATTCATTTAGAGATGAGGATATGTGGATGAGATTTTTTGTTAGATCCTTTGGTGCTAGAGCTAGAGATTGGTATTTGAACTTTTCAAAGAGATCCTTTGCCTGTTGGGATTAACTTGTTGACTATTTTAGAGAAGAATTTGCAAAAGAACCTACTGATCTTGTTGCAAGATTAATGGAAATCAGAAGACAAGATGAAAAGCCCTGTACTGATTTCAATCATAGATTTGTAGTAGCCCTTTCACAAATCTCTGAAGACTTTAGACCTGATACTTTAGCATGCATTGGCATATATTTTGAAGGTTTTGAGGAGGGCTCTAGTGCATTATTGAAGGAATTCAAGATAACAAGTATGCAGATGGCATACAAGTTTTTAGAAAGTATAGAAAAAATGAGAAATGAGCACATGCTGAATTCCCTGTCCACAGGATTTGGTGTGAATAATAGTTGTGTAGCTGCAAATGACCAAATGATCATGGCATCATGTGAAAATAAAGATGAAAATGAAAATATCCCAATTGAGGATGCTAATAGAAGGATAAATGATGACTCCCATTGCAAGGTTGAGGTGTCTAGTTCTGAAAACAATGATGTGGTTATGGACAGCAATGAATACTTGTTTGAATGGGTTTGTGGAGATGATTGTGAGTATTGTGCTTGGGATAGAGAAGAAATAAACAAACAGAGGGGTAATCCCATGTTTGAATCACTGCCTTATATTTAGAAACATGGAGATGATGAAGGGCAATCAGGGATTGAAACAAGTGCTAGTGTTGATCATGATTGTTCTTTGTTTGATTTTGGTTTTGCTTATGGTACACAGGTTGATACTCCTCCACACAAGGAATTCATTGGTAATGAGAATGCATGTTCTGCTACCCATGAACCAGTGGCATACCATAATGAAGCTGAAACACCTAGATCAGTTTTTTTTTACACATATAGTGATGAGGATCTGTTTGAGTATGGTGAGGGTCATAGCACTGTTGTTGATATGGATTGTGTTTCTCATCCTGATGAAAGTGAAACCAACATACATCATGAGGGTTATTGTAGAGAGGTGCTAGAGCCTAATCCTTTCTAGCTTGGTGCAGTTGATGATTGTGTGCATGATGTGCACAATTGTGAATTTGAAAGCTTTTTCCCTAATATGCCAGCTTATGATACAATAAGGCCTGATGCTCCTAGCTACGTGGTGGACTTTGAGTACTTTTGATTTTTAGTCTAGTTAGGACATCATTTTACAATGCATGTTGCTGATACAGATGATGATAAGTGCTATATGTTATATGAATATGCATTGCTTGATAAATGTGACATTCACATGTTGCCTGATGTTGAAGGTTGTTTGCATAAGGTTGATAGTTACAAGCTAGATAAGAGGGTTGAATGTGAAAATGACAAGAGTTGTTTGTGGATAAATCATGGTAGCATCTTCAGGCTTGATCTAGTGATATCAGATGAAAACAAGGTATTTGACAAAGGGAGGTACAGGTTTTTCCTTTCTTGGTGGCCTTAGGCCGCCAAGTGTGATTGGTGATGCAGATAAGAATTTGACTTTGTGCCTAATGGATAAGGGCACTGGTTTGCATCCCAGAGATCTAAGGTTCTTGCCATGCCTGCAAGAGGCATGCGTCCCCAGACAGAGCCACTGTTGGTGCCTACATGAACAGTCAGGTTTCAAGCATCTAAATTTGCAGGCACCCTCCCAAAAAATACAAAAAATTCTAAGTCTTTGGGCCTCCTCAGCATGTTTCAGCCTGACCTGATATTCTTGGGGGGAGGGGTCATCATATTTCCAGATATCAGCCTGATATTTCTGCTGGGTCATCATGTTTCTAACATTAGTCATCTTAGTTACGATCACCCTGATGCTGCTGCAAAGTTTTGATATGACCCGATATTCCACGGGGGGGAGGGGGTCATGTTTCAAATATCAGGTGATCTTAGTCAAGATCACCCCGACGCTGATTTATCACCCCGATGTTGTGGATGTTAGTTTTATATGGGGGGTGATATCTACTTGTTCATCACCCTGATATTTTTGTAGGGGGTGATATTTCAAATATCGGGTGATCTTACGAATATCACCCCAATATTGTAATATGATGATGACATGAATATGTACAGGATGGTTCATTGGTGAGGTATTTGGTTTGAATATGATGGGGAGGATTTTTCTCTGATGCATCAAGTTACACCGATGAGGGTGATCATCAGGTTAATTTTGAATATCAGGTGATGCGGTCTGGTGATATTTCTTATGGGCATGATTTTTTCGATAAGGGTGATATTTCACATCATGGTGATGTAAAATATCAGGTGATGTAGTCATCAGGGCGATGTAAAATATCAGGGTGATATTTCATATCAAGATTATCATGCAGGAGGATCATGATGAGGTATATGCTGGTGTCATCAGGAGCAAAATCACCGACGTCATATATGCTCACGGCCTAGTATATAAAGTATTGAGGAGGTCGCTAGGGGATGAATGTGGGATAATTAGTTCCCACATGATTTGAAAAAGTTAGGCCATGATTTTTGGCAGGAAAGTTTCAAAGCGCACAGTCTACTGCATTTCCCAAGGCTGCGGGTTGGTATGCCTTTAATGGTGGATGTTACAGGGTATGGGTGAAGGCATGGATGAATCATGCACCTGATTGAAGTTGAAAATCCCCAGGTGGCGGCGTAGGGCTCGAGACCAACCACTCCCTGTCTCCTCTCCCACCTACTGCATTCAATGTTGAGCGGCATTTCTCATGATGCGCTGTATCTAGTGAATTTTGAATTGCCATGTGATTAATGCTGAGGTTACCTTCGTTGCTATATATAGCAGGATGTGTGACTTATTTTCAAGGTTGTTGAAGACCTGGGCATTTTTTGTGTGAATGGAAAAAAATAGGGCATTTCCTTGTTGTTTTATCTCATTTTGGAGTTTATGAGTTGCATTATGAATGTAAATTGTAGATATTTTCAGTTTCATTGTTGTTCTATATGAAAAATGCTCTTATACATGTTTTTAGCTCTTGTCTCCATGTGTTGTATGCTTTTCCTTCTTTTGAATGTAGCTACTAAGGGTTTCTCAGGTTCTAGGGTACAGATTTCTGTATCACATGCTTCATCTCTAACTTCCATTCAAGGAATGGATTAAATTATTTTAGGTGAAGTATGGAGAAGGTTGTATGTCAGCTAGGATATATGGAAGTAGAGGCAGCTAAATACCTATTCTCGGGTGATGTTTGTAAGGCAAGCATCAATCTAACCCCTTGAAACTTGAATCCAAAATGTAATCCATTCTCTTGTATACGTCTAGTTGACTCCTTGCCCTGAGATAGGCACTGGTATGCTCCTGGGTTAGTAGTTATGATCCAAAACCCCTTGTCTTGCATCCAAAACACCAAATCCACCTTTTCATATTTTCCATCCTATTAGTTGTAGGAGTAGGATTAGGACCCCTACATACTCTCATCCATAATCAGACAAATATGTCCAAGAATGTATCATGTACATCTCTGTCCACACATGAGAGTATTCTGCCTATTATTGTCAAGCTAAATCTTTCTGTCATTGGGCTAGTCAATGTCACATATTTAGCTATACGGATACCCCCCTTGGTGCGGCAAAACCATAAGTGAAGGGGAGGCAGCTCACGCAGCCTCCTATATTCATTGGCTGAATCTGCCTATGCATTGGAACTGACAAACACACTGCTGATTCAGAAGTAAATACCAACAGGGCCTAAACAGGCAAGGGCCTCCTCAAGTAACTATCTCAACTGGGCTCCCTTAGGCTGGCCCTGACCCTACATATTCTGACCCCCGCCCACATGGGCACTCTCATGAAGAGAACTAGGAGGAGGTGTACTGCCACCACCTCTCCCATGACCCCTACCTCTGCCATGACATCGACCCCTACCTCTAGGCATCTACCTACAACACCAAAAGATAATTTAATACATTCAAAAAGGGAATAATAGGGATATAAGTTAATCTATAGAGTTTAAGCAGTAGCTCACATAATGGGCTCAAATCGTAACTAGAGTACCTAGTGTTTAAACCTAGCTTTAATACCAAATGTGATGCCCCATCATGCAACCCTAGAGAGTTAGACTCACAAGAGCAAAATTACAAAAATAATTTTTTTTGAAACCAAGAAATTGCAATAACAGTAGCCAAAGATATCATTATACACAACATAAAGAAAAGTGTATTTCTAACTCCTCTAGGGAAACATAACTGCATCAGTTGATCATAAAGTTTTAACAACACAAGTGATATACATCATAAAGTTTTAACAACAACTTTTACATTTGCAAGATAGTTAATTTACAAAGTTACAATACAAGGTTACAAGACTAATCATGTCGGTTTACAAACAAATACTTATGAATGTATATAACAACTCTAGAGGTGTAATGCAAATCTAGAACTAGATCACTTCTACACTGGACTCAAACTAATTTTCCAAGAAGACCAATGGATAGCTCTGTCACCCAACCATGTGGAACCCTGAGGTCCACTGCTCTGAGCTAGGAGATAACAATGAGGATTCCACTAAGCCAAAGAAACAACATCCAATATAACCAAATGAAAATAGACTTGACACAGCTGACCATATCAACAAAACTGCACAAGACAAGGTAACACTCTAGAGGCAACAATGAAAACTCAAAGAGGGAAGTAGCTAAGTCACAGCATGGAGAGTGTCATCGTATGGTCCTAATCATGGGTTATACAGGCTATCTCTCACTAGAAGCCAGCCCCCATCTATGGTTATCCTGGCGACCCTTTTTTGGCACCAGCCTCATAGGGTGACACATGCGGAGCTGACACATCCTCGCATGTGGACAAGGAGGTCAACCTTGCGAACTAGGCCTTCTCATCCCATCCTTAGCCTTTGAGAGCACTCAAGGCATGGGTGAGGCAACATACTTATCTCGTTATGTGGAAGACTACCCAACCCACCTAGATATATTTTAAGTTATCACTTGATTACAACTTCCATGGAGTTATCCAGACAGCCACTTTGGGCACCGGCCCCACCATGGAAGCCACTCTCCTTCCTACACTAGTAACCCTTATCCAACATATAAAACAAATGACATGCATGAGCAAGGGACTATAAGACATCTAACTTTCCACAACCCATAATGTTACATAAACAGTTACAAAGTTCCAAATCCACAAGACTTTTTACCCATCCAAAACAAACTCGATTCCTTAATCCCATCACATTGACATGTCACAATATTGAACCAAAGACCAAGAAGCCACCCTCTGGAGTAGGTAAGTTGAACACAAAACTGATGTTAAAGTAACCATTACCAGACAAGGACAATGCTTACGGGTCTTGAAACCAAGTAGTCATGACATCACTCTAGGTACTTCACTTAACACTTAACCAAAATATATTCATAAACTCAAACTCCAAATAGATACAATAATCTAATAAAAGCATATAGATACGACAAGGAGGATAATCAAGTATATGAGATTAAATGTACTCCTAATTTAATCATGAAATTAACTATGAGATTTTAACTTCATTTCAAAGAAAATTCTAGTTTACAGAATTAATAATTTCTCTACAACTCCAAAAATAAATTTCCTAACTACTTTCCTAACAACTATCCTCTTCTAATAAAAACAAACCAAAATATAATTGCTAAGCATGAATTTCCAACTAAGATCTACTAATTACACATCCTAATATGAACAACTACAAATATATAAATGCTCTTGCTATAATAATAAACTTTTCGTCAACCATCTAACTATTACAATTTCTAATAAAACAACTATAAATATATTTTCTTATAAGTATAGATTACCATCTCTCATTTTACAATTACAATTTCAAAACAAAATACTATACATATATACCTATAAGCATAGATTACCATTTAACATTTAACAATTACAATTTCTAATAAAAACACTATAAGTATAAATATTTTCCCTATTAGCATAAGTTCCCCAACGACCTTTTTTCTATCTTCAATTCCTTAACAAAACAACTACACAAAATGAATATATATGGTTTGCTAAAAGTGTCAACATCTAATTTTACAATCTAAAACTATAATTTACCAATATGTATATTTTGCTAAAGCATAAACTACTATCTAACATTTACAAGATCACAAGGGTATGATTAAAATTTAATTAGTATACTATCATTACTATAAGAACTAGTATAATTAAATCATTCTAATTTAAGAAGACAATAATAAATTATTCATTCTAAACTAAATTGTAATTCCATTTGGGAAAATGCTGCCTCCATTGACACTAGCTCCAACTTTCTAACTATATATGACAAAATTTGTCTAACAATCGATTGCTAAAATAAATAATAAAAAAAATATCAAACAAAAGTATTAGAATTATTCTAAGTTTAAATTTAAATGATTTCTACTATTAATCTTGCTAAAAAAAATGAGTATCTTTATACATAGTCCAATGAAAGAAACAAAATAGAGAAATTGCATGCATTAACACTCCCGAACAACGAATTATAGTTTGACTAAACTCTAGTATGGCAATGGAAACTAAGCTTTTCTATCTTCCCTCAATGAGAAACTACCAGAATACAAGAAGTGTCATTCTATTAATCACTAACACACTAGTCTGTTGATCTGCTTTCTAAAAGAACACGGTTCATGCCAATCTGGTCTCAGACCAACTAGTTTAAAATGCACTGGCTTAACAATGAAAGATAATAATGAAATGAAAAAGAAAACTCAAGGTTGAAAAGAAATATGTACATCGACGCCTATGGGAAATAAAGCCACTCTGTCTAGATCCCTCAAACACCATACAACGTCCAACATAGACATACAACTTACATGCTGGCCAAAATTTGGATGAGTTTATGACTGTAGGAGAAGACGTACAGTGGAGGTGTGGGATGGAGAGGACTAGGTGTAGATTACGCTGGAACAAGAAAACCATAAAAATCATATACTAGCAAGAAAAGATCCTATGACAACCCCCATTATCTGATTGGGGTGACTTGCAAATAAGGAAGATTCCATTCTGATATGGTCAGTTTCAAATTAAAAGTAAAAGAGCTTCAAAGAGCTAGAGGAGGATTACAAAGAGAAAATGACCCACGATATGCCGATAGGGGAAACACATACGGCAATTTCTAATACAATGGCTGAGGTAGAAACTACAATGAAATTGCATTTGGTTAAAAATTACATTGGTTGGGTGTTTAGATTGACTCATTGGAAGAGGGCTTTGCTGCAAGCCACCATTCTAACGGTTTAAGCAGGGTGAAGCCGTATCGCGACATAGAGGATAGTCAAGGACGAATGGGTTTAAAAATTTGGTAATTGATTTTTAAAAAAAAGAAAAAGAAAGGGCCATCTCTCTTTTGGTTGAGATCCCAAGAATGATTACAATGGTTTGGGTTCTAATATTTGAGGGAGGTTTAGACACAGAATAAACCAGAAGAAACAAAAAAGAAAAAATAAATCTTGGAGAAATCTACAAAGGTTAAACATAACAACAACAAGGTGTGATTCCCAAGGTGAGGGTGTGGTCAAGGGTATCCACATTCAAACACATAGGGCACAAGACGAATCATGCTGCAAAGAGATTAAACTCCAGCTACAAGAAATGTAAATTTCACACACAAAACACAGGACGTAAATTTTATATGAAGATTTAAATTACAAGCTACAGAATTTCAAATTTTCACACACAGAACACATGATGATCGTGTAAAATTTAGATCTAATTTCTAATCTAAAGAAATGCAAAATTTCACAGAGAGGCAACATCACAGACCTGAATTTCAATCCCACTTCAAATCTTCTCCATTTCCTGCAACAAATTCTTTGTTTTTCTCCCAATTTCTGTCTTCCTCTTCACAACAACCCCCTCTCCAAAACAAATTCCCCTAATTTAAAAAATGATTCCTCTCATCTATTATCATAGACATGCATCTATTACCCAAAATCCCACTGCTCTGAGAATTTAAAATTTTGCTAATAAAAGAGATTCTCCAAATCTTAAAATTTCACCATCGGCAACTCATGACATTAATTCATCACCTAATATTATTCTTTTAAATAACAACATAATAATTACCATGCTAACACTTATGATGACAAATCAAACATTAAAATAATTAATTTTGTCAGTATAAACATTACTTAAACAATATTCCAAATGTTATGACTATACATAATACTATTAAATTTATCATGTAGATAGAGTTAACATCATAATAATAGTTCATGAAGGTATTAACAGGAGGACACATAGACGTAACTTATACAACCTCAACAATACTCCACAACACGTGATGACCAATAACATGAAATGAGGATCAAACGCCACATCAAAAGATTGGGACTAACCTAGCAGAATAAACCTCACGTTATCTCCCATCACTGATACCCATTGGTGCAAGAGCCCACTCAAACCTGCTATATTAGGTGGAGTCGAGACTCGATACCTGCAGCTTGCATCCAAACAATTGCTTGTATACGATCAAATACATATATGTCAACACACATACAGAGTCAGAGAATCATGGCGTAGTAGGGTACTCGAAGTGAGTAGTACTACACCGTCCCTGCTCTTGAACAAGATTATAACCACTGCATTTGAATTCAAATATCAATAGATCTAATAAAACATGCTAATATTAATCCATTACTAATCATGTCCAACTCATCATAACTAAAGTAATAATAATGTCATCATAAACTCATTACACGTGTAAATTATATCAGTCAAACATAGTCCATCTAGATCAAAATAAACATAAACCATAATCTACTAATCAAATGTCTCTGAACTGTATATATGCAATGAAAGACTAGCAACTGTCTCAGAATTGACAGAGAGAAATGTGAAACTAACAACTATCACAAACCAAAATGCAAGGGGCATTACACATTGCTTCCATATTCTCATCTATATTTCTTATCACTTGCCATTTTTGGTTCATTCACTTTTTCTTAGTGGTGCATGCTAGAACACAAATAACTTGAACATGTGTTGTCTTGTTCATGTCACTTGTTCTTTGTGTTCCATATCATTTCTAATTTATTCTTTTATTATGCATATGTGTTGTGATCCTCCTTCCTTATTCATCCATTTACCTTGTGTGTCCTGACACTGTGGCTTCTTATTTATCCCATGTTTGTTGTGTTTATCTATTCTCATTTTCACCTTCCATGTTTGGACTCATGCTTTTTTTCCCCACTTCAAGGGTATCTTTTTTAAATTTCTCTTATGATTAGTAACTATGCTTTCTTGTGTGTCATTTTTAGCTCCTACGTACCCAAATATTAATATAAAACCATAGACATTGAGGCCTATTTTTCCTATGTGCTAATGTGCATGAAAATCCAATGGAACAATAAAAATAAATAAGGATCAATTTAATGTGGGCCCAAAGAGGCCAAAGGAAAGATGCATGTTGCCTCAATTTGCCCCTAATCATAATCATCTTAAAATAAAAATAAAAATGTAGGAGTTCAAGTAGATTAGGGAGCACAATTCAATTTAGATGAGAATGCCTTTGCAAAGGAAGATTAGGGTTCCAAGTAGATTGTGGCATAATCAACACAATATGGCTACTATAGAGATTAGGAGAAAAATAATAATCTATTTTACGTAGAAATATCATAAAAAGAGTCTCAAATTTAAAAATATAGATTAAGAGAAAAATAATAATGAACCAATAGCACCTCTATACATAGAGCTCAAAAAATTATGCAATTTGAATTTGAAAGAATATATTGAAGACACAAAATATCAAGATACAATGCAACTATAGTGCTCATGATGAAACATATGAGTATCTATAAAATTAGCTCATTGGTCCATTATTAGTTTGACAAGACTACAAAATTGATCTAGCATTTATACGTTGATGAAATCTTGTAGTGGTAAACATGGAAAAATCTACTTGTAGGGTACATGTACAAAAAATAATGAATGTACAAGTAAATGAGAATGAAAGAATATATATACAAAAAACATAAAACATTGAAGTAATATGTAACTAGATAACATAAAGGATGGCTTAAGGGGATATGTAAACAAGTCAATTTACAAATTAAATAAGATAAAGCCTGATGGCTTAAGATGTAAGAGGATAGCTTAAGGGAAGCTAAGAGGATGTCTTAAGGGGATACATAAGAGGATGGCTTTAGGGGATGTAAGAGGATGGATTAAGGAGAGATGTACATGAGTCAATTTAAAAATTAAATAAGATAAAACTTGATGGCTTAAGGAGATGTAAGAGGATGGCCTAAGGGGACCTAAGAGGATGTCTTAAGGGGATACATAAGAGGATGGATTAAGGGGAGATGTACATGAGTCAATTTACAAATTAAATAAGATAAAACCTGATGGCTTAAGGGGATGTAAGAGGATGGCTTAAGAGGACCTAAGAGGATGGATTAAGGGGAGATGTACATGAGTTAATTTACAAATCAAATAAGATAAAACTTGATGGCTTAAGGGGATGTAAGAGGATGAAAAAATTACCTAATGTGTTCACATTTTAGTTGAAGAATAGAAAATTGACCTCACATATTTGTATGGTTAAAACTTCTTTTGATAATCATCCAAATATCTACTTGTATGGTACACATGCAAAAATAATGTTCAAATGTCCAAGTAAATCAACTGTATATTTATATGAGTCGATACAAATTTTAAGATAAAGGGAATAATATAAAAGGTGAAATGAGAATGAAAGAATATATACTAAAAACATAAAGTTTCATTGATGCAATATGTAACTAGATAACATGTTGAATATGAAATATACAAGTATATATACAATTACCTGATGCATTCACATTTTAATTCAAGAATACAAAATTGACCTCACATATTTGTATGGTGAAAACTTCTATTGGAAATTATCCAAATATCTACTTGTAGGGTACACCTTCAAAAATAATGTTAAAATGTACAAGTACATATTAACTATATATTTACATTAGTCGATACAAATTTTACGATAAAGGGAATAATATAGAAGGTGAAATGAGAATGAAAGAATATATAGCAAAAACATGAAACATACCTAGAAAATTATTCTATTGTACCATCTACATCCGAGTCTCTTTTTTGTAATGCATCTATAATTGACTCATGTTCTTCCATAGAAAGTGTCCATAACTATTTATTAAATGGTTTCCCTTGATATCTGACTAGTTTTATATTTGTTGCCACAAGCAAATGTGAGTAGTGTAATATCTTCTTATGTGTTTCATAATCTTCAAATGCGGGCAAACCATTTTTTCTTATTAGATATTTTCATAGCTAGGTGCCAACAACAACCACAGAACCTATTGGATACTCAGAGTTATCATCTTCTCTAGGATGTAACAACTTTTGTTTTGTCTCAACACATCGAGCCAACCAATACTTGGTTTCAACTTCATTTCCCTCAGGTACAACAACAACATACACATGTCCTGCAAAAAAATTTTATTTAATTCAATAAAGTGTGTCATACATATCTAAATCACATAAATATGTACATGCATACATATATAATTAATTATATAGATTACAAAAAAATGTAATAAAAAAATATTAAAAATTAAAGTACCTTCTTATACAAGGTCTGAAACAAGATCATAGTCATCTGATGCAAGCATTTGATTATCATCTTCAATTGTTGTTTCAAGTTGATCATGTGTTTTTGTAGGTGCCAAGGATCTTTGTTTCCATTCTTCAACCCATTCTATATTTTCACATTCTTCCCAATCACCTATAATACAAAATTGAGAAAAACATGCAAGCTGCCTAGTCCATATAGTCCATGTACTTGATTTGAACTCTTAAATGAATGCCATTTTGTTGATCCAATTATTGTCTCATAGTCAACTCGAGTAGGAATATTCTCTTCTTCAACTTACTAAAAGAATTGTCGAATTGTAGAGTTCTCACTTGATCTCATAGATAATGTTTCATTACACCAATCCACAATTGCACGTGCATCTATAAATTTTTCTACATCATCAAAATTTAGTTTCTTTCTAGCAAGAGCTCTTTTCACACATGCTTGAGCTCCATCATGTTCTCCTTTACCATGTCCAACTTCAAAAAAACTCCCCATATGTTGGATATTGTTTTCTTTGTGCTCCCTACATAGCCAATAAAACATTCTTGTATTTTTTAATTACGCTGTACAGTTATCTAACCATATGAAATGTTGTGTCATCTGGATTTCTCTTTCTTGTAAACTTTCATAAATTTGTTTGAAACAATATTGCACAAACTCTAAAGAGTGTAACTAGTTATCACTCAAATAGAAATGATACTCCCTAAAAAATTTTCTATTATCTTCTATACTATCATCTAGATGTCTGTATACAATATGAACAAAAATAGCCAACTGCATTGAATTATAATACTGAGATTGAATTTCCTCTTGTGGAGCAAGAGTATAGTTTTCTGCAAAGTCAACCACTGATAGGATAGTTCCAATTGGAAATGTGTTTTTACATGTATGAAATTATCCATCAAGCCACCGATCATATTGGGAGTGTTTGACATATTTGGATACAATATTATCTTTAAATTCTTTGATGAATACATGCACGTAAATTTTTTCTATGACTAACTCGCAATACTTTCCAATTTTTCCATCCTTTAAAGAATATTCAACATTCTTGAATCTTTTCACATCCACTAATTGTTGTCCAAATTCATGTGAAATATTTTAATGCATACATTCTCCTAACAATGAACTCTGCTAACACTTCCCCCATTAATGCCACTATTTCTGAGGAACCTGGCCCTACTCCTAATTCCCAAAAAATGAAAGGGGTTTCCTTTTTCGATACCCTTGAGGAGACCATGGTGAAGGATATGCATACTCCTGTTTCTAAGGGGAGTGTGAAAAGTAAGAAGAGAAAATTCAGGGAGATGGCTTCTATTGGGGAGGTTACTGGGGACATAGTAGGGAACCATAAGAATCTTAATAGTGATTTTGTGGGCCCTGTGAAAAAAACACAAAACCAAAATGGAGTCCAAATGTAAGAATGAGGGTTTTTCTTCCGTAGTGAGAAGGTCAGGGAGAGTTAATGGTAAACTAGCCCCATAGGCTAAGTTAATTGATTAATTTGAAAGTGATTCAGAAGCTTCTACTTAGGGGGGATGATCACTTGAAAGCTGGAGACATTGAGGTTCAAGAGACTTCTGAGGAGGATACTGATGAGGGAGAAGAGAAGTAGACAGAGGATTCTGGTGGTGGTCTTGTGGACAATGCTAGTGAAGGGGAGAAGATGATTGTGGAGGAGGTTGAAGAGGAGACCAAGGAGGAGGAAGTTCACCAGGGGAATGATATTACTGTCCTTAGGAGGTAGGTGGATGCTATGGACTAGAAAGTTTGATCTATGGGAGGTTTTATCAATAGTATGCTCTGTTTCTCAGCAATTCTCAACCTTACTCTACTGCAGGAACATGGGACTCAGCCTCATGATGAGGATGAGGATAAATTCAAGAAACTGGATAAAATTGTGGAATTTCTAGTTAAAGGCTGGGAGGATGTATCTCCTTAGTCTTGTTTCTCCTTATGTTTTATGTTGTCTTTCTGTTGTTAATCGGTTGTATTTGCTATTAATGTTTTAGTTGGTTTTGGTGGCTCTTTTTATCCATGAGCCTTTGCTATCTCTTTTTGTAATTCTGTTGTAAGGGTTCGGCCCCTAGCTTTTACAACCTTATATAATCAAAAACAATGAAAAGTTGCCAAATCTATTGCATTGTCTAGAAATACATGCTTTTGAATAAACTAAGTTTCCATTAGATGTCTCACAAAACAAGCTTGATACAAACTCCTTAATTGTTTAAGGTGGCATATTAATACCACATTCGTGAATAATTTCGTTAGTATGAAAAGTAGAATGTATATATTAAAAAATATCATAATAATAACAAAATTGAGCATGAGTTTTACAACAAGAGATATGTTGTTTATTAATTTTCACATACCAAGGTTTACATTTCTCGAAAGACCTTTGACTTATGGTAATATTAAATGGTACTAACACTAAATCATCTAAGATTTTTTATACAATTCAATTTGAGTCATGTCAAATAGATGTTTTCGATGAGGATCATGACTTTTGGACCCCACTATTAATTTTAAAACATCTCTAACATTAAATGATACCCTTGTATCATCATGCCAATATTTTTCAATTAAAGATTTGATTTCACTATTTAATTTCATGTCATACCTTGGGAGTCTACCACTAAAACTCCAACATTGGTTAATTGGATCATTTTCAATAGATTCTCTTCTCTTTGCTGCTCTTCTCAAAGTTTTAGGATTTATATTTAGAAATTCACTAGTCTTACTTATCATTCTTTTATATGAAAATGATTTGACTTAAGCAGTTGTTATAAATCTTCATGTTGCATTGCTATCTTTAGTTCGACTCTTTTTACCAATAGAATCAACAGCATTAGCAACACTAGATAAAACTTGTTTCATTGATTCATCTTTCTTTTTAGGTTTTACAAAAATGTCTAACTTTTTCATTATTTTTCACAATTTCCACATTTTCATCAATTGCATCATGAGTTGACATTGAAATCCAAGAGTTTTTATATAAAAACCATTCTATATAATCTATTTGCATGGGTTCTCATTTGTCTCTAAGAAATCTTACCAGGAAGATTATCCAAGACATTTATTTCAATTTAAAAAAAATATTTTCATTTTCACTCATATAAGGGATTTCATTCTCATTTCCTCTTTCCATATTTTTAGTAGTATAATTGAGCTCATCATTGGTATATCCAACTTCATTTAATAAACCAATTTGATCAATATCAGTGATAGGTGGGTTTGAAGACATCCTGGCTTTGTTCTATAGTTGCATTTTCCATATCATTGAAACTTGACTTTGAAGACATACCTGGATTTGTTTGTAGTGTCGTATTTTCCATATCATTGAAAGTTCGGTTTGAAGACATACATACATTTGTTTCTATAGTTAAATTTTCTTCCAAATTCACCATTTCTATATTTTCATCATCTACATTCATCCCATCCTTTATAGTCTCGTGAATGTCTCTCTTCAATAATCATGGAACTAGATGTTTCAATATTCATCTCTTGAATCCTTCTTCTATCTCTTTGCCTTTTTGCTTCCTTCTCTCTATTTGCTTCAATTTCATGAGGTGTCATGACCCTCCTTTGTTTGTTTTTGACATTGATTTGATCCCATGATTACCAAACCCTCTTGATAAGAGAACAAATGATATTTAATCCAATTTCAGATTGATGTACTTCTTTGAAATTTTGAAAGTACAACTAGATGTAGATCCTTTGTTGCATAGATTTTGAAGTAAAAGTAGATGTAAAAAACTAAAACCCTCCTTTTTTTATTCCTCTTGAAAATAGCTCCTGCACTTGATTCCACATAAAAATTGTTCATATGGTTAATTCCTTTCAAAATCTGAATAGAATATGATATGCCAAGAGATTCCACAAGACACTTGTAAGTAAAAAATGCAGAAAATGTCGATGTCAGTCTGTACATCAAACTTGCAAGTTGCATTGATACAATCATAGTACATTTTTCCCTGATGACGGGAAATAACAGATATAAAAGAAATGGGTTCCCATTCTTAAACATAACGGGTACTCATTCTTAAAAATAATGGATACTCATTTTATAACAGGTACCCGTTCTAAGAAATTTGAAATGGCTAACCACCTTTTCTCTTTCCTTTGGTTTGGTTTTAGGCTCAGGAAAGGAATGGGTAGCTGACCTTGAGCCTTGGACCTGCAATTTTTTTTGTAAGTACAAAACAAGCAGAAAGACTGAGTTTATCTATATGGCTGACGACATTTTTTCTAAATTTTTTTATGAAATTAAAACCCATTATAGATGATAGTGTCTAGTTTTCAAATATGTAATTTTTTTTATTAGACTTGTTTTTCTATTTATTATTTATTTTATGAGCAAACTAGTCCAAAAATTTGAAATGACAGGTGTTCGTATTTTTTAATAACTTTTACTTTTTAAAGTTTTTTTTAAATATATATATATAATCAATCTACACATCATTCTTTACACAATGAAAAATAAATAAAATTGATGATTAGTTTTTCTCAAATTATGTTGGTCGTACATGAGGGTTTTCGAAAACAACAATTAGGGCCAATAAAAAGTTAATAAAAAAAATTGAAAAAAATTTATAAAAATATATCCTCATCAAACTAAATACTGTAATATGCATCTTTCCCCAAAAGGATTTAAAAAAAAACTTTTATTTAGGTCAAATTATGTTTTCCGTACACATGCATGGTATGATAAAAAAAGTGATTTTTAAGCAGTAGTTTTTAGAAATGCTTATTGAAAATCAATTTATATCATCTGGGTATTAAAATAAATTACATATTTCGAAACTAGACTGCGAGTACTACATTTCGTATTCCTAACTTTTTTTTAAGATTCAATCTTTAAGTGCTTCAAATGTTTAGGTCAAATGTGACAAATTTTAAAAATCAGGAAAAACATTCACTTTTTGGCCAAAAAGTGGACCCAACTTCTTGTGTAATGCCCCCTCGCTTTTGGCTTGTGATAGATGATGTTTTCATATTTCCTATGATAGTTCTGGTATAGTTGATAGTCTTATATTGCATAGTTACAGTTTTGAGACGTTTGGACTAGTATGTTATGGTTTATGTTCTCCTTGATCATGATGGACATATTTGATGATTATAGATTAATGTTATTCTAAGTTAATGTGTTATTTGATGATGATTATGATGCATTAATGGTAATGGATGTAGTTATTAATGATGTGTTTACATGAATGGAATAGTGTCGCATAACTTGTGTCCAAGTACCCTGCCACACTGCGACTTCCATTCATTGTGTCTATGACTACATGTTTATATATGTATATATGTACAAACTTGTTGTTTGTTGCAGGATGTAGGTATCGGGCATCAACTCCATTTGAACTACCAGGTCTGAGCGTGCCCTAGCCAATGGAGTTGTTGATTGGAGTTAGCATAAGGTTCCCTAATCAGTCAACATCCTCAAAGAGGATGAGTTCTCAGTATTGTATCCTGTCGTCACCATCAGTTGGACTGTCTGTCGTTATTTTGTCATCATGTCCTGTGGCTTTACATGGGGTCAGGTATCATCCAGTAAGTTGGGTTTATCCAATTTAAAGTGTTGATTTAAGCCTAGTTAGTACTTCATTAAAAATAAGGTTAAAATTAAGCTAATGTTAAATAAACATTTGCTAGGGAAATTATGTGTTGTTTATTATTTATAAATGATTTAATTGTTTGATAATTGGTAAAATTAACATGAATTAGTAAATAAATAAATAAATTAGATAAATGATTAAATGAAATAATAAATTACAAGTTGTAAACGAATAAAATTAAAAAGGAAACAAATACATAAATTGGACTTATGGGTATATAGTGGTTATTTGGCAGGGAGTATTTTTAGGGATATGCAAAATTAATGCCGTGTGCCATCAATTGCAAATTGGAGGACTCGGGAATTCTTTGATATAGTTAATCTTTGTATCTCACGAGAATGTGGGTTGTTGGGAAGAGAGGCAGGTCTTCAGCATGCATTAGAGGAGTTAAATCCTTGTTTTTGGAGAAAGTGGGTTGTTGGGAAGAGAGGCATGTCTCCTGCATTTATCCGAGGAGTTGAGTCCTAGTTTGAAAAGGAAGAAAAAAGATTTCTGGAAGAAAAGGGAAGGGGGTTTGCATTTGGAGAGTAAAGGAGACTCTGGTAAAAGCTTAAGAAATTCAGGTATGCTACTGTATATGTTTTATACCTATTGCATATGAAATTTTAATGGAATTAGATTATTTGTGTTTTCCTCCATTTAGGCATGCACAGGGAGTGCACAAACAAAGGTTGTGAAATTTAACTTCACACTAGCCATTTACTTTTGCAATTGTCCCCAATTAATGAAACTCATTGTGTTCTACCGTACTGAGATAATATATATGCATGCAATGCTATAGATCTCTCCAAGGAAGTGTCTATGAATCATTCCTCTAATATTTCGTGGTTGGGAAGCCCCTTTTAGTCACAAATTGTTGATTTTGGGATAACACCATTGTATGACTTTGATGAAATCGTAATCCCTATTCTTATTCAAACTCTCAATTCTTCTGGGCATATTCGGATCAATTTACGATTTCATGGCTACCTATGAACTCTTCCAGATGAAGTTCTTTCTTTGTGGCCCTTGTTAACAAAAATAAATTTGTTACTCTTGGAATCTTCTTGCAAAGGCAAGTTCAACTTCATAGCATACTAGCTCCATGTTCTATGGTAGCACCCAACATTATGGCTTGTGCTATAGTAGCTGGTATAATCTACTTGATACCCAATACCTCTAAAATTTTAATTGTCTCAAGAAGCATTTGTCAGCTAGGATATGCCTTCCCATTTCCAAATTTTCTATATGCATGATACGTTGTCATATTCACATGACAGTATTAATCCTTCTCTGCATTGATACTGCAATACAAACAATATTTCTTTTAAACTTCTCATTGCTGCGCCATACCAACAGTCACCAACTTGATACAATATTCTTGTTAACTAAATGGCTCCATTCCTCCTACCCCTAGCAACAAAAAAATATCTTATAATCATAATGCCCTATTTTAATCATCTTGTCTTCTATCTGCGACCTCACGCCTCCTGGAGAATTTAATCCATTAGGGAACTCTCCCTGTTTCATGGTCTAGGTGGTTAATATCTATCGCTTGATAAATTTATTAGCATATTCTATTTTATTGATATCCTATTTTATGTTTAAAAAAAGAATTTCTTAGATTCTTTCCTTGGCGTCTTCAGTTTTTCCTTACATTTTGGATCATCTTAGACTTTACCGTCATTTTCTCAACATGGATAGTTCCTTGCCAATCTTGTTGCCTTCATTAAACTCCCCGGAGTTAATCCTGTATGTTTTTAATCTCTTTTCTTAGGTGGACGTTATACTTATATGTTTATAGAATTATGTTCTAATGGATCAGTTAACAATTATGAATTGTAGTTATTTACCGTGGGGTGGTCATCAATAGAGTGTCAATAGTTTATATTCTGGTTGAGTGTTAGTGGTAATGGGATTGTCGATTACCTCAGTAAGATGTTGTGTCACTATTTTTATGCTTTAGTCACAGTTTGTATCTCTAACATCTCTGTTGTTAGACTGAAGTCACTACAGCACGACAATAACTCCAAATAGTGCGTATGGCTGTAGTATATTTCATCTATTTCCCATTTTTCACGCTATCCGTCAATTCACAGTTTCTATTTCTCTAAATGTTATCAGTCTCCCATGCTCATTTCATTTTTTTTTTATTATTTAATTTTCGTATGATCGAATGAAGTCGTGCAGGTCATAGAGAAGTATTGGAAAATTCTGTGTTGAATGTGAGATTGATTTCAAACTATAGAAACAAATCTTCTGTGTGCATATTGTATAGCTCAGGTCATATAATGCATTTTCTTCCCTGCACGGTAAATAATATACGATCCCATCGCTGCTAGTTTTGGAGAAAAGGTATACAATTCTAAATGTTCCAAAATCCTTTCGATGTAATTATGGATAGAGTAGAATAAACAGATTGTCATATCAGTCCTTACATATTCTGTCAAGTTCATTAAAAATTTCTGCTGCGGGTTTAAATGGCCGCTTAGTGTTAAGGTTTAGGGTTTCCTCAAGAAAGTCAGTAGCCAATTGTAGGTCTAGGTGAGTAGGGATTCCCTTAATATCTTATAATTAGGGTTCCTTCATAATTCATAATTAGGGATTTGGTGATAAATATTAATATTAGAGTACTGTTGTTATTATAGAAGATATGAATTTAATTTTATAAGGTAGGCTTTGGTATTTAAGTAATCATTTTTGGTAAGGATTTATATATCTCTCCATTTGAATGAATTTAAATGGTTAATTAATGAAGGTTCAAGTTGAGCGATAATATTATGTTTTGGAGTCTTGAGTTTTATTAGTATTTGGTTATTAGTTCAAATCAAATATAAGTTGAATATTATAATTATTTACTTAATACAATTAAATCAAGTTTTGAAGGTTACAGTATTAAATTATTAGATTATTGAACTGTCATGAAATGTGGTTGATATAAATCATATTGTATTGATACAATTTTATAATTCTATTGATATGATTATTTATTTATAGTAGATTTGTTAATAGAGTGTAACGTTAATTATTTAATGACCTTGGATGAAAATATTTGTTATCAAATGATCTATGGAATTTTATTATTATTATTATTATTATTATTATTATTATTATATTGGTCACGTGATTTATTTAAATCAAGCTATCGAAATTTATATGATCAAATTATTGGCTTTATTAAATTTAGAATGTAAATGGAACATGATAAGGAAAGACTGTATATTAGATTGGAATAAATGAAAATTTGATATGTTGAATAGTAGAGTGGATAAATGAAATCTAATGTGGTATTGAAATCTATCACTTCCTCTTTATAAATGACTTGTTGAACTAGATCCGTTTTTTTGGATATGTACTTTAATTACTTGTTAATGTTGTGATAGTTAGACCAATAATATTTGATCTATAAGTATTTGTAATTGATGTTTACATAGAAGTAATTAAAATTGTTTCTTTTTTTACTTTTAAGTTAAATATGTTATTACAAGATTTAGGGTTTTTATTTGGTTATAAAATAAATAGGAACCCTCAAGTTTATCCGCAAGAATTGAATTTAAATTACATTGTAATTATTTAATTAATTTGATTTATAACAATGACAAATAGTGGTTTACTTTAGTTATGTTAATGATATTTGTACTTTTGTAAATCAATTAAATAATTTTTTTAATAAATATTTATATGTAGTTAACTTTATTGTAATTATAGATTTATTCCTTTATAAGAATACAATCAAATGGTAAGCCATATTTTAATATACTATTGTAATAACTTAGTCAATTGCAATCTACTACAGTGAAATAGTTGTAAAGAAGGCATAATTTAATTATAAGTGTATTTGATTGCTCATAATATGTTTAGTAAATTCAATTTGTGGGTCATGAACTAGTTCTTATAGTCTTTTGATTTTGTGTCTACTTGTGTGGCTAGTGTTCTAGAGGCTTAGAATGGGATGTCTTGATTCCATGTATTTTATTGATAGATGTCTTGAGATCATGATGTTTTAAGAAGCATGTCATCTCTAGTTATGTATGGATTAAAAGACAAGGTGAATGATCAATGTACTTCTTTGTGGATGCATTGTCGTCCATTTATTTGTATTTGTCTTGTATCTAGTTTGTGGTGAGTTATGGAATGGGGAGACATGGAAATCATAGAGATGTAAAGAGTATGTGTTGTTATGGGCAATGGTTTAGGAGTTCTGCCCTTATGATTATGTTTTGGAGGGTCAACGCCTTGCATTGTTATATATACATGTTGATATAAGGATGATTGTTATGCAAGATGGTTAATGCCTTGCATGGTTCATGTATCCTCATTGTCATAATGATGTTTGCTATGCTTGTTGAGTAGGGTTTTCTAGTTGTAGGTAGGGGAGTAGCTTCCAATGTGGGGCTGGTGCCCAAGGTGGCTAGCCAGGGTAACCCATTAGGAGTTGGTAATCAAGTGATAACTTAATAATAAATCTAGGGGTTGGGTAGTTTTCACACTAACAAGATAATTAGATTCCTCACTCATGCCTATAGTGCTAGTTCAGACTAAGGATGAGATAAGAAGGCCTGGTTGGCAAAATCAACTTCCTTGTCCTCACGAAAGGAAGGTTGATTCCGCATGTGTCACCCTATGAGAGGAGTGTCTAGAGAGAGACTGCCAAGGTAACCATAGATGGGGGCCAGTGTCTAGAGAGAGACTACATGGGTAACCCATGTTAGGACCATGTGATGACACTCTCCTTACTGCAGCCTAGCATTCCCTAGTTGTACTCTCCCCATTTGTTAAGTGTTTGCCTCTGGAAGTACTATTGTGTTGTTTGTGATATTGACTTGTGATGTTGGAGTCATGTGTTGTCTTATAGTCTACTGTCTACCTAACTGTATGTTGTAGTGGGGACCATATGTTAACTCCTAGCTCAGGGGGTGGACCTCAGGGTTCCACATGGTCAGGTGGAAGAGCTTAATCCATTGGTTTTCCCTTGCTGTTGTTCATGAACGAGGAGGATATGGGTAAAAGCACAAAGCTGTGTCACACTTTGGGCCAATAAAACAATTTAGAGCGAGCCATTTTCGAGTGACTCTATTTGGGGGTGAGATAGTTTCACCCGAATACACGTAGCCACTATGTGGGGCATATGTGGCAAGCTATTTTTAGGCGAGTCTATTTGAGGGCGAGATGGTTTCACCCGAAATCATCTAGTTAAAAACAAAAAAACAAATGAAATAATGCAGTTAAAAACAAAAAAAATGATTTCGCCCCCAAATACTTTCACTTGAAACTGTCTATGTGGCATCTTACTTGGCCGCCACCTCCTCATTTTCTAGGGTTTTATGAAATTCTCAACTTAAATTGAATATTTCTTCAATTAGAATGGATTATTTCAAAAATTAAAAAAAAATACCCTTTTGCAGAGCTCTGAGTCTAGAATCCAAATATGATTTTTTTTAATAGTTTGATTAGTTTTAATATGTTTTTTTTAATTATTGCAAGTAGGTTGTTAAAATCAAAGATGACACTAATTAGAAATTTAAAAAAAAAAACTAAAACAAGTTCAATTTTTTTCAAAATTATATGGTACACTAGAGAAAAGAGTCCTCTCCAAAAGGGTATAATTGGTTTTGTGAAAATGGTCAAAAATTATAAAAAAGTTGACGTGGAATGAAAACTATCAGATTCTATAAAGTTTGACTTTAAAATGATATTACAAAGAAAATATGCATTGAAAACTGATTTTTTTTTCTCCATGCACTAGATATTGAACTCCTCTATTTGGGAAAAAGAAATTAGGGAAAAATAAAACTATTTGCTCTTTTTTGTGATGTGGACTCAAAGTCACTTTTTCTAAAATTTTTAGCAATTCAAAATTTGCTCTTAAATTTATAAAAAAATTGTCAAAATATTTTTTTAAAATTTTTAAAAAATTACAAGCATAAAATTCATCAAGAGATCTACATTTCATTAGTTTACATCATTTTGAAATTCAAAACATAAATGCCACTTTTATGAGGTCAAAGTTTAGAAATTTTTTTACTATTGGCCGATTCCTTTATAAAGTGTGACACAGGTTTGTGTTTTTACCCATATATCTTGCATATCAGACATCAGATCTTATACCTATTTATGAAGACAGTTATTATGCTCATGTGCTAGCCTGTGTATCAGTTGATTCGTAATGTATGTATTCAGATGTAATCAGGATAGTGATAATGTAAACTACATGATGATGTTCTCATATGTATAGACTTTTGAATATGTACATGTAATCTTGATCAAGTTGATTATCTAACTGATGTCATGGAATGGAGATGTATATGTATAATCATTAGTGCAATAGATTTAGAATGATCTGCTGATGTTAGTTAATAATGTATGTTAAATTATGTTGATTAATTTGTCAAGTAACGCAACCATGGAACCTTAGAAGACAAGTTGTTAGTTTAATGATGTGTATTGATTTGTTAAACATTACCTTGTTATCTTATACAAATCTATATATATATATATATATATATATATATATATATATATATTCTGCATTGCATAGCATAGATGTGTTGTCCTCTAAGGTGTTCCTTGCGGGGCATTACATCTTGCATCAACCCCCAAAAATTAAGTGACTAAGATAAAATAATGTAGTGATCCAAATATGAATATATTATTGTTAGTTTTTGCCAAGTAAACTATAGGCAAGGTCTGTTCCTAACTAGTTAATATTAATTCTTTTTGCAACCAATGAGAACTAAAAAAAAATTCTATTTAAAAAATATTTATCTATTTCTATTGTATAGATGTAAATTTCTTAACAAAACATATTTGAAAAATTATTTTTCTTCAATCTAATTCGCAGAAAACTTTCACGCGATTATGATCATCAACGTTTAAATTATCAAATTTTGTATGAATACTAGGAATAATTTCATGCATTGATTTCATTTTCTCAAAAATTGTGCGAATATAACATTCTTCTTCTTAAATGCCACTGGAGAGTTTTAAGGGAGTGGAAGAAGGAGCTGTACCCCATCACACCCAAATTTAGGCATGTCATAGACAAGTTGTGGGCAATTGGGTATAATTTATGCAGAATCTCTAACGCCATGACTATTTTCAAATCAATTTGTTTTGTTTAATTCACTATTTTCCCACACCATGTAATGAGCAGGGACACCTTTGGTCTATCCTCTAGGCTATCCATTTCATAATAACTCAAAAAATGTGAATGAAAGAGGTGGATATTTTTTCTTTTTTAGTTTGATATGCGTAAATTGCTTGAATTACGTGCTATGTACTAATGATATACATCATTATTATAGGGAACATATGAACAATATATAGATTTTGTTTTCTAGTTTGCAAATGTATAATGCTTGAATTTGGCTATGTAGTACTCTTATTCCATAAAATGGTAGGAAATAATAGCCAGTGAATTTTATGGAAAATTTTTTTATAGAGTGATATATGCATAGTAGTCTTGCATTTTTTTTTTCTTGAATCTGGTTGTGTGGTCCTTGTGTATCTCCTACTAAAAATGAGAACAATACAGGTGGATATATGTAGAGCAGAAATACTTGCAAAACTTTTCTTAAAATCAGCCACAGTGGTTGTCTCTTCCAATAATGTAGAGAATGTGACCTAAACTTGTCCTTTTGTAGAGGGTTCGATAGCCTACCTAAAACCATTGGGAACCTAACAATAACTAACAAATGTAAAATTCACAAGACCCCATTAAAACTAAAAAACAATGTAGTGCCCCTCATTTTTATTTTGATTAGTTTGATAGTGGTGTTTTAGAGATAGACTTTATGACTCTATTTGATGTTAGATACATAGTTATGTGGATTATTTGATGATACTTTATTATTCTTAGATGACATTGATTATGCTGTTCATACTGATTTTTATGTGATGTTAGGCTTACTTGCAGACTTAATTGTTTTTAGGGAATAATTTTGTTATGAGTGTCATGTGATTTAATAGATAAGGATTCGTATTTAGTTGATTAGTGATTGATTATTTATTATACCTATTAAATAGCAAAATGATTAATCTGATAGATGTATTGGTGAGAGGGACAATATAGTATCACTCATGCATGAGTGCCCTACTATGTTGTGAATCCCTCTCACGGTGTGTCTAATGATGTGGTTTTATAGATTGCCCAACCTTTTCATCTGATATGCATGAGTGCCCTACTATGTTGTGAATCTCTCTCACGGTGTGTCTGATGATGTGGTTTTATAGATTGCCCAACCTTTTGATCTGATATAGGATGCAGGTACATGACGTTTATCAGGTCTGAGCGTGTCCTAAACTCAATGGAATAATAGGTGGGAGATAACATGATGTTTCCCTTGTTAGTCAATTTCCCTATGTGGTTGAGTTTCAATTTTGGTCTCCTCAGTTGGTTAGTTGATCTTTTTTGAACCCGTCTATGGGACTTTGTCAATTCTCTGGCATGTAATGTTGATTGAAGCTTTTGAGTTATTTAGTGGTTTATTATTCAATCTTGTAGAATAATGATATAATTTGTAATAAAATAATAATAGTAAGTTTAATATATATTAATGCTTGTTGTGTAAATAATCAATGTAGTAATTAAGAAGATTAAATAGTTAAAATAAAATTAGTAGTATTAATAGCTAATATTCACAATGATAATAATAATAAAATTATTAATATGTAGTGATATTTTGGTTGATATTATCTAACATGAAGATATTATCTTATTTTGTCAGTAGATTGTGTGTGTCATTAGGGAGTGAATAAAATAATTATTTTGTTAAGTAGTAGGATATGATTCCTTATCAATTATTTATTTACTCATGAGTGGGTATCTGAAATTTTCAGATTTGAGAATACTGCTGCAGTCTAGTTTCTCCTCCTGAGTTTTTATTTGTTATTCATGTTGCCTCTGGGAGCATTATTTGAGTCACTTGTTATAGTTCTTGAGTTTTTCTCATTGGGAATTCATGTTGGTTTTTCTTTTACCTAATTATTTTTACCATCTTGACTATTGTCATTATGGGACCTCATTGTTATCTCCTAGCTCGGGGGGTGGACCTCGGGCTTCCACATGGTCAGGTGGTTGAGCTATATTCCATTGGTTTTTTGGCATCTCAGTTCATGTGTTGAGTAGATGTATCTCTCCTAATTCTAGTTCTACACCTATATTGAAGTCAGACATTTGTGTTACTTGTATCTGGACCGTTTGTACTAGTGAAATCATTATGTATTCTTGATGTATTCAAACAAGAAATCTTTTGTATCTATGTAACATGAATTGCTTTTTACTTGTAAACTTTATTGTAAACAATGATGTATCTATCAGTGATGTAACAAAGTTGTTAGTTGACTCTTTAATTAATTAGAATGAGCTATGTATGTTGCTAAACATTGTTTAATTGCATTAATGCAGTTATGTCTCCCTAGAGATGTTAGTTTAGATAGACAGTTAATTTGTTGTTATTAGTTGATATTATATCTTGTCATCATCACTTTTACTATTTTTTTTTAAATGCCTTTTATTGCATGGTTGAACTTAAATCTCTAGGGTTGCATGACGGGGCACCACATTTGGTATCAAAGCCAAGTTTAAACACTAGGTACTTTGGTTATAATTGAGCCCATTATGTGACCTAGTGCTTAAATTTTGTAGAGTAACCTTCATCCCTATTGTTTCCCTCTCTACGTATAATAAATTATCCTTTAGTGTTGTGGGTAGGTGCCTAGAGGTAGAGGTCGAGGTCATGGTAGAGGTACGGGTCATGGGAGAGGTGGTGGTGGTACACCCCGTCCCAGTTCTCCTCATTAGATTGCCCATGAAGGTAGGGGTCAGAATATGGATGGTCAGGATCAGCCTGAGGGAGCCCAGTTGTGATAGTTACTTGAGGAGGCCCTTGCATGTTTAGGCCCTAGATAGGAGGTAGAGCAACCTAGAGTGGGTTAGGAGGTAGATCAGCTAGAATCTAGGGAGAGAGAGAGATCTCCTAGGCTAAGAGAATTGACAACTGAGTAGGAGGCCACTTTAGCCAGTCATATGAGAGATCTTCTAAGGGCACGCCCTCCCACCTTTGATGGAGTTGGTAGTGGTCTAGAGGCAGAGACATGGTTACTAGATATAGGCAGGTGTTTCACCATGTTTCTGTATGGGAGCAACACCAAGGCTAGATGTGCTATTATGCATCTCAGAGGTTTTGCTTCCACTTGGTGGTGTTTAGAGGAGCAGAAGTTACACTTGGACATTAGCACAGTTTCTTGGGAGTTGTTCTTAGAGAGATTCAGAGCTCGATTGTTATCTGATCATTGGAAGTAGCATTGCATAGATGAGTTCCATGAGCTGAGGCAGATGTCCATGTCAGTTGAGCAGTATGAGCATAGATTCTATGAGCTCAAGTAGTATGTGGGCATTAGAGATGATGAGACTATGTTAGTGTAGCATTTTATCAGGGGATTGAATGCTCGAATCAGTGGAGGGGTTCATGTCTTCAAACCTAAGACTATGGAAGTAGTAGTGGACAAAGCCTGATTAGTAGAAGAGAATCTGGAGATGGCACTTGCAGGACAAATAGGTGTGCACATTGGTAGTGTACCTTCTGTAGGTGTTGGTGGTCAGTCTCAGGCAGTTGGCTCTTCGAGAGGCCATCATGCACCCAACAAGGGTGAGCAACAACAGTGTTCTCAGTCACAACCAAAGGTTTCTTAGCCTCAGCAGGGAAATAGATTTTAGAATAGGAAAGATCAGTCTTGGTAGTGGAACAAATGTAATCGCATAGATCAGCTAGCTCAGAGCACATAGTCTACAGTAAGCAGAGGGAGTTATCAAAAGACTAATGCTTTCTAGAGTGGCAGAGGATTTGGTAGAGGCATAGGGTATTTCTCTTGTGGACAACAAGGCCACATAGCTAGATAGTGTCCTCAGAAGAATGCTTCAAGTTTTGGATAGAGGCCAGTAGCTTCAAAGTCGATTGTAGGTGATGCAGGTAGATCACATAGAGTTTTTGCAGTGATTGAACACCACCAGGTAGAGCATCAAGGGACAATCTCGGAGGCCACAGGTAGAGGACAAGTAGCTTTCTTTAGAGCTCATGCGCGTTCTGCAACACCAGGAGTAAACCCTCAGGGGTAAGGCATAAAGCAAGTAAGGGTCCAGAGGGATCCTAATGCTGGATCTTCAGCCCTTGGGAGGTTGTGTTGGGATGAGAGATCTTTACGCTTATCTTGTTGCAGGCTTCCAGGAGTAAGCCTAATCCTAGGGGGGAGGATGTAGTGCCCCTCATTTTTATTTTGATTAGATTTTATGACTCTATTTGATGTTAGATACATGGTTATGTGGATTATTTCATGATACTTTATTATTGTTAGATAACATTGATTATGCTGTTAATACTGATGTTTTATGTGATGTTAGGTTTACTTGCAGACTTAATTGTTTATAGGGAATAATTTTTTTATGAATATCATGTGATTTAATTGATAATGATTCATATTTAGTTGATTAGTGATTGCTTATTTATTATACTTGTTAAATAGAAAAATGATTAATCTGATAGATGTATTGGTGAGAGGAACAATATAGTATCGCTCATGCGTGAGTGCCCTACTATGTTGTGAATCTCTCTCACGGTGTGTTTGATGATGTGGTATTATGGATTGCCCAACCTTTCGATCTGATACAGGATGCAAGTACATTACATCAACTCCACCTGGTTTATCAGGTCTAAGTGTGTCCTAAACTCAATGGAATAATGGGTGGGAGATAACATGAGGTTTCCCTTGTCAGTCAATTTCCCTATGTGGTTGAGTTTCAATTTTGGTCTCCTTAGTTGGTTAGTTGATCTTTTTGGAACCCGTCTGTGGGACTTTGTCAATTCTCTGGTATGTAATGTTGATTGAAGCTTTTGAGTTATTTAGTGGTTTATTATTTAATCTTGTAGAATAATGATATAATTTGTAATAAAATAATAATAATAAGCTTAATATATATTAATGCTTGTTGTGTAAATAATTAATGTAGTAATTAAGAAGATTAAATAGTTAAAATAAAATTAGTAGTTTTAATAGCTAATAATAACAATGATAATAATAATAAAATTATTAATATGTAGTTATATTTTGGTTGATGTTATCTGACATGAAGATATTATCTTATTTTGTAAATAGATTATGTGTCATTAGGGAGTGAATAAAATAATTATTTTGTTAAGTAGAAAGCTATGATTTCTTATCAGTTATTTATTTACTTGTGAGTGGGTATCTGAAATTTTTAGATTTGAGAATCCTGCTGTAGTCTAGTTTCTCCTCGTGTTTTTATTTGTTGTTCATGTTGCCTCTGGGAGCATTATTTAAGTCACTTGTTATATTTCTTGAGTTTGTGTCATTGGGAATTCATGTTGGTTTTTCTTTTACCTGATTGTTTTTACCATCTTGAATGTTGTCATTGTGGGACCTCATTGGTATCTCCTAGCTTGGGGGGTGGACCTCAAGGTTCCACATGGTCGGGTGGTTGAGCTATATTCCATTAGTGTTTTGGCATCTCAGTTTGTGTGTTGAGCAGAAGTATCTCTCCTGATTCTAGTTATGCACTTGTATTGAAGTCAGACATTTGTGTTACTTGTATCTAGACCTTTTGTACTAGTGAAATCATTATGTATTCTTGATGTATTTAGACATGAAATATTTTGAATCTATGTAACATGAATTGCTCTGTACTTGTAAACTTTATTGTAAATGATGATTTATCTATCAATGATGTAACAAAGTTGTTAGTTGACTCTTTAATTAATTAGAATGAGCTATGTATGTTGCTGAACATTGTTTAATTTCATCAATGCAGTTATATTTCCATAGAGATGGTAGTTTAGCTAGATAGTTAATTTGTTGTTATTAGTTGATATTATATCTTGTCATCATCACTTTTACTATTTAAAAAAAAAAACACCTTTTATTGCATAGTTGAACTTAACTCTCTAGGGTTGCATGATGGGGCATCACAAACAAAACTACATAGAAGAATGGTGTAGTTGGATCAAAATGGAAAGCCAGCTAAGTTTAGCTAGTTGATGCAGAGGATTGGTGGTATTGGTGGTAAAATTTAATACTAAAAATCAGTGGGTTGAATAGCAATTTAAGCAGTAATTTCCTGTTTTCAATTGAAATATTGTACAATATTAGTCTATCCCAACTACACGGGGCCAAGCACTTACAGATAAGTTTGGCATTAAGTTTTTTGAAACTGTAAGAAAACATTTAAATTTTTCATGGCTTTTTATAAGCATAATGTGTTTGTTTATTATTATCTTGGAACTAGTCATAGACAACTGATTTGGATCAGTGATTTCAGTACAGGATAGACTTACTTTTGAATCTTTGATGAGAAAACAGTTACAAAATATTATTGAATGGGTGGTTGCAGAGTGTGGAACAAGTTTTCTTTACAATTGCAAGGGATATCAAACAAAGGCTTGCAGAGAGTGACTCCAAAGTTGAGGTAAATTCAATTTCAGGATTTTCTAGTTTCTGGGTTGGTCTTCTGCCTTTTATGAATCGACTGCTTAAATATGAGAATAAAATTTGACAATGATTTTGTTCATGATCTAGGCAATTTCTAACCTATGGAAGTGTGATTTGATGATGAAAAATATTTCCTGCATATGGGGAAAGATATTGATTTCTTCTTTTATCTATTTTCTCAATATCAGTCTTGAAGTTTTTTCAATAGTTCTTTATGGAAATGTTGTTTAAAACATGTCAGAAATCCTTTTCCTCTATATTGCAAGCTCTGGTATTGTTGGAGTATTTAATGTGCCATAGTATCTGTAGTTATGCTTCATGTACTGGTAATACATTTCAAAGATATGCACTAGTGTATCATACTACTACATGATCCCTGAAAGGTAAGAGCCAAAAGGAGACAAGATAGTTTTTTTGACATAAGTAGACAACCTACACTAATTCAGTTGCCAATTCCAAAGATTGATAGCATTCCTTTTAAACACCAAAGCAAATGTTCCTAATCCCATCTGATAAAAACATGAATCCATAAGTGTAAAATATAGGAAGATCTGATACCCACACCAGAATCCATAAAGAAATAAAGGAACATCACATTTATTCTCAATAAATACAATGATTACAACTTCTCTCCTAAGAGAGTTCAATTACATAACTGCATATACAATTAAAATGATATATTCCAAAATATGATACAAGTATAATAACATAGTCCTGAGTATGATACAAAGACCGAATGGTTACAATAGCTGAATGAAGTAATGGAAAGAGAGATCATCCCCAACTGGTGCTCCAAAGCCTATTCATCAATCCCCAATGGTGGTGGCAATGCCTCCCAACCATTTGGACTCCTAAGAGACCACCCCACCATTCTTGGAGATAGTCACAAGGCCCAAATGGATGAACATCAACAGGGGGATACAAGATGGCCAACACTCACATCAGGCACATAGTAGACAAGGAGAACAGTGCATAGAATCAAAGTCATAATATAGGTCTATGCATCCAAGTTATAGGTTGGGTACTACTCATGACTGCTAAGGTGCTAGATACTAGACTGTAATCATATGGAGTGTCATCACGCATGCTTGAAGGGATGGCACCACACAGAACCAAGTACTTCTCTGATTCAGACAGGGAGACCCAATCGTGCTGGAATCTACGTCCCACAAATGGATGACTCGATGCCCCGCAGATAGATAAGCCTTCTCATTGCATCCTTAGCCTTTACAAGCCCTCAAATCCATGCATGAGGTCTAATTATCTTATTAGTGTTTTTACCCCAATGTTTTTGTTTTAGTTATCACTTGTTACTATAACTCTACTACTAGTTCCCCTAGCAGCCACTTACGGGCTTCGGGCCTGTAGAGAGCCACTCTAGATGACCACTCTAATCCCTAGACCTTGTTCATCTCATTTGACTAAACAAGGCATACAAAAAGACTAAAACATTGAAGTATAAATTAGAAAATAGAAAAATATGATCTACAAGACCAAAACTCTCAATGGTAGTGTAATTTGTTGAAAACAGCCTTTTGCCAGTTAGATCATTTTTTGTAATAACTCCAGTGACCCCAATTTGGTCACTCTTCACAAGGGATAGTAGGGATATTATAAGAAAAGCAAGGAAAATGACATTGCAAGTCTACTCACAACATAGAAATACATATTGTCTACCATATATAACATAGCTAAAGAACAAGTTAAAAAGACTTACAAAAAAGGAATTCTAAATTGTTTTCCAAACTACACAGATCGCGGCTCCTAAGGAATTTAGTGCCATTTCATTCTTTAACACAAAGATGGTGGTTTCCACAAGGCTTGCAATTAGCGAGGAATGACCATAATGATCAAAACAAAGGCTGTCCAAATTTCTTTTAAGAAGAGTTGAAATGGATAATAAATTAGAGAAGTCATCATATAACAAAAGGGTTACATGGGACTTAGATCTTTGCAATCTATGTGATGGCATCCTAGCCTTATGGTATGGTTGCACATTATTTCACTATAAAAATTGACCTGTCTATTTTCTCTAACTCAGAAACAAGAAATCGCCTATGTTTTTTTTTAAGACCCCTTTTAATCTAAAGAATAATAAAATAGATCTGTATTTTAACCATCCATTCTAGGTAAGAGGCAATATAAAAATATTGTATCTAAAAATATTTCTAGCATATCTACTTTAAAATGGAAGCGATGGGGTTTAGTTTTTTCTGTGTTTAATGGAATAGCATAAAGCATAGTTTAGTTTTTTGTGCTGGGAAAACAAAAGACTGAGGTAAATACCTCAAATCTAGCCATGCTACCCTTCAAAGCACCTCAACCTTGCAAATTGATATGCTCACTTGGGATATCTTTTCCTTCTAGCACTTCATTTCCCTCTTATTTTCTCTTTTTTTTGGTTCTGAGTTCTTAAGAGCCTTTGAAAGAGGCGTTTGACCCTCCAGAAAAAGGGCAACCCTTCACCAAAATTGAATGGCCAGTATATCTTTCCAATGAGCTACATTGGTAACTCTATGTAAGGGCTTGAATGGACATGATTGTTACGCTCTGGGAAAAATGGATTAAAAGTCAAAGTAGCCTTGTTCACAGTGCCAAACAACACAATTCCAATGGTTGTTATGGTGAGAAGCATCAGAAACACATCTCTCACGATGTTATTGTAAGGAGCCATCATTACAATGCTCTATTTTCTCATTGCCAGATCCATCCCTTATTCATTTCAAATTTATCTATCAACCAACATTTTCCAATTCACACCAAATCACTCCTTATATAACAAGAAATGCATGAATAACTAATGGAAATGAACTATCGGCATATTCTTCCTGAGACTCCAACCTCGCCTCTTCCCTTCACCAATTTTTCATGCCAAAATAATCACCTGCACAACAATCAAATCGTTCACCTATATCACCAAGATATTTCTACGGCATTTAACATTTTTACCCACCTCATGGCATGACTTCCATCTCCTTGTTCTGTAATTTTTTTTATTTTTTTTTAAAAGCCTCCTCCACATATGCGTTGACTCACCTTTCTTCATTCCTATGCCTTCCATAGATATTTTTTGCATTTAATGGTTACCATCCTCCCTAAAACATGTTGCCTCTTCCCAGAGACTACGTCCTCTTTGCATCTACCACAGGTGATATTTCACACCAATAATAACTCTATGCCACCTCACCATTCCACAACTTCCACTGCATATCAGATTTCTTCCCCTCTACAAGATATTTTGATGCATTAATTCTTTACCAACCTTCTCTAAAATCCATCAGGAGCATTGTTACATCATACCCCCTAGGGCTAGGCTTACTCCTTGAAGCCTGTAAATGTTAAGATTCATCCAAAGCACACACTAGTCCAAGAAACATGATACAATCAATGGAAAACAAGGAGAAAAGGCTTAACCATCACATTGGCAAACTACACATGACCATAAGGGCAATCCGTACATTACTATTAGATAACCAGAAGATAAGACAATAACGCGGAAACACATCATTAATAAGGTATAGTGGGCTAGGGTATAGGGATCAAGGCCTGTGACTAACTCCAGTAACCACCATCGGGGATAATAAGAGTACGCTCAAGCCTATGAATCTAGGCAGAGTCGATACTCAGTACCTACAACACTCCAAGCACACGTCAAGGTACCTGTGCATATATATACATCATATAGCCAAAGCAACATCAATCATCTAAGCATGAAATCCATCATAAGTAATTGTGAGGCCTACTTTTTCATTCCCATACATTTGACTATTTACTTTACTATTGTTGATACATTTAGACTTGTGGGACTGTTGATCCTAAATTCTCGAACTATTAGACTTTATGATGCATGTGGATTGTTATGCTTAGTATGTTTACGATGTGTTAGACCTAGATATTTCTTTACTGATGATGTTAGATAGATGCTTTATATTATGATGTTATGGGAAAACTAATTGGGTGATGTTACATAGATGCTTTATATTATGGGAAAAGTAATTGGGTGATGTTGGATAGAAAATTGTTTTGTGATTTCAATCTTGGGAATGGATGTTGAAATACAGAATTTAGAATCTAATTGTAATGTGAATTCCTTTATGCTTAAGTGAACTTGTGATATTTTATGCAAGTGCATGTTTTTAATTTGCTTCAGCTATTATATATATGTGGAATTAACTTTGCAATTGAGCACGTAGGTATTTCTAACAAGCCATAGAAATTGGAGATCATCCCACACACGATATTGTTATCCCCTATGAAGCTGATCTCGTTCCAAGAGGAACTAAGATCAACTCTGTGTATGATGAAATTCTGTAATGTTGATTTGCATGTTGATAATCGGGCTAAGTCTACCTCTCTTTTAATTTGAATTATAATTAGTGTTGTAAGAATTTTGTCTTTGAATTTCCTTTTTTTTTTTAAATTTAAATTTGGAGACCCTTTTCATGTGCTAAAACTTGACCCTGGGTTGTAACCCTTGGATCTAGGGAACTTTTTGACTTGGGTAACCCTTGGTAAACCTCCATATGGTCACCTTAACTTCACCCTGAAGTTAAGGGACGAAATTGGAGGCATGAAAGGGAGAGGATGAGTGGTCCCAACACTCAGTCCCATCCCTTTTCACTTCCCAAGGTTGGAGATGTCTCCAAGAACCACAAATTGTGGATGACTTGACTCCAAGTTTCTCTCACAATTGGTGAGGGTACCCTTGGAGTTGTGTGGTCCCTCTTGAGAGGAAAGGAAGGGGACACATGTGTCACCCATTCCCTCTTAAGCTCCTCTTTTCTCTCCCACATGTTGGAGAGAGGACAAGTGGAAGGGGTGAGAGAGACTTAGGGATGGGTGAGTGACATGTGTCAACACCCATACCATGGGTCTTTCTTGTAGTGGGGAGGAAGAGTGAGGAGGTGACAAGTGTCACCTCCCCATTCCTCAAAGCTCATGGGTTGAGCTTATTTTAATCCCACTTGGGGAAGGTTATGGGTTGTTGAATTTTTGGATAATTTTATTGTTTGAATTTTACTTTGGGGAAAAAGATAGAGAGAGTTTTGTGGCTTATGTTGGAGGAGGATTTGGAGAAGCTCTACATCAACCATCTTCCATAATTGGGTTTTTAAAGGTTGGCTTGAAGGCTAAGGCCTTCCCTTTGTATTTTTGTTGCTTGCATGATGATATGTGTGAGATCTATTTTCTTGAGTTTTTAGTGTTATTGTGGGAAAAATTTGTAAGGTGTTGTAAGAGCCTCTCCCACTTGGGAGAAGATTCTCAACAAGTGTGGGGTAGGGGAGGAGTGATCCTCCTCGGGGTCATTACCTTATTTTTGTGGTGTTGTAAGCCTTGAGGGCAATATATGAGATTTTGAGCAATATGTGACATGGTTTGAAAGCTAAAATATGGAAACTTTTAGAAATTGTGTTTAAATGTGTTGGCTTGAGCCCATAAGAGGAAATTGTATTGGGATATTTGTAGGAGTGGCATTCTTGAGTTGAGTGTGTCCACTCCACTACCCTTTGAACTCACCTTGGTTGAATTCTTGTGTTGTGATTATCCATGGGTGTAAAATTATGTTTGGATGTTTGTATGCCTTGTTGTGATGTGAAATGAGTTCCCTAAGTGTGTGGATGACCTCCCTAGCTTGGGGGTGACCCTCTTGTAGGTCTATGGTAGAGAGGAGAGCAAGATGTGCGGTTTTCTTTCCCCTTGTGATATGCAGGGTCATTCGAGCTAAGTTGTGAAGTTGGAGAAACTCCTTGTTCTTGGAGTTGATATTTTATTTTCCTTTACTCTTGAGTGAGAGCTTGACCTATTTAGGAGTTTGCTTCATTGTTAGTTTCAAAGATGAGAACATGGCTCTCTCTTTTGTTGTAAAATTATATTTTCTCAAGTAGTGTGTAAGCCATTTTTATTGTATTGAAAGTTATAAATTGTTGATTTATTTCTTATCCTTTAAAAAGGTTGATTGAAGAAAATTTGTTTTATAAGTTAATTCATTTGTATGTAAATTTTAAGCATTTGCCAAATAGAAGAGTTACAATTTTTAACTTTGAGACAAAAAAAGAAATTTGTATCTTGTTATTATGAAAATAGAATATTGGTTGTTGTTGTGTATTAGAGGCATTTTAAATTACTTAATTATATTTGTTCCTCTCTTTAAAAATGTGATTATTAATATGCAATGAATATACTTTGTAAAAAAAAAAAGACTTCTTGTTTTATAGAATATTGATAAGAGAAATATATATATATATATATATATATATATATATATATATATATATATATATATATATATCTTTGTTTAATTGCTTTACAAGAAAAAAAAAATTATATGGGAATAGAAGAAAAGAAAATTTTAATTATATATGTGATGTGTATTTTGAATGTATGCTTCTTATGAATTTAAATATAAACTGATTTGTTTTATTTTATTTCTGCCAACAAATTGAATGTATATATATATATATATATATATATATATATATATATATATATATATATATATATATATATATATATATATATATATATATATATATATATATATATATATATATAGCACAAATTATGAATTTAAATTAAAAATTATCCTAGCTATGTATATTCATATATATATATGTGAAACTTAATGAAAAAAAAATTTAAACTAAAAAAAAAATTGCTGAGCATTACAAGGGACTGCTCATCACAACAGTTGTATTGGAAGAGAGTAGAGACAATGATTAAAAAAAATATTGAAAATGGTGGGGGGTTTGAACCCCCCACCGCTATGTTATTTAATGTTTGGGTGTGGGGAGGGGGGTGGAGCCCCCACCCACACCCCATCATATGGGATGTGGGTGGGGGCTCCGTCATCCTCCCCACACTCCCCCTTCTTCAAACCCCCACGGCCTCCCCTACACAATGTTCGCTTCTCCCACAGACCCTTCTGCCGTCATTCCTCTGACCACGCTAGCACCTCCACCTCCACGTCCTCAACATTGTCTCTACTAGATCTCCCCCTGTAGCCTCCCTCCATAGTCTGCCACTGTTGCCGCCATCGTCCCCCTTCCCCATTCATGGCCACCACACCCTGCGGCCATCTTTCAATTCCGTCGCTCCATCTCTGAGCTACAAACCAAAACAAAAATATATTTAGTTTTTAACATCTTCACAAATGGATATATATATATATATATATATATATATATATATATATATATATATATATATATATATATATATATATAAAGAAAACCTAGATTAAAAACAAATTATATATATATATTCAAATGCCAACATATGCATTTCATATGTGGCCATTAATCCTGTAACAAAGAAACAAATGCAAAATGAGAGAGAAAAAAGAGAAAGAAAGATAAAAGTGAAAAACAAAGAGGAGAAAATAAAAAATATAGGGTTAGGGCATTTTGCCCATAAAGAAAATTATATTTTATTGTTGAAAGAAATTAAGGCAAGGTGGAAATAGAATTACACAATTAAAATATTGTAATTATTTTAAACAATGGGGTTAAGAAAATCTAACTCTATGAGGACATTTTAATCCACACGTTATTAACCAAATTTAATAGTCCTTTTAATCATGAAGGGACAATTTAATTAACACAATTAAATTAAACGTTGATTTAAACCTAGATTGGAAACCTAGTAAACCTATTTAAACAAAGTTAGTTAAACCTATTTCTCAGATCTGATCTACCAAGAAATTAGGGATAATGTAAATGATACAGAGATAACTTTGATTGATCAAAAACATGAAGGAGAACAAATTGATCAAGCTTTGTTGGAAAACATTTAAAACTGTAGAAAATGTGAAGGAGAAAAAATAATCGGACTTTGTTGAAAAATGTTCCATTAACTTAATCAACTGTGTTACCAATACAACTAGTGAGATGTAAGAAATTTATTAATCCAAATTAGTAAACCTCTTGATGAAATTAGTTTTAGTACAATAAACCCTACTAACACCTGTGAGGCGATATGTTGCCAGATTTTTCTGGAATTTAGGGTTTAGTTAGGATAGTAAAGTTTAACCCTGTTCGGGATTATTTTCACAATGTATTGTCATTTGATTTTGGTATTTTTATCATCCTCTCATGCATTTAATTTTTGGCTATTGATTTTGACTTATGTCAAAATCCCTTCATTCACATAGGTTGACTTAGGGTTTCGATCGTTGATCTTAACCCTATTGGCGATGTTAACCATGTCGTGATGACCCCCTTGTTGGCCTTCATTGTGATTGGTATGCGCGCATGAACTCATTAACCCACATTCAACTATTTTGTTTACACCTTAAGGGTACACCACTGAGCATGCTTACGTGTGCAAGGTGGGTTTCTAGGGAAGTGTGGAATTTTTTTTGATATTTCATGTCATGACCACAAGACAAATGTGGACATGACATGTGTGATGCATGTCATGACCGCATGGGAAATGTGGGCATGACAGTAATAATAATGTCCACATCAAAAAAGTATTGAGATTGCACACCACTGGTGCCAATATAAAATAATAACAAGATACATAATCCAAAACAAAGTATACAGTCATCTAAGTCCATCAAGATAAGCAAACTCATAATATGAACATAGGGGTCATTACATCCCCTAGAAGTCTGCAAAAAGACATGGATAAAGGTCTCTCATCCTCGCCACATCTTCCAAAGATGCTGAGGACTCACCATCAAGATCCCATTGGACCCTTACCTGCTCTATGTCCCAACCCCTAAGGGTCAACCTCCGATGTTGAAGGATGCTTATGGGCTCCAAAGAAAGCTGCATGTCCACCTTGACCTGCAAAGTAGTCCAATCAAGAACATGGGTCACATCAGGAATATATTATCTAAGAACTGAAACATGGAACACATCGTGGATGCGCGATATACTCGGTGGTAGCGTAAGGTGATAGGCAACAGGACCAATCCTCTCAAGGATCTCAAAAGGTCCAACAAAATGAGGTGCCAACTTTGAGCCTTTCCCATAACGGATGGGACTCTTCCATGAATGAACTCTTAGAAACACACGGTCACCCATCGAGAAGTGGCAATCCAACCTATGGGCACCAGCATACTTCCTTTGCCAATCCTGAGCTATAACCAATTGTTCTTTGATCTACACTACCTGCTGCTCCATATCGTAA
Organism: Cunninghamia lanceolata; assembly: GCA_027924645.1. Lineage (NCBI taxonomy): Eukaryota > Viridiplantae > Streptophyta > Pinopsida > Cupressales > Cupressaceae > Cunninghamia > Cunninghamia lanceolata. The sequence goes on from BSBN01000194.1 coordinate 4,763,457, forward strand.
AGCATGTCTGGACTAGAAAGAACTCAGTCCTCTAAGCGATCTCAACTCAACGGAGTATGACATGGCCTACCATATAAAGCCTAGAAGGGAGACATACTAAGAGAACTGTGGTACCCATTATTATAAGAATAATCAACTAGGTACAAGTAGTCCTCCCAACGAGACTGGTGATCCATAGCGTACATCTAAAGCATATCCTCTAAGATCTTATTAACTCGCTCTGTCTGTCCATTAGTCTCGGGATGGTATGCAAAGCTGAAATTAAGCTAAGCTCCCAAAGCATACTGAAAGAGAAGTCCACAAAGTTGAAGTGAACACTGGATCATGATCAGGAATGATCCTACAAGGAATACCATGCAGAAACACAATATCCTCCATAAACACTTGAGCTACAGATGATGCAGTGTAGGAAGATCTCATGGGTGAGAAGTGTGCCACCTTTGACATCTTGTCCACTGTAACCATAATAGCATCATGATGATGAGAAAACATAGGTAGCCCCACTATAAAATCTAGAGATATTGTATCCCACTTCCATCCAGAGATGGAATGAGGTTGCAACAGTCCAACTGGGTGTTGATGTTCTGCCTTCACCCAATGACACTCAAGACACCGAGCCACAAAATCAACAATATCTCACCGCAAACCTACCCAATGATACAACTATCGAAGATTGGCATCCATCTTCGTGACACCTAGATGAGCTGAATAGGGTGCATAATGGGCTTCTGATAAAACCAAGGAATGAAGATCACCAGAATCTGGAGCATAAATATGACCAAGATGTCATAAAAGTTCATTAGGCTCGAGTGAGAAACTTGCAAACCTGCTCTCAAGGACTCTCCTAGACTCAATCTCCACTCTCACCTCCTGATACTAAGTATCACTAGGAAGTGACTCCAAAATATGGCTCCAAAAATCCACACCAAGAGACAAAACTAAAATCTCATGTCTCCTTCTGCTCAAGGCATCCGTAATAACATTCTCCTTGCCCTAAATGTAACGAACCTTGAATTCGTACTCACAGAGGAACTCCATCCAATGGCACTATCAAGCATTCAAATTCGGCTGAGTAAAGATATACTGCAAACTACGATGATCACTATGTAACTCAAACTGATGTCCCAAGAGGAATTGTCTCCAACACACAAGTGCATGGACGATAGACACTAACTCCAAATCGTGGGTGGGGTAGTTCATCTCATGATCCTTGAGCTTATGGGACTCATATGCAATCACTCGTCCCTCCTACATGAGAACTGCCCCCACACCCTCTAATGAAGGATCGGTGCACACTGCAAAATCACTTGAAGGATTTGGCACTACCAGGATAGGTGCACTAGTCAGCTGCTCCTTAAGAGCCTGAAAAGTTGACTCACATTGATCTAACCACACAAACTTCTTCCCTTTCCACTGAAGGGAAGTGATGGAATGGGTTACCCAAGAGAAATTTCTCAGAAATCAGTGATAGTAACCCACCAATCCCATGAAACTATGAACCTCAACCACATTCATTAGCACTGGCCAATCCACAATGGCCTAAATCTTAAAAGGATCCACTAAGATACCTTCTCCTAAGATGATGTGGCCCAAATATCTCACCTCAGTCTGAAAAAACTCACACTTGGTCAAATTACCAATCAACTAATTATCTCGCAAGCACTGCAACACTTTCCGCAAATGGCCTTCATGCTCTTCCATAGTCCTCGAATAAATCAAAATATCATCAAGGAACATGAGAACAAACTGGTCAAGATAGGTGTGAAACATGCCATTCATCAAACTCATGAAAACTGATGGAGCATTAGTCAGCCCAAAAGGGACAACTATAAACTCATAATGCCCATAGCATGTACGAAATGTTGTCTGATGAATGTTTGCAACATGAATGTGAAGCTAATGGTATCTTGACTTTATATCTATCTTAGAGAACACCTTGGGTCGACTCATCTAATCGAACTATTATCAATCAGTTATGCACCCTATGCTAAGCCTACAAAAGACTTAGCTATCTATTGAAACATAGAAACACTCTCAAGATATGGGTTTCCTATAGCAAGAGTGAATCTCCAGAGTGAACTAGTTCTCCTTATGATCTTTCTAAAATAATCACTTCTCTGAGAAAAGGGATGATGAATAACTGGAATCAAATTTTATTTTATCTAAAGATGGTCTAAAAATCTAAAAATTTTTACCCACAAACAACTCTCAAGCCTGTAAAATTCTCAGTTCATGTAAGTCCAACAATCCAAAAGTACTTTATATGAAGGTTTAATTAAAACACAACACACAACCTGGATTAGATGGGCAATAGCTACATAGATTTTAATAATATCAAGACATAGTCAGAGGATTAGCCATCATAATCACAGTGAAAACATCAAATCAAAGTTATAAAAGAGGCGACAAATGTGAAATAGGAATGTTTGGCTGTATTGAACTGAAAGGGGTACATCTAATTCTAAAAAATATGAGCCAATACTAGTTTACAAACTCTTTGCCTGTGCTCAAGAGAGAAGAAATAAAGATATCAACTTTAAAAACCAAATCTTTCTCCCCTATTTATAACTCCAAAGATCTCCCAAGGAAAAAGATGAGAAATCTTCCTAGAATAGAAAATTTGATTCATTTTTTAGCTCCACTGAAAAGCCAAAAATAAAGCTTTCAAATCACCTCCAATCTGTGTATGAAAGCTACCAAAACCTTCCTCAAGGTAGTCCTCACCAAAATCAGCTTTAAAACAAGATTTATTTGCTCAATAAAAGCTCAGTTTTTTTAATTATCATCATCTGCCTAAAAATAGAGAAAATCCAAAAAAAGATATTTGATTTTCTTTAATAGTTTTAACTACATAAAATGATGAAATATTAAAAGCAATTTATAAAGAACATTGCTTTAATATTTGTCTTACAATAGGTCCTGCAGCTTTTCCTTCTGATTTGCCTAATCTTATAAGGCTTAATTGTGTCCATATCTTCGCAAAAGAAAGAAAACTAAAAAAAAGAAAGATATTGTTTGCTTTACTTTGTTTTAATTACATAAATAATGAATATTTATAAGCAATTTATAGGATATTGCTTTAAATATCATTTTACAATAATTTTTGCAGCTTCAAATTTACCAAAGAAGAGGGTCCACCATTGTGAAGATTATGCAAAAATGACAAATTGGGTTGGTGAGATATTTAAAGGGTTTTTTTGCTTTATTCTCTTCTCATCTCTGTCTGAAAATCTAAAAAATTTAGATGCCATTTTTTGGGATATGATTAAGACACGTGACTGTATCTTCATTTTGTTGCGTATTGTGCTTTTGATGGTTCCTCGAAAGCTACAAATTGGGTTGGTGAGAAATTTACAAGGTTTATACGTCTTATTGTCTTCTAATTCATATCCAAAAATATCAAGAACCCAGATGATATTTTTTTTAAGATATGATCAAAACATGTGACAACTATCTTTATTTTATAGGGTCTTTATGTCACACTACTTCTCTTTTAGACTCTTTTCACAATCTTCTCAAGAATTGGGGCAGCATGCTAAGCTCAACCCTTGTGGGAGCCCATTCTACTCCACATGCTATGATATGCCATCAGAAAGCTACATGACTTATCCTATACCTGCACATGAAACAAACAAATTAGAATAAAACATTGAAATTCTATGATTATTTCTTTCTTAGCTCTTCTTGCATGTGGATGATGTTCATTGATCAATGCTTTATAAACAAAGTGTTATGCCTCTTCTAATAGGATATAGAGATCTCCTAATCAAAGCTCTAATAGGACCTTCGCATAGTTTTGTAGATTCATGTCAAGATCGAGAGCAAGAATAGAAGACAACTTTGAAGGTTGAAGACCTTCAAGGCTTTGATGGCTATGACCTTCTCTTTCTTACCCTGAACAACACTGCAATTATCATTAAAACATAATAAGTATACAAATAACTTATAACAGAAGAATGTTAACCTTCACTCTAAAAATAAATTTGTTGCATCAGCTTTGCCAATTTTGAGTTACGGTGAAAAAATGGTAACACGAACAAATCATCTATCCAAGGAAATGGGTATCGATTCTTCACCGTTACTTTGTTCAATTGGAGATAATAAATGCACAAGAGAAGAGATCCATCCTTCTTCACAAAGATGAAAGGTGCTCCCCAAGGGGATACACTAGGATGAATGAAACCCTTCTCCAGTAACTCCTCTAACTACAACCGCAACTCACCCAACTCCTAAGTAGTCATGCGATACGGTGCCTGAGAAATAGGCTTCGTACCAAGAATGAGATCAATACAGAAGTCTATGTTACCCTTAGGTGACATACTTGGAATATCACTCAGAAATACATCTACAAAATCCTAAAGAATAGGATGATCATCAAGAGATACCTTATGAATCCAACCCTCAGCAAGATCACTAACTGAAATAGTGAACATCTGACAACCTTTCCGCATGGCACACTTCAACTATATAGCTGAAATAACACAAAGAGAAATGGGTCTCTTAACCACAACTAACACAACACACTCTCCAACATTGTCAACACACTAAATTGACTTACGCCGACAATCTATACTGGCTATGTGGGTCTCCAACCAATCCATGCCTAAAACAATCCCATATGACCCCAAAGGCAACACATGGAGATCCATTGTGGTAGTGAAGGTGCCCAAATCCAACACACAACCACAAACAAGGGAGTCTACCACCACCCTGATTACCCTAATCGACATTACGCTAGGTGCTACAATGAAGAACAATGGCTATACATGTAATTCTGCCTCTGGCTCTGCCCCTAGGAGGCATCCTAAAGGAAACAAAGAACACATCAAAATAGATCATCACAAGGACGACCTATGCACCATACTAAGGCATGAAAGCATAGAAACAAGACTATAAAACAATATAACAAGGTCACGCCACATACGCCAAGCACAACAAAACATAGAAGGCTCAAGTACGTTAGACCTCCTAGTGTGTGAACCTGGCTCTGATACCAGATGTAACATCCCACTACATGACCCTCGAAAGGTCAGAGCCAAAAGGGGACAAGATAATTTTTTTTTCACATAAGTGGACAACCTACACTGATTTGGTTGCCAATTCGAAAGATTGATAGCATTCATTTTAAACACCAAAGCAAATGTTCCTAATCCCATCTGATAAAAACATGAATCCAAAATTACAAAATATAGGTGGATCTGATACCCACATCGGAATCCGTAAAGCAATAAAGGAACATCACATTTCTTCTCATTAAATACAATGATTACAACTTCTCTCTTAAGAAAGTTCAATTACATAACTGCATATACAATTACAATGATATATTCTAGAATATGATACAAGTATAGTAACATAGTCCTGAGTATGATACAAGGACTGAATGGTTACAATAGCTAAATGAAGTAATGGAAAGAGAGATCATCTCCAACTAGTGCTCCAAACCCTATTCACCGATCCCCAATGGTGGTGGCAGTACCTCCCAATCATTTGGACTCCTAAGAGACCACCCCACCATGCTTGGAGATAGTCACAAGGCCCAAATGGATGAACAAAAACAAGGGGATACAAAATGGCCAACACTCACATTAGACACAGAGCAGACACGGAGAATAGTGCATACAAGCAAAGTCATAATATAGGTGTACTCATCTAAGTCATAGGTCAGGTACTACTCATGACTGCTAAGGTGCTAGATACTAGAGTGCAATCATATGGAGTGTCATCATGTGTGCTTGAAGGGATGGCACCACACCAAACCAAGTACTTCTCTCATGCAGACAGGGAGACTCAATCATGTTTGAATCCACATCCCGTAGATGGATAGGTCTTCTCATTGCATCCTTAGCCTTTACAAGAAGTCAAGGCCATGCACAAGGTCTAATTATCTTATTAGTGTTTTTACCCTAATGTTTTTGTTTTAGTTATCACTTGTTACTATAACTCTACTACTAGTTCCCCTGGCAGCCACTTATAGGCTCTGGACCCATAGAGAGCCACTCCAGATGACCACTCTAATCCCTAGACCTTGTTCATTTCGTTTCAATAAACAAGCCATACAAAAAGAATAAAACACTAAAGTATAAATTAGAAAATAGAAAAATGTGATCTACAAGACCAAAACTCTCAATGGTAGTGTAATTTGTTCAAAACAACCTTTTGCCAGTTAGATAATTTTTTGTAATAACTCCAGTGACCCCAATTTGGTCACTCTTCACAAGGGATAGCAAGGATATTATAAGAAAAGCATGGAAAATGACATTGCTAGTCTACTCACAACATAGAAATACATATTGTCTACCATATATAACATAGCTAAACGAGTTAAATAACTTACAAAAAAGGAATTCTAAATTATTTTTTGTGTTACACAGATTGCTGCTCCTAAGGAATTTAGTGCCATTTCATTCTTTAACACAAAGACGGTGGTTTCCACAAGGCTTGCAATTAGCGAGGAATGACCGTAGTGATCAAAACAAAGGCTGTCCAAGTTTATTTTAAGAAGAGTTGAAATGGATAATAAATCAGAGAAGTCATCGTATAACAAAAGGGTTACATGGGACTTAGATCTTTGCAATCACTATGATGGTGTCCTAGCCTTAAGGTATGGTTGCACATTATTTCACTATAAAAATTCACCTGTCTGTTTTCTCTAACTCAGAAACCAGAAATCACCTCTGTTTTTTGTTAAGACCCCTTTTAATCTAAAGAATAATAAAATAGATCTATATTTTAACCATCCATTCTAGGTAAGAGGCAATATAAAAATATTGCATCTAAAAATATTTCTGGCATATCTACTTTAAAATGGCAGCGATGGGGTTTTAGTTTTTCTGTGTTTAATGGAATAGCAGAAAGCATAGTTTAGTTTTTTGTGCTGGGAAAACAAAAGATTGAGGTAAATACCTCAAATCTGGCCGCGCTACCCTTCAAAGCACCTCAACCTTGCAAATTGATATGCTCGCCTGGGATATCTTTTCCTTCCAGCACTTCATTTCCCTCTCCGTTTCTCTTTTTTTTGGTTCTAAGTTCTTAAGAGCCTTTGAAAGAGGCATTTGACCATGCAGAAGAAGGGCGACCCTTCACCAAAATTGAACGGCCAGTATATCTCCCCAACGAGCTGCACTGGTAACTCTATGTAAGGGCTTGAATGGACATGATTCTCACGCTCTGGGAAAAATGGATTAAAAGTCACAGTGGCCTTGCTCATAGTGCCAAACAATACAATTCCAACGACTGTCATGGTGAGAAGCATCAGAAACACATCTCTCACGATGTTATTGTAAGGAGCCATCATTACAACGCTCTGTTTTCTCATTGCCAGATCCATCCCTCATTCATTTCAAATTTATCTATTAACCAACATTTTCCAATTCACACTAAATTGCTCCTTATATAACAGGAAATGCATGAATAACTAATGGGAATGAACCATCTGCATATTCTTCCTGAGACTCCAACCATGCCTCTTCCCTTCACCAATTTTTCACGCCAAAATAATCTCCTGTACAACAATCAAATCGTTCGCCTATATCACCAAGATATTTCTACAACATTTAACATATTTACCCACCTCATGGCACGACTTCCATCTCCTTGGTCTCTGATTTTTTATTTTTTTTAAAAGCCTCCTCCACATATGTGTTGACTCACCTTTCTTCATTCTTATGCCTCCCATAGATATTTTTTGCATTTAATGGTTACTATCCTCTTAAAATGTGTTGCCTCTTCCCAAAGACTACGTCCTCTTTGCATCTACCTCTGGGAGATATTTCACACCAGCAATAACTCTCTGCCACCTCAGCATGCCACGACTTCCACTGCATATTAGATTTCCTCCCCTCTACAAGATATTTTGTTGCATTAATTCTTTACCAACATTCTCTAAAAGCACTGGGAGCGTTGTTACAAGTAGCATTTTTCATGAATCTCCTGTTATGATGGAAAACCATCAATTGGTCCTATTTTTTACTATTGTCTTTCGAGTTACAATCAATGGTGAGGATTGAATGGGTATATGATGTAATATCTTGTTTTATATGTGAGTTATATGCTCACATTTAAGGCTTTTGCTTTAATCTGGGAAGCTGTGAATCCTTTTTAACCTGTGGAACTTATGCCAATTAAAAGTAGTATTTGTCAGTGCTCTCTAAGAAAATTTCTAAAGACATTCTGAGAGTCAAAAGTTTTTTTTTCTACCATTAATTGAGATGACACTTATAGAGGTTTTGTAATCAAGAAAATGTCTAATTTATTTTGCACCTAAATATGGTTATTTGTTGTGATCAGGAAGCAAGACATGTAGCAGAGAAGGCATTTGAAGTTCCTTGAGTTGTTGATAGAGTTAATAAAGTTGTTGCAGCTGCCAATAAAGCAGCCACGACAGAAAGAGTTGCCGCACTATGTAGAAAAGAATGCATGGTGATGTTTCTCTAGTGGATGCAGAAAAGAATGTATGGTGATGTTTCTCCAGTGGATTTATGAATCGTTAAATTTTGTAAAAGGGTTCTGAGTGGTATGAATTATCAAAGTCCTCTTAACTTACTAATTCATGCTAGGGAAAAGGAGTTTCAGTTCATTATCTTTGATGCGGTGTGTTTCCTCGTGTAAACAAGAAAAATCAAAAGTGTTTAATGATTTCTGGCATTTCCATAAGATTGGGGTATTGCCAATTTATTTTGACGTGGTTCAAGTAGAAGAGTAAATTTGTTCTGAAATTTATCTCAGGTGGTGTGCTCACAGTGCTCTTGTATAGTGAAGCTGAGCTTTAAGTGGTGGCCAGGCCGAAGATTGCCACCTTCCAAATAGTAGTCTTTGTTCAATGTAGAGGTTACTTCAAATATGTATACATAAGCAAGTAATCACTAGATGTGTTTACTGTCAAGAATGGTATCTCACTGTATAAATTTCATTATATGTTATTATGTTTGTAGAGGTTAGTATCTTTGACCTGCTTACCAGCAACCATGGACATCTACCTATTGTGGAGATCTGGTGCATGGTTGTTTTGATTAGCCGAGTACTAGATAAAAATTTGAATGTAAAAAAAAGACTAATTGCTACAACTTAAAGTTGTCTATCAATTTTCTATTTATATTTGTTCTAGGTTGTGTTGGTTATCTTTGGCATTTACTTTGTTACATATTTCTTTTTACAATTTTACCTTAACAGGGATATATCATATAACACTTGGCAAGTCACCTTTAAGTTAGTTGCAGAAGGAAATTATAGGCATAATGGGACAGGGTTTGCTGACCATAAAATTTCATTTAACAGTTTATTTTATGGACAAATAATTTCATTAAACAATGTCATTATTGGTGGTGCATTTTATAACTTAGAACAACATGAACCTCTCCGAGTACAGGTTACAATTTTAAAAATCCTCCTTGTTACACATTAAAATATGAAAAAGACAAATGCTGGCACATTTCATGAGACACAAGAAGTGCTTTGTTCCTTGACACCAATAAATGTGGTATCTTTATAATGTTCATTGTAAGACAAATCTGTAATAAGTTTTTGTCTTAGCTTACCACTCGAGTCAAGTTATTTAGAAGTTTCAAAATTTATTTGCATTTATTTCTTAATTGAAGCAAAACTTGGTCCCAAGCTGCAAGTTGTAAGTTGGATTCTAGATTTTCTCATTAAAATTGGTTTGTATACATCAAACATGATGGGTATTAGATGTTAAATAAGCTTTAAAAACTAATATGCAATGCATATCATGATAGATGTCTTATCAGCAATTAAATTTTTAGAAACATTCTTCAAATAGTTCCACAGTTACAAGATTAGAATTTAGTGGGCCCTTAAATCATGGGTTTGCTAACAATACGACCCAAATTTGAGATGTTGATTGTGTTTACTTGGAAAGTGGGGACCTATAAGCTATCATGAAGTAGGGGCAGTTTGCAAGATTGTTACAACAAAACAAAACAAAAAACAGCAATGATTGTATCATCGCTACACTTATACAAGAAATGAAAGCCAAGAATCATATAAAAGAATGCAAGAGTAACATTCACTAAAGTTGCTGAAGAAAAACATTCAGAGATGCTCAAGAAACAAATATTCAGAGTTGGATCAAAATAAAGTTATAAAATGAAGGGCCTATGCGATTTCTTAATGACCAATTCTATGACCAGGAGCACTTTAGAAGGGAATTCTATGCCCAAGACCACTTAATGCGATTTTATTTGCCTATACTATATTTTAGCAATAATCAAATTTGAAGTAGAAGGAGTCATTTCTAAGTAGGGCATAAATTAAGGATAGCTATGACTACGTTAGTTATTCAGGAGGATGCTTTCTCTGATAAGGGTAAATCATTTCTATGTTAACAGAAATAAAATAGATAGTAAGGCATTATTCCCAGAATATAGAGATTAATAATAAATATTTGACATGTAAGGACACATTACCTTACTTAAGATTCTGTATGTGATCAATGGTTGATTACCATCTCCACAATTTTATGGCTATAATTTTATATAGGGCTATTTATGTTCGCTTTTTCATAGATCTTCTTGGTATAGTATCTGATCTGGTATAGTTTCAGAGATAGTTTGAATTATCTATTTTCCTCCGATGAACTGCCCAAGTGTTTTTGTTGTTTAGGATCGACCAGAAAGACATTAGATGGAATAAAGATAAAAAAAATTATTAGGCACAGTAGAAGAGTAAACAGTATGCTAGGAGTAAGGTCAAAAATTTCATGACGGTTTTAATTATTTATCTACCTCTCAATATATGGTTTATAAAGTAAATTTACAAAATGTCCAAAAATTTGATATTCTAAAGCAAGCTATGTACAAACTTTGTTAGGATCGAATACTATACTTGCTGCAGCTAAAACTTAAAAATAGGTAAAGCAAACATTACTTATAATTTATTCACTACATATTGCATTTCTTCATAATAATACATTTGCTACAATGACGACTCAAAAATGTCAAAGTAAATACTACTTCCAATGTATTGAATGCATGTTCATATACATAGATGTTCTAGAAACAATCTGGAATTACAGATGGTGTCAAAAGAAAAAGAAACAATATTTATTAGGTTGCTACAATTACAACTCAAAAATGTCAAAGTAAATACTACTTCCAATGTATTGAATGCATGTTCATATACATAGAGGTTCTAGAACTAATCTGGAATTCCAGATGGTGTAAAAAGAAAAAGAAACAATATTTATTGGGCATGGAGTTGAGAAGAAAAGTTATAAGAATCCTCTAAAATTTACTTCTGTAATTAATTGTAAGTTGTTAAATTTATGCAGTAAAAAAAAAATAAAACCCATTCTAAAAACTGTCATAATGTTTTGAAATAAATCTTAAAAACATTTCTCCAATAGAAAACCTAGATTTTGTCTGAGATAATAAATAACAATTTCAAATTCCACGGCAATAGATTGTCAAATTCTAGGCCTGTCAATAGTAGGATATTATAAATTGACATAATTACATCCCAATTAATTGTGATGCTACCTAGACATGAGGCTAACCTTCAAGATTATTATAATGTTGTTAAAACAAAGCAAACACATCAAATTAAAACATGACTATTCATTGAACATTTTGGCAGAAACTTGGCAGCTCTGCAGCTTTTGTTATTATATTGTGTAAGTATTCTTCAAACTTAGAATATTTTAATGCATTTTTAATTTGTTGCCCCAAAATTTGAAACCAAAAATTTTCAAATTTTAGTGTATAAGGATTGATACAATTATCCTTTTGCCCTAGTTCGGTTGTATTCCATACCAAAATTTTTCCTAAAGTCTTGAAAATGTTTGTTTGAGTCTTTGGCGTCTGGTGATTTTTCATTTCACGAACCCCTTACTTCCCTGACTTATGTTCTTAAATTCTAAAAATGGCCCTCTTCCCGACTTCTCCTTTGTGTTGGGGAAGTTGGAAGTTTTTGAATGACACTATTGCAGTTCGAAGATCATAAAAGTGCCAACTCTCTGACTTTGCCCATTGTCAGAGATTTTCAAATTTTGTGAAACTCCTCTTCAAGGTTCAGAATCTGCTCTAACCCCTGACTAGTTAGCAGTGCCCATTTTCTAAGGTATTGTCAGCTCATTAGATTTCTCATGTGGGATGTGGTGAATGTCTTTTCAGGAGTTATGAAACACAAGCTCAATCTTGGAACTTGCTTTTCAAGGTGCAGAATTAATGATGCATTAATTACTGCTTAAATGACAAGTGTAACAAAGCCTGCCAAGGTGGTAACACAACATTAATAAGTTTTAAAACCATCATTACTTATTGGCATAATTAAGTTAAGATGACAGTGTTCTCTGAGTTTAGTTTTTCTTGTCATCCAAGCTATCTTTAGAATGGGACTTGTTGATGATTGTTTTTACACACTCATAACAAAAGTTAAAATTCATAAATGAACCTAACTGTCTTGAAAGATATGGAGAAATCAATTGAGATTACTCAATCCCAAGTTTTCTTATTGGTCAAGTCTTGACCTATTGGACCATTCAGTAGGTTATTATGAAGCTATAATGTGCAAGGGGCCTTACATGATTTAAAGTGAGTTTGTGACTTACTGGACTCTTATTATGCAAACTAATACAAATATCAACTTTCTAATCATTTATTTGCATAAAATTGTTACTGTACTTCAAAGCTTTACAAGATTTATATTCAAACGTGCTTTGGTTTTAACTAATTATGAAGATTATCAAATATCAACTTATTTCTCTTAAACTCTTTCAAATGTCAGATAATCTTCTTTGGATTTCAACGTTTAAGCTAAGTATTTCTGAATTGTTGGGAAAAGTTAGAGAAATTTAAATCTACCATCATTCACTACAAGATCTAAATGTTATGATATGCACACAGTAAGAAATACAGTGAATTCAATTAACTCAGCAGATCAAATCATTAAATCCAAATGTTCTGAATATTTTCACAAACAAGCATTCAAGATTGCGAGCTTTAAGAGGAACTGTTTCAAATATAACGAAAAGCTAGAAGACACTCAGAAAGTAGACGCAGATTTCCAGATTCACTTATGTTCAAAACACATAGCCATATAAGGTTTACAATGTATGTATGACTCTTAGCTTTATTAATCAAAATTCACAAAAAAACTCACAATGCTTTACAAATATAGTAAGAAAGCTGGATGTTTCCACGCATTCCTCAATGTAGACAATAGGCAACCTCCTCTAAACTAAAATATTCTACTCAAAATTCTCAGAAAGAATTACAATTTCTATGCTATTTCCTATAAATCCCTATGTAAACTAATATACAAGTAGCACGCTCCTTATATAGAATTTGAATTCCCTCCCATGCTACGGTTACAACTTCCATTCCACAATTACAACCATCATTCCATGGTTAAGGTCTTTTTATTATTGACCAATGGTGTGCCTTCATTTCATAACTGTGTGCCAGTCCACTACTTGGCATCTTTTCTCTCAAAGGATGCGCTTGGAATCTTTACATAAGATTCCCATTTTATGTGACCTTTTCCCGCTAGAGCTCTTCATTTAATTTCTTCTCAAAATTCTTTCCTCCTTGTCTTCTCACTTTTTCAAGTATTTCTTGAAATTATCAAGCACACCCTTCACAAAGGTCTGGTCCCCTCCTGGACTTTTTGCAAAAATATATTCTTGCATCATCACCTTTTCTTTCAATTCCTTTTCTTTGTCCTCTGAGCCCTCTGTTCTTTTTTGGTACTTCTTCATTTTGGCTCTTTCCTCCATCAGTGTATCCATCATTTGTTTGCTAAGGATTGCATCGAGATTTTCTGTATAGGGTATGAATATGGCCCTAAACTCTGTTAATGCTCTGCTTAGGTCATAGGCTGGCATCTCTACACATTCATGTTGTAGGAGCTTTTCTATGACTCTCTTGTGCATTTTTATCATTTCTCCTACTCTTTTTATCAGTTCCTGCATGACTACTGCATTTCTTTTGAGGTTATCCTCTTAAATTTGAGCTCAAAAATTATGTTTGGTACTTGATTTGCTAATGTGACACTGAGTGCCCCTTTGTTTATCAATTCCTCTACCCTTCTGTCAATTTCAGTTAATTGTTCAATTTTAGATCTACATTCCTCTACTCTTGTTTGACAATTATTTATTAATCCCATACTTTTGTCCCTTTCTTTTGTGGCCATTTTCCAGTGCTTCATAGCTTGTCTTATTGTTTGTTCGCCTGCTTGCATAAAATCATGAAACCATTCATAAAAAATGCTGGCCTTGAACCTTTTGTTTTCCATGTCCTGCACTTCCTCCTTAGACACTATTGCCATGTCAGCAGGTAAGTCGAGCATTGTGGCACTGGGGTCAAATATCTCCTTAATAAATTGTTGGAGTTGGACAATGTGTCCCTTTAGTACCTCCTGGTTACTTTTGTCTTTCCTCAGCATTTCTGCGGTTACCTGGTTCATATATTCCCACTGAACGATGTGTTGTTCCCTTGTGGAATGCTCGAGGTCTAGATTCAGTATCTTGTATTCCTCCATGGTAATTTCACCTTTTTCCTTCTCCTTTTGTGGTATAGCTAGGTTTAAAGTTCTGGATCCATCTGGATCCCTCTATATTACAGACATCATCCTAGCCTTTCTCTTTTCTCTTCTTGGAGTGGTTTTCTCTCCTAACAGGCTTTTGATGTCAATAGGAGCTAGATGTATTTCCTTCCTCTCCTTCCTTATCTCTCCTTCCAGCCAAGTAGGCATCTCCTTTGTGCCCTCTGCAGCCTTCTCTGCATCAATCACCTCTTCATGAGGTTTATCTATCCAATTTCTTCCTGTTGCTGCTCCTGCTATTGTTGTTTCTCTCGTTGTTGTTGATCTTGTTGTTGTTGATCTTGTTGTTGTTGTTGATCTTGTTGTTGTTGATCTTGTTTTAATGGAGGCTCTTTTTCTTTTGACTCGACTTCATTTTCCTCCTCCTCTACCTCAATATCTCCCCCTTCTTGGTCCTCTTTATCAGGAGCCTCTTCTACTGCTTACTCTTCTTTTGGATCATCTTCATCAGGAGCCTTTTCTACCGCTAACTCCTCAGGTTTATTCCCATCTATTTTTTTTTTCTGCCTCTGCATTTCATATCTGTGGCAGCTCTGAATGTATTGGTAAACTGACTTTCACCTCATCTTCTTTTACTTCCTCTCCTTGGGCTTGCAAGTTTTCTGTATTTTCCTCTTCTTCACCCTGCTCCCCATACATATTTAGCATATCCAATGCATCCACCTCTAAGATGTCCCCTCGCGCTGCCTGTCCTTCTGTATTTACCCCTTCAGATGATTTATCCTTTTTAGCCTCTTCAATCTTATGTGCTTCCTCTTGCACATCTCTAATGATTTCTGGTGGTAATAAAGTACCAAATGGATCAACAGATCATGTTTCTACATGCACCTCCTCTTCTTCAATTTCTATATTTTGTTCTATTTCTATTTCATCTTGGAGGTTTGATTCCTCTTCTCAACTGAGCAAATCACTTGACTCTTCCTCTATGTCAATCACTTTTCCCCTGTACATTATCTTTTCTTCACTGTCACTTCTCTCAATTTGCAGAGTTTCTACAACAGTAGGTTTGGCCTTACTAACTTCTGACTCCTGCAGCCTCTCTCTAGCCAGCTTTGCCTTCACCTTTATGAACGTTTGTCCCGGTTCCATTGGAGCAGAACTACTAGACATACTTCTCATTTTCTCCCCCACTTCTTGGGCTCCAATTGTATCTTTTGGTTTCGAGGACTCGCCCTTACACAAACCTATTGGGATTGCCTTCATGACTGATGGTCCTACTGCCTCTTTTGTAGTATGTGCCTTTTCTTCACTAATCTCATGGCTCATGGATTTTGCATCAACAAAAGTTTCAGATGCAACTGTAATTGTTATGCCCAAGGCATATGGATCCATTAATGTGGCATTTTTGTCTTTTTCCACAATTTTAGCTTCAACAAATTTTCTCTTCTTCTCATAGAAACATTGCAGGTCCTCACTGGGCTCTGCCTTTCTCTTCCTTCCCCTCTTTGGGAATGTAACTTCTTTTCCTTCAGCTTTAAGCTCTTCTATCATGTCCTTAAGCCATGTCTTTTAAAATAATATCATTAGCTTTGTCAAAACATCCAATGATGTGTTCCAAGTTTGTGACTAATCGGGCTTTGTAATGGGAGCCAGCCTAGCTTGTGCATAACTCTTGTGTAACAATTGATCATCACCCCTAACCTCTGGAGGGACATATATATCACCAATAGACCTCATTTGCTCCACAGTCAACCTTTTGTGAGCCCTTTTCCTTACATCCTTTTCATTTTGGCAGTCAGCCCAGAAATCTTCAATATGTACTTGTTTGTATTTCTTGTCTACAAAATTTTGAATTATGTGGAAGGGGTCGAATATTCTTGCTAAATCAAACTCTTTGAGCCATAATACCTCAATTCTTGCTCTGAATAACTTGCCACCTCCTCACTAAAACAAGAATATCTGCCAATTGCCCATGGTAGTTTCACATTTCCCCTGTTGTTAAATTTCCTCTTGTACATCCTGAAAGCATTCAAATTCGGCCTCGAAAACTCCAACACAATTACCTTGTCAGAAGGATACCTGGGAAGCATGAATGGCTTCCCCTCAAAACCCTCAGTTCTTATATAAGTAAAGTGTTCAAACTGTATAAACCATGAACTGTGCAATCCAATTGCGTTCTCAGCATCCTTGGACAATCTTTTATCATGCTCTTCCCTTAATATTCTTACCATGTAAGTATAAAAAACATCATTGACCAAAGAAAAATTCTTTAAGGCATTCTCCTCTTGCAAGACAGGGTAATGTTCATACACTAGCCTCTGATTAGGGCCATTTCCCAAAACACCAATCTTTTCTATCCCATGAATAAAAGGCCTAATTGCTATAGCACAGGAATACAACACATAAGAAGACAAATAAAATGGCAAGCCCTTTTGCTGCCTTAGCATGGCCTGCCTCCAAATAGCCGTACCAATGGCCTTGGTCCAATGAATTTGCCCTTGTTCCTTTTCACCTGTTCTCTGGTATTCTATGATAGTGAACATCCAGGGCTCACATTTGGTGGCATCCCTCAGCCCAACTAGTCTAGTCAGCATGGTGATCATCAAATATATCTCCTCACTGAAATGTATTCTCATCAGATTTTTAGGGATTCTGGCCACTGCCTTTGATTTGTTCTCTGGACTGTACTAGTGGCGAAATATTTTACCCTTACAGTCTCCCTCATTTGTGTAGAAACTCTCATTATATTGATCTATATCAATTTTTGTCATCTTGTGAGTGATCTCCAACCCAAAAGTGTTAGCAATCCCCTCAGGAGTCAAATCAACAATTATTTTATCATAGAGCATAACCATCCTGGTACTTGGGTTATACATTATTACATAGTCTAAGCACAAATCCCTAGCTTCCATCGCCAATGGGAAACCACAGGCTCAGTATAACCCACTATGCCAAATGCATTTCATATCGAGAGTAGCATCTACAGCAGTAATCCTTTTTAGCACATCTTTCACATCATAGTTTCCTATGTTAGTATCTGTCCCCACTCCATTCGTGCTGACCAAGGTGAGACACCCTCTATGTATAGGTAATTCTTCTTGCTCCACCTCTTTCCGTGGTTTTCTTTCCTTTTTTGTATCCTCCCCTATATCTTTCTTTGGTTTAGGAGCCATCCTGTAGAAGTATACATGTCTCAATTTTTGTTTTCATTTCATATCTAGGGTTTTACTGTGAATACCTATTTTCTACTATTTACCCTAACTTGTAACCTCCTTGAATTTGTTAAGCTCTATTTAACTAATTAACATCTAAAATAGTAACTTTAACAAATGCATGCATTTTGAAAGTGAAATTACTTGAATTAACAGTTGTGCTTTACCAGTCAAAATTTAAATGGGGTTCCAAGATAAATACATGTTTCATTAATAGTTTAACCTTTGATGTTGACTTACTTTACCTTTTATTTTCACCCAGCAACTGTAACTTTGCTAATTCGGTAAATTTCGTTTGATTTTACAGTAACAGTGCCCTTTTCTACAAATTTTAGCGTTAACAATATATCTTGAAAGCAAAAATAACAATAATTTCACCCTAAGCCACGTTAAATTCCATTTGATTCAGTGTTAAATTCACATTAATTATAGCCATTAATACGCTGCGACCTTCAGCTTTCCTTTTCTGTGTTTGAGAGTTTTGAACTTTTTGACCATTAGCTTAATTGAACATGCATTTTCTTTTATATATTTCATTTTATGTTTTCCTTGTATCTTCTCATTGTATCTTCGAACATACAGTGCCTTATGCATACAATTGAACTAAAGCCCCTTTTCCCCTTTACCTTTTTCCGTACACTCCTTGTACTTCCTGCTTGTATATTCCGCATCCACCAAACACACTATACAAGCATTCCTTACCTTTTGTTCCTTTGCAATGCCCTTTGATCCTTTGTATATCGGGATTGTATATTATAAATATACAAACACCAAATATACAAGGACTTCTCCGTTTTTAACTCTTTTTTGGTGTCCGGCTTGTACTTCCGCTTTGTATCTCTGAATGTACATCCGCTTGTACATCATATACACGTTATTTATACAAACTGAAATGTTCATATAGTGGGTTCCACTTTACCTTTTAACTTTGCCACTTCCGCAATGCCTTTACTCCATATCAAGCCTTTGGACCGTAAACCACTGTAAACTGCATTGTATATACCCTCTACTCCGCAATGTATAAACCTTGTATATTTTTCTTTGTATACTCCGAAACATACAAAGACAAAAACATACAAGTTAGTCACATTTCATAATGATTTCAATTCCACCATTGTATAAAGTGAAATGTGCATCGCAATATACATCAAATCCAAATGCATCATTTATACTGTATTTTAATTTCCTTTCGATTCCGCGTTGTATAAAACTCAATGTACCTCTCGATTGTATATTTCATGCTTGCCAAATATACAAGTGCCAAACATACAATAGTTTAACGCTATTCCATAATATCTTCAGTTCCGGTTTGTATAAAGCGTAATGTATATCGGAGTTGTACATTATGAACATACGACACCAAATATACAAGGACTTTATTATTTTTGATAACTTTTTAGTTCCGCACTGTATATGATTCCGTGTATCTTCAATTGTATATTTCACATCTGACAAATATACAAGTTCCAAACATACACCTGATTATACCAAATTTAATACTTCTTCAATTCTACGCTATGTATAATCCCTTATATATTTACTTGTACGTCTCCCATTTGCCAAATATACAAACTGGAAAATACATAGCAAACTTCAATCGTTTATTCATCTTAACCTTAACTTTTTCAGGTCTGACTTGTATATTTAAGATAAAACATTATCACAGAATGTATACAAGTATAAGATTATATAAAACCCAATTACCCTTCCTTTTGTGACTAACACCAAGACCCGATATACAAACACATTTGTATATGAGACGACCCTGCATATACAAAGAACTTTGTATATACAAGGCACAAACCCTCTAATTGTACATTTACTAAAAGCATCAATAACTTGCAAAATACAACGAATTTTAAAATAATTCAAAAAGCAACCCCTATTTATTTTCAACAAGGAATTCACCTGCACTTTGACATGGTACTCAATGTTATTTTTTTCTCTATTCTCACCAAGGTTTGTATTAAACCTGCCTTTTCCCTTTACCACCAAGTAAAACCCACACACAAAAGCAACCAAAAGCCAGCTATCACAGGGGCCCTCATTTTGCTAAGGAGTAAAATGGGGCATGTTGTGAGCATCACAACAACTAGCAACCAAATAAAATAATTAAATTAAAACCATTAAAGGAAACAAAATGAAATAAATTCATAATTTTTGACTACCTTTTATGCAAATCATCGTTTAACTTAAGACTTAATGTATTCAATAAGGTGCATGAATTTTTCTTTTTAGTTTAAGTGGGTGCGTGTGATTAATTATCCTCATCTTGAAAATTAGTTGAACAGACCAGTGATTGACATTAGACTACCTAGTTGATGTCATTCCCTCATAGCCAACCGGATAGAGCCTTGCTGCCAGCAGGTGTCCATAGCCCCTGCAAGGTTATCGTTACAATTCTCCTAAGTAGAGCCCCACTGCCAGCAAGCATTTATAGCCCCGATAGAGTTACTTAGATGGCTTAACCTAGATTTTAGTAAAATCTAGTTTATTTATTTATTTGATTTTATATTTTAATAAAGATTGAGGTTTCATAAGATATAACAGTTGTAACTTTATGATACAAGGAATGATCACTTGATGAAATTAAGCTGAGAATTGTAATGGCAGCAAGGGTGACCTCTGATTTTTCACCTAACATCTACACTGGTAGGTTCAACAAATCCAAGGATTTTAAGTGTGTCATTGTGAGAAACTTCC
Source organism: Cunninghamia lanceolata (assembly GCA_027924645.1). Classification (NCBI taxonomy): domain Eukaryota; kingdom Viridiplantae; phylum Streptophyta; class Pinopsida; order Cupressales; family Cupressaceae; genus Cunninghamia; species Cunninghamia lanceolata. The sequence continues at coordinate 4,783,871 of BSBN01000194.1, forward strand.
CTTGAATACTCAACCCATTCTTATTGAATACAAAATTTCACAAGATAACTCACTTTCTACATTCATGACAGTCACAACAAGTTATGTATAAATTTCAAATGATTTACTTGAATGTTTCAAATTTTATATTGTTTTCGATGGTTGCTAATCTACTCCTGTATATTCTAGAATAAAACAAACACCCCTGTTGAAGCAACAGAAAATAAACAAACAAACACACGATAGAAAACCAATTGAGAACAACAAAACAAGACAAAACAAAACACTACCAAAAACAAAACAAAGAAACAAAACTATACAACTATCCACATTATGATACAACAGACCAACAACCTTCAACTCAAGCCTGGAAGTATTGTTTCAAATGCTGGCCATTAACTGGTAATGGCACATCCTCTCCAGTCAAGGTTTTGAGTCTAAAAGTGTTGTCTCCTATTATTTCTGACACTTGTAATGGACCTAACCATAACTTGTCAAACTTTCCATGGCTACCCTTCTTCTCATGTGCCTTATCCCAACACAACATTAAGTCTGAAATCTTGAATGTTTTGACTCTTGCGCGTTTATCAAACCATCTCTTTACCATGTTGCTTGATGTTTGGCAAATCTTTCAATAGCTTGGTCTCTTTTCTCATCTAATTGCATCATTTGAACAATTATGGCTTCCCTATGATCATTGAAGCCTAAGTACTCATTCGCAAACTTCCATATTGGTATTCTTAGATTCACTGGAACTATGGGATCAGTCCCATAAACTAAATGGTAAGGTGTATTACCCAGAGCTGCCTTAACTTTGGTCCTATCTACCAATAGTGCATACTTTAGCAATGTGTTCCACTCTCTTGGGTTCTTTTCAATTAGCTTTTTAATTATGTCTAGTAAGATTTTATTCATAGATTCAGCTAACCCATTCCCCTGAGGATAATAATTTGAAGAGAACTTTAAAACAATTCCATGTTCAAACGCCCATTTAGAAAACATTAAAGAAGAAAATGCAGGGCCATTGTCACATACCAGCAAATAGGGAACTCCAAACCTGGTGATGATGTTCTCTTCAAGAAACTTGATGACTACCTCTGTAGTGGAGAATTTGCAACATGTGGCTTTAGTCCACCTTGTATAGTAATCAGTCATCGTCAATATGAATTTGTGTCCTACAACTGATGGAGGATTTATGACTCCAATGAAATCCAAGCCCCACTGTGCAAACGGCCTAGTCTCAATGACTGGCTGTAATGGATTGGCTTGATTTCTCCCTTTATCTACTGTAACTTAGCAAACGTGGGAGTTTCTGACGTGATTCTCTATATCTTTAAACATAGTAGGCCAATAGTAACCCGCTCTCAGTATCTTATGTGTTGTAGCTAGATGGGAACCATGAGTAGTTACATATTTATCATGCAGTTCCAGCAACACCTTATCTACTTCATCTCTATTTAAACATCTTAAATAAATTCCCTCATGGTTCTTCCTGAATAGAAGACCTCCTTGTACCATATAATTTTGTGCTTTGATCTTCAAAGCTCTCCTCTATGAGGGTTTCATCTTATTTGGGTACTTCCCCGATATTAGAAAAGTGTTGAGGTCATCGTACCATCCTGATGCATCACTTGTATTTAGCAAGTACTATTGCTTTACCAGATTTGGGTCTATATTAGCTATGGTTTAAACTAAAGCTTGTCCCTTGACTAGCTTCATCGGTATGATTTCCATGTCAAACTCCTACAAAGTGGTGATCCACTTAGCCCTTTTCTCTCCAGGTTCATTTTGCATCAGCAACATCTTTACTCATGCATCAGGTACTACAACTTTAACCTGACTACGTAGAATGTAGTGCCTAAACTTTTTTACTAGCCTCACTAGTGCAAATGCCTATCTTTCTATATCCAGGTACTTCAGTTGTGCATCCTTCAGAGATGCACTTATAGAAGTGATGGGATTTTCTTCATTATCCATTCCTTTCTGTGTCAGTGCAGCTGCAACTGAATGGGAGGATGCGAACGACTAAATGTAGAATGGCCTAGTATAGTCTAGACTTGTCAACATAGGAGCATCAGAAATAGCCTCCTTGAAATCTTCAAATGCAGCCTTGGCTATTGGTGTCCACTCTATCACTGCATCCTTTTTCAACATAGCATACAATGGCTATACAATCTCTGCAAATCCTGTAATGAACTTCCTGACGAAGTTAATTTTACCAAAAAATGATTTTAATTATTTTCTAGTGTTTGGTAACTGTAATTTCTTTATGCCTTCTATTCTATCATGATCAATGGATATACCATTTTTAGAAATGACATGCCTTAGTAATTTACCCTCTGTTACGCCAAATACACATTTTTTAGGGTTGAGAGAAATTCCATACCTCTCACATCTCTTGAGTATTCTTCTTAAATCCTCAACATGAGTCGATGCATCCTTAGAATACACAGTTAGATCATCCATGTAAATCACAATACACTTACCTGTTAGTCCATGGAATGCAATGTCCATGGCATGCTGAAATGTGGCACCTGCATTGATTAGATCAAATGGCATTCTTCTATACGCAAAATTACCCCATTTACTAGTAAAAGTGGTCTGTAGTCTATCTTCCTCATCAATTAGGACCTGGTTATAACCTAAAAAACTATCTAGAAAGGACATCATCCTGGCTCCAGTTACTTCTTGTAACACTTCATCCATGGAAGGCAGAGGATAATTGTCTTTCTCAGATGCTTTATTTTGATTCCTAAAATCTAAGCATAACCGAATGTCCCCATTTTTCTTCCTAACATGCACTAAGTTGGCTACCCAAGTTGAATGTCTAACAGGGAAAATTATCTTGGCAGACAGTAGTCTTTTTACTTCCTCAAATATCAATGGCTCTAAAATTGCATTTACAGGGCCTTTCTTTTGCCTAAATGGTTTGACATCTGGTTTTAATGGTATCACATGTGTTATAATGGATGTGTCATATGTCTGTAAATCTTCATATGTCCATGCTATTACGTGTTTGTACTCCTTTAGTATGCCTATGACCTCCTTTCTAATCTTCTTAGGACAAACCCTTCTGATTTGTACATTTTGAGGGTTTTGCTATGTTCCTAAGTTATAGAGATCACATTTACCTCCCTCTATTCTAGGCAAGTCCTTTTGCTTCACTAATCCATCTAAGTCAAAGATTTGTTCTAAATCTATTACTCCCTTAGGCGAGAAATTACTCTTTAGGTTGATGATGTCTTTCTCATCCCAAGACACATCAGGCCTCTCTTGTTCATCAATAATTTGGGCTTCAAATACTTCATTGCAAGTTAGAAAATCCACAATTTGTTGGTCCCCCTCAAATACCTAAAAATGAGTTACATTATCTGGCACACTGGGTACATTTACTAATTCCACAACAAATCTTCTCAATCTGGACAGTGTTAAAGGCTCTAAAGTGCTAGCAACAACAGCTAGCACATCAGGCCTATGGTTCTATTCTCTAGGGATATGCTCTATATTGAAAGCATCAAATGACTCTATTAAATCCCATACCCTATGCCTGTAACAAACCATTCTGTTATAATTGCAAGCATATATTTTTCTTACCTATCTGACTACTAGTTCAGAGTCTGAAAACACTCTGATCATTCTTACCCCTTTCTTTATAGCAAAGACTAGTCCATAAATTAAAGCTTCATATTCAACAACATTGTTAGTGCAAGCAAATTGTAACCTATATCCTGCTAGATATGATTTACCTTGAGGATCTACGAGCTCTATACCTGTACCTGCACCCTGTTTAGACTTAGACCCATCACATTTCAATGTCCACATGTCGTTTTTATTCTTTTGACCTTTTCCTTTGACATGTTTTTCTCTGTCTACCACATGTGCAGTGTTATCTTGCTTATCCATATGCAGTTCATCTTGACTTGCTTGTTCATTTACCTTCTCAGTGTGCAAATCTGAATGACAAAAATCTTTGCCCAAACTTTCTCCTAACTTTGGAGTTTCTACATCTATGAGGCTCTGAAAGTACCCCTCAGGTTGACTAGAACTCACCCTTTCTTCACGAAATTCCCACTCCTTTGTGCATTTTAAGTACTGATACTCAATAATGTCTTTGCACATTCCACACTTCTCTTCAGAGTGTGGTCTATCGCGAACTCTACACATATCTTTGTATAACTTGCACTGGACTGAAATGTTTAGTTCCATGCACTTTTCTATTTCTTATTTGATGACTTGACTGAAATTATTCAGTGCATTACCTTCTTCATCAGAAGAATTTCCATCAGACTCAATGAATAGCTTTGTCCCCTTGCTAATAGGTCTTTCTCTAAAATTTAGCATTAAGATTTCTTCAATCTGTACCCCTTTGTTAGTCACCCTGTAAACACCGGGTTCAATAGAAGCATACAATATTTCATTCGTCCTATTGTATTATGTGATCATATGCTTCATCCTAGGTTTAGCCTCTATTCTGATTTGATTAGGCACACCCTTCCAAGGTAACCACATGTGTGAAAAGTCAGTGGCCATGTACTTGTTCAGTGTTTTTGACCAATCTTTGCTTAATAACATCCCATAATTTGTAGGTATATCAACTACTTGGATGTCAATGAACTGACTTACCCTGGGGTCTGAAGCTAACTGCATCTGAATATGCATTAGTTCTCCTACCACATTACTTCAGTCTTATCTAACAACGTGACAACTTTGGCAGATTTGGTGGGAGTCAAACCCAAGGTTTTACATATACCCAGAGGCATCACATTAGCTGAGGTACCTGAATCCACCATACAATTGTGTATGTTCTTTCCACACAATCTAATAGTTAACAAGAAGGGAGGAGTATCCCTCTTATCAGCATACATTACTACATTTGTGTTAGAAGGCTTCTCAACTTTCTTACCCTTTTCTTTTGGCTGTGTCTCTCTATCAGGCACAAGTACCTCAACAAAAGTCTCTCCTATTACAGACGTATCCAAAGATTTTATAAAGGCCTTTCTAACCTCTGGACTTTTTAACAATTCACACAAAGGTACACTGACCTTGATTTTCTTTATTTCTTTTGATAGATAACTCACCAGTCCCAATGTTTCTGTTGTCTCAGTTTTATTTGTCTGGACCCTCTGAGTTACTGTTCCATTATTTGCATTATGATTGGCTTTTAGTATAGCAGGGTTGTTGCTAGCATTCTGGTCTGGTGGAGTATTGTAATTATTAGGAGGAGTGGAAGTGGTGAAAGGTCCTCCTAGCCTAGTGTTGTTTCTGAGATTATAAGTGTGATTTTTACTTGACTGTTGGAAGGCTTGCACCTCCTCTATCTCATGCAACACCTCATTTTTAGTTTCAAATGGAAACTAAAAAGTGTTTAATACTAAGGCTATCTCAGGATATAGGTTTTCACAATAATAAGGTTCATCATCCAACAATTGGTCATCTTCCTCTTCTCTAAAAGTAAAAGTCTCTAAAACTAGAGCAGTATCATACCCGGAGGGTACTATTTCATTACCTTTGGGAACTAATAACTCAAAAGTAGGAGCCTGTACATCCACATTAAAAATACTTGCTGCTAGATGAAACTGAGGACAGTCTATTTTAGCATGGGCACTAGTATTATGGATTCTACACCAGTTTTTTAGTGCTACATTGGCCATTTGAATCCTTGTTGTTTGTTTTGTGTCCCAGTTGTCTAAGTTCTCAAATGGAGAAGCTAGGGTGCCATTATTTGGCCCGGTGTTCCAAGTTTTGGGTGGCCTAGGCTGATTTTGATTCTTGTTATTGTTATTCCAGGCTCTATTATCTATAGCTGGTCCTCTATTTTGCATTTGTTGTCCCTGATTATGATTCTGATGTTGACCATGATTTTGACCTTGATTAGAACTCTGACCTTGGTTATAACCCTGACTCTGATTATGAATTTGATTCTGACTTTGGCTATAACTGGGGCTGCAGTTCTGGTTCTGACTTTGATTATAGTTTTGGTTATACCCCGGGTTACTTCTACCGTAGGAATTCTCATTTCTCAACTGTGTCATCTCAGTGGTCAATCTTTTCAGGTGTGTAGTGATTTCTTTGATGTCCTCCCTCTCCTCTTGTGCTTTTCTATAAATGTATCTTGAGGTGGTTGGAAAAATGATTGGCCATTGTTCTAATTAAGATTGGCAGTATTACTGGTGTAAGGAACTATAGCCTGAATTGGAGTAGGGTTATACACAGGTGTGTATGTAGGGACTGGATTGAGCATTAGAGCGTTTTGTATAGGAGCTCCATTCCAAGGCTGCACTTGATTTTGCATTCCAAGATTTCCTCCATTGAGGAATGGATTATAGGTTGTCTGCCTCATTTCCTCATTCACGGAGGCTGCCTCTTTATAGGCTTTAGATACCATATCTATATTAGGCTTTCTCTTGACTAACATGGCAGTTAATGGATCTAAAGCAACATAATACATAGCCAACAGTGTGTCTGGAACTACTGTGTAGGGTGCCACCAACCTAGAAGATGCCTTTTGAAACCTATCATTGAAGTTATCAATTAGTTCTCCTTCACCTATTTTGATTGTGGCTAATTTATGATATAAGATAGAAGGACCGACTGGTCCCCTAAATCTAGACAGAAATGCTTCTTCCATAAGTGTCCAGGAAGAAACATAGCCATTAGGCAGATTTACATACCAGTTAGATGCTTGCTCATTGAAAGTATAAGGAAATAACCTACAGACTACATCTTCATGTTCTAATTGGGCTGTAAAGCAGGCTTCCTTAAATATCCTTATATGATCCTCTAGATCCTGGTGTAACTGGTATTTAGGGCATATTTTCTCAAGGTTCTTCGACATCTCATGATAATCTACAAAATATATGGGCGAGTTGACATTAAAATATGCCATTGTGGGTACCTGTGCCTGACCTGGACCTGTAGGAGTACCTAAATTTCTAGGTGTACTTGGGCTTTCGAGAGGACTATGACCTCTCAGAGAACCTGAACCAAGACTTAAGGACCCAAATGAAGAACTGTTAGGACTACCAATACTATGGGTATAAAAAGGTGACCTAGGGGTGTTTCAGATGAATTTCCAATATTTGATGTTTTAGGACTCCAAATTAAAGAACCCCTATTCTGTCTTCTATCAAGTAGTTGCGCAAATATGTCGTCAGGATTAGCTCTAGACCTAGTCACCCTACTACTATTATGAGCCACTTTTACTCAAATTCAACCTAAACTCCAATCAGGACCTCCTTCTAGCACCAAAAACTATTGATGATTGTTTTTACACACTCATAACAAAAGTTAAAATTCATAAATGAACCTAACTGTCTTGAAAGATATGGAGAAATCAATTAAGATTACTCAATCCCAAGTTTCCTTATTGGTCAAGTCTTGACCTGTTGGACCGTTCAGTAGGTTATTATAAAGCTATAATGTGCAAGGGGCCTTACGTGATTTAAAGTGAGTTTGTGACTTACTGGACTCATATTATGCAAACTAATACAAATATCAACTTTCTAATCATTTATTTGCATAAAATTGTTATTGTACTTCAAAGTTTTACAAGATTTATATTCAAACATGCTTTGCTTTTAACTAATTATGAAGATTATCAAATATCAACTTATTGCTCTTAAACTCTTTCAAATGTCAGATAATCTCCTTTGGATTTCAATGTTTAAGCTAAGTATTTCAGAATTGTTGGGAAAAGTTAGAGAAATTTAAATCTACCATCATTCACTATAGGATCTAAACATTCTGACATGCACATAGTAAGAAATATAGTGAATTCAATTAACTTAGCAGATCAAATCATTAAATACAAATGTTCTGAATATTTTCACAAACAAGCATTCAAGATTGTGAGCTTTAAGAGGAACTGTTTCAAAATATAACGAAGAGCTAGAAGACACTCAGAAAGTAGACGCAGACTTCCAGATTCACTTATGTTCAAAACACATAGCCATATAAGGTTTACAACTTATGTATGACTCTTAGCTTTATTAATCAAAATTCACAAAAAAACTCACAATGCTTTATAGATACAGTAAGAAAACTGGATGTTTCCACGCATTCCTCAATGTAGACAATAGGCGACCTTCTCTAAACTAAAATATTCTACTCAAAATTCTCAGAAAGAATTACAATTTCTATGCTATTTCCTATAAATCCATGTGTAAACTAATATACAAGTAGCATGCTCCTTATATAGAATTTGAATTCCCTCCCATGCTACAGTTACAACTTCCATTCCACGGTTACAACCGTCATTCCATGGTTAAGGTCCTTTTATTATTGACCAATGGTATGCCTTCATTTCATAACCATGTGCCAATCCACTACTTGGCATCTTTTCTCTCAAAGGATGCACTTGGAATCTTTACATAAGATTCCCATTTTATGTGACCTTTTCCTGCCAGAGCTCTTCATTTAATTTCTTCTCAAAATTCTTTACTCCTTGTCTTCTCACTTTTTCAAGTATTTCTTGAAATTATCAAGCACACCCTTCACAAAGGTCCGGTCCCCTCCTAGACTTTTTGCAAAAATATATTCTTGCATCATCACCTTTTCTTTCAATTCCTTTTCTTTGTCTTCTGAGCCCTCTGTTCTTTTCTGGTACTTCATTTTGGCTCTTTCCTCCATCAGTGTATCCATCATTTGTTTGCTAAGGATTGCATCGGGATTTTCTATACAGGGTGTGAATATGGCCCTTAACTCTGTTAATGCTCTGCTTAGGTCATAGGCTGGCATCTCTGCACATTCATGATGTAGGAACTTTTCTATGATTCTCTTGTGCATTTTTATCATTTCTACTACTCTTTTTATCAGTTCCTGCATGACTACTGCATTTCTTTTGAGGTTATCCTCTTCAAATTTAAGCTCAAAAATTATCTTTGGCACTTGATTTGCTAATGTGACACTGAGTGCCCCTTCATTTATCAATTCCTCTGCCCTTCTATCAATTTCAGTTAATTTTTCAATTTTAGATCTGCATTCCTCTACTCTTGTTTGACAATTATTAAGTAATCCCATACTTTTGTCCCTTTCTTCTATGGCCATTTTCCAGTGCTTCATAGCTTGCCTTATTGTTTGTTCGCCTGCTTGCATAAAACCATGAAACCATTCGTAAAAAATACTAGCCTCAAACCTTTTGTTTTCCATGTCCTGCACTTCCTGCTTAGACACTATTGCCATGTCAGTAGGTAAGTCAGGCATTGTGGCATTGTGGTCAAATGTCCCCTTAATAAATTGCTGGAGTTGGACAATGTATCCCTTCAATACCTCCTGCTTACTTTTGTCTTTCCTCAGCATTTCTGCTATCACCTGGTTCATATCTTTCCACTCAGTGATGTGTTGTTCCCTTGTGGAATGCCCGAGGTCTAGATTTAGTATCTTGTATTCCTCCAAGGTAATTTCACCTTTTTCCTTCCCCTTTTGTGGTATAGCTAGGTTCAAAGTTCTAGATCCATCTAGATCTCTCTATATTGCAGACATCATCCTGACCTTTCTCTTTTCTCTTCCTTGAGTAGTTTTCTCTCCTAACAGGCTTTTGATGTCAATAGGAGCTAGATGTATTTCCTTCTTCTCCTTCCTTATCTCTCCTTCCAGCTAGGTAGGCACCTCCTTTGTGCCCTTTACAGCCTTCTCTGCATCAATCACATCTTCATGAGGTTTATCTATTACAATTTCTTCCTATTGCTGCTCCTGCTGTTGTTGTTGCTCTGGTTGTTGTTGATCTTGTTGTTGACGATCTTGTTGTAATGGGGGCTCTTGTTCTTTTGACTTGACTTCATTTGCCTCCTCCTCTACCTTAGTATCTCCCCCTTCTTGGTCCTCTTTATCAGGAGCCTCTTTTGCTACTGACTCTTCTTTTGGATCATCTTCATCAGGAGCCTTTTCTGTCGCTGACTCCTCAGGTTTATTCCCATCTATTTTTTCTTCTGCCTCTGTATTTCCTGTCTATGGTAGCTCTGGATGTATTGGTAAACTGACCTTCACCTCATCTTCTTTTACTTCCTCTCCTTGGGCTTGCAAGTTTTCTGTATTTTCCTCTTCTTCACCCTGCTCCCCATACTTATTTAGCATATCCAATGCATCCACCTCTGAGATGTCTCCTCGTGCTACCTGTCCTTTTGTGTTTACCCCTTCAGATGATTTCTCTTTTTTAGCCTCTTCAATCTTATGTGCTTCCTCTTGCACATCTCTAATGATTTCTGGTGGTACTAAAGTACCAAATGGATCAACAGATCCTGTTTCTACCTGCACCTCCTCTTCTTCAATTTATATATTTTGTTCTATTTCTATTTCAGGTTGCAGGTTTGATTCCTCTTCTTTACTGAGGAAATCACTTGACTCTTCCTCTATGTCAATCACTTTTCCCCTGTACATTATCTTTTCTTCATTGTCACTGCTCTCAATTTGCACAGTTTCTACAGTAGTAGGTTTGGCCTTACTAATTTCTGACTCCTGCAGCCTCTCTCTAGCTAGCTCTACCTTCACCTTTATGAACATTTGTCCTAGTTCCATTGGAATAGAAGTACTAGACATACTTCTCATTTTCTCCCCCACTTCTTGGGCTCCAATTGTATCTTTTGGTTTCAAGGACTCGCCCTTAGACAAACCTATTGGGATTGCCTTCATGACTGATGGTCCTACTGCCTCTTCTTCACTAATCTCATGGCTCATGGATTTTACATCAACAAAAGTTTCAGATGCAACTGTAATTGTTATGCCCAAGGCATATGGATCCATTAAAGTGGCATTTTTGTCTTTTTCCACAATTTTAGCTTCAACAAATTTTCTCTTCTTCTCATAGAAACATTGCAGGTCCTCACTGGGCTCTACCTTTCTCTTCCTTCCCCTCTTTGGGAATGTAACTTATTTTCCTTCAGCTTTAAGCTCTTCTATCCTGTCCTTAAGCCATGTCTTTGAAAATAATATCACCGGCTTTGTCAAAACATCCAATGATGTGTTCCAAGTTTGTGACCAATCGGACTCTGTAATGGGAGCCAGCCTAGCTTGTGCATAACTCTGGTGTAACAATTGATCATTGTTCCTAACCTCTGGAGGGACATATATATCACCAATAGACCTCATTTTCTCCACAGTCAACCTTTTGTGAGCCCTTTTCCTTACCTCCTTGTCATTCTGGTAGTCAGCCCAGAAATCTTCAATGTGTACTTGATGTTTATATTTCTTGTCTACAAAATTTTGAATTATGTGGAACGGGTCGAATCTTCTTGCTAAATCAAACTCTTTGAAGCCATAATACCTCAATTATTGCTCTAAATAACTTGCCACCTCCTCACTAAAACAAGAATATCTGCCAATTTCCCATGGCAGTTTCACATTTCCCTTGTTGTTAAATTTTCTCTTGTACACCCTGAAAGCATTCAAATTTTGCCACGAAAACTCCAACACAATTAGCTTGTCAGAAGGATACTTGGGAAGCATGAATGGCTTCCCCTCGAAACCCTCAGTTCTTATATAAGTAAAGTGTTCAAACTGTATAAACCATGAACTGTGCAATCCAATTGCGCTCTCAACATCCTTGGACAATCTTTTATCAGGCTCTTCCCTTAATATTCTTACCAAGTAATATAAAAAACATCTTTGACCAAAACAAAATTCTTTAAGGCATTCTCCTCCTGCAAGATAGGGTAATGTTCATACACTAGCCTCTGATTAGGGCCATTTTCCAAAACACCAATCTTTTCTATCCCATGAATAAAAGGCTTAATTATTGCAGCACATGAATACAACACATAAGAAGACAAATAAAATGGCAAGCCCTTTTGCTGCCTCAGCATGGCCTACCTCCACATAGCCGTACTAATGGCCTTGGCCCAATAAATTTGCCCTTGTTCCTTTTCACCTATTCTTAGGTATTCTATGATAGTGAACATCCAGGGCTCACATTTGGTGGCATCCCTCAGCCCAACTAGTCTGCTCAGCATGGTGATCATCAAATATATCTCCTCCCTGAAATGTATTCTCATCAAATTTTTACGGATTCTGGCCACTACCTTTGGTTTGTTCTCTGGACTGTACCAGTGGAGAAATATTTTACCCTTACAGTCTCCCTCATTTGTGTAGAAACTTTCATTATACTGATCTATATCAATGTCTGTCATCTTGTCAGTGATCTCCAACCCAAAAGTGTTAGCAATCCCCTCAGGAGTCAAATCAGCAATTATTTTATCATAGAGCATAACCATCTTGGTACTTGGGTTATACATTATTATATGGCCTAAGCACAAATCCCTAGCTTCCGTCGCCAATGGGAAACCTGCAGCTCGGTATAACCCACTATCCCAAATGTATTTCATATCGGGAGTAGCATCTGCAGCAATAATCCTTTTTAGCACTTCTTTCGCATCATAGTTTCCTATGTTAGTATCTATCCCCACTCCATTCATACTGACCAAGGTTGGACACCCTCTGTGTATAGGTAATTCTTCTTTCTCCACCTCTTTCCGTGGTTTTCTTTCCTTTTTGTATCCTCCCTGTATCTTTCTTTGGTTTAGGAGCCATCCTGTAGAAGTATACATGTCTCAATTTTTGTTTTCACTTCATATCTAGGGTTTTACTGTGAATGCCTATTTTCTACTATTTACCCTAACTTGTAACCTCCTTGAATTTGTTAAGCTCTATTTAGCTAATTAATAGTTAAAATAGTAACTTTAACAAATGCATGCATTTTGAAAGTGAAATTACTAGAATTAACAATTGTTCTTTACCGTTAGAAATTTAAATGGGGTTCCAAGATAAATACCTGTTTCTGTGACTGTTTAACCTTTGATGTTGACTTACTTTACCTTTCGCTTTCACCCAACAATTGTAACCTTGCTAATTTGGTAAATTCCGTTTGATTTTACGATGACAGTGCCCTTTTCTGCGAATTTCAGTGTTAACAATATATCTTGAAAGCAAAAATAACAATAATTCTGCCCTAACCCACGTTAAATTCCATTTGATTCAGTGTTAAATTTGCATTAATTACAGCCATTAATGCACTGTGACCTTGGGCTTTCCTTTTCCATGTTTGAGAGTTTTGAACTTTTTGACCATTAGCTTAATTGAACATGCATTTTCGTTTGTATATTTCGTTGTATGTTTTCCTTGTATCTTTTCATTGTATCTTCGGACATACAACGCCTTATGCATACAATTGAACTAAAGCCCCTTTTCCCCTTTACCTTTTTCCGTACACTCCTTGTACTTCCTGCTTGTATATTTCGCATCCACCAAACACACTATACAAGCATTCCTTACCTTTTGTTCCTTTGCAATGCCCTTTGATCCTTTGTATATTGGGATTGTATATTATAAATATACAAACACCAAATATACAAGGACTTCTCCGTTTTTAACTCTTTTCTGGCGTCCGGCTTGTATTTCCACTTTGTATCTCTAAATGTACATCCGCTTGTACATCATATACATGTTATTTATACAAACCAAAATGTTCATATAGTGGGGTCCACTTTACCTTTTAACTTTGCCACTTCCGCGATGCCTTTACTCCTTATCGAGCCTTCGGACCTTAAACCACTATAAACTGCATTGTATATACCCTCGGCTCCGCAATGTATAAAACCTTGTATATTTTGCTTTGTATACTCCGAAACATACAAAGACAAAAACATACAACAAGTTAGTCACATTTCATAATGATTTCAATTCCATCCATTGTATAAAGTGAAATGTGCATCGCAATATACATCAAATCCAAATGCATCATTTATACTGTATTTTAATTTCCTTTTGATTCCACGTTGTATAAAACTCAATGTACCTCTTGATTGTATATTTCATGCTTGCCAAATATACAAGTGCCAAACATACAACAGTTTAACGCTATTCCATAATATCTTCGGTTCCGGTTTGTATAAAGCGCAATGTATATTAGAGTTGTACATTATGAACATATGACACCAAATATACAAGGACTTTATTATTTTTGCTAACTTTTCAGTTCCACGCTGTATATGATTCCCTGTATCTTCGATTGTATATTTCCAATCTGCCAAATATACAAGTTCCAAACATACACTGATTATACCAAATTTAATACTTCTTCAATTCCGCGCTATGTATAATCCCTTGTATATTTACTTGTATGTCTCCCATTTGTCAAATATACAAACCAGAAAATCCATAGCGGACTTCAATCGTTTATTCATCTTAAGCTTAACTTTTTCGGGTCTGACTTGTATATTGAAGATAAAACATTATCACATAATGTATACAAGTATAAGATTATATAAAACCTGATTACCCTTCCTTTTACGACTAACACCAAGACCCAATATACAAACACATTTGTATATGAGACGACCCTGCATATAAAAAGAACTTTGTATATACAAGGCACAAACCCTCTAATTGTACATTTACCAAAAACATCAATAACTTGCAAAATACAACAAATTTTAAAATAATTCAAAAAGCAACCCCTATTTATTTTCAACAAAGAATTCACTTGCACTTTGACCTAGTACTCAATGTTATTTTTTTCTTTATTCTCACCAAGGTTTGTATTAAACCTACCTTTTCCCTTTACCACCAAGTAAAACCCACACACAAAAGCAACCAAAAACCAGCTACAGCAGGGATCCTCATTTTGCTAAGGAGTAAAATGGGGCATGTTGTGAGCATCACAATAGGACTTCCTGCAAAGAATGAAATTTGGGATGATGAACCTATGTCTATCCTATAACCTGACTTATAGTGGCCCGAGGAGGAGAAGATCGATATCATCTCCCAGTTGCGCACAATTGCTTGGAAGGAGAAAACCTGCTATGCTGATACCATAGAACAATCGACACCCTGGAGGAGGAAGACGAGCATGCTGAACTATGCTAATTTTTTATGGAAATATACCTGGAATTAGGGGCAAATTAATGCCACTTGTCTTGCATGCATGAAGATGTTTTGTAATTAGTGATAATAATTATGTTTCCTCTATATTGTAACCATTTCCATCATTAGTTCACTTTCTTGATAACGGTTACTCGAAAAGGTCGTTTCGAATAGTTATAATTCTGGGAAAGTTTTGAAAAGTTATATAAGTGGAGGGACTTTAGAAAGAAGGTATCATTTTCATGGGGGGTTGTCTATGAATAGTGGGAAAAAGAGAAAAGTTCATTTTGTATTAATTTCTAGTTATACTTTTCTTAGCCCTGTTTTATGTATAGAGGTAACACAGAAACTTTGAGTTCTAGTTATATTGAAGAAATGAAGAATTACTTACAGAACTTTGTATCTCCAAGTGTCTTCTGTGATTGCAATTGTTTTTATGTCAATTCGTAATCTATCTTCAATATTGTTTCTCTTATGTTGACATGTGTCAAGGCAGAATATAACTATATCTTTCTTAATTTATCCTTGTTTATGAAAGTTGGATAAGTGGGTTTTGTATCATTTATCTATATTCATTCATTTTCGTAATCAGTCATGCACATCTATTTCATGGTGATGGGTAGATGTTAATACACCTTCTCTACTTTTCAGTTAAAAGCACACCCCATATTTTTATTCATTGAATATCTCAAGAGGGAGCTATACCTCTAAAATTTAGAGGAAAGTTGTCAATCCAATGGCAACTCCAACTATTAGTACTATTTGTTCTTCTTCTTGGGCATCTTGAGTCTTTTTCTACATTTGTTTTCAAAGGACAAATTTGTTAACAGATTTTTGGTGACTCCACTGGGGATATCGAAAGTGAAGAACAATGCCTTTGTTTTCCCTAGATATCTAAAGGTGCCTCCCCGAGGACGGAGGCTGGTGGCTCTGTTTGATGAATGTGCTCAGAAATATTTTTGTTCCAGCGAAGACCTATGCTAATTTAATTTTCAAAATCACATTATGGCTTTGGTTTCTTCCTAGCCATGGGGAAATTATTTTGGAGCTCTTTATTTGCCTATATTTTAACCTCTGCCGCAAGGATCACAAAAATATTTTCTAAAGTTCAGTGGAGAAGGCTCTCAAGATGTTGAAAACCATATTATGGCATTTACAATTGTGTTTGGTATCCTAGGGGTAAGTAAAGAAAATGTTTTTGTGAGATTATTTATTAAATCTTTGATTGGGCCTGCAGCAGATTGGTTTTAATGTTTAGAAGAGAACTGCATAACCAATTGGGATTCATTGAAGAAGAAGAAGTTCTTAGCAAGATATAAAGGTCCTATTGATGAGGCCACCCTATTGTGTAAAATTTTCACCATTCAAAAGCAAGAAGGTGAATCCATCAGAGATTTCGTGGATAGGTTCAACCGGATGCTCAAGAAGATTCCAGCTCTTCTTCAACCAAGTGAGCAACTTCATCTTTGTATTTTTATTTCCTCTTTGCATCCTGATGTTCAATTTGAATTGAAACAAAGTAAAGTGAATAATATTAAATCTGCACAACAAGAGGCCATAAGAATAGAAGATGATTTGATTTTGAGTGGTCTTTGGAAAGCAAATCAAGTTGTTAAAATTTTTAATGTTGAGCATGTCATGTATGGACAAAGATTCCAGCCTATGAGTTTTCAAAATGCACAACCTCTCTCTACTGAATACTATAATCTCTCTATTTTTTATCCAAAAAAATTTCGTGAAAATAAGATAAACGTGGATAAAAGAATGGAAACTTTTTATTTTCATTACGAAGAAGATCATGTTGAACCTGTAAACTCTCTGTATGGCATAGAAGAAAAATGATCCTCCCCTGGTGCGAATCACGGTGAAGATGATGCAAAAAGGGAGTTATTAGAGGGAACTCAACATAAAGAGGAGGTGTTGAATATTCATTCTTCAAGTTGTATGCAAGATGAATATATGACTTTCAAATTTCAGGAAGCAAATGATAAAGGAGAAATTTTGTAGCCAAAGGTGAGTGAAGAATTTATCTTTGAGTCAATTTACTTCGAAGATAGTGATTCATTAAATGAGGTTTGTATTGGAAGTATATGCAATAATTTTTCAAAATCTGAGGCTAATAAGGAGGAAATGAATAGTCAAGTTGATGAAAGTTTGTTGCCTCAAAGATTTTTAGAAGCTCTGGATGATGACCTTCTTTGTGAAGAAAAGGTTTCTCTCTCTCGTATACCATATGTTGAAGAAGAATTCCCTGCTGCTGAAAGTGTAGCCAGTAAACAAATTTTTAATAAGAAGATTATTTCGGTCAAGGACGATCTTTAGCCTCATGAAATTACTATTTGTGTTATAGATGTGCAGTCTAACTCACTTCTAATTTTGCATAAGGTTGATGATTGGTCCCTTGATGATATGAATGATTCTCTATCTATTAAACAGGATGGGACATATATGGCAATTCAGAAATCAAAATTCTCAGATGGTGTAGTCATTCCTACTTATAGCAATAAGGAAATTTTCTTATCTCGAGGCTTGTGTGTGGGATGTCTAATTTGAGGATTGGTTTCTCTAGGTTTGTCAAATCAAGTGCATCGTGAGGTCACAACTGATACTTTTCAGTTAGAAGTTGGTAATCATATGTTGGGAAATATTGAGGCAAGCCGTCAAGTTGGAGGAGTGTACAATGAAGAATGGCTTCTCGGACATCAAGTCATATCTAGAAATTTTTTATCCGAAGTCATTTTTATCAGTTTGATCATAGTGGTCATGAGTTTGCAGCTGGTTGCTTGTGGATTTTTTGTGCATTCGACATTATTTCACACAGGTAGCTATTTCTCCCAGCTAGTTAATGGATTCACATGACTACTTTGAGGTCATTGGAAGGTAGGATCTTCCTACCACCTAGATATTACGAGTTTTTGTTGTACTAGTAGTCTAGTTTCCTTTTCTGTTTACCCTATTTTTCATTTGTTCCGGCTCCTTTGTTCCCCGTGATGTTGACTCTATTGCCCAATGGATAAGGCATTGATTCATACTTGTGATTCTGGATTTCTTGCTTCATCCTTTGCAGTCCTCATCTCCAATTAGAGCCTATTGTTGCCTCAAAATTTGAAACCAAAATTTTTCAAATTTTAGTACGTAAGGATTGATGAAATTATCATTTTGCCCTAGTTCGGTCATATTCCATCCCAAAATTTTTCCTAAAGTCTTGAAAATGTTTGTTTGAGTCTTTGGCATCGGGTATTTTTCATTTCATGAACCCCTTACTTCCCCAACTTATGTTCTTAAATTCTAAAAATGGCTAACATCTTGACTTCTCCTTTGTGTTGGGGAAGTTGGAAGATTTTGAATGACACTCTTGTAGTTTGAAGATCATAAAAGCGCTGACTTTCCAACTTTGCCCATTGTCAAAGATTTTTAAATTTTGTGAAACTCCTCTTCAAGGTTCAAGGTTTGGAATCTGCTCCAGCCCCCGACTAGTTAGCAGTGCCCATTTTCCAAGGTATTATCAATGCATCAGATTGCTCATGTGGAATGCAGTGAATGTCTTTTCAGGAGTTATGAAACACATGCTTAATCTTGGAACTCACTTTTGAAGGTGTAGAATTAATGATGCATTAATTACTGCTTAAATGACAAGTTTAACGAAGCCTACCAAGGTGGTAACGTAGCATTAATAAGTTTAAAACCCATCATTACTTACTAGCATAATTACGTTAAGGTGGATGTGTTCTCTAAGTTCAATTTTTCTTGTCAGCCAAGCTATCTTTATAATAGGACTTCCTGCATATAATGAAATTGGGATGATGAACCTATGTCTATCATGTAACCTGACTTATAATGGCCTGAGGAGGAGAAGATTGATATCATCTCCGAGTTGCGCACAGTTGCTTGGAAGGAGAAAATAAGCTATGCCAAGTATCATAGAATAATCGACATCCTGGAGGAGGAAGAAGAGTATGTTGAACTATGCCAAATTTTTATGGAAGTACGCCTGGAATTAGGGGCAGATTAATGCCACTTGTCTTGCATGCATGAAGATGTTTTGTAATCAATGATAATAATTATGTTTCCTCTATAATGTAACCATTTCCATCATTAGTTCACTTTCTTGATAACGATTACTCGAAAAGGCTGTTCTGAACAGTTATAATTTTGGGGAAGTTTTGAAAAGTTATATAAGTGGAGGGACTTTAGAAAGAAGGTATCATTTTCATGGGGGGCTATCTATGAATAGTGGGAAAAAGAGAAAATTTCATTTCATGTTAATTTCTAGTTATACTTTTGTTAGCCCTATTTTATGTATAGAGGCATTATAGAAACTTTGAGTTCTGGTTATATTGAAGAAATGAAGAATTACTTACAAAACTTTGTGTCTCCAAGTGTCTTATGTGATTGCAATTATTTTTATGTCAATTCGTAATCTATCTTCAATATTGCTTCTCTTATGTTGACATGTGTCTAGGTGGAATATAATTGTATCTTTCTTAATTTATCCTTGTTTATGAATGTTGGATAAGTGGGTTGTGTATCGTTTATCTATATTCATTCCTTTTCATAATCAGTCATGCACATCTATTTCATGGTGATGGGTAGATGTTAATACACCTTTTCTTCTTTCTGGTTAAAAGCACACCCCATATTTTTATTCGTTGCATATCTCAAGAGGGAGTTGTACATCTAAAATTTAGAGGAAAGTTGTCAATCCAATGGCAACTTCTGCAACTGTTAGTACTATTTGTTCTTCCTCTTGGGTGTCTTGAGTCTTTTTCTACATTTATTTTTGAAGGACAAATCGGTTAACTAACAAAATTATAATGGTATTCAATATTATTACATTTTAATATCTTAGACAGACATGTCAAATCTCTCCACACCCAACTAGGATTAGGGTTCTACACATTTTATTTTATGAAATTAGATTATTTTAGGGATTTCAATTTTATTGAGTCAAAAGTTAAAAATCTATAGTATCAGCAAAAATATTTCACCATCTTATTACATTTTTTATTTTATTCTTCAAACTTACAATATTTTAATGCATTTTAAATTATAAAAGTATTAGTATTATTACATTTTAAGGAAATATTTGTGCTATTTAATAGGCTTTGTAAAGTTTAGTTTTATAGTTAAGGAAATATTTTAGTCCTATTTTATTGTTACCAAATTAGATTATTTTTGAGATTTCAATTTTATTTACCCAAGACATTTCAATACTCTTGAAAAATTAATTTTTCAATTATTGGAATGCAATTTATCTATACAATCAATACCTAATCAACAAAAAAGTTACAACTAAACAAATACTATATACAAATAATAGCTAATCAACAAAAAAATTACAACTAAACAAATACTATAATAACAACACTACAAGGTAGGTACTGGCCACTACGTGGCACTTGTTGTTTTTCTTAACACGCTCATGCCATTTCACATTGTTGTTTTTCTTAACACACTCATGCCATTTCATACTGCTCATGCCATTTCACACCCCATGTTGCCACTATAGTTACACCTCTCAGCATAATAATTTCTAATTATTTAATTAAATCCATTATTTTCATCAATTTAATTTTCCTTTCAATTTTGATCAAATTAACATTTCATCAACTTTATTCTTCTAATCCACTTTAATCAAATATTTTTAATTATTTAATTAAATCATTATTTTAATCCTCAATTTCACAATAATTAAATAATTTCTATTATTTAGTTAATTCATTAGTTTAATTACTAGATTATAGAAATAATTAAAAAGTTTTTAATTATTTAATCAGCTAATATTTCCTCTACAATTAAATTAACTAACATAATTTATTTAATTACTTATTTATTTATATAATTACTTATTTATTTATCTTCTATTTTTTCCATATGCACATGAATTAAATAAATTTATTTATTTCTCTTGTCTCTCTATCCATACACGTAAAAAAGTAAATCACAATTTGAGTTAACCAAATCTCTTTTTTATCAACAGATTCATTAAATAGAAAAAGTAATTATGTTTATGAAAATCAAATCAATTTGCAATCAGTTAACTCATAAAACAATTTTTTTTTGCATGAACACATGTTGCATGCACATTCTTTATGTCTTCTCAATTTCTCTCATTTGTCAATTTATTTGTTTATTATCCACTGTTGATTAATAGCATGTGAAATCTATCCTTATTCATCACTTTTCTACAAGCATGCTACATTCTTGGCTATAATTCCACTATAGTCTTGGCTACAAGTGACCTATAGCCTTAGATATAGAAAATGAATCCTGGTTGCTACGAGCTAGTGACTAATTTTACTAAATCATTTTGTTGCATCCAAACATCTTTCAAGCATAAATATATCAAGATTAAAACAAGAGATGTTTCATTACCTTTAAAAAAAGAATTTAAATATACAATCATCTAATAAAATTGAAATATACTAAACATTGTCCTTTATAGGATGAAAAGGGTATTAAAAGAGTGTAGTTTGATATCAAGTGTAGGATAAAGTAAGAGATAACAATGACCAAATAGAGATAATTATAGGGCTCAACAGAAGGAAAACATAATGAACAAGTTGTTTAAGAACCAAATACAAGGAGAATGAGATTTTAATATTAGGGATTCAAATATAAAAGTTGAGGGCGCCAGACAAAAAAAAGGGGTTGCTAGAAAAGAGCCAAATGCCATGTGTGAATAGAAGATCTTCTAAAAAGTTGAGTACAAAGGAGTTAAGGTGGGATAGCTAATGAAGTGCTACCTAAAAGGATATTGTGATCCATGAGGATGATGAAGCACCATTTAGGTGGTTACTATCTATGGAGTTGATCTACAAAGAACATTTGAATAGTATGCAGACCAAATTTCAAGCTGACTTTAGCCTAGGACGATATTAAAGGAGGCTACAAAGAAGTTCTAGGTCTTTATACCTTTAATAGGTCATAAGAAAAAATATTGAAATGTGAGGGAAATGGCCTCCTATGTGGGGACTATAAGTGTAAAATCCTTGGAGATTGTATAAAAGTGTCTATAAAAAGGGCATTGTCCCCAATAAAATGTAACCTTGTAATCTCCTTATATGAATAAAATAAAAAAGTATTCATTTGTTCATTACTCAAGTTACAAATCTCACTATGTTTTATTTTGAGTGTGGGTGGGAATTCGTAGGCTACAAGATCATCCTTCCCCTAAATGGAGGCCCTAATCATAAGATCTGAACAATTTGTTGTATTAGATCTAGGTTAGGTGTTGTGCCCCTCAACTTGTCGTCTGTCAGACTGATGTTTGCTTAGTAGTATTAGACATTATGATAGTATCTTAGATCGTTTGATGATGGATTCCATGTTATTTTGTTAATTCATTATGAACCTAATCGTGATGAAAACAGTTGTTGATGTTGGATTCTGTTATTTTATGCTTTACAACTTGATTAATATATTAGATGTTATAGTTACTTTAATGTTAATTGCTATAATAGATTGTTTTATGTTGTTGATTAGTAATCAAAAATCTTGTTCAATGTCATGATTGTTTATACATGAACATGAATGGAACAGTGTTGTATTACTCGCTCTTGAGTACCCTACCTCACTGCAGGATGCATGTACTAGGCACCGACTCCTCCTGATTTACTAGGTTTGAGCATGCCTTCGCCAATGGAATAGTTGTTTGTAGTTAACGTGAGGTCCCTTGTCAATGTTGTCTGGTTGTCAGTTTACCCTGTGGTTATTGTCTATCATTCGATCATGACTTGCAGACAGGTAATGTTGCACCTTGGAGTCTAACTAGGTCAGAAGGTGTCTAAGTGTGTAAGGTAAAGCTATGCATTAGATAGAATTATTATATGGAAAAATATAATAATTGTAAATGTCGATAATTGTTAATAATTGTTGTAAATAAATTATTATTTTATTGGAAGTAAAATTGTTAAATAAAAGTTGTAAGAAATTTTCTATTGTTTAATATAATATTATTTACAATGAATATTTAAATAAATTAATTAATTGTAAGTCATGTTGTAATTCATGATTTACAATTCAATTGATAAAATAAATTATAATAGAGTTGTAAATTTATAGAGAGATGTAATGTTATAACATTATTAATAAAAATATAGTTGGTTGTTCTTAAAAAGAATAAATTTGGTTGGAATTATATATTTATATTAATAAAAATCAACTTGTTGGGATCATTAAAATAATAAAAAATATATTTTGAGGAGGGATGAGGCATAGGATTGCGTGTCGTATCCTTGTAAGGTGGAAGGTTTGTTTTGTGAAAAGGGGAATTTGCAGAGAGAAGAAGGGGATTTTTTGGAAGGAGGAAGAGGATTGTAGGAGGAGAGAAGAGAAGAAGACTAGAAGAAGCTTGGCCTGCAGCGGTTAGAATAGAATTATTGAGTCGACGTCATAGCCAGGTTCCATTAAATGTTTAATTTCTTCCTCTGATTCTTATTCTGAATCTGCAAATGTTGTTGTTGGTTGTTTATTCCAAATGGATTATTTTGGTTGAATTTCTGCTTTAAGATATACTCCAATCTGCAATCAATTTGTATTCTGACTTTTCACCATTGAATCTTAAACTGGGTGCTCATTTCTATAGTCTGAATTCCTTACGTTTAGACAGTACAACTCTTAGGTTTTGAAATCATTTTCTGCTCAAAGAATTTGTTGTTTAACTATCTTCCTTCCACTGCATTTGCCGAATCATTCTGTCACTACTGCAATCATTCATTTTCGATGGACTTCTTCATATCATTGAGAGTGTATTTCGGCAATTCCTTCTGTATGCAATCTTAGAGCAGCGTATAATTGATAGGGTTTGAAGATACAAGTTGATGTTTCCTTAAGATCTCTCAGATCTCTCTTTGTAAACTTCTTGTGCAGATTCAATCATGTATTTTCCTCCGCAAATTCCTTATCCTCTCAGACATTAACTGTTCTATCACAATCCATTCGGCACTGCCATTCATCACAATCCTCAGGAATCAATTTGGAAATGGCGGCAATGCATGGATTGGGTGTTTGCAATCTGCATTTGTGTAATCATATTTAAAAGTCAATATAATATAATCGATCCATTCCATGAAATTTTTTCTCAATCCTTCTAACAGATAAGCATTTTGTGATTTAAAACCAAACGCTGCACCTATTATGAATGGGAATTTTAGCGTTTAACCTCTAGAATCTGAATTGAACTGAATGAGTTGTCATAAAGAGTTGAATTGAGAGTGGTCAAAATTGAATTCCAGAGGCTTAGTTGTCGTAGTTGAGTACTTGCGACATGTGTATAGTTATTTTTGTATTTGTGATGTAATAATGATTATGTGGATCAAACATAGTATGAAGTATAATGAGGTATTGTCAAAGTTGATTATGTGTTTTGTAAAGTAATATTCTCTGGTGGAGATATTTAACCACTTGTGACTATCTTGTATCCGTTTTGTCGTAATTGTCGTATGGAGAGATCTGGAATCTGTAAAAGAGTAAAATGTTGTAATGCTATAGGCGATGGATAACAATTGGTGTTATGATTCTATTTGCAATGCAAGAGTGTTTATGCCTTGCAGTGAACATGTATGTGTATTGTTATAATTCCTTATATGATGGTTAAGGTTTACTAGGTGTTAGGAAAAAGAGTGGCTTTCAATGTGGGGCCGGCGCCCAAAGTGGTAGCCAGGGTAACCCATTGAAAGTAGATTAATCAAGTGATAACCTAAAATGAACTAGGGGTTAAGGGTAGATTTCACATTAAACAAGATAAATAGATTCCTCTCCCAAGCCTATAGTGCTCATTTAGACTAAGGATGGGTAGAGAAGGCCTGGTCGGCATGATTGACTTCCTTGTCCTCACGAAAGGAAGGTCGACTCCACATGTGTCACCCTATGGGGCCGGAGTCTAATGAGAGACTGCCAGGGTAACTCATGCTAGCACCATGCGATGACACTCTTCCTACTATAACCTAGCATTCCTTGTATGGTCTCTCCACTTATGTTATGTGTTGCCTCTGGAAGTTGTGTTGTGTTGTTTATGTTATTGCCATGTGTTGTACTGGAGTTTTGGATATACTCTGTTCTTGTTTGTCTTTTGACTACCTGACTTTTGTTGTTTGGGACCTCATGTTAACTCCTAGCTCAGGGGGTGGACCTTAGGGTTCCACATGGTCAGGTGGAAGAGCTTTCTTATCCATTTGTTATTCTTTGTTGAAGTTCATGTGCAGAAATAATTTATCCCACTTTTCAGACAATTGTACTTGTACCAGTTGATGAAGATGTATGTGTATAATCTTGTACTAGACTTGTGTAATAGATCATTCATAATGTATGTAATTTTGATGTAGTCTGAAAATGGCAATGTAATGATGTAATGATGTACTCATGTACAGAGAAAACATTATATTTGTGTATTCGATCATGTAGAATATATCATTTGATGACATGCAATGAATATGAATAATTTATTTAATTGTGCATTAGATTTAGATCAGTTACTAATGTTAGTAATGTATGTTAAATTATGTTAGTTGAATTGTAAAGTAATGCAGCTTTGAAACCTTAGAGAACATGTTGTAAGTTTAAATGGTATAATTAGTTATGTTAACATTACTTTATTATCTTAATCACTTTAAAAAAAAAAAATTTCCTATTTCATATAGCATAACTATGAATTTCTCTAAGGTGTTCAAGGGGGGGCATTACATCTGGTATCAGAGCCTAGTTTCTAACACTCGGTACTCTGGGTTTTATATTAGCCCATTAAGCTATACTAGTTGCATAAACTCTGAAGAATAAATTCATTTGTAGTCCTCACCTAGCAACCTGAAGTTGTTCTTGGGTGTGTTGTCCAGGAAGATGCCTAGGGTATGAGGTCGAGGACGTGGACGAGGTAGGGGTCGTGGGATAGGTGTTGATAACAGCCCTCCTTCTAGTTCCCCTCATGAAAGTACACAAGAAGGTGGGGGCGAGAATCAGGGTCAGCCAGAGGCTGCTTAGCTACGCCAGCTTCTTGAGGAGGTTCTTGCTCATCTTGGTCCCAGGCAGGAGGTGGATCAGCCAGAAGGGAGAGAAAGAGAACAATCTCCCAGAAGGAGAGAAATCATACCTGAACAAGAAACTATTCTTGCAGGCCACATGAGGGACCTTATGAGAGCCCGTCCTCCTACTTTTGATGGTTCTAGTAGCGGTATGGAAGCAGAGACATGGCTAATTGATTTGGAAAGGTGTTTTGCTATGCATCCTTATGGTAGCAACACTAAGGCAAGATGTGCCATCATGCATCTCAGAGGTTTCACCTCTACATGGTGGTGACTAGAAGAATAGAAGTTGCATCTAGATATTGCCACAGTATCTTGGGAACTATTTTTGGAAAGGTTCAGAACTCAATTTCTGTCAGACCACTAGAGGCAACGTCGAGCAGATGAGTTCCATGGGTTGAGGCAGATGGCTATGATAGTGGAACAGTATGAGCACAGGTTTTATGATCTCAAGCAGTATGCAGGCATTGGAAATGATGAGGCCATGTTGGTCCAGCATTTTATTAGAGGTCTGAATGCATGTATCAGTGGAGGAGTTCATGTTTTCGGGCCGAAGACCACGGAGGTAGCAGTTGAGAAGGCTCGACTAGTGGAGGAGAACTTGACCATGGCCCTAGGGGGTCATACAGGTGTGCAGATCAGTAGTACATCTTGAGTAGGTTCTGGTTTCTGAGGTGGTCGGTCCCATACAGTGGGTAACTTGAGGAGTCATTATGTACCTTCTAAGAGTGGACAACAACATCAGTTTTCTCAGACAAAACCAAAGCACTCTCAGTCTCTGTAGAATAATAGGTTCCAGTCTAAAGATTAGAACTGGCTAACAAATAAACGTCATTATCCTAATCAGCCAACTCAGAGTACATAGTTTGCAATGAGTAGAGGAAGTTTTCAGCAGTCGAATGCTCCTATAGGTGGTGGAGGTTTTGGTAGGGGAATAGGATGTTTCTCTTGCGGCCAGCAGGGCCATATTGCCAGACAGTGTCTGCGTAAGAATACTATAGGATTTGGATAGAGGCCCACAGCTTCAGAGCCAATAGTCGAAGATGCAGGCATGTCACATAGGGTGTTTGAAGTGGTAGATAATCGCCAAGCAGAGCATCAAGGCACTTTCGTGGAGACTACAAGTGTCTTACGAGGTATTACTATTTCTATTCTTTTCGACTCTGGTGCTTCAGATTCCTTCATTTCCCCTCCTATAGCGGAGCGTTGCAAATTAGTGGTAGCAAAGCAAGATGTTAAGTGGCAGGTGGAATTGGCCTCAAGATCTAGGGTATCAGTAGACTCTCTTGTGTATGGTTGTGAGTTGAGGATAGGTCCTTTATCTACCACAACAGATCTTCACATTATACCACTAGGATCCTATGACATAGTGTTGGGTATGGATTGGTTGGATGCTCATCGAGCAGTGATAGATTGTCGCCACAAGTTAGTGAGGTGTGTTGATGAATCAGGTAGTGAGGTAGAAGTGGTTGGTATTCAGAGACCCATCTCTTTGCGTATGATTTCTGCCATGCAATTGAAGAGATGTTTGCATCAAGGATGCAAGTTGTTTGCCGTAACGGTTAATGACTTAGATTTTGGAGAGAATAGGGAGACATCCCTTGACGATCATCCTATACTCAAGGAGTATGAAGATGTCTTTCCTAGTGAGATCCCAGGTATGCCACCGAAGCGTGATATTGATTTTAAGATAGACCTTGTTCTCGGAGCAAAACCTATTTCACAAGCTCCATATCGGTTGACTACCCAGGAGCTTAAGGAGCTTCGGTTACAGCTAGAGGAATTGTTAGCAAAGGGCTTCATTCATCCTAGTGTCTCTCCATGGGGAGCACCAATTATTTTTGTGAAGAAAAAGGACGGATCTCTGTGGTTGTACATCGACTATCGACAGCTTAATAAGGTGACTGTGAAGAACATATACCCCTTGCCATGAATTGATGACCTCTTTGATCAAATCAAGGGGGCTAAGGTGTTTTCAAAGATAGACTTAAAGTCAAGATATCATCAGTTGCACATCTTTGAGGCTGACATCCACAAGACAGCATTTCGCACCCGTTATGGGCATTATGAGTTCATTGTTGTACCTTTTGGGTTGATGAATGTACCATCCATGTTTATGAGTCTGATGAATGGTGTATTTCACACCTATCTCGATAGATTTGTTCTGGTATTCTTAGATGATATATTGATTTAATCAAGGACTATGGAGGAGCATGAAAAACATTTGCGACAGGTTTTGCAGTGTTTAAGTGAAAATCAGTTATATGCAAATCTAGCTAAATGCAATTTCTTTAAAAAAAGTGAAATATTTGGGACATGTTATTTCTGACAAGGGTATTGCGGTGGATCCTTCAAAGATTCAAGCCATCATGGATTGGCCTGCTCCCACCAATGTTTCAGAGGTTTGTAGTTTCATGGGTTTAGAAGGTTATTATCGACAATTTGTGGAAGGATTTTCAAAGATAGCTCACCCTATAACTTCTCTTCAGAGAAAAGGAAAGAAGTTCATTTGGTCATAATAGTGTCAAGCAGCCTTTCAGACTCTTAAGGAGCAGTTGACTAGTGCACCTATTCTAGCAGTGCCTGATCCTGCCGGAGATTTTGTGGTATGTACTGATGCATCCTTGGAAGGGGTAGGAGCAGTTTTAATGTAGGAGGGTCGTGTGATAGCCTATGAGTCCTGCAAACTCAAAGATCATGAGTTGAAGTATCCTACACATGACCTAGAGTTAGCTGCTGTTGTGCATGCATTAGTAAGATGGAGACATTTTTTATTGGGGCATCGGTTTGAGCTACATAGTGATCACCAAAGTTTATGGTACATTTTTACATAGCCAAAACTAAATGTGAGATAGAGGCGGTGGATGGAGTTTCTATGTGAGTATGATTTTGAGGTAAAATATATCCAAGGTAAGGAGAATGTGGTGGTAGATGCTCTTAGTTGGCGAAGACATGAACTTTCATCAATCACTCTTGGAGTGGATTTGAGAGGACAGATTCTTGTAGCACTCCCTGCAGATAGATGGTATCAGGAAGTGAAAGCAGAAGTTGAGTCTGGTAGAACCTTGGAGGGTGGATATACCAGATATTCTATCGAGTCGGATGGTCTCTTGCGACATTTAGATCACATTTATGTTCCATCTATGGAGGGTCTTCGCACCCTAATCATGAAGATTTATGCACACCTCCGCCAGATATATTTTTGGGCCGGAATGAAGAGGGATATTGCTGACTTTGTTTCGAGATGTCTAGAATGTTAGACGGTTAAGGCGGAACATCAGCATCTCGCATGTCTTCTCCAGCCACATCTTATTCTGGAATGGAAATGGGACATCATTTCAATAGACTTTATAGTTGGTTTACCCATGTCCTCTTATCGTCATGATGCAATAATGGTCACTGTAGATAGGCTTATGAAAGTAGCACACTTATCTCCTGTCCGATCTTCATATAATGCTTCATCTGTGGCTAGAATTTTTATGGAAGACATAGTCAGATTGCATGGGATTCCTCGCAAGATTATCTCTAATCATGATCTAGTGTTTAGTTCAGCTCATTGGACATCCCTTCAACATGCATTGGAGACTCAGTTGAACTTTAGTTCAGCCTATCATCCAGAGACTGATGGGAAAACTGAGAGGGTCAATCAGGTCCTCAAGGATATGCTCAGAATGTATGTTATGGATCAACAAAACTGTTGGGAAGATTATTTGTATTTGGTGGAGTTTGCGTACAATAATGGGTACCATAGTTCTATTGGCATGGCTCCTTTTTAGGCTCTATATGGTCATCCTTGTCGTACCCCACTTAGTTGGGATCATCTTGAGGATAGAATTCTCCTAGGACCACAAATGCTCCAAGAGATGGAGTAGTAGGTTGATCGCATTAGAGAGCATCTGGCAGTAGCACATGATAGACAGAAGAAATATGCAGATGCTCATAGACTTGTTCATCAATTTTTAGTTGGTGATCAGGTGTTCTTACAGGTGCGTCCGTGAAAGAGTCTGATCCGTTACAGAAAATGCTCTAAGCTCGCACCACGCTTTGTAGGGCCATTCAAGGTTTTGGAGAGAATCGGTCCTGTTGCATACCGTCTTGCTTTGCCACCTAGCTTGTCGCGCATCCATGATGTATTTCATGTTTATGTTCTTAGACCCTATCATCCAAATATTTCTCATGTCCTTGATTGGAATGCATTATAGGTAGAGGACAGGCAGCTAGCTTTGGAGCCCATAGGCATTTTGGAGCACAAGAGACTCGCTCTCCAGGGCAGAGTCATGGAGTAGGTAAGGGTGTAGTGGGATCCTAGTGATGAGACTTCAGCTACCTAGGAAGATACATCCCAAATGCGAGAGCTATATCCATATTTGTTTGTAGGCTTCCAGGAGTAAGCCTGATCCTAGGGGGGAGGATGTAGTGCCCCTCAACTTGTCATCTGTCAGACTGATGTTTGCTTAGTAGTATTAGACATTATGACAGTATCTTAAATCGTTTGATGATGGATTCCTTGTTATTTTGTTAATTCATTATGGACCTAATCGTGATGAAAATAATTGTTGATGTTGGATTCTATTATTTTATGCTTTACAACTTGATTAATATATTAGATGTTATAGTTGCTTTAATGTTAATTGCTATAATATATTGTTTTATGTTGTTGATTAGTAATCAGAAATCTTGTTCAATGTCTTGATTGTTTATACATGAACATGAATGGAACAGTGTCGTATTACTCGCTCTTGAGTACCCTACCTCACTGCGATTTCCATTTACTATATATATATCTTGTTATGTTTAACCATGTGTTTGCTGCAGGATGTAGGTACTAGGCACTGACTCCTCCTGATTTACCAGGTTTGAGCATGCCTTTGCCAATGGAATAGTTGTTTGGAGTTAACATGAGGTCCCTTGTCAGTGTTGTCTGGTTGTCAATTTACCCTGGTGGTTATTGTCTGTCATTCGATCATGACTTGCAGATAGGTAATATTGCACCTTGGAGTCTAACTAGGTCAGAAGGTGTCTAAGTGTGTAAGGTAAAGCTATGCATTAGATAGAATTATTATATGGAAAAATATAATAATTGTAAATGTCGATAATTGTTAATAATTGTTGTAAATAAATTATTATTTTATTGGAAGTAAAATTGTTAAATTAATGTTGTAAGAAATTTTCTATTGTTTAATATAATATTATTTACAATGAATATTTAAATAAATAAATTAATTGTAAGTCATGTTGTAATTCCTGATTTACAATTCAATTGATAAAATAATTTATAATAGAGTTGTAAATTTATAGAGAGATGTAATGTTATAACTTTATTAATAAAAATATAGTTGGTTGTTCATAAAAAGAATAAATTTGGTTGGAATTATATATTTATATTAATAAAAATCATAAATTTTAATAAAAATCAACTTGTTGGGATCATTAAAATAATAAAAAATATATGTTGAGGAGGAATGAGGCATAGGATCACGTGTCATATCCTTGTAAGGTGGAAGGTTTGTTTTAGGAAAAGGGGAATTTGCAGAGAGAAGAGGGGGATTTTTTGGAAGGAGGAAGGATTGCAGGAGGAAGAGGATTGCAGGAGGAGAGAAGAGAAGAAGACTAGAAGAAGCTTGGCCTACAGCGGTTGGAATAGAATTGTGGAGTCGATGTCGCAGCCAGGTTCCATGAAACGTTTAATTTCTTCCTCTGATTCTTATTCTGAATTTGCAAATGTTGTTGTTGGTTGTTTATTCCAAACGAATTGTTTTGGTTGAATTTCCACTTTAAGATATTCTCCAATCTACAATCAATTTGTATTTTGACTTTTCGCCATCAAATCTTAAACTGGGTGCTCATTTCTGTAGTCTGAATTCTCTACGTTTAGATAGTACAACTCTTAGGTTTTTAAATCATTTTCTACTCAAAGAATTCATTGTTTAATTGTCTTCCTTCCACTGCATTTGCCAAATCATTCTGTCACTACTGCAATCATTCATTTTTGATGGACTTCTTCATATCATTGAGGGTGTATTTTGGTAATTCCCTCTGTATGCAATCTTAGACCAGCGTATAATTGATAGGGTTTGAAGATACAAGTTGACATTTCCTTAAGATCTCTCAGATCTCTCTTTGTAAACTTCTTGCGTAAATTCAATCATGTATTTTCCTCTGCAAATTCCTTATCCTCTCAGACATTTAACTGTTCTATCAACATCCATTCGGCACTGCCATTCATCACAATCCTTAGCAATCGATTTGGAAATGGCGGCAATGCATGGATCGGGTGTTTGCAATCTGCATTTGTGTAATCATATTTAAAAGTCAATATAATATAATCGATCCATTCCATGAAATTTTGTCTCAATCCTTCTAACAGATAAGCATTTTGTGATTTAAAACCAAACGTTTTACCTGTTATGAATGGTAATAAGATTGTTTGGAGCGCTTTTTACTGCTGTGGCATTCTATAGGAAACAGCGAGTGAAAAAAAAAAACAAACGTATAACCTTAAAACTTGACCTAAATAAAGGCTTGCGTGTCTTAGAAATAAAATGGTCTGGTAGCCCTTAAGACAAGAAAACACATATTCTAGGTTTGTTTCTGCATAGATAGATTTGGAGAAGATAATCAATATTGATTAAGTTCTTACAATTCTGGAAATAAATCGAAAATGGTAAAAATATTGTAGTTGACAAAGTTTCTCAAGTCTTGTGAAAAACAAAATTAGTTTTTTTTTTTTATTTCATAAATTGTTAAACAATACCAGATAAAATAGTGCAACAAGACTGAGTGAACGTCTATTTGTGGTAGTAAAAATGGGACATTATGTGCAATATAGCTACAGACCCAATAACTAGAATTTTAGTTTTGTAGATGTTAAGGAAGGAATTTCAATGTAAATTTGATGGTTCATTTACAAAGGAGTGAGGAGCACATTAATGCTTATGGAAGATCAATGTTTGTTTTTTTTTTGTCTTTGGCAATTGAATTTGATAAGGGATGCTTTTGGACTATCACCAAATACCTAGCATCTAGAAAGAGAACAGAAATAGATTTTTAATCAGGTATTTGCTTCTTACCTTGGTCTGAATGGTATATTCCATGAAGCGGCTGAAACATGCAAGTCAGACTGGTATATTAAAATCACAAGCTTGAGGTTTTATATATTTACATCCACTTTGATTATATCCTTCAATCATTCCATTAGATCACTATTTTAGCTGGGTGCACATCTGGAAGGGCTCTTCATGCAAATCACACCTTTTATGGTAGTTCAACAATGTTTAAAACATTCCACATAACCAGCATAGATGTGACAGGTATCTCATTGATTGATCTTAGCACTTCCTCTGGAAGGCAAGCACTGCCAAGGAAGATGATCATGCACATACACAACAATCAGCTGTATGAAATCTGCAAAGAGTTTGAAATTGATTAATTATAGTGAAAAATAAACTTCCACCATCATTTAAATCTGTTGTCACACCTTCTTGTTTGGAGATCTGCACAACTGCAAGAAGAATCGTTTTGGCGTTGGGTACAAGAAGAACGTTGATAGAAACCGTAAATAGCCTATTCAACAACTCCAGTTGTCTTTTCCTGAGAATCATTGCTTTTCCTGTAAGATAGCAATAGAGAGAGAGAGAGAAACTATTTTAAGTCTGATGCTATCAATTATATCATTATCGTCCATTTCAATGGTTAAATAGTCAATAACAATTTTACACCTTCTCTATGGTATTTGCCAAATCGTTCATGATCTTTCTTACAATTTCAAAGGTTAACGCTCATGACAGTTGTAGTTGGGGCATTTACGTGAAAACGAGAATGCCTTAGAAAACAAATGCAGATTAAACAACTACCAAATGACGATCGACCATACTGTTAGATCTATATCATCGTGGATAAACTCATTCGAGAGAGTCGGAAGATGTACCAGTTGTTAAACATGATAGGGCAAATAGTTGTAAACATATATCTTGAAAGAGGATAACACAAAATAAATGATGCAGTTCAGTCGAAAGATTCTCTTGGAATGGATTGTAAAAGCTTGTTTGGTTAAATCTTGTGATTTATTTGTAGAAACAAAATGTAGAATATTTAGATAATTTAATTGTAATGTATTAGTGTAATTGTTGTATTTCATTCAAAATCAATTAGTTTGATTAAAAGAGATAATATAATCCATTGTCGATTTCATTACAAAGTTATTTGTGATGAACCAAGAAGGAATTTTAGTGTTTAATCTCTAGAATCTAAATTGAACTAAATGAGTTGTCGTAAAGAGTTGAATTGAGAGTGGTCAAACTCAAATTCCAGAGGCTTAGTTGTCATAGTTGAGTACTTGCGACATGTGTATAGTTATTTTTGTATTTGTGATATAATAACGATTATGTGGATCAAACATAGTATGAAGTATAATGAGGTATTGTCAAACTTGATTATGTGTTTTGTAAAGTAATATTCTCTGGTGGAGATATTTAACCACTTGTGACTATCTTGTATCCGTTTTATCGTAATTGTCATATGGAGAGATCTGGAATCTGTAAAAGAGTAAACTATTGTAATGCTATAGGCGATGGATAACAATTGGTGTTATGATTCTGTTTGTAATGCAAGAGGGTTTATGCCTTGCAGTGAACATGTATGTGTATTGTTATAATGCCTTGTATGATGGTTAAGGTCTACTAGGTGTTAGGAAGGAGAGTGGCTTTCAATGTGGGGTCGGTGCCCAAAATGGCAGCCAGGGTAACCCATTAAAAGTAGATTAATCAAGTGATAACCTAAAATGAACTAGGGGGTTAAGTGTAGATTTCACATTAAACAAGATAAATAGATTCCTCTCCCAGGCCTGTAGTGCCCGTTTAGACTAAGGATGGGTAGAGAAGGCCTGGTCGGCATGATTGACTTCCTTGTCCTCACGAAAGGAAGGTCGATTCCACATGTGTCACCCTATGGGGCCGGAGTCTAATGAGAGACTGCCAAGGTAACTCATGCTAGGACTGTGCGATGACACTCTCCCTACTATAACCTAGCATTCCTTGTATGGTCTCTCCACTTATGTTATGTGTTGCCTTTGGAAGTTGTGTTGTGTTGTTTATGTTATTGCCATGTGTTGTACTGGAGTTTTGGATATACTCTGTTCTTGTTTGTCTTTTGACTACCTGACTTTTGTTGTTTGAGACCTCATGTTAACTCCTAGCTCGGGGGGTGGACCTTAGGGTTCCACATGGTTAGGTGGAAGAGCTTTCTTATCCATTGGTTATTCTTTGTCGAAGTTCATGTGCAGAAAGAATTTATCCCATTTTTCAGACAATTGTACTTGTACCAGTTGATGAAGATGTATGTGTATAATCTTGTACTAGACTTGTGTAATAGATCATTCATAATGTATGTAATTTTGATGTAGTCTGAAAATGGTAATGTAATGATGTAATGATGTAATCATGTATAAGGAAAACATTATATTTGTGTATTCGATCATGTAGAATATATCATTTGATGACATGCAATGAATATGAATAAGTTATTTAATTGTGCATTAGATTTAGATCAGTTACTGATGTTAGTAACGTATGTTAAATTATGTTAGTTGAATTGTAAAGTAATGCAGCTTTGAAACCTTAGAGAACATGTTGTAAGTTTAAATGGTATAATTAGTTATGTTAACATTACTTTATTATCTTAATCACTTTTTAAAAAAAAAAAATTCCTATTTCATATAGCATAACTATGAATTTCTCTAAGGTGTTCAAGGCGGGGCGTTACATCTGGTATCAGAGCCTAGTTTTTAACACTGGGTACTCTGGGTTTTATATTAGCCCATTAAGCTATACTAGTTGCATAAACTCTGAAGAATAAATTCATTTGTAGTCCTCCCCTAGCAACCTGAAGTTGTTCTTGGGTGTGTTGTCCAAGAAGAATCCTAGGGTACGAGGTCGAGGACGTGGACGAGGTAGGGGTCGTGGGATAGGTGTTGATAATAGCCCTCCTTCTAGTTCCCCTCATGAAAGTACGTAAGAAGGTGGGGGCGAGAATCAGGGTCAGCTAGAGGTTGCTTAGCTACGCCAGCTTCTTGAGGAGGTTCTTGCTCATCTTGGTCCCAGGCAGGAGGTGGTTCAACCAGAAGGGAGATAAGAGAATGATCTCCCAGAAGGAGAGAAATCATAGCTGAACAAGAAGCTATTCTTATAGGCCACATGAGGGACCTTATGAGAGCCCGTCCTCATACATTCGATGGTTCTGGTAGTGGTATGGAAGCAGAGACATGGCTAATTGATTTGGAGAGGTGTTTTGCTATGCATCCTTATGGTAGCAACACTAAGGCAAGATGTGCCATCATGCATCTCAGAGGTTTTGCCTCTACATGGTGGTGACTAGAAGAATAGAAGTTGCATCTAGATATTGCCACAGTATCTTGGGAACTATTTCTAGAAAGGTTCAGAACTTGATTTATGTCAGACCACTGGAGGCAACGTCGAGCAGACGAGTTCCATGGGTTGAGGCAGATGGCCATGATAGTGGAACAGTACGAGCACAGGTTTTATGATCTCAAGTAGTATGCAGGCATTGGAAACAATGAGGCCATGTTGGTCCAGCATTTTATTAGAGGTTTGAATGCACGTATCAGTGGAGGAGTTCATGTTTTCGAGCCGAAGACCATGGAGGTAGCAGTTGAGAAGGCTCGACTAGTGGAGAACTTGACCATGGCCCTAGGGGGTCATACAGGTGTGCAGATCGGTAGTACATCTCGAGCAGGTTCTGGTTTCTGAGGTGGTTAGTCCCATACAGTGGGTAACTCAAGGAGTCATTATGTACCTTCTAAGAGTGGAAAACAACATCAATTTTCTCAGACAAAACCAAAGCACTCTCAGTCTCTGCAGAGTAATAGGTTCCAGTCTAAAGATCAGAACTAGCTAAGAAATAAACATCATTGTCCTAATCAGCCAACTCAGAGTACACAGTTTGCAGTGAGCAGAGGAAGTTTTCAGCAGTCGAATGCTCCTGTAGGTGGTGGAGGTTTTGGTAGGGGAATAGGATGTTTCTCTTGCGGCTAGTAGGGACATATTGCCAGACAGTGTCTGCGTAAGAATACTACAGGATTTGGACAGAGGCCCACAGCTTCGGAGCCAACAGTCAGAGATGCAGGCATGTCACATAGGGTGTTTGCAGCGGTAGATAATCGCCAAGCAGAACATCAAGGCACTTTCGTGGAGACTACAAGTGTCTTCCGAGGTATTACTATTTCTATTCTTTTCGGCTCTGGTGCTTCAGATTCCTTCATTTCCCCTTCTATAGTGGAGCATTGCAAATTAGTGGCAGCAAAGCAAGATGTTAAGTGGCAGGTGGAATTGGCCTCAAGATCTAGGGTATCAGTAGACTCTCTTGTGTATGGTTGCGAGTTAAGGATAGGTCCTTTATCTACCACAACAGATCTTCGCATTATACCACTAGGATCCTATGACATAGTGTTGGGTATGGATTGGTTGGATGCTCATCGAGCAGTGATAGATTGTCGCCACAAGTTAGTGAGGTGTGTTGATGAATCAGGTAGTGAGGTAGAAGTGGTTGGTATTCAGAGACCCATCTCTTTGCGTATGATTTCTACCATGCAATTGAAGAGATGTTTGTGTCAAGGATGCAAGTTGTTTGCCGTAACGGTTAATGACTTAGATTTTGGAGAGAATAGGGAGACATCCCTTGATGATCATCCTATACTCAAGGAGTATGAAGATGTCTTTCCTAGTGAGATCCCAGGTATGTCACTGAAGCATGATATTGATTTTAAGATAGACCTTGTTCCTGAAGCAGAACCTATTTCACGAGCTCCATATCGGATGACTACCCAGGAGCTTAATGAGCTTCGGTTATAGCTAGAGGAATTGTTAGCAAAGGGCTTCATTCATCCTAGTGTCTCTCCATGGGGAGCACCAATTATTTTTGTGAAGAAAAAGGATGGATCTCTGTGGTTGTGCATTGACTATCGACAGCTTAATAAGGTGACTGTGAAGAATAGACACCCCTTGCCATGAATTGATGACCTCTTTGATCAAATCAAGGGGGCTATGGTGTTTTCAAAGATAGACTTAAAGACAGGATATCATCAGTTGCACATCTTTGAGGCTGACATCCACAAGACAACATTTCGCACCCGTTACGGGCATTATGAGTTCACTGCTGTACCTTTTGGGTTGATGAATGCACCATCTATGTTTATGAGTCTGATGAATGGTGTATTTCACACCTATCTCGATAGATTTGTTCTGGTATTCTTAGATGATATATTGATTTACTCAAGGACTATGGAGGAGGATGAAGAACATTTGCGACAGGTTTTGTAGTGTTTAAGAGAAAATCAGTTATACGCAAATCTAGCTAAATGTGATTTCTTTAAAAAAAAGTGAAATATTTGGGACATGTTATTTTTGACAAGCGTATTGCGGCGGATCCTTCAAAGATTCAAGCCATCATGGATTGGCCTGCTCCCACCAATGTTTCAGAGGTTTGTAATTTCATGGGTTTAGCAGGTTATTATCAATGATTTGTGGAAGGATTTTCAAAGATAGCTCACCCTATAACTTCTCTTCAGAGAAAAGGAAAGAAGTTCATTTGGTCAGAACAGTGTCAAGCAGCCTTTTAGACCCTTAAGGAGTAGTTGACTAGTGCACCTATTCTAGCAATGCCTGATCTTGCCGGAGATTTTGTGGTATGTACTGATGCATCCTTGGAAGGGTTAGGAGTAGTTTTAATGTAGGAGGGTCTTGTGATAGCCTATGAGTCCCGTAAACTCAAAGATCACGAGTTGAACTATCCTACACATGACCTAGTGTTAGCTACTGTTGTGCATGCATTAGTAAGATGGAGACATTTTTTATTGGGGCATCAGTTTGAGCTACATAGTGATCACTGAAGTTTATAGTACATTTTTACACAGCCAAACCTAAATGTGAGATAGAGTTGGTGGATGGAGTTTCTATGTGAGTATGATTTTGAGGTAAAATATATCCAAGGTAAGGAGAATGTGGTGGTAGATGCTCTTAGTTGGCGAAGACATGAACTTTCATCAATCACTCTTGGAGTGGATTTGGGAGGACAGATTCTTGTAGCACTCCCTACAGATAGATGGTATGAGGAAGTGAAAGCGGAAGTTGAGTCTGGTAGAACCTTGGAGGGTGGATATGCCAGATATTCTATTGACCCAGATGGTCTCTTGCGACATTTAGATCGCATTTATGTTCCATCTACGGAGGGTCTTCACACCCTAATCATGACTGAGGCACATCAGGCACCTTCTTCTTCTCAACAAGGTGTCAAGAAGATGTATGCAGACCTCCGTCAGATATATTTTTGGGCCAGAATGAAGAGGGATATTGCTGATTTTGTTTCGAGATGTCTAGAATGTCAAAGGGTTAAGGCAGAACATCAGCATCCCGCATGACTTCTCTAGCCACATCTTATTCTAGAATGGAAATGGGACATCATTTCAAGAGACTTTATAGTTGGTTTACCCATGTCCTCTTGTCGTCATGATGCAATAATGGTCACTGTAGATAGGCTTACGAAAGTAGCACACTTTTCTCCTGTCCGATCTTCATATAATACTTCATTTGTGGCTAGAATTTTTATGGAAGACATAGTCAGATTGCATGGGATTCCTTGCAAGATTGTTTCTGATCGTGATCCAGTGTTCACTTTAGCTCTTTGGACATCCCTTCAACATGCATTAAGGACTCAGTTGAACTTTAGTTTAGCCTATCATCTAGAGACTGATGGGCAAACTGAGAGGGTCAATCAGGTCCTTGAGGATATGCTCAGAGTGTATGTTATGGATCAACAAAACCATTGGGAAGATTATTTGTATTTGGTCGAGTTTGTGTACAATAATGGGTACCATAGTTCTATTGGCATTGCTCCTTTTTAGGCTCTATATGGTTGTCCTTGTCGTACCCCACTTAGTTGGGATCGTCTTGAGGATAGAATTCTCCTAGGACCACAAATGCTCCAAGAGATGGAGCAGTAGGTTGATCGCATTAGAGAGCATCTGGTGGCAGTGCAGGATAGACAGAAGAAATATGCAGATGCTCATAGACTTGATCATCAATTTTTAGTTGGTGATCAGGTGTTCTTGTAGGTGCGTCCGCGAAAGAGTCCGATCCGTTATGGAAAAGGCTCTAAGCTCGCACCGCCCTTTGTAGGGCCATTCGAGGTTTTGGAGAGAATCGGTCCTGTTGCATACCGTCTTGCTTTGCCACCTAGCTTGTCGCACATCCATGATGTTTTTCATGTTTCTATTCTTAGACCCTATCATCCAAATATTTCTCATGTCCTTGATTAGAATGCATTACAGGTAGAGGACGGGCAGCTAGCTTTGGAGCCCGTAGGCATTTTGGAGCACAAGAGACTTGCTCTCCGGGGCAGAGTCGTAGAGTAGGTAAGGGTCTAGTGGGATCCTAGTGATGAGACTTCAGCTACCTGGGAAGATACATCCCAAATGTGAGAGCTATATCCATATTTGTTTGCAGGCTTCCAGGAGTAAGCCTGATCCTAGGGGGGAGGATGTAGTGCCCCTCAACTTGTCATCTGTCAGACTGATGTTTGCTTAGTAGTATTAGACATTATGACAGTATCTTAGATCATTTGATGATGGATTCCTTGTTATTTTGTTAATGCATTATGGACCTAATCGTGATGAAAAAAATTGTTGATGTTGGATTCTATTATTTTATGCTTTACAACTTGATTAATATATTAGATGTTATAGTTTCTTTAATGTTAATTGCTATAATATATTGTTTTATGTTGTTGATTAGTAATCAGAAATCTTGTTCAATGTCGTGATTGTTTATACATGAACATGAATGGAACAGTGTCGTATTACTTGCTCTTGAGTACCCTACCTCGCTACGATTTCCATTTACTATATTACTGCATCTATATATATATATATATATCTTGTTATGTTTAACCATGCGTTTGCTATAGGATATAGGTACTAGGCACCGACTCCACCTGATTTACCAGGTTTGAGCGTGCCTTCACTAATGGAATAGTTGTTTGGAGTTAACATGAGGTCTCTTGTCAGTGTTGTCTGGTTGTCAGTTTACCCTGGTGGTTATTGTCTGTCATTTGATCATGACTTGCAGACAGGTAATATTGCACCTTGGAGTCTAACTAGGTCAGAAGGTGTCTAAGTGTGTAAGGTAAAGCTATGCATTAGATAGAATTATTATACGGAAAAATATAATAACTATAAATGTCGATAATTGTTAATAATTGTTGTAAATAAATTATTATTTTATTGGAAGTAAAATTGTTAAATAAAAGTTGTAAGAAATTTTCTATTGTTTAATATAATATTATTTACAATGAATATTTAAATAAATTAATTAATTGTAAGTCATGTTGTAATTTGTGATTTACAATTCAATTGATAAAATAAATTATAATAGAGTTGTAAATTTATAGAGAGATGTAATGTTATAACTTTATTAATAAAAATATAGTTGGTTGTTCATAAAAAGAATAAATTTTCTTGGAATTATATATTTATATTAACAAAAATCATAAATTTTAATAAAAATCAACTTGTTGGGATCATTAAAATAATAAAAAAATATATTTTGAGGAGGGATGAGGCATAGGATCGCATGTCGTATCCTTGTAAGGTGGAAGGTTTATTTTATGAAAAGGGGAGTTTGCAGAGAGAAGAGGGGGATTTTTTAGGAGGAAGGATTGCAGGAGGAGACAAGAGAAGAAGACTAGAAGAAGCTTGGCCTACAGTGGTTGGAATAGAATTGTCGAGTCGACGTCGCAGCTAGGTTCCATGAAACGTTTAATTTCTTCCTCTGATTCTTATTCTGAATCTGGAAATGTTGTTGTTGGTTGTTTATTCCAAATGGATTGTTTTGGTTGAATTTCCACATTAAGATATTCTCCAATCTACAATCAATTTGTATTCTAGCTTTTTGCCATCGAATCTTAAAGTGGGTGCTCATTTCTGTAGTCTGAATTCTCTACATTTAGATAGTACAACTCTTAGGTTTTTAAATCATTTTCTGCTCAAAGAATTCGTTGTTTAATTGTCTTCCTTCCACTGCATTTGCCAAATCATTCTATCACTACTACAATCATTCATTTTTGATGGACTTCTTCATATCATTGAGGGTGTATTTCGGTAATTCCTTCTGTATGCAATCTTAGAGCAGCGTATAATTGATAGGGTTTGAAGATACAAGTTGACATTTCCTTAAGATCTCTCAGATCTCTCTTTGTAAACTTCTTGCGCAAATTCAATCATGTATTTTCCTCTATAAATTCCTTATCCTCTTAGACATTTAACTGTTCTATCAACATCCATTCGGCACTGCCATTCATCACAATCCTCAGCAATCGATTTGGAAATGGCGGCAATGCATGGATCGGGTGTTTGCAATCTGCATTTGTGTAATCATATTTAAAAGTTAATATAATATAATCAATCCATTCCATGAAATTTTGTCTCAATCCTTCTAACAGATAAGCATTTTGTGATTTAAAACCAAATGTTGCACCTGTTATGAATGGTAATAAGATTGTTTGGAGCACTTTTTACTGTCGTGCAATTCTACAAGAAACAGTGAGTGAACAAAAAACAAAAACAAACGTATAACCTTAAAACTTGACCTGAATAAAGGCTTGTGTCTCTTAGAAATAAAATGGTCTAGTAGCCCTTAAGACAAGAAAACACATATTCTAGGTTTGTTTCTGCATAGATAGATTTGGAGAAGATAATCAATACTGCTTAAGTTCTTACCATTCTAGAAATAAATCCAAAATGGTAAAAATATTGTACTTGACAAAGTTTCTCAAGTCTTGCGAAAAACAAAATTAGTTTTTTTTTCATTTCATAAATTGTTAAACAATACCAGATAAAATAGTGCAACAAGACTGAGCGAACATCTATTTGTGGTAGTAAAAACAAGACATTATGTGCAATATAGCTACAGACCCAATAACTAGAATTTTAGTTTTATAGATCTTAAGGAAGGAATTTCAATGTAAATTTGATGATTCGTTTACAAAAGAGTGAGGAGCACATTAATGCTAATAGAAGATCAATGTTTTTTTTTTTGTCTTTAGTGATTGAATTTGATAAGGGACGCTTTTGGACTGTCACCAAATACCTAGCATCTAGAAAGAGAACAAAAATAGATTTTTAATCAGATATTTTCTTCATACCTTGGTCTGAATGGTATATTCCATGAAGTGGCTGAAACATACAAGTCAGACTGGTATATTAAAATCGCAAGCTTGAGGTTTTATATATTTACATCCACTTTGATTATATCCTGCAATCATTCCATTAGATCCTTGTTTTAGCTAGGTGCACATCTGGAAGGGCTCTTCATGCAAATCACACCTTTTATGGTAGTTCAACGATGATTAAAACATTCCACATAACCAGCATAGATGTGACATGTATCTCATTCATTGAATTTAGCACTTCCTCTAGAAGGCAAGCACTGCCAAGGAAGATGTTCATGCGCATACACAGCAATCAGCTGTATGAAATCTGCAAAGAGTTTGAAATCTGTTAATTACTGTCAAAAATAAACTTCGACCATCATTTAAATCTGTAGTCACACCCTCTTGTTTGGAGATCTGTACAACTGCAAGAAGAATCGTTTTGGCACTGGGTACAAGAAGAATGCTGATAGAAACCATAAATAGCCTATTCAACAACTCCAGTTGTCTTTTCCTGAGAATCATTGCTTTTCCTGTGATATAGCAATAGAGAGAGAGAAACTATTTTAAGTCTGATGCTATCAATTATATCATGATCATCCATTTCAATGGTTAAACAATTAATAACAATTTTACACCTTCTCTATAGTATTTACCAAATCGTTCACAATTTTTCTTACAATTCGAAAGGTTAATGCTCATGACAGTTGTAGTTGGGGCATTTACGTGAAAACGGGAATGCCTTGGAAAACAAACGTAGATTAAACAACTACCAAATGATGATCGACCATACCGTTAGATCTAAATCATCATGGATAAACTCATTCGAGAGAGTCAGAAGATGTACCAGTTGTTAAACATGATAGGCAAAATAGTTGTAAACGTATATCTTGAAAGAGGATAACACAAACTAAATGATGCAGTTCAGTCGAAAGATTCTCTTGGAATGGATTGTAAAGCCTTGTTTGGTTAAATCTTGTGATTTATTTGTAGAAACAAAATGTAGAATATTTAGATAATTTAATTGTAATGTATTAGTATAATTGTTGTATTTAATTCAAAATCAATTAGTTTGATTAAAAGAGATAATGTAATCCATTGTCGATTTCATTACAAAGTTATTTATGATGAACCAAGAAGGAATTTTAGTGTTTAATCTCTAGAATCTGAATTGAACTAAATGAGTTGTCATAAAGAGTCAAATTGAGAGTGGTCAAACTCGAATTCCAAAGGCTTAGTTGTCATAGTTGAGTACTTGTGACATGTGTATAGTTATTTTTGTATTTGTGATGTAATAACGATTATGTGGATCAAACATAGTATGAAGTATAATGAGGTATTGTCAAAGTTGATTATGTGTTTTGAAAAGTAATATTCTCTGGTGGAGATATTTAACCACTTGTGACTATCTTGTATCCATTTTGTCATAATTGTCGTATGGAGAGATCTGGAATCTGTAAAAGAGTAAAATGTTGTAATGCTATAGGTGATGGATAACAATTGGTGTTATGATTTTGTT
The DNA here is from genome assembly GCA_027924645.1 of Cunninghamia lanceolata. Lineage (NCBI taxonomy): Eukaryota > Viridiplantae > Streptophyta > Pinopsida > Cupressales > Cupressaceae > Cunninghamia > Cunninghamia lanceolata. Next base: position 4,828,451 of record BSBN01000194.1, read on the forward strand.
TGTAATGCAAGAGAGTTTATGCCTTGCAGTGAACATGTATGTGTATTGTTATAATGCCTTGTATGATGGTTAAGGTTTACTAGGTGTTAGGAAGGAGAGTGGCTTTCAATGTGGGGCTGGCGCCCAAAGTGGCAGCCAAGGTAACCCATTGAAAGTGGATTAATCAAGTGATAACCTAAAATGAACTAGGGGGTTAAGGGTAGATTTCACATTAAACAAGATAAATAAATTCCTCTCCTAGGCTTGTAGTGCTCATTTAGACTAAGGATGGGTAGAGAAGGCCTGGTCAGCATGATTGACTTCCTTGTCCTCACAAAAGGAAGGTCGATTCTGCATGTGTCACCCTATGGGGCCGGAGTCTAGTGAGAGACTACCAGGGTAACCATAGATGGGGGTCGGAGTCTAGTGAGAGACTGCCAGGGTAACCCATGCTAGGACCGTGTGATGACACTCTCCCTACTACAACCTAGCATTCCTTGTATGGTCTCTCCAATTATGTTATGTGTTGCTAGTAGAAGTTGTGTTGTGTTGTTTATGTTATTACCATGTGTTGTACTAGAGTTTTGGATATACACTGTTCTTGTTTGTCTTTTGACTACCTGACTTTTGTTGTTTGGGACCTCATGTTAACTCCTAGCCATTAGGGTTCCACATGGTCGGGTGGAATAGCTTTCTTATCCATTGGTTATTCTTTGTTGAAGTTCATGTGCAGAAAGAATTTATCCCAGTTTTTAGACAATTGTATTTGTACCAATTGATGAAGATGTATGTGTATAATCTTGTACTAGACTTGTGTAATAGATCATTCATAATGTATGCAATTTTGATGTAGTTTGAAAATGGCAATGTAATGATGTAATGATGTACTCATGTATAAGGAAAACATTATATTTGTGTATTCGATCATGTAGATTATATCATTTGATGACATGCAATGAATATGAATAAGTTATTTAATTGTGCATTGGATTTAGATCAGTTACTGATGTTAGTAACGTATGTTAAATTATGTTAGTTGAATTGTAAAGTAATGCAGCTTTGAAACCTTAGAGAACATGTTGTAAGTTTAAATGATATAATTAGTTATTTTAACATTACTTTATTATCTTAATCACTTTTAAAAAAAAAAAAATTCCTATTTCATATAGCATAACTGTGAATTTCTCTAAGGTGTTCAAGGCGGGGCGTTACATTAGGGATATATGAAGGCAAGTTGAGAGTGGATTAAATGTAAGATTATAGGAGTGGAACTTGTAATAGTAAATATTAAAAAAATAGTTCCTATGTTGGATTGAAAAAGGAGGCTACAATAGTGGTTAGCCAAGGGAAATTGCATGTGGTGGAAATTCTTAGAAGAAGAGTTGTAGAGGGAGAAACTTTGAGTAGGGAAAAGTATGGAATATTGATGAAGTGATGAGGCAAATAGGTTATAGAGGAATGAGAAATGTGGATCAAGAGGAGGCCCAGGGAGAAGATCCATGAGGTGAGGAGAATTAAGACATGTCTAGAAAGAAGCTTGAAGGAGAAGAGATTCACATAATCATCAATTCAATGTTGTCATGTGTGGTGGTAGATAGTGAAAGGAAAGTGTCAACAAATTACTAAACATGGAGGTAGTGTGGTAGAAAAACCAAACCCAAAGGTAATTGGAAAAATTGTGAACCAAAATGAGGTAGTTCAAAAGGGTTTCAATATTGAGGAAGCTAGGAAAAATCATTGAACTTGGATGCTATCATGAAAAAGGCTAAAGGAATGCAACTTCCAACTAAGACTATTGGGTAGAAGGTGAAGGAGTGGAGAGAGGGAATGCTCTCCATCAAGGTGTAATGAGGAGGAAAAGTTTAAGGAGAGTGTAATGTTGTGCAAGAAGTGAATAAGTAGCACAACTATGCACCAAACGAAACTTGTAGACGTATGCTCCAAGGTAGATCCAAAGATGATGAAACTATGAATAAGTGTATTAGAAGGTGGAAGAAGTCAAAGTGTAGCTAGGATGATTACAATAGCTAATTTTTTATGGTGGAAGAGGAGTGGGTAAAAGGAACAAAAATACCTACATAGGTTGGGAACATTTGTGATGAAGAGTTTGATTTATCACATGAGGATGAAGTGTGAAGAAGGCCATCAACTCTAACTGTAATAGGAGGAATTGAATACATAGGAAAATAGTTGGGAGGACACAATAGGGATTGGACATGACCCATAAACCACATGAGGAATTCTATTCCTCATGTCAAAAGATATTATTTTATAGAGTAGGTAGTAGCCAATGCATTTAGTGCATGAGGGAGCACACATGAAAATAAGAAAATCATGAAAGAGGGTCCTTAAAAGTGCAAGTGTGAGACTCAAGAGAGTCTCTAGGAGTACATGAAAAATGTGTGAGGCCTACACTTTTTCATTCCCGTACATGTGACTAATTACCTTACTATTGTTGATACTTTTACATTTGTGGGACTGTTGATCCCAGATTTTCAAACTATTAAACCTTATTATGTTAAAAGAAAACTTATTGGGTGATGTTAGTTAGATGTTTTCTTTAAGAGAAAACAAATTGGGTGATGTTAGATAGATGTTTATTTTATAGGAAAAACTAATTGGGTGATGTCCGATTAATGTTTACATTACAGGGAAACGAATTGGGTGATGTTAGAAAGAAAATTGTCATGTGATTTTATTATGTTTATAAGAACTGTGGTATGCTTTAGAAATGTATGTATTAAATTTGCTTCAGCTATGATATGTATATGTGGAATTAACTTTGAGGTTGAGTGTGCAGGTATTTCTAACAAAACCACAGATACTGGAGATCATTCCGCACCTTATGTCATAATCCCTTGTGAAGCTGATCTAGTTCCACGATGAACCAAGATCAACTCTATGTTTGGTGCAATGTTGTAATGTTGTAATATTGTCTTGCATGAGGTTGAATGGGTTAGGTCTACCCTTTTGTAAAATTGAATTATGATTTGTGTTGTAAGAATTGTATTTGAATTTCATTTTTTTAATTTAAATTTTTGAGACCCTTTTCTTGTTTCTTAACTTGACCCTGGGTGTCCTAGCTAAGTTTAAATTGACCCTGGGTTATACCCCATGGGTCTAGGGTCACTTTTGACTTGGGTAACCCTTGGTTAACCTCCGTATGGTCACCTTAACTTCACAGTGAAGTTAAGTGACGAATTTAGAGGCATGAGAAGGATAGGATAGTGGGGATATTTTATTAACTCCACTTGGGATAGTGGGGATATTTTTTAATTCCACTTGGGATAGTGGGGATATTTTATTAATTCCACTTGGGATAGTGGGGTTATTTAAATATTACAATCTTAAAAAAAAAGAATTTTTAATTCATCCACTATGAATTTAAAATTCACAAATAATGTGATCCCTTGATCTCAACTCTTGATCCTCACCTTCCATTCCCTTCTCAGAAAATCTATAAATAAGACCCTTCTCTAAGCAATTAGAGAAGACTAAATTTTGTAGGGGAACTTGATTCTTACAGGGGAACTTCATTCTTGCAAAGGGACTTTATTCTTGCATTCTTATCATGCCTAATTTCCTCTAGGAAATCTTTTTCTAGCATCCTTATAATGCCCAATTCCTTCTCTATTCTCCTCTTCATAGCCTCATAATGCCGAAATTATTCTAGCCATCCTATATCCTCCATTCATTGTCCCTTGCTTGTGATCATAGAGAGATTTTTTTTTTTTAGAAGGGAGATTTGGAGAGGAGGCTGGAGAGGAACTCTACTTCAACTTCTTCCATTACAGGATTTTTAAGGTTGTATTTGAAGGCCTTTCCTTTGCATTTTCTATTTCTTGCATGATGGATTTGTGAAATAAAATTTGATTTGTTGTGTTGTAAATTATGTAATTGTGGGGAAATTTATTTGGGTGTTGACAGAGCTTCTTCCACTTGGGAGAAATGTTCCTCAAGTGTGGGGTAGGGGAGGAGTGATCCTCCTCGAGTGCATGCCTTGTTTCTTTTGGGATGTTGAAAGCCTTGAGGGCATTTGTGTGACTTTGGGAAATTGTGTTATTTGGCTTGAGAGTTAAAATATGAACTCCTTGGTTTGAGGCCATGAGAAGGAAACTGTGTTGAAATTTAATTGAAGGGTGACACTCTAGAGTTGAGTGTGTCCACTCTCCTACCCCTCTTTAAACTCACAGTGGATGAGTTTTGTGTTGTGTAAATATCTATGGGTGTATTTGTGCTTTGGTGTGTTGTTTTTATTTTATTGTGAAGTGGTATTAAATTCTATAGGTGTGTGGATGATCTCCCTAGCTCGGGGGTGACCCTCTTGCGGGTCTACGGTAGGGAGGAGAGCAGCTTGTGTGGTGTTTCTTCCTTTGTGTGATATGCAGGTTTTTTGGGAGCTTATGGTGAAGCTTGGAGAAGATTATTGGATCTTAGAAAATATTTTATTTTCCTTTACTCTTAAGGGAGCTTGGTCTTTTAATAGCTTCATCTTTGTTGATTTTACAAGAGGAGAACATTCTCTCTCGTTCGTTGTATAATTTGGTATTTTGGAGTTGTGAGGAAATTACTTCCTTCTTTTATTGATAGTTGTAGTTTTATTGTTCGTTTAGTGTTGCCATTTGAAAAGGAAATAAAATTGGATTAAAGTTGTGTAATTGAGTTAAATAGAAACTAATCTCATATTAAAAGTTTTCCTTAATATGAATAGTGAATAGTAATAGAATAGTGAATAGTGAATAGTGAATAATAAAAGTGAATAGTGCATAGTGAATAGTGAATAGTAAAAGTGAATAGTGAATAGTAAAAGTGGGATTTATTTATGCATATTGTATAATACGAATTGAATAGATGCTTAAACTTAGAGTTGCAATTCGGAAATACAATGTTTATATTTGTAAAAAAAAAATTAACTCTTTGCTCTGTTTTTAATGATTTATCAGGTAGTAATCTATTTTAAAAAATTATATATTTATTTATTATATATATATTCTATACTTTCCTTACAGTTAAGGAACTTATTAATGAAATTGTGAGTTAAAGTGAACTGAGATAATGGCAGTGTATATATATATATATATAAATTAAATTTTAGAGAAATGGAAGAGAGGGCAAATGATTGTGCTTTGTTGAAAAATAATCTATCACCTAAAACAACTGCTGTACAAATGTAATTCGTGAGTGTAATACCCCGCTAACAACTGCTTTGTTTACTCCTTAAGCATACACCACCGAGCATGCTTACGCATGCGAGAGGGTTTTTAGAGTAGTAAGAGAAAAATTTTGATAGTTCGTATCATGACCACATGATACATGTGGACATGACACGCATGAATACATGTTATGACTGCATGGGAAATGTGGGCATGACAAAATGAGATACACAAAGAGTGAAGGAGGCTAGAGGAAAATACACACCTAGTGATGATGGTAGAAGTGCACTCAAAGCAAAGCCTTACATGTTAGTGTTATGTCAGAAAATGTCCCATTGGGGGCTTTTCTCTCTTAAGGTTTAGCTCCTAGGTCCTATTATTGCATTTAGAGCATCTTACATGTTATTTATGACTCTCGATGAGGAAAACCTAAAGTCTTATGGCAAATAGGACCTAAGGGATCACATTTTGATGGATTTTGAACAAAATGGTAGGGTGAACTTGGTTGATAGTGCCTAGTCGTGCCCTATTTTGGGTCTACCCTAATTTAAAATGTCAGTTTAGTAACTGTTATTTGGGTCCTATGCCAACATCTAAAGCTTGAATTATGAAATTCTTAGTGGGAATCTTTGTAGTTGCATATATAAACATGATTAGGTTTCATTTGTAAACAAGGTAAATTTTATGTATACTTGTGATCCTAAAGCATTCAAAATATTCATTGTGTTGTAGAGTAGAGAATTGTTATTGTGTTTGTGTTTGCAAATTTGACATCCATCTCCTCATGGCATGAAGAGCATCTTCCTTCCATAAGATCTTCACTACAAGGTGATATCTATTATGTTTTTAATCATTTATCATTTGGATTTTTGCCTCTATCCTGCCAAGATATGTACTCTTATTTAACAACAGTGTTTAGAGGACTTGAATGTCTCTCTAGGGCTTGACAAAGGTAAGCCTCTAAATACCTCAACCCCTTCCCACACTCCTTGTGATTGCAGGTTACAAGTGTCACATCTAGAAGAAGTGGAGCTGTAGGGAAGGTTAATGAACATCAAGGATTCAGGATCTGAAAAGAAGCCAAAGATTAGATCTTTTCCTAGACTAGGGCCCTAGTCATTGTGTCCTCTATAGTTGAATTCCCAGAAACAGAAGTTGCAGTGTAGATCAGTGTTGGAAAGATATCAAGATTCCATAAAGAAATAGATACCTTGGACTTGGGTGCTAGTCCCCATGTCCCCGACTTCTCTGCCTTACAAACATTGAAAAATAGTGAGTTAAATATCTCTGTTCCTCATCTTAGTCTGAAAGGATTTGTCGTGATTCGATAATTTGCCAACTGTTTTGCTTAATTAAGGTTTTGAAAGCATTTGAGCATTAGATAGGGACATTGTTTGACACATCCAAGATTCCACATCTTCCCAAGTAGCTGCCCAACCTAATTGGTGAATCCTCTTGCACAAATTGGAGGTTGAACTTGGTTAATAGGCCCTTGGAATGTTTGTAGGGAAAGGAGGATTCCACATAAACCCTTAAAACCACACATTTCACATCATATTCACACCCCCTTGTCTTCTAGTAAACAATTAGAAATAAATCAAAAGAGATGAAAGGGAGGACTAATGAATTCTAGGAAGAGGTCTAGTTGACCAACTAGGATGCATGAAAAGAAGTGTTGATATGGGGTAGTCAAAATGTGGGAGGAATTCAAATAAGGTTTGTGATGTAGAATTTGAATAAGGCTTGTGATGTAGAAGCATGGATTCATGATAGACATACACAAGGGGCCTAAAATAGATGAAAGGATATGATGAAGAGGGATTCATAAGTGCATTGAGGAGTGGAAGAGAAGGAGATTGGTTACGAAGCCAAAGGAGCCATGTTAAGTGTTAATAGAAATGGTGATTTGAGGTAGTTTGGCTAATCTATTAAATTAGAGGTAGTAAAATAAAGTGTTGACCTTAGGTACAATTTGAAAAATCATTAGACGTAGAGGAAAACAAATAGATTGTAAAACCCTAGAGGTATTTGAACATATGGAATGGGATTTCTGAGACAAAGCATGACAATAGAATCCTCAATTTTAGGCATTGACACCAAGAAAAGTTATTTAGAGTAGAGATAAAATAAAATTTGATCTAACAAAGAGGGATTGTATTGTGCTGGGAAAAGCCCACACTAAGGTAGAGGAGGCTCAAGGATATGGAACTAAGAAAAAGAGCCCAAGAAGAGCATATAAGGAGACTCCTTTCTTTTGCTACCTAGGGAGTATGATGCAGAATGATACTAGGTTAAAGTGGGCTAATCGTAGTTGAAAATTGAAGTGGCCAAGGAGAAGAAGAGTGTAGTATTTGAAAAGGTGTGTCAACCTTGCATCCCAATGTTCTATATTTAGTTATTTGTTATATTTATTTATTATTTTGGCCTCACATGGGAAAGAGGGAATCCCACATTGAGGTGGAACTTTTGGACATGTGATGGATACTCTATAATCTACGTAAGAAGTTTTAAGAGGATCTATTGCCATTATGGAATTGTTAGATGTGAGGCTTACATATGATAAATTCTATTACACATGTAAGAGCATGATTATAAGGAGTTACATAGTAGACTTAACTTTTGACCAACTCTATGATGCATGTAATGAAATATCTTAATAAATCTTTGAATGGGGATAATGAAATCAAAATGAAGTGCCCAAATTGGTGAGTTGACTATGAAAATTATGACAACATAAGAGAATCTTCTAAGTGTAGCATGTTGACTCATTATGAGAGTTGGGCATTGGAATTTCTCATGTGGATTTGGTTTCCATTTTTGAACTGATAATATCCCATGGTTTAATGGTTTACCATTTAAGGTTCCTAGATTTGTATCCTTAATATATTGGTTCCTAGGATGGAGATGTTGCATGATCTGATTTTGTAGCAAGCTATGCAATTAAAATTTCTCTAGACTTGTGTTGGTTGTTCTCCTATGAAGGCTTGATACTGTTGATATAGTGTAACTACATTGGTATTCCGAATACATTGGCTCAAGATTTGGAGGCTAGGTATTTTCTTGAAAGTGATTTCCTAGGATAAACATTGTCATTATGACCTATAATCCATTATGTGTATATTTTATTTTGACATTATTACATCATATTTTGCATGCATTTCTCTCATTGATTACTATAGGAGTGTTTCTATTATCAACTTCATTTCATTTAATATTAAACACTTGTCAACTCTATTTGCTAGGTGCTAGAAAAATGATTTTTTGAACTAATCTTGTTTTGAGTGGGATCCATGCACAAAAGATCTTTATTTTTAGGGAAAACAAAAAGTACCTGATAGTTGGAGATGGAATGATTTAACAACATAAATGTTGAGCTATGGAAGATAAAAATGAAGAATCAATTGATAGATAAAGATCTATAGTTAACAATATTTAGAAGTAAACTTGTAGGTACATGAAGGATGAAGACTTGGTTGTGTTAGATCAAAAAGACAAAAGCCTCATCCAACATTGTCTAGAATATTTAGTGTTGTTGAATGTTGTAGAACTAGCATATTTATATTTTTTAAAAAATATATATCTAAAGTACGCCCAGATATAAATAAAATAAAATAATTCTTATATAGCTCCAAAGTAAAAATAAAATAAGTCTTAAGTAAATAAAATAACCTAAGAGTGATAAAATAACCTAATTACAATATTAATTGAATTTTATTTACATGTTTTTTATTTTATTTTATTTGCATATATAATAGAAATAAAATATACAGAGAGATATCATTTTTGAAGTGCCTATAATAGAAACAAAATAATCATTAAATAGCTTAAAGTAAAAATAAAATAACTCATAAGTAAATAAAATAACCTTTTTTCTAAATCTTTTATCTAAAATAAATTTATTTATTCATATGTAAAAAGATTTCATTCTCCCTCATAATTTTTTAAAGATTTGCAACTTAAACAATTATTGTGATATTCAAATACCACATAATTTTTTAGGTTTATATTGAATATATAACTTTTTTTATTATATTAAATCATAAATTTGTATGTTTATATTTAATATATTATATATATTATTTGTTATTTAATTATATATCTATCTATAATTACTAAATCATACAATTATATATTTATTATATTAAGTAAATTTATAATTATGCTTATATATTTAAAAAGTTATGAATTTATAATTTTATTTTTTATATTTAAAAAAAAAAATCTTTTGTTATTTTTAATTATTAATGTTTAAGATTATGTCTTGATTTTACATATTTTTTAAGCCATTATTTTTCTAACAATATTTTTAAATAAAATTATAAGTAAATTATTGAATTTATTATGAAAACTTATATAAAAGTTAATTAATTTAACAATTCAATTTTATGGAAAAAAATCAATTAAAATTAGAAGGTCTAATCATCCGGGGTTTTTAACTACTAACTGATTATTGTTATGTTAAATCTATGATATAATATAATTATAATTAAATCCCTCACTTACCAATCAAAAAAAAAAAAAAAAACCTATGAGTGATAAAATAACCTAATTACAATATTAATTGAATTTTATTTACATGTTTTTTTTAAATTTTATTTGTGTCTATAATAGAAATAAAATACACGAAGAGATATCTTTTCAAAGCTACTCATAAGTAAATAAAATAATTTATTTGTAAATCTTTTATCTAAAATAAATTTATTTATTTACCTTTGAATTAGGCGTGTAAAAAGATTTCATTCTCCCTCGTAATTTTTTAAAGATTTGCAATATTCCAATACCAAATAAATTTTTATGTTTATACTAAACATATAATTTTTTTGTTTATATTAAATCATAAATTTGTATGTTTATATTTAATATATTATATATATTATTTGTTATTTAATTATATATCTATCTATAATTACTAAATCATACAATTATATATTTATTATATTAAGTAAATTTATAATTATGCTTATATATTTAAAAAGTTATGAATTTATAATTTTATTTTTTATATTTTTAAAAAAAAATCTTTTGTTATTTTTAATTATTAATGTTTAAGATTATGTCTTGATTTTACATATTTTTTAAGCCATTATTTTTCTAACAATATTTTTAAATAAAATTATAAGTAAATTATTGAATTTATTATGAAAACTTATATAAAAGTTAATTAATTTAACAATTCAATTTTATGGAAAAAAATCAATTAAAATTAGAAGGTCTAATCATCCAGGGTTTTTAACTACTAACTGATTATTGTTATGTTAAATCTATGGTATAATATAATTATAATTAAATCCCTCACTTACCAATCAAAAAAAAAAAAAACCTATGAGTGATAAAATAACCTAATTACAATATTAATTGAATTTTATTTACATGTTTTTTTTTAATTTTATTTGTGTCTATAATAGAAATAAAATACACGAAGAGATATCTTTTCAAAGCTACTCATAAGTAAATAAAATAATTTATTTGTAAATCTTTTATCTAAAATAAATTTATTTATTTACCTTTGAATTAGGCGTGTAAAAAGATTTCATTCTCCCTCATAATTTTTTAAAGATTTGCAATATTCCAATACCAAATAAATTTTTATGTTTATACTAAATATATAATTTTTTTGTTTATATTAAATCATAAATTTGTATGTTTATATTTAATATATTATATATATATTATTTGTTATTTAATTATATATCTATCTATAATTACTAAATCATACAATTATATATTTATTATATTAAGTAAATTTATAATTATTCTTATCCACCTACAGATAATATGCATTTCTCATTAAAAAATTAACAATATTTGACTATTTGAGGGAATGCTATATAGGTTATATAGAATTGTTTTGAGACTTATTTATAATAATTAATATAATATAACCTATGAAGCATAATAACAATATAACCTATGAAACATGATAACATAATTGATGTAATAATAACATTTAAACCTATAAAGCATAATAATATAATTTATATAAACTTTTTAAGCAATTTTTAGTAGTATTCAAACCCTAAAAAAATATTCAACTAATTTTAATTAATACAATCCATAAGAATTAGATAAAACTTACAATAAGAAATATATTTTATAGTAAATATACGGATTAAACTTTCAATGAGAAATTTATCTTTTTAACTATTGTTTTTTTCTTTTTGGTCTTATTCTTTTTATTCTATTTAAAAAGTTATGAATTTATATTTTTGTTTTTTATATTTTAAAAAAATTATTTCTTTTGTTATTTTTAATTATTAATGTTTAAGATTATGTCTTGATTTTGCATTTTTTTAGCTCAATATTTTTAAATAAGATTATAAGTAAATTTATTGAATTTATTATGGAAATTTATATAAAAGTTAATTAATTTAACAATTTTTTTTATTAAGTATTCAAATGTCTATGACATAAAATTACAAAAATTTAACAATTTAATTTTATGGAAAAAAATCAATTAAAATCAGGTCTAATCATGTGGAGTTTTTAACTACTAACTGATTATTAATTTCTACCAAGCAAACTATAGGTGAGGCCTGTTGTTAACTAGTTATTAATAATTCTTTTTGCAACCAATGAGAACTGGAATAGTTTTTCTATTTAAAAAATATTTAGCTATTGTTATTGTATAGATGCAAATATTTTAACAAAACATATTTGAAAAATGATTTTTCTTCAATCTAATTGGCAGAAAGCCTTCACCTAATAAGGGGATTATTGCAGATCATCGAAGTTTATATTATAAAGTTTTGTATGAATACTGGAAATAAATTCATTATAAAGTTTTATATGAATACTGGAAATAAATTTTTCATGCATTATTTTCATTTTCTCAAAAAATGTTCATAACCTCCATCATGCCACTCGAGAGTTTTAAGGGAGTGGAGGAAGGCACTGCACCCACACGCCCAAATTTAGGCATGTTTGGCAGTTGGGTAGAATTTATGCATTTTACTCTCTTTAGGCAACCATTCTTCATGTTTTTTTATGTTCTTGATGTCCAAACATTGTAGAATCTCTCACGCCATGACTATTTTCTGGACATGCAAAATGAATTTATTTTATTTATAGGCTACTATTCCATTCTACATTTTCAAAGCCATTCACTATTTTCCCACACCATGTAATGAATAGGGACGCCTTTGGTCTATCCTCTAGGCTGTCCATTTCATCATGCCAGAGCAAACAATGATGTTTCCCTTTTCTAATGCTTCACCAAGCACTTGATAGGCTTATCTCTATTAGCAAAGCAGTTAGTTTGCCGAGTGCACAATTCAAAGAATCTGGTAACATTACTTTCTGTTGTTCATTATACAGAAAGGTACGTTGCACATGTTTCTTTTGGTTAATCTACATTGTTCTAGATCTGGTGGCACTAAGGCACAGTTTGGGTCTATGACATTTCAATTTTGTTTAGCATTTGCTAATTTTGAATTTATCCAAACTTGATATTGTTGCTTTCTTTACAAAGTTTTGAGATCCTGCATTTCTTGGATCATAGATCTCTATTTTTTGGGGTCAAGATTTTTCATTTGCTATGGACTTTGGCACCACATGCACATTAAAAAAACCATTGGTAGTAGACTGGTCAAACTCCCAGAAGCATTTTTAAGGGTCATTTGAGCATCTTTCTGATTTTGCATATGAATCCTTTTGATTTTTCTATCGCTGTGACTTTCTTCGACTATGATATGCATCCTCTAGATCTGCAATGAAGTTCCTCAGCAGTGGCCCTTTGTTGACTAGAACATCAATTTCTACAAACCCACGATCTCTCAACTTGGCGGCTGCAAAAATCTTAAACCTTTCTTCACAAGATCCACCTGAAAATCATTGCTCTCAGTTTTTTTAGTTGTCATTGGCTAGAATGACAAATAGATGTCATTGGGTACAATTACAATTAGTTATATTTGGGTTTTATTTGTTCTATAATAGTCTTCCTAAATAACAGCCAAAATACTCAAAATACCCAAAAGTTCTAGGACTACTAAATTTGTTATGTATTAAAACCAAAAAACTTATTGATGTGGAATTTAGATTATGTTGAGAGGGACTTCAATGCTGAATCCTTATCCCACTATTTAATACGAACGAGATTTGTTTGCTACTGTAAATTGACAAGGAGAGTGACTGTCAAAGAAAACAACTTTTAATGGAATTTGCACTGGATTTTAAGCTGCTCACGATGATGGTTATTCTTCTTCTTTTAAGCTTGTTGAGTTTAGAAGGCATTGAAGATTATGAATGTCTGATTATTGCTATTAAGGTGCTATTATATATTGGGTATTCTTCTCTTTGCAATACTATTTGGTGGAGAGTTGATACAGATGAGTATTCTGATTATGTAGATGTTGAGGCAAGACATTTGAAATTTTATGAGCACACAGTTTTTCCTGGTAAGTGTATCATATAAATCTATTTACAACTTTTCTCCCTTAGTTGGCGATATAAAATCTTCATGAATTTAGTTTGACAGAAACTATTGAATTGTGTTGGACTTTTTAGCAAAAGAAATCTGTGAAGGGTGTGAAAGATAAGAGGACACATAAACTATTGGGATCAAGGCCACCTATTTGTACCAATAGATGTTGTGTGTGCAATCCATGCACACCCATATTAGTTATAGTTATCCCTCAAAAAAGAAGTTTTCAAGAAGATAGCAATGCAGTTAATAACTCCTCTCAGAAATTGATGTGCACTTGTGGCATCCAAATATACCCACCAAGAAAGTAATGCAAGTATGCCCTTATAGATTCAAAATATTTTTTTGATTCACACTGTAACTACACATGTAAATCTATATGTTCACCCATAATAATGAAGATAATATTAGTTAAGTAATGCAAGTATGCCCTTATAGATTCAAAATATTTTTTTGATTCACACTGTAACTGCACATGTAAATCTAAATGTTCACCCATGATAATGAAGATAATATTAGTTTTTTTTTAAATGACTACATTCCTAAACTTTTCTTCCATGTTCACTTGCAAAAGATTGCTGTTGAAGTAGACTAATATGCATTAATGATAAACTTTTTTAATTTTGGGAGGTCTAACTTAGATTTTATTGGGAGTGGTCCCTAACTAGTTTAGATATCTTACATCCATAGATTTTAGAGTTATTTCATTTTATATGTTATAAAGTAATTCAAAAATAGGAACCTCCACAAGGATATCTCTGGCCTATTTGAGATATATTTTTCTAAATATAGGAATGCTAGTTTTATTACATAAAAATAGTGATTTTATATATATATACTTAATTAAAACTAATAATTATAAAATAACTCTTCAAATACAATATAAATAAATAAAATAATCCTTAGGAGTCTCGTATAGTTGTTTTATTTTATTTATGTAACAATTATTTTAAAAGTTATTAGCCCTTTTTAGTTTAGTTTTTATGTACATGGTCATTTGGAGCTATTTTATTTACGAAATAGTTATTGTATTTAAATACTTAAAAGTTATTTTATTTTACTTTAGAACTATTTTATTTACTTAAAAGCTATTTTTTTAATCTAAATAGTTTTTCTTAACATGGACATGACATGATGGTCCTTGATGCTACTATAGAATGTGTCAAGAGGAATATTATATTTAATTTTTTTAGTATTTTAGTTTAACTAGTTATTTAACTCATAAATTAGTTATTTCTTGGAAAAATAATTTGTTCAATTAAATATAAATACTACATAACAAATATTTAAATATGAATCATTACTTCTAAAACTAAACAAACACAACAAATTAAAACACCACTATTCATGAACATTTTGGCAGAAACTTCGCTGATCTGTAGCTCTTGTTATTATATTCAATCTATGGTATAATATAATTATAATTAAATTAGATAGTAACATAATTTAATATTAAATTATAAATTATTCTATTATAATAATATTAGGCCTTTCCTCCAATTTTTATATTAATATATTGATCCATTATATAATAATAGAATATATTTATTAATATGCACAATGTTATATTCAATTATAATGAAAACAATAAAAGTACGTAATTTAAAATCTTAGAGAATTTTATTGGAATATTATTTTAAATTAAAAATAAAATAAGTATTATTACACCGAGAGGCAAAGCCTAGAGGTGTTATACAACCACAACACAATTGCAAGTTTTATTTTTCCTATTTAAATTGACAGTTTGTTAGCTTTCATCAAGTGTCGTATTGTAAAAATAAAATAAAACAAGTGTTGCCTTGTAGTGTTTTTATTATAGTATTTGTTTAGTTGTAATTTTTTTGTTGATTAGTTATTCGTTGTATATAGTATTTGTTTATTTGTACTTTTTTGTTGATTAGGTATTGGTTGTATAGATAAATTGCATTCCAATAATTGAAAAATTAATTTTTGAAGAGTGTTGAAATGTCTGGGTAAATAAAATTGAAATCTCAAAAATAATCTAGGACTAAAATATTCCCTTAACTATAAAACTAAGCTTTACAAAGTTATTAAATAACACAAATATTTCCTTAAAATGTAATAATACTAATACATTTATAGTTTAAAATGCATTAAAATATTGTAAGTTTGAAGAATAAAATAAAAAATGTAATAACATGGTGAAATATTTTTGGTGATACTAGATAAGTGTGAACTCATTGCAATAGTACAATTGAAGGCAGGTACTAATAAACTATAGGGATTAATGTTAAATGGATTAACGCCTCCCTTCACATCCCATATTCCATGAGAGAAGATGGGCACGATCACTTTTCACACGAGAGATTAGTGGCATGTGGTAGTTACGAAATTGGTTCTCCATTATTTATCTCCAACGTCACACTCAAGTATTTTAACAGTTTAAGCCAGAAGCACGCTCAAGTATTTTAGCAAATTCCTACTCATATTGTAAACTTCCTACTCATATTGTAATAGTTTACAACAGAAGCATGCAGTATTCATGCCTATCAATCTGGCAAAAATTGCTATAGTGTTACACTAGAAAAATATTAACTGACCCGTTCCTAGACATGGTTTTCTATTGATAATAGTATTTAAGGTTTCTTAAATTCCTCTGAAATTTGGCTTGAATTGTCCTCCAACATTGTAGCGATACATGGAGTGCATGGTAGCATGTCAATTCTTTGCATTTCTTGTATTGATTTATTTTCATATATTGTGATTTTTTCCAAAGCGGGGAATGTGCAAATATATAGGCAGGTAGATAGAAATGTATCCATGTGTTCAATAATTTTTGTAAGGAAGTTAAAGTAGCAGAAATAACTTCCTACGCCAATCTTGAGGAGAGATATTATGCAAAACTTAGGCAGGTAGATAGAAATGTATCCATTTGTGCAATAATTTTTGTAAGGAAGTTAAAGTAGCGGAAACAACTTCCTATGCCAATCTTGAGGAGAGATATTGTGTAAAACTTTTAAAAGCTAATCTAATAGTTACAGAAAAATCAAAAGCATATTTAAAAACATGAAATAAACAATAAAACACAAAACACCAGATATACGTGGGGAAAACCCTTTTGGGTGAAAAACCCCACACTCCAAAAGCCGGCTCAATGTATTTCAAATCCAATAACAAGATTACATAAACTTGCAGAGCAAGTTTATTACAGAAGTATAACTAGTAAACAACTCTGGAATAATTTCGGTAGCATTCTAGTAGCATAACAGTACCTGAAAACTCATACTATGCAAAATACTTCTCAAGGCTCCAATTTATTGACTTCTGGCTATACAAGAAACCATTTATGGTTTTACAAAACCATGTGTAAAGTTTCTCAGCTAAGATTCCAGTCCCAAAATAAGCTCTCATGTCCAAAATGAAAACCCCTATTTTTGACCCTTACATATGTCATAGAATATGTCATAATATGCCTAAAAATAGGCCTTCCATCATATACTACCATGTGGGTATCTTTTGACACCTAATAAACCAATTTTCAATGCACCGACAATGCATAACAACTGTAGGAAAATATTAAATGAAAATAACTATTTACGAGAAATATACAAGGTTGAGACACCTCATTTCCCAACATTCTCCCACTTGTTGAATACCTTGCAAGAGCTAGGGGAATCACATCATCATGGATCAACTTCTAGGGGCCAAGAGGCCCATAGACTCAAAACACCACCTAAATTTTGTTGTGCTCATGGGCTTAGTTAATGCATCTACAACATTCATCAAGTCTCTACCTTTTCGAGCTTCACCCTGCCATCCTCGACCATATCTCTCACAAAGTGATACTGAACATCAATGTGTTTGGTCTTGGCATGAAAAGTTGAGTTCTTCACAAGGCAGATTGCACTCTAACTATCACAATAAATTGTAATTGCACCCTGTTTCAATCCAATATCTGAACGCAAACGCTTCAGCCAAATGGCTTCTTTACAGGCATGAGTAGATGCCATGTACTCTGCCTCAATAGTGGACAAAGCAACCATAGCCTATCCCTTGCTCATCCAATTGATTGCACCACCATTAAGAGTAAAAACATATGCACTGGTGGATCTTCTGCTAGCGACATCACCAGCCTAGTCTGAATCCACAAAACCATGAATACTTAGGGAATGCTAATCTCCTATACCATGAAAACAAATAGAGTACTCTTATGTACCCTGCAAATATATGAAGACCCTCTTAACTACATCCCAATGCACTCTTCCAGGATTAGACATATAACAAGAAAGAACTCCCACTTCTTAGGCAATGTCTTGTCTTGTACAAACCATAGCATACATTAAGCTTCTAACTGCACTCTGGTAAGGCACTCTGCTCTTGTCTTCCATCTCTAATAAGGATGTAGGACACTGTGAAATAGAGAGCTTCATTCCCAATGTAACAGGAACACATAATGGTTTACAATTTTGCATGTTAAATCTTTACAAAACTGAAAAAAGATACTTACTCTGGCCAATCCATAGCTTTCTGTTCTCATGATCTCTTCTAATCACCATCCCAAGTATGTGTTTTTCTACACCAAGATCTTTCATTTCAAATTTTGCAGAGAGCTGAGATTTCAATTTTGCAATCAAACCTTTGCCTTTCCCAATAAACATGTCATCAACATATAAAGCAATTACCAGGAAATGATCACCATCAGATTTAAAATATACACAGTGATCAGATTTAGACCACACAAATCCCAAGCTCAACACATAAGTATCAAATTCTGGTACCACATCCTAGGACTTTGTTTAAGGCCATACATAGATTTCTTTAACTAACATACCAACTTGCTTTTACCTTTCACCACGTAGTCCTCTGGCTATGTCATGTAAATTTCTTCCTCCAAATCACCATGAAGGAAAGCAGTTTTCACATCCATTTGCTCGACTCTAGGTCAGAAGCTACTGCAATAGATAATAAAAAATGAATGGATGTCATTTTAGCAATAGGAGAAAAGATCTTATCGTAATCAATACCCTCAACCTGAGAGTATCCCTTCGCAACCAACCATGCCTTATACTTTTCAACATTTCCATCTGAACCAATCTTTTTCTTGAACACCCATTTACATCCAACAGGTTTGTGCCCTTCAGGCAATGGTACTAGGTCCCATGTATCATTTCTTTCAAGGGCTGCCATCTCTTCATCCATGGCAACTTTCCAGGACTCTACATCATTCATACCCAAAGCCTCTTGCACAGATCTCGGTTCATCAATGTTAGTATTCAAAGCAAATATACACTTCCAATCATCGGGTGAATACCCATACTTTTTAGGTGGTTGCCTATGCCTTGTAGACCTTTGAACAAGTTGAGGTGGAGGTTCTTCCACTTCTTCCTCCTCTTCTCCCTCTTCTGAAGATTCAGAGCTTGATGAGCCCTCCTTAACTTCTTGTCTATCTTGGGGTCTCAATTCAACATTCTCAGGCATAGAAGGAAGTTGAATCACATCCTTTTTCTGATCAATTTATTTATGTTGTTTTAGCTAAAAAGTAATAGGAGAAGATTTAGTCTCTCTAAAAACAACACTTCTGGAATAAATTACCTTATGTGCAATAGTGTCCCAAAGCTTGTATTCTTTCACACCATAGCCATGGCCGATGAAGATACATTTGATAGCCTTAGAATGCAACTTTGTTCTCTTCTCTTTAGGCACATGTACATATGCCTCACAACCAAAAACTCTCAGATGTCTAAGTGAAGGCTTTTTCCCTGACCATGCCTCCATTGACATTTTATTAACAAGCACTGATGTAAGAGATCCATTTATCAAATAACAAGTAGTGGCTACAGCTTCAGCCCAAAACTTTTGTTCTAGACCAGCTCCACTCAACATGCTCCTAGCCTTCTCCATCAATGTTCTGTTCATTCTTTCTGCAACTCCATTATGTTGAGGAGAATATAGAGTTGTCTTTTATGTTTTAATCCTACAATCTATACAGAATCCGTCAAAATTTACAGAATAGTACTCACCGCCATTGTCAGTCCTCAAACATTTAATTTTCTTTCTAGTCTAAGTTTCAACCATAGCCTTAAACTCCTTAAAACAACTAAAAACTTTAGATTTACTCTTTAAAAAATATAGCCATGTCCTCCTACTGAAATCATCAATGACAGTAACATAATAAATTGATTTACCAATAGAAGCAACATCAACAAGACCAAATACATCCAAATGGATTAGATCTGAAATACATGAAGACTTATGAGAAGACAAGTAAAACTGAACACGGTTCTATTTTTCATAAATACAATGTTCACAGAAATCAAACTCTAGATTGCAATCATTCAAACCTTCAACAAGGTTCTTAATTTTTAGGGCTTTCAAAGCCTTCTCTAATGTGGCGAAGTCTCTGGTGCCATAACATAGTCTTCTCTATAGGTAACTTTGATTTTGTACACAAAGCACCCTTGGGTACCCAAAAGCCATGACCATCCGTAGTAGAGGAAACCATCTCTGTTTTCAATGAAGTAGTTTTTGGTTTGATTTTATAAGAACTGATATTGCACTCAACCATGCATGCATCGAGTTGGTACAATGTACCAAATCTACTTCTTCTTTTTATTGTAGACACCTAAAATTGGACTACTCTGCAAACCAATTTGCCGTACCTCTGCACTCATCTACTCCCCCAATCTGCGTATCCCTGGTGATCAATTAATTCACCTAATTGATCCATTTAATCTTACAACCCTATCCTATCAATTAAATGAATATTCCTAATATTCATTTAGATTATTTATCCATTTTCGTAATCCTTGATTAATTAGATAAATCTTGATTATCTGATTAATCTAAACTTAAGTTAATTAAGAAAACACTTAATTAACCTTGTCTCCCACTCATCCACTAAACTGAATTTAAAATTCACTTGTCCCCCACTCTCATCCACTCACTGAATTTAATATTGACTTGTCCTCCACTCTCATCCACTCACTAAATTTAATATTCAGTTGTCCCCCACTCTCATCCACTAAACTGAATTTAATATTCAGTTGTCCCCCATTATCCTTCACTCTCCCCAAAGATGAATTATTTATTCATCCACTCCTCCACTCTTCCCAAAATGGGAATTTTCAATTCATCCACTAAGGAATAAAAGAATCACTTTTATTCCTAGCCATTGATCTTGTCAATTGAATCCTCACCATTGATCCTCATCTCCAAAATCCTATAAATAGGACCCCTCTCTAAGCCATTAGAGAGACCACTTTAGGCATCAGAACTCTGCCCAAATCAGTCCACAATCTCCTAATCCTATCAAACCTCTGCCAAAATCTTGGCTCAATCCCATCCAATCTATCATCTAATCTCATCTACATTGTGTTGTGAGCATTTGAGCAATCCACATCTACACACTAATCAGGAAACATCTAAGGAGCTCTATTAGGTGCAAGCTCCTTCCCGCATGGATTTGTGAATCATCATTGAAGGTATAATCGTTTGTTTATGCATTAGATTAGTTATTATCTTTAGTTGATTTCACCTATTACATTTTGGCACGCCCGCTATCGAATCCAATCGTCAATTTGAGAATGTTTTGTTGTCAAAATCTTCTTTTTCTAACAGTTTTTGCAAGTTTTGGTGATAAGCTATTGCAGGTTTCATTTTGAGCAGAAACGGACCTCATTTTCATGCTCCAGATGCTGTTTCTGTGAATTTTGACAGTAAACTTGCTTATGTTTTGTGAATTTTTTTTGCAAAAATTTGAAAATTTTTAGGGTACAGATCCGTACCGTACAAATCCGTACAGTACAGAACCGTACCCTACCGTACTACTCCGTACTAAGGTTTTTGTTTGACATCGCAGGTTAACAGTTTTTGATTTGCAGGTTCTGTGTTTTTTTGGCACTAACAGGTTTTTATTTCAAATCCGCCACTGGCTAAACACACCCGACAACTGCTTCACCTCCAAGATCCTGCCACCCCTTCCAACTCACCTATTACACCACCATTCTCTCCATGCTCTACCGACCCTTATACCCTCTGCTCTCCCCGCAGACCCCAGCCACCGCCTTGCGCACTCCCCGCCTGCATCTCCCTTCTCGCGCCACCACCTCTCACTGCTCGAACACCTCCCCTCCTCCCCGCAGAGCCCCCCCACGGCCTGCCTCCATTCCTTTCCCTACAACCCTTATATCTCCTGCAACCCTTGCACTCCCTTCTGACCACCCTCGACCACACCAACCTCCATTCCTCCTGACCACCACACCACCCGGCCACCACCCGTCGGCCCCCCTGTGTAAATCTTCCTCCCCACAGAGCCAAACTCCCAACACTCCTCCGCCTGCGCCACTGCCAACACCTCTCCATACCCTGCCTCCCACGGCCTCCCTTCACAACATCCTGCTCACCACAAAAATTAGGGTTTGACTAGCCCTTCGCATCCCCTTGTGGGGATTTTGTTTTTTTATTTTCACTTACTTTGACCCCTGGTCATATTAGCGACCAGGGGCCCCTTTGCAAACATAAACTGCCAGTAAATAGCAAACCACCATAGTCACTCAGCACATGTGACTACGAATTGAAAACAGTAGGCAGTAACATCAAATGGTTAGCAGTTAACCTCTAGTGCCTCCTACATACCGAAGGAGGCTTTTTTTTCACACAGGCACAACTTTCGCATACGGAAATGGATTTTTGCAAATGAATAGTCATCGGAAAGAGGATTCTGAGCACTTCACAATTGTGAGGTTTTTATCAGGTGACTACCTTTTTCCCGCCTTTTTCCTTAGTCAAAGTCAAACAAGCTTAAAAACTTCAAATTGTCATATCTTTTGCATTTTTGATCGGATTTTCACAATTTTTTTTTGAAATCGCATAGAATCTCCTAAAAAATCTGTTTATGCAATCTATTTTCCTATATCAGTTCATCTTTCATCAAATTTTCTTACATTATCAATTTTTTTTGCATCACAATCCTCTTGGAAGTCTACTTGCTCTGTTTTTGTTTTTGTGACTTGCAGGTGAGCATTTGGGACTGGACAAACATCAGGAGTAGTAAACAGATCAACTTGGACAGTGATTAATCAATTGCACTCATCCTATTTCTCATTCCATCATAATCTTGGTTGCAAAACACACTTCAATTTGGGCTCATAAAATAAACATTTGTCTTCATCACATATCAAAATTGGGCTCATAAAAATAAACATTGTCTTCAATCACACCTTGAAATTGAGCTAAAAAGAACCACTGCTTGATGTGTATTCATCACATTTCAATTTTCTAAGGTTAATTAATCAACTGTGAGTGTGAATCAAGTGAGTGTGTGTATGCTCTCTCCTCGCACCGCAAGGTGATTTTGGAGATCAAAAACACCTCACTTGATTCACTTTTGTCAATCCCTATCCTAGGAGGCCTGCTAGGGGATTTCATCACCCCTAGGGATGACCTCATTCAAGGCTGAATCGAAAGACACCCTCTTTGAAATCAAAATCCTGTCACTCTTGGCTAAGCCCTAAAGAACTTTCTACCTTTGGGAAGTGAAGGTGAAGGGTGGGTTACCCCCTTCTCCTGGCTGTGTGGCAAGATTTCGTTTTCAAATTCCCAGTCAACCTCGTCTAAACATTGACCAAACCTAACTGGCCATACCTTACATCAAACTTGGCATTAGGGCATGTTGATTTGTTTTGCAAGTGTGCTTGCTTAATCATCATCATATTCTTCAAATTCAAAATTCCAAGTTACTTGTGTCTTGTGTGAGTGCTTCTTGTTTATACATGTGATCATTTGCTAAACATTGCCAAACCAAACTAAAACATCACACACAAAAGACAAGTCATTCATCCTCATTCTATCAACATCCTCCTAACCATCATCCCCCATCATCCCATACTATCCCCAACAAAATGGATCTTTATGTAGCAATACGACAAGTGCAAAGATTTAGAAAAGTCTATGAGAACATGGATCCTAATGCTAAGGAACAATTCAAAAATGACATTAAAGATAATCCATTAGCACACCTCATCATTGGAGAATTCAAAACCCCATCTCCATCCACATCATATCAATCGTCATTCTTTCAACCTTCATACCAACCTACCTCATGCAATTCATCATCCACCAAACCTCTTGAACAACCCCCTCTCATAAGTCTAGAACCATCATGTAGCCATGTTCAAACACACATACGTCAAGAACCTATCACACCCATCCAAGCACCTATCACACCTATCCCAAAGCATACCAGTTCTACACCAAGACCGACCTCAAGTTCCCCACTGTCTAAACTGATAAACAAAACATTCTCAGAGGATTTTTGGGAAAGATATGCAAAATATGAAAAGCAATGGAGAATTCCAAAATCCACTCATCCATCCCCTCATTCATCTACCCATACACCTACGAAGGATGTGATCCAAGGACTACTAGCTGAGAGTCAACCATGTCCCCAAAGTCTGGTCCTTGACCTTGCCAAAGATTCTTCCAATACCATGTCAAATCCTACAACCCCTTCATGTCATATGCAACCCCTTGAGCTTCTAAATGAGCCTTCTACCATGCACCAGAGTCAAGCTCTGTCACACCCTCATGTTGTTGACCATGAGCCCACCCAAGAGCCTTCCACTTCCATTCAAGAAGACCAAGAGATATGTCAAGAGCACACCTTAAAGCATGTGGAAACAACCACCGCTAGTCTAAGTCAAGCTCAAATCCCTTTCATGCAACCTATCCATAATATGTGCCTTTTCTATGATCAAGATGATATCCATAATATTGAACCTCTCCATGAGCCACTTGATCCTATCCATCCCCCAACAACCATTCACGAGCACGCTATCCAAATGCAACCCATCCATAATATGTATCTTTTCCATGATCAAGATGATAGCCATAATGATGAATCTATCCATGAGCCACTTGATCCTATTCATACCCCTACAACTATCCATGAACAAGACACCCAAGACCTACATGCTTTATCTGATGAAAGTCTTGTTGACCTACTTCAGCATTCACCCTGTTCATGGCCTTCCTTCAAAGCAAAGAGATCTCTTCCTCTAGCCATAATCCCACAACATCCATTTGTCATGATGAGACATTTGTGCCCCAAGTAAGCATAAAAGATCAAACAAATAACTTGGATCTTAGTGAATATAATGCTAATCACGGTCCTAATGATTCTCCTTCACCATCCATTATTGACCATGCTACAAAGCTTCCACCATATATCCTTGGTCTTACTACCTTCATGCATGAATGTTCTTTCTTAGAACACCAGCAACCATTATCCACTATCTCGCCTTCTCCATCTAATAACGAACTTGTGTCTAGTGTTCCACCTACACATAATCCTGCTGTCCACCATATACTCCAGCGTATGAACTATCAAGGTAAAGGCTTAGGCCTTCATGAACAAGGTATTTTGGAACCTATCCATGTCAACGTTCCTCCACCTTCATACGACCTTGGATACATACCCCAAGGTGCACAAACTCAAGATGTTGGTACTTCCTCCACTCCTCCTAAGTCTACCACTTTCCATCGCAAACACTATCATATCCCCAAAACATATGTCACCATTCCACCTCCATCATCCTATAATTGTCAAAAGCATGTGTTCATACACCTGCCACCCTCCACTTTACCTCCACTCCTTCCAACTCCCAATGTCCCTCCATCCACCTTGCCACCATTGCTTCTAACACCTAACATACCTATCATTCATAAGTATCTTTACATCCCTAAACATGGCCAACAAAAGCACACATCATTTAAGCATACATCTTCCAATCATCCCATCCACTCCACCCACCCCATGGGATTCAAAAGAAAAAAGTTTGATGCCTTTATCCATAAAGCTAAAAATCCTACCAAAAATCCTAATGGTCTTCATACCTTAGGACATAAAGAATCAAAATCAAAGAAAAGTTCATCTAAATAGCCATCTAAACCCTTACCTCCAAATGCAAAGCGCAAAAGCAAAATGGTTTGGGTCCCTAAGCAAATAGCTAGTAAGTCAAATGAGGCATCCTCATCCACATCTCACAAATCCCAATCACCTATATCCATCCAAACACCTACTTCCATCCAAAACTTCCATCCCCTTCAAAAATCCCACATGCAAAACAAAAGCACTAAAAATACTAAATCTATGTGTGTTCCTAAATCACTTCATCGACCATCTCCTAAGCAAGCATCTCCATTGCTTCCTACACCACCATATCATCAAAAGATTCAATGTTTATCATGGTGTGTGCAGCTGTTGGTCATGGTTCCTTTCCACTTCACAACACCTCCACATAACTACATCTCCCCATCTTACATCCATTCTCCTACACATCTTCCTCATCCTATGCCTATGGTCCATGCTTTTGCATAAGCCCTCTCTCCATATTCTGCATCATAATCCACTATCTACCTATGCCATATCACTTTCATATGATCCCCTACCAACATCTGTGAGAGCATTGGACATTGTCCATTCGGCAGTATATATCTAGCGGGACTATCACCTTTCAAAGAACTCTATACTTGAGTCTTTCCATATCCACCTTCTCCTATCCAAATATTCAAAAAAAAAAAAAAAAAAGTAAAGAGAAATCCCTTCGTCCAATGGTGAAAACTTGGCAAACAGGCACCTTGGATAAGTACCATGATAAAAACCTGGTAAACAGGCATCATGTGTAAGTTGATCTTCTATGTCACCTTCACTTGGGGGCACCTTGTCTCATCGGCATATCACTCTTCTCCTACCAATATCCTCTATCCGTTACATGCCTATCATGTCTCGGCCATCCATCCAAACTTCCTTTCCTCTATTCTTTGGTCTTGATAAAGATTGGGGGCATAATGTTGACAAATGTTCTAGATGTCTCTTGGCATACCTTATCCCTCCATACCATGCAAATCATTCATTATCCACTCATCCTCCTATCATGATTAGCATTGTCATGAACAATCCTACGTACTCTACCTACAATGGGGCATGCTACACTTATATGACATAGTCCTTGGAGATCACATCCTTGTTTCCTTCTATCCACTATTGCTTATCCATATCCATACCATATCCAACTACAACTCATATCCATATCCATATCCAACTGCAAGTCTATCCTTAATCCATGCCAATCAAGTCAAGTCAATCTTGTCAAATGATCCAATCGCAATCAGTGGTCTTGATCCTTGTCCGGTCATAAACCATATCAATCAGTCATAACTATCCTTCATGTTGCTCTAGGGATACATCACTCCCCACCATGACAACACTGTCGTATATCGTTATCATATGTCTTAGACAGGGTGTCGCATTGTTGAAACCAGACCCAGAGTCTTATACAACATACTTCATTCTTGAAACCAGACATCATCAATCTATATCATGGGTTTACCGCTTGACAGGGGCAATACCTTGTTTGTGCCTGCATCATTTAGGCATACTTGCTAACTTGCTTGTGTGTGTCATCTTTTTATCTTGCATTCCATATCATTCATCCATTTCTTATGTACTTTCGCTTCTAGACTTGGTGTTCCCTTGTCATTGGTATTTAGCACAAAGGCTATCCACACGAAATCCAAGGCAACCATCATAATAAACCATTCCTTTTCCAAAATCAAAAAATTCCAAAAAAAATCAAAAAATCAAAAATCCAAAAACATCACAAATATCAAAAAATACCAAAACAATAGAAAACACAAAATTCCAAAAATAATTTGTTCATCATTGCATCTATCATCAATAAGCTTACACCGGGTCCAAGCATCGCATCACCTATCAAAGCATGGTCCTTAATCAAAAATCAACAACTATCAAATCAGCATCAATCATAACTTGTCACCATCATATCTTGAGCCAATCTTACATCAACAAAACATGATCCAATCATCAATCGATTCTTGCCTTAGGATATGTCGCTCCTACGATAGGCAGAATCTATGCAATCATCAATTGATCCCTGCCTTAGGATATATCTTTCCTACGATAGGCAGAATCTATCACATCATTATCTATCTTGGCAAAAGATACAATGGTCACTTGTTTGGTTCGTTGGTCTTTTAGTTTTTGATTTTTATCTTTTGTCCTATTCGAAGATTACATCAAAGCTACCTTGATCTTACTATATCATGGTATGTGGCAAAAACATCTAGAATGGGGCATAGTCTTGCTTTTGTATGCTATGCTTGTGGGTTGGTCTCATTACTCCAAGCTAGTATTCATATCTTGATTGATCATAGTGTCGGTTCTAGCATATTGATCTCCTTATGCATCTAAGGTTCATCATACCTTTTTTGTTCTAAGAGCTTATGCTATGAGTCCCCTTCCCTCGTCAAGACAAGGTTGTACTATCTTGGGCATGCATGGGATCATCCCTTTGTCTACGTGTCTAGTCCATGCAAATGTTGGATACACATCATCACCCTGGTCTTTTATACCTTGGTGAACATATCCACTTTTCTATATCAAACCTAGGATTGCTCAAATTCAGTTTCAGCACAATGATCATCTACTAATCTGTCCCATCCATTTCGAGAGCACAACCGTGTTCTTGCAACCCGCCTATCCTCTCAAGGGGGCATCACCCTTACCAATTATCCCCAAGCTTTATTCTTCCAAACCAAAATCTTTTTTCTATCCAATCCATCTCTATGTTTTAACTTCTTTGAAATGATGTTGCTTAGCCGCAACACCATCTCAAAGAGGGGCAAAATGTAGACACCTAAAATTGGACTGTTCTGCAAACCAATTTGCCGTACCTCTACACTCATCTACTCCCCCAATCTGCATATCCCTGGTGATCAATTAATTCACCTAATTGATCCATTTAATCTTACAACCCTATCCTATCAATTAAATGAATATTCCTAATATTCATTTAGATGATTTATCCATTTTCCTAATCCCTGATTAATTAGATAAATTTTGATTATCTGATTAATCTAAACTTAAGTTAATTAAGAAAACACTTAATTAACCTTGTCTCCCACTCATCCACTAAACTGAATTTAAAATTCACTTGTCCCCCACTCTCATCCACTCACTGAATTTAATATTCACTTGTTCCCCACTCTCATCCACTCACTGAATTTAATATTCAGTTGTCCCCCACTCTCATCTACTAAACTGAATTTAATATTCAGTTTCCCCCATTATCCTTCACTCTCCCCAAAGATGAATTATTTATTCATCCACTCCTCCACTCTTCCCAAAATGGGAATTTTTAATTCATCCACTAAGGAATAAAAGAATCACTTTTATTCCTAGCCCTTGATCTTGTCAATTGAATCCTCACCATTGATCCTCATCTCCAAAATCCTATAAATAGGACCTCTCTCTAAGCCATTAGAGAGACCACTTTAGGCATCAGAACTCTGCCCAAATCAGTCCACAATCTCCTAATCCTATCAAACCTTTGCCAAAATTTTAGCTCAATCCCATCCAATCTATCATCTAATCTCATCTACATTGTGTTGTGAGCATTTGAGCAATCCACATCTACACACTAATCAGGGAAACATCTAAGGAGCTCTATTGGGTGCAAACTCCTTCCCGCATGGATTTGTGAATCATCATTGAGGGTATAATCGTTTGTTTATGCATTAGATTAGTTATTATCTTCAGTTGATTTCACCTATTACAATTATCACCATAGAACCTCTCACCATTTTCACACCTGCTTCAAAAAACTATACATGTACACTTGCATCAATTAGCTTGCTAACAGATAATAAATTTCTTGCTAGTCCTAGGATATGCAAGACACCATTAAATATTCTAACTCTACCATTAGAAAACTTCACATGAATACTACTACAGGCAACAATGTTAAGGAAAGAATTATCACCCAAACACACTTTACCACCATCATAATTTTCATACTTACTAAACTAGTTTCTGTTAGGATTCATGTGGAAAGATGCACCTGAGTTTATCAACCATGCATTATCATCTGCACGAGTGGCCAAGGCTCCAATAAAGGCATCTCCATCTTCTTTCTCAAACTTAGAATCAGAGTCTTGCTTCTTCTTCTTCTTTTTCTTCTCTTCTTTACATTGCTTTCAGAAGTGTCTGAATTTACCATAGTTCCAGCATATTGCCTTGGACTTATCAGGGGATTTTGATCTCCCCTTATTCTTGGACATGGAATGGCCATGTTGTTTCTCATCTTTACCTCGTTCTTTTTGTCTTCCTCGAACACTCAAAGCCTCTTTGGCATTCAGAGAGACCTTTCTTCTCATCTCTTCGGAAAGTAGAGAACCAACAACATCCTACATCGTCAAGATGACTACAGTGCTCCCAATAGCCATAACTAGGTTGTCCCATGAGTCTAGCAACGAACACAATAAAATTTGGCACCTTTCTTCCTCATCCATTTTCACCCCAAATGAGGTCAACTAAGTCACCAACATATTGAATGTTTTTAGATGCTCAAAAATTCATCCACTTTCCATTCTCAAGGAATACAACTTCTTCCTCAAGAAAATCTTATTCACTAGAGATTTAGCTTGATATATCTCACCCATCTTCTTCCAAAGCTTCTTCGAAGTGGGTTCTTCCTAAACATTTAGTAGAATCGAGTCTACAAGACACAATCTAATGAGACCTTTATCTTTTCTATCCATTACATCATATTTTGCAGTTAAATCTGGATCCACAAGCCTATGGACATTTTCGTCCACTACATCCTATAGATCCTGGTCAATCAACAGATCTCCCATCTTTAGCTTCCACATTTCAAAGTTCGTGCCAAAAAATTTTCAACCTCAATCCTCCCAGATGTGCTCGCCATCTGAAAAAAGCTTGCAACAAGATCACAAAGTATCCTTTGCACAAGCTCCCACTCAAACCTTGATTAGCACAAAAAACCCAACAACTCACAATTGAAACCAAAGGTGATCAGGCTCTAATACCACTTGTAAGGAAGTTAAGTAGCAAAAACAACTTCCTACGCCAATCTTGAGGAGAGATATTATGCAAAATTTTTAAAAGCTGATCTAATAATTACAGAAAATTCAGAAGCACATTTAAAAGCATGAAATAAACAATAAAACACAGAACACTAGATATACATGGGGAAAACCCTTTTGGGCGAAAAACCCCACACTCCAAAAGCCTGCTCAATGTATTTCAAATCTAGTAACAAGATTACATACACTTATAGAGTAAGTTTATTACAGGAGTATCAATAGTAAACAACTCTAGAAGAATTCTCATAGCATTCCAGCAACATAACAATACCTGCAAACTCACACTATGCAAACTACTCCTCAAGCCTCCAATTTATAGACTTCTAGTTATACAAGAAACCATCTATGGTTTTACAAAACCATGTGCGAAGCTTCTTAGCCAAGATTCCAGTCCCAAAATAAGCTCTCACGTCCAAAATGAAAACCCCTATTTTTGACCCTTACACATGCCATATAATCTATCATAATATGCCTAAAAATAGGCCTTCCATCATATACTACCATGTGGGCATCTTTTGACACCTAATAAACCAATTTTCAATGCACCGACAATGCATAACAGTTGTAGGAAAATATGCAAGGTTGAGACACCTCATTTCCCAGTAATTTTTACATAAAATCTTTCCAGATTATGAAGAAAAAGTTGGGTGTAGATTAATATCAAATAATAAATTTGATTTTGTTAGCATGAGATTGGTAGAAAAAACAAACACTAAAAGTAAAATAAAACACGAACTCCAACATAGAGAAGGCTCAACGATATAAATTATGTCATGTTTCCTTGCAATGTTTTATAATTACATGCTATCGTGTATACAAAAGCAAGCAACACAATTGTTTTTTGTGGGGTAAAAATGGCACTGAACATGGGTTATATCATGTTGGCGATCCTCATAATTGCAACTATTCTTTCAAATATTTATGCTAATAACCAAACCCCTTCTCCTACCTTGCCAACCATGGTATGATTTTACCTATATCATTCATTTTCTTTTCTAATTGATACTCATAGTCGGATCATTGTTGCTGAAATAAATTTCAATGTTTGTGATGATGTAGGAGTGGGGATTAGTGGGGAGGCTGGGCTTAAACAGTACACACTAAGCTTTGACTTGCTTAGGTGGTTGGTGGGCCCTTTCTCTTACTCTATCTTCTTAATATGTCAATAAGAGAAGCCAGCCACCTAAGCAAGTCAAATCTTACTATGTGCTATTTAAGCCCAGCAGGGGATTAGCCAAGGCATTGAGGATTACATGTTTATGATGGGTAGCCTTGGTATTTTGGTATCTTGTCAATGGTGTGTTTTGATCATGCTATGTCTGTTCTTTCACTATGAATAATTCTAGGAAGATGAGAGAAACCCTGAAAAAGTTCAAGCACCTTTGCTATCTTAAATTTCTTAAGAGATAGAGAAATAAGTGCCATACATGAAAAAATTGTTGCAAGAACCTCCATCAGAATGCCCCTACTTTTCAAATCTATGCACTTAACACCTGGTAAAGAAACC
The DNA here is from genome assembly GCA_027924645.1 of Cunninghamia lanceolata. Taxonomy (NCBI): domain Eukaryota; kingdom Viridiplantae; phylum Streptophyta; class Pinopsida; order Cupressales; family Cupressaceae; genus Cunninghamia; species Cunninghamia lanceolata. The sequence goes on from BSBN01000194.1 coordinate 4,860,432, forward strand.
CACAAAAGCCACTTGTGAATGTTGCCTTTACACCAGTCACAATTGTAAAGCTCAAAAAATTCCACGCCAACACCCTACATAAGAGTAATCTTGTTAATTATGTCTAGAGCCTTATTTTGATGAGTCAATTTAGATACAACCTTTCTCTTTGTAGTAGTAGTATAGATAAAATTGGAAAACTCTCAGAAAATGTCAGATGGGATAACCCTGTCCAAGCTCTATACCATTTTCGAGAAACTCCAGGAAAAATGAACAGCTTCTTTCAGAGGGAGTCTTGTTAGAATCTGAGAACACAGCAGCTCCTCCAAAAAACTCACAAGAAGATTTCTTGTACCCATTTTTTTAATAACCTTGAATTGTAGTTGAAAAATATTCAGAGCAGTAACATACTCCAACAAAATCTAGGGCTCCAATATCAAATGAAACTCTCAAAGATTGATTATTTCATAGCTATGCCGCATCTTACACACCTGGAATAAACTGTATGATGATTATTTCATAGCTCACTTATTAGCGAATGATGTTTTAAGGCTGTGGTGGCACCGTGTATATTAATTATATCTGGTGACTTTTATTTATGGTATAACTTATAAAATATTATTACAATTTACATTTTTTTTAATTTTTTTTTAATTTAAATTACAGGCTTTTTGTTTACGAGCTCTCACGCCCTGCCTACCACTGTAAGATGCCTTATCAGTGTAAAAATCAACCATTACAATCTAGTTACAATTTGTCAATGTCAAGATAGAAGAAGAAGATTAATTCATGGTCCTATTATGTTCTTTTCCAATGTCATGGGATAATTTGGTCATGGCCATTGAAAGTACTACTTCAAAGATTGTGTTTGATTAGGTAGTGGCTTCTCTTCTCTCAAAAGAGATGAGGCAGAAAGCTTATTAGTTTTTTAAGGAAGTATTGGTTACTTTTGGATGTTCAAAGGAAAAATGCAAGAAGGCCAAGATAAAGGACAAGAGAAAATATAAGTCTTCGGGGAGATCTAAGTGTCATGGTAAATCAAAGGTAAAATGTTGGAACACTTGTAAGAAAGGGCACATCAAGAGGAATTGCAAGGAGAAGAAGAAAGAATACAATGAGATAGATGATGACTTATATTATAGATCTTCTTAGGATGAATCAAATGTATTTTTTGTCGATGTCACACTAGCTCACCAATGGAGAGACATCCATTGGCTCGAACCAAAATCCTCATTATAGTATCATAATAGCACATTGAAGCCTGCATCTAAACACAACTTTACATTCAATCCCTTAGCCAATTTAGTCACTACTTAATAAAGCCTACACACATTTTCACCTAATCCATAAAAATGCCCAAGTTGGTAGTTGAAAAAAGCTTCTACCTGATTGGTAGTACCCCTTATATAATCATGTAAGAGATATATATCAATAGCCATGGAGAGCAAAGATGCTAACTCAAGGATTGAGCAATATCAAAAATGTTTCTTCTTCCCACTAACTACTTGAGATCAAGAAGGAGTTTGGCCATTATTACTCTAATACAAACACAAGGTGTATCATTTATGTTCTTGGCTAATTACTAGATCAACATTACTCAAAATCTCAAGTTAGGATTAGAAATCTCTTTCTCTGGGTATGCTGCAAAATTCCTAATGATATCTTTTCCAACAATTCTCTCCTTATGCCTTCTCCCACCAACATTGGGGCTTATTGTAACATCCTGCCCTGCAACCTTGAAGGGTAAGGGCCAAAAGAGGACAAGATAATTTTTTTTTAATAATAATTGATAACATACACATATATGGTTGTCGATTCAATAGATTGACATCATTCATGGCTAAGTATGGCCGAATACACAACCCACAGGAGCTAAATCACTCTCCAGAGAAACATTAATAAACTACGTTCATTTAAAACGCCAATTCATATGTTCCTAAATACCATTTCCAAATATAAACGTGAATCTAGAAGCATCATAGTACAAGCAGATCTGATACTCACATTGGAATCCATAAGCCGAATATAAAACATCTCATTTCTTCTCATTACAATACTTTACATCATCTCTCACAAGAGAGTACAAAAATTACATAATGAAATATACATAAGGAAAATGGCATAGCCATGGATAAGATACAATAACTGAAAGAGAACACCGACTAATAAAGTAACAGAGAGAGGACATCTCCAACTAGAACTTGAAAACTTGTACACTAGTCCCCAATAGCAGTGGCAATGCCTCCCAACCATGTGGACTTGAAAGAGCCCACCCCGCCATGCTCGGAGATAGTCACAAGGCCCAACTGAAAGTAACAACAACCAAGGTATACATGATAGCCAATACTCACATCAATCATGAAGCAAACATGAAAAATAATGCATATATCCAAGGTCATAACATAGAGGTACTCATCCAAGTCAAAGGTCGGGTACTACTCACGACTACTAAGGTACTAGATACCAAGTGCAGATCAGATGGGTTTGAATCCTAATAACATTATATTCTAACACCATTTGACAATAGGAGAGCATCATCCCAAATCAAAGAGCATAACAGCCCAAGAAAAATATAACCATTTTCCAATGGACAACAACCACCATAAGAAAGAGAACAACACTTTGCAGCAAGGAAGCAGAAATAGTAGATTTTTATACATTTTTTTTTTGTAAAAGAGTAAATGCAAGCAGCTTGGTGAGTACGTAAAGGTCTACCCCCTCTGTCTTAAATTTTCTTGGGCAGACTTCGCAGCAAGTTTTCCAATTATAAGTTTCTATGACTTCAACTTCAAGATGTGCACCCAAAGAAAATTAAAGAGTCGATCAAGTTACAATGTTGATGAAACTAAAGGAGGGCTACTCATAAAGACATAGAAGAGGGCAGTCCTCATAACATTAATTTCAGTTACATGGAACTTTCATAATTTAAAATTCAAAAAAATCCAAAAGTTCAGTCCATGAACGGTATTGGTGAAGGTATACGATGGCCAGTCAGAGAAATAGGGAGGGGCGGTAGGAAGTGGGACCCAACATCAGTGCCAAGATCACATTTGCTTTCCAACAATAGGATGTTTGTTATAAAAGGTTAAAATAGCATTTATGGGCACTTCAAGCGATGTCGTGAGCACATCCAAACAAGTCTTGTAAATCCAAAATAAGCACAACAATTTCAACTCAGACTGGTCTCAAATTTTTCACATGATGTAAGGGATTAATTCATACATTCCTTAAGAAAGGTTGCATTCCTCAGTTTGCCCAACATCATATCAACGACCTAGCCAGTCTACATCTAACAAAATAAGATTTGCAGAGTTTTTATTCATTTACCACACCACTCGTCTTCATTCATCTAACAAAATAGGGCATGCGTCAATCCTTGACTTAACTATGTGTTGCCAACGAAAGCAATATTGTTTGGACATAGAGGAAAATTACCACAATCTACGAAAATATGAATACACATTTTGCATTGTAGACAAAAAGACACAAAGATATCAATTCATGCAAGGATACAATAATGAAACAAATAAAAGTCTTTATTCTGTGCCGAAACTGAAAGAAAAGAAAATAGGAAACAAACACTATTTAGGCTTGTTTTAAAGATGGAAACAGGTGATAAGAACAAGGCAGATCTGGTTTCCAAAAGATCAATGCTTAAACCAAAACCCTGGAACCTACACTTGGATAGGATGTCTAGTGGAATATGAAGCCCAAACATAATTCAACATCTCAGTAGATAGTATATACATAAAACCATAGTAAAACCAATTCAAGATTTCGTGTGGTGGGGGTAATAGTAGAAGCATACCTTTCTCTTTTAACTCATCTGGGTTGTCGTGGTTTAACAACAAATTGAGAGCTTAATCTCACCCACCTACTGCACTACGATGAAATTTTAAGCACCCTGCTCTCCTCCCTCATACGCTTCGTTTCTCCCTGTCGCTCCCAGAGAAGGGCAACTCTTCTCCCAAAGGAAAGATCGGTCTCTCTCTTCAAAGAGCCGCTGTTAGAACCCATTAATTTTCCAGCCCTCTGTATAAAAATAATGGATGTGAATGCCACCATACCTCAAATTGCAAGCTAGTAGGGCGGCCATGAATAAGAAAATGAGTTCTCTATATGTCATTAACCCTATGGGATGAAACACCCTCCAACAAGGCCTCCACAACATGTTATCATACACATCGGTCTCTCTCTTCTTTCATGCCTTGTCCTCTAAAATCTTTCAAATTTAACTACCCTTTGAAATCTCCACAACACAATTGAATACTGAAGGAGCTCCTGGTCCAATTTCAAGGTCATGCCATGGATGTGATGCAATAGATCATTGAGTCATCGATGAAAGAATGCATTCATTCAACTCGACTCGAGGAAATCCAGAGCTTGAAACCCCATCTCCTTTTGGAGTAGACACAGCTCCACCCAATAAAAGGTCTTGGGATCACCTTTAAAGAATTGTATCCCCTTCTCGAACTGTACCGATGCTGCACAGTGGAGGAAGATCTAAATCCTTCGCTAAAGACAAAGACCTCTGAAGAAATTGACCTTACATCCATTAACAAGTCTTGGTGTAGCATAATCCACCGAGATCTTCCTGCCATCCATATTCTCCTTTCTTACATGCCATCCTTTCTGTCCCATCAGATACACTAAGCATGAGACCCCTTCCTACACGCCACCGTATCCAAAACCATAAATTCGTTCACCAACGTCGTAAGATATTTCTTGCCCACAAAGATATTTTCTAAATTAATTGCCTCACCAAACAAAGAACATGGGGTTGATACATCCATCTTATTTACTCTTTCCACCCCTCATTTCTTTTCTTTCCCAACGTTTGAGGATGAGGTCATTGCTTTCAATCCTATTCAAAAATAGATGTTCTAAAGTACATAAAAGTACACAATAAAAAATAACACATAATGATAGAAACACCAACAAGCTGATGTGCCCATCTTCCTTTCCCAATGGACCAAATAGTCCATGGCAACTACCTCTATATTGATTTTACCTTCGCTATCACCGTCAAGTCACAATACATGGTTTAATGATTTTAGCTACCTCATAAAGTAATGTCAAAAATCATTCCATGATTTTTTTAATTCAAAAGGATATTAAAAAATAATAATAATTAAAAAAAAAAAAAAAAACTTACAAAATAAACTTTTAAATGCCTTTTTTTCAAGGTTACACAAAATTTCTAGGAAAAAGATACTCGAGCTCACACGGCTGTATTTGGCGACGAGATGTGCATAGAGAAGGAAATTTGAAATCCTAAATATTTAAGAGGTACTCTTGAGAGAATGAGTACATATGTATTCAATTATCCAAATGATGGAACGATTATATATTATTTCTAATTTGATTATTTATTTATTTATACAAATAAAAATTAGTAATATCTGTTGGTATTTTAAGTCTATTGGTAAAACTAATTTAACAAACCTATCTAACTACATACAACAAATTAATCTAAATTTGATATTCAGTTCTTATGAACTCTCTAACGGAATCAAAAACCTATGATATTTACGAGATACTCTCCAAGAGAAAAGGAAATTTCAAAACGTCTCCAAAATTATTGGTGGAGATGGAAAGACGGCTAAATGGATAATATTTTCAAGGTCTAATATCAGATATGACTCTATATAAACCAAGCTTATGTACAGAACAAAAACACAGACAAAAGTTTGGTTATAGAATCTGGCAATGGCAGACCACAAGAAAGCTATAGCACTTGTTCTTGTTATTACATGTATGTCAATATGTTGTGCTCGTCCATTAGAACCTTCCATTTTCTCTCCAATTGCTAAGGTACACAGACCAGTGCATGCTGTGGAGACTAAGGGTCCCTATAAGGTAATATTAATTACAGTAATAACAATTTTATTGCAAAGTTTGATAGTCTGCACTATATCAAAACATTAATAAATGTACTTGTATTTAAGAGTGTTTTGCTAGTAATGGATGCAATTGTTGTATAAAATAGAAAGATAGTATTCACCACAGTGATAACAAATTTATTACAAAGTTTCATAGTTTGTACAACATCGAAAGATAAACTATGACCTTTGTATTGGCTTCGATCTATAATCTGACGATAGCATCAACATGATTTGTATTGGCTTTGATCTTTAATTTTTATGATAGGCCTAACCTAATTGAAGCAATGATGTTGCAGAGAGTTGAGCGGATAGAAGTGGAGATGGATGATGTTATGAAATTAGGTAAGAGGCCGCATGTTGTTTCTACTGATAGTGTTCTAGCTCCTTTGGAGCTAACTGAAGTGAAATTGGATGATGTGAAGAGTTTTTCCAAGCCAGTATTCAGTAAGTTACCAAAGGGACCTGTTCCTCCCTCTGGGCCTTCCGGTGGAGAAAGTGGACCTGTTCCTCCCTCTGGATAAATTGGAAATTTGTAGAGAACTCCGCTACTATCGCCTTCCCCTAATCACAGAATAAGCGGCTGTTTGACAAAGTTCAAATTATGCCATCAGAGCATTCATTTATTAGATCGAATGAAGTAAAGTTCAAATCATGAAAAATGTTCAAATTATAGACACTTAGCATAAATAAGTAAGAAGTTCAAATTATGGATTTCTTTGAGAAAAATCTTTCAAACCGTCTTTTCAATGAATGAGCATTAATCAATTGATCGTGACAACAACATAGGTGAGTGAAAATCAACCAAACTATTTATCTAATGACTACAATTTTTTATGTTCTTGAAGATTAAAAAAACCAATAACGTTAGGTATAGTAAAAATGATCTATATTTTTAGTAGTATTATTTAAATAATTTCTAATTATTTAATTAAATTTATTATTTTCATCTATTTAATTTTCCTTTCAATTTTGATCAAATTAACATTTCATCAATTTTATTCTTCTAATCCATTTTAATTAAATATTTTTAATTATTTAATTAAATCATTATTTTAATCTTCAATTTCACAACAGTTAAATAATTTCTATTATTTAGTTAATTCATCAGTTTAATTGCTAGATTATTAAATAATTTTTAATTATTTAATCAGGTAATATTTCCTCTACAATTAAATTAACTAACATAATTTATTTAATAATGTTTTAATTTTACTCTCTTACAAATAAATAAAATCAAATTTTTATTTATCTTCCATTTTAAAATCTAATCAATTTCATTATCCGTACAATATTAACTCATAAAACAAGTTTTTTTTACATGAACACATGTTGCATGCACATTCTTTATGTCCTCTCAATTTATCTCATCGATGGATTTATTTGTTTATTTTTCACCGTTGATCAATATCATGTGAGATTCATCTTTATTCATCACTTTTCTACAACCATGCTACATTCTTGGCTACAAGTGCACTATAGTCTTGGCTACGAGTTATCTATAGCCTTAGATATAGAAAATGAATCATGGTTGCTACGAGCCAGTGACTAATTGACTAATTTTACTAAATCATTTTGTTGCATCCAAACAACTTCCAAGCATAAAAATATCATGATTAAAACAATAGATGTTTCATTACCTTTAAAAAAGTACTATAAAAATACAATCATCTAATAAACTTCAAACATACTAAGCATTGTGATTTATAGGATGAAAAGGGTATTAAAAGAGTGTAGTTTGATATGATGTGTAGGATAAAGTAAGAGATAAAAATCATCAAATAGAGATAATTATAGGGCTCATCAGAAGGAAAACATAATAAACAAGTTGTTTAGGAACCAAATATAAGGAGAATGAGATTTTAATATTAGGGATTCAATTATAAAAGTTGAGGGAGCATGACAAAAAAGGGGTTGCTAGAAAAGAGCAAGATGCCATGTGTGAATAGAAGATCTTCTAAAAAGTTGAGTACAAAGGAGTTAAGGTGGGATAGCTGATGAAGTGCCAACTATAAGTATATTGTGATCCATGAGGATGATGAAGCACCATTTAGGTAGTTACTATACACGGAGTTGATCTACAAAGAATGTTTGAATAGTATGGAGACCAAATTTCAAGCTGACTTTAGTCTAGGAGGGTATTAAAGGGGGCTACAAAGAAGGTCTAAGTTTTTATACCTTTAATAGGTGATAAGAAAAAATATTGAAATGTGAGGGAAATGGCCTCCTATGTGGGGACTATAAGTGTAAAATCCTAGGAGATTGTATAAAAGTATATAAAAAAGGGCATTGTCCCCTATAAAATATAACCTTGTAATTTCCTTATATGAATAAAATAAAAAAGCATTCATTTGTTCATTACTCAAGTTACAAATCTCACAATGTTTTATTTTGAGTGTGGGTGAGAATTCATAGGCCACAAGATCATCCTCCCCCTAAATGGAGGCCCTGATCATAAGATCTAAACAATTTGTGGTATTAGATCTAGGTTAGGCATATATGAAGGCAAGTTGAGAGTGGCTTAAATGTAAGATAATAGGAGTGAAACTTGTAATAGTATATATTAAAAAAATAGTTCTTATATTGGATTGAAAAAGGAGGCTACAATAGTGGTTAGCCAAGGGAAATTTCATGTGGTGGAAATTCTTAGAAGAAGAGTTGTAGAGGGAGAAACTCTAAGTAGGGAAAGGTAGGGAATAATGATGAAGTGATGAGGCAAGTAGGTTATAGAGGAAGGAGAAAGGTGGATCAAGAGGAGACATGGGAAGAAGATCCATGAGGTGAAGAGAATTAAGACATGTCTAGAAAGAAGCTTGAAGGAGAAGAGATTCACATAATCATAAATTCAATGTAGTCATGTGTGGTGGTGGATAGTGAAAGGAAAGTGTCAACAAATTACTAAGCATGGAGGTAGAGTGGTAGAAAAGCCAAACCCAAAGGTAATTGGAAAAATTTTGAACCAAAATGAGGTAGTTTAGTAGAGTTTCAATATTGAGGAAGCTAGGAAAAATCATTGAACTTGGATGCTATCATGAAAAAGGCTAAAGGAATGTATCTTCCAACAAAGACTATTGGGTAGAAGGTGAAGGAGTGGAGAGAGGGAATGATCTCCATCAAGGTGTAATTAGGACAAAAAGTTTAAGGAGCGTATAATGTTGTGCAAGGACTGAATAAATTGCACAACTATGCACCAAATGAAACTCGTAGACCTATGGAGGGTAGATCCAAAGATAATGAAACTATGAATAAGTGTAGTAGAAGGTAGAAGAAGTCAAAGTGTAGCTAGGATGGTTGCAATAGATAAATATTTTATGGTGGAAGAGGAGTGGGTAAGAGGAAAAAAAATACCTACATAGGTTGGGAGCATTTGTGATGAAGAGTTTGATTTATCACATGAGGATTAAGTGTGAAGAATGCCATCAACTCTAAGTGTAATAGGAATAAATGAATATATGGGAAAAGAGTTGGGAGGACACATTGGGGATTGGCCATGACCCACAAACCACATGAGGAATTCTATTCCTCATGTCAAAAGACTTTATTGTATAGAGTAGGTAGTAGCGAATGCATTCAGTGGATGAGGGAGCACACATGAAAATAAGGAAGACATGAAAGAGGGTCCTTAATGGTGCACCTGTGAGACTCAAGATAGTCTCTAGGTGAAGTACATCAAAAATGAGATATGCAAAGAGTGAAGGAGGCTAGAGGAAAAGACACACCTAGTGATGATAGTAGAAGTGCACTCAAAGAAAAGCCTTACATGTTAGTGTTATGTCAAAAAATGTCCCCTTGGGGGCTTTTCCCTCTTAAGGTTTAGATCTCAGGTTCTATTATTACATTTAGAGAATATTGCATTTTATTTCTGACTCACAATGAGGAAACCCTGAAGTCTTATGGAAAATAGGACCTAAGGGATCACATTTTGATGGATCTTGAAAAAAAATGGCAAGGTGGACTAGGGCAGTAGCACCCAATCCTACCCTATTTTGGGTCTACCCTAATTTAAAATGTTAGTCTAGTGACTATTATTTGTTTCCTATGCTGACATCCAAAGTTTGAATTATGAAATTCTTAGTGCGAATCTTTGTAGGTGCATATATAAGCATGATCAGGTTTCATTTGTAAACTAGGTGGATTTGATGTATACTTGTGATCCTAAAGCATTCAAAATATTCATTGTGTTGCAGAGTAGAGCATTGTTATTGTGTTTGTGTTTTGTAGATTTGACATCCATCTCCTCACTACATGAAGAGCATCTTCCTTCAAATAGATCTTCACTATAAGGTGATATCTATTATGTTTTCAATCATTTATCATTTGGAGTTTTTCCTCTATCCCGTTGGGATATGCACTCTTATTTGATAACGGTGTTTGGAAGACTTGAATGTCTCTGGTGGTTGACTGAGGTAAGCCTCTAAACGCCACAACCCCCTTCCACACTACTTGTGATTGCAGGTTACAGGTGTCACATCTGGAAGAAGTAGAATTGTAGTGAAGGTTAACAGACATCAAGGATTCAATATTTAAAAAGAAGTTGAAGATTCGAGCTTTCCCTACACTAGGGCCCTAGTCTTAATTGTTGGCAAGAGACACTGCTTCACATGACAGGTGTTGTCATTGATGGCAACTAAGACTATTCCACTCATCCGCATAACATAATTTGTTCATACCACAAGTCAGAATCATAATTTATCTATGTCTGGGTAGCTAGAAACAGAGCATGTGATAGGGTTTGCTATCTTGGTCTGGATCTCTCCAGTGGTAAATTAGAGTATGCTGCAGATTTGAAGGAGTCATAAGGATTGTCAGGGCAATCTAAATCTAGAATTTTAACCTCCGATGATGAAGGATTCAAAAGTTATTTGTATCTGAGTATAGGGTTATCGTATGGTAGTGCAGACAGTAAAAGAACAGGCCAACCTTGTAATTGATCTTCATTTCAGATAAATGGAAGTTGTCAGTTCGATGATTTGTGATGATCAGTGATAGTGGCTAACATGATTGATGATTTGTGAATGCAATTTTTGATCCATGTTACAAGTTATACATGGATTCAACTGATAGAGCAGAGTCTTCAACAAAGTTGTAAGTGTTCTTGAAGTTGATTGAAAAGTGATTGAATATCATGATATATATATATATATATATATATATATATAGCCAATGGATTTAAGTGATTTGGGTGTGTGTTTGATGTGCCTATGGAGTAAGTGTGAAAAAGGTAGAGATCTAAGGTTCAAATGATAGCTGAGTACTAAATAGGGCAGAGTGAAAATGAAATGTGTAAGATCAGTATTTTTTGCTTAACTAAAACTTAATTCTTGCATTAGTAGATGTTATTCATCAGTTCAAACTTCTTGTTATCCTCTTGTAATCATCTCTGTAGGCAGTGACCCTCTATTGAGTAGTGAGCTCTGGGAAGTAAGCCCGAATACATGTGCATTCCCATTTGTAAAAATACTTTTAACAGAGTATTAATCTATGTGGGTTAACCCCCACTGAGGTTTTCCCCTTAACTAGGTTTCCATGTTAAAAAGCTTGGTGTTAAGTGTGTTATTGTGTTGCTGCTCACATGTTTATGATTCTTGTTTTTCATGGTTAAATTATTGATTTATTGTTAATTGGTAAAAGAAAGAATTAACTACACAAAGTATTAAAGTTTTGAGACAACTGATTCACCCCCCCTCTTATTTGTCTACCCTAATTCCAACAATTGGTATCAAAGCAAGGTTCCTTGAAAGAAGCCTAACAACTTGAGGAAAGATATTGGAAGGAGTTTCAATGGGTTCACTCAAAGATCAACTTTAGTTGGCCCTAGAAGATCTTGATCAGTCTAAAGCAGAAGTAACTAATCTGAAAGATGAGCTTAAAGATGTTGATAATAGAATTGAAATGTTAAAAGATAAATTAAAGAAATCTATGGAAAAGAGAATGGAGCTACTTCTACAATTATCCAGTTTAACTGAAGAAAATGGCATGAATGAAGCTTTGGAAGAAAAGACAAAGGAGTGTGAGAAGATGTCAAAAGAAGTTGTTGTTCTGAAAGTTGAGATGGAATCTAGGGTGATGAGGCTAACCAAAGAAATTGAGCAAAGAAAGAAGACTGAAAAAGAATTGAATCAAACTCTAGAAGAAAGAGCTGAAGAATGTTGCAGAATGGACAAAATAATTGGCCACCTTAAATATGATCTACAAGAATACAAATATAATGAGGAAGAACTTGAAAGGCATATTGTCATTCTCAGACATGACCTAGAAGTTGCAAATGAATACAAAGAGAAGTTTAAGATAAGTTTAGCCAAACTTAAAGTGTTGCTTGAGAGTCAAAAGAACATTGATGATAAGCATGGTCTTGGGTATGAGAAAGGTGAAAGGTCTAGCTCTGGACAAAGAAATTATCAATCAAGAAATGGGAGAAACAGACCTAGAAGACCTCCAGTAAGACATCCTAATGCTCAAAGGTATCCATCTTTCAATGGATATTGCTTCAAATGTAATAAATGCAATCATAGACCTAACCAATGTAGAAGTCAAGTGAATCAAAACTCATCATATTTTTTGGTCAATACTTTAATTGCAAGAGGATAGGTCATAAGGCTAAGGAATGTAGAAATGGATCAATGAAATCTCCTAAGAACAAGAAAGTGTTCAATGGAAGATGCTTTACATGCAACAAGATTGGGCATATTACAATGCATTGTAGATCCAAACCTGCTCCAACTAGTGATTGTTAGAAAAATAAGATTGTGTGCTTCAACTGCAATAAATCTGGTCATATTGGAAGATTTTATAGAAGAAGGAACATTGGAAAGGGAGGTCTGATAAATAGAAAACTAGATGAGAAGAAACAAGACAAAGACAAAGGCAAAGTTGATGTGAATTAAATCCAGAATGAAATGAACAAGAAATAGGTGAAGAAAGGTAAAATTAATACTGGTAATGGATCCGCACTAGAATCTAGTGTTGGTAATTCTTCCAAGAATTAAATTGGGAGCTCTGGCTTAGGGGGAGTTGCATTGAAAATCAAATTTCCCCTTCCAGTAAGAGAGTGCATGGATCTGGCACAATTAGAAAATATATTTTGGATTGTTTCAGATCATCTAGAAGGATTTTTGGAAGAAAATAAGTGGATGTGGAAAATTGCAGAGTGATTCATGAGAAATTGCTTAAGAAACAGAGTAACCAGATGTGTTAGGGCAAAGCATTTATTACAAAGACAAATTAGGTTTTGCAAAGTATAAAAGGTTCTTCATTCTTCATTTAGATCACTTTACATTGGAAGAAAGAAAGAAGAAAAGAAGTGAATGAGTTTTGAATTGTGAATTTTCAAGAGTTAAAAGTGCGAAAAGGATTTTTGAGCAAAACCCTAGCCTGTGGAACAAGGTATTTCTGTTTTCTATCAAATCTATTAAATTTTCAATCTCTACAAATGGCTACACCTCTTATTGTTCACATCACTGAAAGGCCCCTCCCAAAGTTTAAAAAGCATCCCCAAATCTATCGAAGTTAAACCATTAGGTGCATTTTCTGGTGTTCCATATGGAGTTTTGCATGTTAAAGATATTAGGTCATACATTCATTGCCATGTAGAAGAGTTTGAGAATCTGAGACTACTTAAATTGTTTGAAAACCATCTAAAGGATGAGAATTATCAACTGAAACTAGAATTGGAAACCCTGGAAAGCAAACATTTCCTTCGAGTGATCAAATTTCTAATGTTCGATGAAATTGAATGGGTTCGATATGTGTTAAGTCAGATGCATGATGAATTTATATGGCTTCTAAAACCATTCAAGATCACCAAAGATGTTATCACAATTGTGACTGGGTTGAATTCAACTAGTGGATTACCCACGTTAAAATATGTGAAAACCCAAACTGTTGCCAATACAACCGGTGCGAAGTTTGATAAGAGAACAATGACCATTAATGAAATTATAGAACTAGATGTCAAGTTTGCATCCATAGTGATTGGCTACAAGGTCTACCACTCTAGAATTGCAATATATGTAGCCTATCAAATGTTGAAGGAGAATGTTGATTATGACCTATGTGAGCTAGTACAAAATCAGTTGATTGAGAATCTGAGTAAAATAAAGAAAGATAAGAAAAATACCTTCAAGTATGGTTCCTTGATTATATGTTTGTTCTTCTATTTTATGAATGAAGTTCCTAGAGTTTCAGATGTGCACTAGACAAATGACAGGCTAGTAACATGGCAAATAAGAGATCACCTACTCAGCCTTAGTGGTTCCCAAGCTTAGAAGACAACTATTTGGGGTTACTTCAAAAACTTTTAGAGTATGATGCATGCAAGAGAGACAATCCCTAAGTTAGTTGTGGAAAAATATGAGAATGAAATATGCTTTATGGTTGACACTGATCAGTGCCTGATGGAGGTTGTGAAACCTAGAATGGATAATGCCTAGGGGATATGAGGTTGAAGAGAGGAGTTTCGACATGTATGCTCAACATCTTTTGAGAAAATCAGAAGAAACCTCTGTGGAAAGGTTTGCAACATATAAGGAACTAAGTGTAAAATTGCATGTGGAGCTCAAATAGCTAGAGACCAAAAGAAAAGTGCAGAAGCAATTTGAGATGTATGCTGAGAGTATTGGCATCATAAAAGAAATTGTAATAAAGAATAGAGAAAGGATTGAAGAGATGAAGAGAAGAACTGAGAAAGCTTCAAAAGAAAGGGTAAAAAGAGAGCCAACAACTGTTCTGGAAGTCCCACCTAGCTCTTCAAGAAAAACAAGAAGCTCTGCAACTATCTTTGATCAATCCAAGTCTATTCCCACTAAGACACCAGAAGCCACACCATCTGGTGAAGGAGGAAAAACAAAGAAAACCAAGCCCACAAGAACCTACAAGAGCACAAAAGATGATGATGAGATAGATATAGATGAAGAAGTTAAGGAGATGAGATCCAAGAAAGCTATGACTTCAAAGGCTTATGAGGACTAGCCTTCAGGAAGCAAAAAGGGAAGTAAAAAGAAAGAAACTTGTAAGGTTTCTATGATAGTTGATGAAATTGTAAAAACAATTATTGTTCATGGAAATCTAAGGCCTTTCAAATATTATTATGATAATTTTGATCAAGAAAATAAGAAAATTTTGGAAGATGCCACCATCAGGTACTTGAATATATTTGATAGAGCTCTACTGGAAATTTTACAAGAACTTCCTAAAAGTTTAAGGAAAATACTAGAGATGAGGAAGGAAGTAGCCAAGGCTAAAGATCTAGAACTTAGAGAATATGTCCTCTCCACTTTGTGTCTAGTAATGTCCAAAAAGGAAGTAGATAAAATACTCAAGGAAGTAAAAGATGATTTTAGAAGCAAGAAAAGGATGAACAAACTAATGCTTGGGGAAAATGAGCAAATTGCAAAAGAAACAGAGGAAATTTGGAGGAAGGCCCTGGAAGATAAATATTATGTTGTCTCTGAGGAACAAGTTGAGGAAGGCAGTCCTACAAGTCTGGAACTAGAAACCTCAAAAGAAGAAACTAGAAAAGGAAATGATGACCAAGATGATACTCTAGATCCTCTGGAGCAAACCTATGAGGAGACAGATAATGGGATTGATTAATCAATTCCAAATGTTGAAAAAATAAACATCAATGAGCAACAAATTGAAGTTGATGGCTCCTCTATTCTAGAAGAGGAGAAAATAAACAAACAAGACATAGATATCGTGGACAAAACTGATGATGCAGAAGATACTCTAACTCCACCTAATCAATCTAGAAAAGAAGATAATATTGCTACTACACAAAGCCCTCTAGAATAGGTACCAAGTGGTGAAGACAAAGAAAAGATTCCCCCTGCAGATGATATAGAAAAAGGTGAAGTAGAGGAAGAGAAAGAAGATGGTGCAAATGTTAATGCATCCACACAAAAAAATCCAATGCTGAGAAATCTCAAGGAAAGGAAGGTGTTTCAGGAATTGTAGCAAGAGACACTACAGATGCAGTAAAATTTCTCCTAAGTAAAGAAATGCTTGAGTTCGATGAACCAAAGCTGTTTGAAGGACCGATCAATCTATATTCTCTCTCTTTGGTTCAAGTAATGAAGATAGCATCTTTCACACAAGCCAAGGTAAGAGAAAAGATGTTGAAATCTCACATTGAGGATAGTGAACTGCTAGGCCTACCTTGCAACCAGAGTATTGGAAAAGATAATGCGAACCTTCCAAAAGAATCCATCTAACTCTCCCTCTGGACATCTAAAGAATCTTGTAAATTTTGTAAGTACACATTTTGAGTCTTTTAAGAAGTCTGCAGAGACTAAAGTCAGGAATGAATTTTTGGATAAGAAAGTTAGTGAAATAAGGAACCTAATAGAGAATGATAGGATGTTACTTGGTATTAGTATAAACAATATTCAAAATGCTCTAAGTGATGGAGGTGATATATACAAATTTTGCCTATCTTTGCCCAAAGTCAGTGAGGATATTGAGAAGAAGATAAAGAAGCAAGAACAAAAATTGTCAAATCTATCTCAAAATTTTGATCCTCTAATAGTTTTTCCTATAAGTCAGGAATGTCAAGTAATCAGCTTGACTGATGAAATAAAGAAACTTGTTAAAGAAAAAGGAAATATTGTGAAGAGAATGTGTGAGCTTCAAGGATTGATTGCCCCCAAGTTAGAAACAATGTTTAATGCATTATCAGAAGCTCAAACTACAGTTTAGACAAGTGATCCTTTAGATCTGACAAAGGCAGAAGCATACACATTTCTACTGAGTGGACACATCTCAATTTTGGATGGCATGAAAAGAAGTTGGGCCTCTGAACTTGAGCAATTGAAAAGTAGTTTTGTAGATATTCTCAAGTTCATGTAAATATAACTTAATGATTGGGTGTACATATGCAACATTGTATACACAATTTTTGAGAATTTTGGCTTGCGGACCCCATCCTTGGCCATTCATATCAAAGGGGGAGTGAAGAAGAGTGAAAAATGAGGAATCCAGAAAAGGGGGAGCTCTGGAATCAGTGGAGAACATAAAAGTATAGAGTAACAGGGAGTAACACTTAGTCATTTTTAACTAAGTGTTGCCATTAATGCCAAAGGGGGTGATTGTTGTCAAGAGATACTACTTCATATGACAGGTGTTGTCATTGATGGAAACTAAGACTCTTACACTCATCCGTATAACATAATTTGTTCATACCAGAAGTGAGAATCATAATTTATCTAAGTCTGGGTAGCCAGAAACAAAGCATGTGACAAGGTCCAGTATCTTGGTCTAGATCTCTCCAGTGGTAAATAAGAGTATGATGTGGATCTGAAGGAGTCATAAGGATTGTTAGGTCAATCTAAATCTAAAATTTTGACCTCTGGTGATGAAGGAATTCAAAATTTATTTGCATCTGAGTATGGGGTTATAGTTTGAGAGTGTAGACAGCAGAAGAACAAGCCAACCTTGTAATTAATCTTCATTCTGGGTAAATGGAAGTTGTCAGTTGGATGATTTGTGATGACCAATGATAGTGGCTGACATGATTGATGATTTGTGAATGCAAGTTTTGATCCATGTTACAAGTTATGCATTGATTTAGTTGATAGAGCAGAGTCTTCAACAAAGTTCTAAGTGTTGTTGAAGCCAACTAAAAAGTGATTGAATCTCATAATGCGGATATATATAGCCAATGGATTTAAGTGACTTGGGTGTGTGTGTGATGCTTCTATGGAGTAAGTGTGTAAAGGGAAAAGATCTAAGGTTTGAATGATAGCAGAGCAGTAAACAGGGCAAAGTGAAGATGAAATGTGTAAGATCAATATTTTGAACTTAACTCGAACTAAATTCTTGCATTAGTAGATGTTATTCATCAGTTCAAACTTCTTGTTATCCTCTTGTAATCATCTTTGTAGGCAATGGGCCTCTATTGAGAAATGAGCTCTAGGAAGTAATCCCAAATGCATGTGGATTCCCATTTGTAAAATACTTTTAACAGAGTATTAATCTTTGTGGGTTAATCCCCACTGTGGTTTTTCCCTTAACTGGGTTTCCACGTTAAAAATCTTGGTGTTAATTGTGTTATTGTGTTGTTTCTCATATGTTTATGATTTTTGTTTTTCATGGTTAAATTACTGATCTATTGTTAAGTGGTAAAAGAAAGAATTAACTGCATAAAGTATTAAAGTTTTTAGACAATTTATTCACTCCCCCTCTTAGTTGTTTGCCCTAATTCCAACACCCGTGTCCTCTACAATTGAATTCCCAAAAATGGAAGTTGCTGTGTAGATCAATGTCAGAAGGAGATTAGAAATCTGCAAAGGAATAGATACCTTGGACTTGGGTGCTAGTCCCCATGTCCCCAACTTCTCCACCTTCCAAACATTGAAAAACAGTGAGTTAAATATCTCTGTCTAAAAGGATTTGTTGTGATTTCGATAATTTGCTTACTATTTTGCTTAATTAAGGTTTTGAAAGCATTTGAGCATTAGATAGAGATATTGCTTGACACATCCAAGATTCCACATCTTCCCATGGGGCAGCCCAACCTGATAGGTGAACCCTCTTGCATAAATTGGAGGTTCAACTCGGTTAATAGGCCCTTGAAATGTTTGTAGGGAAATGAGGATTCTTCGTAAACCCTTAAAACCACACATTTCACATCATACTCACACCCCCCTTTTCTTCTACTAAACAGTTGGAAATAAATCAAAAAGATGAAAGGAAGGACTAATGAATTTTAGGAAGAGGTATAGTTGACCAACTAGGATACATGAAAAGAAGTGTTGATATGAGGTAGTAAAAAATGTGGGAGGAATTCAAATAGGGGTTGTGATATAGAAGCATGGATTCATGATAGACATACACAAGGGGTGTAAAATAGAAGGAAGGATATGATGAAGAGGGATTCATAAGTGCATTGAGGAGTGGAAGAGAAGGAGATTGGTTAGGAAGCCAAAGGAGTCATGTTAAGTGTTAATAGAAATGGTGATTTGAGGTAGTTTGGCTAATCTATTAAATTAGATGTAGTTAAATAAGTGTTGACCTTTGGTACAATTTGACAAATCATTAGACCTAGAGGAAAACAAATGGATTATAAAACCCTTGAGGTATTTAAACATATGGAATGGGATTTCTTAGACAAAGCGTGATGATAGAATCCTCAATTTTAGGCATTGACACGAAGACAAGTTATTTAGAGGAGAGATAAAATAAAATTGGATCTAACAAAGAGGGATTGTATTGTGTTGGGAAAAGCCCACACTAAGGTAGAGGAAGCTCAAGGATATGGAACTAAGAAAAAGAGCCCAAGAAGAGCATATAAGGAGACTTATTTCTTTTGCTACCTAGGGAGTTTGATGCAGAATCATACTAGGTTAAAGTGGGCTAATCATAGTTGAAAATTGAAGTGGCCAAGGAGAAGAAGAGTGTAGTATTGGAAAAGGTGTGTCAACCATGCATCCTAATGTTCTATATTTAGTTATTTGTTATATTTATTTATTGTTTTGGTCTCACATGGGAAAAAGGGAATCCCACATTGAGGTGGAACTTTTGGCCATGTGTTGGATACTTTATAATCTATGTAAGAAGTTATAAGAGGATCTATTGCCATTATGGAATTGTTAGATGTGAGGCTTAGATATGATAAATTATATGACATATGTAAGAGCATGATTATAAGGAGTTACATGGTAGACTTAACTTTTGACCAACTCTATAATGCATACAATGAAATATCTTAATAAATATTTGAATGGGGATAATGAAATCAAAATGAAGTGCCCAAATTGGTGAGCTGACTATGACAAATTATGACAACATAAGAGAATCTTCTAATTGTAGCATGCTGACTCATCATGAGAGTTGGGCATTGGAATTTCTCATGGGGATTTGGTTTCCATTTTAAACTAATAATATCCCATGGTTTAATGGTTTACCATTTTCGGTTCCTAGATTTGTATCCTCAATATATTGTTTCGTAGGATAGAGATGTTACATGATCTAATTTTGAAGCAGGTTATGCGATTAAAATTTCTCTAGACTTGTGTTGGTTGTTCTCCTATGAAGGCTTGATCCTGTTGATATATTGTTACTACATTGGTATTATGGATACATCGGTTCAAGATATGGAGGCTAGGTATTTTCTTGAAAGTGATTTTCTAGGATAAACTTTATGTCATTATGACCTATAATCCATTATATGTATATTTTATTTTGAAATTGTTACATCATATTTTCCATGCATTTCTCTCATTGATTAGTATAGCGAGTGTTTCTATTATCAACTTCGTTTCATTTAATATTAAAGGCTTATCATCTCTATTTGCTAGGTGCTAGAAAAAGGATTTTTTGAACTAATCTTGTTTTGAGTGGGATCCATGCACAAAAGATCTTTATTTTTAGTGAAAACAAAAGTACATGATAGTTGGAGATGTAATAGTTTAACAACATAAATGTTGAGCTATGGAAGATAAAAATGAAGAATTAGTTGATAGATAAAGATCTATAGTTAGCAATATTTAGAAGTAAACATGTAGGTACATCAAGAATGAAGACTTGGTCGTGTTAGATAAAAAAGTCAAAAGCCTCATCCAACTTTGTTTAGAAGATTTAGTGCTCTTGAATGTTGTAGAAAAATCCACCATTACAATCTAGTTATAATTTGTCAATGTCAAGATAGAAGAAGATTAATTCGTGGTCCTATTATGTTCTTTTCCAATGTCATGGGACAATTTGGTCATGGCCATTGAAAGTACTACTTCAAAGCTTGTGTTTGATAAGGTAGTGGCTTCTCTTCGCTCAAAAGAGATGAGGCAGAAATCTTATTAGTTTTAAAGGAAGTATTGGTTACTTTTGGATAGTCAAAGGAAAAATGCAAGAAGGCCAAGATAAAGGACAAAAGAAAATCTAAGTCTTGGTGGAGATCTAAGTGTCATGGTAAATCAAAGGTAAAATTTGGAACTCTGGTAAGAAAGACCACATCAAAAGGAATTGCAAGGAGAAGAAGAAAGAATACAATGAGATAGATGATGACTTATATTATAGAGCTTCTTAGGATGAATCAAATGTATTTTTTGTTGATGTCCACTAGCTTACCGATGGAGAGACATCCATTGGCTTGAACCAAAATCCTCATTATAGTATCATACTAGCACATTGAAGCCCACATCTAAACACAACTTTACATTCAACCCCTTGGCCAATTTTGTCACTACTCAATAAAGCCTGCACACATTTTCACCTAATCCATGGAAATGCCCAAGTTGGTAGTTGAAAAAATCTTCTACCTCACTATTAGTACCCCTTACATAATCATGTAAGAGATATATATCAGTAGCCATGGAGAGTAAAGATGCTGACTCAAGGATTGAGCAACATCAAATATTTTTCTTCTGCCCACTAACTACTTGAGATCAAGAAGAAGTTTGGCTATTATTGCTCTAATACAAACACGTGTATCGTTTATGTTCTTGGCTAATTACCAGATCAACATTACCCAAAATCTCAAGTCAGGATTAGCAATATCTTTCTCTAGGTATGCTACAAAATTCCCAATGATATCTTCTACAACAATTCTCTCCTTATTCCTTCTCCCACCAACATTGGGGCTTATCTTATTTACTATTTCCACGCCTCGTTGCTTTTCTTTCCCAATGTTTGAGGATGAGGTCATTGCTTTCAATCCTATTCGAAAATAGATGTTCTAATGTGCATAAAAGTATACAATAAAAAATAACACATAATGAGAGAAACACCAACAAGCTTATGTGGCCATCTTCCCTTCCCAATGGACCAAATAATCTGTGGCAAATACCTCTATATTGATTTAACCTTCCCTATCACCATCAAGTAGCAATACATGGTTTAATGATTTTGGCTACCTCATAAAGTAATGTCCAAAATCATTCCATATTTTTTTTAATTCAAAAGGATATTAAAATAATAATAATAATAATCCAAAAAAAACCAAACTTAGAAAGTAAAAATTTAAATTTCTTTTTTCAAGATTACACAAAATTTCTAGGAAAAAGATACTGGAGCTCACACCGTTGTATTTGGTGACGAGATGTGCATAGAGAAAGAAATTTGAAATCCTTAATATTTAAGAGGTACTCCTAAGAGAATGAGTACATATGTTATTCAATTATCCAAATGATGGAACGATTATATGTTATTTCTCATTTGATTATTTATTTATTTATACAAATAAAATTTAGTAATATCTGTTGCTCTTTTAAGTATATTGGTAAAAGTAATTTAACAAACCTATCTAACTACATACAACAAATTAATCTAAATTTGATATTCAATTTTTATCAATTCTCTAACGGAAGAAGCAAATTCAAAAACCTATCATATTTAAGTGATACTCTCCAAGAGAAAAGGAAATTTCATAAAGTATCCAAAATTATTGGTGATGGAAAGAGGCTGAAATGGATAATATCTTCAAGGTCTAATATCGGATATGATTCTATATAAACCAAACTTATGTACAGAACAAAAACACAGACAAAAGTTTGGATATAGAATCTAGCAACAACAGACCACAAGAAAGCTATAGCACTTGTTCTTGTTATTACATGTATGTGAATATGTTGTGCTCGTCCATTAGAACCTTCCATTCTCTCTCCAATTGCTAAGATACACAGACCAGTGCATGCTGTGGAGACTAAGGATCCATATAAGGTAATATTAATTACAGTAATAACAATTTTATTGCAAAGTTTGATAGTCTGCACTATATCAAAACATTAATAAATGTCCTTGTATTTAAGAGTGTTTTGCTAGTAATGGATGCAATTGTTGTATAAAATAGAAAAGATAGTATTCACCACAGTGATAAACAAATTTATTATAAAGTTTCATAGTTTGCACCACATCAAAAGATAAACATATGACCTTTGTATTGGCTTCGATCTATTTCCTGACGATAGCATCAACATGATTTGTATTGGCTTTGATCTTTAATTTTGATGATAGGCCTAACCTAATTAAAGAAATGATGTTGCAGAGAGTTGAGCGGATAGAAGTGAGATGGATGGTGTTATGAAATTAGGTAAGAGGCCGCATGTTGTTTCTACTAATAGTGTTCCAGCTCCTTTGGAGGTAACTAAAGTGATGTTGAATGATGTGAAGAGTTTTTCCAAGCCAGTATTCAGTAAGTTACGAAAGGGACCTGTTCCTTCCTCTAGGCCTTCCGGTGGAGAAAGTGGAGTTGTTCCTCCCTTGGGCCTTCAGGTGGAAAAATTGGATAAATTGGAAATCTATAGAGAACTGCGCTCCTATCGCCTTCCCCTATTCACAGAATAAGCGACTGTTTGACAAAGTTCAAATTATGCCAAGAGTGTTAGGAGATAAAGCCCAACCGACATATTAATTTCCCCCCAATTCTTTGACTATTCACATTCTTGTTTGGTATATAATGAAGCATTATATATGCTGGTTATTTCATTGTAAAAATCATTTTTTAACAATAATAAATTCCTCTGTTTAGTGTGGATGTAGCCAAATTTGTTGAACCACAATAAATTTAGTGTCTCATTTTGTTTATTTGTTTATGCTCTGTTTCATACTCTATTTTTTTTGTAATTCTAGTTTGCTCTTCTATCCTCTACAATTGGTATCAGAGTTGTATGGTGATGGTATAGCTGATTGCGAAAATCAGTGGTGGATTTTGAGTCATGGAGGAACCGAAGATTGAGAAATTCTCCGATCAGAATTTTGGTCTATGGAAGGTGTAAATGTAGTCTTTGCTGTCAAAACAAGACCTCTCACTCGTGCTTGATGGGAAAGTGAAGAAGCCAAGTTCGATGACAGATAAAGAGTGGGACAAGATGGATAAGAAGGCAAGAGCTACAATTTTCCTCTCACTGTCCAGCAATGTATTGTTTAATACTTCAATGGAGAAGACTTCAAAGGAGTTGTGGGATAAACTTTCTAAAATATATGAGATGGCTTCAACATCGAATAAGGTATTCATTATGAAAAAGCTTTATAACCTAAAAATGAAAGAAGGTCAAATCATGTCAAGCCATTTGAATGAGTTTAATACCTTAGTTACCTAATTGACTTGAGTGGGTATAAAACTGGATGATGAAATTAAAGTAATCTTGCTGCTATGTTCTCTACCCAATAGCTGGGAAGGTCTCGTGATGGCCGTGAGCACTTCAGTTGCAGCAAAAACTAAATTAGTTTTTGATGACGTAGTAGCTACACTCCTCAACAAAGATATGTGTAGAAATAACCATGAAACTACTTCTGGTGAAACCTTAACTACTGTTAGTAGAGGAAGGCCTCAGAATAGAGGCAAAGACAATAATAGAAGAAGATCAAAATCAGCAAATTGGTCAAAATCCAGAGGTAGAGTTGGCAACTGTTGGTTTTGTAGTAAGCCCGGTCACACAAAAAAATTTGTTATTCCTATAAGAAGGCACAAGAGAAGGTTAAAGACAGCGAGGTTAATGTTGTTTATGACAAGGATGATAGTGTTTTGGTTTTATCCGTAGGTGAAATCACTTCAGATTTGTGGGTTCTAGATTTGGGTGCATCTTTTCATGCCACCTCTTGTATTGATGCCTTCTCAAATTATCAAGGAGGACAGTTCGGGATAGTCTATTTGGGGAATAACAATTCATTAGAAATCATTGCTAAAGGTGATGTTCTCCTACAATCCAAGAATGGAAGCAAATGGCCTTTGTAAGATGTTAGACACGTTCCAAAACTTAAAAAGAATCTGATTTCTATAACCCAACTTTTTTCACAAGGCTGCAATACTACCTTCTATCCAGGTGCATGGAAGGTTACTAAAGGTGCCCTGCAAATTGCCAAAGGAAATAGAGAGGGCAGTTTATATGTTTTTGAAAATACTCTCAAGTGGGAGCTGCTATGATAGTAACAGACAGTGAAACTGAGCTTTGGCACCAACGGCTTGGACATATGAGCAAGAAAGGTCTTGAAGTGATGATCAAAACAGAACAATTACTGGGATTGAAATCTGTGGATTTGAATTTTTGCCAACATTGTCTTTATGACAAGTAGAAGTAGATCAGCTTCATGAAGATGGGTCATGAGAAGAACACCTCACCTTCAGAGCTTGTTTATTCGTATGTTTTTGGGCCAACCGAGGTAACTTCTCTTGGAGGTTCTAATTATTTTTTGACTTTCCTTGATGACAAAACTAGGAAAGTTTGGATTTTTATGCTTAATAGAAAATCTGAAGTGTTTAGTAAATTCAAAATTTTTAAAGCTCTAGTTTAAAATTAGAGTGGGCATAATATCAAGTGTTTGCAAATGGATAATGGCAATGAATTTTGTTCACTAGAGTTTGATAATTTTTGTGTTGAAAATGGTATTCAAAGAAACAAAATTGTTCCCTTTACATCGAAAGAAAATGGGGCTACAGAGAGGTTAAATAGAATGATTTTGGAAAAAGCACGATGTATGCTTTCCAATGTTGGACTGGGAAAATAATTCTAGGTAGAAGCTTGCAAGACAATGGTTTATCTCATTAATCGAGCTCATTCATCTTGGTAAAATCTTGACATTCACAAGGAAAGGGGGTTGGGTAAACGTATTTCTTATAATCATCTACGGGTGTTTCGATGTGAAGCGTTTGCTCTTATTCCTCAAGAGAAATGATCCAAATTGGATCCAAATCATAGAAGTGTATTTTTGTTGGGTATGGCAAGGATTAGTATGGATTTAGGCTATAGGATCCCATTGCCAAAAAGACCACTCGCAGTTGTAATGTCATCTTCAATGAAGAATTTTTCCCAGGTTTGCAAAAAGAAAATACATCTTCAAAAGATTATGTATCAGTTGATTTGTTTGATAATAGACATAATATGGTTCATAAATAGGGAAATACTTCCTCTATTAGTTTCTGGCCTTCTTGTATTTTTGTGCAGCCTCCTACCACTTACTTGTTGCCTCCTCACACCTCCACACAGCCTTTAATTGGCTCCCAGACCCTTTCTTATTTGACACAACCATCTGTGGAGTCAACGCACCCTCCTTTCGATAGATCACTACCTTTATTTGAATTGCGGCCTTTATTTGCCCACTCGCAGTCCTCAATGGTATCATCAATGCCTCCTCTTACACAAACACAGCTCTCACAATCTCTAATGTTGCCTCCTAATATTCATATGCAACCTATTTTGGTTGATACGCTCCCTCTAGTAAACTCATCACAACCTTTAGTAACTAGAAGTAATATGCAACATTCACAAAATATCACGCAATCTTTATTGTTGCCTAAAGAGAGTCTTAGACCTCTAGCTACTAGTCAAATGTAGTCTATGCTACCCTCCCAAAATGCCATGCAACCTCCTTCTTACATATATGCCGCTTCCTCAAATACACTTGCTACCTCTCCACACTCATACGTATCATGTGAATGATTATATGCCCTCTATTAGTAGCATGTAGATTTCTCTAACTCAATCGTTGCCTTTGGTATATGCATCGTAACCTCCTACATAGTTGGAATATGGAGGTCCTAGTTAGCAAACACAAAACATTGGAAATGTATAGGCAAATGGGGCTGTAGAAATATAGAGGTAGAGTCATGTTCAAAACAAGGGTAATTTGCAAAATGAGATAGTGAACATTCAAAATCAGTTACACAAAATGAATTTGGATGATTCAAATTTGTAATACGAGGGTTCTCACTTAAGGAGGTCTACCCGAGAGAGGAGACATCCTTCCAAATTCTCTGATTATGAGTTATTGTATTCAAAAGAGGCAAATCCTAAACTTTTGATTTCTGATCAACCTGAACCAGCTAGTTATAAGCAGGCTTGCAAGGCAATTGACTCTTTGAGATGGCAAGAGGCAATGCAAGATGAAATGAGTTCATTGTAGGATAATAACACTAGGGACTTAGTGTTGCAAGTATGGGTCTAACTGGTGTTCTTATTGATGTCAACATACTCCTATTGCATTAATGATAAGGATTGGATGAGCTGTGTGCTGAGGATATTGAGAAAATTAATCTCAATTAGGAACAGTGAAGAACAGTGATGATAATAAGGTAAATGTTCAAGATAGGATGAAGATCAGAAAATATAGATTAAAGGGTTTGTAGATATGTGTCTTAAGATGATCTAGTAGAGATTTCAGAGGTCCGTATGAAGATTTGAAGAAGTTGTTTCCATTCAAGTAAAACTGGTTCCGATAGGTGTTCAGTGGTGACAGAGTGATACAGACAGGTCTGGTGAGATCTGCAAGTGCATTATCCTCTTCTGTGGATTTGAGGGAGTGTTAAGGAAGTCTTTGTGAAATGTCAACTTGATTGGTTCATGGTTTGAAGGTCTACAAGCATCTATTCCTTTATAACAGTGATGACAGACTATGTTCTTGAGTTTCCGGATGAAGGAGAGAAGGATTTCAGTAAGTAGATGAAGTGTGGATGTTATTGGTGATTTAGGAAAGCTTGTGGAGATCTTTGTATCATGTCTAGTTCATGTTGGTGGTCTGCATTGAAGTTGGAGCTCGCAATTGAGGAATAACTTTTGGATGATGGTGTTCTTCCTGAGACTGGCCGACCGGATGAGTTTTACATCTTGCGGATATTTTTGTAGATGTTTTCTGACTTAGATGATTATTCCTAAGTTGATGTCTTGTATAAATAAGTGATTGTGAAGTCATTTCAAAGGTGTCCTTGTGGAGATGAGTGTGTGGTAGCAAGGAGGAGAGTGAAAGGCAAAGCAGAAGTATTGGGCTTAAACGGAACTGATTCAAGCATGGTGAAGATGCTATTTTCCAGTTCAAGTAGGTGATACTTAATTCTTTGTAGACAATGTGTCTCCTATAGGCAGTGGGCCTCTTGTGAGCAGTGTTCTTAGGCAGTGAGCCCTAATTGGCATGTGCCATTTTGTTCTTTCTATTCTTCTAACAGAGAGTACAATCTTGGGTTAATCACCCCGTGGTTTTTCCCTTAACTGGGTTTTCCATGTCAAAATCTTGGTGTCTCATGTGTTGATGTGTTTATGCTCTTGATTCATTGCATTATGTTTCCATGATTAATTTATTATTATGCTACTGAATTGCAAAGTGGAGTTACGTGTTTAATTGAAAGAAAGTTATGTACAACTGATTCACCCCCCCTCTCAATTGTCTGCCCTAAGTCTAACAATTGGTATCAGAACCAAGTTCCTCTAAAAGGAGCTTAACCACTTGAGGAGATCCAGAATGACATCTTACAAGAAGGATAGTCTGAACTTTGATGGAACCAATTTTAATCTTTGGAAAGGTCGCATGAAATGTCACTTGCAATGTATGGGAATGGCATACTAGAACATGGTTACAACAAAGTATACACCTCCACAGGGTGGTTCGAAAACCCCAAATGAAATCATAGATGCTGAAAACAATCTGCGGACTATAGAAGCTCTTCTAAGCACATTATCTGATTCAGAGCTCTCAAATTTTATTGACCTACCAACTACTTTTGAGATTTGGGAAAAACTGGAACTTCTGCATGAAGGAGACAAGTATGTTAAATGTGCAAGGCTACAAAGTCTGAAAGGGAAATTTGAAAACCTAAATATGAGAGAAGATGAAAATATCTCTACTTTTATGCCAAGAGTAAATGAGCTTGTTTGTGGAATGATAAATTCTGGTGGAGTCTTGGATGAAAATGATATTGTTGGCAAAATTCTCAGATCCCTTCCTACTTCTTATAAAATCAAGGTTGTTGCCATTGAAGAATTCAGAGCTCATACAACTGTCACAAGAGATCAATTGGCTAGTAAATTGGCTGCATTTGAAACGACCAAGTTTGGCGATGCCCCTCCTAAGACTGAATCTGCATTCAAAGCCAGTGCCTCTGTAAAAGTAAAACAAAGGTTTGATCCAGGAGAGAACTCTTCAAGGAAACTATCATGGTATGAAAAAGCAAGAAAAGACTTGGAAGAAGAAGAAGTTGAAACTGCTCATCTTGAAGCCCTTATTGCAAAAAGACTACCAAGAGGATCTGGTAAGTATGAAGGAAAATTTCTTTTTAAGTGTTTTAACTACAATAAGATTGGTCATTTTGCCTCAAGGTGTCCAGAAAGGTTTTCAAGACAAAATACCAACAAGCCAAGGTTCCAAAAGAACTGTTACTATGTACATGAAGATGATGATAATGAAGGAGTAATAGATGATGAATCAGAGATAGGAAACAAATCCAGAAATGAATGGGTGTTCATTGCCATCAAGGAAGAAGATCCAATGTCCTCTGTATCTGTCAATCATAAGACTTGAAAGAGCTATGGCTGCCCAAGTTGAAGAGAAGGATGATTGGGTCATTGACAGTGGATGCTCTCACCATATGATAGGTGACAAAAATAAGTTCATAGATTTGGAGAGGTATGAAGGAGGAGTGGTAAAGTTTTGTGATAATTCTACTAGTAGAATAAGAGGAAGAGGAACTATTTATTTTGATGGAAGGAACAAAACTAATAATGTACTATATGTTGAAGGTTTGAAGCACAATCTTCTTAGTGTTGGACAGTTGGTGGACAAAGGCTATGATCTCCGATTCAAGAATGGAAAATGCAAGATCTTTGAAAGTTTCAGAACAGAGATTGCATCTGGTACTCAAACAAAAGGTAGTATCTTTCATTTGGTTGGTACTGGTAAAAGTTGCTTATTTGTTCAAGTTGATCAGAGTTGGTTATGGCATAGGAGGATGTGTCATGTGAATTTCGATAATATCATCAAGATAAGCAATACTCAGGCTGTAAGAGATCTTCCAAAATTGGTGAAACCTACTAATAGCTTGTGCAAAGAATGTCAGTTGGGTAATCTAAGTAGAATCACATTCAACAATAAGGAGTTGTCCTCTACCAGATTATTGGACTTAGTTCATATTAATCTTTATGGTCTGGCAAGAATCAGGAGTGTGCAAGGTGATAGATAGTTCATGTTACTAATTGATGACTATTCCCAGATGATGTGGGTAACCTTTCTGAAAGAGAAATCATAAGCTCTTGAGAAATTCAAAATATTCAAGGCTATGGTAGAGAATGAAACTGGATTAAAATTGAAATGTCTGAGGTCTGATAGAGGTGGAGAATTCACATCCGGTGAGTTCATAGAATTCTGTAAGAAGCATGGAATAAAGAGATAGTTGTCTGCTCCTAGGACTCCACAATAGAATGGAGTAGTAGAAAGAAAGAACTGGACCATCCAGGAAGCATCTAGGACCATGATGATGGAAGAAAATGTTCCTCAGATCTATTGGAGAGAAGTTGTTAGCACTACAGTCTATACTCTCAATCGAGTTCAAATCAGAAGCAATACCGGTAAGACTCCCTATGAACTTTGGTTTGGCATTACTCCTTCTGTAAGGTATTTCAGAGTCTTTGGTAGAAAATGTTACATCAAAAGAGATGAAGATGTAGGCAAGTTTGATGCTAGAAGTGATGAAGGAATATTCTTGCGTTACTCTACTCAAAGCAAAGCATACTGGTGTTATAACAAGAGATTGAGAAAGATTATAGAAAGTACAAATGTGAAGGTTGATGAAGGAATTGAAAAACCCTCAAGGTTTTATGAATATGATGAAGATGATCAGAATGGTGTTCTGACTCAAGGAGCCCAAGCCTTTTTTGAAAGTCAGATTCAAACTGATCTAGTAAATCAGAAAGAAGAGATGAGTTTTAATGAGCCTGATCAAGAATCAGAAGTGCAAGAAATTCCCAAAGTTCCAAGGTATGTAAGACTAAACCACTCTGAAGATAAGATCATAGGTGACAACAACAAAGGTGTACAAACTAGAAGGAGAATTGCTCAAGATTCAGATAAGTATTGTCTAATTTCAAAGATTGAACCTAAGACAGTGAATGAAGCTTGCAATGATGAAAACTGGACTAAAACAATGGAGGAAGAGATGATGCAAATTGAGAAAAATCACACTTGGGATCTTGTTCCTAGACCTAGAAATAAGAATGTGATTGGAACCAAATGGGTCTTCTAGAACAAACTGAATGAAGTTGTGAAGTAATCATAAATAAAGCCAAATTGGTCTGCAAGGGCTATTCTCAAATCAAAGGAGTTGATTTTGAAGAAACCTTTGCTCTGGTGGCAAGAATTGAAGCGGTCAGATTATTTCTTACATTTGCTACCTTCAAAGATTTCAAGGTATATCAGATGGATGTCAAGTCTGCCTTCTTGAATGGTGACTTGAAAGAAGTGTACATTGAGCAACCAGATGGATTTCAATTGTCTGATCATGGTGATATGGTCTGTAAGTTGAAGAAGGCACTGTATGGACTGAAGCAAACCCCAAGAGCCTGGTATGAAAGATTGGATAAGCATCTTTTGAAGATTAGTTTCAACAAAGGTACTGCTGACAGTAATTTGTATTTCAAAGTTGATCATGAGAACATTTGATTGTTGAAGTGTTTGTTGATAATATCATCTTTGGAGGAAGAGATAGTATGTGTAAAACCTTTGCAAATCAAATGAAAAGTGAATTTGAGATGTCCATGCTTGGGGAAATAAATTTCTCCTTGGGTCTACAAATCACTCAAATAAAGAAAGGAATTTTCATCTCTTAGACCAAATATGTCAAAGAATTGTTGAAGAAATTTGGGATGGAAGATTCAAAACCAATGAATACTCCCATGGAAACTAGATGTAAATGGAGCAAAGATGATGACTCTCCTAAGGCTGATCAGAAAAAGTATAGGTCAATGATTCGAGGACTATTGTATCTTACTCAAACTAGACCAGACATTATGTAGGCTCTTGGTCTTGTTGCTAGATTCTAGGCTGATCCTAGAGAATCTCATGTCATGGCAATCAAGAGGATTTTAAGATATCTAAAAGGGATAGTTGAGTATGGTCAGTGGTATCCTAGAGATCATGATTTCTCTCTTCATGCATATACTGATGCAGATTGGGTAGGAGATGTGGATGATTGGAAGAGTACCAGTGGTGGAGCATTCTTTTTAGGGAAGAGATTGGTTTCTTGGCCGGGAAAGAAACAAGAGGCAATATCTCTATCCACTATAGAAGCAGAATATATTGTAGCAGTATGTAGTTACACTCAAGTTTTGTGGATGAAGCAAATGCTAAGAGACATAAGAGTGGAGTATGAGGAGCCTATCACAATTTTCTGTGATAATTCAAGTGCAATAAATATATCTAAGAATCCAGTGTTGCATTCAAAGACAAAACACATATCCATCAAGTTTCACTTTTTGAGAGAGCAAGTGAACAAGAATGAAGTCAGATTGGAGTTTGTGCCTTCCAAGGATCAGATTGTAGATATCTTTACTAAACCTCTACCTAAGGACTCTTTTGAGTATCTCAGGGAGAAGTTAGGGGTTATTACCCCTCCGGTGATGAACTAAGGTACACTGATGTGCATCAGTCTAGTGGATATCATAGTCATATCTTGTGGTCCAGATTGATGATAGGGAGTTGCTACTCAGGGGGAGCAATAGGTATGATTCTGAAGTGGTGAAATTGCAAGTATGTTCCCTTTGCCATTGATGTCAAAGGGGGAGAGAAGACATGAAAAATAAGTGGTTGCTAATCAAAGGGGGAGAAGACATGTGAATGGTTGTTGCTGATAGGGGGAGTTGTGACAGTAAGGAGAAGTTCTTGTCTTGATGATCAAAATAGTTTTTCACATCATATGTTGCCATCAATGACAAAGGGGGAGATTTTTGCAAGTATGGGTCTAACTAGTGTTGGCATTGATGTCAACATACTCCTATTGCATTAATGATAAGGATTGCATGAGCTATGTGTTGAGGATATTGAGAAAATTAGTCTCAAATAGGAACAGTGAAGAACAGTGATGACAATAAGGTAAATGTTCAAGATAGGATGAGGATCAGAGAATGTAGATTAAAGAGTTTGTAGATATGTGTCTTAAGGTGATCTAGTAGAGATTTTAGAGGTCTGCATGAAGATCTGAAGAAGTTGTTGCCATTCAAGTAAAACCTGTTCCGGTAGGTGTTTAGTGGTGACAGAGTGATATAGACAGGTCCGGTGAGATCCGGAAATGCATTATCCTATTCTACGAATTTGAGAGAGTGTTAAGGAAGTCTTTGTGAAGTGTCAACTCGATTGGTTCATGGTTTGAAGGTCTGCAAGAATTTATTCCTTTATAACAGTGATGATAGACTGTGTTCTTGAGTTTCGAAATGAAGGAGAGAAGGATTTTAGTAAGTAGATGAAGTGTGGATGTTCTTGGTGATTCAGGCAAGCTTGTGGAGGTCTTTGTATTGTGTCCAGTTTGTGTTGGTGGTCCGCATTGAAGTTGGAGCTCACAATTGAGGAATAACATCTGGATGATGGTGTTCTTCCTGAGACTAGCTGACTGATGAGTTTTACATCTTGCGGATGTTCTTGTAAATGTTTGCTGACTTAGATGATTATTCCTAAGTTGATGTCTTATATAAATAAGGGATTGTGAAGTCATTTCAAAGGTGTCCCTGTGGAGATGAGTGTGTGGTAGCAAGGAGGAGAGCAAAAGGTAGAGCAGAAGTATTGGGCTTAAATGGAACTAATTCAAGCATGGTGAAGATGCTATTTTCCAGTTCAAGTAGGTGATACTTAATTCTTTGTAGACAGTGTGTCTTCTGTAGGCAGTGGGCCTCTTGTGAGAAGTGTGCTCAGGTAGTGAACCCTAATTGGCATGTGCCATTTTGTTCTTTATATTCTTCTAACAGAGAATACAATCTTGGGTTAATCACCCCATGGTTTTTCCCTTAACTAGGTTTTCCACGTCAAAATCTTGGTGTCAAATGTGTTGATGTGTTTATGCTCTTGATTCATTGCATTATGTTTCCATGATTAATTTATTATTATGCTACTAAATTGTAAAGTGGAGTTAAGTGTTTAATTGAAAGAAATTTTTGTACAACTGATTCACCCCCCCTCTCAGTTTGTCTGCCCTAAGTCTAACACTTAGTGCCTCTTCCATCTAATCGAAGATCCTTGAAGAATTGTTGGGTTTACAAGTTAAAAGAAGAAGATGGGGGCAACAAATGTTATCATGCTAGACTGGTTGTCAAAGGGTATGATCAACAAAAAGGGATAGATTTTAATGAGAATTTCTCACCAGTTGTGAGAATGACCACAATTTGGATAGTTTTGGGATTGGTTCCAGTTTGGGATCTTGAACTTAATCAGTTGGATGTCAACACAACCTTTTTACATGGTGATGTTGATAAAGAGTTGTACATGGAGCAGCTGGAAGGATTTAAAAAATAGGGATTGGAATATCTTTATTACAAGTTAAGGTACAACTTGTATGGGCTCAAGCAAGCCCTGCGACAATGGTATCTCAAGTTTGATCGCTTCATTAGTGAGAAAAATGTTTTAAGATGTAAATTAGATCCTTGTGTCTATTATAAGTAGCTTCCTAATGATGAGTTTGCCATTCTCTTGCTCTATGTTGATGACATGTTGGTAGCCAGTACAAGTATGAGGATTATTTTTGAATTGAAGGCATAGTTAGCTAAGAGATTTGCTATGAAAGACTTAGTCCTAGCTAAGAAAATTCTTGGAATAACCATCACTAGGGATAGACAAAAGAAGGAGATCATGTTATCACAAAAGGCATACATTAACAAAATTGTAGACAGATTTGGTATGGTTGATGTGAAGGTTGTTTCTACTCCACTTGCTACCCATTTTCATTTATCTTCTACTTTGTGTCTGAAAACACAAGAGTATAAGGAGTTTATGTAAGGTATTCCTTATACATTGGCAGCTGGTAGCATTATGTATGCTATGGTCTCCACTCATCCCGATATTGTTGATGCAGTGGGAGTTGTGAGTAGGTTCATGAGCAATCCTGGTAAGCCTCATTGGGAAGCCGTCAAATGGATATTAAGGTATCTCAAAGGTACTTCTGATTATTCTTTATGTTTTGGTGGCAATAAGGTACAGTTGCAAGGTTTCACTGATTCTAATCTTGCCAGAAAGTTAGATAAACGTAGATCTACTACTGGCTATGATTTCATTTTTACTAAAGCTGCCATTAGTTGGGTCTCAATGCTACAACATTCCATTGCTCTTTCTTCTATCAAAGCTAAGTATATGGCTCTTTCTGAAGGTCCTAGGGAGTTGCTTTGGTTACAGCGATTGTTTAGTGATTGGATAATCAACAAAGTGATTATGTTTTGTTTTGTGATAGTCGCAACACCATTTTTATGGCTCACAATCATTCATCTTAGCATCGTTCTAAACATATCAACATACATGCTCATTTCATTCATCATGTGGTTGAAGAGGGCAAGTTACAAGTTGCAAAAATTGACACAAAGGTCAATTCGGCAGACATTTTGACCAAGGTTATTCCCAAAGAGAAGTTTGAATGTGCCAGGACTTCTCTTGGTCTAGTTAAGAAGAAGTGACTGAAAGTTTAGAGTAGGGGAATGATTGGCGAGTTGCAGCATCTGTTGGCCTTCAGGTGGGAGATTGTTAGGGGATGAAGCCCAACGAACATATTAATTTCCCACCAATTCTTTGACTATTCACATTCTTGTTTGGTGTATAATGAAGTATTATATATGCTGGTTATCTCATTGTAAAAATCATTCTTTAGCAATAATAAATTCCTTTGCTTAGTGTGGATGTTACCAAATTTGGTGAACCACGATAGATCTGGTCTCTCATTTTGTTTATCTGTTTATGCTTTGTTTCATACTCTATTTTTTCTGCAATTCTAGTTTTCTCTTCTATCCTCTACAAGGAGAGCATTCATTTATTAGATTGAATGAAATAAAGTTCAAATTATGAAAAATGTTCAAATTATAGACACTTAGCACAAATAAGTAAGAAGTTCAAATTATGGATTTCTTTGAGACCATCTTTTCAATGAATGGACATTAATGAATTGGTTGTGACAACAACATAGGTGAGTGAAAATTAACAAAACTATTTCTCCCATTAGTACAATTTGCTATGTTCTTGAAATATAACAACCAAATAAGATAGGTATAGTTAAAAGGATCTATATTGTCTAGCGGTATTGTTTAAATAATTTTTAATTATTTAATTAAATCTATTATTTTCATCAATTTGATTCTCTTTTCAAACATTTTATCAATTTTATTCTTCTAATCCATTTGAACTAAATATTTTTAATTATTTAGTTAAATCATTATTTCAAATCTTATTTTCACATTAATTAAATAATTTTTATTATTTAATTAATTCATTAATTTTATTTCAATCCTCATTCTTTTTATCATCAATAATTAAATAATTTTTAATTTTTTGATTAGTTAATATTTCCTCTACAATTAAATTAATTAACATAATTTATTTAATTACTTTTCTATTTTCATATCCCAAACACCCAAACCCTAACGTACCCATTAATTTCATCCATACCAGAAAACACCCAAACCCTTTTAATAACCCCAACCTACCTCAATCATCACAAATTCAAACATCCAATCCATTTTCATATCACTCCAACCCATCTCAATCATCACAAATTCAAACATCCAAATCCTTCTCATATCAATCCAATCCATCTCAAACAACCAATCCCTTTTCATATATAAATCCAATCCACCTCAAACATCATAACCCCCATAATCTAACTATCAAGGCCTTGTCACTCATCAAAACATCACACCATATTTGGAACAAAAAATCCAAAACATGCAGAAGAAAATCACATACCTAACAATGGGACACCTGAAGAAAAAATATTCCTTGGAAAACATATGTCCTTATACTTTTGACAATCTATTCCTATGATCCATTTTCCCCGCAATTTCAAGATGCTAAAAATTGACAAGTATAAGGGAAAAGGAAATCCACATGAACACATTAAAAAAAATCATTGCTTGCCTAGAGGTTGCTGAAAATGCACACACCTTATGCACCTATTTCCTTCAATTCTAGGAGGATAGGCTATCGAATGGTTCTCCCTTCTACCCCTAGAATTAAATATTTCAATGAGTTGGCTGAAAAGTTCGTTACTCATTTTCATACTACATCAAACATGAAGGCTGCATAAAAGACTTATGTAATAACAAATAGAGAAATATTCAAACATGAAGACTACATCAAACATGAAGGCTGCATAAAAGACTTATGTAATTCATTGCCTTCCTGCAACATTGGATGAATATGGAAAGTAAATTTTGGTGGCCTATCCCTAAGAAATAATTGGTACATATTTATTTCCAAAATCTAAACCAAGAGATAGGATTTCACTTGTAAGTTCAATGTGTCACCTCATTTGATGAGATCATAGACAAGCGAATCACTATTAAAAAAGCTCTTATTACTAAGGGCTTAGTCAAAATCTACAAAGACAACAAAGACAATGGTATATAATTGTTGGTAAACAAATTTGTTGCTCTTAAGTAATCTTCTTGAGAAACTTTGTTTTGCCCTTGGATCAGCAACAAACTGTTCACAACAGTTGAAGAATTACAGAACAATGTCGATTCCTCTCTGCGTTTGAGAGGGGCAGCTCCCTCAGATGGGGGTATATGGATTTTCTAGGGTTATAAGAACAAAACAAATCAAATAATGAAAACTAATGAATAAATGAGAAATAATCTTATCAATTCAAGTTCCACACATTCAAGTTAAGATACCAAAACTTGACATGATAATCTTTTCCACATACAATGTTTAAAGGAAAGAAAATGGTTATCATCAATGAGACATAATAATATTAACAACAACACATGATATTGAATTGAATACACATCCAAAACATTTCTCTATTTCTTTCTTTCTTGAATATTACTATTCAAGTCCTTCATACAATGCCTTGTGAAAAAGTGGAATGCTTTGATTGAATTACAAATATATATATATATATATATATATATATATATATATATATATATATATATATATCTGTGTGTGTGTGTGTGTGTGTGAGGCTAGTGACCACTTAAGGTACCTAACTTAACAAATTTTGTAATTGCTTAGAATAACTAACTCTCTAAGTGCACCAACTTGAAATAACTAACTTTCTTTTCATAAAAATAGTTACTTAGAGTAACTACCCAACTTTGGCACTTAGACTAACTACCTTGTGAGAAAGAGTTAGGATAAACCTAACTTTACAATAAAAAGAAGAGATGGAGACTTGAACAAGAAAAACTCAATCATGAAGATTATTTACAAAACAAGCCAAAATCATGACTTGAGCTACACACAAACACATCAAAAACAAGAACTATACAATATGCAACAATGCATTTATTCCATGCTTGTCGAAGGTGCCATTGATTGAGCTACCGATTTTGAAGACTAATTCTGTTGACCAGATTCTTTTTCTTTGAACATTCTAAAAAGTTTGATAGTTGGAGTAACAGATTTCCCCTTAGGAATTAGGATGTTAGCTATTCTCATCTTCCAGGTCTTCAGGTTCTTGTAGATGTTGCTTAACTCTGACACCATACTTGGTATTTGGGAAAAAAAGCTTCAAGGAAGTATAGGTATCAATGAATTTGTCCATTGCATTTTCATTGAAGACTTCTCTGTTGAAGAGTTGTTGATCAACCATTTTCTAAAAAATATTTTGGATCACTTGTGAATCTTCTATCAATGATACACTTGGGAGGATGGTGGTGAAATGATTCT
The DNA here is from genome assembly GCA_027924645.1 of Cunninghamia lanceolata. Taxonomy (NCBI): domain Eukaryota; kingdom Viridiplantae; phylum Streptophyta; class Pinopsida; order Cupressales; family Cupressaceae; genus Cunninghamia; species Cunninghamia lanceolata. The sequence continues at coordinate 4,898,834 of BSBN01000194.1, forward strand.
CGAGTTTTACACACACTTGGTCACAAGCAAGTATAAGCTTTTCTTGCTTTGTTGAAACTTGGTCGATGATTACCAATTTCTAACTTATGCTTTCCAACCAAATTTCCAAGTAGTTCTCTTCTTTATTAGGTAAGACTTTCTCTACTACAAGGATGTTGAGATAAATTTGAATCATTTTCCTGCAATCATTCATGATATCTTTCCATGCTGCTTCTTCTTTCCTAACACTTTTCAGGTCCTTTTCAATGGTCTGCTTCTTGACTAAGGCTTCATCATGAACAACCTTTCCCTTAACAAAGAAATTGGATGCAATGGACTTAACCTTCTCCACCCAACTTTCGATCACTTTCCCATAAACTTGATATTTTTGAAGATTATCAATAACATATCTTTTAACTTCTCCTTCTGGACGTAAAATGATTGACTGGTGACCAATATTGAGTGGCATGGTAGAAGTGTCAACTATAGACTTCAAATAGAAAGACAAATTCTACACTTGTTTCAGCTGATCCTTAGACTGCTTCTCTTTCTTAGTCCTTTCTACTAACTTTGCAGCTACTACATTAAAGTTCTATATATCCACTTCATGAGTAGATGGACCCATATAAATTTTGTCATAACAAAATCTACAGGAGTGGCTTCATTTACATCTTTTTCGGAGATGCACCAAGCTATCTCTAGACACATATTTCTTGAGTTTGAATCGGTCTTTATTCTTGAAGTTACCTTGATCTTTTTTAGTTTCCCAGATCTCCTGAAAAGATCTTATACTGTGTTGAATTTAGGAACAACCAACTCTTCTACCTTTCTTTTCTTCAATAGACTTTGTTCCAACCATGGGAGGGAAAGATTTTCTAAGAGCTCCTATACATTACTTTCTTGGAGAGTTTGTTGTTTAGGTACTGGTGAGGTTGCCCTCTCTTCAACTTGTTCTATTTGACATACTGGATTCTTTGAGGAAGAAGGTTCCATAATTGAAGTAGGATGTTGTACTTCATGATGAGTGGATTCAATGAGAATTCAAGGTGACATAGTTGGTATGCTCTCATCAAACCTTGAATCATCCAGGACTTCTATTGGCTCTTTTTCTTTCTCTTCTTTTGAAGTAGAGCCTACTTCTTTATCCCTTGATCTTGATTTCTTCTTCTTTTGTCTGGGTTCATCTCCACATGTATTTTGGAGATTATTTCTTCTTGGGGGATCTTCATCTCCACCAATTCCTTGAGTATTTTGATGAGGAAGAATATCCATAACTCATGTATGAGAAGGAACTAAAGAAGTAGAATTGTCTTGGTAGTCACTTCTTCTTGATGCCTCCTTTCTACTTGTTGGTTTTGTAGTAGTCATTTGAGCTATCTTCTTTCTGATCCAAGCTTCTGAGTTCTTGATCACAAAACTAGTTCTTTCTCTGACATCTCTAACCTCTGAATCTCTCCAATTGATAGTAGGAAGAGGTTGAGCCTGGATTTCTTTAAAATAGAAGGGATCAATCAGATCTGATTCATCATCTTCAATAGCTTCAATGATCCATTCCAACTTGAAATCATAGATTTGTTTCAGGGTGAATCTCATCCAATATCTTTTTTTTACTTCAAATTCATCTTCACAGTCTTCTCAAAAGTCTTCAATATTAGGGAAATGAAGATACCCAGGACCAAGCTTCAGATTATTCTTGACATAGTCTTTTCTATTGAAGGGAAATCTCATCTAGTATGTGTACAAATTGATCTTAGCTAGAGCCTTCTCTAGATTTTTTGCTCTTGAGCTAGACTTACATCTATAATGATCGAGGCAAATAGGGAAGGCAACTCCTTTGTTCTTCTTATCTCTACATTTCCTTTGGACTGACACTAGCTATCTACAAAGCTCAATCAAAACAAGTTTATCATCCACGTATCTTGGCAACTTATAAGGATAGCCATCGAATCCTCCTACTCGAAGGTAGGTGGATCTCATAAATTGAATCAAGTAACTTCTGTATTTCTTTATCAATAGTGCTACTTCTTTCAATATTCTGATAGTCATATTTCTTTGAAGTAGTCACACTACTAGCATTGTAAAGGCACCATTCACTCATTTGAAATACATAAAACTCTCCTCTAGCTACAACTGTTTGTAGTAGTTGTAAATTTGTATCTCCTAATTCAGAACACCACTAGTATTCAAACATGGCCATGACCTCAAATTAGCTATTCAATATATCAAATAGGATGACATGTGGAAATGTTGACTTGTCTTGAGGGGATCAACTAATCATGTATGCAGTCACTAATAAGATTGCCCCAATCAGTGAATTGTTTTCTGGCTGATATGACCATGATGAGAAGGTACATCCACACCTCAAATTCAATTGTGTCAGGGTTGCCTATTAATCTGTAGAGTAGGACAATTAGATAAAAGATTTCTTTGATAAAAAGAGAGCGATGAAGCTTCTTGGGAACCTGAGACTATCCACCTCTGGATTTCGCCATCCACTCTTTAGCTAAGTTGTTCAAACACTTGCTTCTGTTGTCACTAAAATACTTGTAAGCTTTTTGCTTATCAATAAAAGTGAATTTTTCCTTTTATGGTAGCCAGAGAATGATGGCAATGGAAATTCCTTCAAGCTTGGCCATCAAGTGCCCGTCACCAGTCCTAATTTCTCTAGCTTTAGGGTTATACCTTTTTGTACATTCTATCACTAATTTTGGACACTACACTGCTATGGGAAAGTAAGATGCATCAACTAGACCACTTTCAGCTATCTTGTGGGACAATTTTGACTACTCTCCTTCCATTAGTGATGTTTGGATGTCTTCCAGGTTAATGTGCCCCATTTTAGTGTCGAATACCTCTGGAAGCATAGTGTCAATTATTGGAGCATATTCATAATCGTAATATTTGTACTTTATGATGATGTTTTTTGCAAGTTTTACATTGAAGTTACCTCTTGCACCTGCTTGAAAGTCCCTAATATCTTTTAAACAAATAAACTTCATGAGCAATCTATTTGTGAGGAGGCTGTGAGTATACCTTTTGCAAAAATGTTCACCATAATGGAAGATACAGTAATGAACAATAAACATTTCATCATGTGTTTCTCAGAAGGGATCACACTAACTCCATATGAGACTCATGATAAAATACCAATTTACAAAAACATGTCTTTAATATGCAAGATGAAAAACTTGTGCATTGATCTTGCCTATGCTCCTACAGGCAACTTATGTCTCTCACGGTACTCGCAGCTTTGATGGTTGTCCAAACCTTATTCGAAAACCCTCATTTCACGTATATCCTGCAATCATTGCATGCCATGAAACAACATCTCATTGGAGCATTCTGTCAAACAATCCATGTCTCGAAGCATTCTCACCATACTGTTTAACTAAGTTTTTAGATATTGAAGGATGTTAGCAAAAGTTGTGGAGCTCAGGTTTTATTTGGCAATTTCATTTGCTTACAAAGTTGTTGAAATCTTTAACAAATATACAGAAATAAAACTAGCACCAGCACCCATATGGAATTCGAGGAATATGCTTGTGTCTTGTATCAACTTCCACAGTTAAAATGTTGGCAAAGGTTGCAGAGTCATTTTATACCAACCAACTGTATTTTATTAAAGATTTGTGTAACCTTCTCAACAAAGTCATTTTGTACATAACTTGCAATTGCTCCACCCAACTAGATCAAATTTCTTTGAGTAATTTAATCAAACATTTTGTATGCCTTGTCTATGCTCTCATCTTTTACATGCATGCCTATCGGAGGGTTTTCAACTATAATATCAAACAAATCCCTAGTTACATAGCTCCTATTCTGAGCACAGGATGATCGCATTCACTTGAAAATTTCTAATGCCTTCAACGAATTAACTTTTTTTTATCCTGTGTCATTTGTTGAGACCATATTTATTTCAATCAAAATGGTTTATGTGCTTTGTATATGTATTCTGACCATGCTTGGCATACATGTCTATCAGGGCATTTTCAAATTCTATTTTGTGCATACTCCATGATGACTACATATCATGAGATGATGTCTCATGTAATATGTCCAAGCTTCAACATTTTGAAAATATGTCTTCGAGGGCACTTGCAATTGTAATATTTGACCAAAAATCAACTTTCATTTATGCTTTAATGGATGTCTATACCCTGGTTGAAAGATGCAATTGTTGTAGTCTATGGCGTTAAAAACTATAAAATGTGACAAACATTTCTTCCACTATGTTTTGATGGATGTCGATACACTTGTTCAAAGGCCCTTAGAAGAGCAGAGGTAAAGAGAGTGCTGGTAAAGATTGTAAAATTGTGAATCAAGAACTGTTTATTTTCTTTGAAAATAGTTTCTTGAGTAGTTATAAAAACTACTTTCTCATGAACTACTTCATCAGGATTTCAAACTACTTTTGAAACTTTCTATTTTCACTGATGGTGAATAGTAGCTATTAGCATTATTAGTTTGGTTGGTCTCCTATCAGCACCTTAGGTGACTTTTAAAACTTAAACGAAGCTTTTGAAAGCAAACAATTTTCCCCATGATAGAAGAGTGAGTTTCCTTTATCAGTGCTTTAGAAAATTTTCAAAAGATGTATAAAGAGTCGATTCAAGTTCTAAAGCCAAGTTGTATACTAGTAACTCAATAGATAGCCTTTTGAACGGCTTCATCAAAACTTAGAAATTTTTCAAGACTTTGGATAAGACTGATGAAGACTTTTGAAATCAAACTCATCATTAGCCAAAGCACTTTTGAAAGTGCTTATATTCTTCGATGATAGAAGTGAGTTTCCCTCCGTTGGTGATTTAAAGGCCTTTTAAAACTTTATCGGTGATTGATAACACCTCAAAATTGATTTCCACATCTGAAAATAGAAGAGTTTATTTTTCTTGGTGATAACTTCACATGTGGAAATTTAAAACTTTTGAAAGCAACTGCATTGCCGATGTGACTTTAGAAAAGTTCATAAAAATTTCCTGATTGATCTCCGAGCATAAAAATGGTAAAATATGCATAACTTTTGATCAGGATAGTATTTTATCATAAAATTTTGCCACATTGTCTGAAATGTTGACATAAAACCCCTGATTGAACAATTTTTTTTCTGACATGTATATAACTCCTAATTGAATCATTTCCGCAAACTACCTGCTATAAAACCATAAGTTTAAAATCTCCCAAATCATGAGACATCATGGTCTAGAAACTTGTTAGATTAGGCGAGATGGAGTTGTGAACACCGCCATAGAAAGAATTTTTCCCCATTTATCAAAAATCTTGAGATTTATTTGTTTTCATAACTAGGTGCAAACTGGGCAAGTACACCTTAGGACTTGAACAAAAGATTGATTGTTCTTTTCTTCAATTTGACACCACAATACAAAATCAAATATAGGAAGATATAATGAAGTAGGATTCGACACATTGGTGATGAGTAGGGATCATGTGATATTGATGACTCACAACTAAGAGGGTGACATGATCGGACTTATCAAAAAGTTTAAATTTTGAAGTACAAAAACATGGTCAACAACTGGCTCTAACTGGGGACAAGGACCCCGTGGACATAGGATGAACCCAAAATCTTAACCAGCAAAGATCAATACATGATCTATTGGGCAATAGAGTCAATGAAAGGGAGAGAACACTGGAACAACTCAAAGGGCATGGAGAAGCCAAAAATGAAACAAGGAGAGGAACAAAACAATAGGAAATGAAACACACCCAAAAACTCCTAATTAACCTATATACAAAGACAGAAAACAATCTATCTCACTGATTAAAATGCTTTAAATGTTGCCCATTATAGAGAAGGGGCAACTATATTCCATCCATGTATGGAAGATAGAAAGAATTCTCTCCACATGCTCCTCTAATCTAAAATGGTCCTCTCTAGAGAGAATCAAATTTACCATGAAGACCCTTTAGCTCCTTTTTCTTGTCCCATAATAACGCAAGATCACCAATATTGAATGGTCTTACTCTGGTCTTTTTGTTAAATAGCTCTTTCACCCAAGTTTGGTGTTCCTTGAATTTATCAACCACTTCTTCTCTTTGTTCTTCTAACTTAGTGAGATAAGTGATCCTTTTCTCCAATGTGTCTCTGAACTCTTGGTTCTCCAATACATCTTGTAGTTTTAGTGTAGATAGCTCCAAGGGTATTGGCAATTTGGCTTATATACCAAAGAGTAGTTCAAATGGTGACAACTTGGTGGCTCTCTTCTTGGTAGTGCTATCATCCCACAATGCTTCATACAAAGTTTTATGCCAAGTCCTCTAATTTTCATCAACTAATTTTTGGATAATATTTTTATTACTAGCTTCAGATTGACCATTCCCCTGAGAATAGTAATCTGACACATGAGAAAGGATGATCCCATATTTATAACAAAAATATGATATCTCATGAGAAAATAAGTTAGTGGCATTGTCTGTGACAATTTTATTAGGTACCCCAAATCTCTCTAGAATGTTTTGTTTGATAAAATCGCAGACCACTTCAGAGGTGGTTTGCTTTACTAGGACGGCATCAATCTATTTAGTAAAATAATCGATTGCCACAAGAATATGAGTGTGGCCTATGCTATAGTATGGATTGATAGGACCTATAAAATCAAGACCCATTGCTAGAATGGTTCTTCAATGACCACTCGTTTGAGTGGCATAACTATAAGTTGTACTTTCCCTTTAAACTGTTGACATGACTCACATTTCTTGACCCATTCATATGCGTCATGGAACATGTCAAGACAGTAATAGCAATTCCTCATAATTTTAAATGTGGTGACTGAAGAGGAGAAATGTCCCCCACATGCTTCATTATAGAAACTCTGGAGTAACTTCTTCTATTTTTCTTTATCTACACATCTCAAGAAGGTTCCATTGATCCCTTTCTTATAGAGTATATTACCCCAAATGATATATTTTGTAGCTTTTAACTTGATAGTTCTTTTCTCTTTTGGAGTTAGATGAGTCAGGCATTCTCCATATGTAAGAAAATATGCTATATTCGAGAATCATTCATCTATCAATCCTACAAACAACACTTGAGGTAGGTCGACATTCTTTTTTGGAGATTCTCCAACTATGTCATTTTCAGCTATGAGCTTCCATAAGCCTCTTCCTTGTACCAATTTAGTTGGTTTGATATCAATATCATATTCTTGAACTTTGGCAATCCAAGAAGCCCTTTTATTGACACCTATTTCTTGCTGGGTAAGAATGGTTTTGATTGAAGTGTCTGAGATGAAAACCTTGGAATGTGAATTGAGGATATAAAACCTAAAATATTTTACTGCCTTGACCATTGCATAAGCATGCTTCTCTGCTAGAGAATAATTTATCTTGTACTTTTTTAGAGGAACACTCATAAATGCAATAGGTGCTTCTATATGATCATCATTTTGTTGAGTCAAGATAGCAAATAAAGTATGTTCTGAAGCATAACAATATATAATGAAATCTTTGGAAAAATTGGGATTAACTAACACTGGAGCATTTTGAATTGTAGTTTTAATATCTTGGAATGCCCTTTTGCCTTGTTAAGTCCATTTGGAGACCACTTTATCTCTCTTCATGTCTACAATGTGGTGAGTTAATTCAGATAAATCTGGTATGAATCTCCTTAAGAAATTAATTTGGCCAAAGAATGACCTCAATCCAGGTTTACTTGATGGTAATGGAAACTTCTGGATAGCTTCAACTAGTTCAGGGTCAATTTGAATCCCATCTTTAGATACAATGTGCCATAACAGTTTTTATTCAGTAACCCCAAAAATGGATTTCTTGGGGTTTAGAGAGATTCCTTGCTCATGGAAACGCTGTAAGACCATCTCTAGATGTTGAATATGGTCTCCTCTTTTTCTTGAAAAGACAGTGAGATCGTCCAAATATACTACAATAATCTTGTTTATCATGTCTCCTAAGGAGAGGTCCATTGCACGTTGGAATGTTGTGCTAGCATTGATCAATCTGAATGGCATTCGATTGTAGGCTAGAGTTCCCCAGGGCATTGTAAAAGTAGTTTTATGTTGATCCTCTAGGGTAACTTGTATCTGATTATACCCAAAAAACCCATCAAGTAATGACATCATTTTAGATCTAGCAATGGTTTGCAAAACATGGTCCATCATGGGTAGAGGGTAGTTATCTTTCAAAGACGCTTGGTTAAGATTGCAAAAATCAATGCAAATTCTTATTTTGTCATTCTTTTTCCTCACAAGTAATATGTTTTCTACCCAAGTTGAATGATGAATAGGATATATGATTCTAGCCTTTAACATCTTATCAATCTTTACAAAGATAGCACTAGCAACTTTCAGATTGAATTGCCTCTGCTTTTGTCTGAAAGGAGTGGCCCCAAGTTTAAGAGTGATATAATGCTCAAATTTCCCACTCATAAAATTTTTCAAATCATCATAGTACCATGTGAACACGTCCTTGTATTTGACCAATAGGGCAATGAGCTTATTTATTTCATCTGGCGAGCATGCTTTACCGATGCAAATAATTTTAGGATCATCTTCAGTGCCTATATTCACCTTATCATATTGAGAAAGATTGGGATTGTTCTCTTGAGCCTTTTTCTTCAAATAATGATAGTGTTTATCAAATAGGCTCTCTAGAGTAATCAACCCCCTTGGGATGGTATTCTCCTTTTATTACAACACTTCATCTTCTAGAGAAGTCTCGATTCCTTCAAGTAACAAATTGACAAAAGTACCAGCCTTCTCCAAAAAGGACACAAACTATTTATCATCATCAAAAACTTGCCAATGTTTATCATTATTAGGCACGCTTGGTCAATACACCAATTCAATGTTATATTGGTCTTTACTGAACTCAAGATGTGGAAGTAATAGAGTTGCTAAAACAACAAGGCAGTCAGCTTTAGAATTGAGAGCTCGAGGAATTGCTTCTATGAAGAATGCATCAAAGAACTCTATTTGATCCCATACTAAGTTTTGGTATTTTCTCAACTTGTTGTTGTTTGTTTCAAACTAATTTCTTATTTTCTTGATGACCAATTTTTCTTCTTTAAGCACTGTCAACATTTTCATTCCTTTTTCTTTAGTAGTCTCGAGGCCTAGAAGGAGTGCCTCATATTCCGCCGTATTATTAGTGTCATCAAAAACCAATTTGAAAGACATAGGAAACTTTTCCCCTATAGGTGAAATAAGAACAGTTCCAGCCCTTGAGCTGGAAGAAGAACAATTGTCATTGAATTCCATGGTCCAAAGGCTAGAAAATATGTTAGGAGAGATAACTTCAGGGGCTACCTCTTTTTCCTACATGAGCATATATGTGCCCAGGGCCATTTCTTCATATAGTATCTCTGCCCTTGGGTCATCTGATTTTAGGACTATATACTTTTCTTTGGGTTCTGGATTTAGCCTGACTTTCTTTCCATTGATTGGGATCAAGGTGTGGGACCAATCTAGCTATATTTCTCTACCTAAATCCTTACATAAAATTCTACTAAGTAGCATGCCATAACTTGCAGGAATGTCAGCAACTAGGATTGTAAGCTTTAGTTTCTTTTGGGGGAAAGTGGCTAAAGTGACTTGTGCGTCTTTAAGTTGACCTACTAATGGGACCATTTTAGACTCCATTGAGTAGACTTTATGTGATGGTTTATTAGTGACAAGCCTAGAGCATGAGTAACCTTAGTGGGCATAACATTGTTAGAAGCACCAGAATCTATTATGCAGTTGCTTAGTTTATAGCCATCTATATATAAAGAGACATAGAATGGGTCAGGCTTATCTGGGACAACGACATTTACCAATGGAGCATCATTTTGTAGAGATTCTCTAAAGAGATCATTATGTGAAGTTTCTTTGTGCTATGAGTTGTTTGACTGTTGATGTACTAAAGAAGAAGGATCAGGTTTTCCTTTAACAATATGCAACAATCTCTCCAACTGATGAGGATTTGACTTTAAGTAATCGAGTTGAGAAATTTGCACCTTTGTTTTCTTGCAATGCTCTATGAAATCAAATGCATCATTAGGCAAGGGATATAAATCACAAAGAGGGGGCCTTGTGTACCTTTATCTTTCATGGTTGTAAGAGGTTAATTCTCCAGAGGATGTTTTCTTGTTAGAATTTTTGAAGTATTTTTTGGAACTTCATGGGTAGATTCAATTTTGGTTTTTCCATCATTCTTCTGATACTAATTTCTTGTAAAGATTTTACAAGAATGATTGTTAATATCGTGAACCTCTTCGCTTTCATTGTCAGACTCATACTAAAGAAAGTTGATTATGGGTTGGCCATAGGTCTCATTTGTCTCATCTTCTTGAGAGACACTCTTCTATTTTTTCACTTGATAGATTCATCCTTGTGAACCTTGTGATTTCAGGACAAGTGTTGCCATCATGGTCAGTAATTAGATGAAAATCACACATAGTCACAATTTGTTTCTGACTGAAAGAAGGGTGTTCAATAGCTAGCCTTTGTACTAGTGGAGGAAGCCTAGGTGGCTTGTTCTACTAATATGGCACATAATTTCTCCAAGGTATATCTTGATATAGCGGAGGTGGATTGTGTGAAAGTTGTTTCTTAAGCAGGAGCAAATCATTGGCTAGCTTCTGAATCATCGGGTCTGTAGTGGATGGATTAGAAGACCATTCCTTCCCTTTCTGCAAGTATTTATTCCATTTTTTGGTAGTCAATAAATCATCTTTAATTTCAATGGCCATGGTTTGTGTAGCTTCCAAATCAGCCACTCATGCTCTTCTTAAATGAAAACTTATATCTAGAGGTTATGCATTTAGAAAGAAACACTTTTGATTCTGTGCAGTTGGTCTTTTAGCATTTTCAATTCTATTTACCAACTTGTTAAAATGAGCCACAAACTCCTGCATCGGCTCATGAATCTCTTTCTTCATTTGAGTAAGTTGTGCTATTAGTGCATGCTCATCTTCAGCACTTTTGAAACCGTCTTCAAACTTTTGGCAAATAGTTGCCCATGAATTTATAGTTCCGATAGGTGAATGTTGAAACCATTCTATTGCTCCTTTGGTCAAAGATTCTACAAACAACCCAATAGAAACATCTTCGTGCATAACAATTAGAACACTGCATGCGACAAAGAAGGCATTAATGTGCTCGTCTGTAGAAACTTTTCCATCTCCACTGAATTTGGGTAAAACTTTCTTGGATCCATGTGGTAAGTCATGCAATTGATTACCCAAGTTGAGGGGTTCAATAGCTACTCTCCAAGGCATAGGTTGAGCCATTTATAGTGGTGGAGTTGGTTGAAGAATTACAGCAATAAGAACTGCAGTCTCGTGCAAGGTCAATGCTTGGTAAGTGGAAGAGGAGACAAAGGTTCAAGTAGGACTTCTTGCGGGTGAAGGAGGTCTACTAAAAGATTTAATATTACTTCATGGGGGAATAAAAAATTTGAGAAAATTCAATACTTTCTAGCTTTTCAAAATTAGGATCTAGGATACCCTTTTCACGGTCCCCTCTGGTATATCTCTTGGCGGCCAGGTTGATTTTGAGAAGGATTCTCAAGGTGATAGTCTTGAATAGGTCAAATAGGTGGACCAACTTATCTATCCCTTCTTGCAATTATTTGAATAGGAGCACGTCTATTGGCTATTTTCAATTCCTCTTCTGTGATGCCTTAAGCTATTAACCAAGCACAAACATGAATTTCCATTCTTATATCTTCTTCTTTGTCAAGTACCATGTCTACTTCTTGATATTGGTGATTTGACCTCTTATATCTCCAAGCCAATACTCGTAAGTCAGTAATTATATCTTCTTGTTCAAGGTCTAAACAATTAACATTAGGTTGTTAAATAGGTCCATCTCTACATTGTAGCACTATATTTATTGATCACAAAAAATTTCTTTGAACACATTAAGGTGACTTTCTCCAAACAAAAGAAGTGTGTTTGAACAGTTCCCTAGTAGAGTCACTAGAAATCTGTTGGTAAACAAATTTGTTTCTCTTAAGTAATCTTCTTGAGTAACTCCGTTTTTCCCTTGGATCAGAAACAAACTGTTCACAATAGTTGAAAAATTTTAGAACAATGTTGATTCCTCTCTACATTTGAGAGGGGCATCTCGCTCGTATGATGGGGGTATATGGATTTTATGGGGTTATAAGAATAAAATAAATTGAATAACAAAAACTAATGAAGAAATGAGAAATAATATTATCGATTCAAGTTCTACATATTCAAGTTAAGATACCAAAACTTGACATGATAATCTTTTCCACATATAATTTCTAAAGGAAAGCAAATGGTTATCATCAATGAGACATAAGAATATTAACAACAACACATGAGATTGAATTGAACACACATCCAAAACATTTCTCTATTGCTTTCTTTCTTGAACAATACTATTCAAGTCCTTCATACAATGCCTTGCGAAAAAGTGGACCCGTTGATTGAATTGCAATATATATATATATATATATATATATATATAGGTGAGGCTAGTAACCACTTAAGGTAAATACCTTAACCACTTTTGTAACTACTTAGAATAACTAAATCTCTAAGTGCACCAACTTGGAATAACTAACTTTCTTTTCATAAAAATAGTTACTTAGAGTAATTACCCAACATTAGCACTTAGAATAACTACGTTGTGAGAAAGAGTTAGGATAAACCTAACTTTAAAATAGATAAAAAAGAGATGGAGACTCGAACAAGAAAAACTCAATCATGAAGATTATCTACAAAACAAGCCAAAATCATGACTTGAGCTACACACAAACACATAAAAAATGAGAACTATACAATATGCAACAATGGATTTATTCCATGCTTGTCGAAGGTGCTGTTGACGGAGCTGCTGATTCTGGAGACTAATTCTATTGACCGGATTCTTTTTCTTTGAACATTTTGAAAAGTTTGATAGCTGGACTAATAGATTTCCCTTTACGAATTAGGATGTTATCTATCCTCATCTTCCAGGTCTTCAGGTTGCTATAGATGTTTCTTAACTCTGACACCATACTTGGTATTTGAGAAATAGAAATATTCAAGGAAGTATAGGTATCAATCAATTTTTCCATTGCATTTTCATTGAAGACTTCTCTATTGAAGAGTTGTTAATCAACCATGTTTTGAAAATTATTTTGGATCACTTGTGAATCTTCCACCAATGATGCACTTGGGAGGATGGTGATGAGCTAATTCTGGAGTTTTACACACACTTGATCACAAGGAAATATAAGCTTTTCTTGCTCTATTGAAACTTGGTCGATGATTATCTATTTCCAACTTATGCTTTCCAACCAAATTTCCAAGTAGTTCTCTTCTATATTGGGTAAGACTTTCTTTGCTACAAGGATGTTGACATCAATCTCCATCATTTTCTTGAAATTAGTCATGATATCTTTCCAAGCTACTTCTTCTTTCCTAACACTTTTCAGGTCCTTTTCAATGGTTTGCTTCTTAACTAAAGCTTCATCATAAACAGCCTTTGCTTTAACAAAGGAATCGAATGCAATGGACTTAACCTTCTCCACCCAAATTTTGGTCAGTTTCCTATAAACTTGATATTTTTGAAGATTATCAATAACACCTCTTTCAACTTCTCCTTCTGGACCTAAAATAATTAACTAGTGACCAATATTGAGTGGCATGGTAGAAGTGTCAACTATGGACTTCAAATAGGAAGACAAATTTTGCACTTGTTTTAGTTGATCCTTAGACTACTTCTCTTTCTTGGTCCTTTCTACTAACTTTGCAGCTACTACATTGAAGTTCTGTATGTCCGCTTCATGAGTAGATGGACCCATATCAATTTTTGTCATAAAAAAATCTGTAGGAGTGGCTTCATTTACATTTTTTTCGGAGATGGGCTGAGCTATCTCTAGACACATATTTCCAAAGTTTGAATTGGTCTTTACTGTTGAAGTCACCTTGATCTTTTTCAGTTTCCCATATCTTCTGAAAAGATTGGATATTGTGTTGAATTCAGGAATGACCAACTCTTCTACCTTTCTTTTCTTAAATAAACTTTGTTCCAACCATGGGAGGGAAAGATTTTCTGAGAGCTCCTGTACATTACTTTGTTGGAGACTATGTTGTTCAGGTATTGGTGAGGTTTCCCTTTCTTCAACTTGTTTTGTTTGACATACTGGATTCTTTGAGGAAGAAGGTTCCATAATTGAAGTAGGATGTTGTACTTCATGATATGAGGATTCAATGAGAATTGAAGGTGACATAGTTGGTATGCCCTCATCAAACCTTGAATCATCTAGGACTTCTACTGGCTCTTGTTCTTTCTCCTCTTGAAGTAGATCCTACTTCTTTATCCCTTGATCTTGATTTCTTCTTCTTTTGTCTGGGTTCATCTCTGCATGTATTTTTTAGATTATTCTTTCTTGGGGGATCTTCATCTCCACTGCTTCCTTGAGTATTTTGATGAGGAAGAATATCCATAACTGTTGTATGAGAAGGAATTGATTAAGTAGAACTATCTTGGTGGTCACTTCTTCTTCTTGATGTCTCCTTTCTACTTGTTGGATTTGTAGTAGTCATTTGAGCTATCTTCTCTCTGATCCAAGCTTCTGACTTCTTGATCACAAAACTAGTTCTTTCTCTGACATCTCTAACCTCTGGATCTCTCCAATTGATAGCAAGAAGAGGTTGAGCCTGGATTTCTTTAAAATAGAAGGGATCAATCAGATCTGATTCATCATCTTCAATAGCTTCAATGATCCATTCCAACTTGAAATCAGAGATTTGTTTTAGGGTGAATCTCGTCCAATCTCTTTTTCTAACTTCAAATTCATCTTCACAGTCTTCTGGAAAGTCTTCAATATTAGGGAAATATAGATACCCAGGACCAAGCTTCAGATTATTCTTGACATAGTCTTTGCTATCGAAGGGAAATCTCATTTGGTATGTGTACAAATTGATCTTTGCTAGAGCCTTCTCCAGATTTTCTGCTCTTGAGCTAGACTCACATCTATAATGACCGAGGCAAATAGGGAAGACAACTTCTTTGTTCTTCTTATCTTTACATTTCCTTTGGACTGACACTAGTTGTCTACAAAGCTCGATCAAAACAAGTTTATCATCCACATATCTTGGCAACTTATAAGGATAGCAATCGAATCCTCCTACTCGAAGGTAGGTGAATCTCAAAAACTGAATGAAGTAACTTCCATACTTCTTTATAAATAGTGCCACTTCTCCTCTAGATGCAACTATTTGTAGTAGCTGTAAATCTGTATCTCCTGATTTAGAACACCACTAGTACTCAAACCTGGCCATGACCTTAAATTAGCTATTGCATATATCAAATAGGATGACATGTGGAAGCATTGACATGTCTTGAAGTGGATCAACTGATCATGTATGCAGTCGCTGATAAGACAAACCCAATCAATGAATTGGCTTTAGGCTGATATGACCATGATGACAACGTACATCCACCTCTCAAATTTAGTTGATTCAGGGCTGCCTGTTAATCTGTGGAGTAGGACAATTAGATAAAAGATTTCTTTGATAAAAAGAGAGTGATGAAGTGTCTCGGGAAGCTGAGACTGTCCACCTCTAGATTTCACCATCCACTCTTTAGCTAAGTTGTTCAAATACTTGCTTTTGTCATCACTAAAATACTTATAAGCTTTTTGCTTATCAATACAAGTGAATTTTTCCTTGTATGGCAGCCAGAGAATGATGGCGATGGAAATTCCATCAAGCTTGGTGATCAAGTGCCCATCAGTAGTCCTAATTTCTCTAGCTTTAGGGTTGTACCTTTTTGCACATTCTATCACTAATTCTAGACACTACATTGCTATGGGAAAGCAAGCCACATCAACTAGACCACTTTCAGCTATCTTGTGGGACAATTTTGACCACTCTCCTTCCATTAGTGATGTTCGGATGTCTTGCAGGTTAATGTGCCCCATTTTAGTGTTGAATACCTCCAGAAGCATAGTGTTAATCATTGGAGCATATTCGTAATCCTAAGATTTGTACTTCATGATGAGGCTTTTTGCAAGTTTTACTCTAAAGTGAACTCTTGCATTTGCTTGAAAGTCCCTAAGATCTTCTCAACAAGTCAACTTCATGAGGAATCTATTTGTGAGGAGGCTGTGAGTATACCTTTTGCAAAAATGTTCACCATAATGGCAAATACAATAATGAATAATAAAGATTTCATTATGTCTTTCTCAAAAGGGATCACACCAACTCCATATGAGACTCATGATAAAATACCAATCTACAAAAACATGTCTTTAATATGAAGGCTGAAAAAACTTGTGCAATGATCTTGCCTTTTTTCCTATAGCCAACTTATGTCTGTCATGGCACTCATAGCTTTGATGGTTATCCAAATCTTATTCGAAAACCCTCATTTCATGTATATCTTGCAATCATTGCATGCCATGAAACAACATCTCATTGGATCATTCTGTCAAACAATCCATGTCTCGAAGCATTCTTAGCATACTGTTTAACTTGGTTTGTAGATATTGTAGGATATTAGAAAAGTTGTGGAGCTAAGGTTTTCATCTGGCAATTTCATTTGTTTACAAATTTTTTGAAATCTTTAAAAAATATACCGAAATAAAACTAGCACTAGCACCCATACAGAATTCAAGGAATATGCTTGTGTCTCGTATCAACTTCCATAGCTAAAAGGTTGGCGAAGGTTGTAGAGTTGTTTTATACCAGCCAGCTACATTTGCTTAAAGATTTGTGTAACCTTCTCAACAAAGTCATTTTGTGCATAACTTGCAATTGTTGCACCCAACTAGATCAAATTTCTTTGAGGCATTTAATAAAACATTGTGTATGCCTTGTCTATGCTCTCATCTTTTACATGCATGCCTGCCGAAGGGTTTCCAACTATAATATCAAACAAATCCCTCATTCCATATCTCCCATTCTGAGCACAAGATGATCACATTCACTTGAAAATTTCTAATGCCTTGAATGAATTAACTTTGTTTGTATCCTGCACCATTTCTTGAGACCATATTACTTTCAATCAAAATGGTTTACGTACTTTGTATATGTATTCTGACCACACTTACCATACATGTGTTGGCAAGAGACACTATGTGGCTTCATGAGTGTTGTCATTGATGGCAACAAAGTCCATCCCACACATCCACAGGACATGGTGTATCTATACCAGAAGTCATATTGAAGAGTATTTTGGTCCGGTGACCAAGAACAGAGCATGCAACAAGGTCCGACAGTTAGGTCCGGATCTCTTAGAGGAAGTATCTCAGTAAAGCATGGACTTGGGGAAGTCAAGAGGAGTACCATGACTAACACATTCCAAAGATTGAGCCTCCGGTGATGAAAGAGTGAGAAGCTATGAACACCTAAGTGTTGGGTTCCTGTTTGGCAGAGTAGACTAAGGAAGAACTGACCGGCAGAGTATCAGACCTTTTTCCAAATGAGTTATCGATGTTGATCAATTTTCTTGAGGTATCATTCATGGTTGGCCAACATGATTGATGACTTCTATAAGCATCTTTTTGATATGCATCACTTAATAAGCAAGGATTCAACCGACAGACCAGAGTTTGGGAAAATGTTGAGTATTCCGGATGTCGACTAGAAAGATGATTGAAATCATTGATGTAGATATATATACCAGATTGATTTTGGTATGAAGGTGTGTGTGGAGTGTTGTATCATGCGAAGAAAAGTAGAGAGCACTGTGGAAGCAGTAATACAGGTCTGGTATGTGACAGCATAGTAGTAGCAAAGAAGAGGAAGAATGAAGTGCAGTAGATTAGTGTATTGAGCCTAACCGGAACTGAACCTTAGCATATGTGGATGCTTCTCATCAGTTCAAGTACCTAGTCACTTTCTTTGTACCTTGTAGACAGTGAGACTCTTGTAGGTAGTGAGCCTCTTGTGAGCAGTGTGCTCAAGCAGTGAACCCTAATTGGCAAGTGCCATTTTGTACTTCTATTCTTTTAACAGAGAATACAATCTTGGGTTAGTCACCCTATGGTTTTTCCCTTAACAGGGTTTTCCACGTCAAAATCATTGTCTTATGTGTATTGATTTTGTTTCTGCTTTGATGGTTATGGATGCTTATTTGTTTTGATGCTGCACTAGTTGTTAAAGAAGAACAGAAAGTTAAATTAATTTAGATAACTGATTCAACCCCCCCTCTCAGTTATCAATGACATGTCTATCAAGGCATTTGCAAATTCTATTTTGTGCATACTCCACGATGACTACATATCATGAGATGATGTCTGTTTCAAGTAAACATCTCATGTAACATGTCCAAGCTTCAACATTTTGAAAACATGTCTTTCGAGGGCACTTGCAATTGCAATATTCAACCAAAAATCAACTTTCATTTATGATTTAATGGATGTCTATACCCTGGTCGAAAGATGTAATCCTTGCAATTTATGGCGTTCAAAACTATAAAATGTGACAAACATTCCTTCCACTATGTTTTGATTGATGTCAATACACTTGTTCAAAGGCTCTTAATGGAGCAGAGGTGAAGAGAGTGCTGGTAAAACTTGTAGAATTGTGAATCAAGAACTATTTATTTTCTTTGAAAATGGTTTCTTGAGTAGTTATAAAAACTACTTTCTCATGAACTACTTCATCGGGATTTCAAACTACCTTTGAAACTTTCTATTTTCACCGATGGTGAATAGTAGCTATTGGCATTATTAGTCTAGGTGGTCTCTTATCAGCACTTTAGGTGACTTTTAATACTTAAACAAAGATTTCGAAAGAAAACAATTTTCCCCATGATAGAAGAGTGAGTTTCCTTTGTCAGTGATTTAAAACACTTTCAAAAGTTGTATAAAGTGTTGATTCAAGTTCTAAAGCCAAGTTGTATACTCATAACTCGATAGATAGCCTTTCGAAAGGCTTCATAAAAACTTAGAAAGTTTTTGAGACTTTGGAGAAGACCGATGAAGACTTTTGAAATCAAACTCCTTGTTAGCTGAAGGCACTTTTGAAAGTGCTTATATTCTCCGATGATAGAAGTCACTTTCCCTCCGTCAACAATTTAAAGGCCTTTTAAAACTTTATCGGTTATTGATAACACTTTAAAACTGACTTCCACGTCCAAAAATAGAAGAGTTTATTTTCTTGGTGATAACTTCACATGTGTAAATTTAAAACTTTTGAAACCAACTACATTGCTGATGTGACTTTAGAAAAGTTTGGAAAATTTTCCTGATCGATCTCTGAGCATAAAAATGGTAAAGTATGTATAACTTTTGATCGTGTTAGTATTTTATCATGAAATTTTGCCACATTGTCTAAAATCTTGACATAAAGCCCATAATCGAATGATTTTTCTCTAACACATATAGAACTCCTAATTTAATCATTTCTGTAAATTGCCCACTATAAAACTGAAAGTTTAAAATATCCCAAATCATGAGAGGCAACGGTCTAGAAACTTGTCAGATTGGGTGAGATGGAGTTGTGAACATCGCCATAGAAAGAATTTTTCCCCATTTATCAAAAATATTCAAATTTAATTTTTTTCATAACTAGGTTCAAACTGGGCAATTACACCTTAGGACTTGAACAAAAGATTGATCATTTTTTTTTTCAATTTGACACCACAATAAAAATTGAATATAGGAAGATAACATGAAGTAGGATGTGACACCTTGGCAATGAGTAGGGATCATGTGATATTGATGACTCGCAACAGAGAGGGCGACATGATCGGACTTATAAAAAATTTTAAATTTTGAAGTATAGAAACATGGTCAACAAGAATCCAACGAAAAACCACACTTTTGGGTCAAAAACAAAAATATTGTTAATCATGGAGTGGTAGAAACAAAATATGTTAAAAATTTAGAAAAACTAATCAATCTATAACCCATCAATAATGTTGTGACCAGTCCTAAGGAATCACCTAGACCAAATTCAACACGTAGGTGGAAATTCACTCCATTAGGAGAACCCATTGAATTAATATTACTAAAATTATTCCAGTCAAATCTCATCAAATTTCTTAAAGTTAGACAATACAAAGGACCCTAATTGAAACCCTCATGGTATAAAGACAACAAATATTGTGAATAATAAAGGGTCAAAGGACATAAAACAACTAGTTGTATGGAACTAAAGAATCTCATTCAGAATCTCATTGACCAAGGAGAGATAAAAGTTGACGATTGAACTAACAATTCCTCCAATAAAGATCTTGATATATACAAGGATCCTTTCCCTAATCATGGTAATGAAATGCCCCTAATAAGGGAAATGATAAGAAAAATACCAATCATGCATCCACCTCTTATGATTCCATTGTGGGTCATATAAAGGAAAGTCATACCCATGCTTCCACTATCTCTATCAAAGGAAAACTCCCTGATTGTGTAGTTACCGCCCATTGTGGTCATTTCACCCTTCCAAGAGAACCATCTATTACTTATACATCATGTAAGTATAACATATTAGATCATCTAGGTAAAACACCTGCTCAAATCTCCATTCTAGAACTCTTCTAAACATCTCTTGCCAAAATGAAATCATTGATAAAGCCCTTCAAGAGTATTTAGTCCCCAATAACATTAATGTTGATCAATTTTAAGCCATGATAGGGCACATTGCATCCCCCCATCACCTAGTCTTTAGTTAAAAGGACTTCCCATTCAAAAATCCATATCATAATAAAGCTCTTCACCTCGAAGTCTATATTCATCAACATAGAGTCCTCATAGATGGTGGTGCTATTCTCAATATTTATTCTCTTAAATTGCTAAAACAATTGGGATACTATGAGGGTGTTATTGATTTAGAAAAAAAGCATAACTATTAAATCCTATGATGATGTTGAGTGTGAGAAAGAAGGTGTTATCAAGTTACCTATTTAAGTTGCCCCAATAATAATAGATACTATTTATCAAGTTTTGGACCTTGATCTTCCATATTTAACATTATCCTAGGCCATCCATGGATACATGCCATGCAAGTTATACTCTCCACCTACCATTAATGCCTTCAATTCTCACACCATGGAACTAAAGTAACCATCTTTGGAGATCCCAGACCTTTTGAGTTATGTAGAGTCATGCAACGAAGATATCGTAATTCCAACCAAATTCCTAATAATAATCCAACTCAACTATCTTCCTCATATATAGATTCACCCACCTTAACCAAAGCATCCCCATCCAATACACCCATCCCGAAGATCAAGGTCTAATTTTTACAGGTAAAGGATTTGGTGAATATGAACTGTAAAAATCTTTCTATATAGGTAGTCTTCCATTATCATTAAATTCTTATGGTAAACCTCACCTAGTAGAATCAATTCCTAGAGTTGTAGAATGATGTAAGGCAACAACATTTGCATGTTAGTGGGTTCTAGATAAACAATCGGATGAAGAAGATGTCTCCTCATGGTTATACAAGGAAGAAACAAATCCAACAACACTACTTGTAGAGAAGTACACCATATGTCTTCACATTATAAAGAACATAGGTTATAAAGGTCAAGGTAGCCTAGGACTTCATGAACAAGGAAAAATAGATCCCATTATGAACAAGAAGTAGAACCAACAAGGGTTAGGGTATGGAAAGGAGGAACTAGTGTCCTTGAACATTCAGTGTATCCTTAGTGAGGAAGAAAAAGCTTTTCCCATGCTAGAGAGTACTAATGAGGGTACCTTCGATGACTCCTTTATGCATATCACTAAGTTATTCTATTTTTTCTCCATTTGTATGATATCCTCTACATTTTTCACATCCACCTCCAATTCCAGAGACCTTCTACTCATCTTCCTTTAGCTCATAGATTGGGAGTAACAAAACCCTACAATTCTAGACCTATTTCAGATTCATGAGGCTATTCTTGAATTCATGGGACTTTGAGATACTATACCACTAGGAGAGAATAAATTTGGTTTTATCATGGACCTTGACACCACAACATACTTTAGTGAGAAGTGCAAATCCTCTAGTCGCAAAAGTGAACAAAAGAAAGTAATAAGAAGGGATGAGAAATCTCCTAATTTCATCTCATTAGCCACCATAGCATTAAAATCCCCTCCAAAAATTACTAATTCATTCTTTAAAAACCTTAAAAGATTACTCAAGTGAAACTTACCGAGAATCCAGTGATCTCTCATGGATATGACCTCCATTGGGGGAAGATATTTACATCATAAGACTTTAGACCCCCTGAAGCTCCACATGCTAGAGAAGAAATTGCCTCCCATCTATCCCATTTTTTGAAAATTTTCTCTCCCTATTCTGAAGATAGCTTAGTTTCTTGCAATAGTAAAGCATCTGCCTTTGCCTCATCAATTTGATTCTTGATGGTACATTTTTTTGTTAGAGGACTTAATTCCCCTAACATTCTAGGTTAGATTTTTCATTACTTCTAAGGAGAGTTTTCCTCTCTCCTCTTTCTTAGGGCCTTATCAATGGTTGTATGTATTCCTGATGTGGTCTTCACTTATGTTTTAATAGATTGGAGCCTGGAGCATTTTCTACATGAAACTAGAGTGCTTTTTAAAAATTTCTTTTTCATGATTGATTGAGATATTCCTAGCACTAACTGGTCCCCCTCTTTATCTCCATTATCCTAAAGTACTTCATCTGTTATGTCATCACATATATCACTAGTCAATTTGTCTATTACTTCTTCTAGGAGTGCATTTAAGTTGAGCGAAGCCATTTCCAAGTCCTCCTTCCTTTCTTCCCCTTCAAGATTTTTCTTCTTTTTCCACTCAAACTCGCCCTCAACTCTCATTGAATTCTCCTCTAATCTCTGCTCAAAGTTTCTCCTTCTTTGACATTATCTACATGTTAAAAGGAGGAGAGAAAATAACTTGAAGATCTATGGGCCTTTCCATCTCACCTATGAAAATTTTCTGTAGGTCCACCTCCTCTTCTTGAGCACTTAATAACTTGTCTTCTTCTTGCAAGTTATTTGGTCCTAAATTCTCCATTTCTCTTGTAACATTTTCTTCAACCTCTCTAGTTGGGGTAACTCTCTATTCTTCATTCTGTGAAGAAACCACCATTATATTTTCTTGGTTTACTACTGAAGGAAATGATTTTGTCACATTCTCAATCCCTTCATAAAACACCTATAGTTCCCATACTCCCTCTGGAGTCTTTAGTTTTATTATCTTTGGTAATTTCTCCTTTGTTTCCATTATTATACACATCTTAATTGTACCCAACCAAAAATGTCTTTGAGGGATTTCTACTTCCTAGCATATCCCCAAGGCATTTCCTATTATATATATAATTTAGATCTTGATCTCTATACTCAATCAAAAGATTAGATAACTGAACCCATACTAAAAGAGATAGTATTTCTTATTTTGATATTTAAAAATTTGGTTTCCATGGCTAACAATATAGTCCTATTCCTTTGAAGGTAAATACTCTGTTGTGCAATACCTTATGTTGTCAATCAAGTATGCACCCTTGCTAAGATCACATAAACTTAGCTACCTATTGAAACATGGAATCATTCTCAGATGTGGGTCTCCTATAATGAGAATGAATCTCCAAAGTGAGCTAGTTCTCTTACTTTAACAATTTGCTGGGAAAAGGGATAGAAGGGTATGATTGAAATGTAAAACTAAACATTGATAACTAATCTAGATGAATTTCTATCACTCACAAAATAGATCATCATACTTAGATCTTCACAATTCCACTGATAGTTTGTCCCTTAAGTGATTTGCAACAAGGTTTGAATTAAACACAAACTGTAACCAGGAAAAAAATAAGTTTTTAATAGTATTGAGACGTAATAAAGGACACAAAAGTCACAATATGACATCAGATCAAGACTATAAAATGTGTGGAACAGGATGATTTTCTATTAGAACTAGAAGGAGTATAATGCATGTAAAACCAAGTGAGCCAACTACCTGTATACAACTATCTTGTGAACAAAAGAGAAGAAACCGGTATCAACTGACTGTGAAAACTAAGTTTCTCTCCTATAAATGCCCTACCAAGAGGTCTCTACAAAAAAGATAGAAAAACTCCTAATAATAGATGTTGAAATCAATTTTTGAGCTTTAGAAAAAAGCTACCAAAAATAGCATCAAACTGCCTCTAAACGAAAGAATAAAACTGCTAAACTGTTTCCTCAGGTGGCCCCACTAAAAATCCACTTTAAAACATATCTTATCTACTAAAAAAAGCCTCAAATTCATCTTCTTTTACCTAATTTCACCCAAAGGAATCAAGACAGATTTTTTTCCATTTTCTATCTTTATTTGCACTTAAAATAGTAATTACTTAAATCAATTTATAAAGCATTGCTTTAAAATAACACTTTACAAAGATCTTGCAGCTTTATCTCTCTGATTTACCCAATCTGGTCTCGATATGATTTTATTTTACAAAAATAATATGAGGCTTTTATTTTCTTATTTGCCTGTAAAATATATTAGGGCATATTGGATGTTGACTTGTCTTTCAAAAAAAAGGCCTAGGCTCTCAAGGCATGTTCATACTTCAAATGTTTTGCAAGTTGCACTAAGGGCATAATGTTTTAAGGAAAGAATTTATAACTCCTAGGATTTCATCCTCACTCAACCTACAAATGGTCTTCCAAGGGCATAAAGTTTTATGTGTTAAAGCATGTAATATCTCTCTAAGGCATTAAAGCCTAGGTTTTGACACATCTAAAAGACATGATACCACAATGGCATTAGTTAGGCAAATAAATGAAACTTTTATGTGATAAATGCCATACTCAGCCTTAGGGCTTCCTAAAACCCTAAAACAAAACAACCTCTTTCTCTATCATTTTGGGTTCACTTGCAAAATGCAACTTTGATGAAAATGGGGCTCTGCTCCACCACCACAGCTAGGGTTTCAACTGCAACCCTCGATCCTTGACTGCTTTTGAACAAATTGTTAATGGTTTTTGATGATTCTTTACCAAATCATGGAAGGTGAGGCTACTTTGCAAAGGTTTAACTCTTTTCTTTCATCCTTTTGTAGCAATCCGGCCCTACAGGCTGCAGCCAAGACTCATTTCTAATGCAATTTCATCCTATTCTTTTTTTTGTCACATTACATGTCCTTGGTACCATGAGAGTATTGGTTTGAACCTTCAGAAACAACATGTTTGTAGTCTCAAAAATAACTTTCCAGGTAAGCCTCACTTTCTATACTTTGCCTCTATAAAAGGGTATGCAGAAAAGACTTCTGTAATTGAGAGGTCACGGCCTGTAACTGCCATTTTTGTTTATAATGACAAAAACTTCATTGAAACTAGTAAAAATTTGTGGATCTACTTCTTATGATGTCACGGCTATGGTATAATGCATTTCTGAGCATTCCTTGTATCTATTGATTGTATTGTCATTCCTTCTCTTGCTCACGGCTTGAGTAAACTTGTTTCTTTCTCTATATATTTGTGTCTCATGTTGAAACCCGTACTCTCTGTGGGTTTACCTCTGTGTGGCCATGGCTAGCATATTTTTGGGTATCTTCATCTTTAAATGGACCTAAAATCTTTGTTTCCTAAGTATTCCTCCATTTCATGCGAGATGGCAACATTTCACTTTCCTCTATATTTCATGTAGGCCACAGTTATATACCCACATTCTGTATCAGGTGAAACACAACAAGGGTTTGTAAAAGACTTCAAACTCTAGTAGTAGACCTTAGGAATGTGACTGGTCTTTTTTGTACATGAAAAATATCATACTGCTCTTTATTGTATAGTTGATTATGCCATTATATTGTCCCTCTTTTGTAAGAAGTGGTATTTTAAGATTAATCATGAGCTCGTTTCCTTCTTCTACTCCATTTATTTGTATCCCTTCAAATTCATTAATAACATATAAATGGCTAGGGCTCCTTTATTTCCTTGTAGCACAGTTATCTCTCTTATTCACTGTATCTAATAGGCACTATATATATCTGCAATTTCTTATTTCTTTTACAGTTGTTGCATCTGTAGATGTCATGATGCAGCCAAGATTCTGCAACACTTGGCAATTGACATTGAATGTTATCCCTTCAAAACAAACTTGCTGAAAAGGCACCTTCTATGCTAGCATTCAATGTTGCAGTTCCTTGATCAACAACAAACTAATATGACTGAGTACCTTTTGTTGTTCTAGTTTACATTTTCTGTATCTTTTGATGGTTGCATATTTCTGGCTCATGATACCACCATGTTGTTGATATCTGCTCCTTTAGAAGCATGGCTTTATTCATGAAAAGTGTGTAGCACTTCATCATACCTTATGATGTGATGGTATTGACTCTTGATGTTGTCCATCTGGACTAAAAAATAGCTAATCAAGGATACTATATGGCTGCCCATCTATGTTCAACTAATCTGCTTCATATTGCATTATCATACACGAGATTCAGTGATGTTGACACATATACCATTCCTTTTGTATTTCTTTTGATTCATTTGTGGTTGATCCTACATGTTGAGTATTCATGACATCTTATGTGTTATCTCTTCCACATGCATTGTTCACTATTTTGGTAAGGAGAAAAATAAGTCACTAGCATGTTTCCACTTGGCATTATATAATAATAATTTATGCTTTTGGATGTCACTCTTGTACCACTATAGATGTTATGAGGGAGTTTCATTTTTCCTTGCCTCGACATATTAAATTTGGCATTATCCTCTGTAATGTCTTTATAGCATAATCTTGCAGGGGTTCACCGATGAATTGAGACCTCTCAAACTGTTGTTACCTTGCATTCCTTAATCACCTGATACAAAAACAAAAGTGCATGTTTGATTGAGTATTGTTGTCTTCTTCATATGAACTCAAGGCTATAGACATTTTTTTATTTATTGTGCAAAGTGTACCATGTAATGCTTCCATATATTACCTTATTTGATATATATGCCTGTTGCATATTCTATGTATAGCTTCTTTATTGTTGTCTTGTAGTTTAGGATCTGAATGCATAATTTTAGCATTTACAAATTTTGTATAATTCTATATAGAATTTTGATGGATGATGGCATGTATTACTGGATATGGCATATGCTTTATTGTCCTAGTTCAGTATTTCTTTAGCTCTTGGCATTTACTATGGTATTTTGGAACTGGTTATGATTATTTTTTATTGTTACTCCATGGTGCTATACCATTTCAGATGTGTCATCTATCATGTGCATCCATTGTACCTATTATATGCATGTTGTATCTAGCATATTCTAGTTCCATCATAGTATTAACTTTTTACTTCACTTGGCACACTTGTATTGAGCAATGCATCTGGTGTATATCTGGAAGTTGATCATGTATCTTGGCACCATGACATGATACCTCATACCTCTAGTTGAGATTACTTTAATCATTATAACATATGTACACCTTCCATAATTACTGCTATTTATTTTAGTTGCAGCAACATATCCATTATGGTGCCCCCTGCAGCTGCCAACTATGATGTTCATGGTTAAATCCTTCTGACATTATCACTATAATTGCATATCTTCTGAATGCTCCTTACTGGCTGCCTCATGCCCTTTAGTCACAACTTGACATTGTAATCAGTTTCATACCCCTTTGATGTGTCTTGGACCAGCTCAATGTTCATTGATGATTTTCATTTCAAACTATTTGGATTGTTAATCATGTATGAACACTGAGCTAAAAGCTCATGTATTGGATTGATGTAATGTTACTTCAATTGAAAAGCTCTTCTTTACTCATCCCCCTCAAGACTCAGGGGCAGCATGTAGGGCTCAACCCTTAAGGTAGACCATTCTGCACTACATACTTATATTTTAGATCAATAACATACCTGCTCCTACACATGAAACAAACAACTTAGTTAAAAGAACGAAGTACAATGATTGTTTCTTTCTTTGTTCCTCCTGCATGTGGACGATATGTATTTGATTAATGCATTATAGGCAAAATGTTATGCTTCTTTTGATAGGACATAGAGATCTCATAACTTGAGCTCTAATGCGACTTTTCCACATTTTTTCTTGCAAGATTTGTTGAAGATCAGGAGCAGAGACAGGATGGCAACCTTGGAAACTAAAGACTTTTAAAGGCAATGATGGCTATGACCTTCTCTCATGTCTTTAGATACATATCACTCTATTTGTATTTGCATATGTTCATCTATCATTGACGGCTTGTGTAGGACATTAGATATGTCATTATTTCTTTCAATGCAATGCTTATCCTTGTATGTACTTCCATTTGTAAATGAATAATCATTGTAGTGATTGAAATACTTATCTAAATGTTCTGTAATAATTGAATGGTGAATTGAATCCTCTTTCTATCAAACAACTGAACTATACACTAGATACCCCTTTTGAAACATATTGCACTAAACAACTAAACCTTTCATAATTATGTAAGGTAGAAATAAATTAAAATCTTTCACCTTATAATAAACAATATACCAATTCTGCTGACTTTGAGCTGTGGTGAAAAATTGGTAACATTTCTAGTGACTTCTACTACATGCTTACCTACTAAGCATCATGATCAGTTGCCTTGAATATCCATTGGGCATTGAGTCATACTCTTCTCTTTTTAAACTCAGAAAACACTATAAATCTACTCTCCTACAGTCTAAACAACAATAGAAAAATGAAAACAAACTCAACTGAAAGCAAACTCACAGGCCGTGATGGCCAAAACACCTGTGCAGTAGAACTTAGGGAAACAAAACCTAACTGAAAGCAAATGTGCAAAAAGCACTTATTGACTGAAAAAACTCTATGCTAACCCTACTCTAACCAGCCAAGGAAGTTAGTAAAAAAAAACCATTCACCGGTTGGGTGAAATAAATTCCCCTCCTAACCAACTGAGGATGTTGCCCATGCTTGCAAACTGACAATAAGGAGTGAAAAAAAAGGAACATACCTTATAAAATGCTATACTATAACCTAAAAAAACACAACCAAAGGTTTGAATCCCTTGATTTTGGTCAAGCATACCTCCGATTTGCCATGAACAAGCAAGCTAGTTTTGCTGCTCCAAAATTGCAATCTCATTCTTAGGGGAACTGAAAATGCTTTGAACCTTGTTGGTCACTTCATTGGCCAAATCCCTAATGGGGTAGCCTCTTGACAGGATGAAAATTGGGTTCTCATTGTTGGCTTCTTCCTGGTTATCCATTGTTTCAAACTCAACCTTTTGAGTAAGATCATTTGAAAACATGTCACTCAATCTTACACAAAACTCATCAATTATATTACTACACAAGATATCATCAAATCCACAACAACCTCTTGATTCATGATAGGCTCTAAGGTATCTTCCCAACTAATTTTTTGAGAACTTGGAGGAATGTCAAGGACCATACCTTGTAATACAGCCTCATTCTTCTGCTTAATTTGGACAATGCTTTCAAGTACACTAATTTCTCGATTGTCTGAATTAAGGATGTTCTCATCTATCTGCTTGCTAGTCAACCCCTTGTCATCATTTTGCTAAGTTTCAACACCCTCTTTTGTGTCTGCAACTTGTTGTTCTATAGATTCTCCTTCAAAAGATGATTGTTTGACATCTAAAGTTGAAACAAAGTTTCAAGGTTATCCCAAAACATGTCCTATTCATTAGCATTTTCTTTTCGCTGAAAAGGGGAACAACTTATTACCTTGCAATTGTTCACGACTGGTTGTGCATGTTGCATGATAGGCTTACCTTCACATTGCTTTTCTTGATCCAAGACCTCAATGTCAGATTGATCAGCTTCAATTAATGGCTCCTCAGATTGTTGAGGATCTTTTTGTTTCTCTAAAACTGTTGTCCTTGATATGAGCATATCACCCTCAACTGGCTGGACAAAATCAGGTAACTGATCTAACAAAGAAGTTGATTCTTTCTCCTCATGCCAAATTTTTTGTACCTTGTCATCATGCATCTTTTGAACAATGTTAGAAATTTTTTCAAATTAATCAAAATGTAGGGGGTTTGGAACTTGATTAGAATCTACTTGTCCTACACAAACAATAGCAACCTTTTTTTGTGAATCATCCTTTTACACCAGTTGACTTTCTGAAAAAAATTTAACATCTTTTACAACACAAGGAAACTCTTTAGTGTAAACATTAAAAGATTCATTGAAAGGAGTCTTCTCTTGTGTGATCCTTCTCTTCTCTAACCAGTATTTCTCTAAAGATACATGCAGTAAATTTACCTACCTAGCTTTCTTCTTGGTGAATGAATCATTTTGTAAGACAATAGGTCCATCCTTACAAAGGTGAATAGTGATAGGACAATCAGATTCATCTGGTTGGGAAGCTTGAGGAGTTTCTTGGATTTCTTGGAGGAACAGAGATTCTTCAAGTGACTACTCTACAACTATACTAGGCCAAACATGGCTATTTTTCTTGACTTGCAAGGGGTGAGGGTTTCTAAAACTAGGTACTTTCAACTTATTAGGATGCCTTGAGGGAGAAAGAATATCATTCTTCCTAAAACTCAAGATTTCAACTTTAGGGGCACTAAGAGGTTTATCTTTTCTGAAACTCAGAAATCTATACTTACATACCTCTTCTTGGGTAGGCTGTTCTAGGACAGTAGGGACTACTTGAGCTCGAGCAAGAAAAAGATTTATTTGTGTAGCTCTCAAGATTCTCCTGAAATTGTCTTTCTTGTGTCTCCCACTCCTGATTAGAAATAGGGATCTCACAGGGTGGCTACTCTGGATGTTGAAGTTAAACTTGGAGATTCAACTCATGTAGCTGCAAATTAGATTCTTCATACTACCTTGGTTGAAACCTCCCTCCTTTTTGGTACTAACAACCTTTCATCCTTGCAATTTCCTGCTCATACTGTGCCCTTTGTGCCTCCAATTTCTGCTCATACAGATAGGCTTGGTAAGCCATTTGCTCCTGGTGTTGTTTACACTCCTATTCCCTCTCAATCTCCTCCATCTGCCTATTAAAGTCTGATAGAATGTCTTTAAGCTCCTTAGTTTGGGAATTTTGAAGCTGATTGGAAGCTTGGACAAGAACAAGCATGCGGTAAGCATCCTGGGTATTTGGACTAAACTAGGATTACGACTGCTTGTGTATGGCTAGTAAGGAGACTGAGAAGGGGTGGGTGGGTGGTAAGCATGTTGTGCATGTTGGCTTTGTAGGGCCATAGAATTAGAAACAATAGCTTGATTGGTATGATATAGCTGATAAGGGGCCCTATGGACAACATTTTCATAGTATGGTGGTGGATATTCATACTTCCTATGAAAACCTAACTTTTTATTCATATAAAAGCTAGAAAATAGATGAATTTTATAACATACTAGCACTTGATCATACTAAAAATAGTAGATTTGAACTCAGAGTTCCCAGATATACTTGTAAGAAACCACTGAAGGTTGTAACACTGTTGCATATACTAGAACAATAGCTTGAAGATTAAAAAATTTCTCTGAAAATGCTTTCAGAGTCCCACTGAGCATGCCAAAAACTTTTGTTAATCAAGTATGCACCCTTTCTAAGATCACAGAAACATAGCTACCTATTGAAACATGGAATCATTCTCAGATGTGGGTCTCCTATAATGAGAATGAATCTCCAAAGTGAGTTGGTTCTCTCACTTTAACAATTTGTTGGGAAAAGGGATAGAAGGGTATGATTGAAATATAAAAATGAAAATTGATAACTAATCTAGATGAATTTCTATCACTCACAAAATAGATCCTCAAACTTAAATCTTCACAATTCCACTAAGAGTTTATCTCTTAAGTGATTTGCAACAAGGTTTGAATTAAACACAAACTACAACCAGGAATAATACTAAGTTTTTAACAACATTGAGACATAATAAAGGACACAAAAGTCACAATATGACATTAGATCAAGACTGTAAAATGTGTGGAACAGGATGATTTTCTATTAGAACTAGGAGTACAATGCATGTAAAACCAAGTGAACCAACTACCTATATACAACTATCATGTGAACAAGAGAGAAGAAATTGGTATCACCTGACTGAGAAAACTAAGTTTTTCTCTTATAAATGCCCTGCTAAGAGATCTCTACAAAAAAGATAGAAAAACCCCTAATAATAGATGTTGAAATCCATTTTCAAGGTTCAGAAAAAAGCTACCAAAAATAGCATTAGATTGCCCCTAAACTAAAGAATAAAACTACCAAATTGTTTCCTTAGGTGGTCCCACCAAAAATCCACTTTAAAACATATCTTATCTTCTCAAACAAGCCTCAAATTTGTCTTTTTCTATCCAATTTCACCCAATGGAAATCAAGAAAGAATTTTGTCCATTTTCTAGCTTTATCTGCACTTAAAATAGCAATTATTTAAAGTAATTTATAAAGCATTGTTTTAAAATAACGCTTTACAAAGATGTTGCATCTTTATCTCTCTGATTTACCCAATCTGGTCCTGACTTGATTTTCTTTTACGAAAAAATTATGAGGCTTTTATTTTTTTATTTGCTTGCAAAATATATTAGGGCATATTGGATGTTGATTTGTCTTTCAAAAAATGGCCTAGGCTCTAGAGGCATGTTCATACTTCAAATGTCTTACAAGTTGCACTAAGGGCATAATGTTTTTAGGAGAGAATTTATAACTCCTAGGATTCCATCCTCACTCAACCTGCAAATGGTCTTCCAAGGGCATAAAGTTTTATGTGTTAAAGCATGTAATATCTCTCTAAGGCATTAATGCCTAGGTTTTGACATGTCTAAAAGACATGATACCACAATGGCATTAGTTAGGCAAATAAAATGAAACTTCTATGTGATAAATGCCATATTCAGTCTTAGGGCTTCCTAAAACCCTAAAATAAAGCAACCTTTTGCCCTATCATTTCGGGTTCACTTGTAAAATGCAACTTTGATGAAAATGGGGCTCTACACCTCCACCACAGGTAGGCTTTCAGCTGCAAACCTCGATCCTTCATGGATTTTGAACAAATTGTTAATGGCTTTTGATGATTCTTTAGCAAATCATTGAAGGTGAGGCTACTCTATAGAGATTTAACACTTTTCTTTCATCCTTTTTGAGTAATTCAGCCCTATAGGCCATGGCCAAGACTCATTTTTAATGCAATTTGATCTTATTCTTTTTTTTGTCAAATTACATGTCCTTGGTGCCATGAGAGTACTAGTTTCAACCTTCAGTAGCAACATGTTTACAGTCTCAAAAACAACCTTCCGAGTAAGCCTTACTTTCTATGCATTGCCTCTATAAAAGGGTATACAAAAAAGACTTCTGTAATTGAGAGGTCACGGTTTGTAACTACAATTTTTGTTTATAATGACAAAAACATCATTGTAACTAGTAAAAAATTGTGGATCTGCTTCTTATGATGTCATGGCTATGGCATAATGCATTTCTGAGCATTCCTTGTATCTATTGATCATATTATCATTCCTTCTCTTGCTCACGGCTTGAACATGATTATTTCTTTCTTTATATATTTGTGTCTCGTATCAAAATGCTTACTCTTTGTGGATTTACCTCTATGTGGCCATGGTGAGCTGATTTTTAGGTATCTTCATCTTTAAATTGACCTAAAATCTTCGTTTCTTGAGCATTCCTCCATTTCATGCGAGCTGGCAACATTTCACTTTCTTGTATACCTCATGTAGGCCGCGGTTATATACCCACATTCTATATCAGGTGAAACACAACAAAGGTTTGTAAAAGACTTTAGACTCTGGTAACAGACCTTAGGAATGTGACTGGTATTTTCTGTACATGAAAGATATCATATTGCCCTTTATTGTATAGTTGATTATGCCATTTTATTGTCCCTCTTTTGGAAGAAATGGTATTTTAAGATCAATCATGAGCTCGTTTCCTTTTGCTGCTCCTTTTTTTTGTATCCCTTCA
Organism: Cunninghamia lanceolata; assembly: GCA_027924645.1. Taxonomy (NCBI): domain Eukaryota; kingdom Viridiplantae; phylum Streptophyta; class Pinopsida; order Cupressales; family Cupressaceae; genus Cunninghamia; species Cunninghamia lanceolata. The sequence goes on from BSBN01000194.1 coordinate 4,932,577, forward strand.
AATGCATTAATAACATAGAAAGGGATGGGGGTCCTTTATTTCCTTGTAGCATGATGATCTCTCTTGTTTACTGTATATAATAGTCATTGTATATATATTTGTCATTTCTGATTTCTTTTACAGTTGGTGCATCTGTATATGTCATGATGCAGCTAAGACTCTATAACACTTGGCAATTGACATTGAATGTTATCCCTTTTGAACAAACTCACTGGAAAGGCACCTTCTGTGCTAGCATTTAATGTTGCAGTTCCTTGATCAACAACAAACTAATATGATTGAGTACCTTTTGTTGTTCTAGTTTACATTTTCTGTATATTTTGATGGTTGCATTTGTCTGGCTCATGATACCACCATGTTGTTGATATCTGCTCCTTTAGAAGCATGGCTTTATTCATGAAAAGTGTGTAGCACTTCATCATACCTTATGATGTGACGGTATTGACTCTTGATGTTGTCCATCTGGACTAAAAAATAGCTAATCAAGGATACTATATGGCTGCCCATCTATGTTCAACTGATCTACCTCATATTTCATTATCATACATGAGATTCTATGATGTTGACACATATACCATTCCTTTTGTATTTCTTTTGATTCATTTGTGGTTGATCCTACATGTTGACTGTTCATGACATCTTATGTGTTATCTCTTCCACATGCATTGTTCACTATTTTGGTAAGGAGAAAAATAAGTCACTGTCATGTTTCCACTTAGCATTATATAATAATAATTTATGTTGCTCCATGTCACTCTTGTACCACTGTAGATGGTATGATGGAGTTTCATTTTGCCTTGCCTCAACATAATGTATTTGGCATTATCCTCTGTAATGTCTTTATAGCATAATCTTGCATGGGTTCACCGATGACTTGAGACCTCTCAAACTATTGTTACCATGCATTCCTTAATCACCTGATACCAAAAAGAAAGTGCATGTTTGATTGAGTATTGTTGTCTTCTTTTGATGGATGCATTTGTCAAGCTCATGACACCACCATCTTGTTGATATCTGCTCCTTTAGAAGCATGGCTTTATTCATGAAAAGATTGTAGCACTTCATCATACCTTATGATGTGATGGTATTGACTCTTGATGTTATCCATCTTGACTGAAAAATAGCTAATCACTGATACTATATGGATGCCCATCTATGTTCAACTGATCTGCTTCATATTGCATTATCATACATGGCATTTTGTCATATTGACACATATACCATTCCTTTTTGCATTTCTTTTGATTCATTTGTGGTAGATCCTACATGTTGACTATTCATGACATCTTATATGTTATCTCTTCCACATGCATTGTTCACTATTTTGGTAAGGAGCAAAATAAGTCATTGGCATGTTTTCACTTGGCATTGTATAATAATAATTGTTGGATCTAGGGCATACAACTGAGAGGGGGGGGTGAATCAGTTGTATAAAACTTCTTCTTCTTTCAAACACTTAATTCTTTGTTGTTAGTTAGCAGCATATCAAATAATCATCCATGGAAGCATAATACATAAACATAAGAGCAGATAAGCATCAACACATTGAACACCAAGATTTTGACGTGGAAAACCCGGTTAAGGGAAAAACCACGGGGTGATTAACCCAAGAATTATTCTCTGTTAGAAGAATAAAGAAAAATGAATGGCACATGCCAATAAGGGCTCACTGCCCGAGCACACTGCTCACAAAGAGGCCCACTGCCTACAATGAGACACACTGTCTACAAAGTGATGAAAATCACAGTCTTGAACTAGAAAATGACATCTCTACCATGTCCGGATCAGTTCCAATTAAGCCCAACATCTCTGCTCTGCCCTTCGCACGTTTCTTCGCTATGCCACACTCATCCTCACACCACACCTTGAAATGAACTCACAAACCGTTATTTATACAAGACATCGACTTAGGAACAAACATCTAAGTCGGCAAATAACCATAGGAGTATCCGCAAGATGAATAACACATCCGGTCAGCCATCACAAGAACATTCGCAGGATGAACAACTCATCCGGTCGGCTAAACAGAGCAAGAACTTCATCCGGAAGAATAACTTCAATTCCGGGCTCTACCATCAATGCGGACCAACAACACAACCTAAACATGATCCAAGAACCTTCACAAGCCTGTCTAAATGTCCGGATACATCCGCACTTCCTTTACTTACTGGGATCTCTTGTCTTCCTCATCTGGAACTTCAAGAACACAGTCTGTCGCCACTATCATAATGCAAGAGGTACTTCCGGACCTCCAAATCATACACAAATCAGGATGACACATCACAAGGACATCCCAAACACTCCGTCCAATCCGCAGATTAGGATGATACAATTCTGAACCTCACCGGACCTTTTTGTGATCCTCTGTCACCTCTGGATACTTGCCGGACCCGGTTCTATACCGGCAGCCACAACTCCTTCAGATCTTCATGCGGACCTCTGAAATCTTAACTGTAGCATCTCAAGACTCATATCTACTAACCCTTTAATCCGCATCCTCCGGTTCTCATCCTATACAGTACATTTACCTTCTTCTCGTCACTGTTCTTCACTGTTCCTGACTGAGGCTAATTTTCTCAATATCCTCAGCACACAGCTCATCAAATCCTTCTTGTCAATGCAATATGAGTATGTTGACATCAATGAAAACACTGGCTCACCTCATACTTGCAACAATCTCCCCCTTTGTCATTGATGGCAACATATGATGTGAAAAACCATTAAGACAAGAACTTCAATCTTTTCATATATCTTCTCTTCCTTTACTGCTCCCCCTTTGATCAATGTCTTCTCTTCCTTTACTGCTCCCCCTTTGATCATCAACCACTTGTTTTTCACATGTCTTCTCTCCCCCTTTGACATCAATGGCAAAGGGCTCATACTTGCAATTCTCATACATTAGAATCATACCAGCTGCTCCCCCTTAGTTGCAGCTCCCCATTAGTCCGGATCACAAGATATGACTGTGATAGCCACCGGACTGATGCACATCAGTGCATCTTAGTTCATCACCGGAGGGGCCGTGACCCCTAACATCTCCCGGAGATATTCAAAAGAGTCTTTGGGAAGAGGTTTTGTAAAGATATCTGCAATCTGATCCTTGGAGGGAACATACTCCAATCTGACTTCTTCCTTGTTTACTTGTTCTCTCAAAAAGTCAAATTTGATAGATATGTGCTTAGTCTTAGAATGCAATACCGGATTCTTGGAAATATTAATTGCACTTGAATTATCACAGAAAATTGTGATAGGCTCCTCATATTCAACTTTGATGTCTCTTAGCATCTGCTTCATCCATAAGATTTGAGTGCAACTACCTGCTGCTGCAATGTATTCTGCTTCAGTTGTAGACAGAGATATTGCATCTTGTTTCTTGCTTAGCCAAGAAACCAATCTCTTCCCCAAAAAGAATGCTCCACCACTAGTGCTTTTCCGATCATCCACATCTCCTGCCCAATCTGCATCTGTGTAAGCATGAAGAGAGAAGTCCAGATCTCTAGGGTACCATAGACCATACTCAGCTATTCCTTTCAAGTACCTAAAAATTCTTTTGATTGCCATAACATGAGATTCTCTAGGATCAGCCTGGAATCTTGCCACAAGACCAACAGCCTGCATTATATCTGGTCTAGTTTGAGTGAGATACAACAATCCACCAATCATTGATCTATACTTTGTCTGATCTGCCTTTGGAGAATCATCATCTTTGCTTAACTTACATCCGGTTGCCATAGGAGTGTTCATTGGCTTTGAGTCTTCCATACCAAATTTCCTTAACAATTCTTTCACATATTTGGTCTGAGAAATGAAGATCCCTTCTTTTGTTTGAGTAATTTGCAGTCCCAAGAAGAAATTCATTTCACCAAGCATAGACATTTCAAACTCACTTTTCATCTGATTAGCAAAAGTTTTGCACATACTATCTCTTCCTCCAAAAATGATATCATCCACAAACACTTCAACAATCAGAATGTTTTCATGATCAATTTTGAAATATAAGTTACTGTCAGCAGTACCTTTGTTGAATCCAATCTGCACAAGATGCTTATCCAACCTTTCATACCATGCTCTTGGGGCTTGCTTCAATCCATACAAAGCTTTCTTCAACTTGCAGACCATATCATTATTATCAGACAATTGAAATCCATCTGGTTGTTCAATGTAGACTTCTTCTTCCAGATCACCATTTAGGAAGGCAGACTTGACATCCATCTGATATACCTTGAAGTCTTTGAAGGCAGCAAATGCAAGAAGTAATCTGACTGCTTCAATTCTTGCCACCGGAGCAAAAGTCTCTTCAAAGTCAATTCCTTCTATTTGAGAGTAGCCTTTGCAGACCAATCTAGCTTTGTTTCTGATTACTTCACCAGCTTCATTTAGTTTGTTCCGGAAGACCCACTTGGTTCCAATTACATTCCTGTCTCTAGGTCTGGGAACAAGATCCCAAGTATGATTTTTCTCAATTTGCATCAATTCATCTTCCATTGCTTTGGTCCAGTTTTCATCATTGCAGGCTTCATCTATTGTTTTAGGTTCAATCTTTGAAATCAGACAACATTCATTCTGATTTTGAGCAATATTCCCTCTAGTTTGTACACCTTTGCTTCTGTCACCTATGATCTGATCTTCAGAGTGATTCAGTCTTACATACCTTGGAATTTTGGGAGTATCCAGCACTGCTGTTTCTTGATCAGGCTCATTCAAACCTATCTCTTCTTCCTGATTTACCGGATCAGGCTGACTCTGTCTCACCGGAGAGGATTGAGGTCCTTGAACACTGTCTTGGTCATCTTCATCAAACTCATAAAATCTTGAAGGTTTCTCAATTCCTTCATCAACTTTCACATTGGTGCTTTCTATCATCTTCCTCAATCTCTTATTGTAACACCGGTATGCTTTGCTTTGAGTGGAGTAGCCCAAGAAAATTCCTTCATCACTTCTAGCATCAAACTTTCCTAGATCTTCATCTCTTTTAATATAACACTTGCTACCAAATATTCTGAAATATTTCACAGTAGGAGTGATGCCAAACCAGAGTTCATAGGGGGTCTTACCGGTGTTGTTTCTGATTTGAACTCGATTGAGAGTGTAGACTGCAGTGCTGATAGCTTCTTTCCAAAACATTTGAGGAACATTTGCTTCCAACATCATTGTCCTAGCAGCTTCCTGGATGGTCCGGTTCTTTCTCTCAACTACTCCATTCTGCTGTGGAGTCTTAGGAGCAGACAACTGTCTCCTTATACCCTGTTTCTCACAAAAGTCAATGAATTCACCAGATGTAAATTCACCACCTCTATCAGACCTTAGACACTTTAGTTTCAATCCGGTTTGATTCTCTACCATAGCCTTGAAGATTTTGAACTTCTCAAAAGCTTCTGATTTTTCTTTTAGAAAGGTAACCCACATCATCCGGGAATGATCATCAATTAACAACATGAAATATCTATCACCTTGCAGACTCTTGATTCTTGTCGGACCACATAGATCAGTATGTACTAATTCCAACAATCCGGTAGAAGACTGATCTTTGCTTTTGAAAGAGACTCTGCTTTGTTTACCTAACTGACATTCTTTACACACACTATTTGTAGGTTTCATCAATTTTGGAAGATCTCTCACAGTTTGAGTATTGCTTATCTTGATGATGTTATCAAAATTTACATGACACATTCTTCTATGCCATAACCAACTCTAATCAATTTGAACAAACAAACAACTTTTATTTGAACCAACCAGATGAAAGATGTTACCTTTTGTCTGAGTACCGGATGCAATTTCAGTTCCGGAGCTTGTAAAGATTCTGCATTTTCCATTCTTGAACCGGAGATCATAGCCTTTGTCCACTAACTGACCAACACTGAGAAGATTGTGCTTCAATCCTTCAACATACAGTACATTTCCTGTTTTGCTCTTACCATCAAAGGAAATAGTTCCCCTACCTCTGATTCTGCCAGCAGAATTGTCACCAAACTTTACCATTCCTCCTTCATATCTTTCCAAATCTAAGAACTTATTCTTGTCACTAGTCATATGGTGAGAACATCCACTGTCAATAACCCAATCATCCTTTTCTTCCACTTGAACAGCCAAGGCTTTTTCAACAACTTTGTGATTGACAGATTCAGAGAGTATTGAATCTTCTTCCTTGATGGCTATAAACACCCACTTATTTCCGGATTTGCTTCCTAGTTCTGATTCATCATCTGTTACTCCTTCATTGTCGTCTTCTTCATGAACATAATAGCAATTCTTTTGAAACCTTTGTCTGTGAGTATTAGATCTTGCAGATCTCTCCGGACATCTTGAGGCAAAATGACCAATCTTATTGCAGTTGAAACACTTAAAGGGTAGTTTTCCTTCATACTTACCGGATCCTCTTGGCAGTCTCTTTGCAATGAGAGCTTCAAGTTGAGCTGTTTCTGCTTCTTCTTCTTCCATGTCTCTTCTTGCTTGATCATACCATGACATTTTCCTTGATGAGTTTTCACCCGGATCAAATCTCTGTTTGCCTTTCACATAGGCACTGGCTTTGAAAGCAGATTCAGTCTTGGGAGGATCATCTCCAAACTCGGTCATTTCAAATGCAGCTAGTTTGCCAGCCAGTTGTTCTCTTGTGACAGTTGTGTGGGCTCTGAATTCATCAATGGCAGCAACTTTGATTTTGTAGGCAGCAGGAAGGGATCTTAGGATTTTGCAGACAATCTCATTTTCATCTAAAGTTCCACCAGCATTTCTGATTCCACATACCAGCTCATTTACTCTTGGCATAAAGGTAGTGATGTTTTCATCATCTCTCATTTTCAATCTTTCAAATTTCCCTTTCAGACTTTGCAACCTTGCACTTTTGACAAACTCATCTCCTTCATACAGAAGTTCCAGTTTAGTTAGGATCTCATATGCAGTTGGAAGGTCAATGACATTCAAGAGATCTGAGTCATTCAATGCGCTTAGAAGAGCTTCCTTGGTCCGCAGATTGTTTTCAGCTTCTGTGATTTCATTCAGAGTTGTCGGACCACCTTGTGGAGGTATATATGGTTTTGAAATCATAGCCAAGTATGCTTTTCCCATACATTCCAAGTGACACTTCATGCGACCTTTCCAGAGAGTGAAGTTGGTTCCATCGAACTTCGGACTATCCTTCTTGTATGACGACATCCTGGATCTCCTCAAGCGGTTAAGCTCCTATTAGAGGAACTTAGCTCTGATACCAATTGTTGGATCTAGGGCATACAACTGAGAGGGGGGGGGGTGAATCAGTTGTATAAAACTTCTTCTTCTTTCAAACACTTAATTCTCTGTTGTTAGTTAGCAGCATATCAAATAATCATCCATGGAAGCATAATACATAAACATAAGAGCAGATAAGCATCAACACATTGAACACCAATATTTTGACGTGGAAAACCCGGTTAAGGGAAAAACCACGGGGTGATTAACCCAAGAATTATTCTCTGTTAGAAGAATAAAGAAAAATGAATGGCACATGCCAATAAGGGCTCACTGCCTGAGCACACTGCTCACAAAGAGGCCCACTGCCTACAAGGAGACACACTATCTACAAAGTGATGAAAATCACAGTCTTGAACTGGAAAATGACATCTCTACCATGTCCAGATCAGTTCCAATTAAGCCCAACATCTCTGCTCTGCCCTTCGCACGTTTCTTCGCTATGCCACACTCATCCTCACACCACACCTTGAAATGAACTCACAAACCGTTATTTATACAAGACATCGACTTAGGAACAAACATCTAAGTTGGTAAATAACCATAGGAGTATCCGCAAGATGAATAACACATCCGGTCGGCCATCACAAGAACATTCACAGGATGAACAACTCATCCGGTCGGCTAAACAGAGCAAGAACTTCATCCGGAAGAATAACTTCAATTCCGGGCTCTACCATCAATGCGGACCAACAACACAACCTAAACATGATCCAAGAACCTTCACAAGCCTGTCTGAATGTCTGGATACATCCACACTTCCTTTACTTACTGGGATCTCTTGTTTTCCTCATCCGGAACTTCAAGAACACAGTCTGTCGCCACTGTCATAATGCAAGAGGTACTTCCGGACCTCCAAATCATACACAAATCAGGATGACACATCACAAGGACATCCCAAACACTCTGTCCAATCCGCAGATTAGGATGATACAATTCTGAACCTCACCGGACCTTTTTGTGATCCTCTGTCACCTCTGGATACTTGCCGGACCCGGTTCTATACCGGCAGCCACAACTCCTTCAGATCTTCATGCGGACCTTTGAAATCTTAACTGTAGCATCTCAAGACTCATATCTACTAACCCTTTAATCCGCATCCTCCAGTTCTCATCCTATACAGTACATTTACCTTCTTCTCATCACTATTCTTCACTGTTCCTGACTGAGGCTAATTTTCTCAATATCCTCAGCACACAGCTCATCAAATCCTTCTTGTCAATGTAATATGAGTATGTTGACATCAATGACAACATTGGCTCACCTCATACTTGCAACAATAATATGTTTCTCTAGGTCACTCTTGTACCACTGTAGATGTTATGATGGAGTTTCATTTTTCCTTTCCTTTACATATTATATTTGGCATTATCCTTTGTAATGTCTTTATAGCATAATCTTGCATGGGTGCATCGATGACTTGAGACCTCTCAAACTGTTGTTACATTCAATTCCTCAATCACCTGATACAAAAATGAAAGTACTTTCTCCAATGAGTATTGTTATCTTCTTCATTTGAACTCAAGGTTGTAGACATTTTTTGTTTACTGTACCAAGCGTACCATGTAATGCTTCTATATATTACCTTATTTGATATATATGTGTGTTGCATATTCCATGTCTAGCTTCTTTATGGCTGTCCTGTAGCTTTGGATCTGAATGCATCATTATAGCAATTGCAAAAGATGTATAATTCTATAATGAATTTTGATGGATGATGGAATGTATTACTTGATATGGCATATGTTTTGCTATCTTGGTTTAGTATTTCTTTGGCTCTTGGCATTTACTATGGTATTTTGGCATTGGTTATAACTATTTCTTACTGTTGCTCCATGGTGTTGCACCATTTCAAATGTGTCATATATCATGTACAGCCATTGCACCTGTTATACGCATGTTGTATCTAGCATATTCTAGTTCCATCATAGTATTAACTTTTTACCTCACTTGGCACACTTGCATTGAGCAAGCATCTGATGTATATCTGGCAGTTGATCATGTATCTTAGCACCATGACATGATACCAAATACCTCTAGTTGAGATTACTTTAATCATGATAACATATGTACACCATCCACAATTGCTTCTATTTATTTCAACTACAGCAACATGTCCATTATGCTACCCCCTGCAGCTACCAACTATGATGTTCATGGTTAAATCCTTCTAACATTATCACTATAAGTGCATATCTTTTGAATGCTCCTTGTTGGCTGCCTCATGCCCTTTGATCAAAACTTGACATTATAATCAGTTTCATACTCCTTTGATGTGTCTTGGACTAGCTCAATGTTCATTGATGATTTTCATTTCAAACTATTTGGATTGTTAATCATGTATGAACACTAAGCTAAAATCTCATGTAGTGGATTGATGTAATATTCTTTCAATTGAAAAACTCTTCTTTACTCATCCCCTTCAAGATTCAGGGGCAGTATGTAGGGCTAAACCCTTAAGGGAGCCCATTTTGCACCACATGCTTATCTTTTAGATCAGTAACATACCTACTCCTACACATGAAACAAACAAGTTAGTTAAAACAATGAAGTACAATGATTGTTTCTTTCTTTGTTCCTCCTGCATGTGGATGATGTGTATTTGATCAATGCATTATAGGAAAAATGTTATGCTTCTTCTGATAGGACATAGAGATCTCATAATCGGTGCTCTAATGGGACTTTTCCACATTTTTTTCTTGTAGGCTTTGTCAAAGATTGGGAGCAAAGATAGGATGGCAACCTTGGAAACTAAAGATCCCTAAAGGCAATGATGTCTATGACCTTCTCTCATATGTTTAGATGCATAGTACTCTATTTATATTTGCATGTGTTGATCTATCACCAACAGCTTGTGTGGGACATTAGATATGTCATTATTTCTTTCAATGTAATTTTTATCCTTTTATGTACTTCCATTTGTAAACAAATAATCATTGTAGTAATGGAAATACTTATTTGAATGTTCTACAATAATTAAATGATGAATTGAATCCTCTTTGTATCGAACAACTGAACTGCACACTAGATACCCCTTTTGAAACATATTGCACTAAACAACTAAACCTTTCATAATTATGTAAGGCAGAAATAAATTAAAATCTTTCACCTTAAAATGAACAATATACCAGCATTGCCAACTTTGAGTTGTGGTGAAAAATGGTAACACCTTATCCCTCTCCTTTTGACTAGAGAAAGTAATAGAAAATTATCCTTCCCCTAACTCTGCTAGTTCTTCCATGAGGGGCCAGTTCTTTTTAGTCCATTCTTGAAAGTCTAGAATGGAAAAGTAGTCTGAAATGACTTTACAAATGATTTTTTTTTTGGCGAGATCTTCTCTTATTTTTTTAATCTCTTTTGGTATTTGTACCTAAATCTCTTAGATTTCCTTCTTCTAAATAATATTCTTGAATCATAGCTTTGACCTATAGTGGATTTTTTGTTCTTGCCCTGAAAATCCCTAAAAAAGGTTTTTCATTCTGATGGAACCTCACCTTTACCCTATCCATTGGCCTTTAGATTTTATGTTCTTCTCTTTCTCAACCTTTTCTCTGAAAACTCTCTCTAGAGTTATAATTTATGTCTTGGATAAGAGAAGAATCTATCCTTAGATTAAAAAGTTGTTCTTTTTGAATTAGAGGAGATCCTTTTGTCCATCTCTTCCACCTATTTCTTTCAGTAAAGGAATTAAACTAACTCTATTTCTCCCTTTGGTGTCTATTGTCAAATTTGAATCTAGAACTATGTATGTGTAAAAGAGTCATTCATTGTCTTCCTCTTGTTTGAGCTCCATGAAAGTTTATCTAGTTTCTATAGAAATTCACTTACTCGCTATAGAATCTTGATTGATTTCTTGCCATGAAACCCCCCTTGGGAGTTCATTGAGATCAAAAATGTGATTAATTATGTGTCAAAAGAGGAAAAATTCACATGGACTAATAGAAGGAAAGCTTTCTTTAAAATAGCAAAAAGATTAGATAGATTTTTAGACTCTGGACTTTGTTATCAAGTTAATTGGGACTATAGGGTAACTATCCTTCAATGGAGTGGATCAGATCACTATCTAGTTAGCCTGAACATAGGCTTAGAAAATAATATTTTTTAGAAATCCTTCAAATTCCAAGATATGTGTTTTAGAGATGATAATTTACTTCAACTGGTACATGAATGATGACACTCACCCCCCTTCATATAGGATTCAAGGATTTTCCAATTGGCTCATAAATTAAAACATGTGAGGATAAAAATCACCCAATGGAAATGTTCTCATTTCAAAAATATCTTCAAAGAAAAAAAGGATTACAAGAAGAACTACAAAGTATACCATCTAAGATTATTCAAGGGGGAATGAATGAGGAGAGGTATATTTTAGAATAAAATATTAAGGAAAGATTTAGAAGAAACCCTAGCTAGATAGGAGGTATTATGGCATCAGAAGTCTAGATAAACATGTTAAAGGAGGGAGATAGAAACAACACCTTTTTCCATTTATCCACAAAAAATGAGATGACCTTCAAATGCTATACTTCAGATAAAGAAAGATAATGTAGAGGTGACAAGAAATAGAAATTAAATTCATCAAAAGGTTGTATTTTATTTGAAAATCTATTGGATCAGGAAGAGGATCAATCATCGGTAGATGAAATGGACTGCAACATCCCAAATCTCATCATAAAGGAACATAATGCTTGATGCTAATGAGGGAATTCACTATGGAAGAAGTTCAAACTACATTTTGGGCAATGCTTGGTGACAAAGCTCCTAGAATAGATAGGTTCAAAGGAAATTTCATTCAAAAATGTCCTCAAAGAATTTAAAAATATAGCTTAATGCTAAAACCCAAAGTTAAATTGCCTTAAGCCTTTGAAGAATTCAGGCCAATATCATTATATAACTTCATATATATATATATATATATATATATATAATCATCACTATGGGAATCGCATTAAGGCTACTCATGATCCTCCCCTCCTTGATCTCAGAAGAGTAGCGAGGTTTCGTTTCAAGGAAAAAGACATCAAAAGGGACAATTGTTACTCATGATCTTCTACATTTGATAGCAAAGAACAATATTCCAACAATAGTGATCAAATTAGACTGATGAAGAGGGTAAATCATAAAACATAGAACAACAATAATTGAACACAGAAATAGGAATGTTCTTTTATTGATTTAGACAAGCCATTACATTACAAAATGATCTAATACAATTAGAGGATGAATCCTCCATAGGCTATAGCACATTACAGCTTCCTATCTCAAGACTGTGGAATCTTCTACCTTCTATAACCCCAAATCAGCTAGAGTTTCTATTTTCCCACCTTTCCTTAACTCTACACTTTCCCCCTTATCTCCACTATTACCAAGGGTTCCCAAAAAATGTTATTAATAACTTTTTTTGGTGGCCTCTAGCCAAATTTCAAATTTTGCATCTCCCTCCAAAAATAGGTCAACTTCCGGGAGCCATAACTTTTAATCCAGGTATCTGATTGACAAACCGTTTGAAGCACCAGAAAGCTCATTGAGTTCTCTATGTGCTAAGAAGTTGCTTTTCTATTTATGCTCATTGGGTCTGTATAGGACCATTTAGTGCCTCAAACCTAAATTTGAATAATTTTCAGGCATTTTTTGGGAAACAGAAACCTTAATATCTTTCAGCTCGCAAATGATCTTTGCATGATTCCTTTGCCAAAGTTATTAATTTTCATTTACGAATATTCCTATAAATTTTTGCTTCAATCCATATGCAAATGCAAACATTCCAAAAATAGCAGTTTGCTATTATTAGGAGTTTGAAAAAACTGAAAGTTCTACATCATTATTCAAGCAATTATGGAACCAGAAACACTAATTTTGAAAAGAAATGAAAACAACATCAATGATTTTGAATCAACATTTTTTTTGGGTGATGTAATATTTCCCTTACACCACTAAATGCTCCTGCATCAGACACCCTAGGTAATTTTGAGAAGTGACCTTGTCACATCTAAAGTGTTTGAGAAAAAGTCCAAATGGTCAACTTTTGCCTTAGATAACCAGGAAGAATCTTCAACATGCCTTCCTTTCCATTTCGCCATATACTCTTCATATTTCCTATTTCGAGTACTTCTTCCCACATGGCTATCCAAGATCTCTTGTATCTCCTCCTTTGAAGTAGATGTCAGAATACTCCACTGTTCTTCTATTGGTCCATCCTCAGTTCCACCTTTATGATATTATATTAAACTAGCAATGTTGAACATAGGGGAAATGTTGATCTCAATCAGTAGCTCTACCTCATATACATTTCCTGAATCATGTCTCTTCAGAATCCTACACAGTCCAAATTTCTTCATTTTCAACTTATTATATGTCCCAACTGGAAACCTCTCTTCTCTCAATTGAATCATGACTTCATTCCTACCTAAAATTCCTAATGTCTCTTATTCTGCTCTACCTTAGCCTTGTATTAAATATTCATCTTATTAATGTGCTTCCTCACCTCTTCATGCAAATTCTTTAGGTGTTCTGTAAAGTCTTTGGCTTTAGCACTTTTCTTTTCTCCCTTGTCCATCTTCCTTAACTCTGAATCATTTCTTGGACTGCTCCCTATAAAATCTAGAATGGTGATTTACCAATACTCTTATTGACAGAGCTATTGTAAGCAAATTCTACCTTTGGTAAAATCAAATCCCATCCCTTGGGTTTATCTCTTACTAAGCATCATAGCAAGTTATAGAAACTCCTATTCACCACTTCTATATGTCCATTAGTCTGTGGATGGTGTGCAGAACTAAACTTCAAATCTATCATCAACATCTTCCACAATGTCCTCCAAAAATAACCAACAAACTTGGTATCTTGATTTGAAACTATGCTCTTAGGAAGACCATGTAGTCTCACCACCACCTTGAAAAATAACTCTCAATATGAATAACATCATTAGTCTTCTTATAAAGAATTAAATGTGCCATCTTCAAGAATCTATCCACCACCAAAAAAAAGGAATCATGTCCTATTTATGTCCTATGTAAACCAAGAATAAAATCCATACTAATATCATCCCATGGCTTCTCTAGTATAGGTAATGGCTGATATAGCTCTATATTCTAACTTGTTCCTTTTGCCATCTAACACACTCTGCAACTCTACACAAATTTCCTCACATCCTACTACAGTTGTGGCCAATAATAATTCTCACCAGCAATAGCAATGGTCTTATCTTGACCAAAGTGTCCAACTAATCCCCCACTATACTTCTCCTTATTTAGGTTCTCTCTCATCGAACTCCTTGGAATGCACAACTGGATTCCCCTAAACAACTGAAATCCAACCATTTTATATTGTCCAAAGTAACAGGTTCCAAACCAGCTCTCCAGGCCTCTACAAAAACTAGATCTTCAGGATATAAAACTTTTAACTCATTGAACTTGACAACCTCTATCTTCATTTCAGTCAACAAATTTTTCCTTCTACTCAAGACATCTACAACTCTTTTGGACTTCCCACTCCTATGCTTCAAAACAAAAGTATAACTCTACAAAAAATCATCCCATTTTAAATGCCTCTGGTTCAATTTCCCTTGACTATTAAGATACTGCAAAGCCTGATGATCAATATATAAAATAAACTCTTTTGGCAACAAAAATGTCTCCATTTCTTCAAATCATGGACTATTGCATAAAACTCTTGCTCATAAATAGAATACTTTTTCTTGGCATCATTAAGCTTCTCACTAAAATAGGTAATGGGCTTACCTTCTTGACTTAAAATTGTTACTATAGCACTACCACTAGCATCACAATCTACCTAAAATACCTTATTAAAATCTAGAAGTGCCAAAATAGGTTGCTTTGTGACTTTCTGCTTCAATTTATCAAAGATCTTGGCTGCTCCTGTAGTCCATTTAAATTCTTTTCTATCCCCTCTCATTGTCTCAGTTAGGGTGCACAAATGCTACTTAAATTTCTAATAAACTTTTTGTAAAAACTTGCTAAACAATGAAAATCAAAATGTCATCTAAATAAACAATAACAAAACTTCCCAAAAACTCTTTTAGTACCTTTTTCATGAGCCACATGAATGTGCTCGATGCATTGGTTAGCCCAAATGGCATGACTAACCACACATACAAGCCTTCCTTTGTCTTGAAGGCTATCTTCCATTCATCTCCTTCTCTAATTCAGATCTAGTGATACCCACTCATCAAGTCAATCTTCGTGAAGTACTTGGCTCCACTCAAACAATCCATTATGTCATCCATTCTTGGCAATGGAAATTTGTACTTGATCACGATCTTATTGATGTCTCAAGAATCTGTAAACACTCTCCACTCTCCATCTTTCTTCAATGCTAGTACTATAGGTACCACACATGGACTTGGGCTCTCTGTTATTAGTCCCTTCCTTAACAACTCATGAACTTATCTGTTTAACCCTTCATTCTCTGTTGGAGTCATTTTGTGGGCTGCCTTATTTGGAAAACTGGCTCCTAGTATCAAATCCATTTGATGACTTATAGTCCTCACTAGTGGTAAACCTTTTGGTACATTATCAAAGACAATATCCTAAAATTCTTCCAACAAATCTAAGAATTCTGGTAGTACATCTTCACAGTTCTCTACACTAATCTTAGGAATCAATGCAAAGCAATGACTCTCATGCTTCATACCCACCAAAAATTTCCTACCATCTACCAAGCAAATTCTAGTAGTACTACATACCTTTTCTTCCACCTCCTTCAAGGGCTTCAACTTATGACAAACTCCAGCCTTTGTTAAGGAATATGTGTTTGTACGACCATCATAGATAGCACACCTATCATACTGCCATGGCCTCCCCAATAACATATGTCATGCATCCATCGGTATGATGTCACACAACACCTCATCATGGTAGTCACCAATCTTGAACTTGACTAAAAACTATTCATTGACCAAAACTCTATGGTCCTTCTACAACCATGCAATCTAATATGGATGTGGATGCTTTCTTCTTTTCAACTTAAACTTGTTAACCATCTCCTCTGAAACAAGATTGTTATTGCTTCCTTTGTGAATAATAATATCACAACACTTACCTTCACATTTGCACTTGGTGCAGGATAAGCTCTTCCTCTGATTTGGTTATTTCTCCTCATTCAACAAGGTTCTTCCGACAACTCAGGTTTCTCCCCTTTTAGCATCTTCATAATGCTTAGACTGTGCATCTTCATCTACATGTGTTGTAACGCCCCCACCAAGGATCCCCAAACTATTAAAATATGGCACTATAGAATCAACATAGTTATAGCACTAGTCTAGGAGGTGCAATGAACAAAAAAAAATGCAAAGGTTTCTAAAATGAATTGATTTCAGCGAAAGGCATAAAAGAAGAAAATACATCTAATAATTTAGTTTGTATATTACATTTTATAGTGGAAGAATAGTATGCAATTGTGGCAGCACTTACAAGGTACATGAATTTGTTTAAATGTCTACCTCAAACTAATTGCATGATTGCACATGATGGAATACTTGAATAGGTCTTTAGAAACTTTCAAACAAATGCAATTGGAAGGTGTAAAGACAATGTGAAAACCTTTTCTAGCATTCTGCCGACTTGTACCAATATAGGAGTGTTGGAATTGGGTATGGACATCCAACAAAGCATATGGAAGGCAATTATTGTTAGATATTATAGCTCTGGTAGGCATGTACGTAAAATGTAGAAGCATAGATAGGCACCTAAAATGTTTGACAAACTACCTTCAAGAGGCTACAACTCATGGAATTGCATGTTTGCAGGATGAGCACATAATGTGTTTGTTAAAAAGGCTTTAGACTGAGCTGCTGTTCCAAAATGACTAGAAATGTTTCACATGCTAGAAGATATTCTAAAATCATCGATTGATCTCATGCTGGAAATAAAATCATGACAGAAATACAAATCTCAAGTCATATGACATGATAAGTTTCCAAATCAAATTGCATTGTTTACAAACAAAAGATTCAATTTCAATGGCAAGTTTACAAAGGTTTATGCACACAAGTCTAAAATCTAAATATGTAGTTCAAGAAAAAATGATGGTATTCTTAAGTTGCACTACAACAAATAAAAAACACTATTTTCTCTTAAGGGATGAATTAGAACAACTACATGAACATAAATGCCTAAGAGAAAACCATTTTAAAAATAAATAAAATGACTGATGAAGGAGAACATATAGATAACTAGTTTAATAAAATAGGGTTTAGAGTATCCTTACTAGGGATGCCCACCAATGGAGCCAAAGATCATAGATGATATTTTCAAAAAAAAGAATAGAAGCAATGGATTGGAATAAAAACTGCTAGATACTTTTGATGAGTAAAACCATTGCTTGGATGACATCCTCCTTGCCTCCCCCCTTCTTTCCCCATTCCTATAAAATATTTATCAGGAGAAGAAGGTTGTCCATGTATGGGAATCCAACCGACTTCAAAACAGATTTAGGTAACTTTAATTTATTAAATTCAAAGCAACTCATTAAGAAAAAATATGATTTGAATAAATATTTTTTGTCATACACATGGTAAAACTAATTATCAACATACTATTTTATTTATCTACTTTATTATTATTATTATTTATTAATTTTAACATTACACTATAAATTTATTTACCCTATTATTTTATTATTTTCTACAATTATTAATTCATATATATATATATATATATATATATATATATATATATATCATGCCCACATTTCCCATGTGGTCACGACACACAAAACACGTGTCATGTCCACATTTGTCATGTGGTCATGACATGAAATATCAAAAACTTTTCCACGTGTCCCTAGAAGCCCCCTCACATGCGTTAGTGTGCTCAGTGGCAATACGTATAAGGCATAAACATGTTAATCAATATTCAGGGTAAAGCATCTACCTATGCAATCCCATGTGTGATGATAGCTGACTAGGGGGTTGTGCAACGTGATGAGAGTCTCTACTAGGGTTAGAATTAGTTTAATTCAAAACCGTAAGTTGCCTAGGTGAGTGAAATTATTTCGACTAAATTGAAATCAACACCTAATTCTAATGCATAATGAAATCGCTTAAAAATGACACTTCAAAGATAAAACAATCGCATGATGAAATGGAGTGATAAAATGAATGCCACGAAAATTTCATAAAAGTAAAACCCTAAATCCTGAGAAAATTTGACAACATAACATGTTTTCAACAATTGAAATAAATATTTGAAAAAGAATTCCAAAGGAATTAATTAAGGAAAAAAATTAAATAAATAAAATATATGAATAAATTATATTAATTCCAAAGGTCCAATAAAAGTTATCACTCGTCCAAATATAAAATTTGAAAATTAAATCAATGACCAAATTAAAATTAATAGTTAAGTCCATTACTAAATATAGTTGCAACAATTATATTTATTAATGAACTCAAGTTAAAAGATTAAAAAAGAATAAATTAACACATCCCCCAGAATAAAATCGATTAAATAAAAATAAATTCAATAAGAAGATTTCCCCAATAAATTAAATTAAGACACACTAGATAATTAATAAAGGTGTCCAAATTTAGGGTTGTAGGGTGGGCACCCAATCCAATACATCTTGGTTGGGTCACTACCATAAGTCTGCATTATGGCATTTAAGCCTGGTTGATACTCCATCATCATTGTTGAGCAAGTAGCCTCGCTGAAATGACCCGTCGCACACTCCACATCCTCCCAATACTCTATTTAATGAATATCGACAGTAGTTAAATGAATATGGACTTCCTTCGGCTCTGACAAATAGTTGCCTTTGAATTTCTCTTCAATCAACCAACTAGACCGATCGGTAGTTGATCTTTGCATTGGTGGAGCAGGCAGAATGGAGGAAGGTCCCAGATTCATAGCAAAGATCTCTGTGCATGGATTGTTGAACCTGGGAATGTTGACACCTCTACAGTTGGAGAGCTCAGTCCAGCAGATGGCCTTCAAAGGAGCCATCACAGACCTAAGGATCAAGTGAATCCTGCGGAGGCATGAAGGCCTTCTTCTCCTGGCGGTTAAGATCATTTTGAGGATAGATTTCCTATCTACGGACGAGTTCTATAGGGTAGATTCACACATCTCCTCCCAGTTTCTAGCTTCAATCCTAGATGCAGGGGTGCCAACAAGAGCAGCGAAGAGTCTAATGCTAAAGCTATTCAAGACATAAATCCTCAGCGGCCTCAACTCCATACTCGGTGCAATCATCCCTGGGGTGAGTATCCCCCACCTGAATGACATCGCTTCCCCCAAAGATCCATTGGAGGTGGTGAAAGTCTTCCCCCTCATTCTTGACATGAAAGGCATGGCATTGACTAAACACCAGGACCGATTTCTCCAGGTTTATGGCTTCCTCCAGAACATGCTAAACGAGGATAGGGACTTCGGGGAAGGGGAATTGGTTGATAGGCTCCAATCCATGGCAGTGGGGCTTGGCCTTCTTTAAGAACTTGGTTTCTTTTACCCAGCTCTCTATGATCACTTTCAGTAGGCATATGTATACGGTCTAGCTTTTAGTGTGACAGTAAGCCTAATGGCAATTTTGCTTAGATGTCTCGGTAAGGTCTTAGTGGTTTTTGCTCATATGACTCTACAAGGTATTAGTGGTTTTTTTCTTTGAAAGCTAGTTTGGATGGTCATGGGTAAACAACTTATAGGCACCTGCTTGTAAATATTTCCTTCTGATCAATACAAAATTCTACATTTATGAATCAAAAAAAAAAAAAGTGTCCAAATTAAATCATAGGCAAGGGGATAAAGAATTTCAATAAATCAAAAATCTTAATCACATCAAAATAAATTCCACATGGAAATAAATATTCCAAACCCCAAAGAATATATTTAAATCAAATTAAAATAAGTAAAAAGAAACACTAGGGAAGGCAAAACAATTCAAAAAGGACTAAAAAGCAAAAGGGAGTGAAAACTTAATTTCCCCTGCACATGAGAAAAAGAAATAAATGAAAAATTAAAATAAAACTTCCAATTTCCCACTCACTCCATCTAAACCTTATTTCCAATATTTTATTTGTTTTCTCAAAGAAATGCCCTAACCCTAAAGTCTCATCTCTTCTATTGTTTCCTTTTGTTTTCTTTTCTCCCTCTTGTTTTCCCATTTTGTTTTGCAGGTAGGGTTTGATGAGGAGGAATGGTAGCCATGACTCTACCTCTCCCAGAGGTATATTTTAATGATGTATAAAAGGTATATATATATATATACATACCATTATTATAATTCAAGAAATGTTTATATATGTGTATCTCTTTGTTTTGAAACACAATGATATATATATATATTTGTTTTTTAGATTTTAATAAATTATAAGACACGGTGCACAGGAGTACAGAGGGCCGACGACCCATTTCTATCTCTCATCCACCACTGTGTATTAGGGGGAATGGGGAAAGGGGGTGGTGTGGGTGGGGGCACAACCCCCTCCCCACACCTCGTATTGTTAGTAGAAGGAGTAGTGGGTGGTAGCCATGGCCGTCATCCACTGCAAGTATATATTTTTAAAACTTTAACTCAAACCCTAATAAAAATAGTGTTCGACCCTAGTCAAACTCAGTCCTTTCTTTATTCAGAATAAATAAATTCTATCTAATTTGCTATGTATTAAAACAATTTGTTTATTGATTTTAGTATATATGTGTGTGTGTGTGTGTGTGTGTGTGTGTGTGTGTGTATATACACATAGTCAATTTAAAAGGATAGTATAATCAGATTTGTATCTTAAAATAAACCAGTGATAAACACTATTTTGAGGTAAATATAAATAAATAGAATGCTATAAATACTCTCTCTTTTTTTTACAGTGAAATAATTGGGCTAATATACTATATTTTCTTTTACAAAATAAGTAGACTATAATTTTTTTTGTTTTCTAAAACCTATTTCAACTGAACCTACTTTACTCTCCTCTCTATATACATATTCAATAGATAAAACTGCAACATGTATATCTATTCTTTTTTAATAACAAGGAAACAACTATAGTTTTTTTTGTCAAACGTTTTAAAGCCACATAGGCACTATCAGCAACATAATGAATATATTTTTGAAAACACTACAATATGATACACATTGAAATTTTTCCACAACAATAACAATGAGGAGCACAATATATCTTTGACAACTATACACTAAGGCCTCCAAGGCCATGGCTCTCAAACAACCAATACAAATAATGTAAATAGTGCTGAAATAAACTTTTCTCCAAAGCTCCAATACTGTGAAATGACTTGCAAAAAAATATATATAAATACAAAAAGGGGAACCAAGGCCACGCAAATTGCCCTCCTCCCTATAATAGACCCACTAGTGGGTCACTCCCGAGCTAGGGAGGTAGTAATCACAACGGTTCTCATTCACACCACAAAAATGAAATCACAAACCACACAAAAATTACACCCAAGGATTTGCACATAACAAAACTCATTAAAATGAGTTTGGAGGGGTAGGGGAGTTGACCACTCAACTCAAGAGGTCACTCCAAGAACTCCAAAAATTACAATAACTCAAGGCCTCAAGCAAAAATAATTTCTCCACAACACTCAAAGAATCACTATGGCACTCATGCCAACTCAAAAATGCTCCCAAACACCATAGAATGCCCTCAAAGCTATAAATAGATCAACAACAGGAGATGACCTCATGGAGGTTCACTCTCCCCCACCCCATACGAGTTGAGCCTTTTTTTCAAATGGAGATTCTCTTTCCAACACCCAAACCCACGCAAAAATTAAAAAAAACAACCAACACAGAAATTTCAAGCACCCAACAAAATGAAAATAAGCATAAGGAAATGGCTATTGCCATAGGGCTTACCTTAAGAGCCCAACAATTGAAGAATATTTGAAGAAGAGCCCACAAGCTTCTCCACATCTCCAAGACTCCAAAATTTCTCCAACACTTCCCAAAACCTCCAAAGATAGAAAGGAATTTCAAAAAGCAAGAACCCCCAACTCCTCTCCAAGAGGAGATAAAATAGGCCTCCAAAATTGGACCTCAGGAATGAGAAGGTGACATGTGTAACCTTCTCCTTCCTCATCCCATGCCACGTGCAAGGGAGAAGGAGTGTGAGGGTGACAAGGGTCACCCTCTAAACCATTCAAACCTTCACCTTATCCACTTGTGCTCTCATACATGTGTGAGAGACTAAGTGGAGAGGTGGTAAATCTCCTCAGAGCTCCATGGGGATAAGGGATGACACATGTCATCCTCTTATCCTCCAAGAGAGCCATCTCCCTCCAAGTTGCTCTCACACGTGTGTGAGAGTCTTGGAGGGAGATCCCACACACTTGGGGGTCTTGAAGACCCCCCAAGTCTTCTTGGTGGAGGAAACCCCAAGCCTTGGGAAGGGAGATGGCTCTTTTCCAAGGCATGACTCATCTCCCATCCTTAGCCAATTTCAAATTTCGTCACATTTACTAAACCCAAGTTTAGAGTGTCTAGATGTGAGTTACCCTAGGGTTTAGTAAGTCTAAATGGACCTTAGACCCTAGGTTACTACCTAGGGTAAGTTTGGGACTCTAATAAACACTTAGGGAGGTGAAAAATCACTTTAAATGGCCCATAAGTAAAATAGCACCAAATGGTGTAAATCAAAACATAAATTTTACAACACATAATTTAAATCTATTTAAAAAGGGTGAACTAGGCCAAGTAATTAAATCAAACATGTATGAAAACATCATTCGATCAAACATGATCTTCATCCCTCTTGGGAATGCATTAGTTTTATAGGGAATTACATAAGTGTGAGAACTGCCTCTGATTTGTCGTGGCCTGGAAAATCACCTGCACAACTCAATCAAACGTTCAATCCAACATAGATAAATCATATTTAAAGCAACATAAATTAATCATGTCATTGCATACAACATTAATCATTCATAACATAATTAAAATTAAAATTGCATTTTCTATCTAATATCTCGTAATCATCATCAAATAATGAATCCACATAATAAGCTCATAATTAACATCCATAATCATCATCAAATGTATCTCACATGGCTAACATCATAATACCATCAAAATATGATCTAATCAAATCACCAAATAACTAATCAGTACTAATCCAAATCAAGAGATATATTCTAAATCTATAGAAGAAATTAATAGTCTCTAAATGTCTGATAATGTCACCAACTATAATGCAAAACAATCAAAATAGGGAAGTGAAATAAATCAGCGTCACATCCTCGCGGGCTATAAGACTAAACTTCCTCCTAGAAGTCATCAAAAAGGTAAGGATAAAGTGCCCTCAAACTAGCTGCATCCTCCCAAGTCGCCATGATCTCATCATAATGATCCCAGTGGACCCTAACCTAGTCCAGCTCTCAACCTCAAAGGCCCAGCATCTGATAAGCCAATATGCAAATTGGCTCCAAAGCCAACTGCCCGTCCATCTCTACCTATAGAGTACTCCAATCCAATACATGAGATAAATTAGATATATATCGCTGTAATACAGACACATGAAAAGCATCATGGATGCATGATAGACTAGGTGGCAATGGTAGACGGTAGGCTACAAGTCCTATCCACTCCAAGATCTCAAAATGTCCTACAAACTGTGGTGCGAGCTTAGAGCCCTTTCCATAAAGGATTGGACTCTTGTGTGGCCGCACTCTTAGGAATACTCTATCCCTAACTGAGAAGCTCGTCTCTAGTCTCTTAGCATTGACATACTTATTCTGTCTATCCTGTGCCTCCTGCAGTCTCTGCCTAATTAGTGTGACCTGCTGCTCCATATCCTGAACCAACTCTAGACCAATGGAAACTTTGTCCTCTATCTGATCCCAACTCAATGGTGGCATGCAAGGTCTGCCATATAAACCCTAAAATGGAGGCATACCCAATGAGCTATGATGCCCATTATTGTAGGCAAACTCAACTAGATACAGATACTCCTCCCATCTAGACTAATGGTCCATAACATACATATGGAGCATGTCGTCCAACACTTGATTCACCTACTCTATCTGTCCATCTGTCTCGGGGTGATAAGTGGAGCTAAAGTTGAGCTGTGTGCCAAACACTTGCTATAAAGCCCTCCAAAAGGTTGAAGTGAACATTGAATCCCTATCAGAAATGATGCAGTGAGGTACTCAGTACAATCTCACAATATCATCCAAGAATACCCTCACCATTGCTGGTGCATCGTACATTGTACGTATAGGTGAGAAATGTGCCACCGTGGTCAACTTGTCAATTGTCACCATGATGGCATCATGACGACGTGAAGACATAGGAAGACTAATAATGAAATCCATGGAAATGGTGTCCCATTTCCACTTAGGTATCTTGTGAGGGTATAAAAGACCCGCTGGATGCTGATGCTTGTCATTGAGCCTCTGGCACTCAAGGCATCAAGAAACAAACTCTACAATATCTCATCTCATACCCACCCAGTGGTACAACTATTGTAGGTTGGCATGCATCTTCTTCACCCCTAGATGTGCTGCATATAGTGCTCTGTGAGCCTCTGATAACATTACTAAACATAGGTCACCTGTGTGGGGTACATAGATGCGTTGTCGATGACAAAGTAACCCATCTGCCTCAAGTGAGTATCCTACAAACTTGTCCACAAGGGCCCTCTGTGACTAGATCTCCTACTGCACCTCAAGAAACCACTCATCCTCAGGTAGATGCTGAATAATGCATCCCCTCAAATCCACACTCAGAGTCAAGGTTAGGATCTCATGGTGCCTCTGACTCAATGCATCAACAACCACATTCTCCTTCCCTTTGATGTAGTAGACATCAAAGTCATACTCACAAAGAAACTCCATCCAATGTTGCTACCAGGCATTAGATTTGGCTGTGTGAATATCTACTGAAGGTTGTGATGATCTGAATGAAGCTCAAAGTGATGACCCAACAAGAAATGTCTCCAACAAACTAGAGCATGAACCACTGTTGCAAGCTCTAAATTATGAGTGGGGTAGTTCAGCTCATGGGTATTGAGCTTTCGTAACTCATACACGATTGCTCTACCACCCTGCATAAGTATGGCTCCCAAACCCTCAAGTGATGCATCCGTGCAAACCATAAAATCTGCTACTAGATCAAGAACCGCTAAGATGGGAGTGCTAGTAAAATGCTCCTTGAGGACCCCAAAGGCCCTCTTGCATGCTTAGTCCAAATGAAACTCTTCGCTTTCCGCTGAAGGGAAGTGATGGGGTGAGCTTCCCGAGAGAAACTCTCAACAAATTTATGGTAGTAACTAGCTAAGCCCATGAAGCTCCTGACCTCTATCACACTAGTGGGTGCTGGCCAATCTCTAATAGCCCTGATCTTCGATGGATATACAGAGATTCCATCACCAGATAGGATGTGCCCCAAATACTATACCTCTGTCCTAAAAAATGCACACTTCACCAGGTTACCATAAAGATTCTACTCCCACAAACACTATAAAACCTAATGTAGGTGTTCCTCATGCTCCTCCTCAGTCTGTGAATAGATCAAAATGTCTTCAAGGAAAATAATCACAAACTAATCCAAGTAGGTACAGAACACCCCATTCATGAGACTCATGAACACTACGGGGGTATTTGTCAAACTGAAGGGGACCATAGTGAACTCATAGTGGCCATATCAAGTCCGGAAGGATGTTCACCTCTGTGATATGCAACTGATGGTAATTGGACTTCAGTTCAATCTTAGAGAACACTCTGGCTCCCTGCATCTGATCGAAGAGATCATCAATCCTGGGTAGAGGGTAACGAAACACTCGATCTGATGTGCCCCTTCTCAAGTAAGTCCTCAAACTATAACTTGAGCTCTGTGAGCTCATGAGTGGTCATCCTGTAGGGTGCACAAGATACTAGCTTGGCACCCAGCACTAAATCAATATGAAAGTCTACCTCACGACGGTGGCATTGCTGGTAACTCTGTTGGAAACACATCGGCAAACTCTCTCAAGATGAGATGGTCATCTAATGATTCCTCAAGCTCATCCTCTAATCTGTCACTAACTCTAATAACAAACATCTGGCATCCCTTCCATATGTAGTACTTAAGCTACTGATTAGATATAATATGAACTATTGTGGGATTCTGAATGCCCACCATCTCAACTGATGTACCATGATCATCTAAGCAGCTAATCACCTTTCAATGACAATCTAGCTTGGTTCGATGAGCCACAAGCCAGTCCATACCTCAAACCACATCGTAGGATCCTAATGTCATAACCCTAAGGTCACATACTATAGTAAAGGGTCCCAAAGATATCTCATAGTCATGGACTAAGGCATCTACTATCATCTTGACCCCTGAGGCCAACTCAACCTCTCACCTATCGCCCTGCCTAGAGGCCACCAGCCTGCAATGCTCCACTAATGATGGAGATATGAAAGAGTCAGTAGTGCCAAAGTCAAAAAGAGTAGAAATGGGGACACCCCCTATCATACCTGAGGTCTCAATTACTGATGCCTAAAAATCGGCCTGGCAGTTATCAACTGCTATGAACATACAGTGCGACCTACCCACATCTCCAATTGTCTACTTTGATGCTCCTGCACAAGGTTGTCCCCCTACTGTAAAGTCCTATGGGCACTCTCTGGATAGATGTCCCGCTCCACCACAAACATAGCATGGGCCCCAAGCCTGTACATGTCCAATCTGAGTTATACCTGACTGTTGCTGACCAGAACAATCTGTTGATCCCTGTGAACCCCTGTAGGACTGCTGTGACCTCGCAGGTCCCGCAGGTGGTCCCTGCTACCTCTCATCTCTATGCGGAGCCTGTTGCTACTAACCTTGATTATGACCCCCGTGTGCCCTCTATTGTGGCTTGGATCTCTGTTGCTGCTATAACTATTGCTGTTGTGGAGGCATAGGAGGTAAAGATGTAGAACTAAATCCTCCTCTCTAAGGTGGTGGTGGTAGTTTGTAGTAACTCTGCTGATGTTGCTATTGCCCACGATCCTCAAATTAAGGGCATGAACTCTAGCCTCGTCCCTATATCTCCTTAGCTATGTATGCCTTCTTAGTAGCATCACTCAAAGTCTTGGGTTCTACCATGTGCATAGGCCTGCCTATCCCATGGTTCAACCCTTTGATATACTTATAAACATGAGTTTCTCATCATGGAGATACTCTGCATATTGAGAGAAATCGATGAACCTGCCCTCATACTAAGCAACAGTAAGCCCTCTGTACTGAAGATCATGGAACTCATCTATGTGACATTGTCTGTAGTGATTTGATAGATATCACGCATTTCAAGTGCTCAATGAAAGTCTCCCATGAGAGTGTGTCCAACGATAGATGACGCTTGCACTCCTCAGTGCGCCATGAAGTAGCTGCTGCATCCCGCAACAGGTGGACTACCACATGTGCCTTCGTGTTTCCCTCGTAAGGATGTAATGCGAAGCATCTATCTAGATTAATGAGCTAAGCCTCAGCTTTGGCTCCATCTGTGGTCTTAGCAAATGTAGGTGGATTCAACCTCAACAAATCCCTGATAGGGTCTCATCAATCTCGGTGCCCTCGGATAGGCTCATCCGCATAAAAATCGTAAGGCCTCTAAAAAATTTTCTCCACTGTCATTGCCTCATCATTCCTAGCATGATGTGGAGGGCTCCTACTACGGGCCCTGTAGGCCAGTCCAACCTCCTCTGTCATTGTATCTGGTACCTCAACATATGGCTCCACATGCGGTGCCTCTCATGGCTCAATGTGGGGCTCCACACGTGACTCTGCTCATGGCTCCATACTTGGCTCCTCTCGCAGATCAATGTGGGGCTCAGCACGTGGCTCTATGGGTAGTGCAACTACGGCCGGTGGTAGCCTACTAACACTACATGAAGCACTTGTAATATTTGTGGCCCAATATCTGGTATAGGTAGGGCCTGTGGTGCTAGTGGTGCCTATAGTGCCTGTGGGGCCGATGGTGCCTGACCCTTATCTGAAGAATCACTATACACCTTGACAGACTTAGTATGGCACGAACGGGCTCACCTAACTCATCAGGAGGCATCCTAAAAAAATGAAGTATTCACAAATTATTCAAAATTGGGGAATAAATAATGTGCCCAAACAAGCCTAGTGTTTAAACTTGGGCTCTGATACCAAATGTCATGCCCACATTTCCCATGCGGTCACGACATGCAACACACGTGTCAGTGGTCATGAGATGAAATATCAAAAACTTTTCCACGTGTCCCTAGAAACCCCATTGCACGCACCAGCATGCTTAATGGCAATATGCATAAGGTGTAAACATGTCAATTGATATTCAGGGTAGAGAATCTACCTACACAATCCCTTGCATGATTATAGCTGACTAGGGGGTTATGTGACGCTATGAGCATCACTACTAGGGTTAAAATTGGTTTAATTCAAAACCCTAAGTTGCCTAGGTGAGTGAAATGATTTTGACTAAATTGAAATCAACCCCTAATTCTAATACATAATGAAATCACATAAAAATGACAATTCAAATATAAAATGGTTACATGATGAAATGGAGTGATAAAATGAATGCCACAAAAATGTGATAAAAGTAAAACCCTAAATCCTAAGAAAATTCAGCAGTGTAACACGTTTTCAAGAATTGAAATAAATATTTTAAAAAGAATTCCCAAGGAATTATTTACGGCAAAAAATTAAATAAATAAAGTATATGAATAAATTATATTAATTTCAAAGGTCCAATAAAAGTTATCACTCATCCAAATATAAAATTTGAAAATTAAATCAATGACCAAATTAAAATTAATAGTTAAGTCCATTATTAAATATATTTGCAACAATTTTTTTATTAATGAACTCAAGTTAAAAGATTAAAAAAAGAATAAATTAACACATCCCCCCAGAATAAAATTGATTAAATAAACATAAATTCAATAAGAAGATTCCCCCAATAAATTAAATTAAGACACACTAGATAATTAATAAAGGTGTCCAAATTAAATCATAGGCAAGGGGATAAAGAATTTCAATAAATCAAAAATCTCAATCACATCAAAATAAATTCCACATGGAAATAAATATTTCAAACCCTAAAGAATATATTTAAATCAACATAAAATAAATAAAAAGAAACACTACGGAAGGCAAAACAATTCAAAAAGGCCTAAAAAATAAAAAGGAGGGAAAACTTAATTTCCCATGCACATGAGAAAAAAAATAAATGAAAAATTAAAATAAAACTTCCAATTTCCCACTCACTCCATCTAAACCCTATTTCTAATACTTTATTTGTTTTCTCAAAGAAATGCCCTAACCCTAAAGTCTCATCTCTTCTATTGTTTCCTTTTGTTTTCTTTTCTCCCTCTTGTTTTCCCATTTTGTTTTGCAGGTAGGGTTTGATGACGAGGAATGGCAGACATGACTCTACCTCTCCCGCAGGTATATTTTAATGATGTATAAATAGGGTATATATATTTTTGTATATATATATACCCTTTTGTGTGTGTGTATATATATATACCGTTATTATAATTCTAGAAATGTTTATATATGTGTATCTCTTTGTTTTGAAACACAGTGATATATATATATATATATATATATATATATATATATATATATATATATATATATATATATATATATATATATATATATTTGTTTTGTAGATTTTAATAAATTATAAGACACGATGCATAGAGGCCGAGTGGCAGCTAAGGGCAGAGGAGGGTCTAAGTATAGAGGGTCTACGACCCATTTCTATCTCTCATTCGCTGCTATGTATTGGGGGGAACAGGGAAAGGGGAGTTGTAGGGAGGAGGCTATGCCTCCACCCACACCCTTGGGTGTGGGTCAGGGCACACCCCCCTCCTCACACCTCGTATTTCTGGTAGAAGGAGTAGTGGGTAGCAGCCATGGCCACCATCCATTGCAAGTATATTTTTATTTTAAACTTTAACTCAAACCCTAATAAAAATAAGGTTTGGCCCTAGTCAAACTCAGTCCTTCTTTCTTTATTCAGAATAAATAAATGCTATATGATTTACTATGTATTAAAATGATTTGTTTATTGATTTTAGTATGTGTGTGTGTGTGTGTGTATTATGTACATTTATATATTTTATTTTTTTTATGATAGCAATGGGTATAAATCAGATATATATGTACATATATTTAGTATATAAATATATACACATATATATTTTATATATATATTACATCCTATATATATATATACACAGTCAATTTAAAAGGATAGTATAATCATATTTGTATCTTAAAATAAACTAGTGATAAACACTATTTTTAGGTAAATATAAGTAAACAGAATGCTATAAATACTATTTTTTTACAATGAAATAATTAGGGTAATATACTATATTTTCTTTTACAAAATAAGTAGACAACAAACATATTATTTCATCTTGACAGCAACTTAAATAACTCAGATTTCCTTTATTTCTTCCTTCTTTGAAAAATAGAATCATAGCATGAGGATCTTACATTTTTTTTATTTTTTTATTTTTTTTCTAAAACATATTTCAACTGAACCTACTTTACTCTCCTCTCTATATAGACATTCAATAGATCAAACTGCAACATGTATATCTATTCTTTTTTAATAAGGTAGCAACTATAGTTTCTTTTTTGTCAAACGTTCTAAAGCCACATAGGCACTATCAACAACATAATGAATATATTTTTGAAAACACTACAATATGATACACATTGAAATTTCTTCCACAACAATAACAATGAGGAGCACAATATATCTTTGACAACAATACACTAAGGCCTCCAAGGCCATGGCATTCAAACAACCAATACAAATAATGTAAATAGTTCTCAAATAAACTTTTCTCAGTTCCAAGGGTCTAAAATGACCTGCAAAAAAATTACAAATACAAAAAGGGGAACCAAGGCCATGCAAATCACCCTCCTCCCTACCATAGACCCAATAATGGGTAAACCCTGAGCTAGGGAGGTAGTAATCACATGGGTTATCATTCACACCACAACAATGAAATCACAAACCACACAAAAATTACACCCAAGGATTTGCACATAACAAAACTCATTAAAATGATTTTAGAGGGGTAGGGGAGTGGACCCCTCAACTCAAGAGGTCACTCCAAGAACTCCAAAAATCACAATAACTCAAGGCCTCAAGCAAACATAATTTCTTACAATACTCAAAGAATCACTATGGCACCCATGCAAACTCAAAAATCTCCCAAACACCATAGAATGCCCTCAAGGCTATAAATAGATCAACAACGGGAGGTGACCTCGAGGAGGTTCACTCTCCCCCACTCCATACAAGTTGAGCCTTTTCTCCAAATGGAGATGATCTTACCAACACCCAAACCCACACACAAATGAAAATAACACCCAACACACAAATTTCAAGCACCCAACAAAATGAAAATAAGCATAAGGAAGTGTCTATTGCCATAGGGCATACCTTAAGAGCCCAACAATCGAAGCACATTTGAAGAAGATCCCACAAGCTTCTGTAAGTCTCCAAGCCTCCAAAATTTCTCCAACACTGCCCAAAACCTCCAAAGATAGAAAGAAATTTCAAAAAGCAAGAACCCCCAACTCCTCTCCAAGAGGAGATAAAATAGGCCTCCAAAATTGGCCTTGAGGAATGAGAAGGTGACACTTGTCACCTTCTCCTTCCTCATACCATGCCACTTGCAAGGGAGAAGGAGTGTGAGGGTGACAAGTGCCACCCTCTAATCCATTCAAACCCTCACCTTATCCACTTGTGCTCTCACACATGTGTGAGAGACCAAGTGGAGAGGTGGCAACTCTCCTCAAGGCTCCATGAGGATAAGGGATGACACATGTCATCCTCTTATCCTCCAAGAGAGCCATGTCCCTCCAAGATGCTCTCACACATATGTGAGAGTCTTGGAGGGAGATCCAACACACTTGGGGGTCTTAAAGACCCCACAAGTCTTCTTGGTGGAGGAATCCCCAAGCCTTGGGAAGTGAGATGGGTCTTTTCCAAGCCATGACTCATCTCCCACCCTTAGCCAATTTCAAATTTCGTCACATTTACTAAACCCAAGTTTAGAGTGACTAGATGTGAGTTACCCTAGGGTTTATTGAGTCTAAATGGACCATAGACCCTAGGGTTACCACTTAGGGTATGTTTGGAACTCTAATAAACACTTAGGGAGGTGAAAAATCACTTTAAATGGCCCATAAATAAAATAGCACCAAATGGTGTAAATCCAAACATAAATTTTACAACACATAATTTAAATTGATTTAAAAAGGGTGAACTTGGCCAAGTAATTAAATCAAGCATGTACAAAAACATCATTCGATCAAACGTGATCCTCATCCCTCTTGGGAATGGATCAGTTTTATAGGGAATTACATAAGTGTGAGAACTGCCTCCGATTTTTCATGGCCTGGAAAATCACCTATGCAACTCGATCAAACTGTCAATCTAATATAGATAAATCATAGCCGAAGAAATATAAATTAATCATGTCATTGCATACAACATTAATCATTCACATCATAATTAAAATTAAAATTGCATTTTATATGTAATATCTCATAATCATCATCAAATAATGAATCCACATAATAAGCTCATAATCAACAACCATAATCATCATCAAATGTATCTCAGATGGCTAACATCATAATAGCATCAAAATATGATCTAATCAAGTCACCACATAACTAATCAATACTAATCCAAATCAGGAGATATAGTCTAAATCTGCATAAGGGAAATCAATAGTCTCTAAATGTCTAATAATCTCACCAACTATAATGTAAAATGATCAAAATAGGGAAGTGAAATAAATCAGCCTGACAAGATATATATATATATACACTTATTTATTGAAGTATACTCAAAATCATTTAAATACCTAAAATAGCCAAAGGCATATTATCCGACCAAGTGCCAGAACAATTATCTGACAACTATCCAAGGTCAAAAGCAAAACTGCAAGCAACAGTCACTGACCACTGACAGAACTAACAAGGTACCAGACTAGGTACTCTTCCTCTCAAGGATGGTGACTAGGATAGGGGACCAAGTGTCATCTCCAATCAACAATCCATTGGGTTTCAAGGCATGCTCAGACTTGCCAATTCAAATTGAGTTGATGCCTAGTACTTGTAACATGTAGTACACAAAAATGAAGCATACATTTGCATTCTCATCAATTGGAAACATAGTATAGACAATGACGGGGATCAAGAAATTGTGTGGACCTTACAAAATAGGAACACGACTTCGTCCCTCATCATACAGACACATCATGAAGAGATCAATATGACGTGTACATAAAACATGGGTTATTCCAAAGTTATAATCACAATATAATAATCATCATAATCGCCTAAAATGCAAGATAATATTAGAGCATATAAGTCATCAGTGTCTCAAAGATGATCATCTAGATCCGATACTTACAACATATGTCAATGTATCCATAACATTATATCCATCTAACATAGTCATAGCATAGGAGGAATCACATCCCCCCCTAAAAATTGACTTACTCCCAGAAGTCGCGGAAGCCCCAAATGGGAACATAGCATGTATTAGTTCTAAAACTTCTTTATCTAACATCAAATATGCTCCTTTTAGAATAATCATATAAAAAACATAGTTAATTTCCTCGTAACCATGGTTTTTGATCAAGCAGAACATCCAAGTCATTTCATTAACTGATATTATTCATTTCCACATGTGACAACTGAAAATCAACATAAAAGATCATCTTCTAATGACTACTACAATAGATGCGTTATTTTCAGATGAATTCATCAATAAAAATTACATCATTACAATAATCACCACATTCCTTTCCTTATCACACGGAAGAGATTACAACAAGATACATTAAGAAATACAATCTAGTTTACAACCAGTATATATTACATGAAAAGATTATCTTCGCAAACTGGAATAGTAACTGGAGCACAATGAACAATCTCCAAGCTCCTGAACATGAAGCAAGAATACCCAATGGAGAAAAAACACCAACCTCCTAACCATGTGGAACCCTGAGGTCCACCCCTCGTGCTAAGAGATAACACAAGGTCCCACATACTAGCATCATCTAATAGACATGAGACTATCCTAATCAAGGATTTCACATCACACACGTAACATTAACTTAGCCAACCCCTTTATAGAACTGAAAACACTTTAATGACTTCCAAAGGCCTTAACCAAAGAAAATTAGACACAAGAACACCCAACAGAGACTTCTAGACTACATGTAGGGAAGAGTGTCATCGCATGGCCTTAACATGGGTTACCATGACAAACCTTTCGTTAGGTACTAGCCCCCATCTATGGTTACCCTCAAAAACCTCTCACTAGGTCCCATCCCCATATGGTGACACGTGAGTAACCAACATTCCTTTCATGAGAACAAGGAAGTTGATCTTTCCAACCAGGCCTTCTCAACCCATTCTAAGCCTATACAAGCACTCCAGACATGGGTGAGGCACATCAATTATCTTTTTAATGTGAAAACTACTCAACCCCCTTAGATTCACTATTAGGTTATCTTTGGATTACAAAATTCCAATGGGTTACCATAGCAAGCCACTTTGGGCCCCGACTCCACATTGGAAGCCACTCCCCCTTCACTACATCTAGATTCTCTAACATTCTAGCAAGGTATTGAACTTTTTACATATTTGTCAGGATCTCATGAATCCATACAAGGATAGGAGGGAAACACCCTCAGAATTCACACTTCATACAAAAAAAAAGAACTTTCTTGAATAGGAACTTGACAGTGGCTTTTGTTTTCTTTACATACCATAGTTACCCACGGAAACACCCTTAGGGGTTCTGTTTCACACAATATACAAGATCAACAACATAGTGAAACCACTTCATGGTTAAACAATCATATAAACCATACATACAATAACACCCTCCTGGGCCTCTGGAAACCAACCTACTAAACTCATCTCCTAATGACATAAAAATCTTACATAATCTGTATGCAGATGACATCCATCTATAACAATTCTACAAACACTTAACCCACAGATCAAGACACATTGTCTAATACAAGATATTACTAATCACATTATAATCACAAAGACATTCCTTCAATAAGGCATTATTTACTACAAATAATTATATTAAGAAACCATCATCTCTATTGAACTAAATTTTCTATGAAACCCTAATACTAAAATGCAACTTTAAATTACAAAATTCTAAATAATTGATTCACCTAGCAATTCTATCAACAATTATCATAAAGATAGTTAACATTTATTTACTAATTGACCAACAGAGAATAATCTAGATAATTTATCATTTAATCAAATGCATTAGAATTAATCAACTTTTCCCTAGTATTTTTCTAGGTGTAACTTGGTGGTACCTACCTAGGTTTAGGATTTTGAGTCTATTTCATGTGAGTACTATCCTTTTTCTCTTAAACCATAAAGTCCTAAGGTCCCCTTTCACATTATGGTCTATTCCCTCATTGACCGCCTACCCTAGGTTCCCAATTGCCTAAGTTGTAACTTTGAGCCTCTTAAATCATTCGGTGACCAGCCTCTTCTCCCTAGTGTTACCGCTTGTGGCCCATCATAGTGATAACGTTTAATGCCTAAGTCTCAAGTTGGGCCCAAGAGTGGCATGTGGTGGCTTTATAAAATGTTTATCATAGTGTCGCAGTGTGTCATCAGTGACATCACCTTACCCCCGCACAGCCGCGATAATGTGACATCTATCTAGGTGGTGGGGCTTGTCACCATCCAATAAAAGATAGCTGCCACAGAGAGTGCCAAGTGTCACTACCACGGGGATTAAAGGATAAGCTATCAAAAGAGGTAGCCAAAAGATGTGCCAACCTGCCATGTGTCCCAATTTTCTATCTCTCAGGTATTGCTACGTATGAAGAGTTAAGAAAATCCCGAAGATGCCAAGTGTTAACATGGCATACATTCTCGCCATGATAAAAAGGAAACTAAGCCCGATGACCAGGGGGAGGTGGAAGGATTTTCTCATTTCCAGGGACCCATAAAGAAAGTGGCCTACTTCTTCCTGCCTAGGTCTAGAATTGTGACATGTTGTTGCCTCCTAGTGAGGAAGTGAAAGGTAAATGAGGGGTGGACATGTGGGGGAGTCTTGCACACCCATGTAGGGCACTTTGGTGGTGACTCACTATTGGCTGTGATGCTATGATAAGGTACCATGTGTTCAAGTCACGTGAAAGGCAAGGAAGTCAGCGAGAGAAGTTTGACTGATTGGCATAATTTCACTCGCGGAGGACTTTTCAACAGCACCAACATGGGGTCAAAGTATTTCAAGGCATTGATCTTGTCATCTAGTCATCAAAATCAATGATCTTCATTCAAAAGATGAAAATTTTCAGTCACAGACATTTCTTTTGAGCATTTAGAGGGAGAATGGCGAGTGTATTTTCAAAATTTAAAATCTTGGATTGCTGGGGCGGGAAACATAATGAAGATGGCTCATGCAATTAATGCTTTCGAATGCCTTTTTGGTAGTTCTTTGTATCGAGTGAATCTAAAAAATAATGTATTAAATGTTGAGGGTACATGTTCCTATTATATAAAGGAACTGTGTTACTCATTTTCTAGCTGTTGAAGATTTGGGAAAATTTTGGAGAAGTAATGAAAGACACTTTCGTTGGACTATTCTATCTCTTTGTTGTGATTATGAGTTGTATGTTGAATGTATGTTGCATATATGTTTTCAGTTTCATGTTGATGTTATATGAGTAATGCTTCATGCATGTATTCTATTATTTGTCTCCATGGATGTATGCATCTCTTCTTTTGAATCTGATAACTAAGGGTTGTTGAGATTCTAGGATATAGATTTTCTATATGACATTCTTAATCTTTGACCTCTACTCAAGGAATAGATTAAATTGTTGTGGGATTAGTGTGAGGAAGAATGTATGCCAACAAGGATATTTGTAAGTAGAGATAGCTGAATACTCATTCTTGGGTGGTGTTTGTAAGGAAAATACCAATCTAACCCCATGAAACTTGAATGTTAGTTGAGTTTATGCAAATCAATCACATATATACATCCAGTTGACTTCTTGTCCTGAGATAGGCACTGTTTATTCATGTGTTGAAGTTATGATTCAAAACCCCTATCTTGCAACCAAGTATAAAAACCAAATCATTTCAAAATCACAATTTTTATGTTATAGGAATAGGTTAGCATCTTGCATGCTCTTATCTTCAACTAGTGTGATATGTGTTATCAATCAAGTATGCACCCTTGCTAAGTTCGTAGAAACTTAGCTACCTATTGAAACATGGAATCATTGTAATATGTGGGTCTCCTTTTACAAGAATGAATCTCTAGAGTGAGTTGGTTCTCATATGATTCCAAAACTAATGGCTTGAGGGGAAAATTGATAGAATGATATGATTGAAATGTAAAACTGAGCATTTATAACTAATCTAGATGAATCTCTGTCACTCACAAAATAGATCCTGAAACATAAATCTTTGCAATTCCACTGATAATTTATCCCTTAAGTGATTTGCAACAAGGTTTGGATCAAACACAAACTGCAACCATGGAAAAACTAAGTTTTAACAACATTGAGACATAATAAAGGACACAAATTTCACAATATAACATCAGATGAAGACTGTAAAATGTGTGAAACGAGATAATTTTCTATTAGAACTGGAAGGAGTACAATGCATGAAAAATGAAATTTGAGCCAACTGTCTGTATACAACTCTACCAATGAACAAGGGAGAAGAAACTGAAACTAACTAACTGAGAAAAACTAAGATTTTTCTCCTATAAATGCCTCCAAAAGATCCCCTCAGAAGAAAGTTGAAAAAGCACCTAAAAATAGACCCCAAGTCCATTTTCGAGCTACTCATAAAAGCTGAAAATAAAGCTCTGGATCTACCACCAACCTGGAAAATAAAGCTCCAAAACTGCCCTCTCATATGGTCCCACCATAAAACTACTTTTCTTTGCTAATGAAAGCTCCAAAATTTGTCCTATATGACTCTAAATAAAACAAATCAAAATGGGATATTTGATTTGTTTTATTAGTCTATAAATTACCTAAAAATAGTTAAGTTTTAAAAGCAATTTGTCAATGATTGCTTTAAAACTAACTTTACAATGTTATGTCAATTTTATTCTAATCTCCATTTGATATGATTTTTGCAAAAATAAACAATAGCTGGCTCATAATTTCATGAAGATATTTTTCAAGATATTATGAATGATTTTCTATAAAAATCAAAAAAATGGTGAACATTACAATGTATTTTTTGCAAAAATATAAAAACCTCAAAGGCCACAAATGCATGTCCATGTTCCAATTCTGCCACCTCACTACCCATAGAGTGCCACCATGTCAAATTTTACCCTCTCCACAATGTCATCACATTGCATGCTTTTCACATCTCCATTTGTTCTCTACTTTGACCTTGTGCATTTGAAATATATGAAAGGAATAAAATAATGATTACATGCATCAAGTGGGAGGTCAAAGAATCTCGACAACATGCATAATCACAAGGCATCTTAGCCATGCCATGGTCAACCACTTAGGAGGTAAAGGTATTTGAAAAGATTCTAAGGCATAAGCCTTATCTACATATTATACTATCCATCTTTGACTCATAAACAAACAACATATATCATGTTGTCAGCCACTCCACACCATGATTCTTAGGCATAATCAAATGTAAGGTTTTGACCATGATCCCTATTTGGATAAAGTAATTATGTTTATTTGCAAAGTCAAAAACATGAGAAGTAGGAACATTGTCAAACAAAAAGAAGACTCAAACCCTAAAAGTTTGGTCATTTCATTTTGCACTCCTATCATTGCTCTGCAACTTTGTGGTTGTCGACTTAGGGATTGAAGACACTTTGGTTTCCCTTGCATTCAATGGGCTCTATTCGTTGAAAATTTCACCATTCTCTAGTAAAATGATAGGGAAAAATGATTCAGTAACATATATGAAACTTTTGACTATCAGTTTTGTTAAAACATGAAACTTTCAGTAGCTGGTTGCTTTAAATAGTCATGGCTCGTCATATACTCAATGTATAATTTGATATTCTGTGATTTTTTCTTGTTTGACCTTCATGACTGTAACAAAATGGATACCTCCTCATGGGAGGCCATGGCCAAACTCTACTTCTTCAATGGCAACTGAATCGTGTGTTCTTCACCCTCTCTCTATTGTGCCTTCTTATATCTCTATGTATGCAGAAAAGATGAGGGTTTCAATTTTAAATCAAATGGGATACTTTACACTTGATAAATTCCTATTCTTTCCTTCATGGGAACAACAATGTAGATGGTTCTACAATCTTTCTTTGTCATTTGATGTGAAAAAAATTGAAGTTTCCTTGACTATGAAATGAGGTTTTCATTTTTACTAGTACAGAAACTCTTTTCCCTCCACGACTATGCCTACAAACACTCCATACTTATTTTATTTGACTGTATCTTGTAAGAAGAAAGAAGGGTTTGAAAGCTTTGACAAGGGTTTCTTTTTTTGTTATGCAAATATTGTCTTTCTGTGGCATGGCCTTGGCATACACACCTCAGTTTATCATTCTTCTTTCTTTTTTCTATAAAAAATGTTAGGGTTTGGAAACTTGACATGGGTATCTTGAAAAATGAACATGAATGGCATTTATATGTTATGACCTAGCTCAAATATATCTCTATACTTTTTCATTTCACTATATGAACCAAGATTTAAGAACTAAAACAAAGGTTTATCTTTTGAGCACAAAAGCTCCTATAGCATACACTACACATGATATTCTTCTCTCCTTCCTTATGTTGTAACAACTTGGTCACATTCATTATCTTTGCTTAAAAAAGGTAAGGATTTCATATGCTATTCTTTTATGTATCTCTTTTTTCCCTTTCATGTTCTTTGCATATATAAAGTGTATACTGTAGGTTTTGAATTCAAAACCCCTCTCTTCTCTGTAGCAGCATATGTGTCTTTTATTTATGCAGCCTCATTTGCCAATTTAGTGGACTGTAGCCAATACATACCTCAAACATGACTGATGACTTCACTATGTCATGACATTCTGGCACTGTATCTGATGAAGAATCCACTTTATTCACATGTTCTATATACACTATGGCAACATGATGACTTTCTATTGTTCGTCTATGTACTTTATTATATCAAATGCATTATATATGATCTTCTATAGGACATTAATCAAGTCCACTATATCCTATGTCATCGATTTGATAGATCATTTTTTTATGATGAAGATGTTGGTTGAACTCATTCATGTGCCAAATACAACTATGCACTTATACACTTCACTTGAGATATAATGACATTCTATAGCATGAAAAATGATGACCACACAAGTTTAACTATTCCTCTGCCACATGATAATGATGTTCTTTTCAAAGACATGTGATGAAGTGTCCTTTTGATCCTCTTTTGAAATTTGTCAAAGACAAAATGGGGCATCTGATCTAGCTGTCTTGTGCTCTTTTACTACAGATCTGTA
Organism: Cunninghamia lanceolata; assembly: GCA_027924645.1. Lineage (NCBI taxonomy): Eukaryota > Viridiplantae > Streptophyta > Pinopsida > Cupressales > Cupressaceae > Cunninghamia > Cunninghamia lanceolata. Next base: position 4,973,282 of record BSBN01000194.1, read on the forward strand.
ATACTAGCATATTTCTTTCATGGATATACATTAAATATAGAATGTGATACACATTGTTCTAATGCTCAACTTGTTAGTAGGAAAATGTGAAGCATAAGTGGATATATTTCATCACTTGAAAGGCAGCTTATGTAACTCAATTTTGAATTTGATTTTGCCACTCCATAAAAATGAGAAAGTATAATGCTTTGGTACTTACCTGTTCTTGTAAACTTGCTTACTAGTTTATAATGGATACTCCTATTGGATTATTGATTATGGATGAGTATGGAATCCTCAAATACGCATTCCTTATGAACATTTATTCTTTTATCAGTCTGATGAACATAAATGCATCATGTACTCCTGATCATTATCATGGATGAGAATGTCATTTTCATGACAGTTGGAGCAATGACATCATCTATTATATGCATTAAGTGTTGTCCTTCATAAGTTCAGATCATGTTATTGGTTGCATTTCATCCCTTGAAGTGAAATCATGGTCATGTCTTGAAACAGGACTAGTGCATATGATTATCTTTGCTATTACTTCAGCTTGTCATGTGAATGTGATCAATAATTTTATTTTTCCAATTCATCCCTTTTGAGATCAAGCGGAAGAAACATGTTGGGCTCAACTCTTGTGGGAGTCCATTTGACACCACATGTTGAATGTCTTCAATCAGCTTCATGACTTGTTCTATACCTGTACATAAAACAAATAGATTAGAATAAAACAATGATGCTCTATGTTTTCTTCTCTTCAGTTTCTTCTGCATATGGATGTTGCTCATTTGATAATTGCACTATAACTAAAGTATTATACCTCTTCTAATAGATGAAGGATTTTCATAACTGGAGTTTCTAACGAGACCCTTCCCAGAATTGTTTTAGGTACATGCCATGGTTGGGAGCAGGACTAGAGGCTACTATGAATATCAACCAAACAAGGCAATGATGGCTATGTCTTCCCCTCCTCCTTCATTAGATGCATAGTATTTTGTTTATATTTGCATGAGTTCATCTATAACCCACAACTTGTGTGGGACATCTGATATGTCATGGTTTCCTTCAACGCAATATTTATTCCTTTATTGTATTCAAACTTGTAAATGAATAACCATTGTGATGAATGAATACTTATCTCATTTTATTGTTTTGTAATGCAATGAATGATTTGAAACTTCTTTTTCTTTCCTAAACAACTAAACTGCATTTTTCATAATAACTATGCAACTATCTCATAACAAAACTAAATCAAACCTCATTCATAAATGATAAATGTTATATATGCTCAACCAATTTTTGAGTTGTCAAAAATGGTAACATTTTTGGTGACTTCTTCTATATGCTTGCTTGCTAAGCATTTGACCAGTTTCCTTGACATCCATTGGGAATTGAGTCATACTCCATCCTTCTCAGAAACTAAAAAAACACTGTAATTCAGTTCTCGAATAGTCAAATCAGTAACATAAAACTAAAAACAAACTCTATTGAAAACAAACTAACAGGCCCTGATGGCCAAAACAAAATGCTGAAGAAAAATGTGCATGAGCACTTATTCACTATAATACTACTCTACTATATACAAAAGAATTCTTTTTATCCTTAGAGGCAACACTTGAGGTGGATCAAATTAACTAGGATAGACAACAACTCTCCACTTAACTTGGATAGCTGAAATGTATTGTTTTCTTTGCACTCCTTGATAAGATAAGGCCCATCCCAAATGGCATCAAATTTAGAATGCTTTCTAGGCCTACTCCTCAATTCATTCCACTTGAACACCAAATCTCTGACAATAAAGTTCCTTGGTCTTGCCCTCTTATCAAATGCATTCTTCATTTGGGTTTGATGCATATCAAGTTTTCTTAAGGCGTCTTTCCTTGTCTATTCTAGCTCCATGAGCTGAGCTAGCCTAATTACTAGAGGTTGTTCCTCTAGCAGTTCAAGTTCCTTAATAAAACGCCAATGTAGGCAATTATATTAAAACAGGCATCTGAGCCTCTTTTCTATAAGTAAGCACATATGGGGAACAACCAGTAGTACTCTTAGGTGTAATTTTGTCAGCCCAAAGAGCTAACTTTAACTTTTCATGCCAAGTTTTTTGATTGTCCTCAATAGTCTTCTTAATGATCCTTATTAGATTTTTGTTGGTAGATTCAGCTTGCCCATTACCCTATGGGTAATAGTTAGATGAAGTATTCAAATAGATATTATTTTTGACAGACCAATATGAAATTGTCAATCCTAAAAAGCCTAGGCCATTATCAAAGATGATTGAATCTGGTGTACCGAATCTTAACACTAGATCCTGATAAAAACATAGGACATCAGATTCATTTGCCTCTTTTAAGGCAACAACCTCGGTCCACTTGGTAAAATAATCTGTGGCAGTCAAAATCAACTTGTGGTGTGCACTTGAAGGCGGATTGATCGGTCCTATGAAATCCAACCCCCATTTTGCAAATGGTCATTCAACTTTAATAGGATGTAGGGGTAAGGAAACAAGTCTTTGCTTACCTGCAAATAAGGAACACTTCTCACATCTTCTCACCCAAGAAAAATAATCTTTAAACAAGTTAGGCTAGTAATAACTAGCCTGCATGATCTTCAAGGTAGTTGTCTTAGCTATGAAGTAAACCCCTGAAGGTCTATTGTGAAACTCTTTTAATAGTCTATCAACTTGATTAGGTCCAACACACCTCAAAAAAACACCATTAAAGTTTCTTATATATAAAATACCATCAATAATAGCATAAGGAGTAGATTGCAATCAAAAATACCTTCTACCTACCTTGTCTAAACCAATTGGGCACTCACTGGTCTACAAATAATGCATCATCTGATGCACCCAGCTATCTATTTGAGCTGGTGTATTGGCTAGTTCATTATTGTTTAGCACTATCTTGGTGTCCTCTTGATGTTCTTGCTCAAACTCTTCATTTTTAGCAAGTTGTTTGCATAAGCCTTTACCTCTAATCAGCTTGGTTACATTGATGTCAACATCAAATTCCATAACCTTGGTTATCCAACTAGCTCTCTTGTCATTTATATCTCTGTTTAATAAGAAACTCTTGAAAGTGGGATGAACAACCATTAAGTGAATTTTCTTGTTAGACAACATGTGTCTAAATTTCTTCAGGATCCTTACAATAGTAAAAACATGTTTTTCCGCAAAAGAGTACTTTACCTCATAGTCGTGCAGCACCTGGCTAAAAAATACAATTCGCTACTCTAAACCTTCATTGTTTTGCTGACATAACATTGCAAAAATGGTGTCAGCTCCTCCAAAAGCATATAAAATTAAACCCCTCTCATAATTAGGATTGATGAGGGTAGGGGCAACAATGAGGGATTCCTTTATCTGCTTGAAACTTCCTTTTCCCTCCTTTGTCCAGCTGAATGGCACATTCTTTTTTAACATGGAAATAAGAGGTTGTAACAAAGCTACAATATTCAAGAATAAACCTCCTAACAAAATTAATTCTACCAAGAAAGCTCTGCAAGCCTTTCTTATGTGTAGGTAGTGGTAAATCTAGAATAGCTAAAACCCTCTCAAGGTCAATAGTAATACCTTCTTTTGAAACAATATGACCAAGGAGTTTACCTTCATGAACTGAGAATATACACTTTTTGGGGTTCAATGAAACTCCAAACTCCCTACACCTCTAAAAAATATGCTTCAAGTGGTCAAAATGATCATTAGAATCTTTGGAAAAAATAATTATATCATCTAGATAGACCAGCACTATTCTATTCATAAGACCATGGAAGGCCATATCCATTGCCGTCTGAAAGGTTGCCCCTATATTGGACAAACCAAATAGAATTTTCTGATAGGCCATGGTACCCCACTTAGTTGTGAATGCAGTTTTGTATTGGTCCTCTTCTTTGTCCAAAATTTGATTATATCCAGAGTACCCATCTAATAAAGGACACCTATCAAAACCTAAAACAACCTGCAATATTTGTTCCATGGAAGGAAGAGTGTAGTGGTCTTTTAATGAGGCCTGATTTAGATCATGGAAATTGACACAAAGTCAGATTTCACCATTCTTCTTCCTGATTGGGACCAAATTGGAAACCTAGGAGGTATGTTTTATTAGGAAAATAATATTGCTTTCAATTAGCTTATTTAGCTCAGCCTTCATTAAGTGCTCAAGTTTGGGATTGAGGGGTCTTTGCTTTTGCCTAATAGGCTTGGCATTAGGCTCTAACTCTATGGTGTGCTGGGCCAAACCGGGATCAAAACCTCTCAACTCTTTATACTCCCATGCAAAAACATCAGAAAAATCTTGATATAATAGAACAAAAGACTATTGTTCTTCTCTAGTACATACCTTTCCAAGTTTCAGTAGTTTGTCTTTGAAAATTTCTATGGTCTGATAGTGTTCTTGCTTCATTGTCATGCTACACTTATCTTTTCTGAACTGATAATTAGTGTTGAACACTGATTCTAATGTGACTAGTCCCTGGGGCAACTTATTGGTCCTCAACTAAACAATATGGTATTCAAATTGTTGCTGATATTTATGTTGATTATCAGTTGTAAATTCAGCCTCTGCACTTAAAAAACTCAAGATTTGTTCATCACTATTAAAAAATTGCCATGAAACACTATTGTCAAGTACAGAAGGTTTGACAACTATCTTAACATATGACTGTACCTCAACATTATGAATCTGATCAAGAATCTCAAATTAAGATCCGAAGGCTGCAAGCCTATCTATATACTTATTTTGATCCCTCAGAATTGAAATTAGATTAAAAACATAAAAAAAATTCAATCAAATCCCACACTCTATGCTTGTATTTTTTGAGTAGATCATTTTTAGCAACATTAAAATTCCTAACCTAGTTAATGATTAACTCAGAATCTCCATAAACTTGAACAGATTTGATACCTTTTTTCTGAGTCCAATCTAAACCATGGATCAGGGCCTCATACTCAACCACATTATTTGTGCAGCTGAAGATGAACCTTAAGGCAGCATAATATTTGTCTCCTTGAGGTGAAATTAACATATTGCCTCTACCAACACCCATCTTGGTCCTTGATCTATCAAAGTATAGCTTCCAAAGTTGATCTTCTTGCTATTATAACTGATTTTGATCCTTAATTAGATTAGGAATCACTGCATCAGGTTCCTGTATCATATAGATGTCTAATCCTACTTTATCTATGTGATGGAAAGGGTCACTTTCATGATCTTTAGTTGCCCAATCATCTCAATCTATGTCTTCTATAGGTGCATTGGGATCTAGGCTCATGGGTTCATCCTACTGCCTATGGGTGATGTATAGATTGACATTTATTGGGCTGGGAACATAGGGCTCGATATGGTCTTTTGCCTGTGGCTGAAGATTGATTGTTACTTTTGTATTGTACCTTGTTCTAAAGAACAAGTGAGTCTAGTTAGATGAGAGAAACCCACCCAATTTGGCTGTGAACTCCTAGAAAGGCAGATTGTAAAAATAGGTGGAAGTTCAATGATGTAAATGTCTTGATGAATGGCAAAATTAGGACAAACATGCAATGTGAGTGGCAGATTTTTTATTATCCCTGCAGTACTAAGTGCAGACCTATCTAACTAAACTACTCTCTTTGCAAGGGGGCTCATAAACCAGACCTAATGAGTCAACTACACTTTTGGGCATGACTGAGCTACTTGCCCCTGAGTCTACCATACAGTTATGAACCATTTTATCACTAATAATGAGACTTATATAGAAAGGGGGTGGTTTTACCTCACTTGTTGGCAACTAAAACCTTGGCCTTCTCTTGACTAGAATGCTTAGAAAGTGAGAGTTCAACCAATGCCTCTTGCAAAAAATTCTTCTGGCCAAGGATGCACAAAGCATCCATAACTAACATGCTCATTGTAGCTTTCTTAATATGATCAACTATATTAAAAGAAATAGGGGCTACCTTATGCTATCCTCTTGTTGCAACTACATCAATCTATCCTTGTGAAGACTATTGTTGCATTTTGGGTTGTTCTTTCACTGGTACGGTTTGGTCCCTTTACAGAATTTGTACTTTTTGCTATGGTACAGGGGTAGTTTGTGACAGATAACTTGATTTTTGTCCCTTACAACCTGTTGTTGTACTACAACAGCTTACTTGTTAACATCTGCAGCTCTGAGTTTTGACCTTGTGTTGACTGAAACAGGTGTACTTTGCTGATTCTGAACATGTAAATAATTTATACCACAAAAATTAGATTCTTCTAAATTCATTAAGACTACATCAGCCTTATTCTGCTGAGTTGAAACTTCACCATTAACCCCCTCCGAACATGCATAGCTGTTTTGAACCATGATTACTTGATTTCTCACTCCATTCATGCAGGCAGCTTGATTATGTGGTTGGTGACATGGGTAGCACCAGTCACTATCTTGAATCAAATTATTCTATGTGGGCACAAACTCTTTTGATGTATTAGCACTATTTGGATTATAAGCCTGAAAAGTTTGAGGCTTATAGTTCCTTCTCTACCCCTGAGGATCAGCCTGAAAGGGTTGCCTATATTGCTGATTAGGTTAATACTGATTTTGGTAAGGCAAGCATTTCTCCATATTTACTAGCTTATTTTCAATTGTCCTCATTGTATTTTCCATCTCTGGGGTATTTTGGTTTTGAGCTGGAACAATAGTTCCTTGGGCTGCCTGATATCCTATCATTGGAATAAGTGGGACAACAACTAGAGGAGGTACTGCCATAGGCACAGATGGTTGGATTTCAGGGAAAATGGGTAAAGGAGGCCTAGGGGCTATCTTCCCCGCCTACATAAGGCATTTTTTCTGCTCTAATAGTGGTCTCAAAAGAATCTAGAAGGGTGGTCCCTCCCATAGATTATATCATTATAGAAATTTCACTGTTCAAAGCCTTATGATAAAACAAAAATGCATGCCTTGGTAAAGGTTTTATCGTTGTGGGAATCCTATCCTAGGTTCTCTGAAATCAATAGTTGAAATCAACCATGTGTTCATGGGGTGCCCTTTTGATGGTGCTTAGTTGCTCCAGTAGTGAGAGATGATCGGTCTTGTCCTCAAAATGTTTGTGTAATCCATCTCTAAGTAAGTCCCAGGATGTTATTGAATTTTCAACAAATCCCCTGAACCACTGTACGGCCTTTCCTTTTAATGAAATAGATAAGAGCCTGATTGTCACATTCTCTTGAGTGACATTATGCATGGAACAAAGGGTTGCCACATCTTGAATATGTTCAACAATAGTAGTATGATCCTCTCCAGTGAAATAAGGCAATCCTTTAAGGGCTACCATTGGAATATCATCTCTTTGAGTAAGTTGTAATGGGATGCCTCCATTGAAAGAAGCAAATGGATACTGCCTAGCCATTATAGGTATCTAGGCTATCAGCACTCGAATTCTACTTCTTTTAACTAGACTTGTAGATCTGAATCGTGAACGTGTAGACTTTGATATTCTTGATAAATCAGCTATTTTACTTTCTGATCTACCTCTCCTTTTAGGTGAAGACAATTGTAAATAATGAAAGGGGTCTAGATTAGACCTGGTTTTCATAAGTTGAAAGCACTAATCTGCATACCAAAAAAGAAGAAGTGAGTTGCCAAGTATATTGAAAGCCTCCAAAGGCTAGTAAAACTGCTACATATACAAAGACAGTAGCTATGAGGGTACAAATCTCTCTAAAATTGCTCCTAGGATCCCACTGAGTATGCCAAAAACTGTTGTCAATCAAGTATTCACCCTTGCTAAGTTCACAGAAACTTAGCTACCTGTTGAAACATGGAATCATTCTTAGATGTGGGTCTCCTTTTATGAGAATGAATCTCCAGAGTGAGCTAGTGAAGATTTAAGTTTGAGGATATGATTGAAATGTAAAACTGAGCATTTATAACTAATCTAGATGAATCTCTATCACTCACAAATAAAACAAACTGAAATGGGATATTTGATTTGTTTTATTAGTCTATAAATTTCCTAACAATAGTTAACTTTTAAAACCAATTTGTCAATGATTACTTTAAAACTAACTTTACAATGCTATGGAAATTTTATTCTAATCTCCATTTGATATATTTTTTGCAAAAATACATAATATCTAGTTCATAATTTCGCCAAGATATTTTACAAGATATTACAAATGATTTTCTATAAAAATCATAAAAATGGTAAATATTACTATGTACTTTTTGCAAAAATATAAAAACCTCAAAGGCCACAAATGCATGTCCATGTGTTAATTCTGCCACCTCACTGCCCATAGAGTGCCACCATGTCAAATTTTACCCTCTCCATAATGTCATCACCTTGCATTCTTTTCACATCTTCATTTATTCTCTGCTTTGACCTTGTACATTTGAAATATATAAAAGGAATAAAATAATGATTAAATGCATCAAGTGGGAGGTCAAAAACTCCCTACCACATGCATAATCACAAGGCATCTCAAGCATTCCATGGTCAACCACTTAGGAGGTAAAGGTATTTGAAAAGATTTTAAGGCATAAGCCTTATCTGTATATTATACTACCCATCTTTGACTTACAAACAAACAACATATATCATGTTGTCGGCCACTCCACACCATGATTGCTAGGCATTATCAAATGCAAGGTTTTGACCATGATCCCTATTTGGATAAAGTAATTATGTTTATTTGCAAAGTCAAAAACATGAGAAGTAGGAACACTGTCGAACAAAAAGAAGACTCAAACCCTAAAAGTTTGGTCATTTCATTTTGCACTCCTTTTGTCATCGCTCTGCAACTTTGTGGTTGCCGACTTGGGGTTTGAAGGCACTTTGGTTTCCCTTGCATTCAATGGGCTCTGTTGGCTGAAAATTTCACCATTCTCTTGTAAAATGACAGGAAAAAATGCTTTAGGTAACATATATGCAACTTTTGACTATCAGTTTTGTTAAAACTTGAAACTTTCAATAGATGGCTACTTTAAATAATCATGGCTCCTCATATACTCAATGCATCATTTGATATTCTTTGATTTTTTTTCTTGTTTGACCTCTGTGACTATAACAAAATGGATACCTCCTCAAGGGAGGCTATGGCCAAACTCTACTTCTTCAATGGCAACTGAATGGTGAGTTCATCAACCTCTCTCTATTGTGGCTTATTTTATCTTTGTGTATGCAGAAAAGATGAGGGTTTCACTTTTAAATCAAATGGAATACTTTACACTTGATAAATTCCTATTCTTTCCTTCATAGTCGTGGCCATGTAGATGGTTCTGCAATATTTCTGTCATTTGATGTGTAAAAATTTGAAGTTTCCTTGACTGTGAAATGAGGGTTTGATTTTTACTAGTACAAAAACTCTTTTCCCTCCATGGCTATGCCCACAAACACTCCATACTTGTTTTGTTTGATTGTATCTTGCAAGAAGAAAGAAGGGGTTGAAATATTTGACAAGGGTTTCTTTCTTCTGTTATGCAAATATTATCTTTTTGTGGCACAACCTTGGCATACACACCACAGTTTATCATTCTTCTTTCTTTTTTCTACAAAAAAATTTAGGGTTTGGAAACTTGACATGTGTATCTTGAAAAATGAACATGAATGGCATTTATATGTTATGGCCTAGCTTAGATATATCTCTGCACTTTTTTGTTTCACTGTATGAATCAAGATTTGGGAACTGAAACAAAGGTTTATCTTTTGAGCACAAAAGCTCTTGTAGCATACACTACACATGATATTCTTCTCTCCTTCCTTATGTTGTCACAACTTGGTCACATTCATTATTATTGCTTAAAAAATGTAAGGATTTCATATGTTGGTCTTTTATGTATCTCTTTTTTCCCTTTCATGGTCTTTGCATATATAAAGTGTATAATTTCGATTTTGAATTCAAAACCCCTCTCTTTTCTATAGTAGCATATGTGTCTTTTATTTCTGTAGCCTCACTTGCTAATTTAGTGGACTGTAGCCAATACATACCTCAAACATGATTGATGACTTCACTATGTCATGACATTCTGGGATTGTATCTGATGAAGAAGCCACTTTATTCACCTGTTCTATATACATTGTGGCAACAAGATGAATTTCTTCTATTCTCCTCTGTACTTTATTATATCAAATGCATTATATATGATCTTCTGTAGAACATTAATCAGGTCCACTGTATCCTATATCTCCAATGTTCTCTCTTTTCTTCCTGATGATGGATCATGGAGTGTGATCCGAAACATAGATCCTAAACAAGCTACACATAGTTTTCCCAAAAGCTCTATACAAGATCATTTCTTATGATGAAGATGTTGTTTAAACTCATTCATGTACCAGATATAGCTATGCACTTATACACTTCACTTGAGATATAATGACATTCTATAGCATGAAAGATGATGACCACACCACTTTAACTATTCCTCTACCACATGGTAATGATGTTCTTTTGCAACACATGTGATGAAGTGTCCTTTTGATCCTTTTTTGAAATTTGTCAAAGACAAAATGGGGCATCTGATATGGTTGTCTTGTACTCTTTTACTATAGATCTACAATACTAGCATGCTTCTTTCATGGATATACATTGAATGTAGCATGTGATACACACTATTTTGATGCTCAACTTGTTAGTAGCAAAATGTGAAGCATAATTGGATATATTTTATCATCTGGAAGGAAGCTTATGTAACTCAATTCTAAATTTAAGTTTGCCACTCCATAAAAATGAGAAAGTATAATGCTTTGGTACTCACCTGTTCTTGCAAACTTTCTTAGTGGTTTATAATGAATACTCCTATTAGATTATTGATCATGGATGAATAAGAAAATCATCAAATAAGCATGCCTTATGAACACTTATTCTTTTATCAGTCTGATGATCATACATTCAGCATGTACTCCTAATCATTATCATGCATGAGAATGTCATTTTCATGACAGTTGGAGCAATGACATCGGCTGTTATATGCATTAAGTGTTGTCCTTCATCAATTCAAATAATGTTCTTGGTTGTATTTCATTCCTTGAAGTGAAATCATGGTCATGTCTTGAAATGGGACTAGTGCATATGATTATCTCTGCTATTCCTTCATCTTGTCATGTGAATGTGATCAATGCTTTTCTTTTTCCAATTCATCCATTCTGAGATCAAGGGGAAGCAACATGCTAGGTTGAACCCTTGTGGGAGCTCATTTGACACCACATGCTGAATGTATTCAATCAGCCTCATGACTTGTCCAATACCTGCACATGAAACTAACATATTAGAATAAAATAATGATACTCTATGTTTGCTTCTCTTTAGTTCCTTCTGTATATGGGTGTTGCTCATTTGATCAATGCACTATAACTAAAGTATTATGCCTCTTCTGATAGATGAAGGATTTTCATAACCAGAGCTTCTAACAGGACCCTTCCCACAATTTTTTAGGTACATACCGAGGTCGGGAGTAGGATTGGAGGCTACTATGAAGATCAACAAAATAAGGCAATGATGGCTATGTATTTCCCTCCTCCTTCATTAGATGCATAGTATTTTGTTTATATTTACATGAGTTCAGCTATAACCCATGGCTTGTGTGGGACATCTGATATGTCATGGTTTCCTTCAATGCAATGTTTATTCCTTTATGTATTCAAACTTGTAAATGAATAACCATTGTGATGAATGAATACTTATCTAATTTTACTACTTTGCAATGTAATGAACGATTTAAAACTTCTCTTCCTTTCCTGAACAATTGAACTGCATTTGTCATAATAACTATGCAACTATCTCATAACAGAAGTAAATCAAATCTCATTCAAAAATGATAAATGTTATATATGATCAGCCAATTTTTGAGCTGTGGTAAAAAAATGGTAACAATATGTCCAAGAACATTGTCAAACTTGTGATTTATCCAGCAAATCTTGGTCCATTCATGAGAGCATTATGCTTGATATTGAAAAGCTAAATCTTTTTTCCTGAGTGAGTCAAAGTTAAATCTTTTGTTATATGGATACCCCCTTAGTGTAGCAGAAGAAAGAGTGAAGGGGAGGTAGTTCACACAACCTCCCATCTTTGTTGGCCAAATCTGCTTGAGCATAGGAAGTGGCAAACCCTTTGGTGATTTGAATAACCATTGTGATGAATGAATACTTATCTAATTTTACTGCTTTGCAATGCAATGAATGATTTAAAACTTCTCTCCCTTTCTTGAACAATTGAACTGCATTTGTCATAATAACTGTGCAACTATCTCATAACAGAAGTAAATCAAATCTCATTCAAAAATGATAAATGTTATATATGATCAGCCAATTTTTTAGCTGTGGTAAAAAAATGGTAACAATATGTCCAAGAACATTGTCAACCTTGTGATTTATCCAACAAATCTTGGTCCATTCATGAGAGCATTATGCTTGATATTGAAAAGCTAAATCTTTTGTCCTGAGTGAGTCAAAGTTAAATCTTTTGTTATATGGATACCCCCTTGGTGCAGCAAAAGAAAAAGTGAAGGGGAGGTAGTTCACACAACCTCCCATCTTTGTTGGCCAAATCTGCTTGAGCATAGGAAGTGGAAAACCCTTTGGTGATTTGGAAACCAACAAAAATGGCAACTTTGCTAGGGAAAACCAAGTTTCTAGATATTTTATATGAATGATGATGCTTTGCCAGTGGAATGAACTTAGAAAATTATTTGTTCTTTGAAGATCTTTCAGTTGTAAAATTTCATTCTCTTTGGAGAGTTGGTGACTCTACTAAAAAATTTCAATACACATGAATGACTGGTGTATGCTATTGTGTTCCAAGAGTATCCTATTCAAAGTTACAATAGCTAAATGTGAAAAGGTACATAGTTTCTTCCCACTTCTATTTGTTGTCCTATTGTGCAAGTTCAATGCCAAAGGAAGCTTGAGGACATAGGTGGACATAAAATGTCTAAAATTAAATATTACATGAACCCAAATATGTATATACATGTGCTCATCAAATAAGGGAGAGCAATGTTGTGTGAAAAAATTGACGAGATAAAGAAAAGATTAGTATCCTTAGAAGCTCAACGGGCTCAGTTAAATAATGACCATGTTGTGTCTACTAGCCAAATTGCTAAACCTCTTGTCAACTCTTTTGATCCTTTGTATGACCAATTAGACTTATCATGGGTTGAGTATGAAGTTGAAAGCATGCCATCTCAGATCTATAATTAGATGCCCAAATTTAGTGGACATAGTGTGTGAGGGAAATACACATATTCAAAACTTTCACAGCTTCATGGAGAAACATTCATTTAGAGATGAGGATATGTGGATGACGCTTTTTGTTAGATCCCTTAGTACAAGAGCTAGAAACTGGTATTTGAGCTTTCTTGAGAAATCCTTTACCTACTGGGTTGACCTTGTGGACAGTTTTAAAAAGGAATTTGCAAAACAACTTGTTGATCTTGTTGCAAGGTTAAAAGAAATTAAGAGAGATGATGAAGAGTCTAGTATTGATTTCAATCATAGATTTGCAGTCACCCTTTAACAAATCCCTGAAGACTTCAAACCTGACACTCCAACCTACATTATTATGTACTTTGAGGCCTTTAAGGAGGGATCTAGTGCACTAGTGAGAGAATTTTAGATAAAAGATATGTAGATGCTGTTTAGGGTGAAATTTGGGATTCTTTAGTTTAGTGTTTAGATGTTTGAATCCTCCTTCATCCTTAACATTCAAGGATCTGTGGTTGAGTGGCAATGCACTATCATACCTTAGGTCATTGTGAGATGTAGGAAAGCTTGGATTAGGGTGTTTAATTGCCAATTTTCCTTCTCTTATGCTCAATTAACCATTAAAACCCTAATTTTGCAATTACAATAGTAAACAAAAGAATAATAGAAAAAGCTCTTGCATGGGGAAGCAAACTATCAAATCACAGAGTACCTATTTTTGGGACTGTAAGGCACAAAATTTAGGGGCACAAGAGTGGGTGCCAAAGTCCAAAACCCTAGTTTCTATCAATATCTGGAAACTTGGTTTGCTACTCTTTCCTGTTGTTCTACAGATTTTCCTATCACAGAAGTTGGAGGACTAATGAGCAAGCACCCAAGTCTAGGGTGCTATTTTTCCTTCTGTTTTACAATTCTAACACTTCAAGATGCCTTCCTGCAACTCCACTTTGTCCAGCTCCTCAACATGTAACCTGTAATCACAAAACTTTGGGAGGGGGTTGTGGTGTTTAGAGGCTTGCCTAAGTCAAGCCCTAGAGGACACTTAACTCTCTAAACACCATTGTAAGATAGAGAGTGTGTGCCCTTGTGAGGAAGAGGCAAAAACCAAAGGAAATGATCATGAAAGCACAATATAATATCACCTTGTAGTGAAGATTTCATGGGAGGAAGATGCTCTTCATTCCATGAGGAAATCGATGCTCAAATCTACAAATACAAACACATAAACCACACAATTCTACTCTTGCAACACAATGGATTCCTTGAATCACCTTGATAACACAATACCTTGCTAGTAATCATCTCCTTGAAATCTAGTTTACAAATGAATACCTAAACATGCTTATAGATGCAACTACAAATGTACTCCTGCCAAGATTTCATAAATTCAAACTTACCGTGTTGGCCTAGGACCTAAATAACGGTCATAAACTGACACCCAAAAATTGGGACTACCTCAAAATAGGGTAGGACTAGGGCATAGGCACCCAAGTCCTCCCCCACTATTTTGGGTAGGGTCAAGTTCAAGGGCTCCTCCTAGGTCCCATTTGTCATGTTACCTAGGGCTCACTCTATCGGGATGCCAAATTATGAAGTAAGATGTCGTAAATGCATGCAAAAGACTCGGGAGCTAAACCTTATGAGGGAAAAAAGCCCCCAAGGGGACATTTTCTAATGTTACATTTAGCCCCCACTTTAATGTATGTATAAATGCAAGGCCAATACATGTATTAAAGTATGGTCACAAACACAACAAACACACCAAGCACGAAGAAGACATGCCAATCACATAGAAGACAGTAACAAGCACCCAAAACATGGAGAAGATAGTTGCATTCACGCAGAACATGGAGAAGACAATAAATGCATAGAAGACACATTAGTGCATGGAAGACAAGCATGATTTCTTTTCTTTTCTTTTTCTCATATATATGAAATGCAGATGCAAGTATTGAAAAGTAAACAGACCTCCCATAATGCAAGAAGCACTCATCGCACTGGTCTTTATACTACATATATGGGGAAACACACATGCAAGACATGCAAAACCTCCCAAAATGTAGGAAGCACTCATCATGCTAGTCTTTAGACTGCATATGGGGTAACAAACACACCAAACAAAGAAAGAACGCCAAACACACACACTTGAAGACAGAGAAAATACAACAGACAAGTGATGGAGTGTACCCTTTTTCTAGGTCCAACACCATCTCAGGCACATTACAGGCACACATTGATTATTGCACTTTGCCACAACGATCCCCAAAAACATGCTTAAGGGTTGAGTTAGTCACAGAACCGCTCCCCACCTTTGCAGAGGACTTTTGAAAATGACAGGGTGATGCAATCTGCTCTGAGAAATACACCATCCCCACCTCCATAGAGGGCTTAAGATAAAAAGGATATACACAATATCTCACCTCCACAGAAGGCTTACATGATTGATTGATTGATTGCAAACAAACTCAGGATACAGGAAGCACTTATCGCGCTAGTCTTTAAACTACACCTGAGGACAAGCACATTGCTAACATCTATAACAGACAGCTTACCTTATATATGCCCCCAAGGTATCGATATCAAGCACATTAATGTAGGAAGAAAACAAACAAGGGAACACAAGCTCTCGCAAATCCCATGCCCCCCGGAGGTGACATGTACTTTACGATAGCCAAATGTTCCCACAAACACATCCTTACAAGAAACATATTAGTGTCTACAAAATCATGATAAACAACAACATCAAAGCATATTAGTAACCACACAAAGAGCCAAGGTTATACAATGAATCTAGAGTTCAAGGATAACCATAGGGCTACATCACAAAGCTCTCTGAATCAAGTACCACCAAGGCTAGATTCAAAGACAAACAAAGGTGCACAGAGTAGCAGTATTGTTAAGGTTTGTAAATGAGATAGAAAACATCATCATAGTCACTATGTGGAAAGCATGAGTACTTCCACTAGCCAAGCGTCAGATAAGATATACACCCCATCATCATATTAGGAACTAAGTCTATTTTCTGATTGCTCTCGATAGGGACACTAGGTCGGCATCAATATGAATGTTTTGTCGTCATCTACCTGCTAGATAGAAACACTAGAGGATGGGAAATAATAAATTAGAGAGGAGAAACAAGTGTCTTAGGGACAATCACGTAGGAGCGTGCCCCCAGGTCACCAACTGCAACGCTATGTCCATAAGACACAACACACAACAATGAAATTAGAGAGAGGAAATATACAAGAATGATGATACAAATAGAAGGTCACAACAGAGGCGGTCTCCTAGTATCCTAGACCTTACGGGAGAATCCAAGGTCATCCTAGGAGGCCTAAACAACACATAACACATCACAGGGGAAGTACATCATAAGAGAGATAAAGGGTTAGATATACTTACCTATAGATCCCCTATCGGGCTAGAGGTTGTCTATAAGCAAATCATTGTCATCATATTCCCACTTCCTAATTTTGGAGGAAAGTGGGACATAAGGTATCATAGATAAATTCATGACTTGCTCATCATGTTGTTCATTGTTAGGATCACTTTTGTTTGGTTGAATGTTAGGATCAATGTTTTCTTATTGAGAGTCAAGGTTTATAGCATAAACTTGTCTTCTTTTTCTTCTTTCTCTTGCTTTTCTATTTCATTTTATTTTACCACTTATCTCTTGTAAGATAGGGCTTTCCTCTTTCATAGGCTTGTGTAATTTAGAAGATGAAGCACCCGGGTCAAAATTAATTTATCGCGGTGGAATATTTTGTTGTTGAAAATGACCTCCCGATCCTTGTAAGGATTTTGGGGGAGGAACCTCAACATAGGGACCTTGTCCTTTCAGTCTAAGATTCTCTTCACATCTGGGTTGTTTATCTTTTGTAATTTCTTGTATAGAAGGACTAGGTATTGGATGTAAAAGTTTTCCTTTGTAGTTTCTATAGCTTAAAAATGTAATGTCTATTCGTAGTTCCAGTTTTTTGTTAGTTTTGTTACAAAAGTAATCCAATGTAAAATGTTGTGTATTTAAAGGCTTGTATGTATTTCAAGGAATGACATGCACTTGTCCATTCAAAGGAAATTTTACACATTTATAGATAGTTGAAAGGACAGCATTCATAACCTTTAACTAAGGGATTCCAAGTTTTATTTCAAATCTATCTGAAGCAGGTGTAACATCAAACTATTGTTTAATATGTTTCTCAAATATAGTTACCAACAATGATATCTTTCCTAATGGTTTTTCCAAGATTCCTTTATGTGTCTTAATCATTATGTTCGAGGGGTCATAAGAACCTTGCATTAATTGATGTGAAAAGAGGAACTCTTCAGTGGAAACATGAGTTATGTAAATAGGATCAATAAGAATACCATCAATAGGAGTTTCCATTATTTTCACAGTGATATAAAGAGGTCCTTTAGAATCTCCAATTGTTCTATCATGAGGTGTAAACACAATTTCAGGTTCAAGTACTTTTCTTTTCATGTAAGATCTAGGAGGGAACCTATTTTTTTTTTGTGATTAAAGGCCATGTTTATATACTAAAATCATATTTGAAACTTTTTCCAAAACCATATCAAAGGCAAGTGCAAAACGATATGTCCAATATAGCCTACATGCTTGATTTTTGTACTTTTTTTCAATGTAAATGAATGAAAGAAAGGGTGTTGTAAGGATTTTGATCAAGGTCAGAAAATTATGTATCTAATATGAGTCCAAAACAGCAATAAGATCCTTCTCAACACACGCTTTATGCAAATCTAAGATAATGCCAAGCAAAATATAGTGAAAATATGTCAAAATAGGCACTTTTTTCATCAAATCTCAATGCAAAGGAGCATGACAAAGGGTGCTGTAAGGAAAATGATGATTGCCAGAAAATTATATCAGTAATAACAGCTATGTAATGTGAAATATACAACACAACATGCTTTTAGTTCCACTTAAGGTAAAACCCTAGTGAAAATATAGCAAAAATAGGCTATTTTTCACGGTTTTTCAATTTGAAGACCTAGAAAAAGGGGTGTTGTAATGAATTTAAGGAGGTGAAGAAAATAAAATCAATGATATTAGTCACCTCAATCCAAAAAATTGATGGCAACACACTTGCAGTGCAAACTAGGTCAAACCCTAGGGCAAAAATAGTCAAAATGTGTAGTTTTTCACAAAATTTTCAATACAAGAGCCCGTTAAAAGGGCGTTGTGAATATTTTTAGGAGGGAAAGGAAATTATTACCCTAATAAAAGCCAATTAATGTAAAAATTTTCTTCACAACACACCTATGGTGCAAGTTTAGAGAGTCGATAAGGCCAAATTTAGTGAAAATTGGTGTTTTTGAAGCTCTAGGTTTGAGATCTTGACACAAGATTCTATGTGAATGTTTTGAAGTCTGATTTATGATGAAAATAAAATTTTATTAGATCTGAAAATGAGTTGCAAGATTTAATATGCAAAATGCAAGTGCAAATCTAATGAAAATGCATGAAAATTGCTAGTTTTTTGTTGAAATTTTCTATGCAAAAATGCAAATATTTTAAATCTAAATAAAAATTTACAGCAAAGAGAAAGAATATAGATAAATTATAATTTTAATGAGCCTTTAAAATCAGTAGAAAAATCTGAAAGAAGATTTTGCCTCCTAACCCTAGATTTTGGAATTACTAGGTTATATGAAAATTGTCAAAATTTCTACAAAAGCCTAGCAAATTAATGATGAAAATGCAACGAAAATTATTGAATTTTTTTATTTTTCTATAGTTTATATCATATCTGATGTAAAAATTATTAATTAGGGAAATTTAGAAAGAATTGATGCAATTTAGTAATCTATATGACAATGCAAGCTAGGTTTTTCAAATTTTTGCAAATTTTTCAATTTTTTTGTAATTTTCTCAATGTAATAAGATGAAAGACTATATGAATGAATGAAATAAATCTAAATATGAAGACATGCACTCAGTAAGTTGCAATTTAAGTCCAAAAACATGGGTTCACCAAAATGTCTAGGGTAAAATTTGGGATTGTATAGTTTAGTGTTTAGATGTTTGAATCCTCCTTTCTCCCTTAACATTCAAGGATGTAGGGTTGAGTCACAATGAACTATCATACCCTACATCACTGTGAGATATAGGGAAGATTGGATTAGGGTATTTAATTTCCAATTTTCCTTCTCTTATGCTCAATTAACCATTAAAACCCTAATTTCAAAATTACAACAGTAAACGGAAGAATAACAGAAAAAGCTCTTGTAGAGGGAAGAAAAATCACAAAGAACCTATTTTTGAGGCTCCGATGTGGAAAATTTGGGGGCACAAGAGCGGGCTCTGAAGTCCAAGGCCCTAGTTTCTATTAAGATCTGAAAACTCAATCTTCAACTCTTTCCTGTTGTTCTAGAGATTTTTCCGTCACAGAAGTTGGAGGACTAATGAGTAGGCGCCCAAGTCCAGGGTGCTATTTTTCCTTCTATTATGCAATTTTGACACTTCAAGATGCCTTCCTACAACTCCACTTTGTCCATCTCGCCAACTTGTAACCTGTAATCAGAAAAATTTGGGAGGGGGTTGTGGTGTTTAGAAGCTTGCCTTAGTCAACCCCTGGAGGACACTTAAGTCTCTGAACATTGTTGTCAGATAGAGAGTGCATTCCCTTATCAGGAAGAAGCAAAAACCAAAGGAAATGATGATGAAAATAGAATATAATGTCACCTTGTAGTGAAGATCTCATGGGAGGAAGATGCTCTTCATTCCATGAGGCCATGGGTGCTCAAATCTGCAAATACAAACACATAAACCACACAATTGTACTCTTGCAACACAATGAAAGCCTTGAATCACCTTGAGAGCATAATAGCTTGCTAGTAATCATCTCCTTGAAATATAGTTTACAAATGAATGCCTAAACATGCTTATATATGCAACTACAAGCACTCCTACCAAGATTTCATAAATTCAAACTTACCGTGTCGGCCTAGGACCAAATAATGGTCATAAACTGACACCCAAAAATTTGGACTGCCACAAAATAGGGTAGGACTAGGGCACGAGTTCCCAAGTACTCCCTCCCTATTTTGGGAAAAGTCATGCTCAAGGGGTCCTCCTAGGTTCCATTTGTCATGTTACCTAGGGTTCATTCCATCAGGATGCCAAATTATGAAGTAAGATGTCCTAAATGCATGCAAAAGACCCAGGAGCTAAACCTTATGAGGGAAAAGCCCCCTAGCAGACATTTTCTGATGTTACAGATACAATACAAGTTTTTAGAAAATGTAGATAAAATGAGGGATGACCACATACACAGTTCATTGTCCACAAGCATTGGTATAAGTAGGAGATGTGTGATTGCAAATGACTGTGTGATAGTGGCATCACTTGAAGACAAATATGTAAATGGCAAGATAGAAGTTGAGAATGTTGTGTTTGAAAATGATATTGTTGTGTTTGAAAGTAGTGCTAATGACAGCACTTAATTTGATTGTTCACCAATGATGGATGCCAACAAGAGGACCAATGATGACTCTCAGTCCAGGGTTGAGGTGTCTGGTTCTAAAAACAATAATGAGGTTGTGGGCATCAATGAGTATTTGTTGGAATGGGTTTGTGGAGATGATTGTGAATATTATGCACAGGATAGAGCATAAATAACTAGATAGAAGAGTAGTTCCCTATTTGAATCATTGCCTTTTTATAGCCAGATATAGGGAGATGGTGAAGAGCAATGAGAGATTGAAACTGTAATGGGTAGAATTTGGATAGTTTGATTTTGGTAGTTTTGGTGTATATCCTCCTTTCACTCTTACATTCAAGGATCTAGGGTCGAGTTGAAATGTACTATCATACCCTAGGTCACTATTAATATGTAGGGAAACATGGATTTTTATGATTAGATTAACAATTTCCTTCTTTTACGCTCAATTGTACCTTAAAATCCTAATTATACAAATATGATAGTAAACAAATGAATTACAGAAAATGCTTCTGTAGAAAGATGTCAAATATCAAATAACTATATACCTATTTTTGAGGTTCCGAGGCATAAAAGTTGGGGACTAAAGAGCAAACACCCAAGTCTAAGGCCCTGCTTTATGTCAGGATTTGGAAATAAGGTCTGCAACATGTATCTCATGTATCAAAGATTTTCCCATTGCAGAACTTTGAGGACTAATGAGCAGGCACCCATGTTGAGGTAGATGTTTCTTTCACTGATCTAGAATCCTGACACTCTATTGTTCCCTCCTGCAAATTCACTTTGTTTGCAACTCCAACTTGTAACCTGCAATCATGAAAACTTTGGGAGGGGGTTGTGGTGTTAATGGCTTTCCTTAGTCAAGCCTTAGAGAGACATTCAAGTCTTCTAAACACCATTGTTAGATAGAGAGTGTGTGCCTAGGGAGGTAGAGGTGAACACCAAATGATAAATGATCAATAATCACATTAGATGTCACCTTGTAGTGAATATCTCATGGGAGGAAGAAGTTCTCCATTCCATGAGGAGATGGATGCTCAAATCTACAAACACAAATGCATAGACAACACAAATCTACTCTTGCAACACAATGAAAGCCTTGAATCACCTTTAGAATACCATAGCTTGCTAGTAATCATCTAGTTTACAAATGAATGCCTAAATGTGCTTATATATTCAACTACAAACATTCCCACCAAGATTTCATAAGTTGAAACTTACCGTGTCGGCCTAAGGACCAAATAATGGTCATAAACTGACACTTCAAATTTGGGCCTGACCTAAAATAGGCAAGACTAGGGCATGGGCACCCAAGTCCTCCCCCCTATTTTTGACAGGGTTAGGTTCAAGGGGCCCCCCTAGGCCCCATTTGTAATGATACCTAGGGTTCATTCCATCGGAATGCTAAATTATGATGCAAGATGTCCTAAATACACACTAAAGACCCAGGAGCTAAACCTTTTGGGGCTAAAGCCCCCAAGGGGACATTTTCTGACATTAAAAAAATAAGCCATAGTGCTGAGTATAATTGTTCTTTTGTTAATTATAATTTTGACATATAGGCTGATACTCCTCCACACAAGGAACTCATTGGTGCATGTGATGATAGAGATGCATGTTCAGCTATCCATGAAGCAATAGCATACTATAATGAATTTGAGACACTTAGATCATCCCTTTTCCAAGTAGATGATACATATGGTGATGAGGATGAGGTTGAGCTAAATTCTTAGATGTGGGCTCTGATTAGCATAACGATGTCTAGCTTAGAGAGAAGCCAAAGTATGAACCTTTACTATTTAATGCAGTTGAAGGTTGTTTGTATGAGGTGCACAAAAATGAATGTGATAATTTCATTTCTTTATGCAAACTTATGATAAAATGAGACCTAACGACCCTGGATGTATGATGGGGTATGAATGCTTTAAGTTTTTAGTTCAATTAGGAGGTCACTTTATAATGCATAATGGTGACATGGATGGTGAAATGTGTTATATGCCATATAAGAATGCATTGTTTGGTGAATCTGACATCCATATATTGCCTAGTGCTGAAGGATATAATAACATGTGTGGACAGAGGTTATGATGACAATGACAATCTCAGGGAAATGGTTAGAAATTTTAGTGACTATGTATGTGATTAGGTAGATTTTAGTCATTTCTTCAATTGTAATCTAGGGCAGTCAGAGAAAAATCAAGTGTTTGATAGGGGGAAGTACTAGTTATTCCTTTTTGGTGGCCCTAGGCCACCAAGTAAAATTTGAAAATGTAACTTGTGTTGCAAGTTGGTGCAGTGACTCAGAGCCCAATGGATATGGCACCTAGTCTACATCCTAGAAATATGAGTTCCTTGCCATGCCTGCAAGAGGCATGGGTCCACCACGAGCTAGAGCCAATGGTGGTTCCCACATAGGTTTAGGGTTTTGAATCTATTTCATGTGAGTACTATCCTTTTTTCTTAAACCCTAATTCCCCTTTCACTTTATGTTCTATTCCCTTGTTGATCACCTGTCCTAGGTTCCCAGTTGACTAAGTTGTAACAAATTGAGCCTCCTAAATAATTCAGTGATTGGCCCCTTCTCCCTAGTGTTACCGCTTGTGGCCCATTGCAGTGAAAATGTTTAATGGCTAAGTCTCAAGTCGGGCCCAAGAGTGCCATGTGGCAGCTTTATAAAATGTTTATCACAGTGTCGTAGTGTGTCATCAGTGACATCACCTTACCCCCGTACGGCCGCAATAATGTGACATCTATCTAGGTGGTGGGCACTGTCGCCATCTAATGAAAGATAGCTGCCACAGAGAGTGCCAAGTGTCACTACCATTGGGTTTCAAAGAGAAGCTATCTAAAGAGGTAGCCAAAAGACACGCCAACCTACCATGTGTCCCAGTTTTGTCCAAGAGCTAAGAGAAGCTCGAAGAAGCCAAGTGTTGACATAGCACACATTCTTGCCATGATATAAAGGAAACTAAGCCTAATCACTAGGGGGATGTGCAAGGATTTTCTCGTTTTTGAGGATCAAAAAGGAAAGTGGTCTACTTCCTCCCACCCAGCTCAAGAATTGTGACACGTGGCTACCTCCTAAGGAGGAAGTGAAAGGTAAATGAGGGTTGGAAGTTTGGGGGGCTCTTGCATGCCCACGCAAGGCACTTTCGTAGTGGCCCACTATTGGTTGTGATGCTGCGATAGGGTGCCATGTGTTTAAGTTAGGGAAAGGCAAGGGAGTCAGCGAGAGAAGACCGCCCAATTGGCACAATTTCACTGGCAGAGGACTTTTCAATGGCACCAAAATGGGGGTGAAAGTATTTCAAGGCATTGATCCCATCATCATGTCATCAAAATCAATGATCTTCATTCAAAAGATAATTTTTTTTAGTTGCAGACATTTCTTTTGAGCATTTGGAGGGAGAATGCTGATCGTATTTTGAAACTTCAAAATCTTTGGTTGTTGGGGCTAGAAACTTAATGAAGATTGCTCATTCAATTAATGCTTTCAAATGCCTTTTTGGAAGTTCTTTGTATCTAGTGAATCTAAAAAATAATGTATTAAATGTTGAGGGTACAGATTCCTATTATATAATGGAGTTGTGTTACTCATTTTATGGTTGTTGAAGATTTGGGAAAATTTTAGTGAAGTAATGAAAGACAATTCAGCTAGGTTGTTCTATCTCTTTGTTGTGAGTTTATTAGTTGTATGTTGAATGTATGTTGCATATATGTTTTTCAATTTCATGTTGATGTTATATGAGTAATGCTTCATGCATGTATTCTGTTATTTGTCTCCATGGTTGTATGCATCTCTTCTTTTGAATCTGATAACTAAGGGTTGTTGAGATTCTAGGATATATATTTTATGTATCACATGCTTAATCTTCACCCTCTTCTCAAGGAGTACATTAAATTGTTGTGGGTTAAGTGTGGGGAAAAATGTATGTCAGTAGGGATATTTGTAAGTAGAGATAGTTGAATACTAAGTCTTGGGTGGTGTTTGTAAGGAAAATACCAATCTAACCCCATGAAACTTGAATGTTAGTTGAGGTTATACAAATCAATCACATATATACATCTAGTTGACTCCTTACCCTGAGATAGGCACCAATCTATTCCTTTGTTGAAGTTATGATTCAAAACCCCTGTCTTGCAGTAAAGTACAAAAACAAAATCATTTCAAAATCATAATCTTTTAGGTTTTAGGAATAGGTTAGGATCATGCATTCTCTTATCTTCAACTAGTGTGATATGTTCGAGAACACTACCAGCCTTGTGATTTATCCAACAAATCTTGGTCCATTCATGAGAGCATTCTTCCTGATATTGAAAATCTAAATCTTTTGTCTTGGGTGAGTCAAAATTAAATCTTTTGTTATAGGGATACTCCCCTTAGTGTGGCAGAACCAAAAGTGAAGGGGAGGCAGTTCACACAACCTCCCGTATTTGTTGGCTGAATCTCCTTGAGCATAGAAAGTGGCAAACCCTTTCCTGATTTGGAAACCAACAAAAATGGTGACTCTTCTAGGGAAAACCTAGTTTTTGGATATTTTATGTGAATGATGGTGCTCGGTTGCCAGAATGAACTTAGAAAATTATTTGTTCTTTGAAGAGCTTTTAGTTGTTTGAAAATTCCATCCTCTTTGGAGAGGTGGCGTTGACTTTGCTAAAAAATTTCAATACACATCACGGGCTGGTGTATGCTATTGTGATCCAAGAGTATCCTGTTCAAAGTTACAATAGCTGAATGTGAAAAGGTACACAGTTTCTTCCCACTTCTATTTATTGTTCTATTGTGCAAGTTGAATGCCAAAGGAGGCTTGAGGACTTAGGTGGACATAAAATGTCTGAAATTGAAAATTACATGAACCCAAATATGTATATACCCGTGCTCAACCAAGAAGGGAGAGCCGTGTTGTGTGAAAAAATTGAAGAGATAAAGAAAAAATTAATATCCTTAGAAGCTCAACAGGCTCAGTTAAATAATGACCATGTTGTGTCTACTAGTCAAATTATTGAACCTCTTGTCAACTCTTTTGATCCTTTGTATGACCAATTAGACTTGTCATGGGTTGACTATGAAGTTGAAAGCATGCTAGCTCAAATCTATAATCAGATGCCTAGATTTAGTGGACATAGTGTGTGTGAGGGAAATGCACATATCCAAAAATTTCACAGCTTCATGGAGAAACATTCATTTGGAGATGAGGATGTGTGGATGAGGTTTTTTGTTAGATCCCTTAGTGCAAGAGCTAGAGACTAGTATTTGAGCTTTCTTGAGAAATCCTTTGCCTACTAGGTTGACCTTGTGGACAGTTTTAAAAAGGAATTTGCAAAAGAACCTGCTGATCTTGTTACAAGGTTAAAAGAAATTAGGAGACAGGATGAAGAGTCCAGTATTGATTTTAGTCATAGATTTGTAGTCACCCTTTCAAAAATCCCTGAAGACTTCAAACCTGATACTCCAACCCACATTATTATGTACTTTGAGGCCTTTGAGGAGAGATCTAGTGCATTGGTGAGAGAATTCAAGATAAAAGATATGCATATGGCATACAAGTTTTTATAAAATGCATAAAAAATGAGGGATGAGCACATACAAGGTTCATTGTCCACAAGCATTAGTATAAGTAGAAGCTATGTGATTACAAATGATAGTGTGATAGTGGCATCACTTGAAGAAAAATATGTAAATGGGGAGATAGAAGTTGAGAATGTTGTGTTTGA
This sequence comes from Cunninghamia lanceolata, assembly GCA_027924645.1. Lineage (NCBI taxonomy): Eukaryota > Viridiplantae > Streptophyta > Pinopsida > Cupressales > Cupressaceae > Cunninghamia > Cunninghamia lanceolata. The sequence continues at coordinate 4,999,595 of BSBN01000194.1, forward strand.
ACATGATCCTGTTGTATTTGAAAGTAGTGCTGATGACAACACTCAATTGGATTGTTCACCAATGATGGATGCCAATGAGAGGATCAATTATGACTCATAGTCCATGGTTGAGGTGTTTGGTTCTAAAAACAATAATGAAGTTGTCGGCATCAATGAGTATTTGTTGGAATGGGTTTGTGGAGATGATTGTGAATATTGTGCACATGATAGAGATGAAATAAGTAGATAGAAGAGAAGTTGCCTATTTCAACCATTGCCTTTTTATATCTAGACACATGAAGATGATGACTTGAGCAATCAGAGATTGAAATAAGCCATAGTGCTGAGTATAATTGTTCTTTTGTGAATTATAATTTTGACATACATGATGATACTTCTCCACACAAGGAACTCATTGGTGCATGTGACAATAGAGATGCATGTTCAGCTGTCCATGAACTAGTAGCATACTGTAATGAATTTGAGACACTTGGATCAACCCTTTTCCAAGAAGATGATACATATGGTGATGAGGAAAAGGTTGACCTAAAATTCTTAGATGTGGGCTCTTATCAGCATAATGATATCTAGCTCAGAGAGAAGCTAGAGTATGAAATTTTATTGTTTAATGCAGCTAAAGGTTGTTTGCATGAGGTGCACAAAAATGAATGTGATAATTTCTTTTTCTTTATGCAAACTTATGATAAAATGAGACCTAACAACCCTAGTTGTATGATGGACAATAAATGCTCTCAGTTTTTAGTTCAGTTAGGAGGTTACTTTATAGTGCATAATGGTGACATGGATGGTGATATTTGTTATATGCCATATAAGAATGCTTTGTTTGGTGAATCTGACATCCATATATTGCCTGGTACTTAAGGATAGAATAACATGTTTGGATCTGTGCCTGATTTTAAAGTGTAGAATGACAGATGTTATGATATCAGTGACTATGTATGTGATTAGGCAGATTTTAGTCATGTCTTCAATTGTAATCTATGGTAGTCAGAGAAAAACCAAGTATTTTATAGGGGGAAGTACTAGTTCTTCCTTTTTGGTGGCCCTGGGCCACCAAGTAAAATTTGAAAATGTAACTTGTGTAGCAGATTGGTGCAGTGACTTTGAGCCCAATAGATATGGCACCCGATTTGCATCCTAGAAATCTGAGGTCCTCACCATGCCTGCAAGAGGCATACGTCCCCAAGCTAGAGCCAATGGTGGTACCCAGCTAGGTTTAGGGTTTTGATTCTATTTCATGTGAGTACTATCCTTTTTTCTTAAACCTTAAAGTCCTACGGTCCCCTTTCACTTTATGTTCTATTCCCTCATTGACTACCTGTCCTAGGTTCCCAGTTGCCTATGTTGTAACCTTGAGCCTCCTAAATCGTTTCATGACTGGCCCCTTCTCCCTAGTGTTACCACTTGTGGCCCGTCACAGTGAAAAGTTTAATGCCTAAGTCTCAAGTTAGGCCTGAAAGTGCCATGTGGTGGCTTTATAAAATGTTTATCGTAGTGTCATAGTGTGTTATCAGTGACATCACATTACCCCCGCGTGGCCATAATAGTGTGACATCTGTCTAGGTGGTGGGTTCTATCACCATCTAATCAAAGATAGCTACCACAGAGAGTGCCAATTGTTGCTACTGTGGGCATTCAAGGAGAAGCTATCAAAAGAGGTTCCCAAAAGATGTGCCAATCTGCCATGTGTCCCAATTTTGTGGCTCTCCAGTATTGCCATGTATTAAGAGCTAAGAGAAGCTCGAAGATGCCAAGTGTCAACATGGCGCACATTCTCACCGTGATATAAAGGAAATTAAACTTGATCACCAAGGGGGACATGGAAGGATTTGCTCGATTCTGAGGATCCAAAAGGTAAGTGGCCTACTTCCTCCCACTCAGCTCCTGAATTGTGACATGTGGCTACCTCCTAGTAAGTAAGTGAAAGGTAAATGAGGGGTGGATGCATGGAGGGCTCTTGCATGCTCGCATAGGGAACTTTGGTGGTGGCCCGCTATCTGCTCCGATGCTGTGATAGGGTTCCAAGTGTTCAAGTCAAGGTAAAGGCAAGGGAGTCAATGAGAGAAGATCGCCTGATTGGCACAATTTTATTGGTGAAGGACTTTTTATTGGCACCAGCATGGGGTCAAAGTATTTCAAGGCATTGATCCCATCATCTCATCATCAAAATCAATGATCTTCATTCAAAAGATGAAATTTTTAGTTGCAGACATTTCTTTTGAGCATTTGGAGGGAAAATGGCGAGCGTATTTTCAAAATTCAAAATCTTGTGTTGCTGGGGCGGGAAAATTAATGAACTTGGCTAATGAAATTAATGATTTCAATGCCTTTTTGGCAGTTCTTTATATGTAGTGAATCTAAAAAATAATGTATTAAATGTTGAGGGTACACGTTCGTGTTATATATTAGAACTGTCTTACTCATTTTATGGTTGTTGAAGATTTATGAAAATTTTGGAGAAGTAATGAAAGATATTGGCACATATACTAGCTGCCTATTATGCCAATAATGGCACTGTGAAAGGCACCCCAAACTATTCAAATATGGAACTATAGAATCAATATAGTTAGAGCACTAGTCTAGGAGGTGCAATGAAAGAAAAAAATGGAAAGGTTTCTAAAATGAACTGATTTCAGTGAAAGGAATGAAAGAAGAAAATACATCTAATAATTTAGTTTGTTTATTACATTCTATAGTGCAAGAACAATACGCAATTGTGGCAGCACTTACAAGCTACATGAATTTGTGTGAATGTCTCCTCGAACTAATTGCATGAGTGCACATGATGGAATAGTTGAATAGTTTTTTAGAAACTTTCAAACAAATGCAATTGGCAAGTGTAAAGACAATGCTAAAACCTTTTCCAACATTATGTTAGCTTGTTCCAATATGGGAGTGTTGGAATCGGGTATGGACGTCCAACAAAGCATAATGGAAGGTGATTATTGTAAGATATTATAGTGGAAATGCTCTGGTAGGCACGTACACAAAATATAGAAGCATAGACAGACACGTGAACTTTTGATAAACTGCCTACCTATTTTGGAGCTTCCACATCTTCATACTCAAATTATTCTTCCATATCATTGATTCAATCAATAAGCTATTCCAGATTCAAATCTCCATAATAGGTAGAAACTTCCATCCTAGGCCTCTTTCTGATCTTTGAAATGGCCCTCAACAACCTAACTCTTGCAGGGTCCCCTACAACTTCTTGTTCTCCCTCAGATAGATCTTCTTCAGCCTCATCTTTTCTTTCTTCTCTCGTTCTTGGGTCAAACCCTCTCTGGAGCTCCACTTGCAATGCATCGATTTGCCATTGCAGGGCCCTAAAACCCTCTTTCATCAATCCATTTCTCCCAACACGGTTTCTTCATGGATGTATTTTTCATCTTTGTCGAAAACCCACAACCTTGGGTCCTGGTGCAAACTGCGTCACGGTCGGCGATCTTCCTACAGACTCAGAAACCCTTTCTCTGATACCACTTGATGAAGGGGGTAAATCATAAAACACAGAACAACAACAATTGCATATAGAAAATAGGAATGTTCTTTTATTGATTTGAATAACCCATTACATTACAAAAGTTCAATTACAATTAGAGGAGGAATCCTCCACAGGCTATGGCACATTACAGCTTCCTATCTTAAGACTCTAGAATCTTCTACCTTCTCTAGCTCCAACTCAACTAGGGTTTCTATTTTCCTACCTTTTCTTGACTCTACACTTTCCCCTTATCTCCACTACTACCAAGGGTTTCCAAAAATGGTTATTATTAATTAAGGGTTCCCAAATTATAAGTTTTGTATCTCCCTCCAAAAATAGGTCAACTTCTAGGAGCCATAACTTTTGATCTAGGTGTCTGATTGACGAACCATTTGAAACACTAGAAATCTCACGGAGTACTCTAAATACTGCATACCCGCTCTGCCAGTTCTGCTCAGTTTTGGGCCCATACATGACCATCTAGTGCCTCAAACCTGAATTTAAATAATTTACAGGCATTTTATGGGAAACAAAAATTTTAACATCTTTTAGATCACAAATGATCTTTGCATGATTCCTTCACCAAATGTTTTATTTTTCATTTATGAAATTTCCTATAAATTTTCACTTCAATCCTTGCCCAAATGTAAACTTTCAAAAAATAGCAATTTGCTATTTTTAGCAGTTTGTAAAAACTGAAAGTTCTACATCATTATTCAAGTTATTATGGAACTAGAAACACTAATTTTGACAAGAAATGAAAACATAATCAACAATTTTGAATCAACATCTTTTTTTTGGGTGATGCAAGATTGCCCTTACACCACTGGATGCTCCTGCATCATAGACATAGCTAAAGAATATGATAGAGTAAATTGGGGTTTTTTAAGCTATGCTTTATCAAAGCTATGTTTCTCAAGCCAATGGAGGAAGTAGATTTGGCATGCGTTACAGGAACATAGTTCACAATACTAATAAATGAAATGGAAACTAATTCCTTCAAATCTACTAGGGGACTAGGGAAAGAAGACCTATTCTCCCAATACCTTTTCATTTTAATGGTAGAAGCCCTCTCATGGCCCATCAAGGAGGCAAATCAAAGACAATTTTGGAGGGGAACAATATTAAAGAATATAGAGGATTATTTTACTCATGCACTATTCATAGATGACACAATTCTCTTCAGTCAAGCTTCTTTTGTCGAAGCTAATGTAATCAAATCTACAACTAACAAATATTATAAGGCTTCGTGGCAAGCAATAAATCCAACAAAATTTAAAGTATTTTTTCCTACCCTAATCCTGAGAAACAAAAAAGGATCACCAACATTCTCAACTTTAAAATTGAATCATTGCCTAACATATACTTAGGAACTCAGATGTTTAATGGAAGGTGCAACAAAGATTATTGGAAGGAGTTTCTGGAAAAAAAAAAAAAACAAAGTAGGTTCCTGGAAAGGTAAATGGGTTATGTTGGTAGGGAGGTTGACAATGGCAAGAGTAGTTCTAGTAGCTACTCTAGTATACTTTCTTTCTATTTTGAAAATCCCTGAAGGGGCTCTAGTGAGTATGGAAAAATTGTTCAAACAATTCATATAGGAAGGAAATGTAGATAATAAGACAATACACCTCTTAGCTTGGGAAAAGATTTGTAAGCTAAAACATTTTGGAGGAGTAGGTATGATCAACTTAAATCTCTAGAACCATATGTTAGGGGCTAAGTGTGGAATATGTATAAGAAACCTCAAGCCAGGTGGGGTAAGCTAATGCATTCAAAATATTTAGATAATGTTGAGAGGGAGAGTATTATTATGGTTGAAAATCCTCCAAAAGGATCCAACATATGGAATTTTTTGGTAAATAGTAGAAAGGTTGTTTTGCCTCACCTCACTTGGATTATCCATAATGGCTCTCCTAATTTTAAAACAAACTATTAGATCTAGTAGTTTATTTTTAATTTTTTTGAACGTGTATATATATGAAATAACATTTTACAATACCTGATTTTTTGTTTTGTTTCTCTAAAATATATTTATAATAATTGTTATCTTTTCTTTATCCAATAAATTTTTATCATGAATATTTTTTATTTTTTTTATTTTTGTGTTTTTATGATTTCTAAGGCTAAATTAAGGAATCAAAGAAAATGTTTATGAAAAGATTTGTTGAAATATTTAAAAAATGCTTTTTAGATTTTCTTCTTCCTAAAGAATGAAAGTATTTTTTAGAAAACATAATAATTTCTACAATAGAACTTAAGAGTATAAATCAAAAAAATAAAAATAATGTTTATTATTTAGAAAGATGATTGAGATATAATAAGATATGTAGAGTTAAATTAACCATCATGATTTAATCCATAAGATTTTAGAAAGTTTTATTTTATAAAAAAAATTATTTTTATTTTTATTTTAATATGTATTTCCTTGATGTGTGATATAGAAACTGGATCAAACGTTACTGAAGAACACATAGTTGATGTTAGCAAAGAGGAGGTCCAAGTGCAACCAATGGATGTTGGAGAGGGGTTAGGATCACTTCCTTTGACTGGTATGGACGAGCATATTAATCTAGCTAAATAGGTGAAGAGAAACATTTATTGTAGAAATTTAGATCATTTACATAAAATGGATATTGAGAAATTGAAACATTATGTTGGACAACCTAAATGTACTGATAGGAGGTCAATGAATAAAACTGTAAAGAAAATAATTTCTTAGTTCGATAATATTGATACACTTGGGTGAACCTGATTGTCATCTATTGTACTTCTTAGTAAGGAGCTAAATGAGTCATTACAATTGTTGGGTGTGGATTTGTCATTGAAAAATGGGAAAGGTTCACACCTAGAAAAAGATATTGTTGAAAATGATAAAGAAGATTTGGCTTCCATTGGGAAACAATCTCGATCCATGGTTAAGTCCATTAAAAGAAGAGTGATGTTGACATGTATTGTAAGTGGAAGAAATTCCAAATAAAGATAATCGTGTTCAATTTCATCTAAGTTTGGTTTTGGTAGAAAGACAATAAAAAAATATGTGAAAAGGAGAAAATTATTAGATGATAGTACCTCGGAAGACAATTGGGCAATTATGTGTAGAGCTTCTTAATCTAACAGGATTCAAGATGTTGCTAGGAACTTGATCTCAACCTTGTGGAATGATAATACTCACGCTTCATCAAATAGTAGAGATGTTATAAAACACACAATTGGGCCCAATAGTTATGAACTACATACAAAACATTGGCTAGACATAACACAACATGAGATCTATGTGAACTTTTGTAAATCAAATCCTCATATAAAGATTAGGAAAATAATGTTTGAAAGGTTAAGGCCATATTTTGTGAAGACAAACAAGGTTTTTGAAACTTGTTATTGTCATTATCATATTGAATTTGATCTCTACTATTAGGTGTTTCAAAACATAAGAGAAGATAGTGATGGTTTTAGAAATGCACCTCCTAAATGGGTACGTTAGTTCATAGCGTCCATCTTATGTGATAAATTAGATGATGATAATGGAACTGGTCAAATAAACTGCATAAAAGGTCTTTGCGAAACATGTACAAATTTGGCTAAAATGCCTTTGAGAAATGAAGATATCCACCCAATGAAGTTTGTAAATTGCAAGAGTTACAAGTACATAAAGTTTCAAGCAAAAAATGGGAAAGAATCCACAAGGTCGGATTATGTAGAAGACGAGATACCTATTGGAACATTTATAGAAAATTTTCATAAATTGATACAACCATACATACATCATGCTTTTTTTACTAAGTGGCAAGCACAACAGTTTCCAACATTAAGAGATACTTTCCAACCTAGAACAGTTTTACTAGTAGTCAACTTTGCAAAAACTTACTCTTTTGTACATCAAAAAGAGATTCAATCACAATATTACTTTTTGGAGGAGATCACTATTATGGTGCATTTGTGTTATCGACATGCACAATTGGATTTGGATGGTGTTGAAAGTACATTTAAAGAATGAGTCATTAAGAAAGAATATCACTTTTATATTAGTGATGATAAAGAGCATGACACATATTTTGTACAACATTGCTTTAAGATTTTTTTTGAATATTTGGCTTGAGCAAGGGTGTAAATTTTGAAAATCATTTTGTATGGTTAGATGGATGTGTGTCACAATTTAAATCATCAAGGCCATTTTATGCACTTTGTAGATATCATCAAAATGATAATATACCACATGTTTGGAGTTTCTTTGAGAGTGGGCATGGAAAGGGTGAACATGATGGCGAAGGAACTTGCATCAAATGTGCTCTAAGAAGACATCAAATGAATTACGAGGGAGATCGTATAAATGATGCACATGATGTTGTTGAATGGTGTAAGTCACACTTTGTACCAAATGAGGTCAGCACATCTTCAAGAACAAACTGATACATTCCACATAGAGTGTTTTGGGAGATATCAAGTATGTATTGTTTGAATTTATTTAATGTACTTTAAATATATATTCATATATGATATTTGTACATGGGTTTATTTATTTTAGTTTGAATTTAATTATTTCTATTATGTTCAACATGGGATTCACTTTTTTTATTATCAACCTAAGAACAAGGTATATCAGTATAGCCACCTAGGAATTGCTACCGGCCTATCTCTTCATACAGTTTCAAACACATATGGACATCGCAAGTGGAGACTAGATAGTGATGATCATCAGAGAATATTAGATGTCATTGAAGAGCGAGCTAAACCACTTGATGTGGTATGAAAAATATGGATAAAGAACTTATAATTTTTAATGTTTTGAAGACCTAAATTCACTATCTAGATCTATGTTTGAATGTACTGATTATTTTACAATTTATGCAAGTTAAATCAATAGTTCTTTTGTTGAACAAATTTTAAATTTCAACATGTGGTTCTTAATGTACAAATGATCTCTCTATTAGAAGTCATGTAGAGAATGCCCTAGAGCCTTATTCAAGCATGCACGATATGATAATTTTTGAATGTTTTTATTTAATGCTATATATGCTCTTTGAACTATGCAACAATACATGTACATACATGCACTAGAGATGTCACAATATAAATTAAATTAAAATCAAAGTTTACAACATCAATGCACAAATCATCATGACACAAGTGAAAGTATCAACCTATCATGTGATGACCTCACCATGATGGCCATACAAGAAGGTAGAGTTGCCTTTAACCATGAGGAGGATCAAAATTTGTCTTAGTGAAGAACATGGCAATGGAAGTAATTCATTCGATTACCATCAAAGAAACTAGATCTATGAAGAGATTCTTGAAATTGAGGATGAATGGAAACCTGTTATTTTAACTTAAGTCACTTTTATGACTTAAAAAGTAAACTTTAAGGTACAAAATAAATTTATTATTTCAAATAGTGGTCATCATATAGTTAGGAGAAGGAAATCTATATATAAAAGGTTATCTCAATTGTATGCTAGTTCTTTTTTGTGTGCTTTTCTTCTCAACACACAACAAAAACTAGAAACTACATAAAAAGAATTTTGTGCTTTCAAATCACAAGAAAAATTGAAGAATATTTCTAAACTTAAGGTTATTTATACTTTTAGTAGTTACATATTTTTTGTATGTTAACTTGTAATCTTTTCTTCATGTTTTTGTAGCCCATTTGGATATACATAAATGGAATTAAGATTTTATGCTTATATTGTTATAAGTACTGAGAAGAATAATTCTAAGATGTTTTTTGTTTATTCGCCTATTTTTGCATAATGTTTTTATGTTCAATATGGAATAAATTCCTCATATTTTCTTGTGTGTTAAAAGATAAATTGTCAAATACTCCCTTTACCACTTATGTTACATGCATAAACAAAGAAATGTGTGTCTATGTTAATTGTAGAAAAGTATTTCTTTTCCTTTTTCTACATTTAGTTTGAGGAATCTTGTAACATAGTTTCTTGTGTAGACTTATTTAGGATTGCCCAGTTTCCTTTAAATCTTTTTCCTAATTTTTTTCCTTTCATACTTTTAGGTTAAAAGTGCACAAAGGAGCTCCTCTCATAAATGTAGAGGAAAATTTTCATTCCAAAAATGATTATTCCAATTGTTGTGAATGTTTGTTGTGATTTGAAATTGTATTTCTATAATTACAACCTATATTGCATATATTGATTGCACCAACCAAGTATATATTTTAAGTCTTTCCTTCTCCCCTTCATTTATAAGGAACTTGTGGAAGGATAATATATTAAACATCAATTATTGAACCATGCAAGTCTTTTTCTAACACCTACACACCTTTCTGTTGTCACAAGGTTTAAACTTTATAAAGCTTCTAGAAGCCCTAGATTTTGGAGCTTTTGTCCCACTATGTAGAAGTCTCTCAATATTTATCAAATTTCAAATAAGGGTCTACATAATAGTTATCTCCTCATATTCCTTAACACATTGGTATTACACCATTCAATAGTGTTTTAACGTATCTCTTCATTCAACTCACTTCTTACCATGATCTATCTCTTCTTGTTTTCTTAAACCATAGAGAGTTGTCATTACTAAATAAGGCCATATTCACCAACTAATTTACACATTTAATGGTTCCTAATAATTCATGGTATAACAAAGCATATTTTAGTTATTTTATTTAGATATTCAAGTAAATATAAAACAAACTATAATAGTAAGTCATTTAGGAATTCATATCCAACCTTAGACCTTAGTTAATTCTAATAGGTATGCCATTACCTAGAATATTAGATACTTGGTTTTGGTGGCCACAACATAATAGTCATTTGGTAGCCAATTATTAATTGGAACCTATAATTGATTAGTAGGCATAATTTACCAATGTCAATATGTCTAGCACAAGGAAGTCTATCATTTTTCCAACAAATTCAACCTTACATCAAGGAAGTAATTACCAATGTCATTGTATTTAACATGCTTTTAGCTAAGTACTGAGAGGAATAATTCTAAAATGTTTTTTGTTTATTCACCTATTTTTGAATAATGTTTTTATGTTCAATATGGAATTAATTCCTCATATTTTCTTGTGTGTTAAAAGATAAATTGTTAAATACTCCCTTTACCACTGATGTTACATGCATAAACAATGAACTGTGTGTCTATGTTAATTGTAGCAAAGTATTTCTTTTCCTTTTTCTACATTTAGTTTGAGGAATCTTGTAACATAGTTTCTTGTGCAAACTTATTTAGGATTGCCCATTTTCCTTTAAATCTTTTTCCTATTATCTGAGAGTGCATCTGAAGAATCTACTCAGGGTGATGAGGCCAAGGTTATAGAAGTTTAGGAGATTTTTGAGGATGCTGATGGTAAGAATGGGAATAAAATGATAGAGGCTTCTAGTGGTGCTATTGGCGATTCTAAGGATAATGTTGACAAAGAGGCAAAGATGTTTGTGGAGGAAGTTGCTGATGAAATGGAGGTAGAGGCTGGTTACAGAAATGACATTGTTGTCCCGAGGGGCCATGTTGAGAAGCTAAAGCAGTCCTTTTCCACTATACTCAGGAGGGTTATTTTACTTAATCTTTCTATGTTGCAGGATCTTGGGGCTACTGCTGCTATTGACAAAGATGAGAACTTCAATAAGTTGGAGGAGTTTATGGAATCCATGGCTAAAAGAGGGGAGAATCTTTCTCCTTAGTTCTTTTTAATTTTATGCTGTTACTTCTCTGCTACTTTATATATACTGGCTGTAGTCTGGGTTTGCTATCTTTACTGTTTATGCTGGCTAAGCGGATTATGCTATAACTATTTTGAGGCTCTTTTGTGCTCATGCCTCTAGGGGTTCTATTTTCTATTTTGTAAGGGTTCAGCCCCTTGTTTTAGCCACCTTATATAATCAAAACATGCTTTTAGCTCAACCAAATACACATAACAACTAACATAACCAAAAGATTTTGTATCAATCCATAAGATAGAATATTAGCTAACACAAGATTTATAATCTTTAGACATATCATAATATTTCTATGATATCAATCAAATATCACCACATAATCACTAAGTTAGGAGATGGTATTAGGGCGACATCATATTTTCACTTCTCATTAAAGGTAATAACATCAATTGCATTCCACTTAGTGACTATGCCATCAATGAACTATCATTAGAATAACATAATTTCCACTTAAATGAGGTATGACCCAAGATATAACATAATAGGATCAAAAGTAAATTGACAACTAGCAATTTTATAAACAAAAGTATACCCTTAGAAACATAGTTATGCATTTGAAATTTATTCAACTTATTTCTAGATCCTCGCATGACAAAAATAATCTATAGAAGTATGAGTAATAGAGATCAACTCCCTTCGATATTAGGATTGAAATCAAGTTATAGTCACACCTTGAGACTCAACACTCTATATCAATAGTTGTCTTACAAAAGATAGAAAACATATTGCCAAGGTACATCAATTTGTAATGTCAAAATGCACTAATAAATCTTACAACTTTTCTCAAAGGTTTCATTATAATCATAACAATTTTGAAGGAAATAAGTAAGCAATACTAAGGAGAGAAATAAAATATACAAAACATTACATGATAATTTATTTTTAACAAATCCACACCATATTGGGTTCTATTCAATGTGATAATTGTATTTGTATACACCATTGTTAGATAGTGATAGAATAAAATAAAAAGCACAAAAGAATGGTACTAAGGGCTAGACCACAAACATGTGTAGATAGAAATGTAAATTAAAACATGTAGATCTAGAGAAATGTCTAAAAACACATGTAGATAGAAATGTCTTCAAACATGTATAAATATCCACTAATATGTAGAAATGTCCACAAACACGTGCATGTGCAAATGTATCTATAGAAATGTCCATGTAAACATGTACATATAGAAATATCTGAAAACAAATATATCTAGAGAAATATCTAGAGAAACATGTCTAGGAAGTACTACCAATAGCCTAGTCATCATGTTAGCTGCGAGTTGAGTGACCTGAGTTTGAGTGAGCATCCCACTCTAATGGATGCGCTAAGCCTTGGAGATAGTACAACACATGTATGTATAAAAGTGTACAAATTATGTTATTAAAATTTTAGAATAATGAACTAAATATGTGTGTGTGTGTGTACATGCACACATACAAATTATATGCATTTACACATGTAAGTTGTAATGATTTAAAAATTTAAAACTCACCTATCCACTAACATTACCGCCATCAGTTGAATCATGCATGTGTACATGGTCCGTCCCCAGACTAGGTGTAACATTAGCTAACCCCTACAGTATTATAAATGTAAAACATTAGGACTCTATCTAGCAAAGTAATTTAACTTAATTTAATTTAAGTTAAAGTTTAAATCATGCATGCATGCACATACGTATGTACATACTTGTGTATCAGGTGTTGTAGGATGATTTGTTGCAATGATTGTATCCAATGCCTCCTTGGCTAGCTCAAGTAATGAAGGGTGAAGTGCACTATGCAAGTGAGTTTTCATTAGAGAGCCTGAATGTAGAAGCATATCCACAAAACCTGACGATCCCCTTTGTAACTGTAACTCCTCAAGTGAATCTAGGGAGGGCTAGGATGTCTGATGCTCAACATGAGAGGTAGGTGTATTTGCCTCTGCAGTAACTGAATGATCTATGGGTGGATCAAGATGTGGAGTACTCCCAGGCACTTGATGAGAAGGTCTTGCAGCCTGACTAGATTGTGACCCACCCTATGAATAGCAAGCTCTACCCACATGTCCTCTAACCTCATGTAAAGGGATACAAAGATTTAATGCAATAAAAGCATATGACTCCAATAGGTCCTCAGAAAGATAACTTGCTACAGTCTGAAGCATATGGTCTCCTGTCAAACCATCTATGTCTACAGGTGAAGGAACACCAATGATAGATCTAATAAGGATTAGTAGCATGATCTGATGGTTTGGAACATCCAGGATGAGTGATCAAATATCTTCCCACATGATCAGAAGATATAATATATGTGGCAGCTACAATATCACCAACATTGTCGATTACTTCCATTTGGGAAGCAATGACAACCTGATCAACAATAGTGGCCAGGGCTGGGGAGATAGCAAGCATCCTCTCCCTAACCAAGGCCCTATAAATTGGAGCCTTTTGATCTAGTCGATGATAGGCATCTCTATCAGCAACCCTACCCCTCTCCTAACCAAAATATGCCGGCAAATCCAAGTAGTTGACCTTGAGGCCCATATCAACCTCTCCATATAACTTTTGTGCAAAATATAAAGGAATTTGGTCGTTATTGGGATAACGACCATGAGTAGTAAGAAAACATGGATATATCAATGGGGCCATAAGAGGGTCTACACTTCTAGTCACTTGGTAGCCCCTCACATTAGGCCTACTAACAAAATATGTGAAACATTTGGATTTGATAGTCTCTTTCAAGATAGTAAGATGAAGAGAAGCAAGATAAACATCACCAGTAACTGCTTGCCACATCTGGGCAAGAGTAGTAGTAAGAGTATCACCAGAATAAGCACGGGTATCTCCTAGACTCTGTCTAATGCACTACAAGCTATATAAAATTGATTGACATGTGTCCCTATAAACCCCTGTTGTGTTGGGGTTAGACAAAACACCTTTCAATTTCTGAATCTCAGTATCTATACATGTAAATATAGAAGGTCCAGGTCTAGGTGGTGGTGTATGTGCTATGATATATATATCGACCTAAATTTTGTGCACAAAAATAAATTACTTATTCTAATGTATATGTGTACACATATAACTTACTATGTATCTAAATAAATTTTTAAATTTAACATCTGGAAGCCAAGAACATACATTCTAGTTCACTAAGTGAAAAAAAAAAAATTTACATGTTTGAAATGCAAGTGATAACATGAAAAGCAAGTGTAATAACCTAAAGGACCACTTTAAGAAGGAAAGAATGATGGAGCCTTGTTGATCAAAAGGTGAAATTCAACCTAAATAGAGAATCAAGATCACTGCTATTCAAAAGAGAAGATAAAGTGGATGATTTGGAGACCTGAACTTCCTATCATTATTGTGGGAAGTAGTACTTGTACACAATTTAACCTTATTTATAGGTCTCTATAGTTGCATTAGGATGGCCATGTTGAACAAATTCTCTACACTTGATGGTCTTGATATGTCTCACCAACATCATTGATCTAGTGTCTTCTTTGGAAGTTGTGGACCAAATGTATCAACATACACACCTACATTAGAGTAGATAGGGATGTTGTGTTACATGCTCTAGGCTATCAATGTATACAATTTCTTACTTCTAACTTGTTGAGCTCACTTATCCCTGGTGATTTAAGCTCTCCTATCAACATATAATTTCTTCTCTGATGTTGGTGTGTATGTTGATGTTGTTCCACAAATTCCAAAGTAGACACTAGTTATCGCTAATGTTGGTGAGACATATCAGTCATCTTGTAGAAAATTGGTTCAACATGGCCATCCTAATTTGCAACTATAGCTCTATATAAATAAGGTTAAATTGTAAGTATTGCTTCCCACAATAATGATAAAATGTTCAGGACAAGCCAAATCATTCACTTTATCTTCTCTTTTGATTAGCATGCCCCTTATATCTCTTTTAATTAGTAGATGATGTACCTGGTCTACACATAAAATTGAATTATTTTCGAAATAAATGTATGGTAAGAATTATTATACTTACATTTATCCTTAGTTATTTATAGGTCTCTATAGTTACATTAGGATGGCCATGTTGAACCAATTCTCTACACTTGATGGTCCTAATATGTCTCGCCAACATCATTGATCTAGTGTCTACTTTGGAAGTTGTGGAACAAATGTATCAACCTACACACCTACATCATACTAGATAGGGATGTTGTGTTACATGCTCGAGCCTATTGACATACAATTTCTTGCTTCTGATTTGTTGATTTCACTTATCCATGGTGATTTAAGCTCGACTATATCAACATACAATTTCTTGCTTCTAACTTGTTGATTTCACTTATCCATGGTGATTTAAGCTCGACTATATCAACATACAATTTGTTCTCTGATGTAGGTCTGTATGTTGATGTTGTTCCACAACTTCCAAAGTAGACACTAGCTATCACTGATGTTGGTGAGACATATTAGTCATCTTTTAGAGAATTGGTTCAACATGGCCATCCTAATGCAACTATACTTCCATATAAATAAGGTTAAATTGTAAGTATAATTCAGCACATAATTGTCTATTAAATCAAACAATTCAATTTTGCATGTAGACTATGTCATCTACTATTTTTTTTTAAATATGTACTTGTAGAAAACCTTATTTATACCTCTCAATAGTTGCATTAGGATGGCCATGTTGAACCAATTCTCTACACTTGATGACTAATATGTCCCACCAACAGCATAACATGTGATATAGTGTCTACTTTGGATTGTGGAACAAATGTATCAACATACACATGCTACATTAGAGTAGATAGGGATGTTGTGTTTCACTCACCTATATCAACATAAAATTTCTTTTTTGATGTAGGTTTGTATGTTGACATGTTGTTCCACAACATCCAAAGTAGACACTAGTTATCACTGGTGTTGGTGAGACATATCAATCATCTTGTATAGAATTGGTTAAACATGGCCATCCTAATGCAACTATAGCTTGGTATAAATAAGGTTTTGTACTTGTATAATTTGAAACACATAATTGTCTATTTCAAACAATTTAATTTTACGTACATCTACACTATGTTGAATCTAATAATTGTTTTTTTATAAATATGTATAGTTTTATGGAAGCAGATATATATTTTAACACATATCTGTTTTAATCTAGAAATTTATATTTACCTATGTTAACCTTTCAATAACACATATATATGTGTAATAGAAGTTATAATTAAATAAATGAAGTACAAATTTCCAATCGCATTATCATATTCCAACATGTTTTAAATAGTTGAACAAGAGGGAAGATTTCATTTCTAAAATGCATGGGTGATTCTTTTCCTTTTCAAAGCACACACACACACACACACACACACACACACACACACACACACACACACACACACACAGAGAGAGAGAGAGAGAGAGAGAGAGAGAGAGAGAGAGAGAGAGAGAGAGAGAGTTTAACTTTCCTAAATCTACACATGTGTAATGTCCCATACATTATCAATGTCATAAAAATGAATATCATGTGTGCAATAAAACATTTAAGTCATTCCTACTCCATACACTTAAATCTTTCTTTGTGAACACACTTAGGTCAAGGGAGAGAGAGATAAAGAGATTTCTTTTGAAATCATTATAGAACATAGGTTCAGTAATTAAAGAAATAAAATAATGACCATTACACTCTAAGAACATGGATACAACCAATGACTATACAATATACATTCATATATTTCCATGGCAACTCAATATGATTTATAGCATATCCAACTTACAAGAAACATCACAAAAATACATAAATACATGTAAAGTACAAAATTTGTGTCACTATTCAAATAATGCTTCTTGGTATACTAGGCAATACCTAACAATCTCATTGAAATTTATAAGATAGAAGTATCTGAAACATCACTTGTCTATTCACATGGTATAAAATATGTCATCTTGGATACCATGTATACTACTATAAGCAATAAATATCTATATAGTGTTTACTCCTCATGATTCTCAAAATAATTGATGTTAATTTAACATTCCATGAATTATCTAGTATGTGTAAGAGATTATACAATCCATAATATTGAATTCCCCTTTACCAAACCAATAACTTGACATTTCTATATGTAGTTCTTTGTATTTTAGCTCTCATTTATGACCAATAATTTCTTCCTCAAAAGTGTCAATGTCTTGTCGACTCTAATGTCTCTATATCCATCCCTCCAATAGGATTTTCTCTAATCAAACTCTCTTGCATTGACCCTTACAATAAATGTATAAATATTATATCTTTAATAACCCATGTCAAGAATGAAGTAGTCCACTCACTATGTATGCTATCTTTATTAGAACTATATTTTAGCATGCCTCCCCAAAATTGATATTATGTTAAATAAAATTTCATCTTTTTAAATCTTATAACTTTAACTCTCATCTATGTGATCTCTCAATGCGAGTTTCTCTTTCTCAACATATCTACTATGTAGTTGTATTTACTACTCCTATTATTCAACACAAATTTTGGTAACTCTACAAAAATTTAAACCATTTTATGTGCTTCTAGTTAAAAATTTACATTGATTCTCGATAAATTATGGTGTCTAATGACCAATATACAAAAAAAATCTTATTTGGCAACAATTTTAATACATCACTTATTCAATTTGCATATATATTTAATAGCATAAATTTATAATCATAAATTGAATATTTTTCTTTATGTCATTTAGCTTTCTAATAAAGTGCATGACCACTAGTCCCTCCTCTTGGCTTAACATTGCTCTAGTTATTTTATTGCTATATTAATCTAATGAATTATGTGAGAATTTGAAAATGTGATTTAGTGTGGTCACCCTCAATATAAGTTGAAAGATGTGTCACTATACACTCATAATCAATGTCTAATAATGGTCATAGACAAGCATGAAGGCACAAAAAAGTGGTGTGTAATGGCGTGATTATCAAATCACATGTATAGCTAAATTGCCCCTGATGGGAAAAATAGCACAATAGACCTTGTGAGCGGAGAGATAAGATGTCCATGATATAAATATATAGCTCAATAAAGACATGTAAGATGTGAAAGGAGAAAAAACATGATGTCCCTATTGTAAATGATGTGGCAATAACAGTACAATATGTTGGGGGGAAGGCATTATATGCCCTTAATCTAATGTGGTAATTCTAAAAATGTGATATGTCAATGTAGGATCAATATGTAAGATTTAAAATCATGGTATGGAAATATAGGATCAAAGTATAAGTTTTAGATAAAACAAGGTACTCTCAATAAGTTACTCTAGGAGTGTGATATAACAATCTAAGATCAGGGTAAAGGCTCTAATAAACAAGGTATAACAATATAAGATCAACAAGACATAAGCAATAGTAAACAACTAAGGAACACACATGGCCATGGGCATAAAATACAAGGCAATAAGTAACATTCAATAAAAAAAGAGGAAAGGAGATGGAAGCAAAAGATAAGCAAAAGCAAGTGAGAAACACAAGTGGGAAATAAAAGAAAAAACCTTGGCAAAGGTGAGGAAAGTGTATGTAAACAAGAATAGGAGGAAATATGTCAAGCAAGGAAAATGGAAGCCATGATTCCCCCCAAGTGGGGAAGATAAGCATGAAACCAAATATGGAAGGTGAGATGAGTGTAAAAATTAGAACAAACAAGCCGTAATAAAAAGGCCAAAATATATGGACACATAAGGTAAATGGAACAATAGATGAGGGGATCATAACATATGTTACATAAATAAAAAATAATCAAATAAAAATGATATAAACCACAAGGAAGAAGTTACATGAACAACACTCGACACATGTTCAAAGCCACTAGTGTCAACACATGCACCAATAAAGGTGTCTTTGTGTCATCCGCATGCTAACTAGGAACATGGACATAAAACAAAAATCCAATAAAAGGAAAGAAAAAAGCACAAAATATGGTGATTAATAAGAAGTATGTGTAAGCAATGAATTCATCTCTCATATTGGGTGTTTTCTATTTTATGTCATGTAAACTCAATATAGTGTGGGTTACAGTGAACAAGAATAGGATCTTGACATTCATGTGACTTGTTTTTCCATGCATCATCTTATCAAGTGAGGGATTTTTGTGCTCATGAGTATGTGTAATGTTTATCTTCCATTTGTCTATAATTTCTTGAACTTTACGTATCAATGCAATGATTCAATGCTTAGAATATCCAAGTGTGCAATGAAAATTAGGTTTAGGATATGTATAAGCCATATGGGAAGTAGTTGAAAAAGAATCAAAAGATAAATCATGAGAGAAATGTTTTGTCCATATATATTATCCTTATGTGAACTAGGGATAGAGAAATAGTCAATGAAAGCATGAGCCGCCTTTGTGAAGGAAGTGTAAAGCAAACAAGATGCATCAAAACATTAAAAAGCTTTACCACTTAAGTATAATCTAAACTCACTAATAAGTTAGATGGTGTCATCTAAATGTTCATATGTTACTAATAACAATTGTATGTCTACATGTTAGAATTTTGTGGAAATGGATTTATATATCTTTAAATTATTTTTAGCAAGTGCCACCAATGGATTTATATCGTCATATAACATGAAATAATTAAAATAAGATAAGGGATTTTGATACCTAGCACATATTAAGCTGAACATGATACATCTAAACTACATACTGTAGTTACAAATTTTGAACTAGTTCTTTGCCTTCAGGTGCAAAAAGAAAGATTAGTTGTGTGGCTATAAACGGTCCTAGTTTGCCAAACTAGGGTTTAACAAACCCTAGTTTAGGGTTTGTCAAATTAGGGTGAAACTAAATTCATCTTTTCAAATTTGACAAGATGAATTTCATTTCACCCTAATTTGACAAACCCTAATTTCTTTTAAAACTAGGGTTTGATAGTTCTTTTATTGTCTCAAGCAAATTTTCTATATTTTATGGAATTTTTCTGTATTTTATTAACTATAATGACAAACCCTAGTTTGCCAAACTAGGGTTTGATAGTTCTTTAACTATATCAAGGAAAGTTCCTATATTTTATTGAATTTTTCTATATATTTTTAACTGTAATGACAAACCCTACTTTTCCAAACTAGGGTTTAATAGTAGCAAATTTTCTATATTTTATTGACTGTGGAAGTCCCTGTCGGCAAGCATATGGGGCCTTGAAATGTTGGCAAGCATTTATGTATGAGTTCACAGCAACCATCCATTTCAAATAGCACTTGCATATACATGGAAATGGTGGCAAATGTATGCACCTATGGGCTCGACATGTATGCTGATGTGGGGTCTTTGCCTGTCGTAGAGCTTCCACATGTCCCCTTTGAACCTATTGCCTTCATCACCATTCCTTGTCCCCTTTGTCCACAGCTACCTATCACCTTTGTCCGTGGATTCCTTTCACTATTGCACTCTCAAATGACAAAAAAAACTATCATTTGAGAGTTTTAACCTATTTTATTAAAAAAACAATAAAATAATGCCTTCGATTGAAGACCTTCTTTGATCGAAGGCATTATTTTATTAGTTTTTATTTGGTTCTCAATTACCTTCGTTTGATGAACTCCTTCAAATGAAGGTTCTATTGTTTTAAGTTTTGATTTGGTCGACAACACCTTCGTTCGAAGGAAAGACCTTCAAACGAAGGTGCCTGCTAGAGATTTTTTGGCACCTTAAATTTTTCTTCATCCACAAAATTGTAACCCACTATTGTGGGTTCACCCAGAGCCAAAGAAAAATTCTAGGACAATTCATAGAATTGGTGGCCGAAACTCTGCATAAGGAAAGACCTAAAAGAAGCTCATATTTATCTAAAACAACATTAGGGAGAGAGGGTATAGGCATATATCTAATTTGACATAAGAAATACATCATGGAAGTGATAGAGAAGTTTTGACAGTTGTGATTTCCCTTTAGAACAAAACAAAATTCTAAATGAAGCATTGGAGGCAAGAGTTGTTTTTCTATCTCATCAAGAGGATGAAATTATATGGACGGTACATAATTCAAGATCTTACTTGGCTAAACGGGGGTTACAAATACCTCATATTAGCCTTATAATCTCTATTGGAATGATGATATCCTCCCCAAAGTAGGACCATTTACTTGGTTGGCCCTACACAAAAGAGTCTTGATGAGTGATAGGCTAAATAGGCTAAAAGGAACATAATGAGATGTTGATGAGGGAATTCACTATGGAAGAAATTCAAACTGCATTTTGGGCAATGCCTGGTGACAAAGTTCCTGGACAAGATGGGTCCATAGGAAATTTCTTTTAGAAATGTTGGGACATAGTAGGTATGGATGTCTACCTAGCAGTTGAAGAGTCCAAGAAATTTAAAAATGTCCTCAGAGAATTTAAAAAGACTAGCTTAATGTGTTGTCCTCAAAATCGACTATGCTTATTCTATAGGATGACCCCTACAAAACTTGTCCGTTTCATAGCCTACACTCTTAGCTCACAAATCGAGGTGAGTCATCTCATCCTTGTGCATAGTCCTCTTGCTCCTGAGTATCTATTCAAGTATCTTCTCATTTTGACTTCTTGAAATTCACGCTAGTTGTTAAACTAGTTTTCACAATTTTAAGGAGTTAGCAAAATTTTTGTTAACATGCAGGGGGAGCAAATTTTGCCGCCGATGCATGTTTCAGTCTGAGTCATGTAAGGGTGGAAAAAATTGCCGCCCATGCATATTATTTGTCTGTGTTGTGTACAAGCGGTGAATTTTATCGCCATTACACATATGTTTGCTTTTATAGTTTCCCATGTAGGAGAGAGATTTTTTGTTGTTAGTGCATGTATTTGTTTTATGTTGTTTGATCCAAGTGCATGAGCAATACTTTTTACCACTGATGTATTTTTTGTTTTAGTTTTGTAAGTTTTACATGAGTGGCAAAATTTGCTGCTCATGCCTTTGTTTCTTTTTTGAGGTATTTCCTAAGTGTAGGGGCAGTGAAAATTGTCACTCCTACATGAAAATCTTTAGTAGTGAAATTACTTTGTGCAAGCAATAAAATTCACCACTCTAACATCCCATGTTCTTCCTTCCTACATGCAAGCGGTAAAAATCACCGCTCCAACACTTCAATTTTTGGTCAAGCTTATTCAATGTACAAGCGGTAAAATTTATCACTCTTACACATAGAGCCCAAAAATACCCCTTAAATACAAGGGCGGAAAAAATTGTCGCTGGTGCATAAAACATAGTTTTACCTCCCACATGTAGGAGTGGGACTTTTCGCTGCCCTGACATGAAAAGCAATTCCTCCTTACATGTAGGAGCGGCAAAATTTGCCTCCCTGACATGAATTCCTCCTTACATGAAAGGGTGACAATTTTTCCCACCCATGCACTCATTCCCTAAATTTTTTTTAACTCTAGGAAAATTTTCAAGTTGTTAACTTTAGCCCACTTTCACTGATTTTTTTGCTCAATTTCTCTCTTTCATCGCACCTTATCGCCTCAAAGCCTATGTAGCTACTCAATTCTCCCTCGCTACTATAATTTTCAGTTAAAGAGACCAAAAGATTCTTTGCACAGATGAAATGAAATAGGCATTCAATAACATGATCCAAAGGAGTTCGAAGATCAAGCTTTCTCAGTGGCTTCTATGGACAAGTTGTCAGATACACAATTGACCTTGGAAATTCTCAAGGTAGTTTTGGATAAGCATGAGAAGGCTGATACCTCCATGAAAGATTCAGTAGAAAGGACTTGTGTCATTTCCAAGAACACTTCTAGTCTGAATAACCTTGAGATGCAAACAATGTTGACAATGTTTGAGGATTTTCTGAAGAAGGATGGGAATGAGAGTTGATGAAAGTGATCATGCCTTAGTTTATTTTTGATAGTTTTTGCATATGTAATTTGTAATTAGTTCCAGACATATCAATATGTATTTTTCAAAAATGTAATTACATGTCGAACAAAGGAAGTCCTAAGTCAAATAGGACTCTTTTGTTGAATAAGTTTAAGTAGTTGTAGATTTCCTATTTTTTCTCTAGGCTCCTCCCTATAAATAAAGAGGGCCTCTATTGTAATTTCTATCTTTTATCTATTGCAAAGAAACTTTGCCAAATTGGAAAACATTTCAAGACTTTGATCTTTTTATGTTTATCAAGTTTTCAAGTGAATATCAATATAAGCAAGTAATTTGAGTATCAAACTTTGAGTTGAATCATATTGTTTTATGATATCAGTGTTCTTATGTCATTGGTGATATATTATATTGGATCATTGTTGGAATTGTGGAGTTTGATGGAAATTGAGAGAAGTGTTCTTGTTTTGGTTTAATAGATTTTGTGCTACTTTCTCATTGTGGGAGTTTGTGTTAACATTTGTGAGGATATAATAGTTTATAGACTTTGTGCTAAAAATTGTTGTGTTCAAATTAGTTATATTGTGTTGGATAAAAGTGGAGACTTTGGGCTGCATTTGAGTTCAATCAGGTTTATTTGGAGAAGATAAGTGAAGCAATAGAAAACTTTGTGTTTCTATGGTTTGTCTTTATTCATAAGTTATTAAACATTGTTTTTGTTAAAGTTGATGTTTTTAAGATAAAAAGCATCTATTCTGAAAGAAGAGAATAGGATGAAGTGATAACTCCTCAATATAGTTTTTAGTTCATTTTAAGTATTAAAAGTTTCTTGTTAGAAAGAGCTCATTATCTAAAGGGAACCTCCCCTTCCTCAGAGGAGAGACTCAGTCTCATTATAGCTGTGGCGATATAACCATTTTGTTGGTGGTTAGCTAAACGAAAAAATATTCACCCAATAGTTTTTTTGTAACTCTGTTGGGGAATGAATATGCATCTAAGAGCCTCACACTTTTGGTTGAAGTATACCGATCTCATCTTTTGTAATATATTTTTATTATATTTGCTCTATTGTTTGTTAAAGTTTTATCAAGGAATATAGCTGTCCCAAGCCCATGGGGAAATGTTTTTGGGCCATTAAATTTGACTCAGCCTCTACATAAACTACCTCAGGGTTCACGCAAGAACTTTCCCAAGTTCTATGTGGATGGTAAACAACATTTAGATGAGCACATTGCAACTTTCTACATTATATGTAGTGTTCTCAGAGTGGATTATGAAGATGTTTCTGTGAGACTGTTTATAGAAACATTCCAAGGTGTTGCAGTTGATTGTTTCTATTGCCTTGCACCTGGAACTGTCACTGGATGGAATACACTTCGAAACCAGTTTGAAGCCAAATTCAAGCCAGCAGAAGATGCTTACGCCTTGCTGGCCCAACTTAATCAAATGAAAAAGGAACCGCACGATCCCATGCATGAGTTCATGGCAAAGTTTAATAAGCTAAAGAACAAGATCCCAACTATTGCTCAACCCATAGCTGAGAACCTAAAATTCTTCTTCACCAATTCACAATTTTCAAAAGTAAGTTTTCTTTTACAAAGAGCAGCACCAGCTGATCTTCCAATTGCTCAAATTTTTGTAGTTAGAGTGGTGGATGATTTGATTTTGGCAAGAAAGTTGAAGAAGGATTCTATTAGGCCTAATGAGCAGGCCCCTTTGGCTTTATCTTCTACCAGCACCACAGATCCTATGGTGCAAAAGTTGGCTGATGAGTTGTTAGCTTTAAAAAAAAAATGTTGTAGAGTTTGTGCATTCCTCCATACAAGGACATTCCAAGGAAGACATTCTCAAATGTTCTGAGTTACCAAGGTCATGCTTCAAGGAATCAGAATCAAAATAGGATTCCTCCATCACAAGGAATACTTGCTTTAGAGGCACCCCTTGTGCATGTAGCAGTTTTCTATTATGAACCAAAGCAAGACAATTATATTCAATTAGAATATGATCAAGGAGAAGATGATGCTAATCTTTTCACGAAAGTCGAAGAGCAATTAGCTAGTGACTCTACCATCAGGTTCCTAAACTTGGAAGATGAGATGGGGCAAGAAGAAGTTACTTTTGGTGAATCTTATGCTATTCTCACACAGTCACATAATCAATCTGATCAACAATATGTGGTTGGTGACAACCAAGTAAGTACATCAGGTCTTCACCCTTCATCCCTTGTTCCTAAGACCAGTACCCCCAATGTAAAACCTCAAGATGAGAGTTTTCTATCTTCTGTAGCAAGTCCATATCAGCATGTTGATATCATAGATCATGCTACGGAGATAAAGATTCAAATGTTTGAGGCAAGAATACTTGTTAAGGGTATTATACAAAAGATTCATTCTGAAAGGGAGACTGAGTACACAGTGATAAAATCTGAGGATCCGAAGGCTTAGATTCTTTTTGAGTTTTCTGATATGGGTACTTACTTCTTGATCTCTAATGAAGATCCTAACTTAGTGGATAATGCTTCAAATGGAGGTCTAGAAATAGATGGATCGTTCTCTTTAAGAGAAGGGATTTTACAATTGAAAGGAAATAGCATTTCCAAAGGATTGGTTTCTCTCAAGAAACCTTTTGATGAGCATGATCACTTTGTCAAACAACGATGACAATTGGGATGAAATTCATCAGTAGAAGTTGGACAATTCAATCTAGGTGTAGAAGACGATTCCAGAATGGCAAATACTGGGAAGTGTTATTCTTTCAATAGTAAAAGAAAAAGAAGTGGAACACCTTCTCTACTTCCTCACAGAAGACAACATCTAAAGTTTTTCTCAAAGTGAAGCACCAGATAAGTTTTTGTATATGTGTACAGTTTATGTTTTTCTTTTTTTATTCTTAGTCTTTTTGTGTCTTTTTGTTTTGTTCGCTTGATTCTATTCCCCAATTGCATGGATGAAGGCACTTAGAGACTGGATTCTTCTCCCTTTGATCATTTCAAAGAATGATCGAAGGAAGCTCCCTAGTTAGAGCCAACTGTTGTCCTCAAAATCAGCTGTGCTTATTTTGTAGGATGACCCCTACGAAACTTGTCCGTTTTGTAGCCTACACTCTAAGCTCACAAATTGAGGTGATTCATCTCATCCTTGTGCATAGTCCTCTTGCTCCTGAGTATCTATTCGAGTATCTTCTTGTTTTGACTTCTCAAAATTCATGCAAGTTGTTAAACTAGTTTTCACAGTTTTAAGGAGTTAGCAAAATTTTTGTTAACATGCAGGGGCAGAAAATTTTGTCGCCAATGCAGGTTTGAGTCTTTGAGTCAAGCAAGGGTGGCAAAAATTGCCACCCATGCATATTATTTGTCTGTGTTGTGCACAAGTGGTGAATTTTACCACCATTACACATCTGTTTGCTTTTACAGTTTCCCATGCAGGAGTGACATTTTTTGCCATTAGTACATGTATTTGTTTTGTGTTTTTTGATCCAAGTGCATGGGTGACACTTTTTACCGCTGATGTATTTTTTGTTTTGGTTTTGTAAGTTTTGCATGACCAGCAAAATTTGTCGCTCATGCCTTTGTTTATTTTTTGAGGTATTTCCTAAGTGTAGGGGTGGTGAAAATCGTTGCTCCTACATGAAAATCTTTAGTAGTGAAGTTACCTTGTGCAAGTGCTAAAATTCACTGCTCTAACATCCCATGTTCTTCCTTCATATGCACAAGTGGTAAAAATCACTGCTCCAACACTTCAATGTTCGCTCAAGCTTATTCAATGCACAAGCGGTAAAATTTTTCGCTCTTACACATGGAGCCCAAAAATACCCCTTAAATGCAAGGGTGGCAAAAATCACCACCCGTGCATAAAATACAGTTTTACCTCCCACATGCAGGAGCGAGACTTTTCACCACCCTAACATGAAAAGCAATTCCTCCTTACATGTAGGAGTGGCAAAATTTTCTAACTCTAGGAAATATTTCAAGTTGTTAACTTTAGGCCACTTTCACTCAATTTTTTTGCTCCATTTCTCTCTTTCATCGCACTTTAGCCCCTCAAAGCCCATGCAGCTACTCAGTTCTCCCTCACTACTATAATTTCTAGTTAAAGAGACCAAAAGTTTCTTTCTAGAAATGAAATGATATAGGCATTCAATAACATGATCCAAAGGAGTTTGAAGATCAAGCTTTCTCAATGGCTTCTATAGATAAGTTGTTGGATATACAGTTGACCTTGGACATTCTCAAGGTAGTTTTGGATAAGCATGAGAAGGTTGTTACCTCCATGAAAGATTTAGTAGCAAGGACTTGTGTCATTTCCAAGAACACTTTTGGTCTAGATAACCTTAAGATGCAAACAATGTTGACAATGTTTGAGGATTTTCTGAAGAAGGATGGGAACGGGAGTTAATGAAAGTGATCATGCCTTAGTATCTTTTATCTATGGCAAAAAAACTCTGCCAAATTGGAAAACATTTCAAGACTTTGAGCTTTTTATGTTTATCAAGTTTTCAAGTGAATATCAATATAAGCAATCAATTTGAGTATCAAACTTTGAGTTGAATCATATTGTTTGATGCTATCAGTGCTCTAATGTCATTAGTGTTATGTTATATTGGATCATTGTTGGAATTGTGGAGTTTGTTGGAAATTGAGAGAAGTGTTATTGTTTTGGTTTAATAGACTTTGTGCTACTTTCTCATTGCGGGAGTTTGTGTTAACATTTGTGAGGGTATAATAGTTTATAGACTTTGTGCTAAAAACTGTTGTGTTCAAGTTAGTTATATTGTGTTGGATAAAAGTGGAGACTTTAGGCTACATTTGAGTTCAATCAGGTTTATGTGGAGAAGATAAGTGAAGCAATAGAAAACTTTGTGTTTTTATGGTTTGTCTTGATTCATAAGTTATTAAACATTATTTTTGTTAGAGTTGATGTTTTGAAGAGAAAAGCATCTATTCTGAAACAAGAAATTAGGATGAAGTGATAACACCTCAATATAGTTTTTAGTTTATTTTAAGTATTAAAATTTGCTTGTTAGAAAGAGGTCATTATCCAAAAGGAACCTCCCCTTGCTAAGAGGAGAGACTCGGTCTCATTATAGCTGTGGCAATATAACCATTTTGCCGTTGGTTAGCTAAACGACAACATATTCACCCAACATAATGCTAATAGCCAAAGTCAAATCACCTTAATCCTTTGAAGAATTCAGGCCAATATCATTATGTAACTTAATATATAAAATCATCACTAAGGCAATAGCATTAAGGCTAGCCATGATCCCCCCACCTCCTTGATCTCAGAAGAGCGGGGGATTTTGTTCTAGGGAAAGACACATAAAGAGGGGCTGCTTTCCTTTCCCAATGTTTGAGGATGAGGTCATTGCTTTCAATCCTATGAGGGAAACACCAACAAGCTTTTGTGCCCATCTTCCTTTCCCAATGGAAGCAATAGTCCTCGGCAAATGCCTCTATAATGATTTTACCAACCCTATCACCATCAAGGCACAAAACATGGTTTAATGATTTTGGCTGCCTCTAACATCATTCCATATTTTTTTTAATTTAAAAAAAAATATTAACATATAAATAACCCACCAAAAAAACCAAACTTACAATGTAAACTTTTAAATGCCTATTTATTCAGGTTACACAAAATTTCTGGGAAAAGAGATAATCGAGCTCACACGGCTGTATTTGGCAATGAGATGTGCATAGCGAAGGAAATTTGAAATCTTAAATATTTAAGAGATACTCCTGAGAGAATGAGTACATATGTTATTCAATTATCCAAACGATGGAATGATTGTATATTATTTCTCGTTTGATTATTTATTTATACAAATAAAATTTAGTAATATCTGTTGGTATTTTAAGTATATTCGTAAAACTAATTTAACCAACCTATCTAACTACATACAACAATTAATCTAAATTTGATACTCAGTTTTTATCAACTCTCTAACCGAAAAAACAAATTGAAAAACTTATGATATTTAAGAGATACTCTCCAAGAGAAAAGGAAATTTCAATACTTATCCAAAATTATTGGAGGAGATGGAAAGACGGCTGAAATGGATAATATTTTCAAGGTCTAATATCGGATATGATCCTATATAAACAAAGTTTATGTACAGAACAAAAACACAGGCAAAGGTTTAGTTATAGAATGTAGCAATGGCAGACCACAAGAAAGCTATAGCACTTGTTATTACATGTATGTCAATATGTTCTGCTCGTCCATTAGAACCTTGCATTCTCTCTTCAATTGCAAAGATACACAGACCATTGCAGCGAGATGATGCTGTGGAGAGTAAGGGTCCCTATAAGGTAATATTAACTACAGTGATAACAATTTTATTGCAAAGTTTGATAGTCTTCACTATATCAAAGGATTAATAATTGCCTTCGTATTTAAGAGTGTTTTTGCTAGTAATGGATGCAATTGTTGTATAAAATGTAGAAGATAGTATTCACCACAGTGATAACAAATTTATTACAAAGTTTCATAGTTTGCACCACATCAAAAGATAAATAAATGACCTTTGTGTTTTGGGATTAATTGAGTAGTTTGATTAGATTCGATTGTTCCAGACCAGTCAGCGGGGTTTGCATTTAGCCAAAATTGACTTTTAACTGTTGAAGTGGATGATGTTTAAAAATAATCATTTATATTACTTTCAATCTTTTAATCTTTTTCCTGATGATATCATTGGAATCTCTTCTTGAATGCATCAACATGCTTTGTATTGGCTTTGATCTTTTATTTTGATGAAATGTCTAACCTGAAGTAATCTAATTGAACCAATGATGTTGCAGAGAGTTGACTGGATAGAAGTGGAGATGGATGATGTTAGGAAGAGTTTCAGTCCGCATGTTGTTTCTCCTCACAGTGTTCCAGCTCCTTTGGAGCTAACTGAAGTGAAGTTTGATGATGTTGTGAAGAGTTTCTCCAAGATGGTATTCAGTATGTTACCAAAGGGAGCTGCGCCTTCCTCTGGGCCTTCCGGCGGTGGATAAAGTGGAAATTTGTATAGAACTACGCTACTATCGCCTTCCCCTCTGCACAGAATAATAGCCGTTTGACATAAAATTCAAATTATGCCAGTTGAGATTTTTTTATTAGATCGAAAGAAATAAAGCTCAAATTATGAAAAATGTTCAAACTATAGACAATTAGCATAAATAAGTAAGGAGGTCAATTTATGGATTTCTTTGAGAAAAATCTTTGAGACCATCTTTCAGTGAATGAACATTAATGAATTAATCGTGACAACAACATAGGTGAGTGAAGATCAACTAGACTATTTCTCTAATTTCTCTAATGTGTACAATTTATTATGTTCTTGAAATGGAAATGGATCTTTTTATAGTCTATTATGTTGGGTGACCTGATTTTGGGTCTACAGGTGGCTTATAACATATGAGACTACTTCATACTCCCAATATGTAGGAGGCACCTAACTATCATTAATCAATATAGTTAAAAGGCTCTATATATTTATTGTTTAGTCAAAATTAGTATAAAACAAGCTCTCATGTGTGGAGGCAAAAAGCTTAAATTTTAATTAGTTTTATGAGATTTTTTAAATTGTATCGCGTGACATGTCCTCCTAAATATAGTTTTTCTTTATGTGAAGGATAATCTTTAACTCCTTTATATAAAACTATGGTAATAACATTAAATATTAGAATATATTTTAGATAAAAGAATGTGATTAATGTTGAGAAGTTCTATAAATGGAATAAAATAAAATAATAAAATAATGGTGTTTAGTTGAATATCTTATGTAGATATGTTGTGACAATTGTCCTTAAATGAGTCGCCATGTAGGAAATTTAGTGATGCTCATAAGAATGTTTTGAAATCAGTTGATTTTCAATCTATCATTGTAGGACATTTTTGCAATTGCACAATCAAGTATGCACCTACAAATCTGACTTGTGCAAGTGTAGATATGATTTAGATATACAAAGCTAATCTCTATAAGTCTCTAAATGTTCACTTTCAATCTATTGTGAATTTTTGTCCATCTCCACATAAAAGGTTGCTTGTGGTCAAGAGTTTGCATGTCACATGGATAATTCCTCCTATGTGTCAAACATATAATGATACTGACTCAACATGACCTAGAGAATAATTAAAGATAATAGGCAAACTTGTAGTAGATGCTGATATGATGATGCAATTAGAAATATAATAACAAATGCTCTAAACTCAATTCCAATAAATGTCTCTTGAATGCTCTAATCGAATTATTTTATACCTGCTAGCTGAATCTAAAATGAAATAGGGTTACCTTTTATGTGCAACTCAAAGGGTCATAAATGAAACTTTTTGTGCATCTAGTCAATACACATTAATAAAGCCACAAGGGTAAGATCGACTTCAAATTTGAACTTGAGGACAAAAATTTTTAGAATCAATTTTGTTACTATATATCTGACCAAGGTCATTTACATAATCACATATCTAACCTAGGGTAGGTGACATATGAGCATCCTAGGTTGAAGTGGAATGGCTATAGTTGAGGATAGAAGTGGCCAAGGTAAAGTTGAAGACCATGTAGAGTAAGGAATGCTTGAATAAAATGCATCTATATGTAACAACCCCCCCAACCCCACTATAGGCATCGAGAAGTGCGTTTGGAAAAGTTGCTTTGAGTTTAATGCTGCCATAGATATCTACGATGTTAGGTGAGCGAATGGATGGGATGTTGGAAAATAATGAAGGCAGAAAATATCTGTGGGGAGTGAAAGAATGGAAGGAAGGAAAGTCAATCGTTGGTAAGGGAAGAAAAAAATGGCAGTCGATAGCTTTTAGGGAGAAGGCAGAGAGAGGACGCCTCATCTAGAGGCTCAGAAAGAAGAAAATAGAGAAAAGAGAGACGTGGGCTGTGAGACAACATAGTAGCTCGTGAGAAAAAGAGAGGGCGACTGGATAACTCAGGGAAACGTATCAAAGTGCAAGATTAGAGGTGCATTGAAGTGGAGGGCGGTTTGGCAGCTGAAGAGAGGTGCGATTAGTTTTGAGGTATTTACCTCGGCTCCTTGTTTTTCCAGCACAAAATGAAACCCCATTATTGTCTTTCCAAAACTAAATATGTTTGCTACTATTTTATTAAGCACAGGGAAACCGAAACCCCATGACTGCATTTTAAAATATGCCAAAGTTATTTTGATGCAAGATATTTCCATCGCTTCTTTTCTTGAGTTTATTCTTATGCAAAATTGTTTCCTCTTTTTGTTAGAAAAAGGGTGGGTTTCCAAAGTAAGATGATGTGTTTTCTAGTCTATGCTTCCCCAAATTGTAAACTTATGTACTAGCGCATTTGCAGCTATAACACCTGACAATTTTCCCCTGCCGTTATACTTTGTGGATGACCATACCCTGTTCCGTCACTTCCATTTTGGCACGGGCAATGGGGCATGCTGGCCAAAGGTTGTGTTATAAGGCTTTATACCAGCCAATTGCATTGTTTGAAGGTTTCTCAAGCCGTTTCAACAAATCCATTATGTGCTTAACCTATAATCATTGCATTCCATGAGACCGCATTCT
Organism: Cunninghamia lanceolata; assembly: GCA_027924645.1. Lineage (NCBI taxonomy): Eukaryota > Viridiplantae > Streptophyta > Pinopsida > Cupressales > Cupressaceae > Cunninghamia > Cunninghamia lanceolata. Next base: position 5,032,082 of record BSBN01000194.1, read on the forward strand.
CTGAGGCGTTATGTCAATAGTTACGTGTCTGGTCTTTGCTTCCTCATTTCCATGAGACCGCATTCTTTGAGGCGTTATGTCAATAGTTACGTGCCTGGTCTTTGCTTCGTCATTTTGGTATACAAGTCTACCAGAGCATTTCCAGCTAAAATATCCGACAAAAATTTCCCTTTTTGTTATAACTCTGAGAGCTAAATCCATCTCAGGTATATTCGAACATGGTTAGGAATATCTCTCTCTCTCTGAGTGTCCTGCACCTTATCTTTGTCTCTATCTCTTTGTCTGCTATGTTTGGATCCTGAACCCTGTACAAATACCCAGCTGCGAAATGTTTAAGTGCAAATCGTTTGATAAAATGCCTGAGCGAAAATTTGAATGTTTGAGGACAATCTGTTTGACAAAAACACGAGTAAGCACAAATTGCAAGAAATTATGCTTGTGTGAGAATGTGAATGATTGAGTAGAAACTACTTGACAAAATGTCGAAAGGGTGTAAATAGGGGATAATGTATGACGATGACAATACGCATATGCAAGTTTTACCAATTGGCAATTTAACACTGTTGAGTGTTTGACGGGGATGTTCCTTTATTAGCAATAATGAATGGTAAAATCAGAGTTTGATTACTAATCTTAATATTCTAGTACATGGTAGTAGGTCAATTGTTATATTCCAATCATGGTCATTAAGTGCTAATGACATTAGAGATCATTAAATATTTAACACTGTTGATATCACTTGATGTGAAGGTCATGTTTTTTGTGTAATTGACTAGGATAAGAATGCTTCCTTATAGTTGAATATTACATCATAGTTACATGGTGTAGTTATCGTGAAGAAGATAGTTCTAAAGATTACGATACAAGTCTTACCATGCTTACTAACATTGCTTAAAGGACAATGGTATATGATATGAAGTTTTGTTTCCCTAAGTTTGAGCTAAGGATAGTGGGGGACTTTTAAACATGAGTTCTCCCTATTTGATAGCTATATCAAAGAATATTATATGATAAGGTGGACATTCTAGCATGTTGGTACCTGCAATTACAAGAAGTATTTATATGTATGTGGCTAGAATTAGGAGGGTATGGTTAATAGTAAGGATAATCTAGTATATACTAAGATATATCTAGAGCCCTTCTTGATATTCTCGTACCCAATCAAGTTGTGTTGGAAAGCAAAACCTTAATTGTTATGACTTCTAGGAGTTGATATGCTTTAACGGATGTCCATTCTTCATGTTGCAGGTGGCTATTTTCACACTGTCCTTGGTGCGGTACCATGAGTAGTATCCGAGGAGTGGTTAGAGAACCCTCAGATCCAGTGTGCTTTTGGGATTGTTTACCATGTTTCCACTGTACCTTCTGTGCCCTGTCTGCACCATGTCTTGCGTGTGTATGCCTTTATCTCCCTTGTTAAGTGGTGTTGATGGCCTTGTGACTATCTCTAAGCATGGTGAGGTGGTCTCTTATGAGTCAAAATGGTTGGGAGGCATTGCCACCACCATCGAGGACTGGTGTATAGGTTTTGGAGTACCAGTTCAAAATGTTCTTTATCTCTGTTACCTTACCAGTTGATGTACTTATTTAGTTATTGTATCATATTCATGGCTACGCCATTGTTCTTGTATATTATTTTATGTAATTGTACCTTCTTAAGAGAGAAAATGTAATCATGTAATTTAATTAGAAAATATGAGATGTTTCTTTTTAGTTTATGGATTATGGTGTCGGTATTGGATTTGCTTGTACTATGATGCATTTAGATTCATATTTATATGGAATGGGTTATGGGAACATTTGGGTTGGTGTTTAAAATGAATGTAGTTTTATAATATTTTCATCTAGAGGGTGAATTAGTCCCCTCCTTTGGGTTGTATATTCAGCCATACTTGGCCATGAATGTTGTCGACATATCAAATTGACAACCATTATGTGTTTATGTTATCACTTCATGTCAAAAAAAAATATCTTGTCCTCTTTTGGCCCTTACCCTTCAGGGTTGAGGGGCGGGATGTTACATCTGGTATCAGAGCCCATATTCACACTGTAGGAGCTCTAGCGTAGTTGAGCCTTCTATGTTTTGCTATGTTTGGCGTGTGTGGCATGAACTTATTATATTGTTTTTATAGTCTTGATTGCTTTCATGTCTTAGCATGACATTAGTGGGTTAAGTTACAACCCCATGCTTAGAAATCATGGAGGAAATAGCCTCCTTGGCCTTATCTTACTCAATGGGATTAGAGTGTTGACCTTGGTTGACAGTCTCCCATGGTTAAGAGTGATCATCCTCCCATGTTATAAGATGAGGGTAGGAATGTTCTGCCTTGTGTGTTTGTGGGTTGAAGGTAACTTGGGTTGCCTAATTACCCTTGCTTGGATATGCTCTGCTTGTGTCTTCTTTTATGTTGCTAGTGAATGAGATGACCCTAATTTGTCATGAATTACTCTTATACTTCCTTTTTTTATTATAGATGTAAAGGATGATAGGATGTATCTATTTGCGGATGTGGATAGATTAGTTTGATTACTCCATGCTCTCTTGTAAGTGTTGGATGATTGCTGATTTTTCTTATAACCTATTAATGTGCTAGAGTTGCTACAATTTATCATCCTTGATATCATCTTGAAGTCACTGGAATACTAATGGTGCCTTAAGATTTCCCTTAGTAGAATTTGCATAGTTGCATAATGAATATTGGATGACATGTAATGTCTTGACTTGAGATGAAATCTATCTTTCTCACCTCTTCTTAGTTGTCAATAGTTGACAAGATGTTAGAATAATGGCATATGGGTTTAATTAGCATTTGAAAGTTGAAATAAGTAAAAGAATTAGTGAAGAATAACTTATGTTTGTTATGGTTACACAATTGAGAATGATTACATGTTTATTAGTGCCTCCTTAATGAGTTTACACGAGAATGGTAATTTCTTAGTGGGTATATCTTGTTGATGAAATTTGATCTTCCTTATTGCATTGTGGTTTTAATGGGATCATATAGGTGAATTCTTGTATTTAATGCAAACTAAAAATAATGCATGTTAGAGTAATAAGTATGTTGCAGATCTTGCTTGATGAGAAATTGAATGCCATTGACACAACCATGGTTACTTAAGCTAATATGTGTGGATACGAATGTAGAGAAATGATTAGAGTTCCTTATAACAAAACTCATTCCATTATGTTTTAGCGTCCAATTCTCTTGTGAATGAATGGTATTCATGTGACTTGTGACATGATGTCGCATTATGTGTCATTATGAGATGTATGTCTTTATGTGATTATAGAAGTGATTGTAATAATGATTGTGAAAAATGTTACTTATGGTTATGCATTGATGTAAAAGTGATAGTGATGGTGCTATACATGTTCTTGCACTATTCCTTTATGTTGAAAGCATTGCAAACTGAATTTATGATGTTATGGGTACATGAGTTGCCCTTGTGAAAAGAGAAAATTGGTATGGATGTTTGTGAGTACTTATTATTGTGTAAAGTTGTATATTTTGCATCGTATTGCATAGTCATTTGTGGGCTATAGTTATGCCTAGGTAAGAGAAATTGTGATTGTATTCTCGATGAGTGTTCTGATTAACCAGTACTTGAGATGAGTGCCCATGGGATGGTGATACTGTGTACCCATCCATGGAGGATATGTATGGATTATGTGTATGGGAGAGAACCATAACATCTGTGTTTTCTGTTGTCACCCTATTGACTGCCAACTTGAGGGTTGTTGATAGGCCAATATGTGGAGGGCTATTAGTAGCAACAAAGTTCCTTGGGAGAGATTTGCATGACGTACGTATAATGGCGGTGTGAAATGACGGTGATCATTTCAACCTCCTGGGAAATTACTCGCTACTTCCTCTTATTAATGGACTAGATACTTGCTTCATACAGTGTTAGCCTAATCCCCTTAGTTCTTGAGGATGATTTTAGTTTGTGATATGAGCACCTGTGATAGCTATGATCTTACCCTAATGTGATTGTTTTAGATATGATGCCACCCCCCACTAGTGTTCTGACATAGTGCTGGTGAGGATGTTGTGTCATTGATGGTAGTGAGCTAAGCTCAAGGACAAAATTCCACATACCTAGATACCTGATGGCATAGTATATATGTTGTGTTCCTACTTTTCTTGAGAGGAGTGGTTTCTTGCATAGAGTAGAGGGTTTTCTCAAGAGGGCCTCGATTCTGATTGGTTGGAATGTGAGTGGAACCTAGCAATGTGCACCTCTGGCTTGGTGTGTTACCGCACATGCTTTCTCTATGGGTACACACTATGCAAGATGTTCTTCTGAGTAGGACATTGCCATGCAGTATACGGCCATTGCATGCTTTCTCCGCTTGGCGTATACCATGCGCGGTATGTGACCTAGGAGTTCCAGCATAGTACCTTTCCATGTTGAGGTTGCATGCATTGGCCGAATCCACATGAAGGACTGTTGAGACAGCCATGCTTGTTTTCCTCCATCCTTGTGTGGTGACTAGCGATAGTCATGTAGTGATGTAATGTGCATATTTTGAAGATTGTGAATCTTCTTTTCAGTTATTAGTGACTTTTACTATACTTGTGTCGACCAGTACTTTGGGTTATCTTGTTTGTATTAGTTTAGCCACAGATGGTTTTATCAGCATGTAACTCTTGTGGTTAAATTTGATTTATTGTTGAAACTATGCACATTTTTCTTATCTTATTGATTTGAATTGAGATTTATTTCCCTTTATTTACATTCTTGGTGGCTAAACTAATTGACTTTTTTATTTTAGAATGTTGGTCTTGTGTTGTGATGTGATTCCTCTTCAGGTATGGTGAGATCCACCCATTTGAGTGTATATGAGGAAGTAGACATAGGGAAACTGTTGAGGATGGGGGTATGTGTGAGCTATTCTAAGCTCCAATTTACTACCTTCCTATTGTTTGACTATCTCTTGGAGGCTAAAACCCTTACACAAAAAAGAGATATGTCATTGTGACTTGTATGGAAGGGATCACTAGGTGGGTCAATACCATCAAGACACATGGATATGGATATTGGATATGGTTATTGGTTATGGACTCATGGATATGTTGGATATGGATGGTACTACGACATCCACGTGAACCCCTAATGTAGCCTTGTGATGTGGATGAGAATGTATGTATATGTAGGTTGTACAATTGTCATGTATGTAGTTGCATATTAAAATATAGAAGAGAACAAAATTTGCATCATTATGCCTTGAAAAGTGAAACTATTGTTGTTACCAATTTTTCTTTGCAGCTCAAATTGGCAAAGCTGGTTCATTTTTAGTTCATTATTTTAAGATGAAAGATTCATAACATCATCTAGTCACATCAGTTGCAAAGTTTCAAGTTATCATAAGAGATTGGTTCAGTTTTATCAGTTGTTATGTAGAAAGGAGTAAAATTGAGTTATTATTCATTGCTTTATACAGTGTTTATCAATGGTTGATAGATGTCTCATATTACATTACAGTCTTTTATTCACTTTATCAAATGAGATACATAAAATTGAATCAAATTACATTAAATAAAGAACAAGGAAGATAAATTGTTTTTTCCCACACAAGCCATGGTAATAGTTGGACCAGAATATCAAAGACAACCTACTATGCAACTATAAAGAAAAGGAAACTAATAAAGCACATAAATGAGGACATATCAATCATTGCCTGAGGTAATCGGAGATGGCTTGATCTCACTATAGCTGTCTCTTTCTTGCTGAGCTCCAAATATACCTGAGCCTACATTCGAAGAGGGAAAAACAGGTTAGAACTCATAACATGATCTTATTCATATGCTACATCAGATGAGACAAAATGCATAATAGATTGTCTATGATATGCAAGATCAGAAAAAGTACAACATTCTTATTCAAAAGAGAGAAAGTGAAACATCACTGAGTATCAATGTTTTTTAAACTAATGTGTTTGTTTCATGTGCAGGCATAGGATAAGTCATGTAGCTATTTGAAGACATATCGACATGTGGTGTTAAATGGGCTCCCACAAGGGTTGAGCCCAACATGCTGCCCCTAGCCCTCAGAGGGAATGGAATGCAAATTATATTCATAATGCTCAATTGAAATAGGTTAACTAAAGGAGTACAATATCAATCTAATGCTTATAGTTTAAGTAATGATGAAATGGAAGCATAAAAGTGAACTAAACTCGTTCAGGACAACCATCTAATGCACATGAACAACTGTCAATAATGCTATAGAATATCATTATATAGAATTTAAAAAGGGTATAATAATTGTATGAATAGGTTTGCAATAGTTGGCAATATTGCTACAAATATAATGCTAGAACAGTATTAAAGACCCATATAAGTTTTTGCATATTAAAAAAAAGAGCTTTCATACAAAGGATGCTTCATTATGAAGGTCGTGCCTTGTCCATGGTTTAATGCCACATCATAAGTCGAATGTATGCAGAGTAGGTAAAATAACCATCGAATGGAGCGTCCGCACATGTAAAATTGTATGGATTAGAACATCAAGATACTCTATGACATGATAAAAGGAATTGATTTTCAATGACATGTTCATCTATAGGAAGTATAAAAGTAACAGCATATGTGCCATCACTATAGAGCAGCATTATTGCATACAGAATATGCAAAGGAGAAATGAAGGCATAGGGAGCCCACAACCCTATACAGTGCTATAGAAGAGTTACATGTCATTCAAAGTGTATACATAAATCAAAGAAAATGATCCAATCTATGGAGCACAATAGAGGTGGTACAAAAAAGAGAGAAGGGTATTTTATGAAGTTTGAAAGGTATTTTATACCTAATTACTATCATAATACTAGACTATAATGAAGAGCTCTGTCAAGAAGTAACAATGATATTGGAGGAATCCTCATACATTTTTTCATATCATCTTACATAACCCTAGAAGAACTCATCATTGCAAAGTACAAATGGAGCAACAGAAATGAGGCCTTAATCTTCTAATGATACTAAATTACACAAGGTCTAATGTTTGCAAACTGAAAGGTTGGGGTGATGTTGTTCGAGAACATGGCATCATTGTTTGTAACTCTGTATATTCTCATTTTCCTACTATCCAAGCAAGTGGATGCTATTTTGACAGGATTCCACTGTGAACATAGAAGACTTGAAGATGTTTGTAGCAAATATGGATCAACCTTGTACTACTGATATGAAACAAAAGGATCATCTCTACTATCACTTTATGCATCAAATGGGAGGGACAATAAAGATTGTATGGATGCATTGCAACACAACTATCTTGCACTTTATACTTCAGATAGACAACAACTGATGTGCCAAAGAGTAGAACATGGTATCAAGCATGGAATAGTCAGGTATTGCATATGCAAGACATCATGTGAAAAAGCCTTTTGCCTCATACAAAAGTGATTTCAATAAGAAAAAATGTTCAAAAATAGATAAAGTCGAGGCCTATAGAGAGGAAAACAACTTTCTTTCTCATAAGCGAGTCATACCCATTTGGGGTTTCAAAACAAAACCACAGTTGCAGCATAATGGAAAGTCCAAACCCATGTGACTAAGTGTGATTTTCAGAAATAAGGGTTTACTGTGTATAATGCAGGAAATGCTTAAAAGACCATTTTAACTAGCCGCAGCCCAGTATGTAGAAAAGAGGAGTTTCAAATGCAAAAGATTATAGGGAACCCTGAGTTGATTTTTTAACAAGAAAAGATGCACATAAATCATCTAAAGAAGGTGGTCGTGGCCTAAGCAAGGTCAACCCACTTGTAGATTCAAGCTACAAATGCATATGATGAAGAAATTTCTAGTCCATATAACCAAAAAGATACTTAGAAAAGAGTAACAAACTAAATGTTATAGCCTCGAATATCACTAGGTACTCACAGTTACAAGTAAAAGCCGCAACCTTTCAAGAGAAAATGCTTAGAAGTTTCATCAATGGAGAAACACAAAAGATTGATACAGAGGCCATAAGATGAAAGCTTACCTTTTGTTCTGAATAAGTTTATATTGCATGAAGACAGCGGAATTTTTCTTTTGATAGTGGGTTTGATTCAGTTCAAGGTAGCATCTAGCATAGGGAAAAGATGAATGACAATAAAAAAAACAAATGTATCAGAAAGAATCATCAACTGCAGCCATGAGAGTTAGGAGGTTTCTGAAACAAAGAAACAACATCATATTTTCACTCAGAATCATTTACCTTTCTTCTTGCCTGTAAAAAATGCATAGAGATTGCCCAAGGAGTAGGAGAGAGATGGGGTAAAATGATTCAAACCCTCATCTATTGGTGGTAGGAGTAGAGAATCTTTCATCAAAATCAAATGCAAAAGGAGGCCAAAATGTTAGGGTTTCAAAGTAGGGTTTTTTTTGCCCTAGCCCGATATAGCATTTTTATCACATTGAAATTTAATTTTAGAGCCTCAACTAATACCCATTGTGGGTATATGGTCATCTTTATATATGTCTAGCTCATGACTTAGGTTATTTGATGCATTAGGTCCTTTTGAATATTTTATACCTAGGCATGGTGCCTCAAAAGTTCCAATCCAATCTCTTTTGAAGATATGGTATAGGTCCTTTTGCCCTTTGATTTGCAGATTGAGTGGAAGGTAAGCCTCACAGGCTTTTATTTTGCAAAGATATATATGCCTTTATGTATTTTTCATAATTTTTGTAGAAAATCATATGCCTAAGATATGTATACTTGGTGAAATTATAAATCCTTGTATTATCATTTTTGTAAAAAATCAAATCGAATCAGGATATAGAATAAAACTGTAATCTCAATGTAAAGTTTTATTTTAAAGCAATGATTTATAAATTGATTTAAAATTAAAACTATTTTATGCAGTTAAAATAGATCTTTTCTAGATTTGCTTTCTTTTGGGGTAGATATGGACAAAAATAGAGCTTTTCTGGGCAGACAAAGCATCTTGTTTGGTGGGATCACCTTGGAGCACTTTTTGATAGTTTTGACAACCTGTTTGGAGGCAATTTGAAGGTTTATTTTTGGGAAATTCTGAGGAGCTCAAAAATGAATTAGCATGACTATTTTTAGGATCTTTTCCTAGCTTTTCTCGGGAAGATCATTCTGCAGGATATATTGGAGAAAGCTAGTTCTTTAGAAGGGCGAGGTAAGAGTTAGAGAGTTAGAGATCAGAGTTTAGATATTTAGAGTCTTCCTCTCACATTGAGAGAGTTTTACTTTAGATTTTGTACTCATTTATCCTTCCACTTTATAGAGCAACAATTTTCCTTCCCATTTGTCTATTCATTTGTAAAGTTGATTTAATATTCCATTGTGATAGTTATCTATCCTTTGTCTTGTCTTAATTTTTTGTGATGGGTATGCAAGTATTTTATCTGATTTAGGTTACAAGTGTTTAGATGAACCTTCATGTGAAATATTAATAAATTAAGTATAATCAAGGGGTTGTGAGAGTTATAGTTCTGTGAACTAATTTTGAGTAAGATCTGGTAGGAGTTTAAGTATTGGTGCACCACCTTAGAAGTTAATTTTATATATTTGTTTCATTTGCAGTTATCCTTCTCACATTTTTCCCCAGCAAGTCACTTAGATTAGAAAATCATTAGGAGAACCATCTCACTCTAGAGGTTCACTCCGAGCTTAGGCAACCCACAGGCCTAGGAGTGTTCCCATGTTGTAACATGATAGCTAAGTTTATCTTTTCTAAGGATGCAATCTTGATTGTTAAGAATTTTTGGCATGCCTGGTGGGACAGATTGGACTGACTTAGTCCAATAGCATGTTCATATATCATTGATGTTTGGTGTGTGTGTGTCAATGATCTCAGCCTTTGGAGGCAGAAAATTAAACACATCTAGTGAGTCGAAATCAAGATCTATAGGTTTCAGTATGATCAAGTGCTGGTATGTTACAAAAATCATCTATTCATTCTATTTTCCATCTTTTATATGAGTAAAATGTCAACTTTTCATAGCCAACATGTATACCCACCCCCATACTATGAGAATTCCACTTATCCATCTCCAGGTCTACCATATTAGACCAATTATGTTGTTTCTAATCCCATGGTTTTTCAAAATCAGCATGCACAGTGTAATTGCTACCCACCCACCCCTGCTCAGCCTCCACACTAGTCGTACATAGGTAGCCATAATGTTGCTTTTAGTCCAAATACCCAGGATGCTTACTACGTAACCACCCCTGCCCAAACTCCTAATAAGCCAAAACAGTCTAAAATGGCAGAGCTTAAAGACATGATTAAGGACACATTGATAGACTTAATGTAGAAGATAGAGGAGATTAATAGGCAACTTGAGTATAATCAGTAGCATGAAGAGATGGCTTACCAAGTCTATTTTCATAAGTAGGAGCTGGAAGCTCAAAAGAGGCAATTTGAAGATAATCTTTCTCAACGGCTAGCTATAAAGGAGGAGCAGATGAAACTTTTTCTCTCTCAAACACAAAGGTACGAAGCTCAAGAAGCACCTGTCATTCTGAATTAGTCTATCTAGGAAGAGGTTTGTATACTTTCGAGCAAAATGAACCTCGTATTCCTGCCACGGTTAAGATCCCCAGTTTCATAAATCCTTTACCCTTACAAGAACCTAGGTTGGTGTAGTCTGAACTTGTTTTACTTCAAAAATAGCCACTTGAAGAATCCTTTTCCCTCCAAGAGCTTAGTTTTTAATGCAAACAGACTCCCCAGAAAATTAAAATCCCAAGTTTCAGAGGTTTTGATTTTGTTGAGCAGCTTATTAGCATTCGAGACCAATCCATTAACTAATAGAAGGAAGCTAGGAAGTTAAATTTATTTCATATAGCTATGAAGCAATATCAGTTAGAGAAAACAAAGAATGAATAAGGAAAGACTCCTCCCGATGAATCCACTAGAAAGCTTCCTTGTTTTGTAAATTTTTTTTTTTTTTTTTCAGAAAGTCATGTAGTCCATGAGGCTGATTCACATGGAAAGTTTGTTGATGTTTGTGTAGAGCAAGTTGATTCAAATATGTCCCTAAATCCTTTACATTTTGATTCCTTTCCAAAATTTTCTAATGTTGTTCATAAGATGCATGAATGTAGGGTACAGAGGTCACAAGGCAAAGATAGAATGCCCAAGTTTCATCAGAGAAAACACTGCAAGAGGAGGAGGAACCTATTTCTTTGTTCAATTAGTTACCTTGTTTCATTCAGCTAGATGAAGAAAACATGCTCATATCAAATACAACAGTCTTAGAACATCAAGGAGATCCTCAACAATACAAGGAATTATTGATTGAAGCTAAGCAGTCTGACAATGGGGTCTTGGATCAAGAAGAAGAGTGCAAGCCTATCATGGGACTTACATAGCTGGCTAGAAATTGTCATGAGGTAAAGAACATCCCTTTTCCATTAGAAAATCAGGAAAATTTGTTTTGGAGTAGTCTTGAGATTCTTGTTACAAACATAGATAATATGCAAAAAGAGGGTTTCAAACTTCAGTTTTCAGTAAGCTTGTTTGATGAGATTCCTAACTTGGAGTGTGAAAGTAAAAATGGCATGGCTATATCAAGTTCTAACCACCATAGAAATGAGGACCATTCAAATAATGTGCTTATCCAATAGCAGATATGTAAAAACAGCCCTGATTTGAAAAGTACAGAGCTTGAGGAGGATCGATTTCAAGCAGAAATTGAGCTTTTCTACTCACACTTAGAGGTTATGCCAGCATCTTTCGAGGAGGGTTATCTGGAACAACAAAAGCAAGAGGTGAAAGTGGATGTGTTCTCGAATGAGTCATTGGTTAATGAGCAACCTAATCAGCAGTAGAATCTTGACTGGTTCAAGGAGATGCCTTTCTATTTCACCAAGGAACTTGAGGCTGATGTGCAGATTGAAGGCTTGTTGAAACAGGCTAGTTCATTATTTGAACACTTACCTTCATTCATTGAGGAAGAAACACCTATTCCAAAGTGTATCTTCTCAAGAAATCTTGAATATTTTGAGCCTAGTATAGCTCTTGCTAAGAATCTTTCAAGTTTTGATAGTTTTGATGAGCTATTAGCTACTCTAACGGAGGAGTATGACCCATTAACCGAAGAGGAGGAAGCCACATGACGGGCTATCATGCAAGGTGTAGATAATGCTATTGTTTTTAGTCCAAAAACTTTGAGGGGATGTCCTATTAAGTATCTGGCTGGTTTGGAAGTCAGCAAGAAGGAGCAGCCTCATAGTGACACTAATTCAGCTTGTCAAAAAGAGTATAAAGTTAAGATCAATCAGCCTACTGGCTTACTTGAATAGTTTACCAAACAGGATAGGTGGGTAGATGACTGCATTGTCCTTCTTGGAAAGGTGTTGCAGCATTTTGCCAAAGTTTTGATTGTTCTCCACCGTTTCAGGCTTACTAACAAATTTATGGAGTATTGTAAACTGCACGAGAAGGGCAGTTATTTTCTTTAGTCGGTGAATGGTTTTGTCTAACCAGTTACTGTGGCTGGTTAGTGTAGGTTAGAGTTACTATTTTTAGTTGATAAGTGCTTCATGCACATTTACTTTCAGTTATTTTGTTTCCCTAAGTGCTATTGCATAGGTTTTCTAGCCACCAAGGCCTTCTAGTTTCTTTTCTGTTTGGTTTGATTTTGTTTGATGTTGCTGTTTGGAGTGGTTTTGAGTATGAGTTTTCAATTTTTTGATTTTCAAATGAGTAGAGATAGACTCCATGCCCAATGGATATTCAACACAATTGGTCTAAATGCTTTGCAAGCAAGCATTTAGCAGAAATCACCAGAAATATTACCAATTTTTCTCTGCAATTCAAATTGGCAGAGCTGGTTCATTTTCAGTTCATTATTTTAAGATGAAAGATTCAGAACATCATCTAGTCACATCAATTGCATAGTTTCAAGTTATTAGAAGAGATTGGTTCAATTTATCAATTGTTATGTAGAAAGGAGTACAAATCAGTTATCATTCATTACTTTATACAATGTCTATCAACGGTTGAAAGATGTCTCATATTACATTGCAATGCTTTATTCACTTTATCAAATGAGATACATAAAATTGAATCAAATTACATTCAATATCAAAGATAGCTGAGAGGGGGGGTGAATCAGTTGTCCCAAAACTTTCTTCCTATTAATCACTTAAATCCTTCTTGTAATTCAGCAGCATAATAATAGATCAATCATGAAAACATAATGCAATAATTCAAGAGCAGAAACACATTAACACATATGACACCAAGATTTTAACGTGGAAAACCCAGTTAAGGGAAAAACCACGGGGTGACTAACCCAAGATTGTATTATCTGTTAAAATAATAGCAAGAAAAAAATGGCACATGCCAATTAGGGCTCACTACCCGAGCACACTGATCACAAGAGGCCCACTGCCTATAGGAGACACACTGTCTACAGAATAATAAATATTACATACTTGAACTAAAGAATAGCATCTTCACCATGCTTGAGTAAGTTCCAGTTAAGCTCAATACTTCTGCTCTACCTTTCACTCTACTCCTCTCTACCCCACTCTCATCTCTGCCCAGATACCTTTGAAATGACTTCACAACTTCTTATTTATACAAGACATTTGACTTTGGGATAATCATCCAAGTTGGCATACTTTATAGAGCAAATACATAAATACAACATGACTAATTACAAAAAGACTTCACGCGGATCAACACACTGTTGGCTATACAGATCTGAGACATCAATCTTGTTTGAGAAACACACCATGCTTCACAGAATATCTTCAAGATCAACTGCAAGATATGTAACTCATTCGGTCGGCCAAACTTAGGAAGAACATCAACATCCGGAAGTAATTCTTCATTTACGAGTTCAATCTTCAATGCGGATCACCAACATGAATTGGACACAATCCAAAGACCTCCACAAGCTTTCCTGAATCACCAAGAACATCCACACTACTACTTACTGAAATCTTTCTCTCTTTCATCCGGAACCTCAAGAACACAGTCTGTCATCACTGTCATATTGGAATAGATACTTGTAGACCTCCAGACTACGAACCAATTGTGTTGTCAATTCACATTGATTTCCTAAACACTCCATCTAATCTGCAGAACAAGATAATGCATTTCCAGATCTCACTGGACCTATCTATGTCACTCTGTCACCTCTAAACATTTGCCAGAACTGGTTACTCAATTGGCAATAACTGCTTCAAATCTTCATGTGGACATCTCAAATCTTTATTGGATCATCTTAAGACACATATCTACAAGCCCTTTGATGCGCATCCTTTGATCTTCATCTTAGCTGGGATCTTTACCTCACTATCTTCACTAATCTTCTCTGTTCCTAATAGGACTAATTTTATCAATATCCTTAGCATACAACTCATCCAATCCTTGTTCATTAATGCAACAGGAGTATGTTGACATCAATGACTACACTGGTTAGGCCCATACTTGCAACAATCTCCCCCTTTGTCATTGATGGAAACATATGATGTGAAAAACTATTTTAACCATCAAGACAAGAACTTCTCCTCACTGACTGACATAACTCCCCCTATCAACAACAACAACCATTCACATGTCTTCTCTTCCTTTACTTCTCCCCATTTGATCAGCAACCACTTTTGTTTTTCACATGTCTTCTCTCCCCCTTTGACATCAATGGCAAAGGGCACATACTTGCATCACTCAGAATCATACGAATTGCTCCCCCTAAGTAGTAGCTTCATCATCAATCCGAACCACAAGATATGACTGTGAGATCCACCGGACTGATGCACATTAGTGCACCTTAATTTAGAACTGGAGGGGTAATAACCCCTAACTTATCCCTGAGATACTCAAAAGAGTCCTTAGGTAGAGGTTTAGTAAAAATGTATGCAATCTGATCCTTGGAAGACACAAACTCCAATCTAATTTTATTCTTATTCACTTGTTCTCTCAAAAAGTGAAACTTGATGGATATATGTTTTGTGTTTGAATGCAACACCTGATTTTTTGATATATTTATTGCACTTGAATTATCACAGAAGATTGTGATAGGTTTCTCATACTCCACTCTGATGTCTCTTAGCATTTGCTTCATCCACAATACTTGAGTGCAACTACCTGCTGTTGCAATATATTCTACTTCTGTAGTGGCCAGAGATATTGCCTCTTATTTCTTACTCAGCCAAGAAATCAATCTTTTCTCTAAAAAGAATGTTCCACCACTGGTACTCTTCTAGTCATCCACATCTCCTACCCAATCCGCATCTATATATGCATGAAGAGAGAAATTATGATATGTAGGATACCATAAACCATACTCAACTATCCCTTTTAGATATCTAAGAATCCTCTTGATTGCCATGACATGAGATTCTCTAGGATCAGCTTGGAATCTAGCAACAAGACCAACATCATTCATAATGCTAGGTCTAGTTTGAGTGAGATACAATAGTCCTCCAATCATTGACCTGTACTTTTTCTGATCAGCCTTATGAGAGTCATCATCTTTGCTCAATTTGCATCTAGTTTCCATAGGAGTATTCATTGGTTTTGAGTCTTCCATCCCAAATTTCTTCAACAATTCTTTCACATATTTGGTTTGTGAAATAAAGATTCCTTTATTTGTTTGAATGATTTGCAGACCTAAGAAGAAATTCATTTCCCCAAACATAAACATCTCAAATTCACTTTTCATTTGATTTGCAAATGTTTTGCACATACTATCTCTTCCTCCAAAAATGATATCATCAACAAATACTTCAACAATCAGGGTATTTTCATGATCAATTTTGAAGTACAAATTACTATCAACAGTACCTTTATTGAAACTAATCTTCAAAAGATGCTTATCCAATCTTTCATACCAGGCTCTTGGATCTTGTTTGAGTCCATACAGTGCTTTCTTCAACTTGCAGACCATATCACCATAATCAGACAATTGAAATCCATCTGGTTGCTCAATGTATACTTCTTCCAAGTCACCATTTAGGAAGGCAAACTTGACATCCATCCGATATACTTTGAAGTCCTTGAAGGCAGCAAAGGTCAAGAAATAATCTGACTGCTTCAATTCTTTCCACCAGGGCAAAAGTTTCTTCAAAATCAACTCCTTCTACTTGGGAATAACCCTTAAAGACCAATCTAGCTTTTTTTTTTTACTACTTCACCATCTTCATTTAGTTTATTCTAGAAGACCCATTTGGTTCCAATCACATTTTTATTTCTAGGTCTGGGAACAAGATCCCAAGTGTGATTTTTCTCAATTTGCATCAACTCTTCCTTCATTGCTTTAGTCTATCTTTCATCATTGCATACTTCATTCATTGTCTTTGGTTCAATCTTTGAAATTAGACAATACTCTTCTGAGTCTTGAGCAATCTTTCTTCTTGTTTGAACACCTTTGCTTTTATCACCTATGATCTGATCTTCAGAGTGATTCAGTCTTTACATACTTGGGAATTTTGGGAATTCCTTTCACTTCTATTTCTTGAACAGGTTCATTGAAACTTATCTCTTCTTCCTAATTCATCGGATCATTCTAGATCTGAATTTCAAAAGGGGTTTGGACTTCTTGGACCAAAACATCATTTTGATCATCTTCATCATATTCATAAAACCTTGAGGGTTTTTCGATACCTTCATCAACCTTCACATTTGTACTTTCTATAATCTTTCTCAATCTCTTGTTATAACACTAGCATGCTTTGTTTTCAGTAGAATAACCCAAGAATATTCCTTCATCACTTCTAGCATCAAATTTGACAAGGTCTTCATCTCTTTTAATATAAAATTTTCTACCAAAGACTCTACAATACTTCACAGTGGGAGTGATGCCAAACCAAAGTTCATAAGGGGTCTTACTAGTATTACTTCTGATTTGTACTCAATTAAGAGTATAGACAGCAGTGCTTACAACTTCTCTCCAGTAGATCTAAGGAACATTTGCTTCCATCATCTTGGTTCTAGATGCTTCCTAGATGGTCTGGTTCTTTCTCTCCACTACTCTATTCTATTGTGGAGTCCTTGGAGTAGACAACTGTCTTTTTATCCCATGTTTCTCCAAAAATTCTATGAACTCCTTGGATGTGAATTCTCCACCTCTATCAGACCTAAGACATTTTATATTTAATCTGGTTTCATTCTCTACCATAGCTTTGAATATTTTGAATTTCTCAAGAGCTTCAAATTTCTCTTTTAGAAAAGTCACCCACATCATCTAGGAGTGGTCATCAAGTAATAACATGAAGTATCTATCACCTTGTAAACTCTTGATTCTTGTCGGACCACATAGATCAGTATGTACTAAGTCCAAAAATTTGGTAGAAGACTGTTCTTTATTTTTGAATGTGACTCTGCTCTTCTTACCCAACTTACATTCTTTGCACAAACTATTAGTAGGTTTGAGTATCGGATGCAATCTCTATTCCAGAACCTTCAAAAATCTTACATTTTCCATTTTTGAATCAGAGATCATAGCCTTTGTTCACCAATTGTCCAACACTGAGAAGATTGTGCTTCAAACCTTCAACATATAGTATATTACTGGTTTTGTTCTTTCCATCAAAAGAAATAGTTCCTCTACCTCTGATCTTGCTAGCAGAATTATCACCAAATTTTACCACTCCTTCATATCTTTCCAAATCTATGAACTTATTTTTGTCACCTATCATATGGTGGGAGAATCCACTGTCAATGACCCAATCATCCTTTTCTTCAATTTGGGTAGCCAAAACTCTTTCTATTTTATGATTAACAGATTCAGAAGGCATTGGATCTTCTTCCTTGATGGCAATAAACACCCAGTCACTTCCAGATTTGTTTCATGTCTCTGATTTATCATCTATTACTCCTTCTTCATCATCATCTTCATGAACATAGTAACATTTCTTTTAGAATCTTGATCTGTTAGGATTTGGCCTTGAAAATCTTTCTAGACACCTTGAGGTAAAATGACCAATCTTATTGTAGTTAAAACATTTAAAGGGCAATTTTCCTTCATACTTACTGGATCCTCTTGGTAGTCTTTTTGCAATAATGGCTTCAAGTTGAGCAGCTTTTGCTTCATCTTCTTCCAGATCTTTTCTTGCTTTTTCATACCATGATAGTTTCTTTGAAGAGTTCTCTCTCAGATCAAACTTTTGTTTTCCTTTTACAAAGGCACTAGCTTTGAATGCAGATTCAATCTTGCGGGGTGCATCTCCAAACTTGGTCAGTTCAAATGCATCTAATTTTTCAACCAATTGATGTCTTTTGATATTTGAAAAAGATCTAAATTCTTTAATAGCAGCAACCTTGTATTTGTAAGAAGCAGGTAGGGATCTGAGAACTTTGGCAATAATCTCATCTTCATCTAAGATTCCACCAGCACATCTAATGCCACAAACAAACTCATTTACTCTTGGCATAAATGTAGTGATATTTTCATCTTCTCTTATCTTTAGGTTTTCAAATTTTCCTTTCAGACTCTGTAGCTTGGCACATTTAACATACTTGTCTCCTTCATGCAGAAGTTCCATTTTTTCCCAAATCTCATATGCAGTTTTTAGATCGATAACATTTGTCAGCTCTGAATCAAATAAGGCACTTAGTAGAGCTTCTTTAGCCTGAAGATTGCTTTTAGCATCTTTGATTTCATCTGCAATTCTCAGATCATTCTATGGAGGAACATACTTCTTTGAAGCCATGATCCAATATTGCATTCCCATACATTGCAAGTGACATTCCATGCAGCTTTTCCAAATAGTGAAAATGGTTCCGTCAAACCTCGAACTATCCTTCTTGTAGGAAGACATCCTGGATCTCCTCAAGCAATTAAGCTCTTTTAGAGGAACTTAGCTTTGATACCAATTGTTAGATTCAAGATAGACAACTGAGAGGGGGGGTGAATTAGTTGTCCCAAAAATTTCTTCCTATTAATCAATTAAATCCTTCTTGTAATTTAGCAGCATAATAATAGATCAATCATGAAAACATAATGCAATAATTCAAGAGCAGAAACACATTAACACATATGACACCAAGATTTTAACATGAAAAACCTCATTAAGGGAAAAACTACGGGGTGACTAACCCAAGATTGTATTCTCTATTAAAAGAATAACAAGAATAAAATGACACATGCCAATTAGGGCTCATTGCTCGAGCACACTGCTCACAAAAGGCCCACTGCCTACAAGAGACACACTGTCTATAGAATAATAAATATTACATAATTGAACTGAAGAATAGCATCTTCACCATGCTTGAGTCAGTTCTATTTAAGCTCAATACTTTTGCTCTACCTTTTTCTCTGCTCCTCTCTACCACACTCTCATCTCCGCCAAGATACCTTTGAAATGACTTCACAACTTCTTATTTATACAAGACATTTGACTTTGGGATAATCATCCAAGTCAGCATACTTTACAGAGAAAATACATAAATACAACATGAATAATTACAAAAAGACTTCACATGGATCAACACACTATCGGCTATATAGATCTAAGACTTCAATCTTCTTTGAGGAACACGCCATGCTTCACAAAACATCTTCAAGATCATCTGCAAGATGTGTAACTGATTTGGTCAGCCAAACTTAGGAAGAACATCAACATCCAGAAGTAGTTCTTCAATTACGAGCTCAATCTTCAATGCGGACCACCAACACAAACTGGACACAATCCAAAGGCCTCCACAAGCTTGCCTGAATCACCAAGAACATCCACACTACTTCTGCTTACTGAAATCTTTCTCTTCTTCATCTAGAACCTCAAGAACACAGTCTGTCATCATTGTCATATTGGAATAGATGCTTGCGGACCTCTAGACCACGAACCAATTGAGTTGTCAATTCACATTGATTTCCTAAACACTCCATCGAATCCGCAGAACAAGATATTGTATTTCTGGATCTCACCAGACCACCTCTGACCATTTACCAAAATCAGTTTTACTCAAGTGGCCATAACTTCTTCAAATCCTCATGCGGACCTCTCAAATCTTTACTGGATCATCCTAAGAAACATATCTACAAACCCTTTGATGTGTACATCTGATCTTCATCTTAGCTGGGATCTTTACCTCACTGACTTCACTGATCTTCTATGTTCCTAATAGGACTAATTTTCTCAATATCCTTAGCATACAACTCATCCAATCCTTGTTCATCAATGCAATAGCAGTATGTTGACATCAATGACAACACCGATTAGGCCCATACTTACAACAAAAGTAACTCTGATTTGAAAGCTACAATGCTCTGAGAAGATTTGTTTCAAACTAAAATTGAACTTTTCTGTTCATATTTAGAAGTTATGGTAGCATTTATGGAAGAGGTTTATCTGGAACAAAAAAATCAAGAAGTGGGAATAGTTGTATTCCTAGATGAATCATTGGTTATAAAGCATCCTAACTTGCAATAGCAAAATCTTGACTAGTTGAAGGAACTACCCTCCTGTTTCATAGAGCAACTTGAAGTTGTACAAATTAATAGTTTGTTACATGAGGTTAGTTCAATTTTTGACTTCATTGTTGAAGAAATACCTATTTCAGAGTGTATCTCCTTGAGTAATCTTGAATATTTTGAGCCCAGTATAGCTCTTGCTAAGAATCTTTCAGGTTTTGATAGTTTTGATGAGCTACTAGCTACTCTAACGGAAGAGGAGGAAGCCACATGGAAGGCTATCATGCAAGATACAGATCATGTAATTGTTCTCATTCCAAAACCTTCGAGGCGATGTCCTATCAGATATCTAGCTGGTTTGGAAATCAACAGGGGGGACATCCTCATAGTGACACTGATTTGGATAATCATGGAGGGTATCAGGGGGATTAGTTAGCAAAGGAAGTCAGGTGGGTAAGTGAATATACTTTATTTCTCGGAAAGGTGTCACAAAAATTTGCTAAAGTTTTGGTTGTTCTCCACCTTTTTGGGCTAATTAACAACCTTATGGAGTATTGTAGACTGCAAAGGAAAGACAGTTATTTTATTGAGCCCGTGAATGGGTTTATTGATCAATGTCTCTGGCTAGTTAAAGTAGGTTAGAGTTAGTGTTGCAGTTAATAAGTGCTCATGCACATTTGTTTTCAGTATTTTATTTTTCTAAGTGCTGCTGCACAGGTTTTTTGGCGACCAGGGCCTTCTAGTTTATTTTTTAGTTTGGTTTGTTTTATTTTCTGCTGTTGTTTGGAGTAGTTTGCAGTGTTGAGTTTCAATATTTGTTTGAGTTTGAGATGAGCAAAGTATGACTCCATGCCCAATGGACAATTTAAGGCAACTGGTTTGTATGCTTAGCAGACAAG
This sequence comes from Cunninghamia lanceolata, assembly GCA_027924645.1. Classification (NCBI taxonomy): domain Eukaryota; kingdom Viridiplantae; phylum Streptophyta; class Pinopsida; order Cupressales; family Cupressaceae; genus Cunninghamia; species Cunninghamia lanceolata. Next base: position 5,053,314 of record BSBN01000194.1, read on the forward strand.
CATTTAGCAGAAATCACCAGAAATGTTACCAATTTTTCACCTACAATTCAAATTGGCAAAGCTAAAATAGTTTCATTATATTTAAGGTGAAATCTTGTTGCTGATTCATTTATGATGGTATATCATAGCATGTGGAGTAAATGGGCTCCCACAAGGGTTGAGCTCAACATGCTGCCCCAAGTCTTAAGAGGGTTGTGGAAAGAGTCTGAAAGAGCAGCAGTGTCACATAAAGATCCTACAAAATAAAGGCAGTTTCACATGTTTTAATCATATCTCAAAATATTTGATCTGAGTTATTGATATTTTTGGAAACAAATCAGAAAAAATTAACAAGAAAAAACCTTTTAAATTTCTCACCAACCCAATTTGTAGTTTCTGAGGAATAGTTAGAGGCATAATACACAGCAAAATGAAGATATCAGTCACATGTTTTAGTCATATTTCAAAAGGTGTGATCTGGGTTTTTGAGATTGTTGGTAAGAGATGAGAAGAGAATAAAATACAAAAACCCTTTAAATTTATCACCTACCCAGTTTGTTGTTTTGGATGAATCTTCATAATGGCGGGCCCTCTTTCCTTTTTGCAAATTTGAAGCTGTAAAAAATTATAGTAAAATGATATTTAAAACAATATCTTATAAATTGCTTATAAATATTCATTATTTATGCAGTTAAAACAAAGTAAAGAAAACAATATCTTTTTTTTCCAAGTTTACTTTCTTTTGGGAAGATATGGACAAATTGAGCTTTTATTGAGCAAATAAAGCTTTCTTTAAAGAATATTTTTTGTGAGGTCTACCTTGAGGAAGATTTTGGTAGCTTTCATATAGAGATTGGAGTTGATTTGAAAGAATTATTTTTGGCTTTTTAGTGGAGCTTGAAAATGGATCAAATTGGCTATTCTAGGAAGATTTCTCATCTTTTTCCTTGGGAAATTTTTGGAGTTATAAATAGGGGAGAAAGACTTAGTTTCAAGATAAGTTCTGATTATTGTTTCTTCTCTCTTGTTCACTTGCAGAGAGCTTGTAAACTTTTCTACTTAGAGTCTCATAGTTTCTACTCCTTTCAGTCTTAATAAAGTAGCAGAGTTCTTCTTTTCATTTTTTTTAATTCATTTTTTGCAATCAATGATCTGATATTTAATTGTGATTCAATTTTTGAATCCTTTTGCTATGTCTCATTATTGCAAGATTGAGTACGAAAGTTTCATGTAATACAGGTTGCATGTTATGTTTAGCTTTAGTTAGTGGGTTGAAGTTGTGATAAATCTTGTGTTTTTCCTTCATGCAAACCTCTAGCTTTCAAGATTTCATGCAAATCACTTATGTATTTCATTGTTTTAGTGAAATTGTGAGGATAAAAGGCTTTGTGAGGCTGATTGTGAGTCAATAGATAAAATTCTGGTAAAATACCCTTAGGTTTTAGAATTTAATTTTCAGTTATCTTCTTACAGTTTCCTTAGGAAGTCTTTTAGATTAGGTGATCTACCAGGGGAACCATCCCATTCTGGAGGTTCACTCCAAGTTATAGGCAATCCACAGGCCTAGGAGTGTTCCCATGTGTCAATAGGCAGCTAAGTTGATAGCGTAGCATTAGCTGCATATCTGATTGATAATAGGAAACAGATAATGTGTATAAATGAGGAAATATCAATCATTGCTTGAGGTATTCAAAGCCAGGTTGATCTTGCTGCAGTTGTCTCTTTTCTACTGAGCTCTGAATATACCTAAACCTGCATTGGAAGAGGGAGAAAGGGGTTAGAGATCATGATATGGTCTTATTCATACACTGCATCAAATGAGACATAATGCATAATAGACTGTCTATGATATGCAAGATCAGAAAAAGTACAACACCCTTATTCAAAAGAGAGATAAAGTGAAACATCACTGAGTATCAGTGTTTTTTCAACTAATGTGTTTGTTTCATGTGCTGGTGTAGGATAAGTCATGTAGTTGTTTGAAGACATATCGGCATGTGGTGTTAAGTGGGCTCCCACAAGGGATGAGCCTAGCTTTCTGCCCCTAGCCATCAGAGGTGATGGAATGCAAATTATATTCATAATGCTCAATTGAAACAAGTTAACTAAAGGAGTACAATATCAATCTAATGCTTACAGCTCAAGTAATGATGAAATCAAAGCATAAAAGTGAACTGAACTAGTTTAGAACAACCATCTAATGCACATGAAGAGTTGTCAATAATACTACAGAATATCATGATATAGAAATTAAAAAGGGTACAATAAGTGTACAATAGTTGGCAATATTGCTATAGATACAATGCCAGAAAAACATTAAAGACCCATATCAGTTTTTCCATATTAAAAAAGAGCTTTCATAGAAAGGATACTTCATTATGAAGGTCAACCCTTGTCCATGGTTTAATGCCACATCATAAGTTGAATGTATGCAGAGTAGGTAAACTAACCATCGAATGGAGCATCCACACATGTAAAATTGTATGGATTAGTAAAATTGTATGGATTAGAACATCAAGATACTCCATGACATGATAAAAGGAATTGATTTTTAGTGACATGTTCATCTATAGGAAGTATAAAAATAATAGCATATGTGCCATCATTATAGAGAAGCATTATTGTATACAGAAGATGCAAAGGAGAAATGAAGGCATAGGGAGCCCATAGGCCTATACAGTTCTATAGAAGAGTTACATGTCATTCAAAGTGTATACATAAATCGAAGAAAATGATCCAATCTATGGAGCACAATAGAGGTGGTACAGAAAAGAGAGAATAGTATTTTATGAAGTTTGAAAGGTATTTTATACCTGATTAATGTCATAATACTAGACTATAATGAAGAGCTCTGTCAAGAAGTAACAGTGATATTGGAGGAAACCTCATACATTTTTTCATGTCATCTTACATAGCCCTTGAAGAACTCATCATTACAAAGTACAAATGGAGTAGAAGAAATGAGGCCTCAATGTTCTAATGATACTAAATTACATCAAGTATAATGTTTACAAACTAGAAGGATGGAGTGATGTTGTTCGAGAACATGGCCTCATTGTTTGTAACTCTGTATATTCTCATTTTCTTGCTATCCAAGCAAGTGGATGCTATTTTGACAGGATTTCACTGTGAACATAGAAGACTTGAAGATGTTTATAGCAAATATGGATCAGCCTTGGACTAGTGATATGCACCAAAAGGATCATCTCTACTATCACTTTATGCATTAGATGGGAGGGACAATCAGGATTGTATGGACGCATTGCAACACAACTGTCTTGCACCTTATACTTCAGATAGACAACAATTGATGTGCCAAAGAGTAGAACATGGTATCAAGCATGTAATAGTCATCTACTACATATGCAAGAGATCATGTGAAAGAGCCTTTTGCCTCATATAGAAATGATTTCACTAATAAAAAATGTTCAAAAATAGATAAAGTCGTGGCCTATAGAGAGGACAACACCTTTCTTCCTCATAACCAAGTCATACTCATTTGGGGTTTCGAAATAAAACCACAGTTGCAACATAATGTAAAGTTCAAACCCATATGACTAAGAGTGACTCTCAGAAATAAGGGTTTGCTATCTAAAATTTAGGAAATGATTAAGAGACCACTTTAACTAGACACAGCCTAGTATATAGGAAAGAGGAGTTTCAAATGCAGAAGATTATAGGCAAGCCCGAGATTATTTTTTAACAAGAAAAGATGCAGAGAAATCATCTATAGAAGGTAGTCATGGCCAGAGCAAGGTCAACCCACTTGTATTTTCAAGTGATGGATGCATATGATGAGGAGATTTCTAGTCCATATAACCAGAAAGATACTCAGAAAAGAGTAAGAAACTAAATGTTATAGCCTCGGCTATGACTAGGTGCTCAAAGTTACAAGTAAAAGCTGCAACCTTTCAAGAGAAAATGCTCAGAAGTTATATCAATTGAGAAACAAAAAAGAGTGATACAGAGGCCATAAGATGAAAGCTTACTTTTTGTTCTGAATAAGTTTATATTGCATGAGGACTGCAAAATTTCACTTTTGACAGTGGGTTTGATTTAGTTCATGGCGGCATCCAATACAGGGAAAAGATGAATGACAATGAAACAAAAACAAATGCATCAGAAAGAAACATCATCTACAACCATGATAGTTAGAAGGGTTTTGAAAAGAAAGGAACAACATCATATTTTGACTTAGAATCATTTACCTTTCTTCTTACCTATAAAAAATGCATAGAGATCACCCAAGGAGCACCAGAGAGATGGAGTAAAATGATTCAAACCCTCATCCATTGGTAGCAGGAGTAGAGAATCTTTCATCAAAATCAAATGGAAAAGGAGGCTGAAATTTTAGGTCTTCGAAGTAGGGTTTATTTTGCCCCAGTTTGATATAGTATTTTTATCACATTGAAATTGAATTTTAGAGCCTTAACTAATACTTATTATGGGTATATGGTCACCTTTGTATATGTCTAGCTCATGACATAGGTTATTTCATGCATTAGGTCCTTTAAGATATTTTATACCTAGGCATGGTGCATCAAAAGATCCAATCCAATATCTTTTCAAGATACGGTATAGTTCCTTTTGCCCTTTGATATTTAGATCAAGTGGAAGATAAGCCTCATAGGCTTTTATTTTGCAAACATATATATGCCTTTATGTATTTTTCATGATCTTTGTAGAAAATCGTATGCTTGAGATATGTATACTTGGCAAAATTATAAAGCCTTGTATTATCATTTTTGTGAAAAATCAAATCAAATCAAGATATAGTATAAAGCTGCAATCTAGATGTAATGTTTTGTTTTAAAGAAATGAGTTATAAATTGCTTTAAAATTAAAACTATTTTATGTAGTTAAAACAGATAAAGCAAATCAAATATTGTTTTCTAGATTTTCTTTCTTTTGGGGCAGATATGGACAGAAATACAACTTTTCTAGGCAGACAAAGTATCTTCTTTGGTGGGATCGGCTTGGAGATCTTTTTGATAGTTTTGAGAACCTGTTTGGAGGCAATTTGAAAGCTTATTTTTGGGCTTTTATGAGGAGCTCGAAAATGAATTGGCATGACTATTTTTAGGATCTTTTCCTAGATTTTCTTCAGGAGATCATTCTACAGGATATATAGGAGAAAGCTAGTTCTTTAGAAGGGGGAGGTCAGAGTTAGAGAGTTAGAGATTAGAGTTCAATTTTTTAGAGTCTTCCTCTCACACTGAGAGAGTTGTACTTCAGATTTTGTACTCATTATTCCTTCCAGTTTATAGAGCAGCAGTTTTCCTTCCCATTTGTCTATTCATTTGCAAAGCTGATTTAATATTACATTGTGATAGTTATCTATACTTTGTCTTGTCTTAATTTTTTGGGATGGGTATGCAAGTTTTTGTTTGATTCAGGTTGCATGTTGTGTTCAGACGAACCTTCATGTGAAATATTAATGAATTAAGTATAATCAAGCGGTTGTGAGAGTTATAGTTCTATGAACTAATTGTGAATAAGATTTGGAAGGATTTTAAGTATTGGTGAACCACCTTAGAAGTTAATTTTAGTTATTTGTTTCATTTGCAGTTATCATTCTCACCTTTTTCCCCAACAAGTCACTTAGATTAGAAAATCATTAGGAAAACCAACTCACTCTGGAGGTTCACTGCAATCTTAGGCAACCCACAAGCCTAGGAGTGTTCCTATGTTGCAACAGGATAATTAAGTTTATCTTTGCTAAGGGTACAATCCTGATTGTTAACAATTGCATTATAGTAAAGAGATGTCATGCATGCTATGAAATTAGAGGTTGAAATTATGTATATGTGTGTATGTGTGCTACATTTTATAGATAGATGTATATGAAAAGTTAGAGAACTAGAAATTTTGTATATTGAAAGCACATTTTGCTGCAATTTATGAGAAAACTATGTGGTTTATGCTAGTATATATATGCAAATTGATGGTTGTTGCTTTCCATGGATGGATTCTGATATTATTATGATGTCCACATGATTGGTTATCATGCTAGATTACATGCTTACTATTGCTTTAGCTATGATGTATGTTATATGAACATGTGCTTTGACATGTGATCAGAGTGATGCAGGTATTGGGTATCAACTCCACATGGACTCATAGGCCTCAGTGTACTCTTATTATCCCTGATGGTGAGTACTAGAGATAGTCCCAAGCCCTATTCCCTACCCTATCCACTGTACCCTGCTAGTGCAGTGTTTATGTGTTGTTGTCTTAGCATCCAATTACCTAATGGTAATGTATGGATTGCCCCTTATGGTCATGTGTAGTTTGCCAGTGTGGTTGTTGAGGTTTTTCTCCTGCATTTCTGTTGATTGTTCAATGTGGTTTCCTTGGCATCATTCCTTATTTTGATTAGAGAAAATTGTTTTATGCTAATGTATATTTCATAGGAATGAGTGCCTTGCCTATTCCTTACCCATGTTCTAGGAGTGATTGTATATAATTGTGCATGTGATAACTTGATTTTATAATTGTATCAAGTTTTATAGACTAGTGTGTGCTTTGGTTGCATCTTAGCATTTGTAGGATTCCAGGAGTAAGCCTAGTCCTAAGGGGTAGGATGTAACAGCCCCCCATTATAGCCATTGCGAGGTGCATTTGGAAAAGTTGGTTTGAGTCTAACCCTACCAAAGATATCTACAATGTTAGGTGAGTGAATGGATGGGAGGTTGGAAAATAATGAAAGCAAAAAATATATGTGGAGAGAAGAAGAATGAAAGGAAGGAAAGTCAATTGTTGTTAAGGGGAGCAAAAAAAAGGTAGTTGATCGCTTGTAGGGAAAAGGTAGAGAGAGGACCCCTCATCTAGAGGCTCAGAAAAGAAGAAAATAGGGAAAAGAGCGACGTGGGCTAGGAGACAATAGGGCAGCTCATGAGGAAAACAGAGAGTGACTAGATAACTCAGGCAAACATATCAAATTGCAAGATTAGAGATGCATTGAAGTGGAGGGCGGTCTAGCAGCAGAAGAGGGGTGCAATTAGTTTTGAGGCATGTACCTCACTTCTTTGTTTTTCCAGCACAAAATGAAACCCCATTACTACCTTTCCAAAACTAAATATGTTTGTTGTTATTTCGTTAAGCACAGGGAAGCCAAAACCACATGATTGCATTTTAAAATATACCAAAGTTATTTCGATGCAAGATATTTCCATCACTTGTTTTCTTGAGTTTATTCTTATGCAAAACTATTTCCTCTTTTCGTTAGAAAAAGGGTGGGTTTCCAAAGTAAGATTGTGTCTTTTCTAGTCTATGCTTCCACAAATTGCAAACTTGTCTGCTAACGTAGTTGCAGCTATAACACATGACAATTTTCCCCTGTTGTTATACTTTGTGGATGACCATACCCTATTCCATCACTTCTATTTTGGCATTGGAAGTGGGGGTATACTGGCCAAAGATTTTGTTATTGGGCTTTATACCAACCAATTGCATTTTTTGAAGGTTTCTTAAGACGTTTCAACAAATCTATTATGTTCTCAACTTGTAATTGTTGCATTCCATGACACCGCATCCTCTAAGGCATTCTATCAATAGTTACGTGCCTGGTCTTTGCTTCCACATTTTTACATACAAGTTGACTAGAGCATTTCCAACTAAAATATCTGACAAAAATTTCCCTTTTCTCTATAATCCTGAGAGCTAGATCCACCTCATGTATACTTGAACATGGTTAATAATCTCTCTCTGAGTGTCCTACACCTTATCTCTATCTCTGTCTCTCTATCTGTTAAGTTTAGATCCTGAACCCTCTACAAGTGCCTGGCTGTGAATGTTTAAGTGCAAATTATTTGATAAAATGCCTAAGACAAAATTTGAATATTTGAAGACAATCTTTTTGATACAAACCTGAGTAAGCACAAATTGCAAGACAAAGTGCTTGTGTGATAATGTGAATGATTAGGTGGAAACTGCTTGACAAAATGTTTGAAGGATGTAAATATCGGATTGTGTATGATGATGATAGTACGCATATGCAAGTTTTGCCAATTGGCAATTTATATAATCATAGGATCCTGCACCTTCTTATCAATTTTGAAATTGATGCTGAGTGTTTGATGGGGATGTTGCTTTATTAGAAATAAGAAATGTTAAAATCAGAGTTTGATTGCTAATCTTAATATTCTAGTACATGGTAGTAGGTCAATTGTTATATGCCATTCATGGTCATTAAGTGCTAATGACACTAGAGATCATTAAATATTTAACACTATTGATATCACTTGATGTGAAGGTCATGTTTTTTGTGTAATTGACTATGATAAGAATGCTTCCTTATAGTTGAATATTGCATCATAGTTACATGGTGTAGTTATCGTAAAGAAGATAGTTCTAAAGATTATGATACAAGTCTTACCATGCTTACTAACATTACTTAAAGGAAAATGGTATATGATATGAAGTTTTGTTCCCTAAGTTTAAAGTAAGGATAGTAGAGGAGTTTTAAACATGAGTTCTCCCTATTTGGTAACTATATCAAAGAATATTATATGATAAGGTGGACATTCTAGCATGTTGGTACCTGCAATTACTAGAAGTATTTATATGTTTGCGGTTGGAATTAAGAGAGTATGGTTAATAGTAAGGATAATCTAGTATATACTAAGATATATCTAGAGCCCTTCTTGATATTCTCATACCTAATCAAGCTATGTTGGAAAGCAAAACCTCAATTGTTATGACTTCTAGGAGTTGATATGCTTTAACAAATGCCCATTCTTAGTGCTATAGTTGGGTATTCTTCACACTGTCCCTGGTGTGGTACCATGAGTAGTGTCTGAGGAGTGGTTAGAGACCATCAGGTCTAGTGTGCTTGTGGGATTGTTTATCGTGTTTGCACTATGCTTTGTGTGTTGTATCTGCACCATGTCTTGCATGTGTGTATGGATTTATCTCCCTTCTTAAGTGGTGTTGATGGTCTTGTCACTATCTATGAGCATGGTGGAGTGGTCTCTTATGAGTCCACATGGTTGGGAGGCATTGCCACCGCCATTGAGGACTGGTGTACAGGTTTTAGAGTACCAATTGGAGATGTTCTTCTCTTCGTTACCTTACCAGTTGATGTACTTATTCAGTTATTGTATCATATTCATAGCTATGTCATTATTCTTGTATATTCTTTTATGTAATTGTACCCTCTTAAGAGAGAAAATGTAATCATGTAATTTAATGAGAAGATATGAGATGTTTCTTTTTGGTTTATAGATTCCTGTGTGGCTTTTGAATCCTCTTGTACTATGATGCCTTTTAATTCATGTTTATATTTGGAATGGGTTATAGGAACATTTGGCTTGGCGTTTAAAATGAATGTAATTTTATAATTCTTTCATCTAGAGGGTGAATTAGTCCCCTCCTTTGGGTTGTACATTTGGCCATACTTAGCCATGAATTTTGTTGACATATTGAATCGACAACCATTTTGTGTGTGTTATCACTTCATGTCAAAAAAAATATCTTGTCCTCTTTTGGCCCTTACCATTCGGGGTTGCAGGGCAGGATGTTCCATCTACTATAGGCATTGAGAGGTGCATTTGGAAAAGTTGGTTTGAGTTTAATGTTGCTAGAGATATCTACAATGTTAGGTGGATGAATGGATGGGAGGTTGGAAAATAATGAAGGAAAAAAATATCTATGGGGAGCAGATGAATTAAAGGAAGGAAAGTCAATTGTTGGTAAGGGGAGAAGAAAAAAGGTAGTCGATAGCTTGTAGGGAGAAGGAAGAGAGAGGACACCTCATCTAGAGGATCAGAAAGAAGAAAATAGAGAAAAGAGCGACGTGGGCTGGGAGACAATAGAGTGGCTCCTGAGGAAAAGAGAGGGTGACTAGATAACTTAGGCAAACATATCAAATTGCAATATTAGAGGTGCATTGAAGTGGATGGTGGTCTGGTAGCTGAAGAGGGGTGTGATTAGTTTTGAGGTATTTACCTTAGTTCTTTATTTTTCCAACACAAAATGAAGCCCCATTACTGTCTTTCCAAAACTAAATGTGTTTGTTGATATTTCATTAAGCACAGGGAAATTGAAACCCCATGACTGTATTTTAAAATATGCCAAAGTTATTTCGATGCAAGATATTTCCATCACTTCTTTTCTTGAGTTTATTCTTATGCAAAACTATTTCCTCTTTTCGTTAGAAAAAGGGTTGGTTTCCAAAGTAAGATCATGTGTATTTTGGTCTATGCTTCCAAAAATTGTAAACTTGTCTACTAGCACATTTGCAGCTACAACACCTAACAGTTTTCCCCTACCATTATACTTTGTGGATGACCATACCCTATTCCGTCGCTTCCATTTTGGTATGGGCAGTGGGGGATGCTGGCCAAAGGTTACGTTATCAAGCTTTATACCAACCAATTACATTGCTTGAAGGTTTCTTAAGCCATTTCAACAAATCCATTATGTGCTTAACCTGCAATCGTTGCATTCCATGAGACCACATTCTCTGAGGCATTCTATCAACAATTACATTCTTGGTCTTTGCTTCCCCATTTTGGCATATAAGTCTACCAGAGCATTTCCAACTGAAATATCTGACAAAAATTTCCCTTTTCATTATAACCCTGAAAGCTAGATCTGCCTCAAGTATACTCGGACACAATTAGTAATCTCTCTCTCTTTCTCTGAGTGTCCTACATGTTATCTCTATCTCTGTCTCTCTATCTACTAAGTTTGAACCCTGAACCCTCTACAAATGCCTGGCTCTGAATGTTTAAGTGCAAATTGTTTCATAAAATCCCTGAGAGAAAAATTGAATGTTTGAGGACAATATGTTTGACAAAAAAATGAGTAAGCACAAATTGCAAGACAAAATTCTTGTGTTAGAATGTGAATGATTAAGTAGAAACTGCTTGACAAAATGTCTGAAGGATGTAAATAGGGGATTATTTATGATGATGGCAGTAAGCATATGCAAGTTTTGCCAATTGGCAATTTATAGAGTCATAGGATCCTACACCTTCTTGTCAGTTTTGAAATTGATGCTAAGTGTTTGATGGGGATGTTCCTTTATTAGCAATAATGAATGGTAAAATCAGAGTTTGATTATTGATCTTAATATTCTAGTTCATGTTAGTAGGTCAATTGTTATATGCCAGTCATGGTCATTAAGTACTAATGACACTAGACATCATTAACTATTTAACATTGTTGATATCACTTGATGTGAAGGTCATGTTTCTTGTGTAACTGACTAGGATAAGAATGCTTTCTTATAGTTGAATATTGCATCATAGTTACATGGTGTAGTTATTGTGAAGAAGATAGTTCTAAAGATTATGATACAAGTCTTATCGTGCTTACTAACATTACTTAAAGGACAATGGTATATGATATGAAGTTTTGTTTCCCTAAGTTTGAGCTAAGGATAGTGGAGGAGTTTTAAACATTAGTTCTCCCTATTTAGTAACTATATCAAAGAATATTATATGATAAGATGGACATTCTAGCATGCTGGTACCTATAATTACTAGAAGTATTTATATGTATGTGGTTGGAATTAGGAGGGTATGCTTAATAGTAAGGATAATCTAGTATATACTAAGATTTATCTAGAGCCCTTCTTGATACTCTCGTACCCAATCAAATTGTGTTGGAAAGAAAACCCTCAATTGTTACGACTTCTAGGAGTTGATATGCTTTAATGGATGCCCATTCTCCATGCTGTAGTTGGCTATTTTTCACCTTGTCTCCAGTGTAGTACCATGAGTAGTATCTGAGGAGTAGTTAGAGACCCCTTGGGTCCAGTGTGCTTGTGGGATTATTTATCGTGTTTGCACTATGCTTTCTGTTCCATGTCTGCACCATGTCTTGCATGTGTGTATGCCTTTATCCCCCTTGTTAAGTGGTGTTGATGGCCTTGTGACTATCTCCGAGTACGGTGGGGTGGTCTCTTATGAGTCCACATGGTTACGAGGCATTGCCGCCATCATTGGGGACCAGTGTACAGGTTTTGGAGTACCAGTCAAAGATGTTCTTTGTCTTCGTTACATTACTAGTTGATGTACTTATTCAGTTATTGTATCATATTCATGGCTACGCCATTGTTCTTGTATTTTTTTTATATAATTGAACCCTCTTAAGAGAAAAAATGTAATCATCTAATTCTAGTGTGTGTATCAAATCCTCTTGTACTATGATGCCTTTGGATTCATGTTTATATTTGGAATGGGTTATAATAACATTTGGGTTAGTGTTTAAAATGAATGTAGTTTTATAATGTTTTCATCTGGAGGGTGAATTAGTCACCTCCTTTGGGTTGTGCATTCAGCCATACTTGGCCATGAATGTTGTTGACATATCAAATCGGCAACTGTTTTGTGTGTATGTTATCATTTCATATAAAAAAATTATCTTTTCCTCTTTTTTCCCTTACCCTTCGGGGTTGCAAGACGGGATGTTACACTATAATTGAAAAGTACATAATGCATAGGAAGCACAAGGAATTGTGGTTAATGCAACAAGAAAAGCACATGAGAGGTATGTATAAGGGATAAAACACACTACAAATAGAAAAAAGTGGCCAAGTACAAGGATGAAGCAAAGAAAAATAAGATATTCCTAGCATATAAACAAATGAAAAAATCACCAACCCTAAGGCAACTTGATGAATTATCAAACCAAGGTAGTCTAGCACAATCACCAATCATGAGGTAGTTAGACAAATGTATTGAGCTAGTAGTAGTTAGGTAGATCATTAAACCCAAGGGGAAAGGGAACAACAACTAGACCATGAGGAAAATAAGAAAAGGTAAAGAGAAGCAAAAAAACCATGCAAATAAAATTAGGAGCATGCAAAGTTGTTAGTGACCATACTAAAGAGAGAAAGGAGCTAAAATGAGCTAGGAGGAAAATTTATACTAGGGCTACAGGAAAAGAATCATAGACCACATGCAAGGAGGGTGACTTCTAAGAAGATGACCACAAGGATAATAAAGTAGACCACGTGGAAAGGGATAAATGGGAGGACATCAAACTTACCATGGTGATAGTGGAGTTCATTTGAGGTGGTTACCATCCATGGCATTGTGCTACTAGGATCAATAAATAGAAAGTTAAAATACAAAAATTTAGGTTGAGGTTAGCTTGACAATGTCATCAAGTAGGCTATGAATAAAAACATGAAAGGAGTTAGACCCTAAAGTGGGCGATGAGAAAAAGGTTGAAGTGTGAGTGTGGATGAGAAAAATCATATAAAAGTAAATAATCAAAAGATAACATAAAACAATGTAAGTTATACCTTCTTTACCTCGTGCAACTCTCAACATTGATAGAGCAGAAGTGGATGCACCTGTGAGATCCACCTAGCTATGAACTTGGAAGATTTGTAGTATTTGATATGTGGATTTCTCTTTTATTCAATAGCATAGCCTTGATTGCAAATGGATGAATGGTAAGTGCTCAATGAAAGTGGATATGAATGATCAAAGCTCAATAGGATACTCAAATCTCAATGATCATAGAGGGTTTGTGGGTTGGAGGATGGACATATTAATAGCTTTCACATGATATTGATTAATGATGGAGAATAATTAGATGAGTTGATAGATGAGATAAATTGAGAGGACATGAAGAATGTTCATGTTACATGTGTCCATGTAAAAAATCTTATTTTATGAGTTAATTGATTGCATGGATAATAAAACTGATTTGATTTTTATAAACAAATTTTATTTTTTCTATTTAGTGAATTGATTTGATAATAAAGAGATTTAAAGCATAAGTTAACTCAATATTTTATTTTCTTTTTTACATGTAAATGGATATGAAAGAATGGAATTATGTGCATGAGAAGTGATATATGGAGAGAAGAGATATAATTAGAATTAAATAAATAAATTTATCTAATTCATGTGCATGATGAGAGAAAAATAGGATAAATAAAATATTTGATTTTATTTATTTGTAGGAGTGAAAAATAGAAAAGTCAACTAAATAAATTACATTAATTTATTTAATTGTGGAGGAAATATTAGCTAATTAAATAATTTTAAAATTTATTTAGTTATTGTGGATAAGAGGAATAAAATTGATGAATTAATTAAATAATAGAAATTATTTAGTTAATATGAAATTGAGGATTGAAAATGATGATTCAATTAAATAATTAATTATTTAATTAAAGTCGATTAGAAGAATAAAGTTGATGAAATGTTAGATTTAATTAAATAATTAGAAATTATTTAATTAATGTTGATTAAAACAATTAACGAGAAAATTATGTGAATATAAATATGAAAATGTGTTAGTCATTTTTAGGAGTCAACATTTTTCTCCTCTTTGAGATAATGTTGCGAAGTAACAACATTTTAAAGAAATTTAAAACTTAATGTTTGACTAGATTAGAAGAAGATTGATTTAGAAGAATATGATTGGAAGAAAATGATTGGACTAGAGATGGCGATGCCCCAATCACTCAAAGCAAGGGTGACAAGGAAAGATAATGATAAGTTAATGAATAAGATGAATGATGTCGATGCCACCTTGAGAGGACATGTGGGTTAAAAGGACATAGGTCTGCTCTCGAAATGAAAGGAGAGGAAATTGTTAGTAGGTAAAGAGATTTAGATGAAGATGAAAAATGAAAGGAAGCAAGGTATGTGGAAGACACTTCCTACACTAATCTAATGAGGGAAGTAGAGTACAAATTCTTTCAAATCCTTACAATTATAGTGTCATAAACCCAATAATAGAGATATTGCAGCAAGTAACATACACATAGAATGACACATAAGAAGAGAGAGACAAGATTTAACATGGGGAAAACCCTTTCGGGAGAAAAACCCCACTCCAAAACTTGCACAATGTATCAACAAATCTAAATGTTGTTTACAATACACTTGAAAAGCAAGCTCTCAGGAGTCTTTGATACTCATATCTAGAGGTATTCTGGTAGCATAAGAGTACCTTTCAATCAAATAATGCAACTCCTCCTCAAAAGCACCTGTTTATATAGAAAATACAAGGCAAAATTGCCTCTATCTTGGAATGGGCATCCAACTTGGCCTCATGGCCCAAAACCCATGCCTATGGACACTTGGTCAACATTGTAAGATGCTTCTGACACTTGTCCACACACCCCATCCCAAAGAGGTGGCCTATTTCCAAAATGGTCTATGAGAGATGCTCTTACGACTGTCATAGAATATGTCATAGTTGTCATAACTTACAACTGTAAGAGAATCTATCATACACAGGCTATAAATAGCATATTCTCTTACATGTCATAGTCCACCTTAGGGCTCCCAAAGATGCCTTTTTCAAAGATTCTCTTCAACACATGTCTTCACCTATCATAGAATCTCCTATTTCTGACTCTTACATGTGATAACTTCGTCATAGGAATTTGTCATAACCGTTTCAGTCAATATTCCCTTACACAATTTCTAAGATGTCAACACATGGTAAAATATTCCTACCACAAAGTGGGAAGCCTATCTCCTCATGTGAGGACAAAATTACAAGTTGTCATCTTCCATGTAGGATGACACATCACCGTGCCACATCCCAGAAGATGACAATATTAATTTACAATTTAATTTACAACATAAGCAATAAATAAATAAATACAATGAAAATAATACAAGGAATTACCAAGGTTGTCACCTTAATTCCCAACATTCTCCCACTTGTCGAACACCTTGTAAGAGCCAATAGAATTAACAGGATTTATCTGCTATAGGCTGAGAGGCCCATAGACTCTGAACACCATCTGAAGTTCTATGTGCCCACTGGCTTTGTCAATGTATCTGAAACATTCTTCAAAGTATCTACCTTCTCCAAATTTACTTTCCCATCCTCTATCATGTCTTGAATGAAGTGAAACTATACATTAATAAGCTTTGTTCTGGCATGGAAAGTTAGATTCTTCACAAGGTAAATCACACTATGACTGTCACAACGAATCGTAATATGTCCTACCTCAACACCAATATCTGAACATAATCTCTTAATCCAAATGGTTTCTTTACAAGCACGAGTTGCTTCCATGTACTCAACTTCTATAGTGGACAAAGTAACCACAGGTTGCCACTTACTCACTCAACTAATTGCACCACCAAACATAGTGAACACATAGGCACTAGTGGACCTCCTACTGTCAATGTCACCCACCCAATCAGAATCCACAAACCCATGAATACAAAATAAATGCAGAGGTCCTATAACATTACCATGATAGCATATGGAATACTCAGAAGTACCCCTCAAATATTTGAACACTTGCTTAATTGCATCCCAATGTACCATTCCAGGATTAGCCATAAATCATCTAAGGACTCCTGATGCTTGGGCAATGCCTGGTCTTGTGCAGACCATAGCATACATCAAACTGCCAACAACACTAGCATAAGGTAATCTACTCATGTCCTCCACCTCAGTAGGAGATTTTAGACAATCATTAATAGACATCTTTGTCCCCAATGAAATAGGAACACACAATGGTCTACGATCTACCATGCTGAACCTATCCAACACGATCTTCACATACTTACTCTGGCTTAACCAAAGTTTTCTATTTGCTCTGTCTCTTTTTTATTTCCATTCCCAGAATGTACCTGGCTGCTCCTAAATCTTTCATTTCAAACTGTGTTGACAACTGAGACTTAAAATCAGAGATCATAATCTTACCGTTCCCAATTAGCAACATATCATCAACATATAATGCCACAATAAGAATTTCAATCTCAAAAACCTAATTGACAACACAAAGGCATCAAACTTCAAGTACCACTTCCTAGGAGACTGCGTCAAACCATACAAAGAATTTTTCAACTTGTAAACCAAATTTTCTTTACCTTTCACAATGTAATGCTCTGGCTGTGACATGTAGAATTCTTCCTCCGAATCACCATGAAGGAAAGTTGTTTTCACATCCATCTGCTCCACCTCTAAGTTAGAAGTTGTTGCAAGAGATAACAAAAATTGAATGGATGTTAGCTTTGCAATGGGAGATAAAAATTCACCATAATCAATTCCCTCCACTTGTGAGTACCCCTTCGTAACCAATTTGGCCTTGTAGTTTTTAACACTACCATCTGCACCAAATTTCTTCTTGAACACCCATTTGCATCCAACAGGTTTCCATCCTTCAGGCAAAGGTACCAAGTCCTAGATGTTTTATTCTTTTCCAAAGAAGCCATCTCATCTTCCATGGCCTCCTTCTAGGAACCTACATCTTTCATACCCATAGCCTCTTTCATAGTTCTAGGCTCATCAGTGTTAGTAAGTAAAGAAAAAGCACAACTAGAATCAAATAATGAATAACCAAACCTATTAGGTTGCTTTCTTGTTCATGTAGACCTCCTCAATGGATTATGTTGAGCCTCTACTTCTTCTTCTGAGCTTTCAGAGCTGCTAGAGCTCTCCTCATCATTAGGTCTCACAGGGTCTTTTTGTTCAGTCTTCTCAGGGGTAGAGGGAAACTAAATTGCATCCTCTTTATTTTCTATCTGTTCTGGCTATAGAACAATAGAAGATGGTGTTAGCTCTCTGAAGATAACACTTCTTCTATACAACACCTTTTTAACCATAGGATCCCAAAGCTTGTATCATTTCACACCGACACCATAGCTAATGAAAATACACTTAATAGCATTATTCTCCAATTTAGACCTTTTCTCCCTTGGTGCATGTGCATACACCAAAAACATGAAGATGTCTAACTGAATGCTTCTTACTAAACCACACCTCCATAGGTGTCTTTCCAACAAGAGCCGATGTAGGAGATATGTTTACCAGACAGCAAGTAGTGGCTACATCTTCAGCCTAAAACTTTTGTTTGAGGCTTGCTTCACTAAGCATACTCCTAGCCTTCTCCATTAGTGTCTTGTTCATCCTCTCTACAACTCTATTTTGTTGTGGGGTATAAGGAGTTGTCTTATGTATTTCAATCCCTTGCTCTTTACAAAACTTCTTGAACTCTATCGAACAAAACTCACCCCCATTATCAGTTCTCAAACACTTAATCTTTTTACTAGTCTAATTCTCAACAAAAGCTTTAAACTCTTTAAACCAAGTAAAGACTTCAAATTTTCTTCTAAGAAAACAAACCCATGTCCTTCTATTGTAGTCATCTATGAAAGATACAAAATATATAGATTTGAAAATTGAAGGAACATTAACAGGACCAAACACATCAGAATGAATAAGATCCAATAACCCAAAAGACTTGTGAGAACTAGAGTAAAACTAAACATGGTTTTGCTTTCCATAAATGAAATGTTCACAAAAGTCAAACTCAAGATTACAATCATTTAATCCCTCAATCAAGTTTTTATTTTTTAGGGTACGCAGACCCTCCTCACCAATGTGGTCATATCTCAAATGCCATAACATAGTCTTTTCAGCAGGAAGCTTAACTTCCAAAGCATGTGCACTACCATCAGAACTAGTTACAACAGATTTCTTCACTGCTCATTCAGATGTTGGGGATGGAGTGACTGCATCTCTTTTCTTCAAGTCAGAAGAACTATTGCACTGTGAAGTGCATGCCTCTAGCTGAAACAAAGTACCTCTCTAAGTACCCTTAGCAAGCACCATAGATCCTCTAGTCATCTTGCATCCATCCTTCAAAAAGAAAACTTGCACCCCTGCATCATTCAACATACTTATAGAAAGCAAGTTCTATGCTAGGCCTGAGATGTGCATAACCCTAGTGATCCCCTTCACTCATCTATCAAGGAATCAGATTGAGACTCTTCCACGACCAAAAATCTTTAGATGAGAGTCATCACCTAGGTACACTCTACCACCATCAAACTCTTCATATTTTATAAACCAATATCGATGTGAGGTCATGTGGAATGATGCACCAGAATCAATCAACCACACATCATTAGATGCATGGGTGGCCAGGGCTGTGATGAAGGCATCACCATCATCTTATGACTTATCAAAATCTGAATCAAGAGCATTCTTCTTCTTATTTTTCTTCTCCTCTTTGCATTCCTTATGAAAATTCATGATTTTTCCATAGTTCCAACAGAGATCCTTAGACTTTTGAGGAGATTGATCTCCCATAGGATTTAGATCTGCCCTTCTCAGCTTTCTTGTCCTTCTTTTTCCTTTTCTCCTTGGGTCTTCCATGAACCACAAGAGCCTCTTTGGCTACCTTAGAAGACTTTCTCTGCATCTCTTTAGATAACAACAAAGATACCACTTCATCCATTGTGAAAGTGGATGTGGTGCTTCTAATAGCCATCATAAGATGATCCCATGAGTCTGGAAAAGAACAAAGCAAGGTCATACAATGATCCCCCTCCATCTTAACACCAACTAATGTCAATTGAGAAATTAACATGTTAACAGTATTTAGGTGATCTGTAACATATCCTCCATCCTCCATCTTCAGAGAATACAACTTCTTTCTCAGAAAAAGTTTGTTCCCTAGGGATTTAGCCTGATAAACATCACCTAACTTCTTCCAAAGGTCTTTTGTACTCTTCTCCTCATGGACATTTAATAGGATAGATTCAGCTAAATTGAGTCTAATGAGACCCTTAACCTTCTGATCTTTGAGATCCCAATCATCTTGTGCCATAGTAGCTTGTTTTACACCAGATATAGTTTCCAATAGGTCACGATCAAGAAGTAGGTCTTCCATCTTGAGTTTCCACAACTCAAAATTAGTGCCATTAAATTTCTCTACCTCGATTCTTCTGGATGTACCTACCATCTCTTTTCCTGTAACAAGATTACAGAATACTCTGCATAAGACTCCCACTCAAACTAAGATCAACCCAAAGAACCCTACCCAACAACTAGGACCAAAGGTGATCACACTCTAATACCAACTGAAAAAAAGCAAGGTACACAAAACACACTTCCTACGCTAATCTAATAAGGGAAGTAGAGTGCAAATTCTTTCAAATCCTTACAATTATAGTGTTATCAACCTAATAATAGAGATATTGCATCAAACAACATACACATATAATGACACAAAAGAAGAGAGAGACAAGATTTAACATGGGGAAAACCCTTTTGGGAGGAAAACCCCACACTCTAAAACTTGCACAATGTATTAACAAATCTAAATATTGTTTACAATACACTTGCAATGCAATCTCTAAGGAGTCCTTGACACTCGTATCTAGAGATTTTCTGGTAGCATAACAGTACCTATCAATCACATAATGCAACTCCTCAAAAGCATTTGTTTATATAGAAAATACAAGGCAAAATTGCCTCTATCTTGGAATGGGCATCCAATTTGGATTCATGGCCCAAAACCCATGCCTATGGAAACTTGGTCAACATTGTAAGATGCTTCTGACTTGTCCACACAGCCCATCCCAAAGAGGTCACCTATTTCCAAAATGGGTTATGACAGATGCTCTTACGAGTCTTACGACTGTCATAGAATCTGTCATACCTGTCATAACTTACAGCTATAAGAGAATCTATCATACACAGGATATAAATAGCATATTCTCTTACAACATGTCATAGTCCACCTTCAGGTGCCCAAAGATGCCTTTTTCAAAGATGCTCTTTGACACATATCTTCACCCGTCATAGAATCTTCTATTTCTAACTCTTGTACATGTCATAACTTCATCATAGGAATCTGTCATGACCATTTCAGTCAATATTCCCTTACACAACATCAAAGATGTTGACACATGGAAAAATATTCCTACCACACAGTGGGACACCTATCTCCTCATGTGAGGACAAAATTACAAGTTGTTATCTTCCATGTAGGATGACACATCACCGTGCCACATCCCACAAGATGACAATATGA
This sequence comes from Cunninghamia lanceolata, assembly GCA_027924645.1. Taxonomy (NCBI): domain Eukaryota; kingdom Viridiplantae; phylum Streptophyta; class Pinopsida; order Cupressales; family Cupressaceae; genus Cunninghamia; species Cunninghamia lanceolata. The sequence goes on from BSBN01000194.1 coordinate 5,074,060, forward strand.
ATTTACAATTTAATTTACAACATGGGCAATAAATAAATGAATACAATGAAAATAATACAAGGAATTACCAAGGTTGAGACACCTTAATTGCCAACAAAAAAGTTAGATGAAAGATGGCAAAATGATGGAAGAAGAATGGATGCATTGATGTAGTATGATAGGGGAAGCTACGTAGGATGTAGAATAATAGAATAACTGATCAAACTGTAAAAGCTATAGATATTTATTAGGGTGTATGGGTGAGATGGAAAGGATGATTTTCTTAGGCTATACTAAGAAAGAAATATAGAGCAATCCTTATTTTGATTTAGCAAATGGATATTGTGCACCAAGGTATGTAATCTATCAAGGTGATGATGTATCTAATGCATAGGATAGACACATAGAAAGATAATCGTCACAAGCAACCCTATATTGAATAGCATATGCATATGCCATACACATGGAGATTCTTAGGTACTCCACACTCTATTTTTTATTTGTTCATGCTTCTTGTGGAATCCTATCTCTTATAGCTTTTGTGGGACTTCTATTTAGTAGATATACTATTTTTGCTATAGCCTCACCCCAAAATTCTTTTGATAGTCCCTTGGCCTTCAATATTCTTGCATCCATCTCTGGGGTGGTTCTATTTTTTCTCTCAACAGCTCCATTTTGTTGTGGAGTGTTTCTAGTTGTGAATTGTTCCTTAATGCCTTCATTCTTATGAAAAATTAGAAATTCATTGGATATGTACTCTCCACCTCTATCCATTCTGAGGACTTTGATGAACCGACTATGTTGTTTCTTAGCTATGGCCTTGAACAACTTGAATTTCTCAAAGGATTCATATTTATTTTTAAAAAAATAAACCTTATCTTCCTATTGTAGTCATCTATGAAGATCATGAAGTATATATTCTAGGATATGGTGGGAGTTTTCATGGGGCCACATAAATCTGAGTGCACCAACTCTAATGGTGCTTTTACCCACCTAGATTGCCTTGATTGAAATGGATTCCTATTCTATTTTCCTAGGATGCAAGCCTCACATTTTCTATGAGGATCTACTATTGCTAGTAGCCCCCTAACCATATCCTTCTTTAACAAAATTTTTAAACTAAATTAGCTTAAACACCCATACCTTAAATGACAATTTTTTTATGGGTCTTTGATGAATTTCTTGAAGGTGGACTACTATCCCATTTCTATAGTCTTCATGTGCTTGGAAGGTGTTGCTACAGACTAAGCCAAATAATCAATTTACATTCTTAGTGGAAACATTATGTTTCTTATCATTTGGATTGTTGCAATTTTGTTCTTTTTACCATCCTTTTCAAAGATTATGCATTCTCCATTTTCCATTAGGACTCTATACCCTTTTCAGACTAGTTGTCCAATGGTTAAAGGGTTGTGTTTTATGCCAAGGGCATAATAGACATCCCATATTTATCTTTTATCACCATTCTTAGTTTGAATCATGATTATGTCTCTTCCCATGACTAGAACCTTTTCAATGTTCCCCATTTTTGTTTTAGGCTTAATATTCTTGTCAATGGAGGTAAATAGGTTTGGGTTACCATTAATATGGTTGCTACAAGAACTATCCAAATACCAAACCTCAAAGCTTCTCTACTCAACAATATTACACAAAATGAACATGATTGATGGGTGTTCATTTTTAGCCATGTTTTTATTGGCTACATATTTATTTTATTTCCCTTGGTCACACTACCTTTTTCTACATTGACTTGTAAAATGACCATACTTATGACAACAATATCACTGTACATTACTCTTGGCATACCTTAATTTGAGTTGCTACCCTTTTTCTTATCTTAGAAGTTTGGTTGTGAGTTGCTTGCTTCCTCTTGGATAGTTGAGCTTGCTCTTCTAGAGTAGCCTCTTCCTCTACCTCTATAACTTTTACCTCTATTGTTTCTTCCTATTCCATTACCTCTTACACTACTTTGAGATTTGAAGGCTTGCTCTAGGGAAGGAGTAGATCTATTCAACCAATACTCATGGGTTTATAACTTAAACCCATCAATTCATCCACTATGATCTTTAAGAGGTCTTTGGCTTGTTCAATTGAAATTTAACAATTCGGTCAAATCTTGAGGGAAGACTCCTAAGGATTTTCTCAATAATAGTCTTCCAAATTTCGTAGTTTCTCTACTAATCATTAACTGACTTATTAAGCTTGAAACTCTTACATGGAAGTCTATAGTCCACTCTCCATCTTTCATTTGAAGAGTTTCAAAACCTCTCCTGATTAGTTGAAGTTTGACTAGCCTTGCCTTATTAGTCCCTTTGTAGGAGTTTTGAAGAAACTACCAAGCTTCCTTTGAATAGTTTGTTGCTTCTACATAGCAAGATATGGCTTCTGCCATTGTGCCTCTATCAAACTTAGGGCTCTTGCATTTTTCCTTCTAGTTTCCTTTAGCTAGTGCTTATGGACATTTGTCAATGCTACATAGGATATTTAGTTAGTCACATCCATGAATCCATTAACCACAAGCTTCCACAAATTATTTGGTACCATTAAATTTTCTTAATCTTCTTTGCCTAAACATCAATGTTTTCTCCATCAAAATTTGGTGGCTGCTACTAGCTCTTCCTATCACCTACAACAATTTTATGAATTAAGAAAAAGACTCGTAATACGCAAAAAAAATAGTGCTTTGGCTCTTATATGACTTGTTGGGGAGAAGAGTAGGGGAGAGAGAGAGAGGCACACAATGAAACAAGAAGACAAAAATTTCTATTTATATTCAAAAAATGTTTACAATCATACTACAGAGTTATTTCTCTATATTCCTCTTTTACAATGATTGCGCACATTTTTGAAGATGGCTAGAGACTACTATGTGATTTTGTAGCTGCTATTGTGTGTTTATGTAGTTTCTATTGTGATATTTTGTAGCTACTATTGTATGCTTCCATAGTTGTTGTTATTCCATAGTTGGTTCTTGAGATATTTTGTATCTATTGTGTGCTTTTTTGGATCTCTACAATATTCTTCTCTCCATAGTTATTCTCCTCGCTTCTCCTCTATTGTTTCTACTACATCAAATGTTCTTCATGTGCACACCACTCTTCGATGGTTGTCAATTTTCCTTTTGTCTCTTCTAACTTCTTAAATTTCTCACTCACACTCACAATTTAAAAGTATCTACCAAGAATAAACAAACTTTGAGCAACTAGCTACCATTAACTCATTTGGTCAAGGTGGCAGGAAAAATGGATCCCAAAAGATTATATCTCACAAGAATTAAGTGGTGTCTAACTCTAGATCAATGAGTCTACCAAAAATGAGCCGCTCCACAACTAAGTCTTTTTAGCTATAGTAACAATGCTAAGATATACCCGATGTAGGCACTAAAATCTTCCTTCAATTCCAATAACGATACAACTTTGTAGCAAGATAAGGCATATTCCTTCCTACTATGACATTTTCAATCATAGCACCTACTTAATTATCATCCACTTCAATGGTCAAACATTCAATAGTAATTTTACACCTCATTCACAACAAAACGTGGTAAATATTTGTCCTATTTTTACTGGCCAAAATTGACCTTTGACTGTTGAAGTGGATGATACTAAGAACAACTAGTTTATTGGAACATAATGTACATTCCTTGAGACAAAGTAGTGCTTATAGAGGAAGTGTGGGAGCATGGCTGATCTCTTTATTTTCCTTGAAAAGAACATACACTATTCACTTTAATTTACCTAGCAATGATGCTAGTATTTCAGCTCTGCCAGGCCCTAGGCTTTGTATAGGCTGAGATCTCATGGCCCAAGTCAATTAGATCCTTCAGCAGAGCCAGGGATGGAAGGTTGCTCAAGGACAAACAGGTTTCCATTACGTCCTTTAGCATATACATTGATTAGAGAGGAGTGAGTGAGTACATTGGAAGAGACAAAGTGCATCTTCATTTCTAGAATTAGATCCTTGGCTTTGGCATATCTCCCTTTGAATTTCCCATCCATTTGTAGTCTCTCCCTATTCATTTTCACCTTGTCTTCTTCCAAGGTGTGGTAGGTGACCCCTCTCTATCATCGCATCTCTCCAACTTGCAGATTAGCAACTCCCTTTAAATTCATATAATGTCATGCCTCCTTGGCAACATGTCCCTTCTATCTTATCAAATTTGTAATGGCCATGACGACAAGCCTCTACCATATTAAATGGAATTGCATGCCTATCCTCCTAATCTATGCAACATATGGCCTCCTTTAATACTTTTGCCTCCCCTCTACTTTGATTAATTTTGTTTTAGTTGTGTAGTCTCTAACATGTTAGTCACCGTCCATGGGGGCTATGACACCAAGATAGTTTAATAATTTAGGAGACCAAATTTCAAGTTGACATTAGCCTAGGAGGGTCTTCAAGGAGATTCCAAAGAACAAGGTCAAAGGAGTTATACCATTAAGAGGGTGATAAGAAAAAGATTGAAATGTGAGGGAAATGGCCTCCCATATGTGGACCATAAGAGTAAGAGCCAAGGGGGTCATATAAAAGTGTGTAAAAGGGGCATGGTCCCCTACAAAATGTAACCATGTAATATTTCTATGTATAAATAAAAAAGTGTTTTTTTAACTACTCATGTTATAAATATTACTATGTTTGAGTTTGAGTGTGGGTGTGAATCCATACCCCTACAAGAGCATCCTTCCCCTAAATGTAGGCCCCAATCACAACATCTACACCATTTGTCATATTAGATTTAGGTTAGGGCTCTAGGAAGGCAAATAGAGAGTGGATTACATTGGATTATAGAGGTGGAACTTGTAATAGTGAATCTTATGAAAATAGTTCTTACGTTGGATTAGAAAAGGAGGCTACAATAGTAGGTATGTAGGAGAAACTATAAGTTGTGGAAATTATTGGTTGCCAATTATATCTTCACCAATTCTCTCCTTACGCCTTTTCCCACCAACAATGGGGCTTATGCTATTTACTATTTCCAGCACTTGTTGCTTTCCTATCCCAGCATCGAGGATGAAGTCGTTGCTTTCAATGTTGTAAGAAAAATACCAACAAAAGCGATGAAGTCATTGCTTTCGATGTTGTGAGGGAACCACCAACAAGCTTTTGTGCCCACCTACCTTTGCTAATGGTTCTGCCTTCCTTATCACCATAAATTGGCAATATGTGGTTTAATGATTTTTGCCACCTCCACCTGAAAATGTAATGTCCAAAATCATTCCATATTTTATTAATTTAAAAGAGATATTATTTTAAACTGAATAAATAAATAAACCAAAAAAAAAAACCAAACCTACAAACTAAATTTTAAATGTATTGTTAAGGTTATAGAAATTTTTAGGGAAAAAAGCAGTCGACCTCACACATCCGTATTTAGCAACGAAATGTGCATAGAGAAGGAAATTTGAAATCTTAAATATTTAAAAGATATTCTTGATAGAATGAGTACATGTTATTCAATTATTCAAATGGTGGAATGATGATATATTCTTTCTCATTTGAATATTTATTTATACAAATAAAGTTCAATGATCTTTGTTGGTATTTTAAGTATATTGGTAAAACTAATTTAAAAAACGTATCTAACTACTTACAACGAATTAATCTAAATTTGATATTCAGTTTTTATCAACTCTCTAACCGAACAAACAAATTCAAAAACTTAAGATATTTAAAAGATACTCTCAACAGAAAAGGAAATTTCAAAACTTAATGGTGGAGATGGACAGATGGCTGAAATGCATAATTTAGAGTTGTTCCAATGCTTATATTGAAAGTCTAATATCCTATATAAACCAAGCTTATGTATAGAACAAAAACACGGACAAAGGTTTGGTTATAGAAGCTAGAAATGCTAGACCACAAGAAAGCTATAGCACTTGTTGTTATTGCATTTATGTCAATATGTTCTGCTCGTCCATTAGAACCCTCCATTCTCTCTCCAGTTGCTAAGAGACTACACAATGGAGGAGGGAGATTACATAGACCAGTGCAACGAGATGATGTTGTGGAGGTTAAGGGTCCCTATAAGGTAATATTAATTATAGTTTGCACCATATCAAAAGATTAACAAATGCCCTTGTATTTAAGAGTGTTTTTCTAGTATTGGATGCAATTGTTGTATAAAAATAGAAAAGATAGCATTCATTACAGTGATAACAAATTTATTACAAAATTTGATAATATTGGATCCAAATGTAATGTTCTGGGATTAATTGAGTAGTTTGATTAGGTTCAGTTGTTCTAGACCCATTAGCATTGGCTTCGATCTTTTTCCTGACGGTAGGGTTGGGATCGCTCCTTTGTATTGGCTTTGATCTTTTATTTGATGATAGGCCTAGTCTGAAGGAATCTAATTGAACCAGTGATGTTGCAGAGAGTTGCGTGGATAGAAGTGGAGTTGGATGATGTTACGAAGACTTCCACCAACCTAAAATTCTGTAACAGACCTTCGCCTATTCACAACCATTGTAGTGTACCAGGTCAACATAAGAAAAGTGGAAATTTGAAGAGAAATACGTAGTCTGAAGTGAAGTTGGATGACGTGGAGAATTCCTCCAAGCCGCTATTCCCTATGTTGCCAAAGGGACCTATTCCTTGCTCTGGGCCTTCCCCTATTAACAACCATGGAAGTGTTCTGACTCAACATAAGCAAAGTGGGAGTTTGCAGAGAAGTACAGAGTTAGAAGGAAAGTTCAATGAGGCTGCGAAGAGTTTCTCCAAGCCACTATTCAGTAGGTTACCAACTGTTGCTCCCTCTAGGCCTTTCGATAAACATAGCAACTAAAGTGGAAATTTGTAGAGAAAAATAGAAATCAGAACAGAGAAAACAAACAGAGATTGGAGAATACTGAAAGACTACGTATTATGATTTGTATTACAATACATCAACTCTATCTCTTGAGATTAAATCTTTTGTCTTACAAAATGATGCTAAATTTCAATGTGTTTTGATCTTGCATGATAAATTGGATTGTTTGCCAACTTGATTGAACTTTGATTGTCACATTTGTTAAGATTTGGTCCTTCTTGCTTTTGTCCCATTCTTCAAGAATATGCCTTAGCCAAATAGCTTCACAAGTGGTACTACACAATGCTTTGTACTTGGCTTTAGTAGAGGACAAGGAAATAGTTGCTTGCTTCTCTCTGCTCCAAGAAACAATGCCTGAACCTATACTGAATGCATAAGCAGTTGTAGATCTCCAATCTGGACCACCTGCCCAATCAGAATCTAAATAACCTATCAACTCAACATTCAAATGGTTAGTATATTCAATACCAAAGCCAATGGTTCCCTGTAGGTATCAAATTACTCTCTTTTCTACTTTTGAATGAGTCTCAGGAGGTTTAGCCATGAATTGGCTAGGTATACTGATTGAATATGCAATATATGGTCTTGTTGTGGTTAAGTAGTTCAAACTTCCCATCATTTGTCTATATAAAGTGCCATTCACTTCTGTTGTACCATCATCAATAGAAAACTTAAAATTCTAATGTAATGGAGTTGATAATGCTTTATAGTCTTGCATTTTAAACCTTTGTATCAATTTCCTTGCATACTTACTTTGAGTAATTAAAGTCTTTCCATCTTCTCTCCATACTTCAATTCCTAAATAATAATGCAGCTGTCCAAGATCCTTCATTTCAAATTCTTGTGATAGATCTCTTTGATTTCATCAATCAAGCCTATAGCACTTCCTGTTATGATTAAGTCATTAACATATAATGAAATCAAAACAACAATTCCCATATTCATCTTTCTTTATGTACAAATTTGGATCATTCTTACTTTTGATAAACCCTTATTGGAAGAATAAGTTATCAATTTTCACATACCATGAGCTTGGTGTTTGTTTAAGAACATACAATACTTTCCTTAACCTGCATACAAGATGTTCTTGTCCCTTCTTTACAAACCTTTTGGTTGAACAAGATAGATTTCTTCTTTTAAATCACCATTTAAAAATTTTGACTTCACATTCATTTGATGTAGAGCCCAATTTACTAAGAAGCAAGTGCAATCATAAGTCTAATGGTGTTCATTTTAGCTACAGGTGCAAATGTATTTTCATAATCTATTCCTTCTTTTTGTGAATAACCTTTTGCAACCAATCTAGCTTTGAATTTATCAATACTACCATCAACATTAAACTTTGTTTTGAACAACCATTTAGAGATTATAGGAATTATATTTGTGATAATTTAGTTAGTTCCCAAGTGTCATTTTTCATGATTGAAACATATTCTTCTTGCATAGCATTCATCAATTCTTCATGATTTTTAGCTTCTTCAAAATTTTGAGGCTCATTTACACTTATTACTTGAGCCATTAAAGCATAGTCAATATACTTATTTGGTGCCTTGATTTGCCTTATTGATCTTCTTAATGCTTCACTACTACATGGAGTAGCTTCACTTTCTCTTGGTTTAACCCACTTTGATCATGAGTTTGTTGATCAACAATATTTGTACTCTCAATGTCTTCTTCAAGAAGTTTCCATGAGATAGTACTTTCTTTGTTGTCTTCCTCTTGAATATTATTTGCATATTCATGAAAGATAACATCTCTACTAGAAAACTTTTTATTAGTAGTAGGATTATACATTTTGTAGGCCTTATGATCAACACAATAAACAATGAAAATACACTTGATTGATTTTTTATCCAGATTCCTCCAATTTTCTTTTGAAATATGATAGAATTCCTTACATCCAAAAATTCTCAAATGAATTGCAATAGATTTAATAGCAGTGAGGGCCTCATAAGGGGTTATCTTTTCTAAGTACTTGGTGGGTCTTTTATTTAACAAATATACAACTATACTAAGTACTGCATCCCACAAATTATTAGTGAGATTCTTTCTTTTGAGCATACTCCTAGCACACTCAACAATTGATCTATTTTTCCTTTCAGCCACACCATTTTGTTCTGGTTTATGAGGAACTGTGTATTATTTGATAATTCCATTTTCTTTACAATACTTAATTTTTTTTTTTGAAATGTATTCGCCCCATGATCTGATCTTATAATCTTAATATTATGAGTTGTTTATTTTTCCACCATACTTCAAAACTCTTTGAAGTGTTCAAAAACTTCACTATTATTTTGAAAGAAATAAACCCATGAGTATCTAGTGCTATCATCAACAAATATGAGAAAATAATAAGCATCCCCAAGTGACTTAATTTGAATGGGACCACACACATCTGTATGTACTAATTCAGGAATATTTCTATGCCTTTTATTTAACCTTTGTGAAAATTGATTCCTATGTTGTTTAGCTAATGCACAACCATCACAATTAACATGTTCATTCTTAAAAATTGGAAGACATTGCACCATTTCTTTTCTTTGTAGAGAGATAAGATCTCTAAAATTTAGGTGACCATACCTCACATGCCATAGTTCTTCTGTTGACACATATGTAGATTTTATTGCTCAATGACATTCTACAACTACATCAAGTTTATACAATCCTCCTATTCGGGTTCCTTTAGCTATCACATTATAGTGATCTTGCATATCCTTTATTTGGCAACTTGTCTTCAAGAATTCAACTTTTAAACCTTGATCAATAATGGTCAAGACTGAAATTAAATTCTTGTTATTTCCTAGCACATACTTTACATTTGAATGTTTCACTATTTCCATTAGGCAAAAGTACACTTATATCACCATAACCTTTAATGTCATGAGATGTATCATCTCCTAAATAGAACTTTCTACCATCATTTTGCTCATTAAAATCTTTAGTCCAATCTCAATGATAGGATATATGAATTCATGCCCCTAAATCTATAAACCAAGCATTAATATCATATGTATGAATAGAAAGAGGAGCATTCGAAATAAATAACTTAAGATTATGGAGGTCATCTTTTATCTCATCATCATCATTCACAAATTTGCCTACATATTTATTATAATTGGACTCATTATACTTATTTTTCCTACTTTCATATGCATAGTGTCCATATTTTCCACAATAATTATAATTTCCATTTTTCTTTACGTTGGATTTTGAATTAAATGATGCTCCATCTTGATGCTTTTTATCATTTTGATACATTTTGTTATCAAATTTACCTCCTTTATTTGTTGTCCATGACTTTCATTTGGATGTCTTCTTATCCTTGGCCATCAAAGCTGAATCTACAATCTGGAGTCTACTATCCATATGCTTCTTCCTTTCTTCTTCTTGTAGAAGGATACTTGCTAAATTGTCAAAAGAAGTTGCATTTTCCCTTGCAACCAAACTAGTGATAAACACTTGATAGTCACTTAACATACCATTCAAAGTAACATTGACTAAATCACTACTTGAAACTGTTTCACCAATATCAGCTAATTTATCACTTAATTCCTTAACTCTTAACAAGGTATCAATAATACTTTCAAATGGGATTGAAGTCTCATGTAGTTCTCCTCTCTTTAGTCTCTCAAGGCTCATATGCATAGGTCCCTACCCCCAAGGTTTCACTATTACCTAATTTCCTACCAATGTTTAATAATATTCCCATAATCAAATCAATAAGGAGAAACATGCATGACAACATAATCGATATCAAATAAATCCAATCATAATAGAGTACATGCCATTCAAATATAGTACCTTAATGATACAACAAATATGCAATGTCTCAATATGGGTCTTTGTGATGTCCTACTACAATATGATTTAATGATATCAAGTATCATAATTATATTATATTATGACATCCTTCTAATATTGCTTACCTTATTATGCAATGAAATAATCTTATAATAGTCTAGTTCATTGACTAGACAATATTCATATTGAGCATTATATTAAAGCTTCAATCAAGAACCCCTTGATGTTGCAACTTCCATAATGTACTAGTATACATTAGTGAAAAGGGTGATTAGGCACATATATTCTAAAATCAATAAGAGATACCCTAGAATTTAGTTTACTCAGTTCATCCTTCAAATAATGATGCTTATAAATATGTAGGGAATCCCTAATAAGTTCACAATTTAGAATTGCCATATGTCCTTGATAAGGCCTTGCAACTATATGAGTAAACCATAACAAATGAAATGAAAGTATAAATATCTCATGTCAGACTAATGAATTCAACCTCAACCAAAGGCAATGGTTCCAAGTATTCATAAAATTAATAGGTAATAATTAATAGGTTATGTACATAATAGCCAACAAATTTGATGAACTCTATTAGAGTGTTGTAGACACTGAGAGGGGGGGTGAATCAGTGTCAAATGCAATATTTCATTTTACTAAAGATTAAAACAATATATTCTTTCAATATTTCAATGATTAAAACATTCATGTACTAAATGTAATTATAAAACTAAAATGAGAAACATTCAAGCAAATTAAGCATATACCAACAATAAGACAATAGCACAATTTTTGTCCTGAGTGGAAACCCTCTAGGGCAGAAAACCACTCAAAAAAATTGCCTCACTGTCTTATTAAAAGAATCTCACTGATTATAGGCCTCACTATCTTATTAAGATCATTACCCAACTAGCTTTTAAACATTGTCTCACTAATAATAGTGCCTCACTGGCTTATCAAGATCATTACAATGAAATTTGTAAATCAAGTACAGATGGATACTCTATTTTGCTTTTTCTCAATATCTCACATATATTGTCAACAATAATGTTCTCTTACACATTTGCTATTCAACACATCAAATATATATCATGGTACAAAGCCTTTTCTTCTCTCAACCGACGGTTTGAAGTAATAACTGAATACAAGCAACTGTCTTAAACAGTTTCCAACTACCCAACTAAATATGTCAAGGTCATGGTCGAGTAGACCAATAATAATAGTATAAATTTCTTTAAATGCCATGATCAAACTATATGTTAAGTCAAGAAATGTTTTTTAAACAAAACGAAGCCAACAACCCTAGAATGTTCTTCAAAAAACCCATAGTTTTAACAAATCCAACTGTGTTAAAGGAAGGCAAATAATAACTGAATAACCTTCTTCATTTTTTTTTTCAAAACTAACTTTAACCATCATAAAACACAGTCTAAACAGAGGATAACATTATGAGTGTTGTTTACAATTGCCATTGCCTAGTTTCAAACCCTAGGTAAAAAAAAAGTAACTACTGGTCCTTCAAACTGACATAAACCCTTTGCATGAGTAAATCCTTAAACATGTTCGCATTAGTCTGCCATTCTAGAAAAAGATAAACTAATGCATAATGGAATGAAGTCACCTATAGACTGACAGAAGAAACTAAATGGTTGTGCTAGAAGTTTATTAGAGTCCAGCTTTGTCATATCTAGTATATTCTTTAAAAAAAAACCTTCAAAGATTTCAGCCATTGTTCCCATATTCTTTCATAATTACAATAGATATGAAATGAAACCCTAGGCTAAGAGCTTCATATTTGAAGCTTCAAACTTTGCCAAAACTTCCTTTTTGCCTATGATAACTTATGCAACTAGTGCATTCGGTATACCCTAAACAAGCTGGTAGCACCTTTCTAAAAACAATCTTATTAAACTTGTTACAAAGTATGGTAACTTGACCAATAATTGAATAGCTCAATATGCCGAAGGGAACATTTTTGTAATGTGAAGATGTCATGCCCACATTTCCCATGCGGTCACGACACACATCACACATGTCATGTCCACATTTGTCATGTGGTCATGACATGAAATAACAAAAAACATTCCACGACTCCCTTGAAACCCCCTCACACGCATAAGCATGCTCGATGGTGTATGCTTAATGTGTAAACAAAACAGTTGAGTGCAGGGTAATACGTACACGTGCACATACCAAACGCAATGAAGGCTAACTAGGGGGTCAACGTGATGCAGTGAACGTCGCCAATAGGGTTGGGATCAACGATCGTAACCCTATGTCAACCTATGTGAATGAAGGGATTTTGATGTAAGTCAAAATGGATAGCCAAAACTCAAATGCATGAGAGGATGATAAAATATAGAATTCGAATGACGATACTTGGCAAAAAAACAATATTGGATTTGTTGGTGATTGTTTTGACGCAATCATAACAATTAAGTCAAAATTCACATAAAATGAACCAAAATTGACTTGAAGGATATGAAGGAATCGGTTAAGATTCACTTAATCCCAAGTTTAATATGGTCAAGTCTTGACCTGTTGGGCAAATTCAGTTGGTCAATGTGAAGCTGTAATGTTCAAGGGGCCTTACGTAGTTTAGGGTTTCTTGATGATTAACTGGACTCAAATTATGCAAAAAGAGATCATAAATATCAGCAAGTTGTTCATTCCTTTTGCATAAGATATTACTATGCTACAAAACTTTTGAATGGTCTTCTTGAATTATTGCAGCTTTCTTCCTTTTATATTTATAAAAAAAAACTTGTCTACTTTCAAACTCTGTTATTCATGCTTCTTCAAATATGAGACAAATTTCTTTCAAATTTCTACATTTTAAGCTAAGTACACTCAGATGGGTTGGGAGCACTTTATAAGTATTGCAGCAATTTGATCAAATCTACAGACAAAAACTCAAATGTATATTCTGAGCATTTCCAGAAACATACACCCAAGATTGCAAGCTCTAAGAGAAAATGTTTCAAACACAAAGAAGAGTAGGAAAACACTCAAAAGATAGATGTAGAATTCCAGGTTCAATTGTATTAGAAACAGACAGTCATATAAGATTTACAATGTCTAAATGACTCTTAGCTTCAATGATCAAACTACAGAAAACTTACAAGCTTTACAGATACAGGAAGGAAGCTAGATGTTCCATGCATTCCTTATTGTAGACACAAGTGACCTCCTTCTTCTACTTCTAAACTAAAATGCTATTTTTACAAATTCTTGCTACTACAAATCTCTATGTAGCCCCTGTGTCCTAAAAATCCCTGTGTAAAGTTTTACAATGTATCATGGCACAATATATAGACTTTCTGATTGTCCTCAATACAGCCCAAAAAACCCTGGTTCAAACCTCTAGTTACAATATAAATGTTGGAGATCAAATCTCCCAAAATATCTCTGAGCATACATCTAATCTAGGTGAAATATGTCATTCTAGAAACCCTAGCAACTCAATAATAACTTCTATAGTCTACTGCAATAATGTCTTCAACTGCATTTTGTCTTCATCAGTGAAGACCCTTGACTTCTTCGTACTTCATCCTTATCTTCCTCTACTTCCTTCGAGATCTGATTTTTTTTCCTCATGATGTCACTACCATCAAGCTTCAGTTACCCTCCTCAACTGCAAACCTTTAATAAAAAAATAAGCAATAAGTAACATTTCACTTAATACACAGTAGGAAGAAAACAACTGCCAAATCCAGTTGTGATTGTATGAACACATCAATTGGGTCCTAAATCCGTGAAAACTGTAGGCAAAAAAAATGCATATACAGTGCCCAAAATAGTCAGGTCAACCATCATTGACCGAAAATATGCATTCGGGCTACAAAATGCTTCAAAATTCCTATCGCTATGTCTTTCCCCGCCCATCAGCATGAGATATGTCATCGGCGAGTCCAAAAAATGATTGGTCGATGACCATTGTTATGCCAATGTCTGCTTTGTTATTCGGCATGCACTTTTTATTCATCGGCATGAGTCCCTTCTATCGGCAAAGGCTTAATACTTCATTCCGATCGCTATTGTTTCGCCAATAGCCATATATCGGCGTGAGTCCCTTCTATCGGCGAAGGCCCTAAAATGATTGGCCGATGCATACTGCTTGGTCGATGCCTTCAAATTCTTTCCTTCCATCAGGGCGACATTACCTATCGGCGAGGCAATTCAACACTTTACCAATCACTCAACTCTCTTTGATGTGACCTTTCTACTTTCTTTCCATCGGCGTGACATTGCCTATCGGCACGAGCATTATTTTCTCCGCCGATCGCCATCTCTGGCCGATGTCCTTTTTCATTCGGCTAAGTCTTTCCTCATCCATCGGCGTAACACAAGATACTCCCGCCGATACCCTTTTTCTACCTTCCATCTGTCGGTGTGACCTACCTTATTGGCGTGGCCAACAAAACCCCTACCGATAGCTCTTCTCTCTCCAATTGCCATCATTTATCGCTGTGACTCCCGCCGATCTCCTTTCATTACTTTCCTTATCGGTGTAACACAACCCATCGGCATGGCAATACAGAACTCCACCGATACTAAAAGCTATACCGACGTATGGTGGGACCCATGCACTGTTCACCTTGTATCTAACATCATACACAAGGATTTTTCTTTGTCTAATAAACTCTTGGGTCCGCGTTTGCATGAAGTGCCATGTATATTTCACCTGCTAGACATACAAATGTGAGATACAAAGTGGATTTAGGACAACAATTTCCCTTAACCTAAAACCACTTCAGGTCCGTCCTGCATGTATATTTTAAAATTTTAAGAAAATGCATACAAGGAAAAAGACATACAACTAACTTTGTATATGAAAGCGATATACAAACCTGAATGCACATTTTACCAAAATGATCATAACTTGCAAAATATGGTGAATTTTAAGATGTTTCAAAAAATAACCCTAGCTCAATTGTCACAAGGAATCCAACCATATCATGCCCTAGTACTGAAAATGCATTTTTTTCTCTATTTTTTTAACAAGGTTTGCAATTTTAACCCCTCTTTTTCCCTTTACCACCAAGCAAAACAACACACACAAAAGCAAAAGCAACAGCCACAGCAGGGGTCCTCATTTTGCCAAGGAGTAAAATGGGGTGTGTTGTGAACATCACAACAACTAGTAACCAAACAAAACAATTAAATTCAAAGCATTTAAGAAAACTAAATGAAATAAACCCATAACTTCCAACTATCTTTCCTGCAAATTATTATTCAACTTGAGACCTAAGGTATTCAATAAGGATGCATGAATTTTTTTTTTCAATTTAAGTATGTGCACGTGATTAATTATCCTCATCTTGAAGATCAGTTGAACAAACTAGTGACTAACATTAGCCTACGTAGTTGAGGATATTCCCTCATAGCCAACCAGATAGAGCCTTGCTGCCAGCGAGCGTCTATAGCCCCGGCAAGGTTATCGTTACAATTCTCCTAAGTAGAGCCCCACTGCCAACGAGCGTCTATAGCCCTGGTAGAGTTACTTAGATGGCTTAATCTAGATTTTCAGTATAATCTGCTTTATTTTTTTTTTGTATTTTATATTTTCTAATTTTTGAAAGAGATTTCACAAGATTTTGCAGTTGTAACTTCATGATGAAAGTAGTTAACACTTGCTAAAATTAAGCTGAGAATTGTAATGGTAGTAAGGGTGACCTCGGATTTTTCACCTAATAGCTACACTGGTAAGTTCAACAAACCCAAGGATTTTAGGTGTGTCATCGTGAGAAACCTTCTTCAAACTCTCAAGCATTGTTATTGAATACTAAATTTCAAAAGTTAAACAACTCTCTACATTCATGACAGTCACAACAAATTATGTATAAATTGCAAATAATCAACCTAAATATTCTAAATTTTATACTATTTTGAATGGTTGTTAGTCTACTCCTTAATACTCTAAAGTAAAATAAAGGTCCCTGCTGAGGAGACAACAAACAAACAAACAACAAACTGCACAAACAAAAACAAAACAAGGCAAAAGAAGACTGTACAAACAGCAGAACAAAAACAAAACAACAAATAGAAAGAAACAAAAAAAAAACTATACAAACAACTAACCTACAAAAGAAAACAACAAAAGAAAACTGTACAGTACCCACACTATATTACACAAAATGGATTGCCATTTACCTCAGGCCTAGAAGTAGTGTTTCAAATGTTGGCCATTAACTAGTAATGGCACATCTTCCCCTATCAAGGTCTTGAGTCTAAATGTGTTGTCTCCTATTATTTCTGAGACTTGTAATGGACCTAGCCATAGTTCATCGAATTTTCCATGGCTCCCCTTCTTTTCATGTGCTTTGTCCTAGCACAGCACTAAGTCTAATATCCTGAATGTCTTGACTTTTGCCCTCTTATCAAACTACCTCTTAACTACTGCCTAGTGTTTTGCAAATTTCTCGATGGCTTGACCCCTTTTCTCATCTAATTGTAACATTTGTACTATCCTGGCTTTTCTATGATTATCAAAGCCGAAATACTCATTGGCAAACTTCTAGATTGGTATTCTCAGATTTATGGGAAGTATGGGATCCGTCCCATAAACTAAATGATAAAGTGTACTACCTAAAGCTTCTTTGAACTTGGTCCTATCTACCCACAGTCCATATTTTATCAAGGTATTCCACTCTCTAGGACTCTTTGCAATTAGCTTTTTGATTATATCTAAACAAATTTTATTCATAGACTCAGCTAATCTGTTACCTTGAGGCTAATAATTTGAAGAAAACTTTAAAACGATCCCGTATTGAAATGCCCATTTAGAAAACCTTAAAGAAGAGAAAGCAGGGCCATTATCACATACCAATGAATAGGGAGTTCCAAACCTGGTGATGATGTTTTCTTCAAGAACTTGATAACTACCTCAGTTGTGGAGAATTTGCAGCATGCAGCCTTAGTCCACCTTGTACAATAGTCGGTCACAGTCAGTATGAACTTGTGACCTGCAGAAGATGGAGCATTGATGACTCTAATAAAATCCAGGCCCCACTGTGCAAATGGTCTTGATTCAATCACAGGTTGTAGTGGATTGGCCTAATTTCTTCTCTTATCTACTACAGTCTGACAAGTGTGGCAACTTTTAATGTGACTCTCAGTATCTTTGAACATTGTGGGCCAGTAATAGCCCGCCCTCAATATCCTATGTGTTGTAACTAGATGGGAACCATGACCAGTTCTGTACTTATCATGCAGCTCTGTCAACACTTTATCTGCTTCAGTTCTTTTTAGACATCTCAAATAAATTCCATCATGGTTCTTCCTGAATAGAAGACCTCCCTGTACCATATATTTATGTGCTTTAATCTTCAAGGCTCTCCTCTGAGAAGCTTTCATCCTATTTGCCCTAAATGCTATTACATGTTTGTATTCTTTTAGAACGTTTAAAATTTCTTTTCTTATTTTCTCAGAGCAAGCTTTTCCGATTGGCACATTTTGTGGATTTTGCTCTGTCCCTAAGTTGTGTAAATCAACTTACCCCCTTCTGTTTTGGGCAAGTCCTTCTGTCTTATTACTCCATCGAAGTCAAAAATATGCTCTAATTCAATTACCCCTTTGGGTAAGAAATTGCTCTTCAAGTTGATTATATCTTCTTTGTCCCATGTTACCTCAGGCCTTTCTTGTTCATCAATGATTTGAGCCTCGAATACCTCATTACAAGTCAGAAAATCAATAATTTGTTGATCCCCCCTAAATACTTGAAAGTGGGTAACATTGTCTGGGATACTGGGAATATTAACTAATTCAATAGCAAATCATCTCAATCCTGATAGTGTCAAGGGTTCTAGTGTGCTAGCAGCAATTGCTAGCGCATCCGGCCTGTGGTTCAACTCTCTAGGGATGTGCTCTATGTTGAAAGCATCAAATAAATCTATTAAACCCCATACTCTATGTCTGTAACAAATCATTTTCTTGTAATTGCAGGCATATAGTTTCCTTACTTGTCTGACTACTAGTTCAGAGTCTGAAAGTACCTTTATCATTTTCACCTTTTTCTTAACGGCCATGACAATTCCCAAAATTAGGGCTTCATATTCAGCAATATTGTTAGTATAGGAAAATTGCAGTCTATATGCTGCTAGGTATGACTTCCCCTGAGGATCTATAAGTTCAACACCTCCACCCACGCCCTGCTTTGATTTGGACCCGTCACATCTCAATGTCCACATGCCATCTTTACTTTTCTGATCTTTCCCCTTGGCATGCTTCGTCTTCTCTATTATTTGTGAGGTGCTGGAATATTTATTCATGGGTATTTCTGCTTGGTCAACTTGCATGTGTATTTTCAGCTTGCAAATTAGAAAGATAACTACCCTTGTTCTTTATTCCCTCTTCTAAATTTGAAATCAGAGCATCTACATCACCTTGAATGTATTTCTGTGTTTGATCAAGACTCACATTTTCCTCCTATAACTCTACCCTCCTTATGCATTTTTTGTATTCATATTCAATGATGTCCTTGCACATTCCACAACTCTCCTTAGAGTGTGGCCTATCATGGACCCTACATTCATTTTTATACAATTTACATTGGATGGGCAGACCTTGTTTAATGCACTCTTCCACCTCTTGTCTAATGGCATGACCAAATTTTTCCATTGCACTGCTTTCGTCATTAAAAGAATTTCCATCAGACTCAATGAATAATGTTGTTTCTTTGCTTACACGTTTTTCTCTAATGTTTAACATCATGATCTCTTCAATTTGCATCCCATTGTTAGTAATTCTATAGACACCAAGTCCAACAGCATGTTGATAACTGAGAGGGGGGGTGAATCAGTTATCCTAATTATTTCTGCTTTCTGAACTTTCTTATTAATCAATGCAGCATTAATTCAAATAAGCAAACATAACCCTGAAATGGAAATACACATGACACAATATTTTTGACGTGGAAACCCTATTAAGGGAGAAAACCACAGGGTGATTAACCCAAGATTGTATTCTCTGTTAGAAGAATGGAAATACAAAATCGCACTTGCCAATTAGGGCTCACTGCCCGAGCACACTGCTCACAAAGAGGCACACTGCCTACAAGAGACTCACTATCTACAAAAAGAGTGTTATCCAATACTTGAACTGATTAGGAGCATCTACATATGCTGGAGTTCAGTTCCAGTTAGGCTTAGTATACTGATCTGATGCACTTCATCTTTCCTCTTCCTTTATGTTGCTTTCGCTCTACTCTTCTACTTTTATTCACACATCATCAACAACCACTTTTTTTCTCACAACTAAATACATCTTGTATATATATCTGCAAAAGTGATTTCATCACCTTTCTAGTTGGCACCTGGAATAGTTAATCTTTTCACAAGCTCTAATCTGTCGGCTGAATCATTGCTTATCAAGTAATGCGGATCAAGCATATACTTGTAGAAGTCATCAATCACATCGGCCAAACATAACTTATCCCTTAAGAACCTTTTCCATCATCAGTAACACATCCGAAATAATGTCTAATGTTCTGCTAGTCAGTTCTTCCTCTATCCACACTGTCACTTGGGAACCCGACACTCAAGCATTCATATCTCTTTATCCTTTCCACACTGGAGGCTCAAACCTTGGAATCTATCAGTCAAGATACTCCTCTTGACTTCCCCAAATCCGCACTTCACCAAGATACTTCCTCTGAGAGATCCGGACCTGTCTGTCAGACCTTGCCACATGCTCTGTTCTTATTTACCAAACCACAACATTCTTCACTCTGACTTCCGGTAGAGACATACCATGTCCTACGGATGTGTGGGATGAACTTTGTTGCCATCAATGACAACATTCATGAATCCATATAGTGTCTCTTGCCAACAATCTCCCCCTTTGGCATTGATGGCAACACTTAGTGAAAAATAACTAAGTGTTTACACTATACTCCCCCTTGGCTGATGCTCTGTTTTTATATACATTTTTCGAAGCTCCCCCTTAGTTGGATTCCTCATTTTTTACTACTCTTCACTCCCCCTTTGACATCAATGGCAAAGGGTAGGGTCTGCATACCAAAATTTTTAGAAATTTAACTATACTTAGCCGCATAAGTATATACATATGGAATACTTACATATACTGAAGTATGTCTGCAAAAGTTATTTTTAATTGAATGAATTTTGTAGCCCAACTTTGCTTCATTCTATCCAAAATTGATATATGACCGCTCAATAGAAATGCAAATGCATCTGCCCTTTTGAGATCTGTTGGATCATTTGTCTGGGCTATGATTTGAGCTTCTTTTATGACTTCATGCATGGCCTCTAACTTAGGGACAATTATCCCTCTTAGCTCACTCAACCTGCTTATTCTATTTTTCTTTTCCTTCTCCAGCTTCTTGATTTCATTCAAGACTGCAATAGTCTGACATTCTTGATTTATTATGGAGGATGTGAGAGGATCGAAATTCTTT
The DNA here is from genome assembly GCA_027924645.1 of Cunninghamia lanceolata. Lineage (NCBI taxonomy): Eukaryota > Viridiplantae > Streptophyta > Pinopsida > Cupressales > Cupressaceae > Cunninghamia > Cunninghamia lanceolata. The sequence goes on from BSBN01000194.1 coordinate 5,095,056, forward strand.
GATAGATTTGTTAGTTTGTCCTCCTTTTCTTTTACTTTCTTCTCAATGTCCAATGTTGCTTTGGACCATGATAAACAAAATTTGTATATTTCTTCGCCATCTTTAAGAGCATTTTCTAAGCTCTTTATCCCAATTTTCATATTTCTCCTATCATTAATTATCAAACCCTGTACTTCAGAGAATCTCTTATCCAAAAACTCCTTCTGGATCTTTTCTTCAGCTGACTTCTCTAGAGAATCAAAATGTGTACTAACACTGTTTACTACTAGTTTTGAGATTACCAGAAGAGGAGGCTGTGGAATCCATCTAAAAAGATGGCATGATCTTTTCCAAAACTCTGGAGGCTACCTCTATAAGCTCATAGTCTTCCATGTGAGATTTTAATAGTTTCTCTTTGGCCTTCACATTTGCAAATGAAGCTATTTTCATTGTTTGCACCGGTGATAGAGAGTCAAAGTCTAATGGCCCTTTTAATAGTTCCCGTTCATCAATCTCCATAGTTGCTTTTGTCAAAAAGTCCTTGACTGATTCTGCAGTGTCTCTTGCCGGAGACAGATTTTTCTTTTCTTCTGCAGTCATAGAACTGTCTTTTGGAGCTTCCTCCCCTTCCACAACCTTTGTACTGATATCTTCTTTTCCCTTTACCTCCACTTCTTTCTCCTTTAATCTTTCTTCTCCTTTGGATCCAGAGTCAGCAGGGGAAACCGGAGGAGAGATGTTAGTCTATTCATGGGCCACCTCTTTTGTTATTTTCTCAGAAGACTCTTCTATAACACTTGTGGTCGAAGGGTTGGTACCCAAGTCCTTTATAACTGGAATGTTGAATTTCTTAAAAGTATTTCAGAGGATCTCTTCAGTCTCTTTTGCCACTTTGTCAGTTTCACCAAGCATTAGCTGATTCATCCTAGCTTTGCTTCTGAACTCATCCCTACAATCTTTGAATACCATGTTCATTTGTTGTGGAGTGATTGAAGGGTATAGCTGAATTGCTATCTGATCCCAGATTTCTAGATATTTTGCTCAAGCATTGTTCTTCCTCATCTCAAGCTTTTTCTCTAAGCTTTTGGGAATTAGAGAGATAATTTCAATAAAAGCTTTATTGTAAGTGTTCAAAAACTAAACAGTGGCTTCCTCCAGAATCTTTTAATCTACTTCATTATAAGCATCATAGAATTCTATTAAGGGTTGTAGGTTCCCATCCACAGTGACTACTTTCACTACAACATCTAAGGATAGAGTGGGTTTCTCAACAAATTCCTCTTCCTTCTCTTCTTCTTCTTGACCGATAGAGTGTTCACCGTATGATTTCTTCTTCTTCTTCAGTTTCTTTATCTCTTCATCTAATTCGGTTTCCTCATCATCCTTTAGGCTAACATAGGACCTTGTTGCCTTAGTCTTGGTTCTTTTCTCTATTTTACTGGATGATCTTGCTTTCGGTTTAGGTGCCCTTGACCTTTTGGCAGTGGCAGGTGTAGATCTCTTTGATGATCTAGTCCGGGTGGAGGTTTCTACCAGAGCACTTTCCTCATTTTTCTTTTCTACCTTCTTCTCTTCCTCAGTCCTTTCCATCTTTTTCCTGTGGACATCAAGTGCCTCCTTTGAGATGCCAAGGCCTTTGGCAACATTTTCTACTTCTTTTCTCACCTTCCTCTTGATCTCTAGTTCTCTGAGTTCCACATGAATCTTTACACTCAGCTCCTCAAAGGTTCCAAACCTTTCTGCCTTTGGATCCTTTGGCTGACTTAACATGTGTTGAACATGCAGCTCCACAATTTGTTCATCAACTTCATACCCCACGGGCATGATCCATACAGTTCTTGGTTCTACTACCTCTATTAGGCACTGATCAGTCTCTACCATAAAACATACTGTGTCTTTGTATTTCTCAACAAGAGACTGGGGAATCCTTTCTCTTGCTTGCATCATGTTCTAAAAATTCTTGAAATATCCCCACATGGCTGTATTTCTTGCTTTAGCATCCCCAAGCCCATGCAAATAGTCTCTGATTTGGATGGTAACCAGTTTGTCATTCTGCCATACCCAGCCATTGGATCCAGGAAGCTCATTCATGTAATAAAAGAATAGGCAGAGTAACAAGCCACCATACTTGAAGGAGTTCTTCTTATCCTTCTTGATCTTTTGCAGATTTTCCAATAGTTGGCTGAGAATAAGTTCACACAGATCATAGTCAGCATTTTCTTTTAGCATTTGATAGGTTGTGTAAACTGCAATTCTCGGTACTAAATTTTCCCTACTGGAGTGATAAATCTTGTAGCCAATTATCATGGAAGCAAGTTTGACATCCTGTTCAGTGATGTCTTCAATTGTCATAGCTCTCTTGTCAAATTTTGATCCGGTTGCATCACTTACTGTCTGATTCTTGAGAGACTTGAGAACAGGTATTCCACCAGATGAGTGCAGACCAGTTACTGCCCTAATTGCATCTTTGGTGATCTTAAATGGTTTATTCAACCATAGGAAATTGTCATGCACTCTACTCAACACATACTGGACCCATTCATCTTCTTCAAAATAGGGGAAATGAATGCACTGTGCAAAATGCTTATCCTAGATGGCTTTATACTGAGGTTTAATCTCAAAAGAATCATCTAACAACTATTTGTGATAGATATCTACTAACTTTGATTCCCCAAATTCTTCAATACTCGCATGTATGTAAACCCTAATATCTTCGGTGTGCAAAATGCCATGTGGAACACTAGAGAAGGCTCCTAGGGGATCTACCTCCAAGGATTTGTATGGATGCTTCTTAAATATGGGGCAAGGTCTATCAGAAATCTTTACTATATTTGGAGTAGCCATCATCAAGGAATCTTACTGAGAGATATCAAGAACAAATAATACCTTTTACGCTGTTTAGGGCACACATGATGAAATCCAGATTGAGCTGTATGAAGAATCATCTTGATCTTTGGGAGAAGTAGTTGCAGAGCTCCTTTTCTCTCTTCTTCTTGAATGCATAATGAACAAGTGATTGATGAGAAAACCCTTATATTGCTCTGCAAACCCTAATGTCAGGTTACAATAAATGCTCAACCTAAGTTATTCTAGTTGGCCTTATTTGGATGACATGAAGAACCGAATTAGTCCTGATCTTTAAACATCATGCAGATCTTCCAAATCTTAACAATAGTTTGTTTGGATGTTTCCATTATGAACCCTTCAATCTGCAACTCTTCCTGTGCTAGTTCCGGCACCAATTGACTAGTTGGGGGAACAAGATTTTCTTTGTCTCCTCCTGAGCCAGAGCTCACTTTTTAATTTCCGGAAGGAATATCAGCACCAGAGTCTGGTGTGGATCCATCCTCTACATTCTTTGTACTTTGCTTCACCCAAATCTTGTTCATCTCACTTTGAACTTCATCCACATTCACCTTTTATTTTCCCTTATCTTGATTCTGATTATGATATACCGGACCTCTTTTGTCCTGATTCTTGTTTCTACAGAATTTTTACAATATGACCGGATCTATTGCAAATTTGGCAAATAATATTTCTTTGCATATTTGATTGATATCCTCTTGATCTGCATTGATTAGCCATATGACCTATTCTATTGCATGCAAATCATCTACCATTGAATGATTTGTTCATTTGCATATTTTTGCATTCATGAGATTTGTGACCATACCTTTTGTAGTTAAAACATTGTCCAGAGAAGGATGAATTAGCCTAATTCATTCTCTTTCTACATTGATTAGCTTTATGACCAAAGTCATTGGAGTTGTGGCAGTATCCATTGAAGGATGGATATCTTTGAACATTATGCCGTCTTACCAGAGGTCTTCTAGGCCTATTCCTTGGATTTTCTGAACCAAAACTCTTCTGACCAGATCCGGAGCTTTCTCCTTTCTCATATCCCAAACCATACTTGTCATCTACCCTCTTTTGACTTCCAAGAAGAACTTCAAGTTGAGCAGAACTTATCTTGAATTTCTCTTTATTTTCATTTGTTGTTTGAAGATCCTTTTTGAGACAGACAATTTGATCCTCAAGTTTTTCTTCATTATCTTTGGCATCTTCAAGGTCAGATTCAAGATGTCTGATAATTCTATCCATCTTGTGGAAATCTTCTGATTTCTCTTTGAGAGCTTGTCTTAGATTATCTTCGGTTTTTCTTTTCTCTTCAACTTCTTGGGTAAACTTCATAACTCCTGATTCCATTTCATGTCTTACCATAATGATTTCTTTTGATAATTTTTCACACAACTCGGTTTTCTCCTTTAGCTCTTCATTTGCATCATTTGCTTCACCTTGTCTTACCAATTGCTAAAGTAGCTCCTTTCTCTTTTTCATAGAGAGACTTAATTTGTCTTTTAGTTCTCTCATGAAATCATCAGCCTGTTTGAGTTTTTCCTTTAATTCATTGACTTCAGAGTTTGACTGTTCAAGATCATCAAGGGCAGTCTTGAGTTACTCCCTTAAACCATATGCATCCTTTTGAATTCCCAGATCTTCCTCAAGCTGTTAGACTCTATTAGGAGGAACCTTGCTCTGATACCAATTGTTGATAACTGAGAGGGGGGGTGAATTAGTTATCTTAATGATTTCTTCTTTCTAAACTTTCTTATTAATCAATGCAACATTAATTTAATTAAGAAAACATAACCATGAAACGAAAATACACATGACACAATTTTTTTGACGTGGAAACCCTGTTAAGGGAGAAAACCACTGGGTGATTAACCCAAGATTGTATTCTCTATTAGAAGAATGGAAATACAAAATGGCACTTGCCAATTAGGGCTCACTGCCTGAGCACACTGCTCACAAAGAGGCACACTACCTACAAGAGACTCACTGTCTACAAAAAGAGTGTTATACAATACTTGAACTGATTGGGAGCATCTACATATGCTGGAGTTCAGTTTCGGTTAGGCTCAGTACACTGATCTGTTGCACTTCATCTTTCCTCTTCCTTTATGCTACTTTCCTTTCATATACTGGACCTTACTGCTTTCGCTCTGCTCTTCTGCTTTTATTCACACATCATCAACAACCACTTTTTTTCTCACAACTAAATACATCTTGTATATATATCCACAAAAGTGATTTCATCACCTTTCTAGTCAACACCTGGAATAGTCAATCTTTTCACAAGCTCTTATCTGTCGGTTGAATCCTCGCTTATCAAGTAATGCAGATCAAGCATATATTTGTAGAAGTCATCAATCACATCAGCCAAACATAACTTATGCCTTAAGAACCTTTTCCATCATCAGTAACACATCTGGAATAATGTCTAATGTTCTGCCAATCAGTTCTTCCTCTGTCCACACTGTCACTTGGGAACCTGAGACTCAAGCATTCATATCTCTTTATCCTTTCCACATCGGAGGCTCAAACCTTGGAATCTATCAGTCAAGATACTCCTCTTGACTTCCCCAAATCTGCACTTCACCAAGATACTTCCTTTGAGAGATCCAGACCTGTCTGTCAGACCTCGCCACATGCTCTATTCTTGTTTACCGAACCACAACATTCTTCACTCTGAATTCTGGTAGAGACATACCATGTCCTGCGGATGTGTGGGATGAACTTTGTTGCCATCAATGACAACATTCATGAAACCATATAGTGTCTCTTGCCAACACAACAGCATATAATATTTTGTTTGTTCGATTTTACTCTGTTATCATGTGTTTCATCCTGGGTTCTGCTTCTATTCTAATCTGGTTTGGGACACCTCTCCAAGGTAACCACATATGTGAAAAATCAGTGGCCATATATCCGTTTAATGTCTTGGACCAATCCCTACTTAACAACATTCCACAATTCACTGGTATGTCTTCTATTTGAATGTCAATAAATTGACTTACCCTAGTGTCTGAAGCTAATTGCATCTGAATGTTCATCAATTCACCTATCACACTAACCTTAGTTTTATCTAATTGTGTGACAACCTTGGCAGATCTGGTGGGAGTCAGCCTGAGAGTTTTACATATTCCTAAGGGCATTATATTGGCTGATGCACCAGAGTCTACCATGCAATTGTGTATGTTCTTCCCACACAATCTAATAGTTAACAAGAAAGGAGGAGTATCCTTCTTATCAGCGTACATTACTACATTTGTATTGGAAGGTAGCTCAACTTTCTTACTTTTCTCCTTAGGTGGTGAATCTCTATTAGGAACAGTTATATCAGCAGTAACCTCATCAGTCATGGATACATTCAGAGATTTTATAAAAGCATTTCTGATCTCTGGAGTTTTTAATAATTCATTCAAAGGTATGCTGACCTTAATTTTCTTTATTTCCTCTGACAAGTAGCTCATTAATCTTGTTGTCTCTACTATTTCAGTCTTACTTGTTTGGATCTTTTCTGACGATGTTCCACTGTTTGCATTAGCCTTAAGTATGGCAGGATTGTTGCTAGCCTTATGATCTAGGGGTGTATTGAAGTTGTTAGGAGTGGAAGTGGTGAAAGGTCCTCCTGGCCTAGTGTTGTTCCTTAAATTGTAGGTGTGGTTTTTATTTGTCTGTTGAAAGCCCTGCACCTCTTCTGTTTTAGTTAATACCTCATTTTCAGTTTCAAAGGGAAACTGAAAAGAATTTAACACAAAGGTTGATTCAGGATAAAGATTTTCACAAAAGTATGGTTCATCCTCTAACAATTCATCTTTCTTCTCTTCTGTAGTTACAAAGGTAAAGGTTTCTAAAACTAAAGCTGTATCATACACTGAGGGTACTACCTCATTACCCTTGGGAATAAGAAACTCAGAAGTAGGAGGCTGCACGTCTATATTAAAAATGTTGGCTGCTAAATGGAATTGTGGACAGTCAAGCTCAGCATGGGCATTGGTATTGTGAAATCTGCACCAGTTTTTCAGTGATGTATTGGCCATTTGGATGCCAGCTGTTTGTTTTGCATCATGATTATCTATATTCTCAAAAGGAGAAGCTAGAGTACCATTGTTTGGTCCTATGTTCCATGTTTTGGATGGCCTAGGTTGATTCTAATTTTTGTTACTATTACCCTAGGCCCTATTGTCTATCACTGGCCCTCTATTTTGCATTGGTTGCCCTTGGTTATGGCCTTGATGCTGATTATAGTTTTGATTCTTATTTGAACATTGGCCCTGGCTATTATTTTGGGTATGGCTCTGATTATAGTTCTGATTGTAATGCTGATTTTGATTTGAACTATAGTTTTGATTTTGGCCCTAGTTATAATTCTGATTTTGATTATATCCTTGGTTACCTCTCCCATAGAGGTTCTCATTTCTTAGTTGTGTTACCTTAGTGGTCAATCTTTTCAAATGTGTAGTGATCTCTTTGATTTCTTCCCTTTCCTCTTGTGCTTTTGCCATAGTTGTATCCCTAGGGGGTTGGAAGAAAGGCTGACCATTATTTTGACTATTATTAGAAGTGTTACTCGTGTAAGGAGCTATGGCTTGGATTGGGGTAGGACTGTACACAGGTGTGTAAGAAGGAATTGGATTTAATAATGGAGTGTGGTGCATAGGGACTCCATTCCAAGGTTGTGCTTGATTTTGCATCCCAAAATTCCCTCCATTAACAAATGGGCTACAAGCTATGTGCCTCATCTCTTGATTTACTGAGGTTGCCTCTTTATAGGCTTTGGATATTGAATCGATGTCAGGTTTTCTTTTGACAAACATGGCAGTTAAAGGATATAAGGCTGCATAGTACATAGCTAACAAGGTATCATCATCCACTGTGTAAGGGGCTACTAGCCTAGAGCAGGCCTTTTGAAATCTGTCATTGAAATTATCAATTAACTCTCCCTCACCTCATTTTATAGTAGCCAATTTATGATACAAGATGCAAGGATCAATGGGTCCTCTAAATCTAGACAAAAATGTTTCTTCCATAAGTGACCAGGAAGAAATGTAGCCACTGGGTAAGTTTACATACCAGTTAGAGGCTTGCTCATTAAAGGTGTAGGGAAACAATCTACACACCACGTCCTCGTGTTCTAATCTGGCCCTAAAGCATGCCTCCTTCAATATTCTAATGTGGTCTTCCGAATCTTGGTGCAACTAGTATTTGGGATATATCTTTTCCATATTTTTGGGCATCTCATTATAATCATTGAAGTGTATGGGAGACTGGTCATTGAAATAAGCCATTGCAGGTGTTTGAGCTTGACCTGAACTTGTAGGAATACCTAGATTTATTGGTGGGATAGGATTTATAGGAGGATTAGGACCTCTAGGAGTACCTGAACCAAGATTTAAAGATCTGAATAGTGATCTGTCAGGACTTACAATATTATGTATGTTAAAAGGTGACCCAGGAGGTGTTCCAAATGAACTTCCTACTTGCGATATTTTAGGATTCCAAATCAAAGGGTTCTTACTTCGCCTTATATTAGGTAATTGCACAAAAATATCTCCTGAACTGGATCTAGACCTGGTCACTCTATCACTATTATTAGCCAGTTTGAAACAAAACCTAACTCAAGTGGCCCTCCTTCTAGTGCTAGAAAAATTGTTGGTGATTGTTTTAATGCAATCATAACAATTAAGTCAAAATTCACATAAAATGAACCAAAACTAACTTGAAAGATATGAAGGAATCGGTTAAGATTCACTTAATCCCAAGTTTAATATGGTTAGGTCTTGACTTGTTGGACAAATTCAGTTGGTCAATGTGAAGATGTAATGTTCAAGGGGCCTTACATAGTTTAGGGTTTCTTGATGATTAACTGGACTCAAATTATGCAAAAAAAGATCATAAATATTAGCAAGTTGTTCATTCCTTTTGCACAAGATATTGCTATGCTACAAAACTTTTGAATAGTCTTCTTGAATTATTGCAGCTTTTTTCCTTTTATATTTATAAAAAAAACTTGTCTACTTTCAAACTCTGTTGTTCATGCTTCTTCAAATATGACACAAGTTTCCTTCAAATTTCTACATTTTAAGCTAAGTATATTCAGATGGGTTGGGAAAATTTAGAGAGATCTAATCTAAACTTCATTCATTCTACCAAAGGATCTAATTGTTTGTAATGTACTTTATAAGTATTGCAGCAATTTGATCAAATCCACAGACAAGACCTCAAATGTATATTCTGAGTATTTCCACAAACATACACCCAAGATTGCAAGCTCTAAGAGAAAATGTTTCAAACACAAAGAAGAGCAGGAAAACACTTAGAAGATAGATGCAGAATTCTAGGTTCAATTGTATTAGAAACAGACAGTCATATAACATTTACAATGTCTGAATGACTCTTAGCTTCAATGATCAAACTACAGAAAACTTACAAGCTTTACAAATATAGCAAGGAAGCTAGATGTTCCACGCATTCCTTATTGTAGACACAGGTACCTCCTTCTTCTACTTCTAAACTAAAATTCTATTTTTATAAATTCTTGCTGCTACAAATCTCTATGTAGCCCCTATGTCCTAAAAATCCCTATGTAAAGTTTTACAGTGTATTGAGGCACAATATATAGACTTTCTGATTGTCCTCAATACAGCCCAAAAAACCCTAGTTTAAACCCTGGTTCAAACCTCTGGTTATAATGTAAATGAACCTCTGGTTATAATGTAAATGCTGGAGATCAAATCTCCCAAAATATCTCTAAGCATACATCTAATCTGGGTGAAATATGCCATTCTGGAAACCCTAGTAGCTCAATAATAACTTCTGTGGTCTGCTGCAATAATATCTTCAACTACATTTTGTCTTCATTAGTGAAGACCCTTGACTTCTTCACACTTCATCCTTATCTTCCTCTGCTTCCTCCGAGATCTAATTTTTTTTCCTCGTGATGTCACCGCCATCAAGATTCAACTACCCTCCTCAACTGTAAACCTGTAAAAAAAAGATAAGCAATAAGGAACATTTCACTTAATACATAGTAGGAAGAAAACAGCCGCCAAATCCAGTCGTGACTGTATGAACACATCAATCGGGTCCTGAATCCGTGAAAAACGCGGGCCAAAAAAATGCATATATAGCGTCCAAAATAGTTGGATCAACTATCGTTGACCGAAAATATGCATTTGGGCTCCAAAATGCTTCAAAATTCCTATCGCTATGTCTTTCCCCACCCATCAGCGTGAGATATGCCATCGGCGAGTCCAAAAAATGATTGGGCAATGACCATTGTTACGCTGATGTCTGCTTTGTTATTCGGCATGCACTTTTTATTCATCAGCGTGAGTCCCTTCTATCGGCGAAGGCTTAATACTTCATTCTGATCGCTATTGTTTCGCCAATAGCCATATATCAGCGTGAGTCCCTTCTATCAGCGAAGGCCCTAAAATGATTGGCCAATGCATACTTCTTGCCCGATGCCTTCGAATTCTTTCCTTCCATCAGGGCGACATTACCTATTGGTGAGGCAATTCAACACTTTACCGATCACTCAACTCTCTCTGATGTGACCTTTCTACTTTTTTTCCATTGGTGTGACATTGCCTATCAGTATGGGCATTATTTTCTCCGCCGATCTCCATCTCTGGCCGATGTCCTTTTTCATTCGGCTAAGTCTTTCCTCATCCATCGGCGTAACACAAGATACTCCCACCAATACCCCTTTTCTACCTTGCATCTATTGGTGTGACCTACCTTATTGGCGCGGCCAACAAAACCCCTACCAATAGCTCTTCTCTCTTCGATCCGCATCGTTTATCGCTGTGACTCCCGCCAATCTCCTTTCATTACTTTCCTTATCAGCGTAACACAACCCATCGGCACGAAAATACAGAACTCCACCGATACTAAAAGCTATACCGATGAATGGTGGGACCCATGCACTGTTCACCTTGTATCTAACCTCATACACAAGGATTTTTCTTTGTCTAATAAACTCTTGGGTCCGCGTTTGCATGAAGTGCCCTGTATATTTCACCTGCCAAACATACAAACGTGAGATACAAAGTGGATTTAGAAAAACAATTTCCTTAACCTAAAGCCACTTTGGGTCCGTCCTGCATGTATATTTTAAAATTTTAACCAAATGCATACAAGGAAAAAGACATACAACTGACTTTGTATATGAAAGCGATATACAAACCTGAATGTATATTTTACCAAAATGACCATAACTTGCAAAATATGGCAAATTTTAAGATGTTTCAAAAAACAACCCTAACTCAATTGTCACAAGGAATCCAACCATATCATGCCCTAGTACTGAAAATGCATTTTTTTCTCTATTTTTTAACAAGGTTTACAATTTTAACCCCTCTTTTTCCCTTTACCACCAAGAAAAACAACACACACAGAAGCAAAAGCAACAACCTTAGCTGGGGTCCTCATTTTGCCAAGGAGTAAAATGGGGTGTGTTGTGAACATCACAACAGGATTCTCTAATAAGATTAAACTTCACTAACCTAGCTAAACCCTAAATTTTGGAAAAATTTGACAACATAATGCGACACGAGTGTGAGTAGGGTTTATTGTACTAAAACTAATTTTAATCAAAGGGTCTACTAATTTGGATTAATAAATTACTTACGTCTCACTAGTTGAATTGGTGAATCAGTTGATTAAGTTAATTGAACATTTTTCAACAAAGTCTAATCATTTGTTCTCCTTCACGTTTCCTATTATTAAGATCAATTTGTTCTCCTTCATGTTTTCTATAATTTTAGACATTTTTCAACAAAGTTCGATCAATCTATTCTCGTTCATGTTTTTTATAATTTAAGATTAATTTGTTCTCCTTCACGTTTCTTTAATTTAAAACATATTTCAACAAAGTCTGATCAATTTGTTCTCCTTCACGTTTTCGATCAATTAGAGCTATTTCTGCATCATTTACATTATTCCTAATTTCTTGGTAGATTAGATCTCAGAAAACAGATTTACTAACTTCATTTTTAAAGGGTTTACTAAGTCTCCGATCAGTTTTAAAACAATGTTTAATTTAATTTCATTAATTAAATTATCCCATCATGATTAAAGGAATACTAAGTTTTAATGAATACTCTTAGCCCTAAATTCCTCCAACAATAAAATATTATTTTCTTTATGAGTGAAAACCCTATTGTTATCATTTTCTCCTCGTTTTCACTTTTATCTTTCTTTTTCCTTTTCTCTTATTTTCTCATTTTCTCATTTTGTCTTTGTTTCTTTGTTGCAGGTTGAGTTTAAATGGCCACATATGAAATGCATATGATGGCTTCAAATATATATATATATATGTTTGTTAAGTGCCATCTTGGGGATGGCTCCCTTTGGTATATAAAATAGAGATAAAACTGCGGCTTTTATTTAGTGGCTAGCACCCTGAGGTTATGCCATTTTAGATTTACATACAAAACTGAAGGCTATCAGTGGCTTCAGTAAGACTAATTACAATCACCCTACTATTCCTGATGATCACATGATTTCATACATTATCAGCGTAAGGCCTTCCGCGGCCTCCAACAGCCTTCCGATTTGACCATCCGTGAACTCACCTTTGTTTTCTTGGAGCAGCTTGTGAAAGGTTTCCATGTTTTTGGTCTCTATTCCTTCCTTCTATGCGTCAACGATGTTACTGACCTTCTTGGAACCGATCTTTCTTGCATATGCAGCTTTCAACATTTCTTCTGCCTGGTCCCCTCCAACATTGTCTATCTCCCCCATCACCACTGCGTGGTTGGTTTGTGCCACCAAACAAGCACTGCATGAGACCCCATAAAAGGAACCACCCAATATAAGTGATATGTTCATGAAGAAGAGTTAGTAGACACGGCCGTTGTGTATATGCCCACTGCTCCAAGAGCCTCCGCCAATAATCTGTAGAATAGCCATCCTTGCCACCTCCTCTTTCAACTTGAACAGGCAACCCACCTGTTGTTCCTTCCCTTCCTCTAGACACTTGCATTTCACTCCCATAATCTTTGCCATCTCTACCACTAACGAAATGCAAGGGGCCCCTTAGCTATTAGAAGAGAAACCAGTCCTCCCAAGCATCATTTCCAATCTGAAACTCACACCTTACAGAATATATTCTAATCTGCAAAAATCTCACCACCAGTCATCCTCTTTTATTCCTTCTATCCCTGCTTGGAAGTGAAAGCCGTCAGATGTATGACCCCTAGGCCTTCATTCTTCTATGATTGCTCCACATCATAGCCCAGTACAACATCAAATCCACACCAACTTTCTGCATTTGAGCTGCCAACGTCCTTTCTGCTGCTTGTGACTCCTTGGTTTTCCAAGAAGTCCGCAACCTTGTTTGCCTCTCTAAAAATGTGAATAATTGAATAATCTAGACTCTGCAATATGTCCTTGACTCTCTCAATTCCTTTTTTTAAAATCTAGTTCTCGGTATTATTCCTAAGGATAGCATTGATAATTATCTGCGAATCTCCTTCTATGTCTATATGGAGCCAGCCTTTCTTCCTGCATTCTGCAACTCCTCTGACCAGAGCTTTTAATTTGGCCATATTATTCGTAGCAATTCCCAAGTAACCTAAAGTCGCCCATACCAGCTCTCCCCTCTCATCCCTAAAAACGTAACCAAAACCTGCTTGTCCTGGGTTACCCTTAGAGGCCCCATAAAAGTTCAACTTAAGCCTACCACTAGGAGGGGCCATCCACTTGGTTTGATCTCTTTTCTTCTTGCCCCTCCCAATCCCTTTGGAACTTTTAGACCTGACCAAATTTTCATAATTGCATCATCCCAACTAGTAAATTTACATCTTCCTCTATATACTGCTTTAGAATTTAGAACTTCTACTAGCCCAATCTCTACCTTCTTTATTAATCTGACTGTAGATATTTCCTTCTCCTCAAAGATTCTTTGGTTCCTTTCCCGCCAAATGTGCCATGCAACCATGGATGGAATCAAGGTCCATATACCCCCCTAAAAGCCTTTCTTCTGTAACATTGGCCAACTTCTCAAGAATTCCACTATTGAAGAGTTCTTAGCCCCTTTCCAATCCAATATGCTGAGAAAATGATTCCATACCTCCTCCACCACCTGGCATTCTAATAGCAAATGATCTATAGTTTCCTCCTATTTCTTACATAAGACACATCTATTTGGCCCGGATATGCCTAGTCTCTGCAACCTATCCCCTGTTAGTATACTCTTATGGAGTACCGTCCATAGAAATACTCCTGCCTTGGGTAGTACTTGATTATCCCAACAAAGCCTTTTTGGCCAACTTTTGGTGTTATTACTGTTTCTATCTAATTTCAATAGGCGATACCCTATCTTAACTACATACTATCCGGATTTGGCGCCACACCAAAGAATTTCATCCGAGTCATTATTCAACCGTATTTTCCTTTCATTGAGTACTTCTATAAATTTCTTTTTGGTTTCCTCATTCACATTGAACTCTTCTAGATCCGTCCATTTGACTTTTCCCTCCTTGTCCGTCCCTTCAAAATAGTGTGCCACCTTTTCCCCTTTCGCTTGAATCATTTCAAAATTTAAATCTTGAAGCTCTTGAATGTTGTCTAGCGATTGCCATCCTTCCCAAGAGTTTGTCCAAAATTTTTCCTTATTCCCACTGTTAATACTCCACATCAAATGATTTAAGATTATGGGTTTGCATTTTTTGATAAAGTTCCAAACCGCCGAGCCACCTCCTAGGTTTGCTATAGTCAGGATTCTGTTGGGATCCATATCGTCTAGATATTTGCTCTGCATAATCCTGCACAATAATTTTTGTGGTTGTTTAACCATTTTCCATACCAACTTAGCTCCTAGTGCTTCATTTATAAGCTTCAATTCTCTCATACCCATTCCACCATTTTCCACTGGGCAAGTTGCTTTGTTCCAACCTATTAGAGGAATTCTTCTCACATCCTTAGACCCTTCCCATAAAAACCTTTTCCATCCGCTTTCCAAATTAGTTTTGGCTTTGTTTGGCACCTAAAAACATGACAATAGATGGTTCGGGACTGCCCCCAGCACTGCTTTGAGCATGGTGATCTGTCCTGCTAAAGTTAACCATCTTCCTTTCCATGTTTCCATTTTGTTCTTTGAGTGAGCAATTACTTCTTCCCATAACTGAGATTTGATTGGTCCATTAAACAAGGGAGCCCCTAAATATTTGGTTGGTAAAGAATCCACTTGACATTCCAAAATGTTGGCTATCTATTGTTTCCATCTTCGAGATGTATTAAATAAAAACATTCGTGTCTTCTCATTGTTAATCAATTGCCCTGAAAGGTTAATATATGAGTCCAACACCTTTTTAATCACCTCTGCTTCTGCTAGATTGGCTTCTCCAAAGAGAAGAGTGTCATCTGTGAACTGTGCGTGGGTGACTGGGTCTAAATTTTGAGCCACCCGTATTCCTTTCTAGCCTCCTGTTCTTTTGCAGTGTTGTATCATTTTCCCCAACGCTTCCGCCATTAACACAAACAGACATGGGGATAATGGGTCCCCTTGCCTTAGGCCTTGAGAGATTTCAAAATATCCACAAAGCGATCCATTCACTGCTACTGACATCCGTGGAGTGGAGATACATTGAAAAATGCCTTCGAGCCATTCCTTCCCGAACCCCATTGTCTCCAAAACCCTTAAAAGGAAATTCCACCTCACTCTATCATAGGCTTTGCTCACATCTAGTTTTATTAGCATACTTTTCTATCTATTCTGATTTATCGAATGGATTACTTCATTGACCAATATAATGCTATTTACAATTTCCCTTCCTGGTGTGAATCTGTTCTGATTTTCTGAAATGACTCTTCCCAGAATTGGCTTAAGTCTATTTGCTATTGATTTGGCCAGGATCTTGTATACCATGTTACATAAGGATATAAGCCTGAAATCGCTTACCATCTTGCATTCTAATTTTTTTGGAATTAGAGCAATTACTGTGTTATTAATTTCTCTTACGAATTTTTTCTTCTTTCTAAAATCTTCTATAATTTTCCAAACCTCCTTGCCCACAATAGACCAACACTTCTGATAGAAAAGGGCTGGGAATTCATCTGGTCCTGGAGCTTTGTTTGGGTGCAACTGGAAGGCTGCCTTCTTGACTTCCTCCTCCGTAAAGGGTTTCTCTAAGTTTTCTTTTTCTTCATCGTTGAGTATTTTATTTATGCAATTTGTGGCTGGATCAATGTTCTTCCAATCGAAACCTTCTTCTGGAGCCAAGAAATTTTGGAAATAGTTCACTATTCCCTTCTCTATTTCTTCATTTTCCTTCAATAAGATTCCATTTTTGTTTGTTAGCTCTGATATCTTATTCATCATTCTTCTCGATCTTACTGAGTTGTGGAAAAATTTGGTATTTGTCTCCTACCTCCAACCAAACTTCCCTCGCTTTGCTCCTCCAGAATTCTTCTTCTCTAGCTAGTATCTCATCCCATTCCTCCAATAATTCCTTTTCTTTCCTGTAGTCACTTTGAAACATTCCATCCTTGATAATCTTTTGGTTTAGTTCTTTCAATTCTCCTTCTACTCTCTCCTTTTCTGCGAATATATCCTTCAATGTAGTTTTATTCCATTCCTTCAGTCTCTTCTTAACATGTGCCAATCTTCTGCAAAAAATAAAACTCACCGAACCTCCACTTCCAAGTATCTCTAACCACCATTTTCTAATCAGCTCTATCAATTCTTCGCGTCTCCACCACATCTTCTCAAATTTGAAGTATGAGTTTCTGGGTTTGACTAGAGAGCTAATTTCTAGCTTAATGGGACAGTGGTCCGACAGAGAGTAGGCCAATATGCTTGATTCAATCCCTAGATCTGTTTCCAGCCAATTTGTGGTACACATAAATTTGTCCAATCTTTCCACAATATTCGTAAAAGCTTCCCTTCTGTTGGTCTAAGTGAATCTGCCTTCTTTAGGTGGAAAATCTAGTAACCTGCCTTCAACCACAAATTCCCTGAAATCTTTTGCTGCACTATTTTCTGTTCTTAACCCTCCTCTTTTCTCACTCAGACTTAAAATTGCATTGAAATCCCCTCCCACTATTATTCTTTCTTCCCCAAGCTCCAATATTTTATTTAAAATACTTTTCCATACTTCTCTCTGTTCTTCTGTCTTGATGGGACCATATACACTGAAAATCCAAAAAAATGTATTGAAATGAAACATGAAGACTTTCCCTAAAATCTAGTTCTGGCTTACCTCTACTTCTTTGATATCTACTTTAGATGAATTCCACATTAATCCAACCGCTCCTGCTGTGCCCCTGGGCTCGCTGAAAACTCCTGTTAATGTCTTGCAATGTCTTTGAAAATTCATAGCATCTTCCTAGATCAGCCTGGTCTCCTGTAGTAAAATAATATCCATTGACAATTTAGAAAGGTGGTGCTTAATTGTGTGCCTTTTTTTAGGGGTGTTTAAGCCCCTAACATTCCATGAAAGTATTCTCATGGCTTCCCAAGGGAGGCGCTTCCCCCCTTGGATCTTAACATGTATTTCTTGATGCTCATAAGTCTTGTATCTGCTGCATATTCCTCCCTTCTCTCCTTGTTTGTCTTCCTTCCTAACTTCTTCCTGGTTCCCATGACACCTCTTGCTCCAGTTTGACTGATGTGTCTTGGATCAATTATTTTGATCTCCTCCCTATCCTCCGTATCCTCTTCACCTTCTCACCAAACTTCATTTATCCTCCCTGCAGTGTCAAAAGTCTACATAACTTCTTCCGGATTGGAGTCCTTTTTGACTTCTTGGGTGCCTTGACTTGCCAATTTCTTTGATTCTTCTGGAGAGTTTACTTGAACAAAATTTTCCTTCCTCTCCTTGCAATTCTTTGCGGGTCCCCGTATGAAATCCTCTAAGTTTGTCTTTGATTCATGTTTTGATTCCTCCTTTTCTTGGATTAGAGTCTTTGGATTTTTGTTTGAAGATTCGGCTGGGATTTCTGGTTCCCCATACAGATCCTGTTGCTTCAAAAAATTTTCCCGTGCTTCCAAATTCTTTGACTCCTCATCTGCATCCTTATAATTTTTTGGTTCTTTTTTCGCATTTCTAGGGCAACTTGTTTCCATATGTCTTCTACTTTTGCACTTAAAGAAAAATATTTTTTTCTCCTCAAGTTCTATGGTCTGTTCCCATATTCCTGCTGAAGTAATCAACTTTAATTGCCTTTGGATTTTCTTAATCACCATCAGGTTGATTCTAGCAAAGTAAGTTGAATCACTATTTCCCATATCCAGATCAACCACGTTCCCTAGGGCATCACCTATCTGATATAAACATCCACCTAACTAGAATTTGAAAGGAAGATTATATAATCTTATCCAAATTGGTTCCTTATACAGGTTGAAATGATTAGGGTTAAAATTTGGTCTCCATTTCTGCGTATATATGTAATCTGATCCTATTTTCCATGGTAGTTTTTCCAAAATTTTATTCCTATCGATCTCTTCTTGGAAGTCGATGACAAAAAATTGTTTGGGTATGAAATGCACTACTTCCACTTTTTCCCAGTTTTCTCCAATCCACTCCTTGATCTGTAGTTTGGACTTATTTCTTCCTATTACCCTTCCAATTATTGTTGTTTGTTCTAGGGCTTCAATGTCTTTATCCACTTTTTCCTTTACATTTATTATCAATTCCTTCTCCTATTGCGCATCTGTCTCTCCTTTAGTGATGTCCACATAGCTTCTCCTAATGCTATTAGTTGGAATTGAATGGACTCGTGTTGCAATGCACTATATTTTCCCTTCATAGTTTCGATCTTCCTTTCCTTTGTCTATTCCACAAACCTCTTCTGTAGAAACATTTCCTGTCTGCTTTTTCGCTCCTTCCATGACTCCAATTCTTAGTTTTATTTTCTCCTATTGGTTGCAATACAATATCCTTCATATTATATATATATTCTTATTGAATATTTGTTGTAACTAGAATTTCTTTTAATAAATATATGTATATATTTATTTTTGTTTTCATTTATAAAGATGCTAACACCCTAAATATATATTTGTTTTGTTTCCATTGGCAGAACTCTAAATATTCTTGTTTGTTTCTATTGGCAAAACCCTAAATATTTTTGTTTGTTTTGATTTGTTGGCAGGGTCCATGGAGGAGAGGCCTGGCGGCAGCAGCGCTCTGGAGGACAGAGCTGAGGGCTGAGGGAAGGCGGTGGTGAGAAGGCCATAGAGATGACAGGTGGTGGTGTTGTTGAGGAGGCCGCAGTAGCTGTGGAGTGATGAGGACACGGAGGAGGAGTCAGGCGAAGGGCGGACGATCGGCGATGGGTTCTGAGTTTTTCATGGGGAGTAAATCATGGAGTCTAGGAACATTGAGCGTGGGGGTTAAAGGGAAACGAGAGTGTGGGGAGGGGGACAGAGGCCCACCCACATCCCATATGATGGGGTGTGGGTGGGGGCTCTGTGCCCCTCCCCACAACCAAAACAATGTAATGCTCAGTGGTGGGGGGGTTCAAACCCCCCCCACCATTGTTATTAGTTTCTTTTGTGTTGCCTTTTAAAAAACCCGTGACTGTAAATACAATACAGTCCCTCTTTTTTCTGCTCAGTATTTTTTTTAATTAAGTTTTAATTTACTACACACACACACACACATATATATATATATACACAGCAAGCATATAATTTTTTTTTATTTAAGGTCAACTTTTTTTTGGTATTTTTAAAATCGCTTCGGTGAGAAATTAGCTAATAGCATGTAGTTTATGCCCGATTTTTCTGATAATTTTTTGATGAATATTTGATTTTTTACTAATTTTTAAAGTGGACACATCCTAAAAAACAGAATTTTGGCCGTGCTACCCCTATAAATTTTGAAAACTAATTGAAAATCATTTTTTTATTTTTTTAATATTTGTAGAATGGAGTCTAGTTTCTAAATATGTAATTTTTTTGAAATTTGAATGAATAGTTATTTTACAATGAAAAAAAGACCAAACAGTGGTTTTTGCATAAAAACGGACACACAAACAAAAGAAATTAAAGATGAAAGGCTTAACATTGTTAAAATGTGAAAAAAATCACATCGTCAAATAGCTAAGAGAAAGCCTAACATTACCCATGTGTTCGATTTGTTCAACCTTGAAACACGTGCAAATCTGAGGGTTAGCACGAACGAAATTATGTGAAATTTTGAAGAATACAGAAAAACACGTCTGTGACTGTTCATAAGGCACTCCAAGCCTTTGGGTTGGAAATCCAAAGCAAATCCCAAGCCCAAGGCTTGGGATTCCCAAAGCAAGAAATAACGCGAGCACGTTATTTCTTGCCTTACATTTTTTCCCACAAGTCTGTCTTTTCCCATGTTTGACATAACGCGAGCGCGTTATAACGCGCTTGCATTATGTCCCACTCAAATTTTTTTACATTCAAGGCTATTCATCATGAGGGTTAAGGCATAAAGGATAGAGTTGAAAGGTTTACGGATAAGGGATTAGCGTTTAAGGTATAGTATCGAGCCCGTTGAGGGTCTAGGAATAGGGATAGCGTTTAAGGTTTAGGGATGAGGGATGACAGATTACGGTTGAGGGTCGAGGGATCAAAGTTAAGGGTTGAGGGATTAGGGTTTGACATTAAGGGTTGAGGGTTGAGGTTCAAGGTTCAAGGGTTTAGGGATAGGGTTTAGGGTCGAGGGATTACGGTTAAAGTAGAGTGTGGAGGGTGTAAGGATTAGGGATAGGGTTGGAGGGTTTAGGGATAAGGGCCTAGGGTTTAAGGTATAGTATCAAGTCTGTTGAGAGTTTAGGAATAGGGATAGCATTTAGGGATTAGGGATGAGGGATTATAGTTGAGGGATGATGGATTAGGGTTGAGGGTTGAGGGATTAGGGTTTAGGGATAAGGTTTAGGGTTGAGGGTTTAGGATTAGGGTTTAGGGTTGACGGATTAGCATTTAATGTCGAGGTTAGGGTTAGAGTGTTGAGGGTAGAGGGATTAGGGATAGGGTTTAGGGTTTAAGGTTTAAGGATTGAGGGTTGAGGCTTTAGGGATGAGGGTTTAAGGCTTAAGATATAGTGTCAAGTGTTGAGGGTGTAGGGATAGGGTTTAAGTTTTAAGGGTTAAGGGTTGAGGGATATGGATTAGGGTTTAAGGTATAGTGTTGAGGGTCGAGGGATCAGAGTTAAGGGTTGAGGGATTAGGGTTTGACGTTGAGGGTTGAGGGTTGAGGTTCGAGGGTCAAGGGTTTAGGGATAGGGTTGAGGGTCGAGGAATTAGGGTTAAAGTAGAGTGTGGAGGGTATAAGGATTAGGGATAGGGTTGGAGGGTTTAGGGATAAGGGATTAGGGTTTAAGGTATAGTATCGATTCTGTTGAGGGTGTAGGAATAGGGATAGCATTTAGGGTTTAGGGATGAAGGATTAGAGTTGGGGGATGACAGATTAGGGTTGAGGGTTGAGGGATTAGGGTTTAGGGATAAGGTTTAGGGTTGAGGGATGAGGGATTAGGGTTTAAGGTATAGTGTTGAGGGTTTAGGGATAGGGTTTAGGGTTGAGGGATTAGGATTTGACGTTGAGGGTTGAGGGTTGAGGTTCGAGGGTCAAGGGTTTAGGGATAGGGTTGAGGGTCGAGGAATTAGGGTTAAAGTAGAGTGTGGAGGGATGACGGATGATAGATTAGGGTTGAGGGTTGAGGGATTAGGGTTTGATGTTGAGGGTTGAGGGTTTAGGGTTAGGGTTGAGAGATGAGGGATCAGAGTTAAGGGTTGAGGGATTAGGGTTTGACGTCGAGGGCTGAGGTTCGAGGGTCAAGGGTTTAGGGATAGGGTTGAGGTTGAAGGGATTAGGGTTTAGGGACAAGGTTTAGGGTTAGGGTTGAGGGATTAGGGTTTAAGGTATAGTGTTGAGGGTTTAGGGATAGGGTTTAGGGTTGAGGGATTAGAGTGAAGGGTTGAGGGATTAGAATTTGGCGCTGAGGGTTTAGGGTTTAGGATCAGGGTTGAAGGTCGAGGGATTAGAGTTAAGGGTTGAGGGATTAGGGTTTGATGTTGAGGGTTGAGGGTTGAGGTTCGAGGGTCGAGGGTCGAGGAATTAGGGTTAAAGTAGAGTGTGGAGGGATGACAGATGACAGATTAGGGTTGAGGGTTGAGGGATTAGGGTTTGATGTTGAGGGTTGAGGGTTTAGGGTTAGGGTTGAGAGATGAGGGATCAGAGTTAAGGGTTGAGGGATTAGGGTTTGACATCGAGGGCTGAGGTTCGAGGGTCAAGGGTTTAGGGATAGGGTTGAGGTTGAAGGGATTAGGGTTTAGGGACAAGGTTTAGGGTTAGGGTTGAGGGATTAGGGTTTAAGGTATAGTGTTGAGGGTTTAGGGATATGGTTTAGGGTTGAGGGATTAGAGTGAAGGGTTGAGGGATTAGAATTTGATGTTGAGGGTTTAGGGTTTAAGATCAGGGTTGAAGGTCAAGGGATTAGAGTTAAGGGTTGAGGGTTGAGGTTCGAGGGTCGAGGGTTGAGGAATTAGGGTTAAAGTAGAGTGTGGAGGGATGACAGATGACAGATTAGGGTTGAGGGTTGAGGGATTAGGGTTTGATGTTGAGGGTTGAGGGTTTAGGGTTAGGGTTGAGAGATGAGGGATCAGAGTTAAGGGTTGAGGGATTAGGGTTTGGCGTCGAGGGCTGAGGTTCGAGGGTCAAGGGTTTAGGGAAAGGGTTGAGGTTGAAGGGATTAGGGTTTAGGGACAAGGTTTAGGGTTAGGGTTGAGGGATTAGGGTTTAAGGTATAGTGTTGAGGGTTTAGGGATAGGGTTTAGGGTTGAGGGATTAGAGTGAAGGGTTGAGGGATTAGAATTTGGCGTTGAGGGTTTAGGGTTTAGGATCAGGGTTGAAGGTCGAGGGATTAGAGTTAAGGGTTGAGGGATTAGGGTTTGATGTTGAGGGTTGAGGGTTGAGGTTCGAGGGTCAAGGGTTTAGGGATAGGGTTGAGGGTCGAGGAATTAGGGTTAAAGTAGAGTGTGGAGGGATGACGGATGATAGATTAGGGTTGAGGGTTGAGGGATTAGGGTTTGATGTTGAGGGTTGAGGGTCTAGGGTTAGGGTTAAGAGATGAGGGATCAGAGTTAAGGGTTGAGGGATTAGGGTTTGACGTCGAGGGCTGAGGTTCGAGGGTCAAGGGTTTAGGGATAGGGTTGAGGTTGAAGGGATTAGGGTTTAGCGACAAGGTTTAGGGTTAGGGTTGAGGGATTAGGGTTTAAGGTATAGTGTTGAGGGTTTAGGGATAGGGTTTAGGGTTGAGGGATTAGAGTGAAGGGTTGAGGGATTAGAATTTGGCATTGAGGGTTTAGGGTTTAGGATCAGGGTTGAAGGTCGAGGGATTAGAGTTAAGGGTTGAGGGATTAGGGTTTGATGTTGAGGGTTGAGGGTTGAGGTTCGAGGGTCGAGGGTCGAGGAATTAGGGTTAAAGTAGAGTGTGGAGGGATCACAGATGACAGATTAGGGTTGAGGGTTGAGGGATTAGGGTTTGATGTTGAGGGTTGAGGGTTTAGGGTTACGGTTGAGAGATTAGGGATCAGAGTTAAGGGTTGAGGGATTAGGGTTTGATGTTGAGGGTTGAGGGTTGAGGTTCGAGGGTCGAGGGTCGAGGAATTAGGGTTAAAGTAGAGTGTGGAGGGATGACAGATGACATATTAGGGTTGAGGGTTGAGGGATTAGGGTTTGATGTTGAGGGTTGAGGGTTTAGGGTTAGGGTTGAGAGATGAGGGATCAGAGTTAAGGGTTGAGGGATTAGGGTTTGACGTCGAGGGCTGAGGTTCGAGGGTCAAGGGTTTAGGGATAGGGTTGAGATTGAAGGGATTAGGGTTTAGGGACAAGGTTTAGGGTTAGGGTTGAGGGATTAGGGTTTAAGGTATAGTGTTGAGGGTTTAGGGATAGGGTTTAGGGTTGAGGGATTAGAGTGAAGGGTTGAGGGATTAGAATTTGGCGTTGAGGGTTTAGGGTTTAGGATCAGGGTTGAAGGTCGAGGGATTAGAGTTAAGGGTTGAGGGATTAGGGTTTGATGTTGAGGGTTGAGGGTTGAGGTTCGAGGGTCAAGGGTTTAGGGATAGGGTTGAGGGTCGAGGAATTAGGGTTAAAGTAGAGTGTGGAGGGATGACGGATGATAGATTAGGGTTGAGGGTTGAGGGATTAGGGGTTGATGTTGAGGGTTGAGGGTTTAGGGTTAGGGTTGAGAGATGAGGGATCAGAGTTAAGGGTTGAGGGATTAGGGTTTGATGTCGAGGGCTGAGGTTCGAGGGTCAAGGGTTTAGGGATAGGGTTGAGGTTGAAGGGATTAGGGTTTAGGGACAAGGTTTAGGGTTAGGGTTGAGGGATTAGGGTTTAAGCTATAGTGTTGAGGGTTTAGGGATAGGGTTTAGGGTTGAGGGATTAGAGTGAAGGGTTGAGGGATTAGAATTTGGCGTTGAGAGTTTAGGGTTTAGGATCAGGGTTGAAGGTCGAGGGATTAGAGTTAAGGGTTGAGGGATTAGGGTTTGATGTTGAGGGTTGAGGGTTGAGGTTCGAGGGTCAAGGGTTTAGGGATAGGGTTGAGGGTCGAGGAATTAGGGTTAAAGTAGAGTGTGGAGGGATGACGGATGATAGATTAGGGTTGAGGGTTGAGGGATTAGGGGTTGATGTTGAGGGTTGAGGGTTTAGGGTTAGGGTTGAGAGATGAGGGATCAGAGTTAAGGGTTGAGGGATTAGGGTTTGACGTCGAGGGCTGAGGTTCGAGGGTCAAGGGTTTAGGGATAGGGTTGAGGTTGAAGGGATTAGGGTTTAGGGACAAGGTTTAGGGTTAGGGTTGAGGGATTAGGGTTTAAGGTATAGTGTTGAGGGTTTAGGGATAGGGTTTAGGGTTGAGGGATTAGAGTGAAGGGTTGAGGGATTAGAATTTGGCGTTGAGGGTTTAGGGTTTAGGATCAAGGTTGAAGGTCGAGGGATTATTGTTAAGGGTTGAGGGATTAGGGTTTGATGTTGAGGGTTGAGGGTTGAGGTTCGAGGGTCGAGGGTCGAGGAATTAGGGTTAAAGTAGAGTGTGGAGGGATGACAGATGACAGATTAGGGTTGAGGGTTGAGGGATTAGGGTTTGATGTTGAGGGTTGAGGGTTTAGGGTTAGGGTTGAGAGATGAGGGATCAGAGTTAAGGGTTGAGGGATTAGGGTTTGACGTCGAGGGCTGAGGTTCGAGGGTCAAGGGTTTAGGGATAGGGTTGAGGTTGAAGGGATCAGGGTTTAGGGACAAGGTTTAGGGTTAGGGTTGATGGATTAGGGTTTAAGGTATAGTGTTGAGGGTTTAGGTATAGGGTTGAGGTTGAAGGGATCAGGGTTTAGGGACAAGGTTTAGGGTTAGGGTTGAGGGATTAGGGTTTAAGGTATAGTGTTGAGGGTTTAGGGATAGGGTTTAGGGTTGAGGGATTAGAGTGAAGGGTTGAGGGATTAGAATTTGGCGTTGAGGGTTTAGGGTTTAGGATCAGGGTTGAAGGTCGAGGGATTAGAGTTAAGGGTTGAGGGATTAGGGTTTGATGTTGAGGGTTGACGGTTGAGGTTTGAGGGTCAAGGGATTAGGATTTGACATTGAGGGTTGAGGGTCAAGGGATCAGAGTTGAGGGTTTAGGGTTTAGAGATCTATAGCAGGACAAAACGCGAGCGCGTTATAACGTGCTCGCATTTTGTAATTCTACTGAAACGGTAAAAAAGTGGTTACCCCCGTGATCCAGGCCCACATGCTCTGTTTTCTTACTGATTCTGCGCGTGCTCCGACAAAAAAGAAGTGCTTTCATGCTATTGGGAAGTTCACATGCACATTTGACACATTGTACCACCTTTGCATGATCTTTCCACCACCTTTTCTGCTTTGCCAACTTGAGAAGGAGGAAATAACATAGTTTTCAAACCAAATTTGATATATATCTATACAAGTTTCAATTTTTGTAGTATTGCAATGTTAATTTTGATTCAATTTTAAGAATTTAACATTGAAAAGGAAGCAAGTGGTGAAAAACTCAAATTGTTGAGGAGTTTGATGCAAGAAGATAAAAACACTACATAATTGGGTACTCTCTCCATTCAAATCTTCATTTTTTAGGTATGTCAAGTCTTTACATGCATGTTCTTTACATTTTCCTTATTTCGGATTGAATTACTTTATCATGCATTATCATACATGTTTAAAATAGACACATTTCCAATCAAGAAAGCAACCTACAATCTCACATGATGCCATGTATATTTTCTACACTTGGGCTCTTTAATAATTATGTGTAATAAACAAACCTTAGTTCATACCATGATGTCAAACTATACAAGAATAAATCCTTACAACATAAAAAAAATACAATCCCACTATTATCATGTATTCATTTCTTAGGAACTAATATTGGTCTCTTTATCATGCTACAGACAAATTCTCCGTCATGCCGAGGAAACGATCAAGAATTAAACCAACACAGGAAGAGATAGAAGCTAAGAATGCAAAGAAAGCAATGGCTATGAGGGAACTTCGTGAGAAGAGGAAATTGGACACGATAAATGAAGACATACCAATTGAAGAGGAACCACAACCATCACAAAGAGATATGGTATTGGCGGCACAAAGAGAATGAATGCAAAAACTTCGTGGTACGAGAGATTTAAATACCATAGTTGGAGACACATCCTTTATCGCAAGACAACATGTAGGGACACCATCTACCACATCTCAAGTTGAGAGTACATCATCACTCACATGTGATGAAGGAGGTACGCCATCGTTCCCACCTCAACCTTAAGGTATGTCATCTATTCCATCTTCGATCGAAGGTATGCCATCTAACCCATCTCATTTAAATATTGATGAAATTCCTAATGTTGAGATGAATTTTGCATAGAAAGCCAAAGTATTTGATTGATATTGATGAGAATATTTTGCAGCCAATGGAAGGTAAGATTCCAAAACGCACTTGTAGAAGATATGCTAATAAGATTTGGAGATTGTTCTTTGAAAAGTTAAATGAGACTGCAAGATGTCAACTATTCGTTGAAATGATGCGAAGTATAAAGTATAGGTCTATCATGAAGATTCTTGGGTTGAGAACATCAGAGGCTTCAAGTGAAAAATCTATTGTCAAGAATCTAATGAGTGCGTATGAGAGTGTGGGTAACACCTCACGCACAAAAGATAGTAATGCAACACGGTGTGTGATTACATCGACTATAGTAAGTAGTCAAACGAGGAAAGCTCGTCTTATTAGAAAGACAAGTCAAAAATTGAGAATTAATAGGAAAACTTTATCAAGAGCCGTTGGAAGACGCCAAAGAATTGAGGACACTAATGCCAATGAATTATGGGCGTTCTCGGGGAGACTACCACGAAAAGATAAACCAATTGTTGAAGCATTGAGGTCACTAATTGAAGACTTTTGGAAGAATTACACAAGGGTATCTCCGAATCAAAGGGATGTGGTAAGAAGGAGAATTGGTAGTCAGAACCGCGAGCCACATCCAAAGCATTTTTTGGATGAAACTCAAACACAGTTTTATGGTAAATTTCTAGAGAAGTATCCTCAAATTAAAATTTGTCAAAGATATTTTGAAATGCTAAAACCTTTCTATGTTAAGATAAATCACACACGCACTACTTGTTGTTGTAGATTACATATTGAATTTTCTAACCATTTTGATGCTTATAGGTCTATATGTTTAGATATGCATACTAACAATGATTTGCAGGGTTGTGCCATATGTGCCCCACCAACATCTTCAAGAGATTTCATATCAAGAATTTTATGTGAAAGAGAGGAAGGTCAAATATTCTACAAGAAATTATGCTTGGATGGCACATGTCATCGTTGCGGTGGCTTGCAACATTTGCCAATATGTGAACATATGGAAATAACACATGCGGTTGGAAATGAACTAGTAGAATTTGGCAAGTATAAAACAGTGGCATACAATACAAAAGATGGTAAAGAAGCAAAGAGGTGTGAATTAGTTATTGAAAAGATTCCAGTGTATCAGTTTATGCCTATATTTCGTGACAGCATAGTGTATGAGTATGCAAGACATGCCCATAGAGCTCGATGCTTGGACTTCCAATTCAAGTTATGCAAGGACACATTTCCAGTTGGTAGCATTGTTTCAGTCGTCGACTTTGCAGAGAACTACAGTCTACAGCCACAGCGTGAGGTGCAATCACAATATTACAACTCCACATAGGTTTCTATATTTGTGCACATCGCATTCATTCATGCGAATGATAATACAGAGGATGACAGAAAGATCATAAGGGAGTATCATTTCTATATTAGTGATGATCACACGCATTCTACGGAGTTCGTGCAAGGTTGCTTTCAGGTGTTCTATAATGATTTGGCTAGAAGGGGCATATCGTTCAGTCAGCATATCATATGGTCGGATAATTGTGCATCACAATTCAAGAACTCGCGGAATTTCTATTGGCTGAGTAGGAGGCATAATTTTACAGGTATTCAACATATGTGGAACTTTTGTGAGGCTGGGCATGGAAAGGGGGAGCATGATGGTGCAGGAGCATGTATCAAAAGAGCCATAGCACGAGAAGAGTTAAAGTATAAAGACAATGCAAAGTTGATAGATGCAAAATCGATTGTCGAGTGGTGTAATGCTTCCATGGGTCCAGGTAATGAAGGTAAGTCTTTAGTTCGTAGATTTTTTTGGTTGATAGATGATACTAACATTGCACCATATGAGGATTATTGTACACTGACAGGATCAAATGAGATGCACTCTTTCAGAAGTTCAATTGCAGGTTCATGGAGTATCCATACACGAAAGATGTCATGCTTTTGTTCTTCCTGTACAATTCAAGTCTGGGATGAGTGCAAGTCAAAGGAGTGGGTTGACGAATGGCAGTTAAGTTATCTTAGCCCACTTGACACGTATCGACCCCCGACGACACTTGAACTAACACAGATGGAATCGTCAGTTGACTTTGACCACATATCAGATTTAGTTCAACCAGGTAATATAGGGCACATATATGCATCTAATTTCATCTAGTTCAACCAGGTAATGTCATCTTACTTTCTAGTGTTTTTGTAATGTTGACTAATTTCATCTAATTTGCTACACATATCAATGTAGGACATGTATATGCAGTTATTGCAGATGAAGATAATGAAGAGGGAACAGATTATTACTTATGCCGTTGTGTTGAGGCCAAAAAGAAATTGGAGACCCCTGTTACAGATGGAGAAAACATCGAATACCCTACAGGATCAGTGGTTATTACTGGAACATGGCTTAGAAGGTACCCACATAAGAGTGTTAATATTTGGCTATTTCAGGACTTTGACATGCATCGAAAGATTCTTCATTACTCGAACCTTGTCGTGGCATCCAATGTTTATTTGATAAAGTATCGGGGTAGACCTTTGAACAAAATATTGTGGAAGGTGTGTGAGTCTGACCATGAAGCAATACTTGACACAATAAAGAGTAGAGCAGATCCAGATGGTTCATTGGATTAATTTGTAAGTATTCACATTGATTTTGTAAAGTTATGTTGCATTGAGTTGTAAGTATGCACATTAATTTGTAAGGTTTGTCTTTTTTTATTTCCTCCTGCATTTTTACACATATGTACACATTTTTACATTATCATGTTATGCATTTTTGGTGTCCTGCTCCTGATGCGACCAAACTCATAACTCACCCTACTAGACACCATTTGATGATCTCTCCAACACTCTGGATCCAGGGCGCCCAATCATGATGATGACCTATATACCATTCTCCCAAGGCGCTCATAATGAATGAATGATAAGGAGCGCCTTGACCTCTATAATCAAGGTGTCAATGTTGCCAAGTTGCAAAAAAGTGTCAATGTTGTCAAGTTGCACAAAGCAACCTTTGCATTTTTGGTGTCTTTCTCGTGATGTGACCAAACTGACTGTTCCAACGCATTCAGATGGGTACATTTATGCTAGGCATGGTCCTATTTTTCACCCAAACATGTCGAAACAGTCTGAGCTACATTGTACCAACGATATCCCTGAAGAGTCCAAAGTGCAAAAAGGCAGCAATCTTTGAGGAGATGTTATTCAAAAATCGTGTCACTTAGAAACATTCCGTCTGAGGCAACGGGATCATGTAGAGTGCCTCTACAATAACCTCTCTCAGTTTTTTATAGCTCTGAGGCATTTGCCCGTGGTGAAAGGTTTTCTGTTGCCCCAAAAATCGTCAGAAGGAGGCAGTGTAAAGTTGCAAAGGGGTGTAACTTTCGTCCTGCTCCTGATGCGACCAAACTGACTGTTCCAACGCGTCCGAATGGGTACATTTATGCTAGGCATGGTCCTATTTCTCACCCAAACATGTCGAAACAGTCGGAGCTACATTGTACCGACGATATCCCTGAAGAGTCCAAAGTGCAAAAAGGTAGCAATCTTTGACGAGATGTTAATCAAAAACTGTGTCACTTAGAAACATTCCGTCTAAGGCAACGGGATCACGTAGAGTGCCTCTACAATAACCTCTCTCAGTTTTTTATAGCTCTGAGGCATTTGCCCGTGGTGAAAGGTTTTCTGTTGCCCCAAAAATCGTCAGAAGGAGGCAGTGTAAAGTTGCAAAGGGGTGTAACTTTCGTCCTGCTCCTGATGCGACCAAACTGACTATTCCAACGCATCCGAATGGGTACATTTATGCTAGGCATGGTCCTATTTCTCACCCAAACATGTCGAAACAGTCGGAGCTACATTGTACCGATGATATCCCTGAAGAGTCCAAAGTGCAAAAAGGCAGCAATCTTTGACGAGATGTTACTTGAAAATCATGTCACTTAGAAACATTCCGTCTGAGGCAACGGGATCACGTAGAGTGCCTCTACAATAACCTCTCTCAATTTTTTATAGCTCTGAGGCATTTGCCCGTGGTGAAAGGTTTTCTGTTGCCCCAAAAATCGTCAGAAGGAGGCAGTGTAAAGTTGCAAAGGGGTGTAACTTTCGTCCTACTCCTGATGCGACCAAACTGACTGTTCCAACACGTCCGAATGGGTACATTTATGCTAGGCATGGTCCTATTTCTCACCCAAACATGTCAAAACAGTCGGAGCTACATTGTACCGACGATATCCCTGAAGAGTCCAAAGTGCAAAAAGGTAGCAATCTTTGACGAGATGTTAATCGAAAACTGTGTCACTTAGAAACATTCCATCTAAGGCAACGGGATCACGTAGAGTGCCTCTACAATAACCTCTCTCATTTTTTTATAGCTCTGAGGCATTTGCCCGTGGTGAAAAATTTTCTGTTGCCCCAAAAATCGTCAGAAGGAGGCAGTGTAAAGTTGCAAAGGGGTGTAACTTTCGTCCTGCTCCTGATGCGACCAAACTGACTATTCCAACGCGTCCAAATGGGTACATTTATGCTAGGCATGGTCCTATTTCTCACCCAAACATGTCGAAATAGTCGGAGCTACATTGTACCGACGATATCCCTGAAGAGTCCAAAGTGCAAAAAGGCAGCAATCTTTGACGAGATGTTACTTGAAAATCGTGTCACTTAGAAACATTCCGTCTGAGGCAACGGGATCACGTAGAGTGCCTCTACAATAACCTCTCTCGGTTTTTTATAGCTCTGAGGCATTTGCCCGTGGTGAAAGGTTTTCTGTTGCCCCAAAAATCGTCAGAAGGAGGTAGTGTAAAGTTGTAAAGGGGTGTAACTTTCGTCCTGCTCCTGATGCGACCAAACTGACTATTCCAACGTGTCTGAATGGGTACATTTATGCTAGGCATGGTCCTATTTCTCACCCAAACATGTCGAAACAGTCGGAGCTACATTGTACCGACGATATCCCTGAAGAGTCCAAAGTGCAAAAAGGTAGCAATCTTTGACGAGATGTTACTCAAAAACCGTGTCACTCAGAAACATTTCGTCTGAGGCAACGGGATCACGTAGAATGCCTCTACAATAACCTCTCTCAGTTTTTTATAGCTCTGAGGCATTTGCCCGTGGTGAAAGGTTTTCTGCTGCCCCAAAAATCGTCAGAAGGAGGCAGTGTATTAAGTCAGGATGAAAGCCTATTCACTCTAGGCGCCTGTTTTTGACCAAATCACACATGCGCCTTGAACAACTCTGTCTTCAAGGCACTTTTCTCTAATCTCTGTAACTCTCCAAATCCACTAAGGCGCAAATTTTACCTCTTGGGCTCAAGATATAGGTTCTTCATCCAAGGCGCCAGAATGGTCCAAAGGCGCATTTCACCTCTAACCTCACCTCTGACCTTACTTGGAGGCGCTAAACCTCATCTCATTGCTCTCCTCCATTACAAGTGCTCACTTACCTCAATCTTGGACGCATACCAACATCCCAACATCCAAATCACCTAGGCGCTCAAAACCTTCAAGACTCAAGGTGCATTTTATGATCAAACAAGGTATCTCCTGAACAAGGCGCTCATAGTCTCATCAGGGCGTTAATCATCATCATGAGCACTCATATTGTTCTAGGCGCATAGTTATCTCTGGAATGCTCAAGGCGCACATACCCTTCTCTAGGCTAGTTTACACTTATTCAAGGTGCTCATTCCAAACTTACATGAACTCATTACAAGACGCACAAACTAGATGATCCTAGGGCATAAGGGCGCTCATAGGAGTTGTTATGTGTCATTTTGGCCAAGGTTTTCTAGAGCAGTGAAGACATTAGGAAGGGGATGATTGTTTGGATAGTTTTGAATGCTTTATTTCTCCTTGTTTAAACTAGGTGCTCACTGAGGATTGGAGTAGCCTTTGCACCCTCACATCACGTTAATCGGCGTTTCAGAGGCAATCATAGTATAGGAAGATTTGCGCCTTGAAGAAGAGAGTTATCTGGTGAGTGCTTAGGAGTTCTGGCGCCTAGGGGAAAGGTCTAGGTAGAGCGCCTTCAGACTTTGACAGTGAAGTGCCTTAAGGAGTTGGATGATGTTTTTGCCTAGAGTGGAGATGATGTTTTTAGCGCCTTAAGGATGATGATGGAGCGCCTTGGAGTCAGGTTAGTCTAGAGCACCTTAAGAAGGTAAAGCACTTCAAATGTAAACACAAGTGTTTTGAGCGCCCTAATGAGAAGTTGTCTTGGCACCATAAGTTGTTCAAACGAAGATATGTGCCTTGGATAGTTGCAAAGACCTAATTTAGCGCCCAAGGTTGGAAGACTCTTTGTGAGCACCCAGTGTTTGAAAGCTCTTTGTGTTTGGTGCATTAAAATGAATTTGGCACCTAAATAGTATTGAAACACTCAACTGAGTGCCTAAAGCCCATGAGAGAAGTGATATGCGCCTTGATAGGAATATCATGGAAGATGAGTTTACTGAATGGCGCCTTGAATGACTTGGTTGATTAAGTGTTTTAGCGCCTAGATATGGGATGAATCATTGAGCGCCTTTGGTTGAGATGATGTCAGCACCTTTGAGATTATAACACCTTGGAGTCAAGTTCGAAGGAGCACCTTGAGAAGGTAAAACACTTCAAATGTTTTCAAGGAATTGGAGAAGTCACTTAGTGCCTAGAAGGAATTCCAGAGCAAGAGGGTTGGAGCGCCTTGAGCTTCAAGTCAGATATGCGCCTAGACCTCTACCCTTTAGCAAGTTGAAGCCCTCTGAGCCTTGACAACGTGAGAATGCCTTATAGTGAATATGCGCCTTGGGCAAGGTTGAATACAAAGTTGAGGAGTATATCATAATGAGTAAGTGCACTGTAGGGTTAGATGATAAAGACTAGTGCCTTGAGTGTCTTGGTCAAAATTTTGACGTGAGAAGTCTTGCAAGATCAAACCCTGGAGTGCGCCTTAGAGAGAACCTATTGATCCTTTGCTTTGACAAGATTTGGGCGCCAGAATGATCCTTAATAAATGGAATGTATCTACACCAATTTTGCGCCTTTAGGGAAGTGATGGTGGCCAGAATGATCCTTAATCTCATGTTTGTGCGCCTAGGTCTAGAAGCAAGATTTGAGCGCCTTAGGATAGGGTTTTTTGCACCTTGTCTTGGAGAGTGAATTTGCGCCTTGGATGATGTTGAAGCGCCTTGGGATGAAATGCGCCCAAACTAATAGAAGGCCTTCAGTGAGGGAGTTGAAGAGAGTGCTTAGAGGAAGGATAGCCTTAAGATCAAACTAAGTACTTAGAAACCTAAGATTAGTGCCTTATTTGAAGTTATACACCTATTCTGGCGCCAGAGAGTGAGTTTGAGTGTGAAGAAGTGAATGTTTGCGCCTTGAAGGGGATACAAAGGGAAGATGATGCACCTTGATGGGTTGATGATGGAAATTTGTGTTTTGGAGCTAAATGTGCGCCTTGAATCTAAATGATATTTGAGTGCTTAGAGGTAAATAGGGGCGCCTTTGAGAATTCTTTGTGCTTTAAGGAATGGATTGTGGCGCTTTGGACTAAGGTAAGTCCTAAGCACTTCCAATGATTTTAAGGAGCGCCTTGAAGGAGATAGTGCATAGAGGTACAATGAATCTTCCGGAGAACATGGATAGACAACTAAGTCTCCAACTTGAGTCTTCTAAGTGAATTGGATAATGAAGAGAGTCTAGTCATTTTGGGCGCTAGTATCAGGATGAATCATCCAAAATGGGTGCCTAGAACTAGAAGGTGCCAATGCATGAGTTCAAGGATCCTCCATTGGAGCGCCTAGCCCAGATGCCTATAGATTGAAAGTTTTAAAGCTAAGTGATGTCTCTTACGTGAATTCCTAGCCCAGGTGCATGTGTTGGGAAAAACTCTTTGGCTCTAGCGCCTAGAATTGGGAGCTTTGTAAGATGCACCAATTGATGAAACATTTCCATTTTGCGCCTAGAATAGAACTCTCTCACATAGTTGAAATTGACTTGATAGAAGGAGATAAGTCTTAAGGACTAGTTTGGCGCCTCACTTGCCTATCTCACCTTTGAAATGTGCTTTGGTTGATGATCATCATTGATGGAACCTAGTGAAATGTAAAGCTATTTGCATCTCCAGAGGATCAAAATTGGATTAGGAGATCATCCTTGCAGTTGAGATTGACAGAGAAGTGTTAAAGGAATCACTTCAAATGGGCGCCTAAGCTAGTTGAGGCGCATATCAATTCCACTGTAACTCCAGACTGACGCTTAGGATCTAGTCATCTCCTAAGGCGCAGTTCCATTCACCCATGACCTCGCTTGGCGTCTAAAACTTGGAAACTCCTTTGGAAAGCTCCTGTTGCGCCTAGAAGATGAGTTTGGGATATCAACTTGCAAAAGGCTTAGAAACTCTTCAAAGATGTTAGGCACAATCCCATGGCACTGGAGCTCAGTTTTGGCGCCTTCAAGGAATAGCACATGAAGGAACTTGGGAGGTCAGGTGCTTGTAAAAGGGAACACCTTGGAACATCTTCCAGGGGTTGAAGTAGTAAGAAAACATCAAGTGAGTCTAGGCGAACTCCCTTGTGTGAACAGTTTAGCTCTGGCGCCTAGCCACAGAGTGAGCCAGAAGAAGTAGTTTGGACATTAGAAGATAGGCGCTCATTCTACAATGAAGCATTCCACCTTCCTAATCAACAAAGACTTGCAAGAATTGACAAAGGAAGCTAAGGCACACCTTCTACTTGTTTCCACCTCCAGAATGCGCCTAACCTTGAAAGGGGGTTCAAAGATGTTTGTTAGACCTTTTCACTCAAGGCACTCACCTTAGGCGCACTTTCTAAGTCCTTGTCACCTCAAGGAAACACCTAGTTTGGAAGGTGCTTGCCCTGTTCTCCACTCCTTTCAATTGGCGCCTAGAACACAGAATGCATGAAAGGAGCGCCTAGACTCCAGAGGGCTGATTTGGGTGCCTAGCATTTAAAACACTTTCATAATGATGATGTTTTGGCGCCTACTCTTGGAAACAATCCAGAGCATCCATAAACTCTAATTGGCACCTAATGTTGACAAGGCGCAACTTCAGGAGGAGGTCACCTCAACTTGGCGCCCAAGTCACAAAAACCTGTAAATCCTTCAAATATGCGCCTACCTTGTGAGGTGATGAGTTGAACATTCCAAATCTTCAAATGTTGCTCAAATAAGGAAGACATTGTAACATCAAGGCTTCAAGGCCTGTCCTTGTATTTCCATTGAATGAGTTGTACTTCATGCTATTGAAAGCATTTTCCATGTAATAAGACATTGCAAGTTGATTGAATCAAGTAACAAGACAAGTACCCAACTCTAATGTTGTTTCATTCAAATAGTTATCTTGATGTATATCTTTATGTTATTGAAGTAGTTGATGAATTGTTAGCAAGTAAAAGTGTTTAAGTAAGGAAAATTTTTCGTAGAACTAGTTGGGTATCTTACACTTACACCATGCCTATCCATCAAACATCACAATGCAATCAAAATCCTAACAACATGCCCATGATCCAAGATCAAGTGCAATCATGCAAAGATATTATCAATCACAAGCCTATTAAGAATGAACTAGAGTCTTCTAGTACCATACTTTTCCATCAAACACCATCATGTAATCCATGGCCTATTAAGCCTATCAAAGAAAATGCAAACATCCTATGTAATACAATCAGACTTTAAATATTTGAAGTAGCCATCTACAAATATCCATTCAAAAGTGGATTTATAATGCAAGTATGGACGCCATCAATAAAAAAGATTTGTATTAACCAAATATCCATATACGCATACATCAATATCTGTCGATATAAGTATAACATATATACAAAATAGCCATATAGGCTTACAAGAATGCCATATAGGCATACAATGTCAACTATGTACAATACAAAATATATGTCCACAAATGCCATATAGACATACAACAGAGGAACACAATAAAAAGTCATTCCCCTCTAGCTGGTGAAGAGAATAAATCATGAGCAGCCTTTGATCTTCTAGGGGATGGAGACATGCATGTGGGTGGTCTACTACGAACCCAAGGGCTACTTCTCCTATTTAGTTCTTCCTGCACCTTTACCTGTTACAAAAAAAAGTATAGATATTAATATATAGAAATTACATGTTATAAAAAAATGAAACATTTAACAAAATAATCACTTACCGCTAACATATAATCTGTCTGCTCGCTTGCCTCAGTAGCAGGAAAAGGCCCTGGTGATGTCATGTCCTATAGAAACCTTCCAGATAGAAATTAAACTTCAAATCAATAATCTTTTGATTTTTCAAAAATAGACAACTATAACAATGAATGTAAATTGAAATTTACTAATCTGCCTCATACCCCTGTCAATGCCATAGAGCTATGAATCGCAGAGGCCACACCCTGCTCCATTGCCCTATGAACATGGGGAGGTGTATCAGCAGCCTGCATCATTTGGAAATAAAACAACATTATTCAATTACGAAAACTATAATAGTGATGCAAATCATGGCTCCTAACATACACACATGCTCATCTAAACATGGAAGTACACACAATAAAACACACAAATCACATACAAAAATTTAGTAAGTACAATTCATTCATTAAACTATTTATTTTATTACCTCCGTAAAGCTTTGAAGTCCACCACCGCTGGCAGGTGTTGCCATGAAATCTACAGTGTTAACCTATTCAACATCCAAAATCAGAAATTAGAATACCATTCATATAACGATGCTATTCACATGTAATATTTATAATTGTTTACTAGTTACATACCTCGACAGTAGATGATCTAGTGAAAAATGTAGGTGGAGAACCACTGAAAACTGCATCGACGCTATGACCCTGAAATTTCATTAAAATCATCAATTTAAATTAGTTAATCTTGTATTTCAAAAATAAAATTTAATAAATTAAATTCAATAAACTTGCTAATATTTACCTGAGTATCAAGGCCGAAAGTCTCACTCAGGAGGGTATCTGTCATCGCCATCTGCTCAGCTGCAGATGTAGCCTGTGCACCTGCGTCCTGACTGTCCATGGGGTCATAACCACAGGCTGACCCGCAAGCCTGGCAAGTATGCGGTGGGACCCTACTCCTCGCACTATCTCCCAACCCACTCTGTGTTGCAGGATCGACATGCTTTATGATGCTCTGGGTCAAGGCACTAATCGACCTCAGTGTATCGACCTCAACACTCTCCTTCACAATGGAAGGAATAGAAACATGCTCGTGGGCTGGTTTGCTGATTAATCGTCTCACTACCCACTGTGGGTCAAGACGTGCCCCTGGTCTATCCTGTGCTGAGCCCCCACCTCTACCCTGGAAGTCCCGCATATCAAAATAGTTTGGCACTTTATTGAGGACAAACTCGGAGTAGAGGTTCCTCAAAAAGTATTGCGGGACCTCATTGTTATTACATGGAGGATGGTCAAAAACCATCCACCACCTCTGCCCGAAATTGTCCCTTATCGCTTGGTTGTTGCACCAATGGATAGGGAACCTCTTGCATGTAATGGGTGGAGGTTGATTTGTTTGTGGGTTTGTGAAAATTGAACACAAGTCTACTTTTGTAATTTGTAATTTTTTGACATCTTGGTATGACAATTTATCTGCATAGTAATCTCTAAACTCTCTCTTTTTATCGGTCCAACTAGTTATTTGCTTGCTAATTGAATTTACATTTGATAACATAGACTCAAGAGATTCGGCAAGCGTGGACCTATGCAAGGTTGAAGTGGAAGGATCTTTCAACCTTGCAATTATATCTTCAATTTGTTTTTTGTTGTTTTCAATTTCCCCCATTATATTATCTTGTGTTCGAGGGGCATGTCGAGGAATGAATGGAGGAGGTTGTTGTTCTGCAGGTATTTCTTCCTCAAGATTTTGTGGATTTTGAGGAGGAGGAGGAGGTGCATTAACATTTCCTACAATTAATAAAATATACATCAAAAATCAACACAAAACCTACCTATTTAGGAAGAAATTCAAACAAAAAAATAAAGATAACTCACCCCTTTGGCGTGCTCGACGTCGCGGCGGCATTTCGGCGATGAATCGACAAATCTTTTGTGTTGAACGGTGTTTTGTAGAACGCGAGCGCGTTTTTGAAGGGTTTTAGGCCGCGGGCGGAGGAAAAACTCACAATGAAATAAAATAAAATGAAATGACAGCGTTTTTTTTTAATATATAAAGGACTTTATAACGCGAGCGCGTTATAACGCGCTCGCGTTATGCCTAAAATTTTTTTGAAAATTTTTTGGCCACTTTTTGGCCCCCCATCTTTTTGCACTTACCCTTGGCAGAAATAAAATAAAACAAATTAGTTTATATTTAAATTCATAGAAGCATACATTCAAATATATATCACATATATAATTAAAATTTTCTTTTCTTCTCTTCTATTCACATACAATTTTTTTTTGTTTTAAACAACTACACAAAGATATATATATCTATATTTTTTTTTATCAAATCTACAAGGCAAGAACTCATTTTTTTTAAACAAAATACATTCATTGCATTACTATTAATTACACTTTTTAAGGAGAGGAACAAATATAAATAAGTAATTTAAAATGCCTCTAATACATATCAACAACCAATTTTCTTTCTTTTCATAATGACACAAAATAAATACAAATTTCTAGTTTTATCACAAATTAAAACCACAACTCTTCTATTGGACAAATTTTAAAATTTACATACAAATGAGATGGCTTTTAAAATAGATTTTCTTCCTTTAACCTTTCTTGAATGATAAAAATTAAATCAACAATTTTACAACTTCCAATACAATGAAAAAAATGGCCTACACACTACTTGAGAAAATATAATTTTACAACAAAAGAGAGAACTAAGTTCTCATCTTTGACAACTAACAAAATGGTAAAATCTCTCCTAAGAAGGCCAAGCTCTCTCTCAAGATCTTAAAGAGTAAAGGAAAATTATATATTAACTCCAATAACAAGGAGTTTCTCAAACTTCACACTTAGCTCCAAAGAACCTGCATATCACAAGAAGGGAAAAGAAAACCACACATCTTGCTCTCCTCCCTACCATAGACCCACAAGAGGGTCACCCCCAAGCTTGGGAGGTCATCCACTCACCTAGGGAACTCAATTCCACTTCACAACAAGGCATTCCAAACAACCAAAAACACAATTTTACACCCATGGATAATCACAACACATGAACTCAACCATGGTGAGTTCAAAGGGGTAGGGGAGTGGACACACTCAACTCAGGAGTGCCACTCCTACAAAATATCCAAACACAATTTATCTTATGGCCTCAAGCTAACACATTTAACAAAATTTCCAAAGTTTCCATATTTTGGCTCTCAAGCCATGTCTCAAATTGCTCAAAATCACATATATTGCCCTCAAGGCTTACAACACCCTAAAAATAAGGTAATGACCCTGAGGAGGATCACTCCTCCCCTACCCCACACTTGTTGAGCATCTTCTCCCAAGTGGGAGACGATCTTACAACACCCAACAAAATTTCCCCATAATAACAATAAAACTCAAGAAAATAAATCACACATATGCATCACCCAAGCAAGCTAAAATACAAAGGGAAGGCCTTAGCCTTGAAAGCCAACCTTTAAAAGCCTAATTATGGAAGAAAGTTGATGTAGAGCTTCTCCAATTTCTCCTCCAACATAAGCCACAAAACTCTCTCTATCTTTTTCCCCAAATTCCAATTCAACAACCCTTAACCCTCTCCAAGTGGGATTAAAATAAGCTCAACCCATGAGCTTAGAGGAATGGGGAGGTGACACTTGTCACCTCCTCACTCTTCCTCCCCACTACAAGCATGACCCAAGGGATGGGTGTTGACACATGTCACTCACCCATCCCCAAGTCTCCCTCACCCCTTACCACTTGTCCTCTCTCCAACATGTGTCCCCTTCCTTTCCTCTCAAGAGGGACCACACAACTCCAAGGGTACCCTCACCAATTGTGAGAGAGACTTGGAGTCAAGTCCTCCACAATTGATGGTTCTTGGAGTCATCTCCAACCTTGGGAAGTGAAAAGGGATGGGGTTGAGTGTTGGTACCATTCATCCTCTCCCTCCCATGCCTCTAATTTCGTCACTTAACTTTAGTGTGAAGTTAAGGTGACCATATGGAGGTTTACTAAGGGTTACCCATGTCAAAAAGGTCCCTAGACCCATCGGGTACAACCCAAAGTCAATTTTAGCCTAGTTAGAGCACCCAGGGTCAAGTTAAAACACATGAAAGGGGTCTCCAAATTTAAAATTTTAAAAAAAATGAAATTCAAAGACAAAATTCTTACAACACCAATTATAATTCAAATTAAGAGGGGTAGACTTATCCCGATTAACAACATACAAATCACATTATAGAATTTCATCATACACAGAGTTGATCTTGGTTCCTCGTGGAACTAGATCGGCTTCACAAGGGATTACAACATCAAGTGTGGATGATCTCCAATTTCTGTGGTTTGTTAGAAATACCTACACACTCAATTGCAAAGTTAATTCCACATATAAATATCATAACTGAAACAAATTAAAACATACACTCGCATAAAATATCACTAGTTCACATAAGCATAAAGGAAGTCACATTACAATTAGATTCCAAATTCTGCATTTTAAACATCCATTCCCAAGATTAAATCATAGAACCAATTTCTATCTAACATCACCCAATTAGTTTTCCTTTAACATCATAATATAAAGCATCTATCTAACATCACCCAATTAGTTTTCCCATAACATCATAAAGTCTAATAGTTCGGGAATTCGGGATCAATAGTCCCAGAAGTCTAAATGTATCATCAACAGTAAAGTAAATAGTCAAATGAACGGGAATGAAAAAGGTAGGCCTCACAGAAGAATGCCCGCTAGGAGATGTAAATACATGGTCAACAATTTAAGTCATCACAAACTATTGTAACCTTATATTCTTTTGTCATCCTAAATAGGATAAAAATATACAAAATGTAAACAAGTCTTATGGTTCTCAAACATTATTATATGCATCAAAATATTTTATGTAAAACACATTGCATAGCTGCAACTATAGGCCAAACATAATATTATAGAAACATGTGAATGTGAATCATGAGACTATATTCCACCAATATCATAATGTCTCCCAATTGATACATACCAAGAATTGTAGTTGTCATCATAGAGAAATCAATCAATTCAATCAAACACTATGCTAAATACCAAATTCTTGTAGAGCACAATAGGTGCTACATATGATGCCACTGAATCAAAAATATGTCAACTGTGCCAAATGCATGCCAAACTGAAACTATGTCAAATGCCAACTGAACCAACTAAATGAACCAACTAAATACCAAACTGAATCATGATAAAAAGTGCCAGACTAAATCTCATTCAAACTGAATCATGATGTGCCAGACTGAATGAAAGGTGTTAACTGTATTATCAAGATGACCATAAACATGATCAAGGAAATGTAAATTGCCTCAACTGAACATGAGCCAAACAAGCCATAATGAACTATGTCATCTACGATACATATCATCTAAGTTGTGGATTATCATCAGGGACAACAACTGAGGGTCAACAAACTCCCCCTTTGTCCATGATGGCAAAACACAACTTCCTCTCCCCCTTTTTGGCATCAAGGCGAAGGGAAAAGAAAGCATGCTAATGCCTCTAATATATACATAAAGCCTGAAATGTGAAATAATAAATAGATATGTAAAACCATACCAACCATACAAAGACTATCCCATGATTGAGAAGTATCCAGAACATCTAAAGTAGAAATGAGATTTCAGCATCATAATGAAATATTAGCAGCATAATAAATATAAAGAGCATGAAGTAAAGGACAACAATTGAGGAGACTGTCATCATGATCCAAAACAACAAAGATACCACTGAAGTAGAGTCAAATATCAGGGCTATGAAAGTATACAATACACTCCCCCTAAAAACATGCTAATAAAAAGATTACTGAAGTGAAAGATGAGAAGATTCCAAGTCTATCACTCAAATATTGAAATCTATCTTTTGGAAAAGGCTTAGTAAAAATATCAGTTATCTAATCTTTTGTGGAGACATATTCAAGAGCAACATCATTAGAAAGCACTTTTTCCTTGATGAAATGATATTTGATGGCAATGTGTTTAGTATAGGAATGCATCATAGGATTTTTAGAGATGTTAATGGCACTTTTGTTATCACATAGAATAGGCACAGGTTTAGGGACTTCAACTTGAATATCTTGCAAAGTTTGTGTCATCCATAGTATTTGTGTACAACAAGCAACTACTACAATGTACTCTACCTCAGTAGTAGACAATGAGATAGATTTTTGCTTCTTTCTCTGCCAAGCAACAAGTCTACCACCCAAGAAATATGTTGCTCCTGAAGTACTTTTACGATCATCTGGACAACTAGCCTAGTCAGCATTAGTATAAGCAATCATATTGAAATTATCATGTCGAGGATACCGTAGACCATAGTCAACTATTCCATTCACATATCTAAGAATTCGTTTGATAGTATTTAAATGTGTTTGTTTT
Source organism: Cunninghamia lanceolata (assembly GCA_027924645.1). Lineage (NCBI taxonomy): Eukaryota > Viridiplantae > Streptophyta > Pinopsida > Cupressales > Cupressaceae > Cunninghamia > Cunninghamia lanceolata. The sequence goes on from BSBN01000194.1 coordinate 5,138,240, forward strand.
GGTGCACTTCGATACCTTGCTGCCAAACAAACAACTTGCATTATATCTGGTCTAAATGTTGTTAGATAAAGCAAACCACCTATCATGGACCTCTATAGAGTTTGATCTACACTAGTTGAATCTTCATCCTTTCCAATTTTATACCCAGTTTCTATTGGTGTACTAACAGGTCTACTGCCATCCATTTGAAACCTTGCTAACATTTCTTTAGCATATTTAGTTTGAGAGATAAAAATACCATTTGGAAGCTGAGAAACTTGTAATCCTAAGAAGAATGAAAGTTCCCCTATCATAGACATTTCAAACTCTTTTTACATAATGTTAGGAAATGAAAGAGACAACTGGTCATCATTACTACCAAAAATAATGTCATCAACATAGACCACTACAACCAAAATACTGTCATTTTTAGTAATAAAATACATATTGTTGTCCACTCCTCCTTTAGTGAAGCCCTAACTCTGCAAAACTTTGTCTAACTTGGAATACCAATCTCTAGGAGCTTGTTTTAGACCATACAATGCCTTTTTTAACCTATACACATGATTTTCTTTACCAGGATAGATAAATCCTTCTAGTTATTCCATGTATACTTCTTCTTCTAGATCCCCATTTAGAAAGGCAATTTTGACATCTATCTTATAGACTTTAAAACTTTTATACATAGAGAAGGTAAGAAATATTCTAATTACTTCTAATCTAGCCACAGGAGAAAAGGTCTCATCAAAGTCAATACCTTCTACTTGTTAATATCCTTTACAAACTAGTCTAGCTTTATTTCTTACAACATTTCCCTTTTCATCAAGTTTATTTTTGAACACCCATTTTGCCCCAATAATGTTTTTGTCTTTTGGTCTTGGGACAATTTCCCAAGTTTTATTCTTCTCTATTTGAGCTAATTCTTCTTTCATAGCTTGAACCCACAGATCATCTTGACTAGCCTCTATATATGTTTTAGGCTCTAACTAAGATACTAAACACATATGAACTTGATTATTTCCTTGGGAATTTTTCCTTCTAGTTTGAATTCTTGAATCTAAATCACCAATTATGTGTTCATTTGGACGATTATTTTGTAATAGTCTCTTAGAAGGAGTATATATAGATTTGGAAGGGGTTTTAGGACTTATCGGTGGCTATTGAGACACTCCAAGATCTGAATCTTCTTCAAATTTTTCTGATCCTTCTTTTATGTCAGTTTCATCCTAAACATTCTCTTCTATTGGCTAATAATAAGGTTGTTGTTCAACCTGCTAGAAATTCTCATAAACTTTGACATTAGAGCTTTCAATAATCCTTCTTCATCTTTTATCATAGCATTTATATGCTTTGCTATGAGTAGAATAACCTAGAAATATTCCTTTATCACAATGTGATTCAAAACTTCCTAGATTACTTTCATTTCTTTTAATATAGCAGTTAATGCCAAAGATTTTGAAATAAGAGACATTTGCAGATTTACCATTCCAAAGTTCATAAGGTGTATACCTAGTTCTCACCCTTAATTGCACCCTATTCAGAATGTAAATGGTTGTATGAACAACTTTCCAGAAAGCATTGGATAAACCTGTATCATGAAGCATGGTTCTAGCCATCTCCTTTAATGTCTAGTTTTTCCTTTCAGCCACATCATTCTGTTGACGTGTCCTAGGGGTTGCATATTGTCTTGTTATACCATGTTTTTCACAATATTCCAAGAAGGAAGTAGAGGTATATTCACCACCATGATTAGATCTTAGGCATTTCAGTTCTAGATCTGTTTCTCTTTTTACCGTTCTTTTGAAAATTTTAAATCTGTCCAAGGCTTTAGATTTGTGTTTAAGAAAGGTAACCCAAGTCATCCTTGAATAATCATCAATAAACAACATAAAGTATCTTTCTCTATTCAATGACCTAGTTCTAGTTGGACCACATAAATCATTATGAACTAATTGAAGAGGTTCTATAGAGAAATATTCTTTAATTTTGTAAACCACTCTTGTTTGTTTGCCTTGCTGACATTCTTTACAAACAATACTAACTGGTTTAGATATAACATGCATGTTTCTAACATTTTTGTTTATGTTGATTGTGACTAAGTTGTCAGAATTAACATGCCTTAACCTTCTGTGTCGGAGTTTACCTTCCTCTATTTGACTCATGAAACATACATTATTTCTCCTGTCATTTGTAGATCCATGCAAATTGTAGATATTACCTTTTGTTCTTAAACCAGAAGCAATAATTTGCCCTAAATTTTTAAGAATCTTGCAACCTTGTGAAGTAAATACCACATCATATCCACTATCACAAATTTGACTCACAGTTAACAAATTTTGTGTTAATCCTTCTATAAAATAGACATCTTCTAAAGGAGTATTATCTTCCAAAAGAACAATACCTTTACCAGTGATTTGTACACAATAATCGTCACCAAACTTCACTGATCCTCCTGAACAACTTTCAAATGATGTAAATTTGCTTTTACCCCCAGTCATATGATGGGAACAGCCACTATCAATTACCCAAATGTAATTTCTTTTAGCATGAAAGGCAACTTCAACTATCATGGCATCAGCTTTCTTGCTGATTTTTGGAACCCATTTCATTCTAGATTGTTTTGGAAGTGAATCAATTTCAGATTTGCAAAACTTGGCTATGTGTCCAAGTTTATTACAATGAAAACACTTTAAATTGTTCAAGAAATTAAAAATTTTCCCGTTCAACACATTTGTTTGTTTTCTTGAAACAAACTTACAATTGTTTTCTCTATGCCCATATTGATGACAATGAAAGCAATAACCAGAAAATCTGAAAGAGATTTTACTTTTGATTTGATTGTTGTTTGAAGATTTACCATTTATAAAACCTAGGCTAGCAATGTTATTGTATTGTTTTTGCTTACCTAACATATTAGCAAGCTTGTTACTATTGTTGCACATCTCAAGTTCTTTTCTAAGATTCAGTATCTCAGCGTCTTGAGAACAACACTATTTATCTTTAACATTTAATTGTTCTTGAGTGTCTGAAAGTATTTTTTTGTTCTCTTCAAGGTTTATTTTCAGATCAGCAATTTATTTTTCCTAATCAATGATCAGTTTATTTTGCATCATATTTTCTTTCTTAAGCCTTTTGACTTCTTCAAAGGCACATCTTAGTTCTCCTTCCAAATCTATTTCATTTTCAAATTGGTCCATTTGTTCTACTTTTGTAACAGCAATGATTGCTGCCATGAAAAGTGTTTCATCAACTTCTTCAGAAGAATTATCTGAAGCACTGGTAGTTATATCAGCAATTAAGCTTTTCTTCTTTTGGAAAGAGTTCTTTTTGAAATTGAATGGCTTTTTCTTAAATTGTTTTCTATTATTCTCTTGTTTACTATCAAGATCCATATTTAGACATTTTGCTGCATAATGCCCTATTTACCCATAATTGAAGCATTTAAAAGGAAGTTACCCATATATTTTCCTGAACCCCTTCTAAGTTTACTAACAAAGATAGATTCATCTTTATTGACATTTTCAATTTCATGACTTGTTTTAGCCTCATTTTTTACAGTTTTAAAGGCTACTTCCTTGTTAGAGTTTTCATTTTCCATTCTCATTTCATATGTAGTAAAAACCCCATAGAGAGTATCAACAGTTATTGTCTTCAAGTCTTTTTCTTCAATCATAGAGATTTTGGAATCATATTTGGGGGTTAGGGTTCTTAAAATCTTCTTTACTACAATTACCTCATCTAATTTATCTCCTAGACCTCTAATGTTGTTTACAGTTTCCTGAACTCTCTGAAGATATTTAGCTACTTTTTCATCATCTTTCATCCTTATTCTTTCAAATATTTCTCTAAGAGCTTGTAACTTATCTTATTTTATACTCTCATCTCCTTCATAAATATTTGATAGCTTATCCCAAATAGCTTTAGCTGTATCACATTCCATAACTTTATTTAAAACCTCATTTGACAAGCCACAACAAATAGCACTAGCAGCTTTCGAGTCACAATCAACGGTCTTTTTTTCATCAGCATTAGATGGTTTGCCTATAATAGTACAACCAATTTTAATGGCATCACCGACATCATATCCTAAAGACTTGATATGATGAGTCATTCTATATTTCCATAAAGTATAATCTATACCATCAAATAATGGTGCTTTGGATGTAGAGAGGCCATCCTAGAAAGACATGATAACCACTCTGCCAGGAAACCCTTAGGCTAATTAAACCTTTGAGAGAAGGGTTTGGCTATGATACCACTTGTTAGAGTGGTGTGGACACTGAGAGGGGGGGGTGTCAAATGCAATATTTCTTTTTACTAAAGATTAAAATAATATATGCTTTCAATATTTCAATGATTAAAACATTCATGAACTGAATGTAATCATAAAACTAAAATGAGAAACATTCAAGCAAGTTAAGCACATACCAACAATATGACAATAGCACAATTTTTGTCCTAAGTGGAAACACTCTGGCGAAGAAAACCACTCGAAAAAATTGCCTCAATGGCTTTTAAACATTGTCTCACTGACAATAGTGCCTCACTAGCTTATTAAGATCATTATAATGAAATATTGAAATCAAATACAGAGGCATACTCTATTTCACTTTTTCTTAATATCTTAGATATATTGTCAACAATAATGTTCTCTTACACATCTGCTATTCAACACATCAAATATATATCATAGTACAAAGCCTTTTCTTCTCTCAATAGACAGTTTGAAGAAATAATTGAATACAAGCAACTGTCTTAAACAGTTTTCAACTACCCAACTGAATATGTCAAGATCATGGTCGAGTAGACCAATAATAATAGTATAAACTTCTTTAAATGCCATGATCGAACTGTATGTTAAGTTAAGAAATGCTTTGTTAAACAAAACCAAGCCGACAACCGTGGAATGCTATTAAAAAACTCATAGTTTTAACAAATCCAACTGTGTTAAAGGAAGGCAAATAATAACTGAATAACCCTCTTCATTTTGTTTTTCAAAACTAAATTTAACCATCATAAAACACAGTCTAAACAGAGGATAACATTATGAGTGTCATTTACAACTGTCATTACCTAGTTTCAAACCCTAGGTTAAAAAAGTAACCACTGGTCCTTTAAACCAACATAAACCCTTTGCATGAGTAAATCCTTAAACATGTTCACATTAGTATGCCATTCTAGAAAAAGATAAACTAATGCATAAAGGAATGAAATCACCTGTAGACCGACAAGAGAAACTAAATGGTTGTGATAGAAGTAGTTTACTAGAGTCCAGCTTTATCATATCGAGTAGATTCTCACAAAAAAAACCTTCAAAGATTCATGCCATTGTTCCCATATTCTTTCATGATTACAATAGATATAAAATGAAACCCTAGGTTAAGAGCTTCATATTCGAAGCTTCAGACTTTGCCAAAACTTCCTTTTTGCTTGTGAATACTTATGCAACCAGTGCATTCGGTATACCCTAAACAAGCTGGTAGCACCTTTGTAAAAACAATCTTATTAAACTTGTTACAAAGTATGGTAACTTGCCCAATAAGTGAATAGCTCAATATGCCGAAGGGAACATTTTTACAATGTGAAGAATGCCCGCTAGGAGATGTAAACACATGGTCAACACTTTTAAGTCATTACAAACCATTGTAACCTTATATGCCTTTGTCATTCTAAATAGGAAAAAAATTATACAAAATGTAACCAAGTCTTATGGTGATAAAAAATTATTATATGCATCAAAATATTTTATGTAAAACACATTCCACAGCTGCAACTATAGGCCAAACATGATATCATAGAAACATGTGAATGTGAATCATGAGACTATATGCCACCAATATCATAATGTCTCCCAACTGATACATACCAAGAATTATAGTTGTCATCATAGAGAAATCAATCAATTCAGTGAAACACTATGCCAAATACCAAATGCATGTAGACCACAATAGGTGCTACATGTAATGTCACTGAATAAAAAATATGTCAAATGTACCAAATGCATGCCAAACTGAAACTTTGTCAAATGCTAAATGAACCAACTAAATGAGTTCACCAACTAAATACCAAACTGAATCATGATCAAAAGTACCAAACTAATTCTCAATCAAACTAAATCATGATGTGCCAGACTAAATCAAAGGTGCTAACTATATTTTCAAGATGACCATAAACATGATCAAGGAAATGTAAATTGACTCAACTGAACATGAGCCAAACAAGCCATAATGAATTGTGTCATCTGCGAGACATATCATCTAAGTTGTGGATTATCATCAGGGACAACAACTGAGGGTCAACAAACTCAAACAATGCTTCTACCACAATCTACTAGATTGGTTATAACTATGCTCGATAAATGACCATTCACTACTATAATGCATTCCTATGAAGGTAATGAACTAATAGATCCCATTATGTAGGTACATCCTACTAATGCTAGCATAGAGTTTTATTTAGGTTCAGAACATTATGAAGAAACTATTGAACATTTACTCAATAGTTTTATACCCAAAACTAAGGATATTAAAAATCTAAATGATAATAGAAGTTTCTCAACAAAATAAAGGTTAACATACTTCCTTCAAACAAGGCCATCATATTCATATCTAGTTGTTATATTGAAATTTGTATAGCAGATTCTCAGCATATTATGATTACTAAAGAATGATAATCCTTATGTCCTAATAAGTCATAGTGACATTATCATTACCATCTCATATAAACAAGTTAGGAACTAGTAAATATACATCCCCTTATAGAAATAAAGTGATTTAAATTGCATACTATATAAGATGATATCTTACATAATTTATACCCAACTAATGTGAAATTTATCAAGAATTTACAATAAGGTCCTAACCTATAAATAAAACTGCCACACCTCAAAGGATTCTATAAATAGTTAAATACTCAAGAGCTAGGATGAGACCATGTGAACTCAAAATACATTGTCAATGAGCCTATCCTAGATTGTCATATCTCCCTTTGAATTGCTCATTGATTTGCAATATCTCTCTTTTCATTTTTTCCCTATCTTCTTCCAAGGTGTGTCAAGTGACCCCTCTCTACCATCACATCCCTATACCTTGCAGATTAGTAACTCCCTTTAAATTTCTACAATGTCATGCCTCCTTGGCAACATCTTCTATCTTATCACATTTTTAATGACTGCAAGTATAGTCCCATCTTCCTAGTTTGTACGTAGCCCATGCCCTCATTTAATACTTTTGCCTCCCCTCAACTTTAATTAATTTTGTTTTAGCCATGTAATCTCTAGCACGCCAATCACCTTCCATGGGTGCTATAACACCAAGATAGTTTAATAATTTAGGAGACCAAATTTCAAGCTAACATTAGCCTAGGAGGGTCTTCAAGGAGATTGTAAAGAAGAAGGTAAAAGGAGTTATACCATTAAATGGATGATAAGAAAAAGATTGAAATGTGAGGGAAATGGCCTCCCATATGTGGACCATAAGTGTAAGAGCCAATGGGGATCATATAAAAGCATGTAAAAATGTAACCATGTAATACTTCTATGAATAAATAAAAAAGTGTTTTTTTTACTACTCATCTTCTCAATATTGCTATGTTTGAGTATGAGTGTGGGTGTGAATCCATACTACTACAAGAGCATGCTTCCCCTAAATGTAGGCCACAATCACAACATCTACACCATTTGTGGTATTATATTTAAGTTAGGTCTCTAGGCAAATAGAGAGTGGGTTACATTGGATTATAGGGGTGGAACTTGTAATAGTGATTCTTATGAAAATGGTTCTTATGTTGGATTGGAAAAGGAGGCTGCAATAGTAGGTTTGTGGGAGAAATTATAAGTTGTGGAAATTATTGTTCGTGAGCAATTCTCTCCTTACGCCTTCTCCCACCAACAATGGGGCTTATGTTATTTACTATTTCCACCCCTTATTGGTTTCCTTTCCCAGCATTTGAGGATGAATTCATTACTTTCAATGTTGTGACGAAACACTAACAAGCTTTTGTCCCCATTTTCCTTTACTAGTGGACCAAATAGTCCTTGGCACATGCCTCTCTATTGATTCTACCTTCCTTATCACCATAAATTCACAATTATGTAGTTTAATGATTTTGGCCACCTCCACCTGAAAATGTAATGTCTAAAATGATTCCATATATTATTAATTTATAAAAGATATTATTTAAAAATGAATAAATAAATAACCCAACCAAAAAAACAAATCTACAAAGTAAAATTTAAATGCCTTTTTTTAAGGTTACTGAAAATTTCTGGTGAAAAGACAGTTGACCAAACACGGCTGTATTTGGCAACAAGATATGCATAGAGAAGGAAATTTGAAATCTTAAATATTTAAAAGATACTCTTGATAGAATGAGTACATGTTTTTTAATTATTCAAATGGTGGAATGATGATATAGTATTTCTCATTTGAGTATTTATTTATACAAATAAATTTCAACAGTCTATGTTTGTATTTTAAGTATATTGGTAAAACTAATTTATAAAATGTATCTATGTATCAAAAACTACATACAAGAAATTAATCTAAACCACTTGCTTATGATTAAGCCAATAGTCACAAGTAGAATTATCCGATGGATGCTTCTTTTGCAAGAATTTGATATTACTATACTAAATAAACCTAGTAGTAAAAATGTAGTTGCAAATTAAGATATTCAGTTTCTTTTAACTCTCTAACCTAACAAACAAATTGAAAAACTTAAGATATTTAAAAGATACTCTGAACAGAAAAGGAAATTTCAAAACTTAATGGTGGAGATGAACAAACGACTAAAATGCATAATTTAGAGTTGTTCCAACGCTTATATTGAAAGTCTAATATCCTATATAAACCAAGCTTATGTACAGAACAAAAACATAGACAAAGGTTTGGTTATAGAATCTGGAAATAATAGACCACAATAAAACTATAACACTTGTTTTTTTTTTCTTAAGATAAAGGGGAATGTAACCCTAGACTATATATATTAATATTTACAAGTTTAATACATATGGAGGGGGGATCAAGATTTCCTCACCCCAAAAAGTGATTAACAGGAAAAATTGCTTAGATGAAAACAAAACATTGCCCCAAAAAACTTACAGCTAAAGAAACACCCTGCCACCACCTCGACCATGAAACACACAGAACACCCTTAGTCATCCACGTTAGCCACTACACCCAGGACCCTTCTTTCTACAACCACCATTTCTTCATCCTCATTTTGGCCCTGGGGATCTTCCGCTTCATCCTCTGAGGCATCCTCTATCTCCTCTGAAATCTTGTGATGACATAGAGCCGGGTCAGTTGCATGAAACCTTAGAAAATGAATAGCAATAAAAAGATCTTTGCTCCTCACCCGAACTGACTTAGGGACAGAATGTGCATGCCCTCTGAGTGCTCTTTCAAGGAGATAAATGCAACCACATCTAAGTCCATGTTGCATCTTTCTGTAGATGCATTCATATGCTCTCTTGGTGTAGAGCTTCTCTGAGGGGAAGAGACCTCCAACCCAAGCATCCCCTACCATAACATCATAATTAGGCACTACTTCATTTCATTTTTCCACTGAAAATAGGTGGTGATTAAAGACCCCCATTGCAAATGGGAGGATGAAATGGGAATCCTGAACTATATGCATTAGGTTAGAGAGGAACACCGATGCTACCTTGAACCACTGCACCTCGTGCTCCGGAGTTCCTTGCAGCCATTTTTGGTTGCAGACCGTTTGCACCGCAAACTACACTAAGGTGCGGTCAAACTGAAAATGGCATTTAGCTCCGCTAAACCCACACTTCCTCTAATGGTAGCCGTTGTTGTTATTGTATATATGTCAATATGTTTGACTCGTCCATTAGAACCCTCCATTCTCTCTCCAATTGCTAAGAGACTACACAATGGAGCAGGGAGACTACACAGACTAGTGCAGCGAGATGATGTTGTGGAGATTAAGGGTCCCTATAAGGTAATATTAATTATAGTCTTTAGCATATCAAAATATTAACAAATGCCCTTGTATTTAGGAGCATTTTTATAGTAATGGATGCAATTGTTGTAAAAAATAGAAAAGTTAGTATTCATTACAGTGATAACAAATTTATTACAAAATTTGATAATACTGGATCTAATTGTAATGTTATAGGATTAATTGACTAGTTTGATTAGGTTTAGTTGTTCTAGACCCACTAGCATTGGCTTCGATCTTTTTTCCTGACAATAGGGTTGGGATCGATCCTTTGTATTGGCTTTGATCTTTTATTTGATGATAGGCCTAATCTGAAGGAATCTAATTGAACCAATGATGTTGCAGAGAGTTGCGCGGATAGAAGTGGAGTTGGATGATGTTACAAAGACTTCCACCAACCTAAAATTCAATAACAGAACTTCACCTATTCACAACCATTGTAGTGTTCCATGTCAACATAATAAAAGTGGGAATTTGAAGAGAAATACGTAGTCTGAAGTGAAGTTAGATGACGTGGAGAATTCCTCCAAGCCGCTATTTAGTATGTTGCCAAAGGGACTTGTTCCTTTGTCTGGGCCTTCCCCTATTAACAACCATGGAAGTGTTTTGACTCAACATAAGCAAAGTGGGAGTTTGCAGAGAAGTGCAGAGTCAGAAGTAAAGTTGGATGTGGCTGCGAAGAGTTTCTCCAAGCTGCTATTCAGTAGGTTACCACCTATTGCTCCCTCTAGGCCTTCCAATAAAAGGAGTGACTAAAGTGGAAATTTGTAGAGAAAAATAGAAATCAGAACAAAGAAAACAAATAGAGATTGGAGAATACTGAAAGACTACATATATTCAGTACATGGTTACATATATATAGCTACAAAGAGTTTAATGACATCCTATAAAGCTGCAAATATACTTGAGAGCACTGCAGAGTCGAGTGCTAAGTCAATTGACAACACACTGAAGAGAACTGGACACCTGTACAACAGCGTGTAACTAACTGTACAAGTCATTTAGTTATGAGTTACAACAGTTACGCTAACACTCCTTAATGAATAACTGAATTTTCATGAACTCCTAAAATGTGAGGCCTACATTTTCATTCCCGTATATTTGACTACTTATTTTACTATTGGTGATACATTTAGACTTATGGGACTGTTGATCCTGAATTATTGGACTATTAGATTTTATGTTGTATGTGGATTTGTTATGCTTAGCATGTTTACGATGTGTTTAGACCTGGACATTGATTCACTGATGATGTTAGACATATGGTTTATATTATGATGTTATTGGAAAACTAATCATGTGATCTTAGTTAGAAATTTGCTATGTGATTCAATCTTGGGAATGGATGTTTGAAATGTAGAATTTAGAATCTAATTATAATATGACTTCCTCAATGCTTATATGAACATGTGATGTTGTATGCGAGTGTATGTTTCAATTTGCTTCAGCTATTATATACATGTGGAATTACCATTTTAATTGAGTGCATAGGTGTTTCTAACGAAGCCACATAAATTTGGAGATCATCCCACAGACGGTGTTGTTTTCCCTTGTGAAGTCGATCTATTTCCAAGAGGAACCAAGATCAACTATGTGCATGATGAGTTTCTATAATGTTGTTGCATGTTGATTAGTCGGGCTAAGTCTAACCCTCTTTTATTTTGAATTCTAATTGGTGTTGTAAGAATAGTGTCTTTTGAATTTAATTTTTGAAGTTATAAATTTTTGAGACCCATTTTCATGTGCTTTAACTCAACCCTTGGTGCTCAAAATGGGCTAAAATTGACTCTGGGTTGTACCCCTTAGGTCTAGCGACCTTTTTGGATTGTGTAACCCTAGGTAAACCTCCATTTGGTCACTTTAACTTCACCCTAAAGTAAAGTGACCAAAATGGAGGCATGGGAGGGAGAGGATGAGTGGGTCAAACACTCAACCTCTTCCTTTCCTCTTCCCTAGGTTGGGAAAGTCTCCAAGACCCCTTAATTGTGGAGGACTTTACTCCAAGTCTCTTCCACAATTGGTGAGGGTACCTTAGAGTTGTGTGGTCTCTCTTAGGAGGAAAGTAATGGGGCACATGTGGCACCCATTCCCTCTTAAGCTCCACTTTTCTCTCCCACATGTTTTAGAGAGGACAAGTGGAAGGGAGAGAGAGACTTGGTGGGTGGGTGAATGACATGTGTCACCACCCATTCCATGGGTCTTTCTTGTAGTTGGGAGGAGTGAGGAGGTTGCATGTGTCACCTCCCCATTCCTCAAGGCTCATGAGAAGAGCCTATTATAATCCCACTTGGAGAGGGGTATGGGGTTGTTGAATTTTTGGCAAATTTTATTGATTTTAATTTACTTTGGGGAAAAAGTTGGAGAGAGTTTTGTGGCTTATTTTGGAGAAGCAGTTGGAGGAACTTTACCTAACCATCTACCAAATTGAGATTTTTAAGGTAAGGTTTAAGGCTAAGGCCTTTCCTTATGCAATTTATTTGCTTATGTGATGCTATGTGTGAGTTCTATTTTTGAGTTTTTTCTTGTTGTTGTGGGGAAATATTGTATGGGTGTTGTGAGAGCCTCTCCCACTTGGGAGAAGATGCTCAACAAGTGTGGGGTGGGGGAGGAGTGAACCTCCTCGGGGTCATTTTCTTGATTTTGTGGAGTTGTAGCCTTGAGGGCAATATGTGAATAAGTGCAATATGTGAAATGGCTTGAGAGCCAAATGGAAGCTTTGTGAAACTATGTTTAAAAGTGTTGGCTTGAGGCTTTGAGAGGTATTTGTATTGGAATGTTTTAGGAGTGGCACTCTTGAATTGAGTGGTGTCCACTCCCCTACCCCATTGAACTCATCCTGAGTGAGTTCTTGTGTTGTATTAACGATGGGAGTAATTTTTGTGTTTGGTTGTTGAATGCGTTGTTGTGATGTGGTTTGAGTTTCCTAGTGTGTGGATGACGTCCCTAGGTTAGGGGTGACCAACTGGTGGGTCTATGGTAGGGAGGAGAGCAAGTTGTTATGGCTTATTTCCCCTTCTTGTGATATTGCAGGTTCATTGGAGCTAAGCTTGTGAAGTTCAAGAAAACACCATTGTTCTTGGAGTTGTTATCCTATTTCTTTTTAGCTCTTAAGAGAGAGCATGTCCAAATTAGGAATTTGTATCATTTGTTAGTTTTCAAAGAGGAGAACATTGTTCTCTGTCTCTTGTTGTAAAAATATATTTTCCTTACATGTGTGTATAAGCTATGTATTTTCGGAAAATATAAATTTTAATTTGCTGATTTTTAATGCTTATCATTCAAAACAAAAAATAGAGTAATGGAGGAAAAATTTGGTCTTAATGTTATTTCATTTGTATTTTTATTCTTGAAAATAACAAATACGAAAGTTGTTGTTTTAATGTTGAGACACAAACATGAAATTTGTGTATTGTTCTTATGAAAGAAAAAAAAAAGTTCATTTACTCCATTCAAATCTGTTAGAGAAAAATGTTTATTTTGCTTTATATATATATATATATATATATATATATATATATATATATATATATATATATATATATATATATATATATATATATATATATATATATATATATATATATATATATATATATATATATATATATATATATGCTATTTGTTTTCTTTAAAACAAAAATTTTGTGAAATTTTAAAATGGCAAACAAAAATTGAAATTTAAGTTATTTCAAGTATATATACATTGTGTGTTTAAATTTAATATATTTGCTTTTAGGTTCTTTTGAATATTCTGTTATATATAAAAAAAAGAAGGTTATTTTATATATATATATATATATATATATATAATTCTTTTGTTAAATTTTATTATATAATAAACTGTGATTTAAATTTAATTGTGTATTTGTTGTATATATATATATATATACAACAAATACACAATTAAATTTAAATCACAGTTTATTATATAATAAAATTTAACAAAAGAATTATTTTTTTTAATAAAAGGGGTAAAAACTTTATTGAAATTTAGAAAAGAACATTACAAAGCATCAAAGGGCCAAGGCCCTAGTAATCCATAAGATACAGCCATACAAAGCATGAAACAACATCATCCTTTACCAATACCATTCCCATCCTCAGCAAGAATCTTCTCCAAGTCATATCGGAGCTCATGAGGAACCTGCTCCCATTCATCAATCTTCCAACCATCTAAATGCTCAGAAGCCCACTTAGCCAAACAATATGCTGCCCTATTCCACTCCCTTGGAATATGGACAAAAGACATCATCTCCATCAAAGAACTTATCTGCAGAATTTGTTGCACCATCATAGCCAACTGCCAACTAATATCAGAAACCTTCTGTGTATTCAGCAAATTAATCAAAACCTGTGAATCAGACTCACAGATAACCTTGCACCATCCCAAAGCATAAGCCCTCTCCAAAGCATAGAGGATCGCCAAACCTTCCATAAGGTTGATAGTTTGCCATCCTTCATGAACAGAGTAGAAAAAAGCCACCGATCCTGAAAAATCCCTGCCAATCCCACCAATCCCAGCAGGCCCAGGATTGCCCCTTGAAGAACCATCAGTATTGAGCTTCAGAATACCAGACGAAGGGGGAAGCCATCTTCCCACCCTTTACACTTTCTTTTTCACTTGCCTTCCTTTCCTGACACAAGCAGCAGCTGGAGACAACCCCTGAATACCTAATCTATCCACCAACTCAGCATCTCCTTTCTCCAAAGGGAACACCACATCACACTTAGATTCCACCGTCTCCCAAATCATACTCATAATTTTGTGCCAAACTTGTTGAATCAACAACTTCTCACCTCGAAATATTCTGCGATTCCGTTCCAACCAAATCTGCCATAGTATGAAGGAAGGCCCAGCATACCACACATCTTGCAAGAAAGAGGCCATAGAAGGAGGTCTACCTAGACTACTCCAAAAATCCACCAGGGATGAAGCATGAACACAGGGGCTTTTCCAAACTTCCCACCAAAAATGCCAAAGCTGCAAAGTCAAGGGACAACAGAAAAGCAAGTGAGAGGAGTCCTCCTCTCCACATCCACACATAACACACATAGAAGGACCTTGAAAACCCCGCTTCTGAATATTATCCCAAGTCAAGCACCTATTCCAAGCCAAAGTCCAAATAAAACAGTTACACTTCGGCCAAGAAAGCTTATTCCACACTTTCTTCCACCAGTGAACCTCCACCCCCTCCAGCTGGTTAGATAACAACACCTGATATCCAGAAGCAACAGTATAGACACCCTTAGGATTAGGAGACCAAGAAAGAACATCCCCTTCCTGGAGGAAGCTACAACGTCTACGAGAAAGGATACTATGAAGCTCAGCACATTCCTCCTCCATACCAACAACAGGCCACTCATCAGGATTCTTCCATCTTGCCACCACCAACGGCCCATGAGAAGAAAAGGACTTGAAGTCACTCACCCTTGACCAACCAACTTCACAGAACCTCTGGCACAGAGTCACCAAATTAGGAAACTGAGAAACAATGGGAGGAAAACCATCCCAAGAATCAGACCAAAAATGAGCTTTTGTCCCTCTTTTACAAATCCAAAATAAACCATCCTTGACCAGAGTAGCCCCTTTCTTGAGCGTACTCCAAATCACCGAGCCTTTCCCCACCAG
Source organism: Cunninghamia lanceolata (assembly GCA_027924645.1). Lineage (NCBI taxonomy): Eukaryota > Viridiplantae > Streptophyta > Pinopsida > Cupressales > Cupressaceae > Cunninghamia > Cunninghamia lanceolata. The sequence continues at coordinate 5,153,811 of BSBN01000194.1, forward strand.
TGGATACCGACGAATATCAATTTGAGGGATCCCTGGGAGGTATTTCTAAGTTAATATCCTGGCCCAGATCCCATCCTGCTCCACACACCACCGCCAATACAATTTAGCAGCCAATGCCATCCCTGACAATGACGACTGCCTTAACCCGAGGCCGCCAAACTACTTCGGGCTACAAACAATGTCCCATCTAACAAGGCTCCATTTAGAGGACAATAAGCTACCACCCCATAAAAACTATCTTGCTAAGGAATCCAAATCCCTAACAAAACCCAAAGGGGCCACCTAAATCATACATCTATAAATGGGGAGGGCCTGCACCACAGACTTGAGCAACTGAACACGACCCGCAAAGGACAACCAGCGATGGGTCCAATGATTAACTTTCACACAAAATTTATCCAGAATATTCTACCAAGACTCCTTGGGAAGTCTTCCAATAGAGATGGGAATACCAAGATAGGTCAAAGGGAGAACCCCAGTCTGAAATCTCAAGATATGAGCAATTCACCTCTGAATGGAACCTGGAGTATTGAAGAAAAAGATGGAAGACTTATCTTCATTGATCAATTGGCCTGAAGCTAGAAGATAAACATCCAACACCTTGCGCAAATTCAAAGCTTCCCTAATTGTAGCCATACCCATCAAAGCAGTGTCATCAACAAACTGCAAGTGAGATTGTGGAGGTAAACCACCTCCCCACCCCCAGCCCTGAATGAAACCTAACTCCACATTCCTTCTTATCAAGCGTCCCAGACCCTCAACAAGAAGAAGAAACAAGTAAGGAGAGAGGGGGTCACCCTGCCGCAAACCCCGAGAGGCGCCAAAAAGCTCAGAGTGCTCACCATTTATTAACACAGAGAAGGAGACTGAAGTAACACAACTCATAACCCAATAAATCCACGCATCCCCAAAACCAAAAGCACCAAGAACCTTCCAAAGGAAGGACCATCGAACACGGTCATAAGCCTTAGCCATATCAAGCTTGATGAACATTGCCTTATCTTCGGAATTAGCCATAGAGTGAATGGTTTCAGTTGCAATAACAACCCCATCTAGAATCTGACATCCTGCCACAAAACCACTCTGTTCCTTAGAAAGCAGCACTTTCAGCCACTTTTTCAACTTATCAGCAATCAATTTAGAGATAATTTTATAAATCACATTGCAAAGAGAGATAGGATGAAATTGACTTAACCTATCTGCCCCATCACACTTTGGGATGAGAGCAAGGAAGGTAGAATTCAAAGCCCATAACATCTGTTTGTTCTTATGAGACTCCTGAACAATTGCCAACAAGTCCAACTTGAAAATCTCCTAGAATTCTTGAAAGATCTCAATTGGGAAACCATCAGGGCCAGGAGCTTTCCCCCTCTTCAATTGAAACACGATCCCCTCTAGCTCCTCAATTGAAATATCACTCATAAGATGCTCATTCATCTCCTTAGAAACCAAAGAAGGGATACAAGAAAGGACCTGAGCTTCCTCATCAGAACCCCCCTGCGAGTCCTCCCTAAATAAAGAAGCAAAATATTGCACAGCTTCACATGTGATTTCCTGCAAAGAAGAAAGAGTTTCACCCCTATCATTCACCAGAGTAGAAATAGAATTGCCATGTCTCCTGGCTTTCACCGAGTTGAAGAAAAAAGTGGTATTTTTATCCCCTTCCTGAAGCCACTCAATCTGAGCCTTTTGTTTCCAAAAAAAGTCCTCTCATAGCTCACACTCTTCCAATGCTTTCAAAGCCCTAGTCTCTTCCCGAAGCAGGTCCTCAGTCACTCCATCCTCCCTGATCAACCTCGTAATACCATCCAACTCATCCTAGGCAACAGTCTTAGCATGGAAAATGTTTCCAAAGCACTGCTGATTCCAACGTTTAAGCTGATACTTGACAAATTGAAGTAACTTAGCAAAAGTATACATTGCTGTACCATAAGCAGGTCTACCATACCTCCACCACTCAACAATATAGCCATGGAGAGAGGAGTCACACAACCACATAAGCTGGAACTTGAAAGAAGGAGACCGAGGCACACGAGCTGAAGAAATAGCCAGCTTGATAGGCCAATGATCAGATCCCCTCCAATCGAAAATTTCAGAGCTAGAAGACCACAACCCACCAACCCAGTAGCAAGAAACCAGAAAGCGGTCAAGTCGTTCCGCAATGCAGTTATTCCCAATCCTCTGATTATTCCAAGTAAACTGGCCATTAATGGGCTTGATATCCACCAGATTTAAAGCTGAAATGTTATCCTAAAGTAGCAGTGCAGAAGGCTCAAGCCTTGCAATACTGCCCCTCTTCTCAGCCAACTCAGAAATAGCATTAAAGTCTCCAGCCATAATCCACGGATGGAAAGAAACCATGCTTCGGACAAACCGGATATGGGACCACAACAGTTGTTTATCCTGAAGTTCAGTAGGCGCATAGATATTGGAGAAGAGAATAGACTCCCCTGTATCAAAACAAGAAGCAATCATAGAGATAGAAGACTGAAAGGACAACCACCAAAGAGGGCGGATCTTTCGAGGATTCCATAAACAAGCCACTCCTCTAGCAGACCCTTGAGCACCAATACACTGGCACTCTCCACTCCCCCACAACTTAGGCACTAAACCAAACATACACTCCACTGATAACTTAGTCTCCTGCAGGAAAAGAACATCAGGAGATTGACTTCTAACCAAATCACGAACAACTTTTTGTCGAGGGCCACTGTTGAAGCCCCTTACATTCCAGGATAGAACAATCATTTCAAGGGGCTCGAAAAATGAGAATCTAGAGTCTTAACAGACCCTGACTCTACCAAAGTTTCCCCTGTTAATTTAATCTTATCCAAATCTTTTTGTCTACCAAGCTTGGAAGACTTTTCCCCAGCCCCTTTTTTCAGATCCTTTTGATGAAGACCCAAATGAGAAGAAGAAGACTTATTAATCTTCACCCCCTCAGTACCTACATTTGAAACAAGAGGAGATCCATCCTCACCACCCTTCTTCCCTACTATAATAGGAACCGATTCCACCTGGACTTCCATTTGAACGTCTGTGTCCATTTGCAAAGCCCTATTATCCTGCAAAACCTGAGTAGCTTCAGAAAGAAGGCCCTCCTGTCCTGTACCTGAAGCACCCTGATCCATATTCACCAAGCCTGGATTCACTTCCTGCTGGCTGAGATCATCTAAAACTTCAAATCTGTTGAAAGAATCTTCATCCTACCTTTCCTTCAAAGTCCTCTTTTGACCTCGATTCCTATTTCGAGCCTTGACAGGAACGAAACCATCAGCCCCATCCACATCACCAGGAATGGGTTCCTTCCCCTTTTCAACTCTAGGGGGATTGCGGGGAGGCTGAGAAGGCTGGGAATCCACAGGCCTAGCCTTAGGGCATCTCCTCTGTAAATGTCCATATTCATGATAGAGACGGCACCGAAAAGGAAGAGTCTCATAGTCCAACTGTTGCACCCAAGAGTAAGGACCTGCACACATATCCACCGAATCTGGCAAAGGTTTACTTAAATCAATCTCAACACATATACGAGCAAAAGTCATCACCTTTTTAACTTGAGTCTGCTGTGAAGCACCAACTGTTTTTCCTAGCATTGAAGCTAACAAGTGTAAAACATCATCCTGCCAATATTCCACAGGAAACCTTGGAAGCCGAACCCACACTGGAACCCGGTTCGGAAGCTCTTCAGCAAGATTGAATCCCGCATGCCAAGGTTTAATGAATAACCCAATCTGATTATGAAAATAGGGGCCTCCTTCAAAGGCCTTATTGCGATCTGCCAAGCAATTGAATGAAACCATGAAAAATTTATTTGCTAAAAGCATAACCTCCATTTCTCCCTCTGGCATCCAAGTCCGTTGGGCCCATGATTCAAGAAATTGTAAAGAAACTTGCATCCCCATAAACTTGCACAGCAATGCATGCTTCGAATAATAATCAATATCTTCCGCAATCATCTCCAGCAGGATAACCAATTTTGGCCTCTCCTCACAATGTTCAAGACATCCATTGATCTTTGTAATCTGAGTACCACCAGACAAACCCGAACCAACCAACCCTGGATCTGGTGACAACAAGTTATTATTAAAAACCTTCGAAGCGTGCAAAGGAGAATTTGCACCAACCGCTGCTGAGCAAAAATCCATCTTGGGACTAGCCGCTGAAGACTCCCCGATCAGCATTTAAACTAAACAAGATCCAAGGCGGGCAAGCAGGCCCCCAAGAAAAAAGAACCACCACTAGGGTTTAACTGATCCACCACCCAGCACTGCCTTCGAACTACAGACCCAAACCAACCAGGCACAAAAACCCCACCCACGGCCTCCAACCCAACAAAAGAATTATATATATATATATATGTATATTATTAAATTAAAATTATTTACAAAAAAAAGAGAGAATGTTGTGTAAACAATACATAGAAAAAAGACTGTGTTTAAACTTTCCACAGTTCGCTTTTTTTTTAAATACAAAAGTATATGGGGTGGGGGGGGTTTAAACCCCCCCACCTTCACCGCCATTTTTTTTGTTTAAGGGTGTGGGGAGGGGGGGAGGAGCCCCCACCCACACCCCACTGTGTGGGATGTGGGTGGGGGCTTCATTCCCCTCCCCACACTTCCCACACCTCTCCCTTCCCCGCGGGCTATGCCCCCCTGCGTAGACCTCACCAAACCCGTCCATCGTTCCATGACCACCACTGGTCTCTCTACCCTATGGTCTCCACTCTCCTCTACCATCAACACCTCACCTCCATCACCACCAGCCTCCACAAAACTTCTCCTCTCTTACTGCCACAAGACATGGGGTTTTTAGCAGAATAAAAACATTAAAAAAAAAGCCCATTTTAATATATATATATATATATATATATATATATATATATATATATATATATCACTACTTGGTGTGGCCATGTATGGCCTCCATCAAACCTACAAACACATCCAAAAACAAAATGAGAGGAGAGTAGAAAAAAAAGAAAAGAGGAGAAAAACAAAGGAGAAAAGAAAATGAGCTTGAAAAAAATAGGGCTAGGGCTTTTTGTCCTGAAGGAAATTATATTTTATTGTTGGAGGATTTTAGGGCAAGGTGAATATAAAATTCTTTTTAAAACTTAACTTCCCCCTCTTTTAATCATTTTGTTCATTTGTTTTAAGTTCTAAATTTATAAAGGGTATTTGAGATAAATAATACAATGGGTAATCCCTTTTCCTTTTTAGAGAGTTATTTTTATTTGTTAGTGGTATGGTAATTTACATACTAGTTTATTATTAGAGAGATTTTATATTTTATTGATTTTTTTAAAATTTGATTATTACAAGGGATTTTAATTGTTTTAATTAATTTTGACAACTATCTAATTATTGAGATGTTTTTATTTAAACCCTTGTCTTTAAACCTAACTCGACAAGGACGATTTTAAACTATATCGTTATTAATTAAATTTTAATATTCTTTTTAATCATTTTGGGGCAATTTAATTAACGAATTTAAATTAGACGTTGTTTTAAATCTAACTCGGAAACCTAGTAAACTATTTAAATGAAGATAGTAAAACATGTTTCCGAGATCTGATCTACCAAGAAATTAGGAATAATGTAAAGGATGCAAAGATAATTCTGATTCATAGAAAACGTGAAGAACAAATTGATCAAGCTTTGTTGAAAAATATTTTAAATTATAGAAAACACGAAGAAGAACAAATTGATTGAGTTTTGTTGAAAAATATTTTAAATTATAGAAAACGTGAAGAAGAACAAATTGATCGAGCTTTTTTGAATAATATTTTAAATTATAGAAAATGTGAAGAAGAACAAATTGATCGAGCTTTGTTGAAAAATGTACAATTAACTTATTTAACTAATCTACCATTTTAACTAGTGAGACGTAGGTAATATAAACCAAACCAGTAAACATTGGATCAAAATTAGTTTAATTATAATAAACCCTAATCACGCCCGTGAGGCGTTATGCTACCGAATTTTTTCAGAATTTAGGGTTTTACTAGGTTAGTGAAATTTAACCTTGTTTAGGATTATATTGTTTTTTGCTGAGTATCGATATTAGATTTTTGTATTAAATTATATTCTCTCATGCACCTAATTTTGGCTATTGATTTTGACTTACGTGAAAATCCCTTCATTTGCATAGGTTAACTTCTGGTTTTCGATCATTGATCCTAACCCTACTGGCGACGTTAACTGCGTCACATAAACCCCCTAGTTGGCCTTCATTGCAAATGGAAAGCTCAAGTGAATGCATCACCCCGCATTCAACGGTCATGTTTACGGCTGAAGTGTAATGCCACCGAGCATGCTTCGTATGAGGGGGTTTCTAGGGAAGCATAGAAATTTTTTTGATATTTCATGTCATGACCACATGACAAATGTGGACATGACACGTGTGATGCATGTTGTGACTACATGGGAAATGTGGGCATGACATAAAATATTCCTATATTGTACAAACTATCTTTCTTAATGGCTTAGTGAATACATCAGCCATGTTATCTTTTGTCTTACAAAATGATGCTAAATTTCAATGTGTTTTGATCTTGCATGATAAACTAGATTGTTTGCCAACTTGATTGAACTTTGATTGTCACATTTGATAGGATTTGGTCCTTCTTTCTTTTGTCCCATTCTTCAAGAATATGCCTTAGCCAAATAGCTTCACAAGTGGTACTGCACAATGCTTTGTACTCAGCTTCAGTAGAGGACAAGGAAATAGTTGCTTGCTTCTTTCTGCCCCAAGAAACAATGCCTGAACCTATGCTGAATGCATAACTAGTTGTAGATCTCCAATCTAGACCACCTGCCCAATCAGAATCTATATAACCTATCAACTCAGCATTCAAATGGTTAGTATATTCAATACCAAAGCTAATGGTTCCCTGTAGGTATCAAATTACTCTCTTTTATGCTTTTGAATGAGTCTCAAGAGGTTTAGCCATGAACTGGCAAAGTATACTGACTAAATATGCAATATCTAGTCTTGTTGTGGTTAAGTAGTTCAAACTTCCCACCATTTGTCTATATAAAGTGCCATTCACTTTTGTTGTACCATCATCAATAGAAAACTTAAAATTCTAATATAATGGAGTTGATAATGCTTTATAGTATTGCATTTTAAATAATTGTATCAATTTCCTTACATACTTACTTTGAGTAATCAAAGTTTTCCCATCTTCTCTCCATAGTTCAATTCCTAAACAATAATACATTTGTCCAAGATCCTTCATTTCAAATTCTTGTGATAGGTCTCTTTGGATTTCATCAATCAAGCCTATAGCACTTCCTGTTATGATTAAGTCATTAACATATAATGAAATCAAAACAACATTCCTATACTCATCTTTCTTTATGTACAAATCTGGATCATTCTTACTTTTGATAAACAATTATTGGAAGAATAAGTTATCAATTTTCACATACCATGACCTTGGTGTTTGTTTAAGAACATACAATTCTTTCCTTAACCTGCATACAAGATGTTCTTGTCCCTTCTTTACAAAAGCTTTTGGTTGAACAAGATAGATTTCTTCTTTTAAATCACCATTTAAAAATTTTGATTTGACATTCATTTGATGTAGAGCCCAATTTACTGAGAAGCAAGTCCAATCATAAGTCTAATGGTGTTCATTTTACCTACATGTGCAAATGTATTTTCATAATCTATTAGGTTCCTTTTGTGAATAACCTCTTGCAACCAATCTAGCTTTGAATTTATCAATACTACCATCAGCATTAAACTTTATTTTGAAAAAACATTTAGAGCTTATAGGAATTCTTTTTGTGGTAATTTAGTTAGTTACCAAGTATCATTTTTCATGATTGAAACATATTCTTCTTGCATAGCATTCATCAATTCTTCATGATTTTTATCTTCTTCAAAATTTTGAGGCTCATTTACACTCATTACTTGAGCCACTAAAGCATAGTCAATATACCTAATTGGTGCCTTGATTTGCTTCATTGATCTTCTTAATACTTCACTACTGCATTGAGTAGCTTCACTTTACCTTGGTTCAACCTACTTTGATCATGAGTTTGTTGATCAACAATATTTGTACTCTCAATGTCTTCTTCAAGAAGTTTCCATGAGATAGTACTTTCTTCCTTGTCTTCCTCTTGAATATTATTTGCATATTCATGAAAGATAAGATCTCTACTAGAAAAACATTTCTGAGTAGTAGGATTATACATTTTGTAGGCCTTATGATCAATACAATAAACAATGAAAATACACTTGATTGATTTTTTATCAAGTTTCCTCCTATTTTATTTTGAAATATGACATAATTCCTTACATCCAAAAATTCTCAAATGACTTACAATAGATTTAGTACCAGTGAGGGCCTCATTGTTAGAGTATGCAAGACATTGAGAGGAGGGAGTGAATCAGTGTCTTATAAAATAGACTTGTTTTTGGCAACACCTAATTAAGTTTTACCAAATGTGAACTTAAACCTTGAATGGTGAAAGCAAGACATTCATTTAAGAACCAAGATGAACTATCAAACCAACTTGTGATTATGAAAAGACAAAACAACTATTTGTGAACTATGAAGAATCATTAGAACAATTCATCAAAACAAATAATAGAGCCAGATTGTTACTTCATTGGATAGAGATAAGTATCAAAGTATTATGCATTTGTACTAGTTTACTATGAGCATCATAAAATAATTAAATTATGAAATAATAAACAAAAAATCATGAGCAGAACAAGTAATCATAACACAGAGATTGTCCTAAGTGGAAAATTCTTTGGGGCATAAAAACCACTCGAAAAACACCTCACTAGCTTATTTAATGAATCTCACTAATTATAAGCCTCACTAGCTACAAAATGCCTCACTAGCAAAGCCTCATTGACAAAGGTCATTCCTTTCTCTCACTGACTTGACCTTTCAATACATGTTTCAATCATGAAGAAAAACAAATATAGATGGACACTCTATTTCATTGATCTTCAATCTCTGATCTAATATCAATGATAATGCATTCAATCATCTATCCTCAACATTACATCAAGTGTATACACAACCACACAAAATTTTTGTGCAAATCCCTTTTTATACATTTCACAATGTCTTCCTCTTCTCATGAAACAGTTTGAAGAGATAAGGGATTCCATAAAATTGTTTCAGGTAATAACTAAATATTAAACTATAGTTTAGGCTCGAACTAACTGATGAACAAACCATTGTCATCACTGTCACTTAATCTGAAAGAATAAACAATGTGTCACTTCTACCTCAAAGTGTCATTATCATTTGTACATCACAAAACCATGATTAAGTGTTCAACTCAATTTGCAACACTTAACAACAGTTAGATGATCACCAAAACCTCTTAATACTGTCCATAAAAGAAATCATTGAGTCGCCGAATCATGGTTTTGATAGGATCATAACAAATACAATATGGCTATTTAAGAGAGCATTAGATCAATCTAAAACATGATTAAGAAACCTTTAACAATGTAATCATAATGTGACCGTATGCTTAAACAAATCATAGTTATCATGAACTGAAACATGTTTAATGCCTTTCCTTAATGAAACTAAAACTATAACTGAAACCAACAATAGATGTAACCAAATCGATATTATCACAACTGTTACGACATCACAATAAAATGAGTTCCCCATAAGTCTCTAGTTATAAACAAAATTTCTTTCTTGACAGCTTTAACACAAACCCCAACACATTTTGTGGGTATTGAAAAATATTAAAAAAATATAAATGGTCAAGCAAGAAAAACACATCAAAATGACCTTCAAGTTTAAAACAATGAGAAGGAATGAATGCACCTAAAGAAATCATGCTTTTGGAGTTTTTTTTCAATGGCCTCAATCCACAACGTCTCTTTTTCCTCTCTATCATTTCACCCAAGTCAACATTCGAGCTCCAAACTTAACAATAAATAGATTCACCTCATTTTTCATGATTGCAGATCAAACCCTAGTAGAGATGTGTTGCCACGAAAAGAAATGATGAAAAAGACTACTCAAAACAAACTTTACAACCCTTTTGATCATCTTAACTGGCTATCCTGGTTTGCCTTAAAAGGACCGATGAAACCTAATAACAAGTTTGAGCCCGCTTTACCTGTTGCATCTCCCAAAACCTTCTTAACAGGTTAATCACCTAAAAACCTGATATGGTATTGAAACTTTGCACAAGGAATTTTATTTTATTTGCAATTTGAAACAAATGTTCCCTTATCTTTAACTTTGTGCTAACAAATAATCATGGTCCTTGTAAAAAGAATGCTAGGCAATATGAGCCATATTTGACATTTGACTTACAAGAGAAACCTTGAGAGATAACTTATCAATCTATGCATTATCTTCCTTTTGTCTTCCTTAAGTCTCTTTGCAATATAACACACTATGCCAACCAAACTCCATGTTTGACATCACTGCCAAAAATGTAATGCCAAGATGAAACTAAATCATGATCAAAAGTGCCAAACTAAATCTCATCAAAGATATCAAATTGTCTTGTCACATGTCAATCAATCACACTGGCAAAAGTTGTGTATTGTCATCAGAGATAACCACTGAGGGGCAACAAACCTCCCCTTTGTCCATGATGGAAAAAACACAACTTCCTTCTCCCTCTTTTTGGCATCAAGACAAAGGGAAAAGAAAGTATGCTAATGCCTTCAAGAGATTCAAAAAGAGCAATATAAGCCTGAAAGTGTGAATCAAAGTCAAAAATAGAAAACCATACCAACCATGCCAAGACTATCCAATGAATGAGAACCATCTAGGGCATCTAAAACATAAACTAAAAAGTTAGCACCATAAAGAGCATAAAGAACAACCACTGAGGAAACTGTTACCATTATACCAAAACATCAAAGAATATCACTGAAGTAGATTCACATATTGACAAAGAGAAGCAAATTGTGCATAAGCATATCACTATTAAAAAATTCCAGCATTACTCCTCTTATACAAAGAGTATTGTCTTCTATTTTCTAAGAATGAAAAACACTTGATTCAAGATTGTCCTTGATTACTAATCAATGAACACAATAATGTCAACCTCCGACACAAAACACTCTTAGTTTCTCCCCCTGTGAAGAAGAGATTATACGTTGTATGTAGAACACTTTCATTGTCGTTTCAATAATAAGATTCTCCTCAAAACAACATCCACTGTCAAGAGTAAGCATCAATACCTGCATAACATTTCACCTCAAAGCATGAATAAAGCATGACTACAAACTCACTGTACAATGTGAGAATGATAAGTATATTGCACCATGCCTGTCATCAAACAAATGAAAGTTGTAAGATATGATAACATGTGATATCCATTTTTAAGCTCCATCCACATTTCTAAGAAAACCACTCTTCCAAGACACTATCCAAACTGTCCATCAAGATCCAAGTGATTGATCAACTGGTACATTGTCAAAAGCATGACATCATGTGTAGTTAAAAACAAATGTAAGATAACACCTATTGGAAGATTGAGAAAGTATGCAAAGAATATAAGCACTAAAGCATTATAGCATTTTCAACATTGATAAGAAGGTTTGTTGTGTCATTTTTCAACAATGATAATTGACATTTGACAATCAAACAATTACTTCCTCTGTGAAGATAAGGTTATCACACATTGATGACAATTTACCTTACTACTACTACATAAAATATGCCCTTGGGAACACTGCTAACTAGTACTTTACATCAAGCATTAACAGTCAGACCATCAAATCAAGATCAACACTAAGATTTACCACCTTGTATTTACTAGGAGTCACCACCTTGGTCCCTGACCCTGAGTATTGAAAATACACTATCATTGCATAATGAACAAGACAAGCATCAACACACATCTGCAACACCTTATGGCAATCAAACATTTAGTCTAAACAAGCAACAATAACTCTGGTCATCAGAGATTTATTTTTCTGAGGCACAAAGTATAATAATCATGACATCTTCTTGTACTCCAATTGCCATGATTCTTGTTCTTCAACTAAACTAGTTGTAATGGACTTCATGCAAAGATCATGTCATTATGATTGTTCATTACAAAGGTCACAACCAATACAAGTCAATGTCATCAAAGAAAGAATACTAAATCCTTCCATTGAGAAAAATCATTGTCATATTGACATAAAAACAAAATCACTTTCATCTGCCAAACAACACCTCAACTCAGTATAAATGTCTATCTTGCTCTTCCTAAATCAGCCTTTGTTTTTCAATAACCTTGTAAAGTCTACCTTTAAGAAGTATATAGATTAGAAAATGTCCACTGTTCCTAATAAAGAATGAAAATAGTATCACACAAAACATCTCAAAACTGTCTATGACCCTTATTTTTACATTTGCAACACCAAAGGCCTCTTGCACCTTTGTCTATAGAGCACTTACCGTTCTTTTGATTTAAGAACCTTCATCTTATTAACTACTAAATACACTGACCAAACATTATCATGACATGTAAAATAAATGAACTTCTTCTGTCTATCATCATTCTGCACTTGGAGACAACACTTTCCACAAAGGAAGATCATAGTTTAAACCAACAGTTCCTACTACTTCTACCATTCGCATGTCATAGCAGCACAAACCAATTAGATTATATTGACAAAATGTCTTTGAACCTATGACTGCTACAAAGATACAACAAGGTCTACCAAGATCTACCTACTCATTTCAATATGTCATAAAGCCTATTATAGAACAACTACAAAGCATCAACAAGTTACCTCTGCTACCTTCTACAAGATGCATTGTGTCACTTGCAAGCAAAGAATTGTAAGAGCACTTCATCAAAGTCTTGTCTGATTGCAAATAGAGCACTGGCAAGAATACATTAGCAAGGACACATATGGCAATGTCATGCTAAGCAATGAGATACTAACAATTTGCAAAGTAGATATAATACTTGATTCCATACTAACCGTTCAACTATCATGATGGAATGGATGCCATGCCTTGTCTAACTTATTTTCATCTATCTAATATGTCAATGTTACATTGTAATAGATCCGATCTTTGTGTCTTCTTTGTTTTTGCAGGTCCCTGATTACATACACATCATCAACCACTAAATCTAAACATTATACCTATTTGGCAACTTGTCACATGTTTTAGAGAACCATACTCAGAGAACAAGGAGGATTCTTAGTACAATATGCTGTCCAAAACTAACACCTCTTTCAGGGGTTTGATAAATATAGCATGAAGCCAACTCCCCCTTACTTCATGTCTCTCATATAGACTTATGGATGGAACTTGTGCAGCATGTGCAAGTTTAGATTCTTTCTCTTTCTAATTATATTTTCTTCTCCAAACTAGTATAGGACATTTGTTTTCTTTACTCAAGGCATTCACTTGTTTTTCCTTAAACATGTAGCTACCAGTTTGGTTTATCCTTCCTCTGCACCATTGGGCTTTGTGTCCAAACATATTACATTTATAGCACACAATATTGTAGTCTTGAAAAGAATAACTTCTTCTAGGTGATTTGAGAAAGTCATACCTTACATTCATCCAACAATTTATTGCAAAATGGCCAACTTTATTGTAGTTATAAAAAACATTATTGTAGTTTTGTTTTGACCAACTATAAGAATTTTTCTTTTCATACCACCTAAAACCATTTCTTTTACAATCTCTGGCCCTATGACCATAAATATTACACGCATAACAATAACCATGAAATTGAGAATAGTTAAACCTGACCAAATGATATTGCCTAATAGATGAAGATCTTGAATGCCTGTTTATACTTCTTCTATCAGCAACTTTATCTTTTTCTTCCTTATTCACCTCACTCTCAGGAGCAACAAAATGAAATGTCAGATCAACCTTCTTCCTAGGAGTATTTCTTGTCTTTGAACATTCTCCTTTCTCATAACCCAAGCCAATAGTATCCCTACAAAACTTTTGCTCACTCAACATGTCATTTAGACAGTCAGTACTCTTTTCAAACTGAATATTCTTTTGCAGCCTCGAAGATGCTTCTTCCAAATCCTTTCTCAAAGAAACTATTTCTTTCTCTAAATTTAGACATTCTATTATTTTTACTTCAAGATTAGAATTTGCTACATCTATTATTCTTTTGGCTTCCTCTATTTCAGTCTTTAAGCTAATAGTTAGCTTATTTGAATCTTCAACTTGACCTCTTAAATCTACAATCAAGTTTCTTGCCTCTTCAAGTTCTAAAGAGACTTTTGCAAGGTCAGAAAGTACCTTTTTCTTGGAGTCTTCTTCTTCTTGAAGCTGGTCTTTTAAACTCCTATTTGGTTTACTAAGTTGATTGATTATATCTAGGGCATATAGAAGTTCTCCTTCAATATCAACTTCACAATCATCTTCGTCAAACTCCTATTCATCTTCATCCTTAAAGAAATCTCCTTCTGCATCATCAATTTCAACTACAACATCATCAAGTCCTTGTCTAATAACATTCACATTGTCAAGATTCTTAACTACAGGACTGATTTCTTTGTGACACTTTGTATTCACATTCAGGGTTGACTCATGCAACAATTCATTGCTAGACTTAACTAAGGCTTTCTTTTCAACTTTTTTTATCAACATTTTTCTTTTCTCTATTTGAGGCCTTAATTCTTCTACCCTTTCCCATGGTACTCCACTATCAAGACCTACCCAAGCCGGTTAGACTTCAAATAGGGAACCTACACTCTGATACCACTCGTTAGAGTACACAAGACACTAAGAGGGGGGGTGAATCAGTGTCTTATAAAACATACTTTCTTTTGGCAACACCTAATTAACTTTTACCAACTATGAACTTCAACCTTGAATGGTGAAAGCAAGACAATCATTTAAGAACCAAGATGAACTATCAAACCAACTTGTGAGCATGAAAAGATAGGGCAACTGTTTGTGAACTATGAAGAATCATTAGAACAATTCATCAAGACAAACAATAGAGGCAGATTGTTACTTCGTTAGACATAGATAAGTATCAAAGTATTATGCATTTGTACTGGTTTACTATGAGCATCATATAACAGTTAAATTATGAAATAATGAACAAAAACTCATGAGCAGAACAAGTGATCATAACACAGAGATTGTCCTGAGTGGAAAACCCTCTGGGGCATAAAAACCACTCAAAAAATGACTCATTGGCTTATTTAATGAATCTCACTAATTATAGGCCTCACTGGCTACAAAATGCCTCACTGGCAAAGCGTCACTGGCTACAAAAAATGCCTCACTGGCAAAGGTCATTTCTTTGTGTCAGTGACTTGACCTTTCAATACATGTTTCAATCATGAAGAAAAATAAATACAGAGGGACAATCTTTTTCACTGATCCTCAATCTTTGATCTAATATTAATGATAATACATTTAGTCATCTATCCTCAACATTACATTAGGTGTATACACAACCACACACAATTTATGTTCAAAGCCCTTTTTATACATTTCATAATGTCTTCCTCTTCTCATGAAATAGTTTGAAGAGATAACCAATTCCATGAAACTGTTTCAGGTAATAACTGAATATTAAACCATAGATTAGGGTCGAACTAACCCAAGCATAAACCACTGTCATCACTGTCAAGTAATCTGAAAGAATAAACAATGTGTCACTTCTGCCTCGAAGTGTCATTATCATTTGTGCATCACATAAGCATGATTAAGTGTTCAACTCAATTTGCAACACTTAACAATAGTTAGATGATCACCAAAATCCCTTAATACTGTCCATAAAAGAAATCATCGAGTCACCAGATCATGGTTTTGATAGGATCATAACAAATATAATCTGGTTGTTTAAGAGTGCATTAGATCAAACTGAAACATGATTAAGAAATCTTTAACACTGTAATCATAATACCACCGTATGCTTAAACAAATCATAGTTATCATGAACTAAAACATGTTTAATGCCTTTCCCCAATGAAACTAAAACTATAACTGAAACCAACAGCAGATGTAACCAAATCGGTATTACCATAGGTGTTACAACATCATAATAAAATGAGTTCCCAATAAGTCTCTCGTGATAAACAAAATTTCTTTCTTGACATCTTTAACATAAACCCTAACAAATTTTGTGGGTATTGAAAAATATTCAAAAAATATAAATGATCAAGCAAGAAAAACACATCAGAATGACCTTCAAGTTTAAAACAATGACAAGGAATGAATGCTCCTGAAGAAATCATGATTTTGCAGTTTGTTTTCAACGGCCTGAGTCCACAATGTCTCTTTTCAGCTCTATCATTTCACCCAAGTCAACATTCAAGCTCCAAACTGAACAATAAATAGATTCACCTCATTTTTCATGATTGTAGATCAAACCCTAGCAAAGATGCGTTGCCACGAAAAGAAATGATGAAAAAGGCTGCTCAAAACAAACTTTACAACCTTTTTGATCCTCTTAACCAGCTGTCCTAGTTTGCCTTAGAAGGACCAGTGAAAGCCATCAACAAGTTTGAGCCCTCTTTACCTGTTACATCTCCCGAAACCTACTTAACAAGTTAATCACCTACAAACCTGAGATGGTATTGAAACTTTGTACAAGGAATTTTATTTTATTTGCAATTTGAAACAAATGTTCCCTTATCTTTAACTTTGTGCTAACAAATAATCATGGTCCTTGTAAAAATAATGCTAAGTAATATGAGCCCTTTTTGACATTTGACTTACAAGAGCAACCTTGAGAGATAACTTATCAATCTATGCATTATCTTCCTTTTGTCTTCCTTAAGTCTTTTTGCAATATAACACACCATGCCAACCAAACTCCATGTTTGACATCACTGCCAAAAATGTAATGCCAAACTGAAACTAAATCATGATCAAAAGTGCCAAACTAAATCTCATCAAAGATATCAAACTATCATGTCACATGTCAATCAATCACACTGGAAAAAGTGGTGTATTGTCATCAGGGACAACCACTAAGGGCAACACTAATAAGGGGTTATCTTTTCTAAGTACTTGGTGGGTCTTCTATTTAACAAATATACAACTATACTAACTTCTATAGACCACAAATTGTTACCAAGATTCTTTCTTTTGAGCATACTCCTAACACACTCAACAATTGATCTATTTTTCCTTTCAGCCACACCATTTTGTTCCGGTTTATGAAGAACTGTGTATTTTTTGATAATTCCATTTTCTTTACACTACTTAATTTTTTTTTTGAAATGTATTCCCCCCTTGATCTAATATTATAATTTTAATATTATGAGTTGTTTATTTTTCCACCATACTTCAAAACTCTTTGAGGCATTCAAAAACTTCACTCTTATTTTGTACGAAATAAGCACATGTGTATCTAGTGCTATCATCAACAAATATGACAAAATAGTAAGCACCCCCAAGTGACCTAATTTTAATGGGAACACACACATATGTATGTACTAATTCAGGAATATTTATGTGCCTTTTATTTGACCTTTGTGAAAATTGATTCCTATGTTGTTTAGCTAATGTACAACCATCACAATTAACATGGTCATTCTTAAAAATTGGAAGACATTACACCATTTCTTTTCTTTGTAGAGAAATAAGATCTCTAAAATTTAGGTGAGCATACCTCACGTGTCATAGTTCTTCTGTTGACACACATGTAGATGTTATTGCTCAATGATGTTCTACAACTACATCAAGTTTATACAATCCTCCTATTCGGGCTCCTTTAGCTATCACATAATAGTGATCTTGCATATCCTTTATCTGGCAACCTATCTTCAAGAATTCAACTTTTAAACCTTGATCAATAATAGTCAACACTGAAATTAAATTCTTCTTATTTCCTAGCACATACTTTACATTTGAACGTTTCTCTATTTCAATTAGGCAAAAGTACACTTATATCACCATAACCGTTAATGTCATGAGATGTATCATCTACTAAATAGATCTTTCTACCATCATTTTGCTCATGAAAATCTTTAATCCAATCTCAATGATAGGATATATGAATTGATGCCCCTGAATCTATAAACCAATCATTACTATCATCTATATGAGTAGAAAGAGGAGCATTTGAAATAAACAACTTAAGATTATGGAGGTCATCTTTTATCTCATCATCACCATTCACAAATTTGCCTAAATATTTATTATAATTGGACTCATTATACTTCTTTTTCCTACATTCATATGCATAGTGTCCGTATTTTCCACAATAATTATAATTTCTATTTTTCTTTACATTGGATTTTGACTTAGATGATGCTCCATCTTGATGCTTTTTATCATTTTGATACATTTTGTTATCAAATTTACCTCCTTTATTCTTTGTCCATGACTTTCCTTTGGATGTCTTCGTATCCTTGCCCATCAAAGCTGAATCTACAGTCTAGAGTCTACTGTCCATATGCTTCTTCCTTTCTTCTTCTTGTAGAAGGATACTTGCTAAATTGTCAAAAGAAGGTGTATTTTCCCTTGCACCCAAACTAGCAATAAAGAATTGATACTCACTTAACATACCATTCAAAGTAGCATTGACTAAATCACTACTTGAAACTATTTCACCAATATCAGCTAATTTATCACTTAATTCCTTAACTCTAAACAAGTAATCAGTAATACTTTCAAATGGGATTGATGTCTCCTGTAGTTCTCCTCGCTTTAGTCTCTCAAGGCTCATATGCATAGGTCCCTACCCCCAAGGTTTCACGGTTACCTAATTCCTTACCAATGTTTAATAATATTCCCATAATCAAATCAATAAGGAGAAATATGCATGACAACATAATCGATATAAAATAAATCCAATCATAATAGAGTACATGCCATTCAGACATAGTACCTTAATGATACAACAAATATGCAATGTCTGAATATGGGTCTTTGTGATGTCCTACTACAATATGATTCAATAATATCAAGTATCATAATCATACTATATTATGATATCCTTCTAATATTGTTTACCATATTATGCAACACAATATTCTTATAATAGTCTAGTTCATTGAATAGACAATATTCATATTGAGAATTATATTAAAACTTCAATCAAGAACCCCTTAACGTTACAGCTTCCATAATGTACTAGTATACATTACTGAAAAGGGTGATTAGTCATATATATTCTAAAATCAATAAGGGATACCCTGCAATTTAGTTTACTCAGTTCATCCTTCAAATAATGATGCTTATCAATATATAGGGAATCCCTCATAAGTTCACAATTTAGAATTGCCATACTTCCTTGATAACTTGCAACTATACGAGTAAACCATAACAACTAAAATGAAAGTATAAATATCTCATGTCAGACTGATCAATTCAACCTCAACCAAAGGCAATGGTTCCAAGTATTCATAATAATTAGACAGTAATTAATAGGTTTTATACATAATAGACAACATTTGAAGAACCCAAACAATGCTTCTACCACAATCTACTAGATTGGTTATAACTATGCTCGATGAATGACCATTTATTACTATAATGCATTCCTATGAAGGTAATGATCTAATAGATCCCATTATGTAGGTACATCCTACTAATGCTAGCATAGAGTTTCATTTAGGTTCAAAACATTACCAAGAAACTATTGAACATTTACTCAATAGTTTTATACCCAAGACTAAGGATATTAAAAATCTAAATGATAATAGAAGTTCCTCAACAAAATAAAGGTTAACATACTTCCTTCAAACAAGGCCATCATATTCATATCTAGTTGTTATATTGCAATTTGTATAGCAGATTCTTAGTATATTATGAGTACTAAAGAATGATAATCCATTTGTCCTAATAAGCCATAGTGACATCATCATTACCATCTCATATAAACAAGCTATGAACTAATATATATACATCCCCTTATAGAAATAAAGTGATTTAAATCGCATACTATGTAAGATGATATCTTACATAATTTATGCCTAACTAATGTGAAATTTATCAAGAATTTCCAATAAGGTCCCAACATATAAATAAAACTACCACACCTCAAAGGATTATATAAATAGTTAAATACTCAAGAGCTAGGATGAGACCATGTGAACTCAAAATACATTGTCAATGAGCCTATCCTAGATTGTCATATCTCCCTTTGAATTCCTCATTGATTTGCAATATCTCTCTTTTTATTTTTTCCCTATCTTCTTCCAAGGTGTGTCAAGTGACCCCTCTCTACCATCACATCCTTGTACCTTGCATATGAGCAGCTCCCTTTAAATATCTACAATGTCATGCCTCCTTGGTAGCGTCTTCTATCTTATCACATTTTTAATGACTGCAAGTATAGTCCTATCTTCCTAGTTTGTACGTAGCCCATGCCCTCATTTAATACTTTTGCCTCCCCTCAACTTTAATTAATTTTGTTTTAGCCAGGCATCTCTAGCACACCAATCACCTTCCATGGGTGCTATGACACCAAGATAGTTTAATAATTTAAGAGACCAAATTTCAAGCTAACATTAGCCTAGGAGGGTCTTCAAGGAGATTGCAAAGAAGAAGGTAAAAGGAGTTATACCATTAAGTGGATGATAAAAAAAAGATTAAAATGTGAGGGAAATGGCCTCCCATATGTGGACCATAAGTGTAAGAGCCAATGGGGATCATATAAAAGCATGTAAAAATGTAACCATGTAATACTTCTATGAATAAATAAAAAAGTGTTTTTTTTACTACTCATCTTATCAATATTGCTATGTTTGAGTATGAGTGTGGGTGTGAATCCATACTACTACAAGAGCATGCTTCCCCTAAATGTAGGCCACAATCACAACATCTACACCATTTGTGGTATTATATTTAAGTTAGGTCTCTAGGCAAATAGAGAGTGGGTTACATTGGATTATAGGGGTGGAACTTGTAATAGTGAATCTTATGAAAATGGTTCTTACGTTGGATTGGAAAAGGAGGCTGCAATAGTAGGTTTGTGGGAGAAATTATAAGTTGTGGAAATTATTGTTCGTGAGCAATTCTCTCCTTACGCCTTCTCCCACCAACAATGGGGCTTATGTTATTTACTATTTCCACCCCTTATTGGTTTCCTTTCCCAACATTTAAGGATGAAGTCATTGCTTTCAATGTTGTGACGAAACACCAACAAGCTTTTGTGCCCATTTTCCTTTGCTAATGGACCGAATAGTCCTTGGTACATGCCTCTCTATTGATTATGCCTTCCTTATCACCATAAATTCACAATTATGTAGTTTAATGATTTTGGCCACCTCCACCTGAAAATGTAATGTCCAAAATCGTTCCATATTTTATTAATTTAAAAAAGATATTATTTCAAAATGAATAAATAAATAACCCAACCAAAAAAACCAAACCTACAAAGTAAAATTTAAATGCCTTTTTTAAGGTTACTGAAAATTGCTGGTAAAAGGACAGTTGACCAGACACGACTGTATTTGGCAATGAGATATGCATAGAGAAGGAAATTTGATATCTCAAATATTTGAAAGATACTCTTGATAATATCACAACCTGATAAGTCCTCTATCGCTAAATATAATACTTAATTTGAAAACAAATGAATTTTTTTATTTGACATAATTTTAAATTTTAAATGAATAAATAAATAAATTTGAGAAGTACATTTCTAGAAACAACCTCTCCTAAGGCAACTTCTGAAGAAACACATGGGAAATTCTTTTCCACAAAGAAATTAATGACAAATTGGAAAAATTGGAAAGGAACATTAATTGAAAAGAGTTGACCAAATCTTCCACCATGTGCCTAGACTTGACTCTAAAGTCTTTCAGATTTTCCAACATGTGCTTGGAAAAAGGGTGTTCTAGACAAGGGTTCGATCTTCTATAAATATCATGGAAGTATGAAGGAAAGGGACACACATGGAGATAGTTTTTGCTGGATAGCTGGAGTGTTTCGTGAGTTAATTCTTCCTTTCTCTTTTAGAAATTTATGAACATTGTTTTTATGAATTTATAAAATTTAATTGAATTTCGTATGTTGTTTGCATAATTTAATTAGTCTAGATTTATGTAAAAAAGATTTTATTCTCTTAAAATTAAATTTCATAATTTTTATTTGTTTTATGACTCGAGAGGGGGTTGTTCCCCTGCTGTGACATGCCTCTTTGAGGCAGTCTGTCAAATAGTTCATGTGCTCGTCTATACTTCAACACTTTGTAGGCTCTCTCTTTTCCCCTACACAGCCATCTTCTTTTTGCATGCAGATCTATCGAAAACCCATCTTTAATACATGTCTATCAAAGCAATTACATACAACTGCTGACAAAATCCCTCTATCCTTTATGCTTTGAGGAATATACATACCCTATTCCAAAGTTCCCATTTTTGCACACATAGGGAGTAGGCTGCCGAAGGTTGTGGAATTTGGTTTTACTCGAGCCATTGCATTTTCTTTGAAAGTTTCTATAGCCTTTTCAACAAATTCATATTTGTGCATATCATGCAATCACTGCAGTCCATGTGACCACATTCCCTTGTGGAATTCTGTCAAACGGGTTCCCAGTGCATTTGTTTAGTGCATACACGGTTAGCAGGGCACTTGCAACTACTCCATCTGACAAGAATATTCCCCCTTCCATTTTTCTTTGATGGGTGTCTCTGCTTATTCAAAAGCGCCCATTTCGCCACAGGCAGGGAGAACGCTACGAAAGGTTGAGGAGTTGGTCTTTACACCTGC
The DNA here is from genome assembly GCA_027924645.1 of Cunninghamia lanceolata. Lineage (NCBI taxonomy): Eukaryota > Viridiplantae > Streptophyta > Pinopsida > Cupressales > Cupressaceae > Cunninghamia > Cunninghamia lanceolata. The sequence continues at coordinate 5,176,429 of BSBN01000194.1, forward strand.
CAGTCTCAACCGCCAGAAGGTTTCTAAAGCCTTTTCGACAAATCCACTTTGTAAAATCCAGCAATCATTTCACGAGAAGGATTCCGTCCAGAGCATTTCTAATCATTATGTCTAATAAAAATCCATACCCTGTTCTGAAGTGCCCATTTTGGATCAGGCAGAGAGGTCGTTGGCAAAGGTTGAGGGACTTGGCTTTATGCTTACCAATTTGTTTTGCTTGAAAAGTTTCTAAAGCCCTTTCAACAAATCCATCTTGTGCACATCAGGCAATCGCTGCAGTCCATGAAACAACAATTCTTTGAGGGATTTTGTCAAACAGTTGATGCGCCATGTCTATGTTTTCTCAGTTTGCATATATGGCTCCTAGTGTCATTCTGTTGGGGATAATAGCCACTTCCGTCATTGGCATGCCATCCTGACAGAAAAGGGAAAAATTTTAGGTGACAAGTTGAAATAATAAAATCACAGTCGCTCCCCCAGAATTGAACTGTCAGTCATTGCAAATGGGAGAAATATTAGGTGCCCGTTCGAATAATAAAATAAAAAATAATAATCTCCTCCCCACACATAGAAACAAACACACATATATCCAAATATCTTCCTTTAAGAAATAGATCTTTGGTCAATTTGATGATGGCAGTATGTTTCTATGCTTGCTAAAAAAAAAATATTAACCAAAAATTGTATAAACTATTCAACTATCAGTCTTGCAAGTGAGAAAAATATTAGACGACACTTCAAATAAATAATAATAAAATATCAGTTTCTTTCCCAAAATTTAACTATTAGTCTTGCAAATGGGAGAAATGTTAGTACCGTTATCTTAAATACAACTAGAGAAATGTCTTGAGTTACTTTATTTACTAAATAGTTATTTATTTTACTTTAAGACTATTTTATTTGAACACTAGGTTTTACCAATGGAGCTCATTTTACTTATTTAAGCACTTTATCAGGGCTTCCATAGTAAATGTAAAATATATGTGTAAAAGAGAAGGGATATGAATGGTGATAAACATGTTATGAGATAAGAGGTATAAAAGTATGAGGAAATGGTGAAGAAAATTGTAATGATTATATTAAATATATAAGAAGATAAGTTGTGAAAGAAAGTTTGAAAGTATAATTGATAAAATGAGAGAAAAGTAGAAAAGATGAGTGTTTGTATAAAAGATAGAATGATAATAAACAGTGGAGTAAAAAGGATTAATAGTGGATGGAGAGTAATGAAGCAGATAAAACTGAAAGGTAGTAGGAAGAGGTATGTGAGTGTACAGCAAGGGCTAAAAGATTTGGATTCCTGTAAACAATTAAGATTCAGATTCCCAAATAAACAAAATTCATAAAATGTGTAAATAAATAAATTCATGGAAGCCAAATAGACAAAAAAATAGAAAAACTTGGGCAGTTATGGAGTGAAATCTTTATCATGTTAAACAAAAAATAAATAAATTTGTGGAACCCAAATGGCTAGAAAAATAGAAAAACTTGGTCAATTACGGAGTGAAATCTTTATAATGTTTGAAGAATATGAAAACTATTGCAGCATAGTCTTTTTAAATTAACTCATGTGAGCATATCAAATATTTTAAATATTTTTTTAAATATAAATATACTAGTAATATGTTGTAAGATTAGAAAGATGTGGATAGATGATAAAAATATGGCGTGTAGAGTAATGATGAGTAGTAAAATAGAATAAAAAGGATAATGTAATTAGATGTAGTGGAGTGGGTTGATAGTTGTGGAGAGTAGGAAAAAAATAAATAAAAGTGAGTAAAGATAGAGTTGTAGGATTAGTGTAAGAAATGTATTGGTATAATAATCTAGGTGTAAAGTAGTGAATATGTGAAATCATGTATGTGTAAGTAGATGGTGTGAAATGATTGTTAAGATGAGATATGAATAATAGAAAATGCTAATTTAAGGAGATGATGTAAGAGAATATCTAGGGGCAGATATGCAAATATAGATAAGAAGGATAATATGAGGAGAGTGTAAAAGTAAAAAAAAAGAGGAAAATTATAGAAGATTGTAAGTGTGTGAAGTAAAAGAAGAATTAGTGAGGAGTGAGATATGTATAAAGATATGATAGTGATACATTAGGAAGTTAAAAAAAGTATGAAGAGTAAATACAGAGGATATATAAATATAAGGAGGTGGGAGATGAAAAGGTGGAGTAGGTGAGATCATAGAAAAGAAGAGATTAATAAGATGATAAAGTATTGGTGAAGAGTTGGAGATTGAAAGATAGTAAAAGAATTGTAAAAGAAAAGAGGATGGTGGGGGGTGAATGAATATAAAGTAATAATTTAAGAAAGATGAAAATATGTAGGGGATTAGTGAAATGAAAGTGATGGATGTAAAAGTAGGTGGAAATGAGGTATCAGAAGAAGTAAATTATAAAGTAGAAATAAATTTAGAATAAGTGAAGTAAAGAAGTGATTATACAAAGAAGATAATGAAGCAAATATAACAATATATAGATAAGTAAAATTGAATAAAGAGGATTGTTAAAAAAATATGGAAGATATATGTAAGAGAATAAGTGGATAGGATGATGTGAAAAATATGTAAATGAGACAATCCTTCAAAGGTATTAGAATAGATCATTATGTATCCTTCAAAGCCTCGTGATTTTTGAATTGATTAAAGAAAAATATTATTATGAATGCATAGATCATAAATATATTCAAGGTTAATCATTCAAGTATTATAGTTGTCTTGTGATTTATAAGTAGTTCAATAGTAAAATGATATTTCCAATAATGATGTTATAATATTATTGTTATAAAGTACTTAATTATTGGTGAATGTTTATTAACAATGGAGGTTAGTTAGTTTTGTTAAAGTATAAACCCATTTAGGGAGTTTCAAGTAAATCTCTTGTGGGGATAACTGCCTTAATTTATAGCTTTTATTAAGCCCTCTTTGGTTCCCATTTAAAACTAAGTTATTAATGATCATGCAAGAAGTTGTATCAATTCTTTACTAGTAGGATGAAATAAGAGTCCCTTGACTGAATCTTTATATGCATTATTGATAGAATATCTTTTCTAGTCTATGTTATGTGCAATTATGAATTGATTACATTGATTGTATCATTTCTAGTCCTATTCATTTTGCATAAACAAATTGACCAGGCATAATGTCTATACTTAACTTGCATCAATATTTAGTGAAGACTCTTTCCTTTATCAATTTATTTATTAGTTTTGATGCAATTATATCTTTTCTATTAGCTGAGTAAACTTTAATAAAACATCCAAACATAAAACAAATCGCAATGTTCAATTTTTACGGTACCTCTATGTCACATTTACGAGTAATGTCATCATGTTGAACCAAGTACCTCATGCCTAACATAGAGCTGCAACAAAGACGTCTGGGCACCATCCCTCTAAATCATTGGGGAGTAATAAAGACATGTCAAAGTTAAATCTGCAGGAAGGGGAAATCTCCTTGGATATCTCATTAAGAAGATTAACTAAAAAGAAATGATGTGTCTATTGAAATAATTGTATGATGATTAGCACGTGAGGCTTACTAACAATGTGAGTCTAAATTAGAGTTGACTTGTAAATAGGGCAACTAGTCTGAATCAAAAACCCTATCTACCATATGCTCTCCCCTCATCTCTGCGAATATCGGTGATTAGAAAGCACTAGGGAATCAGGAATAGTCTTAGTCAAGAAAATTACCTAATTTGGCTTGAGGAAGAAAGACTAGATTTCATGGGCTAACACTTGATAGGGATTCCTCCACACTAGGAATAACTGACAAACACCCCTTTAGGTGTTTGTGGTAGTGAATTAATTTATGTCCATGTTTCACCGAGTGGGTGGCAGTCGACGAAGAACTGTCTGGGGCAGGGAATAACCCTAGAAAGGGATGGATACTTGCTCACAAATACATCAAACATAGTGCAAAATAGAACTACATAATCACAATCCCTGCGCTAGTCACATCCGAAGGAGGGGGCCTTGATCCCATGGATATAGGGTATGTAGGAAGACTGGATGGCGAAGGATGCCCCCACTACTCAGGTCCCCTAGATGTAGGGTATTCTTTTATAGATTTTGTGTAGTAATTTTTTAGTCATGTTAACAAGAGATTGTCTAGTTAGTTTTGTGTAGATGATAAGGATACAGTCACTGGGAAGAAAGCAAGTTGTCAGAAGTGAATGCAAGGTGTAACAAAGAACTTAAGGCATGTGTGATCCATTGTTTTTATAGGATTATCTTGAGTTTAATGCACTCCCTCTTCACTAGTTTTAAAATTAGTGATCCTTTAGGACTTGATGGTTTTAAAAAACTAAATTCAAGTCATTCCATCTCTATAACATGCATTTAGCACTTCTTAGAAAAAATTCACATTTCCTGCATCTATTAGACCAAAAAAAAATTTCCTCAGTATTTTTGAATTTAGAGTTTAGTATTCTTTGGTTTAGGATGAGTTGGGTCCTTACAGATAGAATGAGTACATGTTATTCAATTATTGAAATGGAGGAATGATGTGATATTATTTCTCATTTGAATATTTATTTATACAAATAAAGTTTAACAATCTCTGTTGGTACTTTAAGTATATTGGTAAAACTAATTTAAAAAACGTATCTAACTACCTATGGAAAACTACATACAAGAAATTATCTACATTTGATATTCAGTTTCTTTTAACTCTCTAACCGAACAAACAAATTCAAAAATGTAAGATATTTAAAAGATACTCTGAACAGAAAAGGAAATTTCAAAACTTAATGGTGGAGATGGACAGATGGCTGAAATGCATAATTTAGAGTTGTTCCAATGCTTATATCAAAAATCTAATATCCTATATAAACCAAGCTTATGTACAGAACAAAAACATAGACAAAGGTTTGGCTATAGAATCTGGAAATGGTAGAACACAAGAAAACTATAGCACTTGTTATTGTTATTGCATATATGCCAATATGTTCTTCTCATCCATTAGAACCCTCCATTCTCTCTCCAATTGCTAAGAGACTACACAATGGAGGAGGGAGACTACACAGACCATTGCAGTGAGATGATGTTGTGGAGGTTAACGGTCCCTATAAGGTAATATTAATTATAGTCTACACCATATAAAAAGATTAACAAATGCCCTTGTATTTAAGAGTGTTTTTCTAGTAATGGATGTAATTGTTGTAAAAAATAGAAAAGTTAGTATTCATTATAGTGATAACAAATTTATTACAAAGTTTAATAGTATTGGATCCAATTGTAATGTTTTGGGATTAATTGAGTAGTTTGATTAGGTATCTTTGGTTAGTATTGGATCCACTAGCAGGGTTTGCATTAGCTTCAATTTTTCTCCTGACGATAGGGTTGGGATCTCTCCTTTGAATGAACCAACGTGATCTTTTATTTGATTATAGGCCTAGTCTAAAGGAATATAATTGAACCAATGATGTGGTAGAGAGTTGTGCAAATAGAAGTGGAGTTGGATGATGTTACGAAGACCTCCACCAACCTAAAATTCAGTAACAGTGCTTTGGCTATTCACAACAATGGTAGTGTTCTAGGTCGACATAAGAAAAGTGGGAATTTGAAGAGAAGTACACATTCTGAAGTGAAGTTGATGATGTGGAGAATTCCTCCAAGCCCCTATTCGGTATGTTGCCAAAGGGACTCGTTCCTCACTCTGGGCCTTCCTCTATTAACAACCATGGAAGTGTTTCAGCTCAAGATAAGCAAAGTGGGAGTTTGCAGAGAAGTGAGGAGTCAGAAGTAAAGTTGAATGAGGCTGTGAAGAGTTTCTCCAAGATGCTATTCAGTAGGTTACCACCTATTGCTCCCTCTAGGCCTTTTGATAAATGCAATGACTAAAGTGGAAATTTGTAGAGAAAAATAGAAATCAGAACAAAGAAAACAAACAGAGATTGGAGAATACTGAAAGACTATGTTTATTCAATATATATATATACATATATATATATATATATATATATACAAACAGTCAAACAAATTTCTATAAAGCTGTAAATATACTTGATAGCACTGTAGATTCAATTGACAACACACTGAAGAGAATTGGATACCTCTACAATAGTGTGTAACTAACTGTACATGTCATTCATTTATGAGTTACAACAATTATGCTAACACTCCCCCTTAATGAATAACTAAATTTTCATGAACTCCTAAAATATCCCTACATTGTAGAAACTTTATCTTTCCTAATGGCTTAGTGAATACATCAGCCATGTTATCATTTGTATTACAATACATCAATTCTATCTCTTGAGACTGAATCTTTTCTCTTACAAAATGATGCTGAATTTCAATGTGTTTTGATCTTGCATGATAAATTGGATTGTTTCCCAACTTGATTGAACTTTGATTGTCACATTTGATAAGATTTGGTCCTTCTTTCATTTGTCCCATTATTCAAGAATACACCTTAGCCAAATAGCTTCACAAGTAGTACTGCACAATGCTTTGTACTCGGCTTCATTAGAGGACAAGTAAATAGTTCCTTGCTTCTTGCTGCTCCACGAAACAATGCCTGAACATATACTTAATGCATAACCAGTTGTAGATCTCCAATCTGGATAACCTGCCTAATTAGAATCTAAATAACCTATCAACTCAACTTTCAAATGGTTAGTATATTCAATACCAAAGTTAATGGTTCCCTGTAGGTATCAAATTTCTCTCTTTGCATCTTTTGAATGAGTCTCAAGAGGTTTAGCCATGAATTGGCTAAGTATACTAAATAAATATGGAATATGTAAGGACTCGACACATCCTTAGTAAATATTACTAACTTTGAATTTGAAAATACTGAGAAAATAATAATTTTGATCTAACAGATGCAAGAAATGTGAAAATTTTCTATTAATTCCAAGAAGTGCTTAATGCATGATATAGAGATGAGATAAACTTGAATTTAGTTTTTAATCGTCAAGTTCTAAAAGATCACCAATTTTAAATCTAGTGAAGATAGAGAGAGAGTACATTATGCAAGATAACATATAAGAACAATGGATCACATATACCTTAAGTTCTTCATTACATCCATACATTCACTTCTAATAACTTGCTTTCTCCCTAGTGAATTGTATCATTATCATCTGCACAAAACTAACTCGACAATGTCATGTTAATATGGCTCATAAATCACTACATAGAAAGTTATGATCACGATGTTAAAGAGTATCCTATATCCGAGGGACCTGAGTACTGGGGGCATCCTTCGCCGTCCAGACTGCCTACATACCCTGTATCCATGGGATCAAGGCCCTCTCCGGATGCAACCAATACGGGGAATGCGGACATATAGTTCTGTCTTGCACTATGTTTGATGAAACTATGAGTAGGTATGCAGCCCTTTCTAGGTCCCATTTTCCCGCAATAATTCTTGGCTGACTGCCACCCACTCGAGTGATCTAGTGACGGAATTCTTAAAAAACTACTTTTGCAAACACACCTCCTAGGAGTGTTTGATGATTAAGTTTTTCATATGTGAATGGTTTACCTAGTAGGCAATTTCTTATTCGATGAGGTTTTTTCGTTGATAATTTAAAAAGGTTTTCTATCATGGTAATCATCGTACAACTATTTCGATGGACTCATCCTTTCTTCTTAGTTAATATTTTAACGAGGTATCATAGGACATTTTCCCTTCCTACGGATTTAGCTTCGACATGTCCCTTATTACTCCCTGATGATTTAGAGCCCTAGACAATGCTCAGACGTCATTGTTGCAACTATGTTAGGCACGAGGTACTTGGTTCAATGCGATGGCATTACCCGTAAATGTGGCACAGATGTACCTAAAAACTTCAACACTATGATTTGTTTGAGTTTGGACATTTATTAACAAGTTTACCTAGCTAAGTAGAAAAGAAAAAACTTATATGATAACGAAAAAGGAAATGAGAAGAAATACACTTCTTTGCTTGCATGTAAACAATAAGATGAGGTATAAACAATTGTACATATAATGCTAGAAGATACTAAATCACTTCACGTTATTTGTAAACATAAAATAGAAAGAATACTTAAGCTTTCAATTTAAGATGATATGATAACTAATTGGTCTAACATCAAGTAAACTTTGTTCAAAATAAAACAATAATTTGTAGTCGCATCAAATTAATCTTTGTTTCAAATGTAAGGTACTAGATCCTTTTCTTCAATAATTGTCTCAAACTTATATATTTATATTTATGGAACCAGATTAAGGCTTGTAATCTAACAAGATAAGTTATCCAACAAGAGTTTAACTTAACTTCTTTAGTTGAGATTATCAATTCCTAAACATGTTGAATAATGTTGACTTCTAATTCATAGGTCAAAATGAGGGGTTCATCGATCACATTTTGAGATCAAGGGAAATTGTTTCAAAAACACTAAGTTTTCATTTTGTACTTTCTAAAGCATTTAAGATTAAAAATTGTTTAAATAATTATTGCAAATCCATCTTTGATTCTCACTATAGGCTTCTACTAAGTATTTGACCCAACCCTTGACATTGAAATCTATTCGCAAGGAACACAAGTTTTTGTATTTCCTCGATGATTTAATATAGCATTCCAAGGATATTGGTCCTTTATAAGACTTATTGAAGCAGACACACACATACAATGTTATTGAGTTGATCAATTCAAATAACAAGGTACAATAACAAAATATGGTATAACGAATCCCTTGAGGTATCTAAGCAACAATAAAAGAAGGAAAGAACTTCATAGAGAAATATTAGGTTTAATATTTCTTTCTTTTAAGTAATAAGATTAATTGAATTTTAATTTAATTCAAGGATGAAGACTTGTTTAATTAATTTTTGTATAAAAACTCTTTAAACTTATATATACTAATAACTAATTTTTTGTGGGCTTCCATATCAAAATATATTCAAAGATTTTCTCTCTCTTGTCTAATCCTAAGAGAATTTTGTTTGGTTTTCCACATCTTATAAAAGTATTATTTCAATCAAACCAACTCCTTCGAACAATGTCATAATATCCAAAGTTTACAAAATAAAAATGATCCTAAGACCTATGGGTTATGGGCCCATAATACAACTTAAAATTGACTTGTGTAAAAAATCAAGATGTTAGTTCTAAATAGGCATAGTAAAACTAGTTTCTCCAAAATGGATACAATTTACTAAATGGAAATTAGCATGGATAGACAAACTTTACCATTACAAATATTAATTCACTAATTATATTTTGAAGAAAACTTCCTTGTATAACATGGTACTAATTGAATAGAAATGTAAAAAAAATTAAATATAATACTACTAAAGATGTCGTCCCTTTATTGAGATCTTGTGATGTATAAATCAGTCTCCTTAGAGCTTCATGAATCATCCAACTATTGGACTTATATGAGTGAATTATAAAGGTTACCCTTATAAGGGAGTTAAAGCTATGTTTGAATTGTAAAAATGGCCACATGAAGGTAGCCATAGAGAGGAGAACAATATATTTAACTTGGGTATATTAATCTTAATATTGAATTATTCTCTACACATGTATGAGAATCCTAAAGAGCTTAGGGACCTTGCTTACAAAGAGAAAGAACAGTCAATATCCATCAAATTCAACATATATGTACTCAATCCCTTGTAAATATTTAAATGAATAACATAGTTGCTTCAATCATATCGTTAAATAGTAACTTTTGTTAATGTTGATTATGCTATAACGAATCATTAAATCTATTTTTGGTCACCAAGTTCAAGATAGAGAAGTAAGAAAATTGTTAAGTCATTTCAAGGAGGATGTTTCTGAAAGATATGTTAACACATACTATTGAACTTTTACATCTAAATTAGCTAAGAAATGTAGCAAGGCTTCAAAATATTTTTTAGGTTTGTAACACCATTGAATTTGGAAAGGAAATGTGGTAGATTAGTTATTTTTGCACCTTTTAGTCAATATAAATAACAAATATGGATCATCCCCAACTAAAGCATTATTAAGCTTCCCACAATGGCTATAGTACAAGAATGTAATATTCAACCTCATCTTTTCTCATAAATTCAAGACTACATAAAGATAATGCTAAATGATTTCTTTATTGGTTTACGTTTAGTCATATGTGGGTTCAAATATTGCTCCTCATTACTAAGGAAAATGAATCATCAAAATGGTTGAAGAAGAGAATGATTTCATTTATCATCCATTTTATAAATTATTATTTAGAGCCAAAAGTCAATGGCCATTATAAAAGACCATTTGCAAGTCCTTGTTGGTTGTCATTTTACTCAGAAAATCAAATATGTTGAAAAGGCTTTAAAAATCTTCAGTCAAAAGCAATTAGCAAGTGTAACACCAGACTCCGCAACCTTTGCTACTATCCTCGCAGCTTGTGTGAAAATGGGAGTTTTGGAACAGGGTACGGTCATACGTCAAAGCATAATGGGAGGAGTTAAGTCAATGTTGTAGTTAGTAAGTACCCTGTTAGTCATGTATGCAAAGATGTGGAAGTACAGACAAGGCATGAGAACTGTTTGACAAAACAACCCAATGAAATGTGATCTCATGAATGCCATGATAGCAGGATACGTTCAGCATGGGTTTGTTGAAAAGACTTTAGCAACTTTCAAGAAAATGCAATGGCAATTGGCAGGCGTTAATCCAAATTACTCGACTTTTGCCAACGTCCTCCCAGCTTGTGCCCAAATGGCAACTTTTAAACAGGGTATGGACTTGTTGATGACTGTTTTGATGCAATCATAACAATAAGTTAAAATTCACATGACATGAACTGAAACTATACTTGAAAGACAAGAAAGAATCATTTGGTGATTCAACTAATCCCAAGTCTACAATGGTTCGGTTGGTCAAGTTCAGTTGGTCAATGTGAAGCTGTAATGTTCAAGGGGCCTTACGTAGTTTAGGTTTGTTTTGTAGTTTACTGGACTAAGAATATGCAAAGAGGTCATAGATTTCAACAAGTATTCTGTTCATTTGCATACAGGTGTTACTGGGCTGCAAGTTTCAGAGGGTTTTCTTAGATTTTTGCAGCTGTCTTCTTGATCTGTTTATGAAAACTGTCTACTTATAGCTCTGTTATCATGCTTCTTCAAATTTGAGACAATTTCCTTTGGATTTCTATGTTTTCAGCTAGATATTTCAGATGGGTTGGGAAAAGTTAGAGAGATCTAATCTATACTTCATCTAATCTACGGAAGGATCTAAGTGTTTCTGTTATGCACTATGTAAATACCACAGTAGTTTGATCAAATCCATAGTAAAAACCCTAAATGTAAGTCCTGAGCATTTTCACAAACATACATTTAAAATTGCAAGCTCTCAAAGAAGATATTTCAAAACACAAAGAAGAGCAGGAGAACACTCAGAAGATAGATGCAGAACTCCAGATTCTATTGTATTAGAAACGAATAGCCATACATGATTTACAATGTAAGAATGACTCTTAGTTTCATTGATCATACTACAGAGAACTTACAAGCTTTACAGATACAGTAAGGCAGCCAGACATTCCACGCGCACCTTACTGCAGACAAACAGGCGACCTCCTTCTTCTACTTCTAAACTATGCTAAGCTATCTTGCTGTGTTTTCCTAGAATCTCTATTGTAGGCCCTAAAAATCCCTGTTGTGTAGCCCCTGTTGTTCTTAAAAATCCCTGTTGTGTAGCCCCTATTGTTCCTAAAAATCCCTGTTGTAAAGTATTACAGTGTAGAGAGGCACAATATATAACATTCTGATTGTCCTCACTACAGCAAAAACCTAACTAAACCCCTGGTTCAAACCTCTAGTTACAGGAATAAATGCAGGTGAACCAGTTCTCAAAAATATCTCAGAGCAGTGGTCAAATCTGGGCGAAATATTGCCCCTTCTGAGAAGTTCCAGCAGCTGGGCAATAACTTCTGTTTGTCTTTTGCAGAAATACCTCCAGCTGCGACCTTCCTCTTCACTTGAATGGCTTTGACTTTTTGCATTTCATCTCTATCTTCTTGCTCCTGAGATCTGATCTTCTGCCTCCATGAGGTCACTGTATTGACTTTCTAGCTGCTTCCTCAACTGCAAGCCTACAAGACAAGACAAGCAATAAGTTTCACATTTATCACAAAAAACAGCAGGAAACTAGAATAAGCGTTTAAATCCAGGTGACTGCGCAAGATCGCGGAAATCAAATCCAAAATCCGCTCAAAACACGTCAAAAATGCGCCCAAGCTGCTCAAAATTGATGGGTCAACCATCGCTGACCGGGAAAATGCCAGAGGCGCCAAAAAAACACTTTAAAATGTCCACCGCCTCATTTCCCGCCCATCGGCATGATATTCGCTGTCGGTGCGTCAAAAAACAGGTTAGTCGATATACCTCATCATCATGATATTCTGGAAATAGCATTCCCTCCTGAAGGTTCAGATGAATGTCATCATGATGTTTCGCTTCTGCATATCGGGGAAAAGAACAACATCATCATCATCATATTGAAGGATAAGAATAGGAGGATATGAATATAATCATGCTGCCGAGGAAAGGAAGATGATGGTGACGTCATCATGATATTCGGGCTTCATTGAAATGCTAAGGATGACGTCATCATCATGTTTGGTTAAGATCAGGGGGATAATTGCAATATCGGGTTACCTGAGGAGCATGATCAGGATGATGAAGTGAATATGACCCTTTCGCGGCCAAGGTAACCCTCTCGAGAAAAATCAGCATGATGAAGATCATCATCATACTTGGGGCGTATGTCGAACTTGGAATAGGACGTCATCATCATATTGTGGAACCGGATCGTGCCTGAAAACATCCTGTTTGAAGGAAAAAGATGATGATGATGATGATGATCAGGATATTAGCTTCTGTCGAACAAAGAATGAGACATCATCATCATGTTTCGCGAACCAGATCGGGTTCTGGAAAATATCCTGTTGAAAGAAAAAATGATGATGCTGATCATCAGGATATTAGCTTCTGTCGAACAAAGAATGAGACATCATCATCATGTTTCGCGAACCAGATCGGGTTCTGGAAAATATCCTGTTGAAAGAAAAAATGATGATGCTGATCATCAGGATATTGGCTTCTTCGTTAATCAGATCGGGATGACGTCATCATGATATTCGGGTCCTTTGTTAAACTTGAACATGACGTCATCATGATATTTCGCCAACCGGAGCATGTCTTGGAAAATATCCTGCCGAAGGGAAAATGTTATGATGATGATCATGATCAGGATAAAAATATGATGATGATGATCATCAGGATGTTCTCAGAAGGTTGCATTTTCAGCAGGAGGACTTGGCGAAATATCGGGTGAACAAACAAGATCATGATGATCTTGATAATCAGGACAGGATAAAAAATGATGATGATGACCCAGCATCGATTTATCATGATGACGTCATCATGATATATTGTCTTCGAAGCACAAGGGTGAGTTAAGGTCATCATGATAAATGCGCTAGGGTGATATTGCAAAATATGATGATGCTGTTTAAGAAATGCAATATCAACCACCCTTCTTAATAGATAGGCTGATCATCATGATGTTTCGGCAAACGGATATCAGGAGGATATGAAGATGAGGATCCTCTTTCTCGAATTATCATGATGATGCCTCCAGCACTTAGCGGATTTCAGCAAATGTCCCTCGTGTGAAAGATCAGGATGATGATCATGATGTTTCGGCAAGGAGACCAGGAGGATATGAAGTCGTCGTCATCATCTTTCGAATGTCAGCAAATATCATGATGATGACCCTCCACTAGGTTTTGAACGTGCGCATGCAAATATGCCGATAATGAATTTGCTAAGTCAGGGTGATCTTATACCATCAGCATGATATTTTAAGATCAGGTGATGCAAAGATATCATGATGATGTTCGCGATACTAAGACCGCTTCGACGGGGGAACTCACCTTGACTTAAAGCTGATGTCATCATGATATTTGAACCTCAGGATATTATTGGGGGGGGGGGGGGTTCAAATATGATGATGATGATGTTTATACAACAAAACTGAGTTTGTAAAATATGACGCTCCTAAGGAAATCATGATGCTGATGATGCGCACAAGGCCTTTTGACGGGTAAAAAGCACTACCACCTAAGATTGACGTCCGGATGTTGCGACTGCATGATTTTTAGCGGGTGATAGACCAAGATCATGATGATCCTGTCAACATGACTTAGGATATAAAAATGATGATCCTCCTGCGAATATCAGGTTTGACCAAGACTTTGACCGTGCATAACTTCCACATATGGACGAATTTTCAAGTGAAGTAAAAGGCAAACCTGCATGAAATTTCAAGCTCTTTCTAAGTATGAAGTCACAGCAACAAAATATGAACTTTGACAAACAGACCTCATGATGATGACCTACCTTATGCAATATCATGATGATGATGCACCTGACCTTCATTTTTACCAGATCGCCAGGAAGCAGAAAAAACACAAGTAGAAGCAAAAAGCAAACATCAGCAGGGGTCCTCGTTTTGTTAAGGAGCAAAATGGGGCGTGTTGTGAACATCACAACAGGACTGCTATCAAAGCATAACAGAGGGGAAATTTTTTGTCAGATGTTGGAAAAGAAAGTGCCTTGGCACGTGACCTGTTTGACAAAATGCCTAAAAGAATCGTGGTCTTATGGAAGACAGTGATTGCAGGATAGACACAAAACGGATTAGTTGAAAGGCTTTAGGACTTTCAAGCAAATGCAATTGGCAGATTTAATGCCAGATAAAGGAAAGCAGATCTTTGTCAGATGTTGAAATTTCAAGTAAAAATGCATTCGAACTGTTTGACAAAATGCCTAAAAGAATTATGATCTCGTAAGCTGCAACGATTGCAGGACGTGCACAAGATGGATTCATTGAAATGGCCTTAGAAACTTTTCAAGCAAATGAAATTAGCAGCTGTAAAACCAAATTACTCAAAATTTGCCAACGTTCGCCTTGCCTGTGCCGAAATGGGAGCTTTAGCGCAGGGCGGCCATGGGGAAGATGGCCAGAAAAAGAAAGAACAGGCGTGCAAGGGAAGAAAAACTAGAAATAGAGAAGGACAATATAGAAAGAAAAGCTTGAAAGCCTTCTCTTCGGATTTGATAAAATCCCATACGAAGAGAATGATGCAAAAATGCCTGTGTGGTTTTTCAGACAAAAACCCAAGTTTTGAAAGATATGCATGCAAACAAGAAGATGGTTGCGTAGTGGAAGGAAGAAACCCTGCGTGAATCGACAAGGAAGAGAGGCACAATTCTTCAACACAGCTGATGCAGATTTTTGAGGAATTATCTTGAAAGATATTTTCAATGTCATCGACCATGAATGTGTGTAGGCATAACACTTAGGATTCAGTTTAAAGCGAGTGCATACAGAGATTTTGCTATACAAGAAATATGCCAATGGTATTTTACTACAAAATTCAGAAGATACAGAGGATGCAGGGTTTATTGGTAATAAAATACGCAATTATTTCCTCTGCCTTTTCAACATATAGTTTTACAATAGATTTATAATTCTTCAATTGCCTTTTCTCAACTGCTGATTTGGTTACATTAAGTCACAGAATTCCCTGCCAAACTCCTTTTATATTCCTTTATTGTTACGCAATGTAAATTGTAATTTGTAAACGAGTGCAAAATGCTAGAAAACACCGAACTCTGAAATGCCACGATGTTGAATCCAGTGTACCGAAGCGACTACTGTAGGAGGTGAAACACTAGAGGATTGCAGAATATACACAATGTGTGTCCATTGAAAAGACTTCAGAAAATCTTAAACAAGTGTAGATGGTGTGTAAAGCTAGATTCTACAACCTATTGGCAGCGTTCTCCCTGCCTATTCCAAAATGGGAGCTTTGGTCATAGGGTATGGACATACATCACATCATAAAAGGGGGAAAATTTGTTATATGTAAAGTTAATCACCAAAGCCTTCACAAACATATACGCATTTTCTCTCTTAAATGATTTCAAATTGTAATTAAATTTTACAATACTTCTGCACTATATCTCTCAAACTGTAATTAAATTTACAACTATTCTAATTTAAATTGAAAAGTATAAACTCATGAACTTGACAATAAACAAAATTTTCAACACAAGAGAAGAAGTGATCTTATAGGTTGATCTAACACTCCAGACCAAAGCCAAGTGTGTCCTCCCTCTCATATCTACATCTTATTTATAGAAAATTAACCCCTTGTCTAGAACCTCATTTTCCAAACACATGTTGGAAAATTTGAAAGACTTAAGAATCAAGTCTAAACACATGGTGGAAGATTGGGTCAAGTCTACTCAATTAATGTCTCTTTTCTTATTTTCCAATTTGTCATTAATTCTTGTGGAAAAGAATTCTCTCATGTGACTCTTGAGAAGTTGCCTTGAGAGATGTTTCTAGAAATGTACTTTCCCTTTATTTTTTATCTTATTTATTTAAACTTCTTGCCACCTAAATAAAATTAATTTTTGTGCAAGGTGAAAAGGAAAAACTTATTTGATTTCAAAAGGTTCCAGAATTAGGAATCCATGTTCCGGACTCAAAGGTTGTAGATGCAAAAGGATCTAGTGTTGTATCTTGTGTTGATGATGACTCTTCGTTAGATTCAAATTTTATATTCCGTCTCAAATGTCAAATGCAAATCAAATGAGACAAGTGAACTGGGGCATGCCTTGGCATACCACCAATCTAGCTTCGTCTTCACTCCAAACCACACCCAAAATGTAAGAAAAACATCAAACACTAAGAAAATACTTTTTAATCCACAAATTTATTCACTGCATCTCTTGTGTATACCTTGAAAAGTTCATTTACATTGAGTTATCGAGCTTTCAACATACATCTTATACTGAACAGTGAAGACTAATCAGAAACGTACAAGAAATCAACATATGTGACTCGAAAGTAAAATTAAATTACTCCCCTAAACACAATGACAATCGTGGAGAGCTTACTTTTGTTGAGAGCTTTAGCAAATTGAATTCCTTTATGGATTTGCAAACAAAATTCTTCCACACAAATTGTTAGCCTAGACCTGCTGCTTTTGACACTAGAGAGAGAATATTCAAAGAGACATTAGCTATAGAAAAGGTAAAAAAATCAAAATTTTAGACAGGGAGCTCATATTTATAACCAAGAAACCATATCAACCCAATTGGTGAAAAGACATCCATCCCTTGTTTTACCTCACACGCATGGAGCTCCCAAATTAGTTATAGACAATTAATACTATATGGCCCAAGGAATGGTGAATTAAGGTAATCTCGGTCCATGCTGCTGTTAATGTTTCAACTCAATTGATCAACAGTAAATCTTGGAAATCCGTCGGATTGGTCACCCTGGTGTACTGCAACTTTCCAACAACAATGGGGCTTATGTTATTTACTATTTCCACCCCTTGTTGGTTTCCTTTCCCAGCATTTGAGGATGAAGTCATTGCTTTCAATGTTGTGACAGAAAAACCAACAAGCTTTTGTGCCCATTTTCCTTTACTAATGGACCAAATAGTCCTTGGCACATCCCTCTATATTGATTCTGCCTTCCTTATCACCATAAATTCACAATTATGTAGTTTAATGATTTTGGCCACCTCCACCTGAAAATGTAATGTCCAAAATCATTCCATATTTTATTAATTTAAAAAAGATATTATTTAAAAATGAATAAATAAATAACCCAACCAAAAAAAAACAAACCTACAAAGTAAAATTTAGGGCAATGAGATATGCATAGAGAAGGAAATTTGAAATCTTAAATATTTAAAAGATACTCTTGATAGAATGAGTACATGTTATTCAATTATTCAAATGGTGGAACAATGATATATTATTTCTCATTTGAATATTTATTTATACTAAAATAAAGTTCAACAATCTCTGTTGGTATTTTAAGTATATTGGTAAAACTAATTTAAAAAACTTATGTAACTACATACAATGAATTAATCTAAATTTGATATTCATTTTTTATTAACTCTCTAACCGAAAAAACAAATTGAAAAACTTAAGATATTTAAAAGATACTCTGAACACAAAAGGAAAATTCAAAACTTAATGGTGGAGATTGACAGAGGGCTGAAATGCATAATTTAGAGTTGTTCCAATGCTTATATTGAAAGTCTAATATCCTATATAAACCAAGCTTATGTACAGAACAAAAACACAGACAAAGGTTTGGTTATAGAATCTGGAAATGGCAGACCACAAGAAAGCTATAGCACTTGTTGTTGTTATTACATATATGTCTATATGTTCTTCTCATCCATTAGAACCCTCCATTCTCTCTCCAATTGCTAAGAGACTACATAATGGAGGAGGGAAACTAAATAGACCAGTGCAGGGAGATGATGTTGTGGAGGTTAAGGGTCCCTATAAGGTAAAATTAATTATAGTCTGCACCATATCAAAAGCTTAACAAATGCCCTTGTATTTAAGAGTGTTTTTCTAAAAATGGATGCAATTGTTGTAAAAAATAGAAAAGTTAGTAATCATTACAGTGATAACAAATTTATTACAAAGTTTGATAGTATTGCATCCAATTGTCATGTTCTGGGATTAATTGAGTAGTTTGATTAGGTATCTTTTGTTAGTATTGGAGAGAGAATTAGGTATCCTTTGAATGCATCAACGTGATCTTTTATTTGATGATAGGCCTAGTCTGAAGGAATCTAATTGAACCAATGATGTGGCAGAGAGTTGCACGGATAGAAGTGGAGTTGGATGATGTTATGAAGACCTCCACCAACCTAAAATTCACTAACAGACCTTCGCCTATTCACAACCATGGTAGTCTTCTAGGTCAACATAAGAAAAGTGGGAATTTGAAGAGAAGTACGCATTCTAAAGTGAAGTTGGATGACGTGGAGAATTCCTTCAAGCCGCTATCCGGTTTGTTGTCAAAGGGACTTGTTCCTTGCTCTGGGCCTTCCCCTTTTAACAACCATGGAAGTGTTCCAGCTCAACATAAGCAAAGTGGGAGTTTGCAGAGGAGTGCAGTGTCAGAAGTAAAGTTGGATGAGGCTGTGAAAAGTTTCTCCAAGCCGCTATTTAGTAGGTTACCACCTGTTGCTCCCTCTAGGGCTTCTGATAAACGCAGCGACTAAAGTGGAAATTTGTAGAGAAAAACAAAAATTAGAATAGAGAAAACAAACAGAGATTGGAGAATACTAAAAGACTACATTTATATATATATATATATATATATATATATATATATATATATATATATATATATATATATATATATATATATATATATATATATATATATATATATATAGTTTAACAACTTCCTATAAAGCTGCAAATATACTTGATAACACTGCAGAGTCAATTGACAACACACTATAGAGAACTGTAAGGACCATCTCATCCTTAACAATTAATACTAAACTCTGAATCCAAAATACTAAGGAATGAAAAAAAATTTGATCCAACAGATGCAGGAAATGTGAAATTGTTCTATTAATTCTAAGAAGTGCTTGATGCTTGTTATAGATATGAGACAAACTTGAGTTTAGTTTTCTAAAATCATCAAGTCTTTAAGTCCTTCGTTACATCTTGCATTCATTTTTGACAACTAGTTTTTTCTCCAGCGTCTTGCATTCTTTTTGGTCTGCACAAAACTTAGCTAGACAATCTCATGTTAACATGACTCATAAATCACTACACAGAAAGTTATGATCACAATGTTAATTATAAAAGAGTATCCTATATCCAGGGGCCCTGAGTATTGGAGGCATCATTCGCCATCCAAACTACTTAAATACCCTATATCCATGGGGTCAAGGCCTTCCTTCAGATGTGACTGACATGGGGAACGTGAATATGTAGTTGTATCTTGCACTATGTTTAATGCAACAGTGAGTGGGTACACAACCCTTTCTAGGGCCCAGTTTCCCTAGACAGTTCTTCTCCAACTACCACCCACTCGAGTGATACAGTGACAAAATTCCTAAGAAACTAATTTTGCAAACACACCTCCCCAAGGGTGTTTGACGTTTAAGTTTTTCATAGGTGAATAGTTTCCCTAGTTCGCATTTTTGTCCAACGAGTTTTTTCGTTGATAGTTTAAAAAGTTTTCTATAATGGTAATCGTCATACAACTATTTTGATAGACTCATCCTTTCTTTTTAGTTAATCTATTTAATGAGGTATCTGACGAGATTTTCCCGTCCCATGGATTTAACTTTGACATGTCCCTTATTACTCTTTAACAATTTAGAGGGACAATACCAAGATGTCATTATTACAACTATGTTAGGCATGAAGTACTTGGTTTAACGCGACAGCATTATTCGTAAACGTGACACACAGGTACCGTAAAAACTAAACATTATGATTGATTTGTTTTTTTTTATGTTAGCTAAATTGAAAGGAAAACTTGCATAATAACTAATAAAGAAATTGAAAAGGAAAAATGCTTCTTTAAAACATAATGCAAAAGATGCTTAATCATTTTACTTATACATAAGGAATAGTACTTGAAAAGTTACGTAATCAATTTCATCAATTCATAATTGTCTGTAACATAACTAGAAAGATATTTTATTAGTATTGTATGTAAATATTCATTCTTAGAAGAAACAAGGAAACCTTAATTTGTCATACACCAATAACAATTTCCTACATGATCATTACCAACTTACTTTTAATTAAAACCAATAAGGACTTAATACAAGTTGTAAGATGAGGCAGATATCACAACAAGAGGTTCAATTAAAACTTCCTAATCTCCATTGTTAATAAACTTGCACAAGTAAGTATGTTGTATCAATAATACTTTGACCTCATCATTGGAAGTATTGTTTTATGATTAAACTTCTTAAGTCAACTATACTACTTGAATGATCAACCCTGAATATATTTATGATCTTATGACTTCATAATTGACTTAAATCCATAATGAGAAACATACATAAAGAACCTTTTCTTTCTTGGAAGGAATTTAAAATTGTACTAATAAAATTTAATATATAAAAATCAAGAATGTTCAATAACATAAAGAGGTAAAAGTTTTGCGTGATAAAGGAAACTAAACTATAACAAGAGTTAGGTAATTATAAATTTTCTCAAGCTTTTTATGAAATCACACTAAATCTTGTCAAGGCTCTTGAATGAAGGATAAAATTGAATCTTCATAAATAGATTCTTTGTAACCAAGATCCTTAGGCCATTTTAATTTCCTTCAACAAATACATTAAATTATCAATTATTCATGCAATTCTTACAATATTTTATTAATTTTGAAGTAATCAACCCTTCAACAATGCTTAGATACTAATGCTATAAGAAATTAAATTGATTTGTTCTACATCGTCCAAGTAAATTTCCTAAGTACCGCTACTGAGATTAGTTGTATCCACTTTTTCATATGTAAACTCAAAAATCAACTACCATTAATGAAATGGATCTTAAAAAACATTATTAAGTGTTTTGAAATAGCTAATGGGTACAATCATTGTAGTGGTTTAAAGTTTAAAGGAAATTTCTTTTTTGTTATCCAATATGGTCAAAATCACTGAACTAAGTTAAAATGAGACAAAAGTAAAGATGGTTTGAATGGTAGCATGTTCATACCATTAGCCTCCTAATTGACTGTAATAGAGGAGGAAAGAAGAGTGAAGAGCAATGTAAGTAATACAGCCATGCAAGATGAACCTGCTTAGAAATTTAGGAAAGACATCTATTGGGTATTTCATTTTGGCGTGATTGATGTCTCACCTACACCTCTCTATTCCCTTTCTTTAACTTATTAAAGAGGGAGAATACTAATGAACATTAATGACATCCCCTCAACAACTAGCTTATCTTATGTATTTATCATTCTTCCTCAACTAACTAAGTATGTACATTAAGTAACAAACTCCAACTCCATAATGCAACCATATCACTATGCCTTTTATCATTCTTCCTCAACCAACTAAATATGTACAATAAGTAACAAAATCCAACTCCACACTGCAATCATATCACTATGCTTTATCATTATTAAGATGTAAATTTTATAATTAGCATATATAATTTTTAATTGTAAAATTTATGTGTGTTAATTAGTCGATAGATTTTTATATGTGAGTATTATAATGCTCAGAAAATTGCCACACAAAAATTCACATTGGAAGATCTTCTAAACTCATCGGTTGTCCCTATTGGCATATTCTTTGAACCTTCTATAGTGAAAATCATAAAATGCCATTGATACCTTCTGCTCATCTCATTTTCATAGTATTATGTAAGAGGGCTAATTGAAGGAGACACTGCACAGTCTGCTACTGCACATAAACCTCCCCCTCCCCCAAAAAAAAAAATTTATTCTACATATCTTCAATTATTACAGATCTGTATTCTGAAGAACAACTTTTATAGATAGGGCACATGAACTATTTGATAGAATGTCTAAAAGAGACATCATCTCATGTAGTGTAATGATTGCAGGTTCTGCACGTAATGGATTTGATGAAAGGGCTTAAGTAAATTCGACTAGTAGGAGTAAAGTCAAATTCTACAACATTTACTAGTGTTCCCCCTGCCTGCGCCAAAATAGCACATTTAGCACAGGGTATGCATATAACAAAAGGGGAATTTTTGTGAGATTATAGTTGGAAATACTCTGATAGACATGTATGTAGAGTGTCGAAGCTCGAACAGTCCACATCAACTGTTTGTGATGCAGTGGTTGGGGAATATCTCTCAGTAGACTCAATCCAATCACTTATGAAAGTTTGACTCACCAAATTATAGGTCTTTCTTCACTTTCATATTCGCTTGTAGCCCTACTTAGGTCATTTTTTCAGCATATCTTTTGGAGAAGGCCCTAAACCCACAAAGTATTCACCTTTCTAAGTACCCTTTATCCTCTACTTCAACATATCAAAAACTCAGACATGGTTATTTTGCAACACCTTAGCCAAAAATTGGCTGTCCCTATTTTTCTAGGCCCAATTAGCCCACTTTTCCAAAGCAAGTATAGAAAATCCTTCACCCATGTTAGTGTAGGTTTTTATTTCCTAGTGGGTTATTTATTTTTTTCCTATATTCCTAGGTTTTTCCTACACTTCTATTAATCTCACTTAGGTTAATAAAGCATGTCTTATTAGGTGAGAGGATTATGAGGTGTCACCTTCTTACATGTGAGCATCCATTAGCTACCTTGGGAAGATACTTTGCTATCTTTAGTCTGATAGATGGTTGCTCCTGATTGGTCGGTGTTGCCACCTCCTCCCTCTTCTTAGTCTATATAAGCATGCTACCTAGCTTGTATTTTGTATCTTTTGCTTTTGCATCCTTTTAATACTATTTTGTTTCTAACATTTGCATTACTCTCTTGGAAACTAACTCTATGTTGGTATTTTGATTTTGTATCATTTGCATTCATAGTTTAGATATCTATTCTTTGCACTAGTTTTCTGGGTTAATAATCTTTTCAGATTCTAACATGGTATCAGAGCCTTGCTATGTGCAATAGTAGATTTTAGTTTCTTTATTTGAGAGATTCAAGGGGTACTAATTAAGTTTATTGCAGTTTTCTAAAAAACCTAGTATGCTCTTCTCTTACATCTTCAGATGATCTAGAGAATCAAAAAAGTTTGACGGAAACATTTTAATCATTGGGGTTTGCACATGTGTTTTATGAAATCTGGGTGATTGCAACATTTCTGGCTATTCCAATGCGTCGAGGAGGCTCAAGAAAGTCATATTTGGCTTTCGCTTCACCGAAATCAAAGATCATTAGACACAGTTGTGGAACCAAGGTTTCAAGCTCAAATCTGACAACCAACTTACATATTTGATGTTTTCAATCAATATTGCAGGGTCCAACATGTCTTTTCTTGACTTAAGTAGCTGATTCAGCCTTTGCATTTCATTTCTTGGTTGCTGGGGTCATTTTTTGTAGCTAAAGGCATTCTATTTACATTGGATCAACATCTTCTATACATCAGCAAGAAAAATGCCTTATAGGTTTTGTTTCTAGCATAGAAAAACCATCTGGGTATGTTTTAGTTTTTGCATGTAGTCTATATTTTTTACAAAAATGCACTCAAAAAGCTACAACGAGACCCCTCTCCATTGGTAGTTGCAGTTTTGAAGGCAGTTTTCAAATGCTTTGTTCTTGCTCATATGGACTCCGTTTCCCACATAATTTTTTTTATTTTGTCTATTTTTTCATTCTCTATGCACTAGTGTAGACTTTTTTGATTTTGATGCTGAGAGTTTTTAGAAATTGCAGATTCTCAATCGTGACACTGCACAGTTCTCATTTTGAGAATTTCAGAGGATCATAATTTTCACATACGACCTCGTATTGAGGCAATTCATTTTTTGAAAGTGCATGATTTTTTGAGTATATCGCTCTGGTGTTGTTTATTTCTCTGGGTATTGTGCCAAAGTTGTACTTTTAGCATACACTCAATTTGTGAGGGTTTTGTAATGCATCTAAATTAAGACCACTTAGTGGCAATTGTAAACATACTAATATAACGTGTCAAACCAAATTTTCTTGGGGGCTTCTTTGATTGAGTGAAAAAAGGGTGTCTTATGTGCTCTCTTTGAGTTACACTTTTTATGGGGTTATTGTAATCATTTTGCGGGTTCATCAGGGAATTTGGTTATTTCCATCCTTCTATTGTTAAGCTAACCTCAGAGAACTATTTGTCTTGGAAACAAGGGATAAATAATAATTGCCTTGAGCAGGATCTATTGGCCCATCTTCTTGGACTCATTCTTGAGCCAAGTGACTATGAACAAAAGAATGCATGGTTTAATAATAATGACATGGTCTATGGACTAATATGTATTATTATTTATGAAGATATTCTACATCACATAGAGAACACTGAGTGTCCTTTCACTGCTTGGACCATCATCCAACAGTTGTATGGAGACTTTGGACCTGAACATCTGATAGTGATGTTTCCTTGGATGACCAGGCTCTTATGGATGATACTGAGACTTCTTTTTCCCCATTTTGTGTGACATACTTTCATACCTCATCTTCAAATACATCACCTATTGCTACTTTAGAGTTCATAGTTGCTTCTTCGAGGTCTTTCGGTGATTCTTTGCAGCAGGATCATATTTGTCTTCTGGATTCACTTCATTGGGACCAATTTCTGCCAAACATCTCTTGTTTGTTTGTAGAGTCTCACATTTCAAATCTAGATGACACTTTTGAGGACATTCAACTCCTCTTTGATGATAGTCATTTCATCACAGTTATCTCATCTTCCTTGTCTTTGGATCTTGTACCTCTTTGTTCTACACATGGGATTGGATTTCTTCTACCTTCGTGCATTGATGCATCTTTGATATTCACATGGGGACACTTGAGCAAAGTTCTGAGATGGGATACATCATGAGGCTTCCTTCCTCACCTTGTTTCTTTGAGTGGGAGTTACTTCGGCATTCACCATTGGAGTTGTTTCTTCCTAAGAGGAGAAATGTCATATAATGGATCATCTTCAGCATTCATATATGGGTATCCTCCTTCGACACCGAAGCCACTTCATTGTTGGGGTGGGGGGTTCATAGTCTCTTTCACACTCTCTACTTTGGGGGTTCTCTTCTCTCTCTATTTGGGAGGATTTTCTCTCTTTTGGGGGGTTTCTTCTCTTTGGGGGAAATTTTATGTACATGGGTACCTCATCAGGCTTGATTTGTTAGGACCCATTTGTACATCCACCTAAGCTTCACTTATGGGGGAGTGTTAGTCTAGGTTTTTATTTCCTAGTGGGTTATTTATTTTTTCCCTATATTCCTAGGTTTTTCCTACACTTCTATTAATCTCGCTTAGGTTAATAAAGCATGTCTTATTAGGTGAGAGGATTATGAGGTGTCACCTTCCTACATGTGAGCATCCATTAGCTATCTTGGGAAGATACTTTGCTATCTTTAGTCCGATAGATGGTTGCTCTTGATTAGTCGGTGTTGCCACCTCCTCCCTCTTCCTAGTCTATATAAGCATGCTACCTGGCTTGTATTTTGTATCCTTTTCTTTTTCATCCTCTTAATGCTATTTTGCTTCTAGCATTTGCATTACTCTCTTAGAGACTAACTCTATGTTCTTATTTTGATTTCGTATCATTTGCATTCATAATTTAGATATCTATTCTTTGCACTAGTTTTCTAGGTTAATAATATTTTTAGATTCTAACAACCCAAACTTTCAAAAACTATTCTATCACTCTTCTTAGGTTACCGATAGACAAAATCAACAAGTTTTGGGTAATGATAGGCTTTCCATTTCACCTAACCACTATACCCTTACTCTAGGCCTATTTTAGGCTTGTGTCCATGAGGGTTTATTAAAAATATGCCTTCCACACCCTTCCACACATTGGCAATGGTTCAAAAACCTTGTTTTGGGTTTGCACATGCTTCACAAACCTTCACACTACCCTAATCAATGAAATTTGTACAAATTTCAACTTGGACCCGTCACTTTCAAGTCAAAAACTTAGAAAATTCAACTTGGACAACATGCAATTATGTCCAAATGGCCTCCTCTACTTAAAAAATCTCACAAACATTTAAAACCTAACCTAAGAAACCATTCCACTAAGCTACAAACACATTTGATAGTGTAATGAGTGTTTAATTCATTTTAAGTGCCCTCAAACCCTCAAACAGGGTTTCCAAACCGTCCTCAATGTTAATGCTCTAACACTTCTTAAATATTATGAAATTAATTCCAACCAATGTCAACTCAAATTTAGTTCATTCCTTCATGACATATAATATAATTTATGTTGCAAGTATGAGGTTAACCAGTGTTGTCATTGATGTCAACATACTCATATTACATTGATAAGAAGGATTGGATGAGCTGTGTGCTAAGGTTATTGACGAAATTAGTCTCAATTAGAAATAGTGAAGAACAGTGATGAGAAGAAGGCAAAAGTATTCAATAGGTTGAGCATTAGAGGATGCAGATTAAAGGGTTTGTAGATATGAGTCTTGAGATGTTCCAGTTAAGATTTCAGAGGTCCGCATGATGATCTAAAGAAGTTATGTTTGCTTAAATCAAACTAGTTCTGACAGGCATTCAGTGGTGACAGAGTGTCACAGATTGGTCCGATGAGCTCCAGAATTACATTATCTCATTCTGCAGATTGGAGAGAATGTTGAAGAAGTTCGTGTGAAGTGACAACAAGATTTGTTCATGGTTTGGAGGTCTGGAAGTATCTTTTTCATTATGACAGTAATAACAGACTGTGTTCTTGAAGTTCTGGATGAAGGAGAGAACGATTCTAGTAAGGAGATGAAGTGCGGATGTTATTGGTGATTCAGAAAAGGTTGTGGTGATCCTTGGATCATGTCCAGTTCATGTTGGTGGTTTCCATTGAAGTTAGAGTGCGCATATGAAGAATAACCACTAGATGATGGTGTTCTTCCTGAGACAGGCCGACCAGATGTATTACACGTCTTGTGAATGATCTTGTAGGTGTTTGCTGACTTAGATGATTGTTCATAAGTCAATGCCTTGTAGAAATAAGGGTTTGTGAATTCATTTTGAAGTGTGTCTTGTGGTGATGAGAGTGAGATAGCGAAAGGCAGAGCAGGAGTTTTTGGGCTTAAATGGAACTGATCCAGGTATGGTAAAGATGTCAATCTCTAGTTCAAGTTTGTAATACTTGTTATCTTGTAGACAATGTGTCTCTTGTAGGCAGTGTGCCTCCTTGTGAGCAGTGTGCTCGGGTAGTGAACCCTAATTGGCATGTGCCATCTATTTTTCTTATTCTTCTAACAGAGAATAATCCTTGGGTTAATGACCCCATGGTTTTCCACGTCAAAATCTTGGTGTCTCATGTGTTGATGTATATCTACTCTAGTGTTTATGCCTTATGCTTTCATGAATGATTAATTGCTATGCTATTGATTAACAAAGTGGATTTAAGTGTTTGAATTGAAATCAAATTAAGGATAACTGATTCACCCCCCCTCTCAGTTATCAACAATTGGTATCAGAGCCAAGTTCCTCTAAAAGGAGCTTAACTACTTGAGGAGATCCAAGATGTCGTCATACAAGAAGGACAGTCTGAAGTTTGATGGAACCAACTTCACTCTTTGGAAAGGCCGCATGAAATGTCACTTAAAGTGTATGGGAAAGGCGTACTTGTCCATGGTCACAAAAGCATATACACCTCCATAGAGTGGTCCAACAACTCTAAATGAAATCACAGATGCTGAAAACAATCTGTGGACTAAAGAGGCTCTTCTAAGTGCATTAACTGACTCAGAGCTCTCAAATGTTATTGACCTACCAACTGTGTATGAGATCTGGATTAAACTGGAACTTCTGCATGAAGGAGATGAGTTTGTTAAGAGTGCAAGGTTGCAAAGTCTCAAAGGGAAATTTGAAAGATTGAAGATGAGAGATGATGAAAATCTCACTACCTTTATGCCAAGAGTAAATGAGCTGGTGTGTGGAATTAGGAATGTTGGTGATGTTTTGGATGAAAATGAGATTGTTTGCAAAATTCTCAGATCCCTTCCAGCTGCCTACAAAATCAAGGTTGTTGCCATTGATGAATTCAGAGCCCATACAACTATCACAAGAGAACAATTGGCTGGCAAACTGGCTGCATTTGAAATGACCGAGTTTGGAGATGATCCCCCCAAGACTGAATCTGCATTCAAAGCCAATGTCTATGTGAAAGGCAAACAAAGATTTGATCCGAGAGAAAAATCTTCAAGGAAGCTGTCATGGTATGATCAAGCAGGAAAAGACATGGAAGAGGAAGAAGTAGAAATAGCTCAATTTGAAGCCCTCATTGCAAAAAGACTGCCAAGAGGATCTGGTAAGTATGAAGGAAAATTACCTTTTAAGTGCTTCAACTGCAATAAGATTGGTCACTTTGCCTCAAGATGTTCGAAAAGATCCACAAGATTAAATTCTAACAGACAAAGGTTCCAAAAGAATTGTTATTATGTTCATGAAGAAGTTGATAATGAAGGAGTAATAGATGAGGAATCAGAGATAGGAGACAAATCCAGAAATGAATCGGTGTTCATTGCCATCAAGGAAGAAGATCCAATATCCCCTGAATCTATCAATCATAAGGTTATAGAAAGAGCTTAAGCTACCCAAGTTGAAGAAAATGATGATTGGGTTATTGACAGTGGATGCTCTCACCATATGACAGGTGACAAGAACAAGTTCTTAGATTTGGAAAGGTATGATGGAGGAATGGTAAAGTTTGGTGACAATTCTGCTGGTAGAATCAGAGGTAGGGGAACTATCTCTTTTGATGGAAAGAACAAAACTGGTAATGTACTGTATGTTGAAGGATTGAAGCACAATGTTCTCAGTGTTGGTCAGTTGGTGGACAAAGGCTATGATCTCCAGTTCAAGAATGGAAGATGCAGGATCTTTGAAAGCTTTGGAACTGAGATTACATCTAGTACTCAAACAAAAGGTAATATCTTCCATCTAGTTGGTACTAATAAAAGTTGTTTGTTTGTTCAAGTTGATCAGAGTTGGTTATGGCATAGAAGGATGTGTCATGTAAATTTTGATAACATCATCAAGATAAGCAATACTTAGGTTGTAAGAGATCTTCCAAAGTTGGTAAAACCTACAAATAGTTTATGCAAAGAATGTTAGCTAGGTAAACAGAGCAGAGTCTCATTCAAAAGCAAGGATCAGTCCTCTACCAGATTATTGGAGTTAGTTCATACTAATCTATGTGGTATGACAAGAATCAAGAGCATGCAAGGTGATAGATACTTCATGTTACTGATTGATGACCATTCCCATATGATGTAGGTCACCTTTCTGAAAGAGAAATCAGAAGCGTTTGAAAAGTTCAAAATCTTCAAGGCTATGGTAGAGAATCAAACCGGATTAAAACTAAAATGTCTGAGGTCTGATAGAGGTGGTGAATTCATAGATTTTTGTGAGAAGCATGGTATAAAGAGACAATTATCTACTCCTAGGACTCCACAGCAGAATGGAGTAGTTGAGAGAAAGAACTGGACCATCCAGGAAGCATCAAGGACAATGGTGATGGAAGCAAATGTTCCCCAGATGTTTTGGAAAGAAGCTGTTAGCACTGCAGTCTACACTCTCAATCAAGTTCAAAACAGAAGCAATACCGGTAAGACTCCTTATGAACTTTAGTTTGGCATCACTCCTACTATGAGATATTTCAGAGTATTTGGTAGCAAGTGTTACATTAAAAGAGATGAAGATCTAGGAAAGTTTGATGCTAGAAGTGATGAAGGAATTTTCTTGAATTACTCCATTCAAAGCAAAGCATACCGGTGTTACAATAAGAGACCGAGAAAGATGATAGAAAGTACAAATGTGAAGGTTGATGAAGGTATTGAGAAGCCCTAAAGATTTTATGAGTATGATGAAGATGATCAGAATGATGTTCTGGTTCAAGGTACTCCATCCTCTCCTAAAAGTCAGATTCAGACTGATCTGGTAAATCAGGAAGAAGAGATAGGTCTGAATGAGCATGATCAAGAAGCAGAAGTACAAGAAATTTCCAAAGTTCCAAGGTATGTAAGACTGAACCACTCTGAAGATCAGATCATAGATGACAAAAGCAAAGGTGTGCAAACTAGAAGGAATGTTGCTTAAAATTTAGATGAATGTTGTCTGATTTCAAAGATTAAACCTAAGACAATCAATGAAGCATGCAATGATGAAAATTGGACAAAAGCAATGGAAGAAGAATTAATGCAAATTGAGAAAAATCACACTTGGGATCTTATTTCTAGACCTAGAAACAAGAATGTGATTGGAACCAAATGGGTCTTCTAGAACAAACTAAATGAAGTTGGTGAACCAATCAGAAATAAGGCCAGATTAGTCTGCAAAGGCTACTCTCAAATAGAAGGGATTGATTTTGAGGGAACCTTTGCTCCGGTGGCAAGAATTGAAGCAGTCAAGCTATTTATTGTATTTGCTGCCTTCAAAGATTTCAAAGTGTATTAGATGGATGTCAAATCTACTTTCCTGAATGGTGACCTAGAAGAAGAGGTGTACATTGAACAACCGGATGGATTTCAGTTATCTGAGCATGGTGATATAGTTTGCAAATTAAAGAAGGCACTGTATGGTCTAAAGCAAGCCCCAAGAGCATGGTATGAGAGGCTGGACAAACATCTTTTGAAGATTGGTTTTAATAAAGGTACTGCTGATAGTAACCTATATTTCCAAATTGATCATGAAAACATCTTGATTGTTGAAGTATTTGTTGATGATATCATCTTTGGAGAAATAGACAGTATGTGTAAAACCTTGCAAACCAAATGAAAAGTGAGTTTGAAATGTCAATGCTCGATGAAATGAATTTCTTATTGGGTCTGCAAATTACTTAGACATAAAAAGGAATCTTTATCTCTCAGACCAAATATGTGAAAGAATTATTGAAGAAATTTGGAATGGAAGATTCAAAGCCAATGAACACTCCTATGGCTACTGGATGTAAGTTGAGCAAAGATGATGACTCTCCTAAGACATATCAGACAAAGTACAGATCAATGATTGGAGGATTACTGTATCTGACTCAGACTAGACCATATATAATGCAGGTTGTTGGTTCTATGGCGAGATTCCAGGCTGATCCCAGAGAATCTCATGTCATGGCAATAAAAAGAATTTTTAGGTACTTGAAAGGAACAGTTGAGTATAGCCTATGGTATCCCAGAGATCATGAATTTTCTCTTCATGCATTTACAGATGCAGATTGGGCAGGAGATGTGGATGATAGGAAGAGTACAAGCGGAGGAGCATTCTTTTTGGGAAAAAGGTTGGTTTCTTGGCTAAGAAAGAAACAAGAAGCAATATCCCTGTCTACAACAGAAGCAGAATACATTGTAGTAGCAAGTAGTTGCACTCGACTTTTGTGGATGAAGCAAATGCTAAGAGATATTCAAGTAGAATATGAGGAGCCTATCACAATTTTATGTGATAATTCAAGTGCAATAAGTATTTCTAAGAA
The DNA here is from genome assembly GCA_027924645.1 of Cunninghamia lanceolata. Taxonomy (NCBI): domain Eukaryota; kingdom Viridiplantae; phylum Streptophyta; class Pinopsida; order Cupressales; family Cupressaceae; genus Cunninghamia; species Cunninghamia lanceolata. Next base: position 5,208,348 of record BSBN01000194.1, read on the forward strand.
TCCGGTGTTGCATTCTAAGACCAAGCATATATCTATCAAATTTCACTTTTTGAGAGAACAAGTGAACAAGGGTGAAGTCAGATTGGAGTATGTACCCTCTAAGGATCAGCTTGCAGATATTTTTACTAAACCTCTTCCCAAGGACTCTTTTGAGTATCTCAGGGAGAAGTTAGGGGTCATGGCCCCTTCGGTGATGAACTAGAATGCACTGATGTGCATCAGTCTGGTGGATATCATAGTCATATCTTGTGATCTAGATTGATGATGGGGAGCTGCTATTAAGGGGGAGCAGCTGGTATGATTCTGATGTGTTTGAATTGCAAGTATGAGCCCTTTGCCATTGATGTCAAAGGGGGAGAGAAGACATGTGAAAAACAAGTGGTTGATGATCAAAGGGGGAGCAGTAAAGGAAGAGAAGACATGTGAAGAGTTGTTGCTGATAGGGGGAGTTGTGACAGAAAGGAGAAGTTCTTGTCTTGATGGTTTTTCACACCACATGTTGCCATCAATGACAAAGGGGGAGATTGTTGCAAGTATGAGGTTAACCAGTGTTGTCATTGATGTCAACATACTCATATTACATTGATAAGAAGGATTGGATGAGCTGTGTGTTGAGGTTATTGAGGAAATTAGTCTCAATCAGAAACAGTGAAGAACAATGATGAGAAGAAGGTAAAAGTACTTAATAGGTTGAGGATCAGAGGATACGGATTAAAGGGTTTGTAGATATGAGTCTTGAGATGTTCCAGTTAAGATTTTACAGGTCCGCATGAAGATCTGAAGAAGTTATGTTTGCTTAAATAGAACCGGTTCCGGTAGGCGTTTAGTGGTGACAGAGTGTCACAGATTGGTCCGGTGAGCTCCGGAATTACGTTATCTCATTCTGTGGATTGGAGAGAATGTTGAAGAAGTTTGTGTGAAGTGACAAATAGATTTGTTCATGGTTTGGAGGTCCGGAAGTGTCTTTCTCATTATGACAGTAATGACAGACTGTGTTCTTGAAGTTTCAGATGAAGGAGAGAAGGATTCTAGTAAGTAGATGAAGTGCAGATGTTATTGGTGATTCAGAAAAGGTTGTGGTGATCCTTGGATCATGTCCAGTTCATGTTGGTGGTCTGCATTGAAGTTAGAGTGCGCATTTGAAGAATAACCACTGGATGATGGTGTTCTTCCTAAAATAGGCTGATCGGATGTATTACACGTCTTGCGAATGATCTTGTATGTGTTTTCTGACTTAGATGATTGTTCCTAAGCCGATGCCTTGTATAAATAAGGGTTTGTGAATTTATTTTGAAGTGTCTCTTGTGGTGATGAGAGTGAGATAGCGAAGAGAAGTGTGAAACCCGGAGCGGGAGTTTTTGGGCTTAAATGGAACTAATCCAGGCATGGTAAAGATGTCAATCTCCAGTTCAAGTTTGTAATACTTGTTATCTTGTAGACAGTGTGTCTCTTGTAGGCAGTATGCCTCCTTGTGAGCAGTGTGCTCAGGCAGCGAGCCCTAATTGGCATGTGCCATCTATTTTTCTTATTCTTCTAATAGAGAATAATCCTTGGGTTAATCACCCCGTGGTTTTTCCCTTAACCGGGTTTTCCACATCAAAATCTTGGTGTCTCATGTGTTGATGTATATCTTCTCTAGTGGTTATGCCTTATGCTTTCATGAATGATTAATTGCTATGCTATTGATTAACAAAGTGGATTTAAGTGTTTGAATTGAAATCAAATTAAGGATAACTAATTCACCCCCCTCTCAGTTATCAACAATTTAGGTCCTACCTCCTTAGTACGGAGTCATATAGGTGCAAAATTAGTAGGAAAAAAATAGTAAAAACTTAGGAAAATAGAGTATCTTCATTCATTTGAGTTCAAAAAGTCTCTTCCATCTATTGCTTTTTTCTTTTCAATATTCAAAAAGGCCTTTTAAACAATTATACCTATCCAAAACCAATCACAACTAACTTTTAAACTTCCCATTACAAAGGTGACCTTTCAACTTCCTAATTTGCACTTTTGTTGCATCTTTTATATTGACAACATTACAATATTTTTGAATACTTGAAAAATGAACCTCAAATAACCTCCTAGGACCTAAAACATGTTCATAATCATCTCTTAGACCTTATTACAACATCAAAACATTAAATTTAACCTAGAAACCCATAGTTGCCTCATGGAGGCATGAAAACCATAAGGTGCTTCTGCACCAAAGACCCGGGCAAAGAAGAACTCAAGTCCCTTGAGGACTGTACTACACAATTTCTTTCCTTGATCATCTTGTCTTCTTGATCTCCATATGCTCCTCCACTTGGTAGTCCCTTCCACTGGGTCGAGTATTGAAACTTTGCATCATCGTTTGACTTGTTGAACTGGCTAACTTCTAGATCCTACTCTATTTCCACAAACTAACCTACTACATGCCCTCTAATTTGTCCCTCATTTGCACCTGTTGCTGCACTTTCTCCTTTATCTACAAAAAAATCACTTCCATTCTTGAATGGATTGGTCTTCATATTAACTCTCTTTGTGTGCTCAAATTTGGCCACAATCCTTGGTAACTTCTCTTCAACCCCTTCACTATTCCTCTTTACTTCTATTCTCAACTTCTCTGCCACCAAGACCCTCATATAATTAGGTGTACCATCCTCTTTAGTGATAGACTCTTGCTGCCTACCAACCTCATGTCCATTTAGTGGACAAAATATTTTCCCCCCCTATGGCCTCACTAGGCCTCTTTTCCCAATCTTGCCTTTCCATATCCACTTTACTCTTACTCACTTTATTTTTCCTTGTTATCAGGGTCTCTGCCCCAAGAATCTCTATCTCAACAGACTCACAAACCTCTAACTTGACAGTATTTAACTGCCCACTGACCTCTCTTGCCACCAAAGGACAAAGTACTGTCCCCACCATGACCTCATCTTTCTTTTCTAAACAATTTTCCCTTTCTCCAATCAATTCATCCTTGACTTTCTCTAAGTCAAAACTGGTCCCCAATTCCATGTCACCTCCTAAAATAAAATCAAACCTCTTACCTACTACCTCAATATGACCATGCTTTGAAGTGACTGCAATCTCCTTGTCTTCTTGTTTTGTTGTCTTAGTGTCTTCAAGTGTATGAGTGGCTGCACATGTCATGTTTTCTTCTTCCTCTATCTTTACAAACTCTTTCTTACCACATAATCACTCTTGCTACCTCACTATGTCCCTTATCATCTTCCACCAATGGAGTTAAAATGAAATTGGTTCTATCTTTCTCAATCTGATATGTATTAGCTCTTCCATCATATATGGCATGTCTCTCAAATTGGCATGGTCTCCCTAGTAATAAGTGATAAAAACTCATAGGCAACACATCACATAAGATCCTATCCTTACAACAACCAATATGAAACTCAATAAAAGCTTGCTCCTTAATGAAAAGAGAGTGATCATCATTCAACCAAGAAACATTACAGGGTGACTCATGAGGTATCCTTACCAAATTTAATTTATCAACCATCTCTTTTGACACCATATTATCTATGCTACTAGAGTCTACTATAACCTTACATAACTTTCCATTGCACTTGCAGGTGGTTTTGAAAAGTGCTCTCCTTTGTGCTTCTTCCTTATCCTTCAACTCTCTGGTTTCCTTTGACATGTTATCTTTTGGGTGCATTTTGACTATATTGTCTTTTCAACTTCCACTTTTCCTTCTTCACTCTACAACTTCTCACCCACAAAGATCTAATCCCTATGCTTTGATACCAATTTGATGTATTGGTAGGGGAATATCTCTCAATAGACTCAATCCAATCACTTATGAAAGTTTGACTCACCAAATTATAGGTCTTTCTTCACAACTGCTCCTTATCCCTTATAGCCCTACTTAGGTGATTTTTTCAGCATATCTTTTGGAGAGGGCCATAAACCCACAAACTATTCACCTTTCTAAGTACCCTTTATCCTCTACTTCAACATATCAAAAAGATAGAGATGGTTATTTTGTAACACCTTAGCCAAAAATTGACTGTCCCTATTTGTCTAGGCCCAATTAGCCTAGTTTTTCAAAGAAAGTATACAAAATCCTTCACCCAAACTTTCAAAACCTATTCTATCACTCTTCTTAGGTTACCAATAGACAAAATTGACAATTTTTGGGCAATGATAGGATTTCCACTTCACCTAACCACTATACCCTTACTCTAGGTCTATTTTGGGCTTATGTCCATGAGGGTTTATTGAAGATATGCCTTCCACACCCTACCACACCTTGCCAATGGTTCAAACATCTTGTATTAGGTCTACACATGCTTCACAAACCTTCACACTACCCTAATCCATGCAATTTGTACAAATTTCAACTTGGAGCCATCACTTTCAAGTCAAAAACTTAGAAAATTCAACTTGGATAGCATGCAGTTCTCTCCAAACAGTCTCCTCTACTTATTAAATCTGAAAAACATTTAAAACCTACCCTAAGCAACCATTCCATGAATATTCAAACACATTTGATAGTGTAATGGGTGTTTAATTCATTTTAAGTGCCTTCAAACCCTCAAACAGGGTTTCCAAACTATCCTCAGTGTTAATGCTCTAAAACTCCTTAAATATTATGAAATCAAATCCAACCAATGTCAACTCAAAGTTAGTTCATTCCTTCATCACATACAATATACTTTAGGTCCTACTTCCTTCGTACGGAGTCATATAGGTGCAGAAACAGTAGAAAAAAATAGTTAAAACTTAGGAAAATAGATTATCTTCATTCATTTGAGTTCAAAAAGTCTCTTCGATCTATTGCCTCTATCTTGTCAACATTCAAAAATGCCTTCTAAGCACCTACCCCCCTCCAAAACTGATCACAACTAACTTTTAAACTTCCCTTTACAAAGGTCACCTTTCAACTTCCTAATTTGCACTTTGTTGCATCTTTTATATTGACAACATTACAATATTTTTGAATACTTAAAAAATAAACCTCAAATAACCTCCTAGGACCTAAAACATGTTCAAAATGGTCTCTTAGACCTTATTACAACATGAAAACATTAAATTTAACCTACAAACTCATAGTTGCCTCATGGAGGCATGAAAACCATAAGGTGCTCCTGCACCGGTTTGACAGAATGCCTCAAGAATTGCCATTTTATGGAATGAAATGATTGTAGGGTTCACAAAATGGATTTGTCAAAAAGGCTTTAGAAACATTCAAGTGAATGGATTTGGTAGATGTAAAGCCAAATTCCATGATTTCCCTAGATCAAACATGACGGAAGGAGATCTTTGTCAGATGTTGTAATTGCAAGTGACCTGGTGGACATATATGCAGATTGTGAAAGCATAGTCAATGACACATGAACTATTTGACAGAATGCCTAAAATAATTATGGTCTCATGGAGCTATAATGATTACAAGATATACACAAAATGGATTTGTTGAAAAGGCCCTTTTAAACTTATAAGCAAATGCAATTAGAAAATCCCACAACCTTTGGAAGCACCCTCCCTACCTGCACGCACGTAAGGTTTGGAATAGGGTATGGATTTCTATCAAAGCATAATAGAAGGGTGATTTTGGCAAAAGATGTAATTGCATGTGCCCTAGCAGGCAATGTCAACTATTTGACAAAATCCCTCAAAGAATTGTTGTCTCATGGACTGCAACAATTTAAAAAATTGAGATAAATTTTATAAATCATTTGTTTAAGCTTAGCCTAATGGGGCTTGGTAGATTTATGATTCCAATGTAGTTAATTATTATGTGAATTATCTATCTTGACTATATAAATTTTTTTTTTCTAATAATAGTATTTGAACACATAATAGATGCTATTTTAATCTTATAAGATGAGCTTCATATTTAACCAGCTTCCTTCAATGATTTTGGAAGACTTAGAATTGTATGCTATTTCTTGCAAAACTAGAAGTGGTGGGATTATATATTATTTACAAGGAAGAAAATGTACTAACCTGGGCTATATAGTTTGCACATTTCATACTCTGCAATATGGGGTTCCTACTACTTTTTGGGAGAGCTCTTAAGGTACTCCATTTTGGCAGAAGGATACATCAAGTCATGATAACTCGAAGTAGATCGAATGATAACAAAATGTCTCACATATAAGCCTATCAGGTAATTACGTATTGTTATTTTATAGTCTAAGAGAGGGGTAAAAACTCAGCAAAAAGAAAAAAAGATGACATTAATATCTATATTTAAATTTAAATTTGACTAAATTTAACTTGTTCTTAAATCAACTACATACATAGAACACAATCCTCATTACAATGATGAGATGTATTAAGAATATAAACCATGATTGATGCACGACATGAATAATGTGAGAGGCAAAGAGGATGAATTTGTTTATACACTGCTGAGCATCATAGCCTAAGAAAGGATTCATAAATATCATTATTGCATTACAACTACAATTGATTGTTCTATGTGGCATGGTTGACCTTCTTCATAGTGTTGGCTATCTTGAAGACACCCTAAACTTTATCATTAAGATGCTAATTAAACCTGTGGTGGTTGTGTGGGTGTGTTTTCTTGGTGCTCATAGATCACAAATGAATATATTCTTAGGAGTATTTATAGCGATGCTATGTGCTACAACGACTTATGTTCTTCTCTCCAACATCTATGCAGAAGTGGCAGGTGTGTTGAGGCTCAAATGGTAAGGAGATTGGTGAAAGGTAGAGAAATTAAAAAGAGCCCTGTATGTGGTTGGATTTAAGGCCATAAAATGATACACACTTTTTCATGTAGGAGACAGACCACATCTATAGACACTAGAGATTCATGCAAAGTTGGAGAAATTAGCTTCAAAGATGAAGGCAGTAGGGTATTCTCTAGATTCAAGACATTTACTTAATGTTGTGGAAGAGGAGGAAAAATAATTATTTCTCTATCATCGTAATGAAAAGTTGGCAATTGAATTTGATTTGTTAAACATGCCCCATAGAGCAATTATTAGTGTTATTAAGAGCCTTTGAGTTGTTATGGACAAATTCTCTCTTTAACATAAATCTAAGCTGGTTAAATAATGCAAAAACATATCAAACCACTTATCAATTATTTTAAGATATTTCATCAAAAAGAACCCAAAACTAAATTGAGAAGCACATGTTTATAATAAATTTTCCAAGGGAAACCAAATTAGGAAAAGGAGGAATGCTCTTACAACTTGCTCCAGCAATCCAGACAAATCCCCAAATGTGTCTTCCCTTTGATATCTCCATCCTATTTATAGAAAATTCAACCCTTGTCTAGAACCTCATTTTCCAACCACATGGTGGAAATTTTGGAAGTCTTTGGAGTCAAGTCTAAGCACATGGTGGAAGATTGAGTCATTGGGTCAAGTCTAACTAATAAATGCCTCTTTTTTTAATTTTCCAATTTGTCATTAATTCTTATGGAAGAGAGTTTTCCCATGTGATCCTTCATAAATGTTGTTTCTAGAATGTGCTCTCTTAAATTTATTTATTTATTTAAGCTTCTTACCACATTAATAAAATTAAATTCTTGTGCAAGGCGAGGAGGGAAAACTTATTTGATTTCAAATTAAATATTATATTTAAATAGAGAGATAGAGAGCTATTAGCTCGTGACATACTTGCCCTGTAAAACTTTGCATTGTCCCGATTTAAAACATCATTGACTTTAGTTTGTGAATTAAGGTATCTATATTTCTCAATATAGATCAAAACGTCAATCATGATAATGTAAATGCGTATTATCATAACAATGTGAGTTTAAGAAATTACCTTAACCTTCCAAACCTGATTGAGCATATCCTTGCAGCTTGTCTTCCAATCGGGAATGTTGATTATTCCAGTATATTCGTTCATTGAAATTTTTATGTGTCTAGGATAAACACTTGTAGAGGTTGTTAGACATATCATGTTATAATGTTAATCATGGTGTTGTTTAGCCATGCTTCTAAGATCGTCATGTTAGTGTGCAACAATTCATCACAAAGTACTCTAAATAAGCAAATTAAAGTAATAAATCATTAAGATTAACCATAAGTTACCAAAGGTGCCATTTTTAACTTATTACTTCATCCTGTAAGTACCTTCCTCATAATTATCTTTTTAAATGCAACAATAAGTGAATATTTAAGGAATAAATCTATCTTACAAGAGTGTCATTACTAAGCATATTATCATGAACTCAAACATGTGAACTATTAAAACATCCCCACACTCATGGATTCATCAAGAGAAAATGAAAGGATACAGATTTCAATGTCAAGAGGCCAAATTATTATCATGTCAATGTGAGGATCAGAATATTATTATTTTCTAATGTCTCTTTAGGAGATACATATGATGGTGACAGGTTGTCATTGATGTCAAAAGTGTGTTGAGTTGATGTTGCAAAGTTGCCTTAGTTGTTGCAGGACATCAGGAGGAGATAGTTTACAGAGATATGGAATTGGTTTAGTGTAATGATGGTAAGAGTATTGATGCCATTGATCTTAAGTTTGGAAAATTGATGTCATACATTTGAAGTCACTTGTCGTGAATTTAAAAGTCACAGGTTGTGCTCATGACAGTGGGATCTTGCTTTATGATATGTTTTCATGATGCTTGTTGATGGTTGAGGTCCATGTTTTTCAATGTCTCCATGTTGCATGAACAAGTTGCAAAATGTAGGTTGTGCTTTTGTCATCTTCATAAGTTGATATGTCTAATGCATAAAATCAGATGTCTTGATGTAAAGCTCTATTCACTCATATCAAATAATGATTAGGATTGAGAAGTTGATCTTCATATCAGGTTGTCATGGATGTTGGACATCAAGATCGTTAAGAGTTATGAGAAGTTATACTAGTTATGTACAGGTGATGGAGTTCTTTATCTTGATAACATGTGTTGATCTCTGTCAGTTATTTCGCTCTTGCTTCATCCAGAGTTGTTTTGAGAAGAACATCATCAGGATCTTAGGTTGTCATGGTGACATGATGGTGTTGTTCTTTCAATGAAGGAGTTCACAAAATCCTAGTCCTCAGTTGATTATGATATCTCATGACAAAGATTCTTCATGATGGCAACATGACATAGTTGCAATATTAATGTAGATAAAGGAGGAAGTATGATGCATTACATATGAGTTATGATGCAAGGTTTGATAGAGTTAATGGTGTCTTGAATCATTTTGTTTATATTGATCTCATCAAGAGGTGTTTGTGAAATCAGATATAGAATCATGCATGTCTTCAGTGGATCTTCATTGTGTCAGAATTTGATTTAAGTGAAGGTAATATTGAATCAAGGTGCAGGTTGGAAGTTGACCGGTATGTTAATTTACTTCAAGATGATTGTTTATAATGGATTACTGTAGTTTCATTGAGGTTTGACAAAGTTAAGTTTTGTGTTTGCAATTTATACAGAGTTCTGTATAATGAGCACCACATAATGTTTTAGGATTTGTTTTATAAAATGTTTAAAACACTAAAAATCCTAAATAGTTCTCATAAGCCTACACAAGGTGCCTTCAATGGAAGTCATGTTTTCTTTTCTCCTAATTTGCTTTTTACCTACTATTGAAGGTCGTTTCACTTATGGTAACCTGCAGAAAGGGATAAATAACATATGCTACTGGTCCCTTATCTCTTTTCACCATTGGAACAAGTTTCCTCTATATGCGCGGGGTGTTTGAAATGGTTTTATTTAAAAATTGCATGGACATCAAAAGGGAAAAGGGCATCGAATTATTGTTAAGGAGCATAGTATATTTGAAGGAAGCCTGTTTTATTTCTTGTTGCTTATAATGTTTTTCCTAAAACCATCGAATGACATTGGAGCCCGATTTTTCATGATTTAAAAGAAAGAGGGCATCGAATAGTTTAAACAAAAAAAAGCCCTTGAATATCCTTTATCAAGTGGGAGCCCAATTTAGCCTTTAATGGCTTTATTTAAATATTTAAAAAAAAACTCCTAATTTATTGGGTTTCAAAGTGGAGTTTAATGATTTTATTTTAAGGAAAATTTAAAGAAAGATTTGTTTCTATTTGTTAGCATGGAAGCTATTTGTGAGGGGTATTTGTTTTTTAAAAAGGCAAAAGATTTATTTCTAAATCTTTATGAAGATTGGAGAGATTGTGAAGATTTTATTGGAGATTTTTATGAAGTTTTTTTTCATTCACAATATTGTTTTTAGATGAAGTGTTTTTGCAGATAGAATGAGAAGAAGTTGAAGATAAATTTGGAGATAGAAGAATATCAAGGATATTTGTTTTTGAAATTGAATATCCTTTTTGAAAGATTTATTTTTAGATTTCCTGTTGCAAGGTAGATGAAAGAATACAAGGGTAGATTGAAAAATAAATTGTTGAAGACATTTAATTTGATGAAAATTGAAGAGAAGATGAAAGGTTTTGAAAAGAGGATAATGAAAATTTGTTTGAAGGAATTTGCAGGCAGAGAAGATAATCAGATTGAAGGGTTTTGTAATTTTGAGAATATGAAAGGACATGAAATTGATTTTACAGAATGTAGAGAGGGATCTTATATTTATTGGCTTCACATGAATATAGATGTGGAATGAGTGTGCAGATCAATGATGAAATAATTTGTGAATACAGATGAATGTATAAAATATGAAAAACCAATTTGTAATGAAAGAGAGATGTTTCCCTGATCAGGGGAATTAGGTAATTCAAGGATAAAATATCAGAGGATTGAAATGATGTTATATATGTTGTAGATGAGTTGATTTGAATGGTGCAAATTAGATTGAGAAGCAATCACTTCTTGCACATGAGATTTTGAGTTCTGATTGATTGAGAAATGCCAGAGAGGCACAATAGTATGCCAGTGAGGCTTGTAGGTTGGTAAGACCATTTGTCAGTGAGACACTTACATCAACCAGTGAGGCAATTTTGGAGTGGTTTTTCTACCCTAGGAGGGTTTTCCACTCATGCAAATTTTTGTTATGTCTCATATTGCTTTTATCTATATGTGTGTATGTTAATACTTTGCTCAAGAGTTTTTATTCTCTTTCTTCATTCTCAGTCATGTGCTTATATATTTGACAAATCAATGATATCCTTCTCTCTGTGTGTCTTGAAATTTAAAGTTTGCAAAAAGGTTTGAAAATTTACACAACACTGATTCACCCCCCCTCTCAGTGTTGTCTTAGACTCCTACAATTGGTATCAGAGCATAGGTTCCCTTTTTGAAGCTTAATCAGCTCAGGTAAGTCCTGTGAGTGGAGTAAAATGGGTAAGAAGAATAGAATTAAGGTCTCAAATAAAGAAAAGAAAGATGATGATCAAAAGATAGTAAAACAAGCCTCAGTTAAGTCTAGCAATGATTTGTTACATATGTCACCCCTGATAATTGATACAAAGAATGCTGCAGTTGAGAATTTTGATAAAAAGGAAGAAATTATTATGAATGATGGAGAACAAGAATTAAATGTTTTTGTTGATGAAGAAACAGGTCTCTTTGTGGATGTAGTTGATTGTGAAGTTGATTTTGAAGGAGAGCTTATATGTGCCCTGGATACAATCAAGCAACTTAGTAAAGAAAACAGGAGATTAAAAGACCAGCTTAAACAAGAGAAAGAATCCAAGGACAAAGTTCTTTTAGATCTTGAAGAGACAAGAAATATGGTTATGAACTTGAGAAGTCAAGTTGGTGAATCTGACAAATTAATTATCAATTTGAAAGATGAGGTTGAGGAAGCTAAAAGGATAGCCAATGTAACAAAGTTTGAGTTGGAAACTAAAGCAACTAAATGTCATAAGCTTGAAGGAGAACAAGTCTATTTAAGAAAAGAACTTGAGGATATTAAGAAGCAGTTTGAAAAGAGTCTCAGATTTGAAGAAGGAGAGTGCTCCAAAGCTAGAGAAATTACAAGAAGAAAAATTGATTTAAGTCATGTTGCTGCCCCTGAAGTTAAAAAGAAGTGTGAAGCTAAGAGAAGAAATTTTAGAAAACCTATTGTTAGACAAGCATACATGTATAGGTATAACTATTCATTTAATGGTTATTGTTATACTTGTAATCATTTTGGACATAAAGCAGTTAATTACAGAAGTCTTGTATGTTACAATTGCAATAATGTTGGTCACATACAAAGGAATTGTTAGATGCATAGAAGATATGATGATCCTGCATGGAATCATAACATAAGTGTTCAACAGATGTCAAAAAGGTATCGTTAGTCATTTGATTATAACTACAGTATAATTTGTTATAATTGCAACTCTCTTGGTCATAAAGCACATAGTTGCAGAAATACATCATCTGATTTGAAAAGGTTGAAAAGGACAGAAGCTAAAAAAGTTTGGAGGAAGAAAGAACCTGTGAAAGTGTGGAAGCAAAAACAAAGTGAAAAGAAGACAAATCCTAAACTTGTGCATCTTGCACAGGTTACATCATCAGTTGAATAATAGTTAGCATAATGTGAGGGGGAGTTGTTCTTGATATATCAATTATCCCCAAGAAGTTTCAGGAGAAGATGGTGATCTTGTCATGTTGATTCTTGAAATAAAATTTATGATGGTATTGCTAACTATGTTGATCTTCAGTGCTTTTTAGTGATACAGGTGATCTTTGGTTTTGTATGCAAACAAGATGTTGAAAGAATGATCAGGAGTTCAATGCTCAAAGAGTTTGTTGATGTTGAATAGCTTGGTTGAGTTGATATGATTTTGTAGTTCATTGGGATCTTGATATGGTGAAGTATTTGTTATCATGCCAAAGAGAATAAGATGTTTCCAAAAAGCTCTTATCAGATATTAGCATGTAAAAAAATCAATTCATAGCAAATATCTTTGTATTTGATTTGTGCAAAGTGTTGTTAATGCAGATTGGTTTGAGTGTGCTCAGGGATGTCAAGTCATGTTTATATGGAAGTGTTCTTGGAAGTGAGATTGTATGTTCAAATTCAATTAAGATTTCTCAAGGTGCTTTTTTCATATGTTTGAGCTAAGGATGTTACAAAAGGAAGTAATCAAGGATCTCATTGCTGTCAGTGTTTCATCTTCATCTACATATTTATGTTGTGATAAGAAGTGATATAGTGTAGTCTATGGTAGTTAATAGTGGTTTGTTGCTTTGGTTGGTGTACCTTACATGATGTTTCTTTCAGGTCCTATGCTTCATGGTTTCTTATTACTCACAAGTTGAAAAGTTGTGCAGTATGCAGATGTGTAAGAACAGAGCTTTCAGAATAACAGCAAATTGTAAATATGATTAGTGCCTTAAATTTTTAGAGGCTAGTGGTATCAAAGGTTGGGCAGAGATATTTGTCTTTGTCATCCGATGTCAAAAAGGGGGAGAAATAAAAATATGCATCAGGTGGTTTTGCCATCAATGACAAAGGGGGAGATTGATGGTGACAGGTTGTCATTGATGTCAAAAGTGTGTTGAGTTGATGTTGCAAAGTTGCCTTAGTTGTTGTAGGACATCAGGAGGAGATAGTTTATAGAGATATGGAATTGGTTTAGTGTTATGATGGTAAGAGTATTGATGCCATTTATCTTAAGTTTGGAAAATTGATGTCATACATTTGAGGTCGCTTGTTGTGAATTTAAAAGTCACAGGTTGTGCTCATGACAGTGGGATCTTGCTTTATGATATGTTTTCATGATGCTTGTTGATGGTTGAGGTCCATGTTTTTCAATGTCTCCATGTTGCATGAACAAGTTGCAAAATGTAGGTTGTGCTTTTGTCATCTTCATAAGTTGATATGTCTAATGCATAAAATTAGATGTCTTGATGTAAAGCTCTATTCACTCATATCAAATAATGATCAAGATTGAGAAGTTGATCTTCATATCAGGTTGTCATGGATGTTGGACATCAAGATCATCAAGATTTATGAGAAGTTATACTAGTTATGTACAGGTGATGGAGTTCTTTATCTTGATAACATGTGTTGATCTCTGTCAGTTATTTTGCTCTTACTTCATCCAGAGTTGTTTTGAGAAGAACATCATCAGGATCTTAGGTTGTCATGGTGACATGATGGTGTTGTTCTTTCAATGAAGGAGTTCACAAAATCCTAGTCCTCAGTTGATTATGATTTGTCATGACAAAGATTCTTCATGATGGCAACATGACATAGTTGCAATATTAATGTAGATAAAGGAGGAGGTATGATGCATTACATATGAGTTATGATGAAAGGTTTGATAGAGTTAATGGTGTCTTGAATCATTTTGTTTATATTGATCTCATTAAGAGGTGTTTGTGAAATCAAATATAGAATCATGCATGTCTTCAGTGGATCTTCATTGTGTCAGAATTTGATTTAAGTGAAGGTAATATTGAAACAAGGTGCAGGTTGGAAGTTGACCGGTATGTTAATTTACTTCAAGATGATTGTTTATAATGGATTACTGCAGTTTCATTGAGGTTTGACAGAGTTAAGTTTTGTCCTACAATTTATACAGAGTTCCATATAATGAGCACCACATAATGTTTTAGGATTTGTTTTATGAAATGTTTAAAACACTAAAAATCCTAAATAGCTCCCATAAGCCTACACAAGGTGCCTTCAATGAAAGTCATGTTTTCTTTTCTCCTAATTTGCTTTTGACCTACTATTGAAGGTCGTTTCACTTATGGTAACCTGTAGAAGGGGATAAATAACATATGCTACCGGTCCCTTATCTCTTTTCACCATTGGAACAAGTTTCCTCTATATGCGCGGGGTGTTTGAAATGATTTTATTTAAAAATTGCATGGACATCAAAAGGTAAAAGGGCATCGAATTATTGTTAAGGAGCATAGTATATTTGAAGGGAGCCCATTTTATTTCTTGTTGCTTATAATGTTTTTCCTAAAACCATCGAATGACATTGGAGCCTGATTTTTCATGATTTAAAAGAAAGAGGGCATCGTATAGTTTAAACAAAAAAAAGCCCTTGAATATCCTTTATCAAGTGGGAGCCCGATTTAGCCTTTAATGGCTTTATTTAAATATTTTAAAAAAAACTCCTAATTTATTGGGTTTCAAAGTGGAGTTTAATGATTTTATTTTAAGGAAATTTTAAAGAAAGATTTGTTTCTATTTGTTACCATGGAAGCTATTTGTGAGGGGTATTTGTTTTTAAAAAAGGCAAAAGATTTATTTCTAAATCTTTATGAAGATTGGAGAGATTTGTGAAGATTTTATTGGAGATTTTTATGAAGTTTTTTTTCATTCACAATATTGTTTTTAGATGAAGTGTTTTTGCAGATAGAATGAGAAGAAGTTGAAGATAAATTTGGAGACAGAAGAATATCAAGGATATTTGTTTTTGAAATTAAATATCCTTTTTGAAAGATTTGTTTTTAGATTTTTTGTTGCAGGGAAGATGAAAGAATACAAGGGCAGATTGAAAAATAAATTGTTGAAGACATTTAATTTGATGAAAATTGAAGAGAAGATGAAAGGTTTTGAAAAGAGGATAATGAAAATTTGTTTGAAGTAATTTGCAGGCAGAGAAGATAATCAGATTGAAGGGTTTTGTAATTTTGAGAATATGAAAGGACATGAAATTGATTTTGCAGAATGCAGAGAGGGATCTTATATTTATTGGCTTCACATGAATATAGATGTGGAATAAGTGTGCAGATCAATGATGAAATAATTTTTCTAATACAGATGAAAGTATAAAATATGAAAAACCAATTTGTAATGAAAGAGAGATGTTTCCCTGATCAGGTGAATTAGGTAATTCAAGGATAAAATATCAGAGGATTCAAATGATGGAATATATGTTGCAGATGAGTTGATTTGAATGGTGCAAATCAGATTGAGAAGCAATCACTTCTTGCACATGAGATTTTTAGTTTTGATTGATTGAGAAATGCCAGTGAGGCACAATAATATGCCAGTGAGGCTTGTAGGTCGATAAGACCATTTGTCAGTGAGACACAACAGCCAGTGAGGCTTGTAAAGATATTTTCAAGGTTAAGCCAGTGAGGCAATTTTGGAGTGGTTTTTCTACCCCAGGAGGGTTTTCCACTCGTGCAAATTTGTGTTATGTCTCATATTGCTTTTATCTATATGTGTGTATGTTAATACTTTGCTCAAGAGTTTTTATTCTCTTTCTTCATTCTCAGTCATGTGCTTATATGTTTGACAAATCAATGATATCCTTCTCTCTATGTGTCTTGAAAGTTAAAGTTTGCAAAATGGTTTGAAAATTTATACAACATTGATTCATCCCCCCTCTTAGTGTTGTCTTGGACTCGTACAACATATCCATATAAGAATGCTCTTACCTTAGTCCATTCACAATAAATCTAAGTACACTTGCTCCTTACTTTGGTTTCCAACCATTTCCTTTCAAAGAGAATAAAATGTTCATAGATATAATTGATCATATCCAAAGCATCATTAAATAATTTTTCTTCCTTTATACTGAGTTATCTTTCTAATTCACCTTCAATTTAGTTTCTTTCTTGCATAAGAGGGTCACATTT
This sequence comes from Cunninghamia lanceolata, assembly GCA_027924645.1. Classification (NCBI taxonomy): domain Eukaryota; kingdom Viridiplantae; phylum Streptophyta; class Pinopsida; order Cupressales; family Cupressaceae; genus Cunninghamia; species Cunninghamia lanceolata. Next base: position 5,224,767 of record BSBN01000194.1, read on the forward strand.
ATTGTTCTCCTTTTTGTTTAACCATACTTCATCATATGAAATTTGTACTGAACTCAAAGTCCAACTGTCTTCAATCTTCTTTTAAAACCTCCTTTGATGCTATTACAATGTCATGACCTTGATCATACATGCTTGCAATTCCCTTTAAAATTCCATCATCAACGATAATAAAACCTTGGAATCAACTTTCTAAGTTCCGTAAAAAAAAATTAGGTTCATATATTTTCCTTGGTAATCCATCATTATCAAAATTTATAGTTATGTTTGAAGTTTACGCCAACATGTGTTAGAATCCAAAAGTAATGATGCACCACTGTAGATTAGAAGAATTATATTCCCTTAGTCAATCTAAGTACTCAAGAAATAGCCAATCCAAGCTAAAGTATCCAAAATGGGACATACTGAAATAAAGCAAATCAGGCTCTTCTATCCTTTAGGCAATCTGGTTCATACGACACTGGGTCTAATGGACCCTATCGCTTCTCAATAAATGTGGTTCAGTCATACTGTTATCTTTACTTTCACTTTCTAAAGAAGTTTCTGCAACATCACTCTTTTGTAAACTGTTCTCCCTTTTCAATTCTTTCAAACCTTCTTCTAGATCTCTATTCCTCTGTTCCACCTTCCAACTCTTGAAGTCTCTCTTCAATATCTTCAAACAATGTCAACTCTACTTCCAGTTCTTCATTTCTCTTTTTTGCATTTTTTAGTTCTTCTTCAAGGGCATCATATTTGTCTTTTTCTAGTTCATTTATCTTTTCCAACAATTCTAAATTACACCTTCTAATTTCACACAATTCCCTTCCAAAATAATGGCCAAATGGGTCTATACTAGTCAAACGGATCAAAACTTTATCCAATAGGTAAACATAATAGCCATATGGGCTAAATATGATAGGAATAATTATGCTTTGGCCAGAGACTTTTGATTCTTCAAGATCAATACAAGTCAATGAGTCACTTCCTTGAGACCACAATTTGCTCAACCACTGTGCTGAGGATGTCAACCAGGGAATACATAATATTGACTTGTACACACCTTAGTTTCGGCAAAACTAGGTACAAGTAATCCACCTTGAGGATTTTTCTGATTACTAGTGACTTCCATTATTCCAATATCATATAAAAATTACTCTTAAAATGAATTCGCACTCAGGCACACACATCAACACTCAAGTGAAAGGTAACAATTCTAGTGGTCATGCATGCTTATTTATAGAGACTGCAACATCAACAACTCTTCCAAACTTTCCATCCATCTCTTTCTTTGCAAGTATCACATCAGTTGATGCCACCTTAGGGCTTGTTATCAAAAAGTAGTGCTAGCATCCCACAATTGATAGTAGCTTTGTAAACTAGGAGTCCATGAATGGCATCAAATTCCCAAAAGTCAATAGCTATATTAAGTACTCATCCAGTTAGCCATAAAACTAATATCATTAATACCTTAATACCAAGCAACTGAAAAAGAAGGATAGTTTCTAGGGCCTTCTCAAGGACCCTTCCTCATGTTTCCTTATACCTTGCTCACATTCAATTAAGGTGTTATCCTCCAAGAAGAAGGTATGCAAGAAACACACTCATAGATCTAGCGGGAATGGATGCATTATGACTGTCCCATACTAGTCCCATTTGCACCCCATCCTGACAATAGATTTCCCTAGGACACCTACTCCCCCATACAACCTACTAGGGGCCCCTCCTAAACATGGTAGTTTATAGAAATCACATTACTCCACACATGCCAGGAAGGGAAACAATAAAATTCCTCAAATTAGGAAAGACTAAGTAAACAAGTCCATAAGTTAAATCCTCAATAAAAATACATTAAAATAAAACAAGCCAAAAAGAAGTGATGATCAAAGATAGCCACCATTGCAACATCCCAAATTTAACAAAGAACATGTCCTTGAGGCAAAAGGACCATCTTAGAATTAAGACAACTAATTAGTCCAAGAAACCAAACACTGCCAGCTTAACACTTATTTAAAACTTTAACACAAGAATAAATAATTCAACAATCTCATGAAATTTGCACATTAAAACCACCATGTAGCCTTACAACAAGACCACCTAAGAGGAGTAGGAGAATTGGGTGGACTTCTATCACTAAAAGAGATAAATCATACAGTGGTTTCAACCACCTAATAAATTACCATGTCACACTAAGCATTCCCCACACAACTTGGAATGACGTTATCATCTTTCTATATCGAAAATCCACACGAATAGTCACATGCCCCCACACAACCTAGGGCAAGCCATTATGAAAAGATCCATTAAGAGAATCCATAGTCTTACGGTTGTCATGTACCCAACTATTGTTGTCTCAGTACACATACTATCACTGACATCAACTATCCACTTCACCCTCTAGGGAGGGTTTATCTATGGCCTTACCATTTCCCTTTTTTTTCCTTGCATGTTTCTCTCCACGTTTATCACTAACTAGATGATAATTAGATCACAAGAGGGGGAACACCATTAACATCATATTCTTACCATGCTTTAGGTTAGCGGACCTCTAGGCCTAGTGTTCAAACAAAAGGCTTTGATACCACATGTAAGGACCATCTCATCCTTAATAATTAATACTAAACTCTAAATCCAAAGTATCGAGGAATGAAAAACATTGATACAACAGATGCAGAAAATGTGAAATTGTTCAATTAATTCTAAGAAGTACTTGATGCTTGTTCTAGATATGAGACGAACTTGAGTTTAGTTTTCTAAAATCATCAAGTCTTTAATTCCTTCATTACATCCTGCATTCTTTTTTGACAACTATCTTTTTCTCTAGCATCTTGCATTCTTTCTGGTCTGCACAAAGCTTAGCTAGAAAATCTCATGTTAACATGACTCATAAATCAATACACAAAAAGTTATGATCACAATGTTAATTATAAAAGAGTATCCTATATTTGATGGACTTGCTTGGCCACCTAGACTGCCTAGATACCCTGTATCCATGGGATTGAGGCCCTCCTTCAGATGCGACCGACATGGGGAACACAAATATATGTAGTTATGTCTTGAACTATGTTTAATGCAACTGTCAGTCAGTACGCAACCTTTTCTAGGGCCCAGTTTCCCCAGACAGCTCTTTGCCGACTACCACCCACTCGAGTGATACAGTGATAGATTTCCTAAGAAGCTAATTTAGCAAATACACCTCCCGAGGGTGTTTGACATTTAAGTTTTTCATAGGTGAATGGTTTACCTAGTGCACATTTTTGTCCAACAAGTTTTTCTATTGATATTCTAAAAGGTTTTCTATCATGGTAATCATCATACAACTATTTCAATAGACTCGTCCTTTCTTTTTAGTTAATCTATTTAATGAGGTATCCAAGGATATTTTCCCTTCCTGTAGATTTAACTTTGACATGTCCCTTATTACTCCCCGATGATATAGAGGAATAGTGCCTAGACATCATTGCTGCAGCTATGTTAGGCGTGAGGTACTTGGTTCAAAATGATGCCATTACCCATACACTTGACATAGAGGTACCATAAAAATTGAACACTATGATTGGTTTGAGTTTTTGGACATTGATTTAAGGGTTTACCTATCTAAATTGAAAGGAAAACTTGCATAATAACTAATAAATAAATTGAAAAGGAAGAATGCTTCTTTAAAATACAATACAAAAGATGCTTAATTATTTTTCTTATACGTAAGGAATAACACTTGAAAAGTTACGTAATCAATTTCATCAATTCATAATTGTCCATAACATAACCAGAAAGATATTCTATCAATATTGTATGTAAAGATTCAGCCTTAGAAGAAACAGGGAAACCTTAATTTGTCATACACCAATAACAATTTGCTACAAGATCATTACCAACCTACTTTTGATTAAAACCAATAAGGACTTAACACAAGTTGTAAGATGAGGCAGATATCACAGCAAGAGGTTCACTTAAAACTTCCTAATCTCCATTATTAATAAACTTGCACAAGTATGTTGTATCAATAATATTTTGACCTCATCATTAGAAGTATCGTTTTATGATTGAACTTCTTAAGTCAACTATACTACTTGAATGATCAACCCTAAATATATTTATGATCTTATGACTTCAAAATTGACTTAAATCCATAGGGAGAAACATACTTAGAGAACCTTTTCTATCTTGGAAGGAATTTAAAATTGTATTAATAAAATTCAATATATGAAAATAAAAAATGTTCAATAACATAAAGAGGTAGAATTTTTGGGTGATAAAGGAAACTGAACTATAACAATAGTTAAGTAATTATAAATTGTCGCAAGGTTTTTACGAAATCACACTAAATCTTGTCAAGGCTTTTGAATCAAGGATAAAATTGAATCTTTAGAAATAGATTCTTTATAACGAAGATCCTTAGACCATTTTAATTTCCTTCAATGAATACATTAAATTCTCGAGTATTCATGTAATTCTTACAATATTTTATTAATTTTGAAGTAATCTACCCTTCAACAATACTAAGATACTAATGCTATAAGAAATTAAATTGATTTGTTTTACATCATCCAAGTAAATTTCCTAAGTACCGCAACTGAGATTAGTTGTTTTTAAATAGATCAACTACCATTAATGAAATGGATCATAAAGAACATTATTAAGTGTTTTGAAATAGCCAATGGGTACAATCATCATAGTGGTTTAAAGTTTAAAGGAAATTTATTTTTTGTTATCTAATATGGTCAAAATCATTGAACTAAGTTTAAATGAGACAAAAGTAAAGATGGTTTGAATGGTGGCATGTTGATACCATTAGCCTCCTACTTGACTCCAATATAGGAGGAAAGAAGAGTGAAGAGTAGTTTGAGTAATATAGCCATGCAGGATGAACCTGCTTAGAAATTCAGGGAAGACATCTATTGGGTATTTAATTTTGGTGTGATTGATGTCTCACCTACACCTCTCTATTCCCTTTCTTTAACTTATTAAAGAGGGAGAATACTGATAAACATTAATGGCATCCCCTCAACAACTAGCTTCTCTTATGTAATTATCATTCTTCCTCAACCAACTATGTATGTACATTAAGTAACAAACTCCAACTCCACAATCCAACCATATCACTATGCCTTTATCATTCTTCCTCAACCAACTAAATATATGTACACTAAGTGACAAACTGCAACTCCACATTGCAACCATATCACTATGCCTTTATCATTATCAAGATGTAAATTTTATAATTATTATATAATTTTAAATTATAAAATTTATGGGTGTTAATTAGTCAATGGATTTTTATATGTGAGTATTATAGTGCTTGCAGAATTGCCACACAAAAATTCACATCAAAAAATTTTCTAAACTCATTGGTTGTCCCTATTGGCATATTCTTTGAACCTTCTATGGTGCAAATCATAAAATTCCATGGACACCCTCTACTCAACTCATTCTCATAGCATTATGTAAGAGGGATAACTCAAGGAGACATTGCACACTCTGCCACTGCACACAAACCTTCCCCCCCAAAAAAGATTACTCTACAAATATTCAATTATTGCAGATCTATATTATCAAGAACAACTTTTATAGACAGGGCACATGAACTATTTGACAGAATGTCTCAAAGAGATGTCATCTCATGTAGTGCAATAATTGCAGGTTCTGCACGTAATGGATTTGATGAAAGGGCTTAAGCAAATGTGACTGACAGGAGTAAAGTCAAATTCTACAACATTTACTAGCATTCCCCTACCTGTGCCAAAATCAAAGATTTAGCACAAGGCATGTGCATAACAGAAGGGGAATTTTTGTGAGATTATAGTTGGAAATACTCTAATAGACATGTATGTAGAGTGTGGAATCTCAGATAGGGCACATCAACTATTTGACATAATGCCTCAAGAATTGCCATTTCATGAAATGAAATGATTGTAGGGTTCACAAAATTATGGATTTGTAAAAAAAGCTTTAGAAACTTTCAGGCAAATGGATTTGGCAGATGTAAAGCCAAATTCCATGATCTACCTACAACTAACATGATGGAAGGAGATCTTTGTCAGATGTTATAATTGCAAGTGACCTGGTGGACATATATACAAATTGTGAAAACATAGTCAATGGAATGCAAACTCTTTGACAGAATGCCTAAAATAATTATGGTCTCTTCGGGCTATAATGATCACAAGATATGAACAAAATGGATTTGTTGAAAAGGCCTTTTTAAAGTTACAAGAAAATACAATTAGCAGATGTTAAGACAAATCCTAGAACCTTTGGAAGTGCCCTCTCTCCCTACACACACGGAAGCTTTGGAATAGGGTATGGATTTCTATCAAAGCATAAAAGAAGGGTGATTTCAGTAGATGTAATTGCAAGTGCCCTAGCAGAGAACATCAACTATTTGGCAAAATCCCTCAAAGAATTGTTGTCTCATGGATTCCAACAATTAAAAAAATGAGATAAATTTTATAAATTGTTTGTTTAAGCTCAGCCTGATGGGACTTGGTAGATTTATGATTCCAATGTAGTTAAGTATCATGTGAATTATCTATCCTGACTATCTATTTTTTTTTTATAATAGTATTTGAACACATAATAGATGCTATTTTAATCTCATAAGATGAGCTTCATATTTAACCAGCTTCCTTTAATGATTTTGGAACACTTAAAACTGTATGCTATTTCCTGCAAAACTAGAAGTGGTGGGATTATTATTTACAAGTAAGAAAATGTACTAACCTGGGCTATACAGTTTGAACAGTTCATACTCTACAATATGGGGTACCTACTACTTTCTAGGAGAGCTCTTAAGGTACTCCATTTTGACAAAATGATACATCAGATCATGATAACTTGAAGTAAATTGAATGATAACAAAATTTTTCACATATAATCCTATGGGTTAATTACGTATTATTATTTTACAGTCTAAGCGAGGGGTCAAAACTTAGCAAAAAGAAAAAAAAAAGACAAGATGTTAATATCTATATTTAAATTTGACTAAATTTTAGATATTAATGTCCACTATTACCAGAAACATAATTCATCCAGGCATTAATGTGCTTTAACTTGTTCTTAAATCAAGTACATACATAGAACACAATCCTCGTTACAATGATGAAATGTATTAAGAATATAACCCATGATTGATGCACAGCATGAATAATGTGAGAGGCAAAGAGGATGAATTTGTTTAGACACTGTCGAGCATCATAGCCTAAGAAAGGATTCATGAATATACTTATTGCATTACAAATACAGTTGATTGTTATGTGTGGCATGGTTGACCTTTTTCACAGCGCTGGCTATCTTTAGGACACCCTAAACTTTATCATTAAGATGCTAATTAAACCTGTGGTGGTTGTGTGGGTGTGTTTTCTTGGTTCTTGTAGATCGCACATGAATATAGGCTTAGGAGTATTTGTTATCAATTAGGATTTCACCATTAAAAAAGATAAACTTAGCTATCATGTTGCAACATGGAAACACTCTTAGATTGTGGGTAATCTATGTTGAGAGTGAATCTCCAGAGTGAGCTGGTTCTCCAAATGAATTTTCCTGATCTAAATGACTTTATGGGAAAAAAGGATAGAAGGATAACTACAAAGGAAATCTAACATAAACAAAATTCTAATCCATCTAATGCTTTTACCCACAAATAGCCTTCAAACATAATTTTCCTCAACCTCACCTAAAATATTTGATCCCAAAATAATTTATAATAAGGTTCGAACTGAACACAAATTATAACCAAGATCAAGATACAATTTTATAGTAACAAGACATATCAAAGGTCAAGGTACTGTCATAATAAAACATTAGATCAACAGTTGTAAATATGAGACAAAAAGATGAAATAGGGAAGATCTACTATATTGAACTGGAAGGAGTACAAGGTTAAAAAAAAAAAATTGAGTCAAAATGCCTGTCTACAAACTCTCTATCTGTGCTCAAGAGAGAATAAACAATGATATCAACCCCTGAGAAAGAGCTAACTTTCTCCAATATATTTTGTTCAAAAGATCCCCAAGAGAGAAAAATGGGGAAAAGCTCCTAAAAATAGCCATGCCAATCCATTTTCAAGCTCCTTAGAAAAGCTGATAAAAAGCCCACCAAACTACCTCAAAACTATGAAAACAAACTGCCAAAAGGTCTTCCCATGTGGCCCCACTAGAAAATATGCTTTGTATGCTCTAAAAAGATTCCATTTTGTACATTTCTAACCCAAAAGAAAGCCAACTAAAGAAAACAAGATATTGTTTTCTTTATTTTCTTTTAACTGCATAAAAATAATGAATATTTTAAAAGCAATTTATAGATCACACTGCTTTAAAATATCATTTTTTAATAGATTGCAGTTTGATACATATCCTTATATCAATTTGATTTTTACAAAAATAATAATACAAGGCTTTAAAATCACCAAGTACATACATATACATAGCTTGTGCAAAAATAAAAAACCTATACCCTACCCTCCAAATGATTTGCAAAAATATATCTAAGGGCACATGATTTACTCCTCTAAGGAGTCCAAGGTATATGGCATATCTCCAAAGGTGACCAAAAATGATTTTAAAAAATGAACTCAATGTGATAAAAAATCAATTGAACCTAGGGATTGGAGTGAAAACCATAAACACAAAAATATTTTTTCCCTACTTTCTCAGGCTCATTTCACTTTTGCATTTTTGAGATGATAGATCTTTGCCTTGGCGCCGTTGTGACTAGGGTTTTGAAGCAAAAAACTGGGCATTTCTCTTTGTTTACTAGTCGATTCTCTTGAAGATTTTGACGGGAGATGAATGGTAAGACTCTCTGCAACATTGTGTATCCATTTCCTTTCTCTCTGAGACAAATTTGGCTTCAAAGCCATGGTTGGAACATATGTTTTGACATATCTTTTGGTTCTTTGTTTTCTTTTCTATCGACATACCTTTGCTTGAGGCTACCATGAATGGTATCTTTAAAATTTTTTAAGGAAACAAAGACCTGTATCAAAGGTAAGCACTTCAATCTCAAATTCAATTCTATCTCTTTATGTCAAATCTGGTAATACTTTGAACTCTGTATGTTGTTTCTCCATCTAACCTTGCTACCATGGCTTGCAAAAGACATAGCTTTATTTTTTACTATTGCTTGTGTTTGATTTCTATGTAAACAAATACATTCTGATATATCTGTATGTATCTCTATTGCCTTCTTCTATGAGTCTGCAAGTATTTCCATTTGTGTCTGTACCTTTTGTTAAAAACCCAGATGGGTTCAAATTCCTAATAAAATGGGTTATTTCTTTGATACAAGTTGAGGCCTGTCTATTGGCATTTTTAGTAGAGAATGAAAATGAAACCTAGATGGGAACAAAAATAACACACAAAATGAACTTTGTTACTTACCATTTCCTATATTTGCAATGTAAAATGAGTCAAAACTTCATTTTACTTCTATGTCTGAATTTAGGTGTAAACCCATACGGGTTTTGATTCTTGTGTAAAAAACATTCAAACATGTATGGTGTCTAGTACTTGCTTTGGTATTCCTATGTATTCTCTTCTGGTAGACCACAACTTGTCTCTTCATTTCTAAGTATTTTCTCTTGTTGTGCAATACTTTCATGAGTCAAAAGATTCGATCTTTCTTGTATATTTGTGATTGAACTTGGAAACAGAGTCCTCCTTGATACATGCCACAACTCCTTTTCAACATTCTGAGTATATTGGAAATAAAACTTCAAGTGGATTTCTAAGCACAACACACAGAATAAACTTCATTTACTATTTCCTGTATCATTCTTTGTATTTGGGCTCAAACTCTTTTATTTTCCTCTATATACAATTTGAACAATCAAGCTTGATTCTATGACATGCCATGTTACTTGACATAATGTTGCACTTGTTTACTATACCATTCCAAATGTGTTCTCATACATTCTCTAATAGATTCATTTGAATGATCATGACTCCTTATCTCACTATAACATGGCATATATACTTGCAATCTACTTCACTAAATCATATCAAATACACTTACATACAAACCATTTTGAATGGTGGAGGCTTCTTCACTTTATTGGTTGAGGCATCAACTTTCTATGTATCATGTATATCTCTGTGTATAATTTTCTACTATATCAGTCTATATTGTTCTCTCATTTGTACCTATAATTTATCATCGTACTCCTACCATAATGCAATTGGTAAGACAACCATAATTATGACTAATTAATGTCTTAGTAGGAACTTCATACTTACTCAAAATGACAAGTACCTATTGTATGATTATCAAACTGCTCCTCTAATGAAGATTTGAAAGAATATTGTCCCTTGTGTACAAAACCATTTGGAAAGTACCTGTTTATGTTGATATTGACTATTCTTTTCTTGTATGACAAAGATGCTCATTCCTTACAATTATTATTAGTCCATAGCTGCAATTTATGTAATGATATAGTTCATAGTAAACGACAATAACTTTTATTCCACTTGGCTGAGGGCAAATGTTTCTATGCATAGAATTTTTGACATGCTACCTCTTGTAGAAGCATCTAGAACATATGATCTCTTGACTGTCCTATATTGATTATGGGTACTCCATTACACTTGAACTACAACTTGATGCTCTATGGTTATTGTCTAACTATTCCAATATCATGATTTTGAATGCATATAAGAACAATATATGATATTATAACTTTGATGTTGAGAATACCTTTTAATTCCATACCTCATCAGGTAGCCTTGTAAAGAGCTCAATGCTCATTGATGATTCTCACTTCAACTCACCCTGAATTGGCAGTCATAGGTGGGCATTGAGCTTAGAGATCATAGGCTGAGTTGATGTAGCATTCCTTTAGCTAACATGTTCCTCTTTCCATTGTATGAGTAAGTACTCCTATTCCATTCCCACAGAAACTCAGGGGCAACATGCTGAGCTCAACCCTTATGGGAGCCCACTTGACACCACATGTTGATATGTCTTCAAATAGCTACATGACTTATCCTATACCTACACATGAAACAAGCATGTTTGATAAAATTAGTGAAGTACAATGATTACAAGTTTCATTTTATCCATGGATGATATGTTACTCTGATTCAATGGATTATAGGAAGTGCATTATATCATTTGTTGATGAAGTACATTGTGTGAACCATATCTGGAGCTCTAACAATTTCTTTTATCAAAATGTAGGTCCACTCAGCATTAGGAGTAGGGATGGAGCAGCAACAAAGACAAACATCAAACATAATAGGGAATGATGGTTATGCTTCTCACTATATGTTTATTTCTTTTTCCATCTTTGATTGTATAGTGCACTTCCTAGGTTGTGTTGGCTCAGCTATACCCACAGCTTGTGTGGGTCATTTGATCTATTATGTTTCATTCAATGTAATGTTTATTTCTTTTATGTATTTCATTTGTAAAATTAATAATCATTGTATTGAAATGAAATAATTTATCTTTCAAACAACCTTCTACAAATAAATGATCAACTGAACCTTTTCCTTCTGTCATAACAATGAAAAATAAAGTCTTCATGTACCTTAGACTATGAAAAATAAATCATAGAAAAAAAATATTAAAACCTTCACTTTAAAAATGAACTTGTTGTACCAGCTCTAGTAATTTGAGTTATAAGTGAAAAATGGTAACATTTCTAGCGACTTCTGCTATATGCTTACCTGCTAATCATCAGGATTAGTTGCCTTAAGCTGTCTATTGGGCATAGAGTCATACTATCCTCATCTCAAACTCAGAAAACATTGAAACTCAACTATACACCACTCCAAATAGTAGCAGAAAATAAAAGCAAACCAAACTAAAAATAAACTAGAAGGCCCTGATGGCCAGAAAAAACCTATGCAACAACACTTAGAGAAACAAAATAACTGAAAGTAAATGTGCATGAAGCACTTATTAACTACAACACTACTCTACAATGATATAAGGTAGGACTTATCTTCAGAGGCAATGCTTGAGGTGGATCCCATTAACTAGGATAGACAACACCTCTCCACTTAACTTGGATAGTTGAAATGCATTATTTTCCTTGCACTCTATGATCACATAATGCCCATCCCAAATTGCATCAAACTTGGAATGCTTTCCAAGTTTGCTTCTCAGTTCATTCCATTTGAAAACTAAATCACCAACAATGAAGCTTCTTGGTCTTGCCCTCATATCAAAGGAACTCTTCATCTAAGCTTGATGGATTTCAAGCTTCCCTAAGGATTCCTTTCTGGTTTCCTCTAATTCCATGAGTTGAGCTAGCCTTACTACTAAAGGTTGCTATTCTAGCTGCTCAAGCTCTTTAATGAAAGTCAAAGTTGGTAATTCTACTGAAATGGGCAATCTAGACTCCTTCCCATAACTAAGTACATATGGAGAACCACCAATAGCCCTCTTGGGAGTGACCTGGTCATCCCAAAGAGCTAACTTTAACTTCTCGTGCCATGTCCTCTGGTTGTCTTCAATAGTCTTTTTGATGATTCTTATCAGGTTTTTATTGGTAGACTCCACTTGTCCATTACCCTATGGATAATAGCTAGAAGATGTATTAAAAAAGATGTTATTTTTTATAGACCAATCTGAAATCTTCAAACCAATAAAAGCTAAACCATTGTCAGAAATAATTGACTCTGGTGTACCAAATCTTGATACTAAATCCTAATAGAAACTTAAAATAGTAGATTCATTTGGTTCTTTCAAAGCAACAACCTCAGTCCACTTGGTAAAATAGTCCGTAGTAGTCAAAATCCACTTGTAGCCTGCACTTGAAGGTGGGTTTATTGGTCCAATAAAGTCAAGACCCCATTTAGCAAATGGATGTTCAACTTTGATAGTATGCAGAGGTAAGGCTACAAGCCTTTTCTTACCTACAAACAATGAACATTTTTCACAACTTCTTACCCAAAGAAATGCATCCTTAAACAAATAACACCAGTAATAACCAGCCTACATTATCTTCAAGGCAGTTGTCCTTGCAGCAAAATGACCTCCTAAAGGTCCATTGTGAAAATCTTCTTACAGCCTATCAACCTAATCTAGTTCAATGCATCTTAGAAACACACCATTAAAATCTCTCCTATACAAAATATCTTCAATGATAACATAAGGAGTAGCTTGTAACCTAAAATACCTTCTTCCTACCCTATCCAAACCTTCAGGGCATTCACCAGCCTACAAATAGTGCATCATCTGCTGCACCCAGCTATTTGTAGGAGCTGGTATAGCAGCTAGTTCACTATTATTCAACACTATTTTTGTATTCTCTTCATGTTCTTGACTGTGCCCTTCATCTCTAGCAAGCTGCTCGCATAAGCCCTTGCCCCTAATTAGCTTAGTTACCTTAATATTGACATCAAATTCTATAACCTTGGTTATCCAACCAACCCTTTTATCATTTATGTCTCGGTTAAGTAAAAAGCTCTTAATAGTTGCATGGGTAACCATGAAATGAATTCTGTTATTAGACAACATATGTCTAAATTTCTTAAGGCTTCTAACAATAGCAAAAATGTGCTTCTCTATGAATGAATACTTTACCTCATAGTCATGTAGTACTTGGCTGAAAAATACCACTAGTTGCTCCAAGCCTTCATCATTTTGCTAGCACAACATTGTTGAAATGGTATCTGGCCCTCCAAAGGCATATAGAATGAAGTCTTTCTCATAGTTACGATTCATGAGGGTAGTGGTAGCTGCGAGAGGTTCTTTTGCCTTCCTTAGTCCAAGTGAAAGGTACGTTCTTTTTTAGCATGGCAGTGAGAGGTTGTAACAAAGTAGCAATGTTCAGAATAAATCTTCTCACAAAATTAATTCTTCCATGAAAGCTCTGCAAGCCTTTCTTATGTGCAAGTAGTGGTAAATCTAGAATTGTAGACACTCTTTCAAGGTCAATAGAAATACCATGCTTTGTAGCAATATGTCCAAGGAGTTTACCTTCATGAACTTAAAATATGCACTTTTTTGGGTTCAAGGAAACTCCAAACTCTCTACATCTTTAAAATTTTTTCATTAAGTGGTCAAAATGATCACCAGAATCTTTTGAAAAAACTATTATGTCATCTAAATATACCAGCACTATTTTATTCATAAGGCAATGGAAGGCCATATCCATTTCCCTCTGAAAGGTTTCCCCTACATTGGACAAACCAAAAGCCATCTTCCTATAGGCCATGGTACCCAAATTAGTTGTAAGTGCAGTTTTATATTGGTCCTCTTCCTTCACCAAGATCTAGTTATAGCCTGAATATCCATCTAACAAGGAAAATCTATTAGAACTAGAAATAGTTTGCAAAATTTGTTCCATTGAAGGAAGGGGGTAGTGATCCTTTAATGAAGCCTGATTTAGATCACAGAAATTGACACAAAGTTGAATCTCCCCATTCTTTCTAACTAGTACTAAGTTGGAGACCCAGGATGTATGCTTTATAGGGAATATTATACTACTCTCAACCAACTTATTTAGTTTAGATTTCATTAAATGCTCAAGTTTTGGGTTAAGGGATCTTTCCTTCTACCTAACAGGATTGACATTAGGCTCTAATTCAATGGTATGTTGGGCTAAACTAGGATCAAAACCCCTTAAATCCTTATATTATCATGCAAAAACATCATAAAACTCTTGACATAACTAAACAAAAGATCATTTTTCATCTTTAGTACATACCTTTCCCAATTTTAGTAGTTTATCCTTGAATATCTCCACTGTTTCATAATGCTCTTGCTTCATAGTCATGCTACACTTGTCTTTTCTAAATTGATCATTTGAATTCAACTCTGATTCTAGTGTCACCAGTCCCTTGGGCATCTTGTTAGATTTCTGCTGCACAATCCAATTATTGAATTGTTGCTAGTACTTATGTTGGTTATCAGCTACAAATTCAGCTTCTACACTAAAAAAACTCAATATTTGCTCATCGCTGTCAAAAACTTACCAAGAAACACTATTGTCAGGTACAAATGGCCTAAAAACTACTTTTACATATGGTTGTACCTCTATGTTATGAATCTGATCCAGACTCTTAAACTAAGATCCCAAAGCAGCAATCTTGTCTGCATACTTATTTTGATTTCTAGGAATTGAAAGTAGATTAAAAGCATCAAAATTTTCAATTGAGTCCCAAACTCAGTGTTTGTATTTTTTGAGCAAGTCATTCTTAGTAACATTCAGATTCCTAACTTGGTTTACAATCAAATCAGAATCACCATAAACTTGGATAGATTTTATACCTCTTTTCTAGGCCCACTCCAAGCCACGAATCAGGACCTCATACTCAACCACAATTTTTGTGCAGCTGAAAGTAAACCTCAATGTTGCATAGTACTTGTCTCCTTCAGGTGAAACCAACATAGTCCCTCCACCAACTTCAGTTTTGTTCCTTGATCCATCAAAGTACAACTTCCAAAGTTGATTTTCCTTTTGTCCAGATAGACTTTCATCCTTAATCAGATTAGAAATCACTGCATCAGGTTCCTGTATCATCTAAATGCCTAATCCTACCTCATCAATGTGATGAAAAAGGTCATCTTCATGATCTTTAGTTGCCCAATCATCTAAGTTTATATCTTCTATAGGTGCATTAGGATCTAGGCTCATGGATTGATCTTGTTGCCCATGGGTGATGTAAAGGTTAGAATTTATTGGGCTTGGGACATAGGGCTCAACATGACCCTTTGCAAGTTGTTCAGATTGTATGGTTACTTTTGTACCATATCTTGTTCTAAAGAACAAATCAGACCAATCAAAAGGCAAAAACCCACCCAATTTGGTAGTAAAATCCCTAGAAAGGCAAATATCAAAGTGAGGTGGCAAGTATATGATATGAAGGTCCTAATGGATTGCAAAATTAGGGTAGGCATGCAATGTAAGTGGTAACTTTCTAATTATTCCTACAGTATTAACATCAGACCCATCTAATTGGACAACTCCTTTTGACAGGGGTTCATTAGCTAATCCTAATTTATCAGCTAGACTCTTGGGAATGATGGAACTACTTGCTCTAGAATCTATCATGCAATTATGAACAAGCTTGTCACTAACAATTAGACTTAGGTAAAAAGGAGGCTTTACCTCTTTGGTTGGTTGTTCTGTTAATTTCTAAGCTATTGGCAAGTACAACCATGGCCTTGTCTTGATTAGAACAATCAAAAATTGAAAGTTCAGCCAATGCCTCTTGCAATAGATTCTTTTGGCTAGGAATATGCAATGCATCCATTACTAACATACTCACTGTAGCTTTCTTAAGATGATCCACTATATTGAAAGAAACAAGATTTACCTTTTGTTGTCCTTTCACAACAGCAGCATCATTCTGTCTTTGAAAAGGTTGTGTTTGTACTTGTGACTGATTTCATCCTAGTACAACTTGTCCTTTTTGAAGGATCTGCACCTTTTGTTGTGCTGTGGGGGTAGCTCATGATGGAAAAGTCTAAAATTGGTCCTCGGCAGGCTATTGTTGCGCATCTGTAGCTTGTTGATCAAGATCTACAACCCTCTTTTTTTACCTTGTGTTGGTGTAAACAGGTGTATTTTAGTGAGTTTGGCCTTGAGGGTTATTTACACCAAAGAAATCAATATCTTGCTAGTTCATTAAGGCTGCATTGGCATTATTTTGTTGAGCTAAAACTTCACCAGAGACACTTTCCAAACATGCATAAATATTTTGCACCATAAGAGTCTGATTCCTGACACCGTTCATACATGCAGCTTGGTTATGGGGTTGGTGACATGGATAACACCAGTCACTATCTTGTGCCATGTTGTTCTAAGTGGGTACAAGTTCCTTCAAAGTGCTGGCAGTAATAAGATTATAGGATTTGAAGGATTGAGGGTTATAATTTCTTCTTTGACCCTGAGGATCAGCTTGGAAAGGTGGCCTATTTTGCTAATTGGACTGATACAAGACTTGGTATGTCTTATGTTCTTGACCAATTTGCTTCTTAATATTAACAAACTCATTTGTCATGTTTTTTATTATGTTTTTAAGCTCTTGGAATTCTTGGGTTGGAACAGTGGTTTCTTGGGCTATGGCTTGGTGTCCTATTGCTAGAACTGCTAGGACAACAGCCAAAGGAGGTACTACCATGGGCACAGGTGGCTGGATTTCTAGAAAAATGGGTAAGCGAGGCCTTGGGACTATTTTCCCTGCTTGAATTAGGCAATTTTCTGCTCTAACAGTAGTTTTGAAAGTATCAGGAAGGGTAGATCCACCCATAGAATGGATCATTACAGAAATTTTGCTATTCAAAGCCTTAGGATCAAACAGAAATGATTGCCTTGGTAGTGGCTTTACCATTGTATGAATCCTATCCCAAGTCCTCTAAAATTGGTAGTTGAAATAGATGCCATGTGTTCGTGGGGGGCTCTTTTGATGGTGCTTGTTAAGAAAAAATTGGATTCAAATGAATAATCAATATAATCAATATCAAAATACCTAAGACTCAACGAAATATAGAAACAAACTGATTAACCAAACAAAAGAACTTTAAAAACCTTTGCAAACCTCAAAGATTCATAGCTTCCATTGGTTGCCTATCTCAATCGATCTTGCATGTATGAATAAGGCCCTCAGAGAGTGCACTTCCTTGCTATGATTCCAAGATTGCCAATGGAGAATGGCTATTTTAGTTTCACCATGAAGATGAGCTTCACAACAATGGTAGTAGTATGGTAACGAGTGTGATCACAAGAAATGAAGGAATAGGTGCCAAAGGCGTGCTATAATTCCTACAAAGTAACAATACTTAAAGCTTAGATGAATGAAATGGAATAATAGGGTTGAATTTATAGACTTGTGAAAGAGAAGATCAACAGTTGAGAAACCTTGAGAAATGTGCGCAAATAAGAAGAAGACATGTCTTGTTTTATTTTACATGAGAGGAATTAATAAAATAGAAGAATAAGTTAACTGAAGAGATTAAATTAATTAAAAGAATAAATCAATTAGTTAAGAGAATAGAACTAGAGAATAGAAATTGCGTGAGGATGAGAAAATATTTTAGCTCAATTAATATTTAGAATATTCAATTGCATGTGCACAAGGATTGAATTATATTTAGAGATAACTCAATTTACAAGAAATAGACAACTTAAATAAATATTTGATTTATTTAAATTTAGAGAAGATATTATTGCAAGAAATAATTAAATAATTGGTATTATTTAATTTAGAATGATTTTGAAAGAATAAATAAAATATTTGATTATATTTTATTTTTAGAGATTGAGAGGATTTAAATAAATTTGATTTGATTTATTCAAATTTGAAAGAATGATTTGATTTAATTAAATAATTAAGAATTATTTAATTGTTTGGAAGGATTTAATTAAATAAAGGATTTTATTTAATTTTGACTTTAGAAGAGATAATTAAATACTTTGATATTCAATTAATTTAGAGGAATATAAATCAAATAAATAAATTTGTTTATTTTTTTATTGGTAGACGAATTAGAAGGGAATAAATATTAAGAATATTTATTTAGATCGAGTCATGTCATTTTTTGGCATATACATTTTGCCCCTCTTTGATACAATACAATTTATGACATTGCTTCAAAGAATAAATAGTTTGATAATGATACATGCCCTAGTTTGCCCTTGGTACAAGTTATGACGATAGGATGCCCCCTTGGGAGATTAGACGGGAAGAAGGTAGAAAGACGTGAGATGAACAATCTCATGAAGATGAAGGGAAAACTTGGTTAGGATTGAAGAAAATAGGATGCGTTTTAGAGAAATAGGAAGAAAATTTGAAGAAACGGGTGTGGGAAGTAGTCATAGTCACCACATAGCTAGTTTAGGGTTTGCATGCTATATATAAGAGCTGGGTCCACAAGATAATTCATTTGCACACTTGGCTTTGTCTGATTTGCTTCTGAGAGCTTAGGAGAGCATAGAGTAGTCAGCACGAGGATGGATATTCCATGTGAGGAGCATCACTTTGAGTGAGTCTGATAATTCAACCCGCCAGCAGAGGCAGGAGCCCCAGTATGTATCTTGAAAAATTTTCCCTAGAGTCAATTTTTAGCGTAATAAATGTTAGGAGAAAAATAGGATAGACAAATGTGCCAGATCACAGTTTAGTGCATATGACATGTGAAACTGCACATATGTCAAACTATGGTGCATTTAGGATATAGAATGGCGCATATACTAAAGATGCGCGTGCATGAGTTAAGTCGGTGCATGCATAATTCTGTGGTGCATTTACGGTATGAAACGACACATGCAACTAGGTGGCACATTTACGTTATAGGTCAGCGCATGCATGACATCTTGCGGCGCATGCATCAGAAGTGGCACATTTAATAAGAAATGGCACATGTACAATCTGTTATGGAACATATGATATAGATAGGTAGTTTACTTAACAAAATTGACTAGATTGGCATCCTGTTTGATGCGTCAATCCATAAGCTGTCTCTGAGATTGTAGGAATTTAGTCAAGAGATGTAGTGTGCTATTTTGATCAATTTTGATATGTTAAGTTAGTTGATATGTTTCTATAGATATGTTGAGCATGGTACTTGCAGTTTTAAGTTGATGCCTTTCTTTATGTGCATGCAGGAGGACATATGAGATACACTTCAGTCAAGGGAGCAGTTCCCTATGCCGATGTCGTAGCAATATATGCTGATTGAGATGGATCGGGAAGCACTCGGTGCGATGGGTTTGGACTATGTTTGCTTCATGCCCAAGGTTTGAGCAAACCACGGGTTACTGACTGCAGTAGTAGAGAGGTTCCACAATGAGGACGAGACCTTCCACTTCCCTACTGGTGAGATGATGGTTACATTGGAGGATGTATACAGGATACTCCACTTGCCTATTCAGGGAGAGCTCATGGAGTATGATCCACAGAGGGATGTAGGACTTGCAGAGTACAGGTGAGTATTCGATGACCCTGATTTGGTTGGATAGGTCATCTCCTAGTAGGATATCCATGACTACTATGACTATTTCGCAGGGATTGTTGGAAGACTGATTGGAGGTGTTGTATGCACCGATAGGAGGTCACATGGGTTCCCAATTAGATGGGGATGGATCATGGAGCACATGATTACAGAGGGCACCCATTATACTTGGGGTGTTTGTGTGCTAGCATATCTATAGCACGACATGCATCAGGTGGTATACCACAGGGGTGCGAGCCTATCAGTAGGTGTGTCATTGTTGCAGTTTTGGCTATGGGAGCACATAGCAATCACTAGAGCAATTTGTGTTTTTGACAGACAGAGAGGAGAGCCATACAGCTATGGCTATGCAGGAGTGATTTCCCAACACAGGCTGGGGAACCTCAAGTATTGAATGCATGCTTTGGATGGAGTAGATGTGGTCCTCTGGTGGCCATATCTAGACTATGAACCCTGGGAGGATGAGGTGAATGAGCTACCATACTGCTATCAGATGTAGTGGCTAATAGGATGGATGCGGTTCATCCTATAGAGATAGATTGTCATCTAGGTTCAAAGACAATTTGGGAGGAGATAGGACATGCCACAGGGGTAGGCTCTATTTGTACGGACTCATGCTGAGAGATTCAGATGGGGGCCACTGGCGTCCTATGAGGAGGTAGTGGTAAAGTTCTAGTAGACTCCTTATGTTGCCTAGGATATGAGGAGAGAGATTGCAGATGTTGGTATGACTCGAGGCTTTGAGGAGTGGTTCGTTACCCATCCATTTCTAAGATACTCAGGGCTTGGAGAGTTGGTTCCTCATATAGATGAGGTGGATTGAGATGATGAGGGCCAGGTTGGTAGCAGGAGGAGGAGGAGGAGGGAGAGATGGAGATAGACCTAGACAAAGGAGGAGAGCTAGGGAGGGACCTTCCCATGCTCAGCAGGTAGTGCCACCATAGGTTGCATAGCAGGCACAGATGTCGCCACCTCAGCAGGTGGCACAGCAACAAGTACCCCAGCCACAGGGGTAGGAACAGACATAGGCAGCTCAGGGTCTAGCATAGCCAGATGTTCAGGAGAGGGCTATATCTATGCTAAGAGGATATGTTAGGCAGCTGCAAGCATAGATTAGGATGACTAAGGCCTGGCGAGAGATAGATGAAGAGATTACCTTAGGGCTCACGAGAGAGCGAGATATGGCAGAGGTGCAGATACGAGTTATCTGAGTAGAGTGGGATATAGCAATACAACCCTTAGGATAGATCCCACTAGCAGGTTCTTGGTTGGACAGGTGGACCAGGCACAGGCACAACTAGCACAGGTACAGACATAGCTAGCCTAGGCATAGACACAATTGGCACAGGTGCAGGGGTAGTTAGCGCAGATGCAGGGTGAGCTTGCTAGAGTGTAGGCTCAGACACAGTATTATCAGGGTCTATTCCATGGTGTTGTGTCAGTTAGTTAGAGGGCTCCGAACTATAGGAGCTAGTCCATGGCCTCCTAAAGAGCAGGTGGATTAAGGTCAGGAGCTTTTGTGATGGGCCCATGGTCATCTGGGGCCAACGGAGGAGGGGATTCAGGAGACACTACCGATAGTAGCGGTTCACAGTAGTAGGGATAGCTGATACTTGTGGACATTTTGGCTGTTACATACACTTTTTGATGGCTCAAATAGCTAGATACACATATGTTCCACCTTTGTATTTTGAGACATGTATCACCATCCTTGAGATGTATTTATTTTATACGACATTGACTCAGAGATGGACCACTTGATATTGTACACTTGGACACGTTTTATGATATTTATATGATGATCCAGCTATTTGATTCTCTCTATATGTAGTTTGCTCATTCTATGTTATGGATACATTTCTATTTGTATGATGGTACTCATGTGATGCATATTTTGACTATGTCTATATGATGCTATGTGATGCTATGTGATATTTATCTAATGTAAACTTTGATATGATGTTATGTGATGCTTGTCTAGTGCAGACTTTGATAGGATGTTATGTGATGTTTATCTAATGCAGACTTAGATGTTTTACTTGATATGCTTCTAATGTACAAATGCAAATGGTATCTATATGATTATGCAATTTATGTGATGCACTTATCTATGTTTTTTATTTTTTTCTGTTGACACTATATGATGACTGCAAAAAATGTATCTGGATGACCTGATGCACTTTATTATGTATGCAACTAATTTAATCATGTAAATGACTATCTCATGTGATATGATATGCAACTATATGCTATGTTTTTGTGATGTCCAAATGTACTCTATCGACATAGAGATGATGTAATGGTAGCTATAAGATTGATTGAAAGAATGCCTTGATAGAAAGACTCACAAGCTCTGATTTTGTATTAATACTCTGCATTGTTTGGATCTTTTATTGCATGGGATATAGATGTATGGATGTATAATAAATGTATAATGGATGCTTTGCTTTTGACATCTTGATGGTGCAAGTATTTTGAAGTGCTTATTTCATCATTGGGCAATTTTTTTGGTACTTGTTCCGAATGTTGTAAGTAAATACAAGCATCTATGTATAATTAAACTGAGATGACCTTAGCATTGCTTACATGGATTTTTCTTTAGCAAGTTAATACAAGCATCGAGGTATAATTGAACTGAGATGACCTGAGTATTTCTTGCATATCAACAGTCAAGGATTTGCTCGCGTTCATGTTAGACCTTCGATGTCCTCAATGATCTTTTGCCAATCATGTCGTTAGACAAGGCTTCACATTACTAAAGTTTAATCCAAAAACAACAAACAAAGAAAATAATCATGCCCCCATCATAGCATCTCTAGCTTTTGGCATCCTTGAGTAGCATAGAAAGACATGATAGCAAAAATCAAGACTTTGTATTTTGACCATGGTTCTAATCCATGAAACATATTTGCATTTAGATGTGTTTCTTTCTTGCCATAATTTGGGTAAAATCATTTAGAATGCCTTAGGTGTTTGCTTGCTTTGCTTTGGATAGGTTAATGTCTTGCATTAGGATTTCTACTTGAAAAGAGTGGGTTTTGTTTGTGCTTGCTTGCCTGGTGAAAGATTGCACAATCCTTATTTGGTGAGATGGACCCTAAGGGACTAACCTAGTGCCTCAGGGGCTCGTTTCTAAATGGCCTTACCTACATGATGATGCAGAGGCAACATAGTTCAGGGTAAACCCTAATGGACCTAAGACCTAGGTGGTTAAAAGTGGTGTGGACTTAGATAGATAGAAGGACTAGACTTGTGATGGATGGGACAGTGGAGCCTCAAGGGCACATTTGAGAAATGGCCTTGCCTACATGACAATGCAATGGCAACATAGTTCATGGACTTGGACCATGGATACTAACGAGAGACACTATGCCAAGCTAACACTGTGGATAGGATATGGGATAAAACCTCGGTTGACAAGGTAACAAAGAGATAGAGTATCAAGCCATGATAGGTTATCATTAGGTTTTTACTATGGAATAGATATGGATCAGATGGGACATGAGTGAAGGAAGAATGGACAAGGTGATTGGTTTCCCAAAGATGGAGGAAGTGGTTTATTATAAGTAATGCATGTTTACCAAGTGTTCACCACTTGCTTTTATTTGCACGAAAGCTAGAAAGTATGCATGACACCTATTTGCCAAGTTTTCATCATGATACTTATCCAAGGCACCTGTTTGCTAGGTTTTCACCAAAGGACAATTTTTTTTGTATTTTTTTGTATTTTTGTATTTTTTTTTTATTTTATGATTTTTTTGTATTTTTTCTAATTTTTTTGTATTTTTATGCCCCCCTTACATTAGGGTTCTCCTAGGTATAGAACTAGCAAAGATGCATGTTGTTGATTGGGTCATCGAATAGCTCATCCTCTGATGTTGCTAACTGATATGCCCCCGATCAATAAATAGCCACGACCACATAAGGCCCAAGCCAGTTGGGTTCAAACTTGCCTTTCTTTTCCTGATGCTGTTGATTGCAAGGGGTTCTCCTTAAGTACTAGGTCTCCAACTTTAAAGACTCTTGGGTGAACTCTGTGGTTATAGCTTCGTGACATCAATTGTTGATATGCTTTGAGATGATCAGAGGCTTTCTATCTCCTTTCCTCTAGCAACTGTAGTTCTTGCAATCTCAAAACTTTGTACTCTTCATCTGTTATGAGACCTTTTAACAACACCCTAAGAGATGGTAATTTAACTTCTATGCGGAGGATAGCTTCTAAGCCATAGACAAGGGCATAACAGGTAGCACCTGTGGGAGTGCGTATACTAGTTCTGTAGGCCCACAAAGTAGGATTGAGTTGGATGTGCCAATCATGGCCAGCATCGTTGACTATCTTTTTGATGAGTTTCAAGATGGTCTTGTTGGATGCTTCTGCTTGGCCATTGCCTTGGGGGTAATAGGGTGTGGAGAAACGGTGATGGATTTTGAATCAGTCATAGAGTTCTTGGACATCCTGGTTTTTGAAGGGCCTTCCATTATCTATGATAATGGATGAGGGAATTTCATATCTATAGATGAGGTAATTGAGGATGAATGAGGAGATTTGTTTACCTGTGACAGTGGTGCGGGGAACAACTTCAATCCACTTGGTAAAGTATTCAGTGGCGATTATTATGAATTTATGGTTATTGGATGAGGGTGGATGGATTTTACCCACAAGGTCAAGTCCCCATTGACTAAAGGGGCAAGGTGTCATTAAAGGTCTCAACTCTTGGGTTGGTGCATGTATCAAGTTCCCATGCATTTGGCACTGCTTGCACTTCTTCACAAACTGCTATGAATCCATTTCCATGTTCGGCTAGTAATAACCCAAATGCATGAGTTTCTTAACTAAGGAAGGACCACTAGAGTGTGTTCCACAGATCCCTTCATGTATGTCATGTAAGGCAGTTTGGGATTCTTCTCATTCTAAACAATAGAGTAAAGTACCATCTAGACCACATCGGTATAGGGTGTCGGCAATAATGGTATAACAAGAGGTTTTCCGTATAAAGGTTCATCGTTGGTTTGAAGATAAGTTAGGTGGGAGGGTGTTGTCCTTGAGGTAAGTGTAAACATTACCATACCAAGGCAAATCAGATCCAACTAATAGGCATATGGAATGGGTTTCAGGAAGATCATAAGCTGGTTACTGAATTTATTCCACTAAGAACTCGTACCATGACTCCTCTAGAATTTTGATAAGAGAGGCAATGGTTGCCATGGCATCTACTGCTTTGTTCTCAGTGTAAGGTATCTACTCAAAGGAGATGATCACAAAGTATTCCTTGAAGTCCTCGACCATACGCTTGTATGGGACAAGCTTCTCATCTTTGGTTTGGTAATCATCATTAACTTGATTGATCACTAGTTGAGAATCACCATAGACATGTAGCTCTTTGATTTTCCATTCTGTTGCCATCTTGAGGCCAATGACCAAGGCTTCATATTCTACTATGTTATTGGTGCATGGGAATAATAGATGGTAAGACTTTGGTATGGTGTCGCCATGAGGAGTCACAAACAAGATTCCTACCCCTGATCCATGGTTTGTGTAGGACCCATCAAAGTAGAGTTTCCAAGAATGTGTTGATATGTTGAATAAGGATTCATCTGGAAATTCAAATTGCATTGGTGTCTTGTAGTGGTGCATCTGCTAATTGATCAGCAATTACTTGCCCTTTGATAGCCTTTCTGTCTACATACTCAATGTCATATTCACTCAGGAGCATTACCCATTTGGCTAGGTGACCTGTTATAACTACTTTGCTTAGTAGGTACTTCAGTGGATCTATTTTTGTAATAAGTTTTACTGGATGTGCTAGCATATAATGTCAGAGTTTTTGGGAAGCAAAAACTATCACAAGGCATGATCTTTCTATCTGAGAGCATTGCAACTCATAGCCCACCAATGTGTGACTGATGTAGTAGATGACTCTTTCTTTATTTTCATAATCTTGTTGTGCTAGAAGGGCCCCAAGAGCTGTTGGTGTAGTAGATATGTATAATAATAATGGTTCCCTTGGATAGGAGGCATGAGAATAGGTGGATTCATAAGATATTTTTTCAGTTTGGTAAGTGCCTCTTCACATTTCTCATCCCACCTAAATGGAATGTTCTTGTGCAGAAGATGACTTAATGGTTGACACTTGTCTGCTAGTTGTGATATGAATCTACGGATTGCTTGTATCATGCCTTGTATAGATCTTAGTTGAGTAAGATTCTTGGGTGGTGGTATGTCCATAATAGCCTTGACTTTGGCGGGGTCCACCTCTATTTCATTTGTCGATACAATAAAGCCTAGGAGCTTGCCTGAGGTGACTCCAAACACACATTTCTTTGGGTTCAACCTGACTTTGAATTGCTCTAGTCTCTGAAAAAATTTCTCTAACACATCTAGGTGTGATTCTCTTGTGAGTGACTTTGCAAGAATATCATCTACATAGTCTTCCATGGTGACATGCATCATATCATGGAATATAGTGGTCATAGCACATTGATATGTGGCCCATGCATTCTTTAGCCCAAATGGCATGACATTCTAGCAGAAAGTGCCACATAGACAAGTACAAGCTGTCATATGTTGGTCTTCTGGTGCTATCCTGATCTGATTATATCCTGAGAAGCCATCTATGAGAGATAACATGGTATGTCTTGTTGTTTAGTTGACTATGATATCTATATTTCACAACAGAAAATCATCCTTATGGCAAGCTTTGTTTAGATCTCTAAAGTCATTGCATAGTCTGACTCGACCATCAGGTTTGGACACTGGTACTATATTGGAGACCCATTCCAGTTAGTCTATATCTCTGATGAACCCTGCATCCAGTAGTTTCTTGAGTTCTTCTTCTACAAGTAGTACAATGTGTGGATGTATCTTTCTAAGCTTTTGTTTCATTGGTTTCACTCCTAGATCTAATGGAAGATGATGTAGAATCAGATTTGGATCTAACCTTGGTATATCTGCATATGACCAAGAAAAATTGACTTTCTTTCTCTTGAAGAATGGTAAAAACTCAGTCTTCTCTAGTAGGGCTAGAGACTTAGCAAAGTGAATGATCTTAGGTTGTTTCTCTATTCCAATGTTAACAGGCTTCCATTGTTAGGTGCCACAGTTGGGTTTTCACCATCAGATGTGTACTTTCTTTTTACTATTTTGGGATCTGACACTACTGCGAAGTGGTTATCACCATCAGATCCAATTTTTATTTTGATATTTTTGTGACTGGAAGGCTTGGCACCCTCTCCAAAATAAGCCATGGTATTAAGTTTGATGGCAAAGCCAGCTTTATGATCTCCTTTAGGTAGGTGGTCCCTAAGTTCCATGTAGTCAATATAGGCATCATCATTTTGGAACATATTTAGTTGTGGGGTTCCTTGTAGATCCCAGTCAATAAGCTCAGGATGCACAAGGGGGAGGGAGTCGGAGGATAGGTCTGATTCATTGATAGTTTGAATGGATATGCTAGGAGTATTGGTAGGGGGAGTGTTTGAGATGGTACTTTCCTTCCAAATTATTTATCATAATAGAACTTGAACCTTCCTCGAAAGTTGTATTCTTAGGGATAGGCAAATCACACTCTAACAGGCTATGCAGGAGTGTTTGTCTCTCACGGTAGGGGCTATAAGTTTGAATGGTATCAACCTCTTTGTCATCATAGGAATGCTCTGTTAGCTCATCCCACTCATATTCATTGGAATCTATGTCATTGTCCTCTTGAAGGGTATGGATCATTTCCACAAGACAAGCTTTTTATTTTGCTTTGCCCTTATCTTTATATCGTAGACCTTTCGTAGTTCTAGCCAATGAGGATGAAGAAGGTTGAATGTGTTCTATAATTCCTTATTTTCTTAGGCCAATGGGGCCTTGTCCTTTGTAACCCATTCTATGTAGGATAGATTCACCTTGCCCATAGATTTTTTTGGGAGTTTAGGTGGTTCTTGTTGTGTGCTTTCTTCTTCTTTAGTGTAAATCCATTGTAGGATATCTCTTTCCTTTGTTTCATCTGATAGGGTCCCCCATTTTACAAAGGGACCTATGGGAAGCATAGGAGGAGAAAATAGCTTTGGAAAATGCTTGGGTTGCCCAAAGGATCTAGGAGATAAAGACATTTTAGCTAGATTGATGCTGTGCTCAATGGAGTATTCCCATACTATTATTTCTTTGACGGTAATTTTTTTCTCTTTGGGCTTTGATGAGGAAGCTTCAGAGGTAGAATCATGTTGCGGGGTAGGGGATGTAGGTGCTCTATCGTTTGGTATGGTGCAATCAGGTTTTGAAAGGATAGAGTTGCAATGTTGAAAGGGGTCAAGGTAACCTTCAATGGTGACTTGCTTGCTGTTATGAGGGAATTTTATGCATTGGTGATAGGTAGAAGGCACAACTTTCATGGCATGAATCCATGGACTACCTAGGAGAATATTATAGGTGAGCTCCCTATCTAGGACTTGGCACACAACATCTTTTATCACTAGTCCCACTTGTATGGGTAACACTACTGTTCCTTTAGTAGTTCTCTCCTCTTCATCATAGGCTTTGATAGTAATCTTCTTCCTTGGGTCAACTGCATTTCCAAAGAACCCCAATGTAAGGACCAGCTTAAGCGTGCAAATATTTAAATTGGCTCTCCCATCAATGAGAACCCTCTTGATGCAGTGCTTATGGATGAAGGCGACAATGTGCAGAGGGGTGTTATGAGGTTGAGACACTGAGAGGTCATCTTGTTCAGTAAATGATATGGTACTTGAGGAGGTCAGATTACCTACCATGGCCTGAAACTTCTCTTGGGCCAAGTTAGTGGGTACTATCATTTCCACTAAGGCTTTATCGAGAATCTCCTTGTGGGAAGGAGATAGACACAACAACTCTAAGATAGAAATGTGGACCAGAGTCTTCCATAGTTGGTCTTTGACACTATACTAATGGAAATTGGACTGAGAAGGTGATGACCTTGGAGGAATGGTATTCAATAGGACCTTAACACTATGGGTGATGATATTGTAATCAGTTTTGTTAAGCTCTAATTGTTGGTTGGGTGTGGCCACATTGATTTGTGGGACATGCTCTGATATGCAATTGATGGTATAGTCGAATTGCACACTTGTGTAGTTGGCATTACTATTCCCATTATTCTGATTTTGCCTATTGTGGTTGTTGTTGTTGTTGCCATTGTTGTTGTTGGTGTATGACCTGTCATGATTGAGAAGTGGATCTTTGTAAGCCACATGTGTCTCATTGGAAGTATGTTGTTGAGTTGCTCCTTGATTTTGATCAAGCACATCTTGAATAACATGTTTGAGATAGATACAATTATTGGTTGTATGTCCTCTTCTTCTATGATACTCACAATTGTCTGTGTCTTTTCAATAGTGAGGTTTGATTTGAGGTTTGTAATCACTTGTTGGCGGTAGAGAGATTTCATTGTTAGCCAATAACTTCTTTAATGTGGATTCTTGGAACTCACCCAGCGGTGTGAACTTTCACCTTGGATTTGAGTTGAACCATGGCCTTGGATCTCGAGAGAATGTTTTGTTGGCCGTAACATTGCTTGCCTCTCCTTTGAGAGTGAATATAGGTTGTTGTTTGGGAGCCACCACCTTGGCATCAACTACTCCATCATTGATGACATTTTTATTTTTTGTCCAAAACTTTGATTTGTTAGTTGTGTAGTTGGAGGTAGGTGTGTCGTTGTATAACTTGATTTGCCCCTTGGCGATCATAGCTTTCTTGATGAACAATCCCATTTCAATGACCTTTGAAAATGAGGTAGGGCATTGGATTTGTATTTGATAGCTAAGATCAGAGATGAGGTTATGGACAAACATCTCCATTAATTGCTTCTTTGGTACATCATATGAGCATTTGCTTGCTAGTTGTCTCCATCTTTATAGGAAGGAGGTGAATGATTCACCACTCTTTTGCTTGGTATTGCATAGGTCAAGCATGGAGACCTCGTGTTCAATATTTTAAGAGAAGTGTGTGATAAATTTGTTGACTAACTCATCGAAAGTTTTGATGCCCGGTGGAAGCCTTGAGAACCACTCCATGGCTTGACTACCTAGAGATCTAGGGAATAGTCTCATTAAGTAAGTCTCATTGTGAGCTACTTCCATGCATGCGATGTTGAATTCCCTAATGTGATCTCTAGGGTCCCCTTTCCCTTTGTATTTGTCAAACTTAGGAACTTCAAATTGAAAGGGAAATGCTGTCATATTCAAACTTTTATCAAAGAGGTACGGTGCAATATCTTCCAAGGAGTAGGTTTTACTATTTGTACCCATCTTGAAATCCATCATTTGTTGTGTTAGACCCTTGATTTGTTTCCTCATTTATTCCATAGGAGTGCTTGGGTCTATGGCTTTCTTTCCTTTTTCATGATTATGTTCTACAGTTTCTTGGATTTTTCTTAGATCGAAATCAGCAGGGAGTTTAATTCCAAGATTTGCAAGATGATAAAAATACTTGTGAGGGTCCTCATGGAGCACTTTCTCTAGAAAGCATTGGAATTTCCAATCTTGGAGGGTTCCTTAATACTCTTTGCGAGAGATTTCCTCATCACTATCATGAGGGATGATAATGTGGTTGGATGATCTGGCCATTTCAAGTTGCTTTTTGTATTGAGATCTAGTAGGAACCATGCAAGGTGACGTGGGATGAGGTGGGATGAAATTAGAGATTTTGGCAAGATGTTGGTGGAGACTGTTGAGAATAGGATACTTACAACAAGATTTTGGACAAGGGACTCTTTCAATCAATGATTCCAAGTAAGACGGCTGATACAAGATGATAGCCACTAGTAAGGGTACTTGATACCTATCTTACTGTGTAGGGACTAGTCATACACCAAGACCACTAGTGAAGTTTTGTGACCTAATAGGGTTACTTGAATCCAAAATGATACGAAAAAGGGTCCTATGTTGATCTGATATGGGACACTTTTGACTTTGGACTAGGAAGACTTGATAGAAGGCAAATGGGATGACCAATGAAAGAGGGACTTTGACATGAAATGGATGGAAAAATGACTGCAAGGTAAGATTTGATCTCAGAATTTGGAACTAGGCTAAAATGGGTACCCAGAAATGACAAAATTTTTCTCTTAAAGATTGTGGAAGTGCTCACTGTCATGCATGCACTAGAACAGATGCGATGTAGAAACTGGTAAATGCACAAGTTGGCACAAAAGTGCCACACTAGTAAATTGTAGATGCATCATAAAAGGTAATAAAAGTGCTACAAGTTAGTACAAATGCACAACAGGTTGGCACAAATGTGCAGCAAAAGAGGACGAATGCACCACTTTGGTTTTCTCAGTATTTTTGCAATTTTTTGGCAATTTTCTGATGTTTTTGGTACTTTGGTTGCAAGAAGGTCTTTTTAATCTAATTTTATGAAATTATGGCAAGAAGAAATAGTAAACACAAAGAATATTTTTTATGGTTTTTTATTTTTTGTGATTTTTTTACTCTTTTTGGAGTAAAAAGAAAGCAAGTACAATCCTACATTTCAAAGGACAATATAAACTGAATTCTTAGTATCTCTAGTGAAGCATCTTCGAGAGGTGATAATCGCCCTTCCGTGCACTGGCTTATAGGGGTTTTCGGACACTGAAACAAAGGTGTTTAATAAAGGCAACCATTCGAGTGGTTATACATGTGGCAGCACTACTCTCCATTATGGAGTCTCTCAACCTGCAAGGGTTGCGCTTTGGAGGGTTTTGGTGGAGGTTGGCTGTCGGTATAACACAATTGCACTAATTGTTTGAAGCTTTCACTCCAAACACAATTTATGTATAGTGGCTTGGAAGGGCTTGGCGTCTAGCCTGTTACCACTTAGGGTCATTCCTACTTGGATGAACGGTATCCAAGAGTAGGCCCCTCTAAAGGAAAAACACATGTGAAAATGATATGTCTGGCATTTTGGTTACCCAAAATAGGGGAGAGCATAGGCCTAGTATTATTCCCAAAACATAGAATACAATGGTTCTTTTCCCCTAGTTAAAATGAGAAAAACTAGATGAACTATCTACTTGGGCAAGCACAGAAATTTGTTAACTTTGAAGTGATAACAAGATAGCAATGATCCAGTTTTACCAAGATAGCAATGATGTGTTCAATTTTATCCAAATAGGACAAATTTGCTAACTTTGAAGTGATGATCAAGATAGGAATGGTTCATTTTTACCCAAATAACAATAATGTGTTTAATTTTATCTAGATAGAACGAATTTTTTAACTTTGAAGTGATAATTGAGATAGCAATGGTTCAGTTTTACCCAGATAGCAGTGATGTGTTCAATTTTATCCAAATAGCAATGAGTTGTTAACTTTGAAAGATAGCAATATAACAATGATTCAATGATATGCAAGATAGCAATGATTCAATTATCTCCTTCCTAGTTGAAACTATGTGAGACTTGCATGAGCATCCATTTACTTTCCCATTAGAAATCGAAGTGTGAGTTAACAAGTGCAACTATATGATTCTAAACTAGTACCTAGCCTCCAAAACCGATCAAGAGTGCTCCTACGAAAAGATGTTAGCATTAGCAAAAACTTCAAGGAAACCCTAAAAATCACTACCTAAATTAGATGCACAGCTTCAAGGATTGAATGCCCAAAAATAGACCTCAGAAGCTCTGCAATACATATGCGCTAAGACAAAGGTCAAAAGTGCAAGAAAATAGTGTATGTGCATAGAGGGTAAATATACTAGAACATAGTCTGTATGCACCAAAAGGATGTATGCACTGTAACAGATAGTATATGCATCAGATCAGAGACTGTATGCACTGAAGGAACATATGCACCATAACAGATATCAGATGCGTGTTAGGATTTGTTAGATGTACAATTTCCTCTTGTGTACAGCTTTCTAAAACACAAAAACTCAAATTTTTGTGTTATGTTTGGGGCTAGGCTCCACGGTGGGCACCAAAAATGTTGAGGGAAAATTGGATTCAAATGAATAATCAATATAATCAATATCAAAATACCCAAAACTCAACAAAAGATAGAAACAAAGAGATTAACCAAACAAAAGAACTTCAAAAACCTTTGCAAACCTCAAAGCTTCATAGTTTCCATTGGTTGCCTATCTCAATCAATCTTGCATATATGCATAAGGCCCTCATAGAGTGCACTTCCTTGCTATGATTCCAAGATTGTCAATGGAGAACGGCTATGATAGTTTCACCATGAAGATGACCTTCACAATGATGGTAGTAGTATGGTAACGAGTGTGATCACAAGCAATAAAGGAATTGGTGCCAAAGGCACGCTGTAATTCTTGTAGAGTAACAATACTTAAAGCTTGGATGAATTAAATGGAATAATAGGGTTGAATTTATAGACTTGTGAAAGAGAAGATCAATGGTATAGAAAGAATGAGAAGATCAACAGTTGAGAAACCTTGAGGAACATGTGCAAATAAGAAGAACACATGTGTCTTGCTATATTTTGCATGAGAGGAATTAATAAAATAGAAGAATGAGTTAATTGAAGAGATTAAATCAATTAAAAGAATAAATCAACCAGTTAAGAGAATAGAACTAGAGAATAGAAATTGCATGAGGATGAGAAGATATTTTAGCTCAATTAATATTTAGAATATTCAATTGCATGTGCAGAAGGATTGAATTATATTTAGAGATAACTCAATTTACAAGAAATAGACAACTTAAATAAATATTTGATTTATTTAAATTTAGAGAAGATATTATTGGAAG
Organism: Cunninghamia lanceolata; assembly: GCA_027924645.1. Classification (NCBI taxonomy): domain Eukaryota; kingdom Viridiplantae; phylum Streptophyta; class Pinopsida; order Cupressales; family Cupressaceae; genus Cunninghamia; species Cunninghamia lanceolata. The sequence goes on from BSBN01000194.1 coordinate 5,258,357, forward strand.
AAATAATTAAATAATTGGTATTATTTAATTTAGAATGATTTTATAAGAATAAATAAAATATTTTATTATATTTTATTTTAGAGATTGAGAGGATTTAAATAAACTTGATTTGATTTAGTCAAATTTGGAAGAATAATTTGATTTAATTAAATAATTAAGAATTATTTAATTGTTTGGAAGGATTTAATTAAATAAAGGATTTTATTTAATTTTGACTTTAGAAGAGAGAATTAAATATTTTGATATTTAATTAATTTAGAGGTATATAAATAAAATAAATAAATTTATTTATTTATTTATTGATAGAGGAATTAGAAGGGAATAAATATTAAGAATATTTATTTAAACTGAGTCATGTCATTTTTAGGCGTACATAGTGCTCAACTGCTCCAACAATGAGAGGTGATTGGACATGTCTTAAAAGTGCTTGTGCAATCCATCTCTGAGTAGATCCTAGGACATTATTGATTTCTCTACAAGGCCTCTGAACCATTGCAAGGGTTTACCCTTTAATGATGCAGTCAAGAGTCTAATTGCTACATTTTCTAGGGTAACATTATGCACCAAACATAGAGTTGCCACATCCTGAATGTGCTCAGCAGTTGTAGTGTGGTCTTCTCTGGTGAAATATGGCACACCTTTGAGGGCCGCAATAGGAATATCATCACATTGGGTAAGTTGTAGCAGGTTGCCTCCATTAGAGGGTGCAAATGTCTACTACCTAGCCATTATAGGCATCTGCACTATCAGCACATAAGTTCTTCTTCTTTGTATTAAAGTCAGAGGACTGAGTATCGAGGGCATTGATTTTGACCTCCTTGATGAATCAATTGTTCTGCTTGTTGTCCTACCCCTTCTTCTTGGCAGAGACAGTTGTAAATAGTCCAATGAACCTGAACTAGATCTAGTTTTCATAAGATGGAAACGCTAATCTGCATGCAAGAGTAGAGAAAATGAGTCACCAGGTATATTGTAAAAAGCCTCCAAAGGCTGGAACACTACTACATATACCAGAACAATAGCTTTGAGGATTGAAAAGCTTATCTAAAAACACTTTTAGAGTCCCACTAGGCATGCCAAAAATTGTTATCAATTAGGATTTCACCTTTAGAAAAGATAAACTTAACTATCCTATTGCAACATAGAAACACTCTAAGATTGTGGGTAGCCTATGTTGAGAGTGAATCTCTAGAGTTAGCTGGTTCTCTGAATGAATTTTCCTAATCTAAATGACTTTCTGGGAAAAAGGGATAGAAGGATAACTGCAAATGAAATCTAACTTAAACAAAATTATAATCTATCTGATGCTTTTACCCACAAATAGCCCTTCAAACATAATTTTCCTAAACCTCACTTAAAACATTTGATCCCAAAATAATTTATAATAAGGTTCAAACTAAACACAAATTATAACCAGGATTAGCATACAATTTAACAGTAATGAGACATAACAAAGGACATAGTACTGTCACAATGAAACATCAGATCAAAAGTTGTAAATATGAGACAAATAGATAAAATAGGGAAGATCTTCTATAATGAACTTGAAGGAGTATAAGATAAAAAAAAAATTGAGTCAAAATGCATGTCTAAAAACTCTCTACCTATGCTTAAGAGAGAAGAAACAATGATATCAACCCCTGACAAAGAGCTAGCTTTCCCCAATATATTATGTCCAAAACATCCCCAAGAGAAAAAAAATAGGAAAAGATCCTAGAAATAGATATGCCAATCCATTTTTGAGCTCCTCAGAAAAGATGATAAAAAGCCCATGAAACTACCTCAAAACTATGAAAACAAACTGTCAAAAGGTCTTCCCATGTGGCTCCACTAGAAAATCTACTTTGTATGATCCAAAAAAATTCCATTTTGTCTATTTTTGACCCAAAAGAAAGCAAACTATAGAAAACAAGATCTTGTTTTCTTTATTTTCTTTTAACTGCATAAAAATAATGAATATTTTTAAACCAATTTATAGATCACTTTGCTTTAAAATATCATTTTACAATAGGTTGTAGTTTGATACATATCCTTATATCACTTTGATTTTTTGAAAAAAAAAAATACAAGGCTTTAAAATTGCCAAGTACATACATATACATAGCTTGTGCAAAAATAAAACACCTATACCCTACCCTCCAAATGATATGCAAAAATATATCTAAGGGCACATGATTTACTCCTCTAAGGAGTCCAAGGTATATGGCATATCTCCAAAGGTTACCAAAAATGTTTTTAAAGGTATCGACCTTAACATAGAATACACAATGAGACCTAAGGCCTCAATACCACCACTTAATACCCCCACAGGTATTAGTTTGCATAATAAAAATGAACTCAATGTGATAAAAAATAAATTAAACCTAGGGCTTGGAGTGAAAACCCTAAACACAAAAAGATTTTTTCCCTACTTTCTCGGGCTCATTTCACTTTTGCATTTTTGAGATTATAGAGCTCTGCCTTGGCACCACCATGGCTAGGGTTTTGAAGCAAAAGACTGGGCATTTCTCTCTGTTTACCAGTCGATTCTCTTGAAGATTCTGACAAGAGATGAATGGTAAGACTCTCTACAACATTGTGTATCCATTTCCTTTTTCTCTGAGACAAATTTGGCTTCAAAGCTGCGGCTAGAACATATGTTTTGACATGTCTTTTGGTTCTCTATTTTCTTTTCTATCGACATACCTTTTCTTGAGGCCACCATGAATGGTATCTTTGAACTTTTTGAAGGCAACAGAGACCTGTATCAAAGGTAAGCACTTCAATCTCAAACACAACTCTATCTCTTTGTGTCAAATCTGGTAATACTTTGAACTCTGTATATTGTTTTTCCATATCAGCTTGCTAGCATGGCTTGAAAAAAATAGAGCTTTATTTTTTACTATTGCTTGTGTTTGATTTATGTGTGAACAAATGCATTCTAATATATATGTATGTATCTATGTGGCCCACTTCCATGAGGCCGCAACTATTTACATTTGTGTCTGCAACTTTTATTAAAAACCTAGATGGGTTCAAATTCCAAAGAAAATGGGTTATTTCTTTGATATAGGTCACGGTCTGTCTATTGCCATTTTTAGTATGGAATGAAAATGAAACCCAGATGGGTACGAAAATAACACATAGAATGAACTTTTTTCCTTACCATTTCCTGTATCTAGAAGGTAAAACGAGTCGAAACTTCATTTTCCTTCTGTGTCTAAATTTAGGTGTAAACCCATAAGGGTTTTGATGCTTGTGTAAAAAACATTCAAACATGTATGGTATCTGGTATTTGCTTTGATATTCATGTGTATTTGCTTCTAGTAGTGGATGACTTGTCTCTTCATTTCTGAGTATTTTCTCTTGTTGTGCAATACTTTCATGAGTTGAAAGTTTCCATCTTTCTTGTATATTTGTATATTTGGGCATTGATCTTAGAGCTCATAGGTAGAGTTGATGTAGCATTCCTTCAACTAACATGTTCCTCTTTGTACTATATGAATAAGTACTCCAATTCCATTCCCCTAGAAACTCAGGGGCAGCATGCTGAGCTCAACCCTTGTGGGAGCCCACTTGAAACCACATCCTGATATGTCTTCAAACAGCTACATGACTTATCCTATACTTGCACATGAAACAAACATGTTAGATAAAATCAGTGAAGTATAATGATTGTTTCATTTTCAGTTCCTCTTGTCCATGGATGATTTGTTACTCTGATTCAATGCATCATAGGCAATGCATTATATCATTTGCTGATGAAGTACATAGTGTGAACCATATCCAGAGCTCTAACTATTTCTTTTATCAAAATGCATGTCCAATCAACATCAGGAGCAGGGATGGAGCAGCAACAAAGACCAACATTGAACATAATAGGTAATGATGGATATGCTTCTCACTATATTCTTATTTCTCTTTCCATATTTGATTGTATAGTGCACTTCATAGGTTGTGTTAGCTTAGCTATACCCATGGCTTGTGTGGATCATTTGATGTATTATGTTTCAGCCAATGCAATGTTTATTTCTTTTATGTATTTCATTTGTAAAGTGAATAATCATTGTAGTGAAATGAAATAATTTATCTTTCAAACAACCTTCTGCAAATAAATGATCAACGAAACCTTTCCTTCTATCATAACAATGAAAACTAAAGTCATGTACCTTAGACTATGCAAAATAAACCATAGCAGAAAAATGTTAAAACATTCACTTTAAAAATGAACTTGTTGTATCAGATCTACCAATTTGAGTTGTAAGTGAGAAATGGTAATAGTATTTACAACGATGCTGTGTACTATAGCAACTTATGTTCTTCTCTCCAACATCTATGCAGAAATGGTAGATGTGTTGAGAGTCAAATGGTAAGGAGATTGGTGAAAGATAGAGGTATTAAAAAGATCCCTATATGTGGTTGGATTTAAGGCCACAAAATGATACACACTTTTCATGTAGGAGACAGACCACATCCATAAACACTAGAGATTCATGCAAAGTAGGGGAAAATGGCTTGGAAGATGAAGGCAACAGGGTATGCTCTAGAGTCAAGACATTTACTTAATGCTATGGAAGAGGAGGAAAAATAATTATTTCTCTGCTATCGTAATGAAAAGTTGGCAATTGCATTTGATTTGTTAAGCATGACCCATAGAGCAACTATTAGATTTGTCAAGAACCTTCGAGTTGTTATGCACATATTCTCTCTTTAACATAAATCTAAGCTAGTTAAATAATGCAACAACATATCAAACCACTTTTTAATTATTTTAAGACATTTCATCAAAATAAACCCAAAACTAAATTGAGAAGCATATCTTTATAACCAATTTTCCAATGGAAACTGAATTAGAAAAAGGAGGAATGCTCTAAGAACTTGCTCCAACAATCTAGCTAAAACCCCAAGTGTGTCTTCCCTTTGATATCTCCATCCTATTTATAGAAAATTCAACCCTTGTTGAGAACCTCATTTTCCAACCACATGGTAGAAATTTTGGAAGACTTTGGAGTCAAATCTAAGCACATGGTGGAAGATTGAGTGATTGGGTCAAGTCTAACTAATAAATGCCTCTTTTTTCAATTTTTCAATTTGTCATTAATTCTTATGGAAGAGAGTTCTCCCATGTGAGCCTTCATAAATGTTGTTTCTAGAATGTACTCTCTTAAATTTATTTATTTATTAATTAATTTATTTAAACTTCTTGCCACATAAATTAAATTAAATTCTTGTGCAAGGTGAGGAGGGAAAATTTATTTGATATCAAATTAAATATTATATTTAAATAGAAAGATAGAGAGCTATTAGGTTGTGACAAGAACTGGACACCTCTACAACTGTGTGTAACTTACTAGACATGTCATTCAGTCATGAGCTACAATAGTTATGCTAACACTCCCCCTTAATGAATAACTAAATTTTCATGAATTCCTAACATATCCCTATATTGTACAAACTTTATGCTTCCTAATGGCTTAGTGAATACATCTGTAATGTTATCATTTGTATTACAATACATCAACTCTATCTCTTGAGATTGAATCTTTCCTCTTACAAAAATGATGTTGAGTTTCAATATGTTTTGATCTTGCATGATAAATTGGATTGTTTCCCAACTTGATTAAACTTTGATTGTCACATTCAATAGGAGTTGGTCCTTCTTGCTTTTGTCCCATATCTTCAAGAATACGCCTTAGCCAAATAGCTTCACAAGTAGTATTGCACAATCCTTTGTACTCGGCTTCACTAGAGGACAAGGAAATAGTTGCTTGCTTGCTTCTCCAAAAAACAATGCCTGAACCTATACTAAATGCACAATGAGTTGTAGATCTTTGATCATCTAGATCACCTGCCCAATCATAATCTGAATAACCTATCAACTCAACATTCAAATGGTTAGTATATTCAATACCATAATTAATTGTTCTTTGTAGGTATCGAATAACTCTCTTTGCTACTTTCCAATGAGTCTCAAGAGATTTAGCCATGAATTGGCTAAGATATGTTGACTGAATATGAAATATATGGTCTTGTTGTGGTTAAGTAGATCAAACTTCCCACCATTTGTCTATATAAAGTGCCATTCACTTCTATTGTACCATCATTAATAGAAAACTTAAAATTTTGATCTAATGGAGAATAGTCTTGCATTTTAAACCTTTGTATGAATTTCCTTGCATAGTAACTTTGAGTAATCAAAGTCTTTCCATATTCTCTCCATACTTCAATTCCTAAACAATAATGTATTTGTCCAAGATCCTTCATTTCAAACTCTTGCGATAGATCTCTTTTGATTTCATCAATCAAGCCTATAGCACTTCCTTTTATGATTAAGTCATCAACATATAATGAAATCAAAACAACATTCCCATGTTCATCTTTCTTTATGTACAAATTTGGATCATTCTTACTTTTGATAAACCCTTGTTGGAAGAATGAGTTATCAATTTTCACATACCATGACCTTGGTGTTTGTTTAAGAACATACAATGCTTTCCTTAACCTAGATGTTCTTGTCCCTTCTTTACAAAACCTTCTGGTTGAACAAGATAGATTTCTTCTTTTAAATCACCATTTAAAATTTTTGAGTTGACATGCATTTAATGTAGAGCCCAATTATACTGAGAAACAAGTGCAATCATAAGTCTAATGGTGTTCATTTTAGCTATAGGTGCAAATGTATTTTCATAATCTATTCCTTTCTTTTGTGAATAACCTTTTGCAACCAATCTATTTTTGAATTTATCAATACTACCTATTGGTAATCATTTATGTTTAGGGTTTTAAACTTGAATGTGTGCTGATTTTCTCTTTCAGATCCTAAATTTTCTGGATCTTGGGGTCTTGCATTGTTTTGTCTATTCTATTGGTGGCCTTCTGTGGTGGGTTCCTGTTATAGTCTCATCCTCATGTTTTAGTTTTCATTGGCTGACCAGCCCACATGTAATGATTTACCGTCTTTTCATGTCGCACTCATGAAAAAGTTAAGTCTTGTATGTGCAAATGCAAGTTGTATGTTAGCAGGCTTATGAAATCCCAATCAGCTTCCAGAAGTGGTGAGAAATGAAGTTTATGCTTTCTAGATGTATATCGGGTTTGCATATACATTGGGGAATCTTCTGTAAGATTCTGGGCATATTCACCATTTGTATATCGGCCCTACTTGTATATTGGGCTTGTATATAGAATATGCAAGTGGAACATACAAAGGAAATAATACATTGTAGGAATATTCTATAGAAGATCTTATGTTTGTATGTGCAAGAATGAATGTATGTCAATGTACATCGGGTCTTATGCAATGAAATACATGCAAGGAAGTCAAATATGCATGTGCTCTAGTACAATGGTCCACCGCAACATACAAAGGTAACAGTGCAATGTAAAAATGATCTTGTATATTCCGTAATATACAAAGGCTGAAAAGTGCAAAAGAACAAATGCAAAGCAAGTTGCAAAACTGGGGGCCCACCACTTGTATTTTTGGGATTGTATATTTGGATATACAATCAAATATACATTTCATACATGCAACCCGGACGTGAAATGGAAGTGCATTGTGGCAGACAAAAGGTTGATTTTCACGGTTTGCATGTTTGTGTGCATTGTATATTGTGGATATACAATGAGGGACATACATTTCAGACCTGACAAAGGTTTTAGGCTGCTATATACAAATTTGGGGTCTGTGAGTTGTATATGTGTTTATACATGTCAATATGCAACCAAATGTACAATGGAGGGATACAATGTGGATTCCAAGAGATGTTCCATTCTAGCAGAAAGGGTACTTGGCGTCCTCCCTGTATATGTTGTGCGCTTGTATATTCCGTAATATACAAAGTGATGAATGCAAGAAAAGTATACAAGCTGGACCCGAATTGAATTTCAATTTGTTCTAACAAATTTGGGGTCCGACTTGTATATAAGGTGTTGGTATATGCATGTGTTTTTGCATATACAAGGGTGAAAAGGTAAAATAGAAAGAGCGAAGGGTCATCGATAGAAAATTAAGGAGCTACATGGCAAGATATCATTGGCTGGCAACTCTTTATGCATGTTTTGTGACCGTTGATCCCAGTGATGGATTCTTTGATTGACGGCCTTGTTTTGAGCCTGCAGCAATGGATTTTTCCTAAGTGGGTGCAGCTATTTTTGAGCGAGAAATTCTCAGTGGTACATCATTGCTACATTTTGGAGAGGCTGTGGTTAGCTGAAGCGTTAATGGCAAAGTTGCAATGGTATGGGTCGGTGATGGACAGGTCAACAATCCGTTTGAAGATGAATGTCCTTGAATGGTGGCGCGGATCTCGATTCCATATGCTCATTCCTCTCTGTCTCCCCACAGTGTTGAATGTTTTTTAGCACCATTTCTAATGCATTGAATTTGGCAGATTTTTGATTTGCCTTGTAATAAATTTTGCCGAGTACACAGTCTTGGTATAAAAAGCCAAACTGTGTTACTTGTTGGTTGTTGAAAACTGGACAAACTTCTAGCTATGTGATACAATACAACTTAGTTTGTGGCCCTGTCCTGAAAGTTCTGTGAGTTTATGAGTCTCATGTTGTGTGTTTCATGCATAATTTAACTAGTTTCATGCTGTTTTATATGAGAAATACACTGATTGCATGTGTTTAATCATTTATCTCCAAGTTGTGGCTGTATTTTCTTTTGAGTCTAAATAACTAAGGGTTATTTATGATTTAGGAATATGGGTTTTCTGTATTGAAATGTTTAATCTCCTACCTTTGTTCAAGGGACAAATTAAAAGTTTCAGATTAATCATTAAGAAAATATGTTGTAGCAGGGATTCCTTTAAGTATGAATGACTAAACACTCTGTTTTGGAGATATCTGTAAGATAGATATAATAAAATCCCCTTGACACCCAATCTTTGGTATATGTTTATGCTGACCATTCACATGTGTATGTCTACTGACTCCGAGCCCTGGATAGGCACCAATCTAGCCTTGCATTAAGGTTACACTCCAAGTCCTAGTTTTGCATCCAAATATAAAATCAAACTCAAACTTCATAAACAAACCTTTTAGGACATTAGAAGTAGTTTTAGGATCCAAAATCCTCTATCTACAACTGAACATAGGCCCAAAGCTATCCCCTTTGCACTTATCTCACAGTTTTGGTCTTCTTAATAAAGGATTTATCTGCTTTGTGTCAACATCCCAACAAATACATAGATGCATTTTATAGATGTTGAATAGGGAATACCCCCCTTGGTTCTGCAGAGCCTAAAGAAGAAGAGGAGATATTTATAGAGTCTATCTCCTATACTGTTGGCCCCTAGCCCGGGAATCCTGTTGATCAATGATGGCCATTTTGTAGGGATTACTAGGAATACGCATCCAGTCTGGGAAAATAACGAACACTAACATCAATATTAAACTTTCTATTGAACAAGCATTTAGAGATTATAGGAATTCTATTTGTAGTAATTCAGTTAGTTCCCAAGTGTCATTTTTCATGATTGAAACATATTCTTCTTGCATAGCATTCATCTATTCTTCATGATTTTTAGCTTCTTCAAAACTATGAGGCTCATTTACACTCATTACTTGAGCCATTAAAGAATAGTCAATATACCTAATTGGTGCCTTGATTTGCCTCATTGATCTTCTTAATGCTTCACTACTGCATGTAGTATCTTCACTTTCCCTTAGGTCAACCCACTTTGATCATGAGTTTGTTGATCTACAATATTTGTACTCTCAATGTCTTCTTCAAGAAGTTTCCATGAGATAGTACTTTCTTCCTTGTCTTCCTCTTGAATATTATCTACATATTCATGAAAGATAACATCTCTACTAGACAAAATTTTATGAGTAGTAGGATTATACATTTTGTAGGCCTTATGATAAGCACAATAACTAATGAAAATACAGTTGATTGATTTTTTTTATCAAGTTTCCTCCTATTTTCTTTTGGAATATAACAGATGATGTCTTACATCTAAAATTTATCAAATGACTTACAATAGTTTTAGTTCTAGTGAGGGCCTCATAAGGGGTTATTGATGCAGGGGGCATCTGAGTAAATTTCAAAAAAATTCTTTGCCAATGGATTTTGTTGTGGGTCAAGAAACAAAAGTTGTGTGAGGAAGCTCCTGTCGCCAAGGTGATAGGAAAAATAATAATTTTTTATTGATTTCTAGAAAATGAATAATGGAGAAGATGGTAGATATGGATCAGTTACCAGCCATGTTGATGGTATATTAAAGAAGACTCTAGTTATAGAGTGTGGAAGGTGGAAAAAGGCAAAAGGAGACTAAACATAGACAAAGTTGAGATAGGCTACATGCATACAGGAAAAGGCTGACCAAGAATAGTTGTAAATCCACGAACATAGTGGAGAGAGAGGGAAGGAAAATGAAGCAGAAAAAAAAAGCAAGTGTGTAGGACATACATAATAAGGCACCAATAGATATTAATGAGGAGATGGTGGCCATATTCTAGAAGATTGCATATGTATGAAGAGGAGCAGCTAGAAATAGGCAAGACTAGAGGTGAATTAATACAGAGGAAATATAGAGATAAGAGAGAGGAGTTGTTCATGGTTAGTGAGAAGGCGGCACATTAAAAATAGATAGGCCACATATAGTCTTTGACAGGTCATGTATTAACAAAGGAAGGCCGCATATAGAAAGTGGTAGAAGTTAATGAGGGAGGCCGTTATGAAAGAAGGGAAGTCGTGCTGAGATAGGAAGAGGTCATTTGGAGAATAGAAGAGGGAGGAGTGGCATATGGAGAGAACATGCCATATAGATAAAAGATAGACCTATAAAACTAAGGAAGGGGCCGATATAAAATAAAGACAGGCCATGAATAGAAGAAGGCTACAGAAAATTATCAAAGGCCAAACCAAGCCAATAAAGAAGGAAGAAGGTGACATAGTTTGGAAAAGGTTGATAGGCCAATAGTGAGGGGAGATAATGGTAGATATATGCATGGAAGGCCAATAGGCACAGGATATAGTGCAGGCCGTTAGAAAATAAAGAAAAGGCCATGAAAAAAAAGGACAGAGGGCTAATAGGAATGCCCACAGGGAATAGAGGAGTTAGGCGTAGATTGGTAAGGAGGCTGATAGGCCGATAAACAGTAGTGGAGGTTGATAGACCCAAGGACAGAAGAAGGCCGAATGAGTTTGAGAGAGAGGCCGATATGTAGAAGGATCTGAAAGGAAACTGACCGATAGAAGAAGGGCATCGAAGGACATAACCCCAGCAACGACAATGCAAGAGGCCAAATATAAGAAGGCCAACATCAAAGGATAAGAGATGGCCGATAGAAGGAGAGTAGGAAGAGTTTTTGTGTAGGCCATTGTAGGACATTTAGTATGATGTTGTTATAAAAGTTTGCATTAGCAGAATTTTGATATATTGTAATAGAAGTTGTATTGTTGAATGAAATGAATGATGAAATCTGTGTTTTATCTATCTCCTTTCATCCAATGGCATTATGGCGAATCTATATGGTATTTGAAAGATTTTGTTAATCTGTATGTTTGCTATTCTAGTTTCTTGTTATTCTATTGACAAAAGTAATGGAAAGCCCTATTAGATGGGCATAGACTTGTTTCTCAGTTGAAGTTTGTAAGGGTATATGTGCATGGGTCCTTATTCTATGCTATCAGATTGGTATCAAAGTGGTTGGTCTTGAGTGCTAAGTAGATTACCAAAGGGAGGCAACTTAGCTAAGACGAGAAAGAAGACTGTAAGTGTTACAGTGAGGTTGTGTAGTACCAAAAGACTGGGTAGAGTGGAAAAAGGAAGAAGCCCTAGGTGAGGTGTTTGAAGATGAAAGAAGATAGAAAGATGTAGAAGGAGATGAAGAAAGAAAGTCTCACAAAAAGAGACAAAAGAAAAGAGGGTAAGAAGATGACGGATGAAGAATTCCAAAGAGAAGTGGCAACATTGAGGAGAGATTTGATGCTGGTAAAACAATGGTATGAAGAATAAAACCAAGGATATTATTGGGTATGGCCAATGGAAAAGAAAGTGAAATGGCCAGTAAAGAAGATTGCTGAGAAGAGAAAAAGGCAAAAGATGAATGTCTTGAGAAGAAAAGATAAGAGGATGAGAAGGTTCCCAGAAAGATGGGACAACAGAGTTGTCATTCAAGCAACATGGACCGAAAGAGGTCAAGAGAGTTTTCACTGAAGAGAACATGAGAAAAGAGAAGAAGAGAGGTGAAGAAGGAAGAATGTCTGTGAGGAGGGCATTAAAAGAGACATTGTGGTCTCTCATTTTATTTGCTAATATCATGTTCACATATTTGTATGTAGGTATGAAGAAAGTGATGTTGAAGGTCGCGTATGAGACCTTGAAGATGATGAAAGTTAGGGCAAGAATAGCTCCTGAAGAAATAATGGAAGAAGTTGAGAATGAGGAAAGTGTAATGGCAATATAATGCCAAGAAGAATTTACAATAGAGGTGCATTGTAGAGTGCCTGAAAAAGAAGAGGAGATGGATGCTAAAAATGTTTAGTTTGATGATGAAGATGAAGAGGAAACCATAGAGTTTCATGATGCATGTGAATAGGTTACAATAAAAGCCCAAGATGCTTGTGAAGAAGAAAAGTTGAAGAGCCAAGAAGCGGAAGAAGGATGCAAATTGGGATAGCAGGTCCTTGCAAGGGAAGATGGAGGTAAAATTGTTATTTCTAATCATGTATGTAGAAATGAGAATATCGATAAGCAAGTTGATAATGAAAAAAAATTGGAAAATGTGAATGTGATTAAGGATCATGGATATGTAGTGCCATGTTGGTAAAATAAAAAGATTGATAGAAAGCAGCAAAAGTTGGGTTGGAAAGAAGTGAAAACTTTTGATTATGTTTATCCTAACAAGCAAGTATAGAAGAAGAGAGATGTGTAGGTGGATAAGTGGCAGTATGATGCAAGTAAGAGTTGGCCAGCAAAGAGGCTAGAGAAAATGAATGGAGGATGAAGACAGAGCAAGTGAAGAGAAGATCGAGAGTAGCAATATAGGACATAAATCCAGCGACAAAGTTTGGGTGGTGAAGCAAGTAGCAACAAATAAGGGTGGTGTAGAAAGAACAAAGAATTGGAGGCATAAAAAAGAGAGAAAACTCCAAGGAGCTGAAACATGATGAATCTAGGAGAGAATGGCAAGAAGGAGAAGCATACAATGAAGTGGCAGCAAGAGAAGCCAACCCATATGGAAGGTAAGAGAAAATAAATCAGATTTATATGTTGTTAAAGATTTGAATAAAATTCATAATGATGAGGAGAATATGAGGAGATTGTTAGATGAGAAAGAGATAAGGAGAAATAAATATTGGAGAAGGAAAGAATGTAGACAAAGGCAAAGTGAAAGATCTAGGTATGATAGAAGAGAGCAAAAGTGAAGTAGAAGAATGATATGGAAAAAGAAGACATCAGAAGTATGTGTGGAAGATGCTAATTTGAATAGGAGAGCAGTTGCAAATGAAGAGGATGAAAGTGGAACAAACCCATATTTCCAAAGGAAGAAGACAAGTAGGGGAAGAATGAAAGCAAAGAAGAAGATGGAGCAGCAATAGAGAATGTTGAAGAAGATTTATGGAGACAATTGGCAGCCATTGAGGAAGAATGGAATGAGAAGATCAAAGGTGTAAGCATGCGTATGACAGCAAAGAAGAATAACAATGAGAATGTAGCAGTAGTTGGAGAAATAAAGCTTGAAGATGATGCCGTGTTGATGGTGAAGGATAAAGCTGAAGCTAATTTGGTGTTGCAGTAGGAAAATATGATTGATGAACATGTTGTGTATGATGAAGGTATGTTAAGTATTGTGGATGCATTAGATATTGTTATTATTTTTCTATTTGATTATGATTTGTTTAACGGAAGAGGAATTGGAGATTGGAGGTGGATCCTAAGTGTTGTAGACAACCTTATGGAGCATCCTATAGTACTGAATAGAGATATTGGAAGAATGAAGCATGGGAAAAGATAAGTTATGGAAAAGGAGGAAGAAAGGATTGTAGAGGAACATGTTCTAGAGCACATGATCTTTGTCCCTCGGGAGTTTGATGCAGGGGCGTCTGAGTAAATTTCAAAAATTGTCTTTGACAATACATTTTGGTGTGGGTCAAGTGACAGAAGCTATGCGAGGAAGCTCTTGTCACCAAGGTGATAGGAAAAATAATAATTGTTTATTGATTTTTAGAAAATGAATAATGGAGAAGATGGTATATATGGATTAGTTACCAACCATATTGATGGTATATTGAAGAAGACTCTAGTTACAAAGTTTAGAAGGTGGAAAAAGGCAAAAGGAGACTAAACATAGACAAAGTTGAGATAGGCTGCATGCATATAGCAAAAGGTCAACTAAGAGATGGCTAAGAATAGTTGTAAATCCATGAACATAGTGGAGAGAGAGGGAAGGAAAATGAAGCAGCAAAAATAGAAGTGTGCAGACCACGCATAATAAGGTAGCGACATATATCAATGAGAAGGTGGCGGCCATATTCTAGAAGGTCACGTATGTATGACAAGGATTGGCCAGAAATAGGCAAGACTAGAGGCTGATTAATATAGAGACAATATAGAGATAAGAGAGAGGAGCCATGGTTAGTGAGAAGGTGACATATTAAAAATAGATAGGCCACATATAGTCTTTGACAGGTCGTGTATTAGCAGAGGAAGGTCCGCATATAGAAGGCAGTAGAAGTTAATGAAGGAGGCCATTATGAAAGAAGGGAGGCCATCCAGAGATAGGAAGAGGCTGTCGGGAGAATAGAAGAGGGAGGAGCGGCATGTGGAGAGAGTAAGTTGTATAGATAAAAGATAGACCGATAAAACTAAGGAAGGGGATGATATAAAATATACACAAGCCATGAATAGAAGAAGGCCATAGAAAATTATCAAAGGCCAACCCAAGCTGATAAAGGAGGAAGGTGGTATAGTTTGGAAAAGGCTGATAGGCCAATAGTGAGGGGAGATAATGGCAGATATATGTATGGAAGGCTAATAGGCATAGGAAATAGTGCAGGCCATTAGAAAATAAAGAAGTGGCTGTGAAAAAAAAGGACAAAGGGCCAATAGGGATAGCTAGAGGGAATAGAGGAGTTAGGCGCATATTGGTAAGGAGGCCGATAGGCTAATAAATAGTAGTGGAGATCGATAGACCCAAGGACAGAAGAAGGCTGAATGAGTTTGAGAGAGAGGCTGATATGTAGAAGGATCCAAATGGAAAGTGACCGATAGAAGAAGGGCATCGAAGGACAGAAAGCCCAGCAATGACAATGCAAGAGGCTGAATATAAGAAGGCCAACATCAGAGGATAAGTGAAGGTCGGCAGAATGAGAGTAGGAAGAGTTTTTGGGTAGGCCATTGTAGGCCATTTAGTATGATGTTGTTATAAAAGTGTGCATTAGCATAATTTTGATATATTGTAATAGAAGTTGTATTGTTGAATGAAATGAATGACGAAATCTGTGTTTTATCTATCTCCTATCATCCACTGGCATTATGGTGAATCTGTATGGTATTTGTAAGATTTTGTTAATCTATATGTTTGTTGTTCTAGTTTCCTAGCATTCTATTGACAGAAGTAATGGAAAGCCCTATTAGATGGGCATAGACTTATTTCTCAGTTGAATTTTGTAAGGGTAAGTGTGCATGGGTCCTTATCCCGTGCTATCAGTTATCTTTTCTTAGTACTTGGTGGGTCTTCTATTTAACAAATATGAAATTGTACTAACTTCTTCAACCCACAAATTATTAGCAATATTTTGTCCTTTGAGCATACTCCTAGCACACTCAACAATTGATCTATTTTTCCTTTCAGCCACACCATTTTGTTTTGGTTTATGAGGAACTCTGTATTGTTTGATAATTCCATTTTCTTTACAATACTTCAAGAAAAATTTGAAACGCATTCCCCCCTTGATCTGATCTTATAATCTTAAAATTTATGAGATGTTTATTTTTCCACCATATTTCAAAAGTCTTTGAAGCATTCAAAAACTTCACTCTTATTTTGTAAGAAATAAACCCATGTGTATCTAGTGCTATCATCAACAAATATGAGAAAATAATAAGCACCCCCAAGTGACATGGTTTGCATGGGATGACACACATCTATATGTACTAATTCAAGAATATTTCTATGCATTTTATTTGACCATTATCAAAATTGGTTCCTATGTTGTTTACCTAATGCACAACCATCACAATTAACATATTCATTCTTAAAAATTGGAAGACATTGCACCATTTATTTTCTTTGTAGAGAAATAAGATCTATAAAATTTAGGTGACCATACCTCACGTGCCATAGTTCTTATGCTGACACACATGTAGATGCTACTGCTCGATGACATTCTACAACTACATCAAGTTTATACAATCCTCCTATTCATATTCCTTTAGCTATTACATTATAGTGATCTTGCATATCCTTTATTTGGCAACTTGTCTTAAAGAATTCAACTTTTAAACCTTTGATCAATAATGGCCGAGACTAAAATTAAGTTCTGGTTATTTCTTGGCACATACTTTACATTTGAATGTTGCTTTACATTTCCATTAGGCAAAAGTACACTTATATCATCATAACCTTTAATTTCATGAGATGTATCATCTCCTAAATAGATCTTTCACCATCATTTTTCTCATGAAAACCTTTAATCCAATCTCAATGACAGGACATATGAATTGATGCCCCTAAATCTATAAACCAAGCATTACTATCATTTGTATGAGTAGAAAGAGGAGCATCCAGAATAAACAACTTAAAATTATGGAGGTCATCTTTTATCTCATCAGCACCATTCACAAAGTTGCCAACATATTTATTATAATTGGACTCATTATACTTCTTTTTTCCTACATTCATATGCATAGTGTCCATATTTTCTACAATATTTATAATTTCCATTTTTCTGTACATTGGAATTTGACTTAGATGATGCTCCATCTTGATGCTTTTTATCATTTTGATACATTTTGTTATCAAATTTACCTCCTTTATTCTTTGTCCATGGCTTTCCTTTGGATGTCTTCTTATCCTTGGCCATCAAAGTTGAATCTGTAATATGGAGTCTACTGTTCATATGCTTCTTACTTTCTTCTTCTTGTAAAAGGATACCTGCTAAATTGTCCAAAGAAGGTGCCTTTTCCCTTTGTCATGTCCCTATATTAGTAAATTATAATTGAATCCATTATATATTATTCATTCAAATTAAAGATATGAATAATATTATAAATGGAATCTATTTAATATATTTAAATAATATTTATTTAAAACAATTAACAAAATGTATTATTATTATATTTATAAATAACACACTTCAATAATATAATATAAATTATAATGATATAATATAAATACAAATAATATAAATAAAGAATATATTATAAATATATCTAATAATATAAATCTTATATTGTAATATAAATATAAATAATATAATATAAATCATATATCATTTATTATGATATAAATGATATAATATAAATAATATAAAATAAATAATATATCATTTATTATAATGATATAATATAAATACAAATAATATAAATAAATATCTTTTAACCTATCCTTTTATGATAAGGGAGTTACATATGGGTAGAACTAGTTTTACCAGAAAAGGGAATTAATATAAAATAATAAAAATTATAAGAGGGTAAGTATGTCTTTTACCACCAAGCATAATAAAAGACTCGCCTCTTCAAACATATCCCTTGAAAGGGAAATAAATAAAGTTTGTGAGATAGAAGGAAAACATCATCAGAAGAAAGAAGTAATAAAAAAGCAACAGCATTAGAATTCATCAAAGACGTAGCAAAAAGATATCACAAGGAAGATGCGGGGGCAGCCAAGGTAAGTTTTGCAGCTATCATAGGTATGTTGTTCATTAAGTGTTTAAATATATAGTATAATACATTCTAGTATATATTGGTAAGATAAGTAATGAATTCAGAAATATGTGAAATTAAATAAAAATATATATGTTAATAGGCAAATAGCATGAACTGATTTCATGATGATGAATAAGAAATGTAATGCTGGAATAATATAATTTTGGTAGAAATAAATGAATTATGATTAGAAGTGAAATTAAGTATTAGTGAATTACCTCATGCTTGAAAGTAAATAGGAAGGATATGAAACCATTTATATGTTAAATTGAGCATAAAATGAATTATCAATGAAGCCTAGTATGAGGCTATCAATAAAGAATGAATTAATATGATGACAATGTATATAAGGATGAACATGATAATGAAATATGATCATACATTAGATCATATGAATATATGATGGGCCAATTATGATATGAGGCCCTCATGCTTGAAAGTAAATAGGAAGGATATGAAACCATTTATATGTTAAATTGAGCATAAAATGAATTATCAATGAAGCCAAGTATGAGGCTATCAATAAAGAATGAATTAATATGATGACAACGTATCTAAGGATGAAAATGATAATGAAATATGATCATGCATTAGATCATATGAATATATGATGGGCCAATTATGATATGAGGCCAAAAATAATAAGACATCAAATGAGAATGTCCACAAGGACTTAGAAATCATAGGATTGTGCTATATCCAAAGAAGGATTAGCCTGATTGTTAATCGTCTCGCTATCCTAGGTGTATGGGTAAGTTAGGAGAATGTATTTTGGACCAAGTTAACCCTCAAGTGGATGAAGAACAATGTGTGGGTGTGAAGTCCCTTGAGCCAAGAGATGAAGAACACTGTGTGGGTGTGAAGTCCTTGGTCCTATGGTAATGATGAGCTCATCAATATTAAATGTGCCCAATGTGAGGTGACTCTTGGTGGGATGAAGAATGTTATGTGGACATGAAGTTCCATCAAGCTAAATGGTGAAGAACTCTGTGTGAGAGTGAAGCCTTTGGGCCTACATATGGGATGGTTAGTGTCTCCTTAATAAACGATGCCTATGGAGTTAGAGATGGATTAATGATAGGGCGACACATGATCCTCTCAAGGATAGAACATAAGGCCTATGAATATGAATATGAATATGAATTATGTGATTATGGAATCATAAGTTTTAGGATAAATGTGGAAAGAATATGGATCTATATTAATTATGATATGAAAAGAGAAAAAATTGAAGTACTAATGTTTCCCTTTTGTAAGTTAAAATTGTGCAAGGTTGTGAATAGTTTGAGCTTAGTAGAAGGGGACATTATAGTGGTATCAGAGCGGTAATCCCGCCATCCTGTCAATAATAGTTAAATAAAATAAATAAATAAATAAATAAAGAAAATAGAAAAATAAAAAACAATCAATGAAAATCACAAGTATGAATTTCATGAATTGCTAGAATAATGGTGTTTAATACATTGCTAAATATTTTTAAAAATATATATGTAACATTAAGTAAATATACTTAATGAAATAGACAAATAAAGTAATTAAAATATAATTTATAAATAAATATGTACTAAGATATCTCTAAGTTCTCATAAAGTAATATATTTGAAAAAGTTATTTTCATCTCAACTTAATGTTATTTAATAGGTATAAGATTATATCATAGTATATAATCCCATATAGTAAATTCAATTGATATTATAAATATTATACGTTCTATAAATACATCATATATAGTTTATACATAGATGTATTTTCAAAAAACACATATATAAATTAATTAATTTGTGATCATAATAACCATATGATTAGATCCACAACCCTATTAAACATAACTATAACGTTTAAAAATAAATAAACAAATAAATAAAAAGAATTATATACTTTAATATTAAATTCCTTATACTTTCACCTAATCCTTTAATCCTAGTTGTGATTGCTTGAGGACAAGCAATTTTGAGTGGGGAGGGTTGTCATGTCCCTATATTAGTAATTTATAATTGAATCCATTATGTATTATTCATTCAAATTAAAGATATGAATAATATTATAAATGGAATCTATTTAATATATTTAAATCATATTTATTTAAAACAATTTAAAAAATGTATTATTATATTTATAAATAACACACATCAATAATATAATATAAATTATAATGATATAATATAAATACAAATAATATAAATAAATAATATATTATAAATATATCTAATAATATAAATCTTATATTGTAATATAAATATAAATAATATAATATAAATCATATATCATTTATTATGATATAAATGATATAATATAACTAATATAAAATAAATAATATATCATTTATTATAATGATATAATATAAATAAGCATCTTTTAACCTATCGAAGGGAGTTACGTATGGGTAGAACTAGTTTTACCACAAAAGGGAATTAATATAAAATAATAAAAATTATAAGAGGGTAAGTATGTCTTTTACCACCAAGCATAATAAAAGGCGTGCCTCTTTGAACATATCCCTTGAAAGGGAAATAAATAAAGGTTGTGAGATAGAAGGGAAAAATCATGGGAAGAAAGAAGTAATAAAAAGAAATAAATAAACAACTGTGAAGTCAATAAAGGCAATAAAGAGGCAACAACATTAGAATTCATCAAAGATGCAGCAAGAAGATATCACAAGGAACACATGGGGACAGTCAAGGTAAGTCTACAACTATCATAGGTACGTTGTTAATTAAGTGTTTAAATATATAGTATAATATATTCTAGTATATATTGGTAAGATAAATAATGAATTCAGAAATATATGAAATTAAATAAAAAAAATATGTTAATAGGCAAATAGGATGAACTAATTTCATGTTGATGAATAAGAAATGTAATGCTGGAATAATATAATTGTGGTAGAAATAAATGAATTATGATTAGAAGTCAAATTAAGTATTAGTTAATTACCTCATGCTTGAAACTAAATAGGAATGATATGAAACCATTAATATGTTAAATTGAGCATAAAATCAATTATCAATGAAGCCTAGTATGAGGCTATCAATAAAGAATGAATTAATATGATGAATATGTATATAAGGATGAACATGATAATGAAATGTGATCATGCATTAGATAATATGAATATATGATGGGCCAATTATGATATGAGGCCAAAAATGACAAGACACCATATGAGAATGTCCACAAGGACTTAGAAATCATAGGAATTTGCTATATCCAAGAGAAGGATTAGCCTCTTCATTAATCATTGCGCTATCCTAGGTGTATGGGTAAGTTAGGAGAATGTATTTTGGACCTAGGTAACTGTCAAGTGGATGAAGAACACTGTGTGGGTGTGAAGTCTCTTGAGCCAAGAGATGAAGAACACTATGTGGGTGTGAAGTCCTTGGGCTTATGGTAATGATGAGCTCATCAATATTAAATGCGCCCAACGTGAGGTGAATCTTGGTGGGATGAAGAATGTTGTGTGGACATGAAGTTCCATCAAGCCAAATGATGAAGAACTCTGTGTGGGAGTGAAGCCTTTGGGCCTATGTATGGGATGGTTAGTGTCTCCTTAATGGACCATGCCTAGGGAGTTAGAGATAGATTAATGATAGGGTGACACATGATCCTCTCGAGGATAGAACATAAGGCCTATGAATATGAATATGAACATGAATATGAATATGAATTATGTGATTATGGAATTATAAGTTTTAGGATAAATGTGGAAAGAATATGGATCTATATTAATTATGATATGAAAAGAGAAAAATTTGAAGTACTAATGTTTCCTTTTTGTAAGTTAAAATTGTACAACATTGTGAATAGTTTGAGCTTACTAGAAGGGGATATTACACCATTGCAGCCAAGCTAGTGATAAATACTTGACAGTCACTTAACATACCATTCAAAGTAACAGTGACTAAATCACTACTTCAAACTGTTTCGTTAATGTCAACTAATTTATCACTTAATTCCTTAACTCTGAACAAGTAATCACTAATACTTTCAAATGGGATTGAAGTCTCATGTAGTTCTCTCCAATTTAGTCTCTCAAGGCTCATACACATAGGTTCCTACCCCAAGGTTTTATTGTTACCTAATTTCCTACCAACACTTAATAATATTCCCATAATCAAATCAATAAGGAGAAATATGCATGACAACATAATCGATATAAAATAAATCAATCATAATAGAGTACATGCCATTCAAACATAGTACCTTAATGATACAACAAATATGTAATGTCTTAATATGGGTTTGTGTGATGTCCTACTACAATATGATTCAATGATATTGAAAGTATCATAATCATATTATATTATGACATCCTTCTAATATTGTTTACCTTATTATGCAACACAACATTCTTATAATAATCTAGTTCATTGACTAGACAATATTCATATTGAGCATTATATTAAAACTTCAATCAAGAACCCCTTGACGTTGCAACTTCCATAATGTACTAGTATGCATTAATGAAAAGGACGATTAGTCATATATATTCTAAAATCAATAAGGGATTCCCTACAATTTAGTTTACTTGGTTCATCCTTCGAATAATGATGCCTATCAATATATACGGAACCCCTAATAAGTTCACAATTTAGAATTGCCATACTTCCTTGATAAAGCCTTGCAACGATACGAGTAACCCATAACAACTGAAATGGAAGTATAAATATCTCATATCAAATTGATGAATTCAGCCTCAACTAGAGGCAATGGTTCGAAGTATTCATAATAATTAGACAATAATTAATAGGTTCTATACATAATAGACAATATTTGAAGAACTCAAACGATGCTTCTACCACAATCTACTAGATTGGTTATAACCATCCATTACTATAATGCATTCCTATGAAGGTAATGATCTAATAGATCCCATTATGTAGGTACATCCTACTAATGCTAGCATAGAGTTTTATTTAGGTTCAGAACATTATCAAGAAACTATTGACCATTTATGTAATATTTTTATACCCAAGGCTAAGAATATTAAAAATATAAGCAATAATAGAAGTTTCTCAATAAAATAAAGGTTAGCATACTTCCCTTCAAACAAGGCCATTATATTCATATATAGTTGTTATATTGCAATTTGATTGTCAGCATATTATGAGTACTAAAGAATGATAATCCATATGTTTTAATAAGTCATAGTGACATTATCATTACCATCTCATATAAACAAGATAGGAACTAATACATATACATCCCCTTATAGAAATAAGGTGATTTAAATCACATACTATGTAAGATCATATCTTATGCCCAACTAATGTGAAATTTATGAAGAATTTTCAATAAGTTCCTAACCTATAAATAAAACTACAACACCTCAAAGGATTCTGTAAATAGCTAAATACTCAAGAGCTAGGATGACATCATGTGAACTCAAAATAGATTGTCAATGAGCCTATCCTAGATTGCCATATCTCCCTTTGAATTGTCCACCGATTTGCAATATCTCTCTCTTTTCATTTTTTCCCTATCTTCTTCCAAGGTGTGTCAAGTGACCCCTCTCTACCATCACATCCCTCTAGCTTGTAGATTACCAACTCCCTTTAAATTCCTACAATGTCATGAGTCCTTGGCAATGTCTTCTATCTTATAACATTTTTAATGACTATAGTTATAGGTCCATTTTTAATTAATTTTGTTTTAGCCATGTAATCTCCAGCACACCAATCACTTTCCATGGGGGCTATAACACCAAGATAGTTTAATAATTTAGGAGACAAAATTTCAAGCTGACATTAGCCTAGGAGGGTCTTCAAGGAGATTGCAAAGAAGAAGGTCAAAAAAGTTATACCATTAAGTGGGTGAAAAGTAAAAGATTGAAATGTGAGGGAAATGGTGTCCCATATGTGGGCCATAAGTGTAAGAGCCAAGGGGTTCATATAAAAGCGTGTAAAAATGTAACCATGTAATACATCTATCAATAAATGAAAAAGTGTTTTTTTACTACTCATCTTATCAATATTGCTATGTTTGAGATTGAGTGTGGGTGTGAATCCATACTTCTATAAGAGGATGCTTCCCCTAAATGTAGGCCCCAATCACAACATCTACAGCATTTGTGGTATTAGATTTAGGTTGGGGCTCTAGGAAGGCAAATAGAGAGTGGGTTACATTGGATAATAGGGTTGGAACTTGTAATAGTGAATCTTATGAAAATAGTTCTTATGTTGGATTGGAAAAGGAGGCTGCAATAGTAGGTATGTAGGAGAAATTATAAGTTGTGGAAATTATTGTTCACCAATTATATCGTCACCAATTCTCTCCTTATGCCTTCTCCCACCAACAATGGGGCTTATGTTATTTACTATTTCCACCCCTTGTTGCTTTCCTTTCCCAGCATCTAATGATGAAGTCATTGCTTACAATGTTGTGAGGGAAACACCAACAAGCTTTTGTGCCCATCTTCCTTTGCTAATGGACCAAATAGTCCTTGGCGCATGCCTCTCTATTGATTCTACCTTCCTTATCACTATAAATTCGCAATTATGTAGTTTAATAATTTTGTCCACCTCGACCTAAAAATGTAATGTCCAAAATCATTCAATATTTTATTAATTTAAAAAAGATATTATTTAAAAATGAATAAATAAATAACCCAACCAAAAAATCCAAATCAAGAAAACCAAACCTACAAAGTAAATTTTAAATGTCTTTTTTAAGGTTACTGAAAATTTCTGGTAAAAATACAATTGACCCCACACGGCTGTATTTGGCAACGAGATATGCATAGAGAAGGAAATTTGAAATCTTAAATATTTAAAAGATACTTTAGATAGATTGAGTACATGTTATTTAATTATTCAAATGGTGGAACGATGATATATTATTTCTCATTCGAATATTTATTTATACAATTGAAGTTCAACAATCTCTGTTGGTATTTTAAGTATATTGGTAAAACTAATTTAAAAAACGTATCTAACAACATACAACGAATTAATCTAAATTTGATATTCAGTTTTTATCAACTCTCTAACCGAACAAACAAATTCAAAAACTTAAGATATTTAAAAGATACTCTTCAACAGTAAAGGAAATTTCAAAAACCAAAATTAATGGTTGAGATGGAAAGACAGCTGAAATGCATAATTTAGAGTTCGTTCCAACGCTTATATTGAAAGTCTAATATCCTATATAAACCAAGATTATGTATAGAACAAAAACACAACAAAGGTTTGGTTATAGAATCTGCAATGGCAGACCACAAGAAAGCTATAGCACTTGTTGTTATTACATATATGTCAATATGTTCTGCTCGTCCATTAGAACTCTCCATTCTCTCTCCAATTGCTAAGAGACACAATGGAGGAGGGAGACTACACAGACCAGTGCAGCGAGATGATGCTGTGGAGGTTAAGGGTCCTTATAAGGTAATATTAATTACAGTAATAGCAATTTTATTACAAAGTTGGATAGTCTGCACTATATCAAAAGATTAATAAATACCCTTGTATTTAAGAGTGTTTTGCTAGTAATGAATGCAATTGTTGTATAAAATAGAAAAGATAGTATTCATTATAGTGATAACAAATTTAATACAAAGTTTGATAGTTTGCACCATATCAAAAGATCAATAAATGACCTTTGTATTTAGGTGTCTTCTGTTAGTATTGGATCCAATTGTAATGTTCTGGGACAAATTGAGTAGCTTGATTAGGTGTCTTTTGTTAGTATTGGATCTTGCATTGGCTTCGATCTTTCTCCTGACGATAGGATTGGGATCTCTCCTTTGAATGCATCAACGTGATCTTTTATTTGATGATAGGCCTAGTTTGAAGGAATCTAATTGAAGCAATGATGTTGCAGAGAGTTGCGCTGATAGAAGTGGAGTTGGACGATGTTATGAAGAGCTCCACCAAGCTGAAATTCATTGTAAGGCTTGTTCCTTCTGGGCCTTTGCCTATTCACAACCATGGTAGTGTTCCAGGTCAACATAAGAAAAGTCGGAGTTTGAAGAGAAGTACGCAGTCTGAAGTGAAGTTGGATGACGCGGAGAATTTCTCCAAGCCGCTATTCAGTATGTTGCCAAAGGGACCTGTTCCCTCTGGACCTTCCCCTATTAACAACCATGGTACTGTTCCACCTCAACATAAGCAAAGTGGGAGTTTGCAGAGAAGTGCGAGAGTCAGAAGTGAAGTTGGATGATGATGTGAAGACTTTCAGTAGGTTACCACCTGTTGCTCCCTCTGGGCCTTCCCATAAACGCACCGACTAAAGTGGAAATTTATAGAGAACTGCGCAGAAATGGAGTTGGATGATATTTTGAAGAGTTCCTCCAAGCTACTATCTTCTAAGCTGACACAGAGAACAGTTGCTACCTCTTCGGCTTCCCCTATTCACAGAAAAATTGCTGTTTGACATAATGTTCAAATTATGTCAGAAGACCTCTTTTTTATTAGATCGAATGAAATAAAGTTCTAATTCCGAAAAGTTTTCAAATTATAGACACTTAATAATCAATAAGTAGAAACTTCAAATTATGGATTTCTTTGAGACCATCTTTTCAATGAATGCACATTAATGAATTGGTCATGAAAACAACATAGGTGAGTGAAAATCAACCAACCTATTTCTCCCAAGAGTACAATTTGTTATGTTTTTTTAAATATATGACAACCAATAAGGTCGTGTATATATATAGTTTTGTAGAAATTAGTATATAACAAGCTATCATGTGTGGAGAAAAATGCTCAAATATTAATTATTTTTATGAGATTTTAAAAATTGGATCGCATCCTCCTAAATATAGTTTTGCTTAATCTGTGTGAAGGATAATCTTAACTCCGTTATATAAATCTATGGTAATAATATTAAATATTAGAATATATTTTGGATAAAAGAATGTGATTAATGTTGAGAAACTGATACATGGAATAAAATTAAATATATTAAAATAAAATAATCAAATAATGGTGTTTAGTTGAATTTCTTAGGTAGATATGATGTAGCAAATTCAATGATCAAATTTTGAATGTTTTAAAATCAGTAAATTTTCAATCTGTTATTGTAGGACATTTTTTCAATTGCAGAATCAAGTATTCATCTACAAATCTGAGTTGCAAGGGGAGAAATCCTAAAGAGGATGAAGTGGGAAGCTATGACAAAGTATTTATGGAAGGACCTTATGCAAGAAGGTGAAAGTTGGGTTAGGAGTAGACCCCAATAGAAGAGCCAAAAGGAGAGGAGAATGAAGATAGGTATGGATAGAAGCCCAAAGTAAAAGACATCAAGAAAATCATTGATGAAAGGCAATTGATGTTTTTGGTGAACAATGCAAAGAAGGTGCTAATAGATCACCAAATGTAAAGGTAGTCTAGAAAAACTATTGAACCAAGCTATTGGACAAAATCATTGAAGTTTTAAAAAGTTCAACAAAGTGCTAGACCTAAGGCAACTAAGTAGAGTCATTGAACTTGAAGATAGTTGTGCACATGGAAGAATAATGCAACTTAATATAAACACTAGTAGGTAGAAAGTGCAACAAAAATGATAGTTCATGTTATACTTCTAGGTGTGATAAGTAGAGGAAAAAGTTAATGAGAGGGTTGTTTTGTGTAAGGAGTCAAGAAGCATGGATATGTGCTAAAAGGAAGTTATAGACCTATATAACATAGAGCTCAAGGTGAGGAGATACTACTTTGGCACAATAGGTGGAAGATGCCAAAGAATCTAGGATGGTTTCAATGGTTGCAAGCTAATAACCTAAGAATTTTTAACTAACAATGGAGGAGTGGGTAATAGAAATAGTACTAATTGTGTTGACCAGGAACATGAAGAATGAAGAGGTTGAGTCCACACACAAGGGGGAAGTATGTGGAATGTCATCCACTCCATCCATAAGAGTAAGAGGACATGGTTGGAGGGTGGGAGGGTATTGATGAAAAATAAGAAGTGTGCAATAGAAAGAGTGTATAAAAGAGAAGATAAGGCTATGAAGAAACAAAGTAAGATGACATAGCATGGGTGTGTAGTGGAGTACCCAACAACATAGGATTGAAAGTATATTATAGACGG
This sequence comes from Cunninghamia lanceolata, assembly GCA_027924645.1. Lineage (NCBI taxonomy): Eukaryota > Viridiplantae > Streptophyta > Pinopsida > Cupressales > Cupressaceae > Cunninghamia > Cunninghamia lanceolata. Next base: position 5,286,247 of record BSBN01000194.1, read on the forward strand.
ATGTGTATGGGAAGAAGAAATAACAAGGATATATGAATGGTCAACTATGTTATGGAAGGTTTCTAAACATTTCTCCTAATGTTTAGACTATAAAAAATGCAATTTTTTGGCTATAGAAACCAAAAAAATGAATTTCTAGGCTATAGAGGTCATTTCAAGCCACAAAAACAATTCCATGTTTTTTATCATTTCTTTCAATGATGTCTAGTACATAGATCACTTTGGGCTCTATAATGTAAAAAGTATGCTCAAATAGCCTTCGATATAAAAGAATAACATTCTGGCCTCTAGAAGTTGGATGGCCTCCCACATTGGAAAGGTAAAAATATTTATGATACATAAAAGAGTTGTATTAGGAAGTTACACTTGTTAACCAACTTATGATGCATGTTATGAAACTTCATAAAGTATCTTTGAATGGAGATAATCGATCCCAAATGGAATGGACAAGTAGGTGAGTGGATTATGATGAGCTTATGGCATGTAGAAGGAATATGCTACTTTAGCTTGTTGAATCATCTTGAGATTTGGGTGTTGGATATTTAACTAGGAATTTGGGCATTGCAGTTTAGGTGGTTTTATATCAGGGTTTTCTCATTACCATTTTATAGTTTCATGGATTGTGTCTTCTATTTATTTCAGACTTGAGATGGAGGTTTTGATTGCATGTTTTTTTGGTATTGTTATGTTATTAGAATTACTCCATATTTATAACTAGTGATACTCTTGTAATGGCTTAGTATTTACAAGTGTATTGTAAATTTTGATTATGAAATAATACATTCATCTATTTGGAGTGTGGTTTTTTTAGGACTACTAAAAGGGTTCTCCCCACATAAGTCACTATGATATGGTATATTTCTTTTGTGTTTATTTCCCTTTAACTATGTGATTAGTTTTATTTTTGTACATATATCCTCTCATAGATTAGTGTAGGACATATATTCTACACCTATGATTCTTTTCAAACTAGATACCTCAATCCCATAGTTGATGGGTGAGCTAGAAAATTTCAAATAGCTAATCATTACATGGATCCCTTGAAAGATAGATGGAATAAAGTGCAAGATTGATGGCCATGACAAGATGGTACAAACAATGGGAGGAAACATAATGAACAATGTGTTAGTATTGAATACAAGGAGAATGAGATTTGAGTCATAGGGATTCAAATATACTAGTTGAGGGAGGAAGACAAAAGGGGGGATGCTAGAAAAGAGTTAAATGTCATTGTGTGAGTAGAGGAACTTCCAGGAAGTTGAGCACATGGGAGTCCAAATGGGCTAGTTGAGGAATGCTAAATAAAAGGACATCATGATCCATGAGGATTATGAAGAACCATTGAGGTAGTTACTAGCCATAGAGTTGAGATACCAAGTGTAATAACCACATTAGTTACTAGTAATGTTTTTTTCTCAATACACATCAAGTAATAACTTGATTAACCATGCATTTTCTATCCAATTTAGAAGTGCTAACTAGAAAACCTTATGAACCATAGCCTTGTCATCATGTTTATGCCACAACTCATATACTCACCCTAACTATGACAAGCTCACAATGTTAGTGTCATCTCTAGACCCAAACCTAAACTTGGATGGTTTAGTTGTAATGGCCCTAGTGACATAGATCCCTTCCTAGGAATCAAAGGTTCCATATTTCATACACAAATAATAGAGAGGCTTCATCCTCTCCTTTGATATTATATTTATAATCTCACTATTAAATCATATCCTTTAACTAAATCTTGTGATTCCAATTCAATTTATACACAATTGTATGCTATCAAATACAAAACAATCAAATGTTAGATTAATTCCAAATCAATGTACAAACATAGACCAAATCACATTGTGACTAGCTCATAAAAACATCTCTTTTACATAGTGTAAATTACTCATTCATGTATCACATATACATAGCGTGTCTGGCTCATGCATACCACATACATATGTAATGTGAATATTCTAGGCATGTGTCACATATACATAGTGAGACTAGTTCATGCATACAACACATATACATAGTGTGAATAACTCATGCATGAATCACATATAGAGTGACTAGCTCATGCATACCACACACTTAATGGGAAAACCTCATGCATGTGTCACATACAGATAAAGTGGCTAGATCATGTATAGAACACATGGAAACAATGTGAATAGCTCATGCCAGCATCACATATACACAATGTAATGACTTCACACATATCACATGATGCAGAAAGAAATTCCTTATATGCTCACAATCACTCAAACACAAAATCACAACACTTAAACAATTCACCAAATGACATTCCAATTTCAAAACACAATAATTTCACATACAAATTGCAACAAGCAATTCAATTCAATCTCATTTAATTCAAAGCAGCAATGATTTTTTGGGTTTTCCCTTTCTTGCAGGGCAAGTGGGTGTCATGAACATGGACGCGTGTGAAAGACGTTGCAGGTCTTGAACCAGGGCATGGCTACGTATGAAGTTCTCATGCCACCTTCTCAATCATACGAGCTCTGTCTATGAAGTTAACAGATTCGTTTTTTTCTTACCATAAATCTTTGTTTTTTTCTGTTTTTACATTTCATTTCCATTCATTTTGTGACTGGATTTTGTAGATTGGAGGTTTTTTTTCAGTGAAGGTAAAGGCTGCATTGTTTTGTGGAAACTATAGGAGTATTACATTAGGCATGCAGATGGCCAAGCATAGAAGCAGAGAGGCAGCGTGTGATTCAGTGTTTGGAGGCAGCAATAGAAAGAAGAGTCTTAGAGGTATTTGAATTCTCTTTTTAGTTGATAATTTTATACATAATGGAGATAGGGTATCCAATTTACACTCTGTCTCTATGAACTATTCTAGCATGCATTAATATGAAACTGGTAATTATGGTAATTATGAGTTAATCTTTGTTTGCAGGATTTGAGGCTTGAATTATGCAAAAGCAACCTACAGGAGCTTTGGCATTGTTGTCTTAATACAATTTAAGGCTAATTCTGGATTGCCACTTACTTTACCACTTTAAATTTGAGACCCGTGACTTCCCATAGCCTTTACTTCAAGGTTAAATTTAATTAATATTCAAGTGTTTAGCTACCATAGCGGCAGACTGTAATGTTTATGAAAAAGTTTGAGGATTTTCCCGATAAATTCTTTTCAGCACTCTTAGGTTAAGTAGAATTAATTTGAATTTAAATATATCTGTTGCATTCTTAGGATCATTTCAATGTTGTGAGAAAATTTGAAGACTTTTTTTCCCAAAATTCTTTGCATTGCATTTAGGTCAATCTAAAGTTAAATTTAATTTAAAGATACTTGCTTCATCCTTAGGATCATTGTTATTGTTTTCTTGTCGGGCTTTTTAATTGGCATTACGGGCCAACTTACTGTTGGGTATGTGAAGCCAAGCCTTGTAACGGCTGGCCTATGGTTGGTATTGGCAGCATCTCTATGTATCTGTAGTCTCTTCCACTATGCATGCCAGGCGAATGGCATCTTCTTTGTTAAGAAGGATAAAATGAAGATTGATGTGGTAATATCATTCGGAGATATACTGTGTAAAAACTAGTCATAAATAAAAAGAGAGTCCCCTGCTGTTGATAGTGGATGTATCCATTATTTCTTGTGTTCTCTGATTGTTTTTTTCTTTGGTGTCCTATGTTTGTTCTTTTCTTTGGTGTCCTCTATTTGTTCTTTTTGTGTTCTATTTTATTGTTATGCTATTTACTTTGTCTGCTTTTTTTTTTTAATCAACTTGCAATTACGGTGAGCTATCTAGTGTCGAAAAGTTTAGCACTAGTTTGGGCATGTTGTCTGTGTTATGGAAAACATTTAGGAAATTGTAGCATTATTTCTTTACAGAGATTGTAGGTTAGACTAAAATTAAAATGGATTTAAAGATACTAGCTGCATTTTAAAACTATTATTGTTATTTTTCTTGTCAGGCTTTTTATTTGGATTTATAGGCCAATTTAATGTTTGAAATTGCAGTAAGTTATCTAGCATCCAAAAATTCAGGACTAAATCTGTAAATTGTTTTGTTATGGAAAACGTTCATGAATTTGTAGTTTTCCAAGGGTAATCTAAAGTTAAAAGATAGATTTAAAGATATTTGCTGCATTTTTAGGATTATTTGTTTTTTTTCCCTTAGCAGTATTTTTAGTTGGCATTTCAAGGCAATTTAAAGCTTGAGATTACAATGAGATATCTAGAATAAATTTTTTTGGCATTAGTTCTAACATAGTGTATAGAATAATTTTAGGAATTGCAGAATTATTCTTTGCAATACTCTTAGGTGAAATTAGTATTTAAAAATATTTGCTGCAGTTTTAGGATCATTTGTTTTTGTATTTCTCATTTTTCTTTTTTGAGGGAATTACAGGGGAATTTAAAGTTGGGAATAACAATGAGTTGTCTAATATGGAATAATTTAGAATCAGGTCTGCCTACTATTGTGCCATGGAAAACTTTAAGAAATTTTCAACATTATTTTTTCCAGTGCTACTAGGGTAATCTAGATACCCTTGAACCTGCTCTCATACCAATTTGTGACTGTAGAGACAGAAAAAACAAGTACGCACAGTAGAGAAACGAATTTCTATAGCAATAAAAATTATTACTTTTTTTATTCTGCTTTTTCATTCTGTGTTAAAACAGTGATCACACTTCAACATATATTGCTTTACAACTATCTCTTAACTAGAAACAATGAATTAAAAGTATACTGCTCTAACTGAAAATAAACAGCTCTAAACTAACGTTTATTCATGTATAAGCATGTGTGATTTATCAAACTGATTGTCCTAAGAATAAAATTCATGCAAACTGATTGCATGGAGTAAAATAAAATCTAACTATAGTCAAGCGAACTCCATGCGAAGTGGAAGAATTAGAGACTGCAGTTCTAACAGAATTAAGGAGATTTTAAAGATATTTGCTACTTTTCTAAGATCATTTGTTTAAGTTTTTATTAGAAGTGGTATGGCTGAGTACCACTCAAATGAGGAAGAATAAACAAACAAAGAGAGAGGGGACACAACAAAAATACACAAACAGAGATTTCTATTTATGAATAAAAAATATTTTACATAAAAACAAATACAATTCAGAGCTATAGCTCTGTTTCCTTCTATTCTACAACAACTACTTGTTGTGATCTCGTCACACATGGCCCCATTGCAAATGGGGATCCCCTAATTTTTTCTTAGGTTTAGTTTGGTTTTCGAGTCTTAGCCTAAGTTCTAGTTCAAAACACATGCAGAAAGGGACACTAGATAAGTGAGACACACTTCATGTCTTAGAATTCTTCACAAGACTCTCTAGACTAGAGTTAACAAGGTACATCTCTCCGGTCAGAGTCTCCAGACATGCCTTAGAAGGGTTGATATGAAAGATTGTAATGTTTTTTGACTTAAGATTGATGAACTTCATGTTAGACTCTATGAGTTTGAGTGATTTTGAGGCTTCAAGAGGCAAAATCTAGAGGTCATTTCCAAACCTGCCCTACTTGGGCAGCCTTAGGAGGGGATCTTGGACTATGTCTCTTGCCACATCCAATACTCTACATACTACCTCCAAGACCGCTCAGGGATGTAGATGGCACAATTGGCAAGTTTACTTGAGGAAGGATGGAGAAGGTGACACTCAGAAGGTGAAATTATCACAATTGAAATGAATGAAATGTTTTAAGTATGAAAATCTAAGGGTGCTATCCAAACCCGCCCATCCTGGGTAGTTTCACAGGGTCTTCACAGATGATGTCTCCCGCCACATGAAATTCTCCAGACATTGTCCTCAAAGCTGCCCTAGGAGGAAAAAAATGGTTAAGTATTGAGGTTTTTTCATGCACAAAACACTGAGATATGATGATTGGCAAGTAAGGTTTATGAGTTTGAGTGAAGTCAAAGCTACATTCCAAGTGTCACTCCTCAATCTACCCTATCTGAGTGGCTTTGGCATGAAGACATGAATGATCTCTTCACCACCCCATGACACTCTCCAAATAGTACTTACAATCTTGCCCTAGGAGAGAGTGATCAAGTTGTGAAGTGTTTAAACACAAAAAATTAGAAGGTGATGAAGTTTTGATGGAAACTTGAAGGTTTAGAAGGATCAAATGGGTTTTAAGATGAAATCCAAGGGTCACCTCTAAAGCCACCCTACTTGGGTGGCCTCAAGAGGCCCTTGTGGATTGTATCACCTCCCACATCAAGCACTCCAAACAGTACCTTCAAAACTGCCAGGGTGAACAACAACACAAATTGCAAAGTTAGTTTGATGAGTATGATCAAGATGACACCACAAGAATGAGATAGCCAAGTTAAAGGAGTAAGAACTTTCTAAGTGACAAAAATACAAGACCTACTCTCAAACCCGCCCTACCTGGGCGGCCTAGAGAGGTGAGCTTGCAGTTTTGGTGTCTAAGCATTGCAACTACTCCATCTTGACTCTCTAAACTCACCATGATGCCTCACATCCTAGAGAGAGTCATTCAAGAAGAGGGAATCTTGAAAAATCACTAAGTCATGAAGATGGAGGAATGAACAATCAAGTGAGGTTGAAATCCCTACACTACTTACAATCTCTCCCATGCTAGGTGGCCTTGAGCTCTATACTTGGACAACTCCATCTCCTGCACATGACACTCTCTAGACACCATCTTCAAACCCACTTAAGGAGAAAGCCCACCAAGTTTGCAATATTTTGAGTTAAAGTACAAAGAAACCATGAAGATTTGATGAAATTTCATAAGTTTGAAGGTATTTTAAGGAAAAGTCCCAAGGTCACCTCTAATCCTGCCCTTCCTAGGAGATTTTCACCATGACAAGTGGACAAAATCATCACCTAACATCTCAATGTTTGCCTTCTCACCTCATAAACACCTCAAAATGGCTAAGTCTTAAACAAGTTCAAGAAAAAGAGTCATCATAAGGAAGAAACAAGCATCAAATGAAGTTTAGAGTTGAAAAATCCAAGCCTAGCATTAAAACCCACCCTTACTAGGTAGCCTTCAACATCATGTTTGGATTGTGTCTTCTTCACAACTCTTTATCCATGCATACACTCTCAGGACTGCTAAGAGACTCCCACCATCATGCATCTTTTCTACATCATTAACTCCATACAGGCACCCTACATCTGCCCATGCTTCTAAGAGTTTTACATAGCACTTAAGGAGGTTAAACCATTAGTAACACTACAGAGGACCCTTGATGTTGTCAAAACCAAGTTTTAAGTGATGAAATTCCTTGCACCACCTTCAAACCCGCCCATACTAGGCGGTCCTGAGTCCTTCATCCGGACAAGGTCTTGTCCCATAACACATCATCCGCATAACACTCCCAAACCCACCCAAGAAGGGCAGTCATGATGCAGAGCGTCAAGTAGAAAACATTCCATTATAGGGTGATCTACTCATTAAACCCACAATACATGAGGGATTTGTGCTTAATACCCTGCTCTAGGTCCACACAACACTGGTATAAACATATATTTCACCTATCAGTGAAACAGACTACTATCGACATACTTGAAAACTCTTCAGCTGATACACATCTCTCACCGATATGTTTAACACCATAGTCACCTTCAGCCAGACTTGATTCGTCGGCCTAACTTTAAGTGAGTCTCCCGATCCCCCATCTCTCACCAAAAGGCTTAACTCCAACTTCACCATCGGCAAGACACTTGCTTTTGGTGAAACCTTCCACTCTCCCTCTTGTATCATATCTCATGCCGATATGCTTATAGCAACTCTCCATTGGCCAAACTCTCCGTCGGCCAGATATTATACTATCAGCCACCTTCAAGATCGTCACACTGATACTTGTGTCACCTCGATGACTCTTCAAATAGCCTTCGTTAGCTAGACTTTAATCTTCTCCTCCGATGCACACTGATGATACCAATGGAATGAATTCCTCCTCGTTAAGCGTGTCCTCAACAACGAGACTCTTTTCATCGCCGGAACCCTTCTCTTTTCTCGCTGATGGAGATTCTCCCTTTCGCATTCATTAGCAAACACTTATGACATTCGACCGATGCTCCGATGACAATTCTCATCGCCATAACTTCTCTCTGTAACCTTGTAACCGAATGACTACACAGAAACAACAAATTTTAACAGAAGCAAAAATAAACTAGCACCCACAAAACAAAAACAACTAATGTTACGGAGGTCATTCCACTAATTTCAAAGAAATCTCCATCAGTGGAATGACTCCAATCTACAGGTCTGTAATTACACCAGAACACTAAATTTTATTTACTCTCCTCAGAAATATACATACAATGTTTTGTCGACTCTCTATCTCTCTGTCTGTTGTTCTAACAAATCACCTATTTAAAGACTCGATTTGGTAGTTACAGAAGGTGGAAAACGAACCACCATTGCCAGTTACAAACTTTGTTCAGGTTATAATCTTTTTTTCTTGACACGTATGCCATTACTTGGCCAACTAAGATACGACATGGCACTGAGGCCTTACAATGTAACATTTGGACACAACAGAAAATACGAGGGATCCTCCAGATCCTCAGTGTCTCGAGGTGCGCTTGCACCATACTCCCCAGCATGAAGAAAACTCTTGTCCTAAGAGTTATGTGTCTGCTTCAAACAACTTTTGCCTCTTTATGTCTTCAACCTTGACTTAATGCCTCCTTTGCTTCCTCTTTACCCTCCAACTGTGACTCCTATCAATGGAGTTTGATTGGCTGCCTCCAAGGTGCATCTCTATCATCCGAGGTCCACTCCTACCTACTACACCAACACTCCTGTCCCTCACCTGGGAGTCCTCTCTGTTGCAAGTATGAGGTTATCCAGTGTTGTCATTGATGTCAACATACTCATATTGCATTGACAAGAAGGATTTGATGAGCTGTGTGCTGAGGATATTGAGAAAATTAGTCTCAGTCAGGAACAGTGAAGAACAGTGATGAGAAGAAGGTAAATGTACTGTATAGGATGAGAACCGGAGGATGCGGATTAAAGGGTTAGTAGATATGAGTCTTGAGATGCTACAGTTAAGATTTCAGAGGTCTGCATGAAGATCTGAAGGAGTTGTGGCTGCCGGTATAGAACCGGGTCCGGCAAGTATCCGGAGGTGACAGAGGATCACAAAAAGGTCCGGTGAGGTCCGGAATTGTATTATCCTAATCTGCGGATTGGAAGGAGTGTTTGGGATGTCCTTGTGATGTATCATCCTGATTTGTGTATGATTTGGAGGTCCGAAAGTACCTCTTGCATTATGACAGTGGCGACAGACTGTGTTCTTGAAGTTCCGGATGAGGAAGACAAGAGATCCCAGTAAGCAGAGGAAGTGCGGATGTATCCAGACATTCAGACAGGCTTGTGAAGGTTCTTGGATCATGTTTAGGTTTTGTTGTTGGTCCGCATTGATGGTAGAGCCCGGAATTGAAGTTATTCTTCCGGATGAAGTTCTTGCTTTGTGTAGCCGACCGGATGAGATGTTCATCCTGCGAATGTTCTTGTAATGGCCGACCGGATGTGTTATTCATCTTGCGGATACTCCTATGGTTGTTTGCCGACTTAGATGCTTGTTCCTAAGTCGATGTCTTGTATAAATAATGATTTGTGAATTCATTTCAGTAAGGGGTGTGAGGATGAGCATGGTATAGCGAAGAAACGTGCGAAAAGCAGAGCAGAGATTGTTGGGCTTAATTGGAACTGATCCGGACATGGTAGAGATGTCATTCTCCAGTTCAAGACTGTGATTTTCATCACTTTGTAGACAATGTGTCTCCTTGTAGGCAGTGGGCCTCTTTGTGAGCAGTGTGCTCGGGCAGTGAGCCCTTATTGGCATGTGCCATTCATTTTTCTTTTATTCTTCTAACAGAGAATAATTCTTGGGTTAATCACCCCGTGGTTTTTTCCTTAACCGGGTTTTCCACGTCAAAATCTTGGTGTTCAATGTGTTGATGCTTATCTGCTCTTGTGTTTATGTATTATGCTTCCATGGATGATTATTTGATATGCTGCTAACTAACAACAGTGAGTTAAGTGTTTGAAAGACAAGAAGTTTTATACAACTGATTCACCCCCCCCTCTCAGTTGTATGCCCTAGATCCAACAATTGGTATCAGAGCAAAGTTCCTCTGACAAGAGCTTAACCGCTTGAGGAGATCCGGGATGTCGTCATACAAGAAGGATAGTCTGAAGTTCGATGGAACCAACTTCACTCTCTGGAAAGGTCGCATGAAGTGTCACTTGGAATGCATGGGAAAAGCATATCTGGGTATGATTTCAAAACCATATGTACCTCCACAAGGTGGTCCGACTACTCTGAATAAAATCACAGAAGCTGAAAACAATCTGCGGACCAAGGAAGCTCTTCGAAGCGCATTGAATGACTCAGATCTCTCGAATGTCATTGACCTACCCACTGCATATGAGATCCTAACTAAACTGGAACTTCTGTATGAAGGAGATGAGTTTGTCAAAAGTGCAAGATTGCAAAGTCTGAAAGGGAAATTTGAAAGATTGAAAATGAGAGATGATGAAAACATCACTACCTTTATGCCAAGAGTAAATGAGCTGGTATGTGGAATCAGAAATGCTGGTGGAACTTTAGATGAAAATGAGATTGTCTGCAAAATCCTAAGATCCCTTCCTGCTGCCTACAAAATCAAAGTTGCTTCCATTGATGAATTCAGAGCCCACACAACTGTCACAAGAGAACAACTGGCTGGCAAACTAGCTGCATTTGAAATGACCGAGTTTGGAGATGATCCTCCCAAGACTGAATCTGCTTTCAAAGCCAGTGCCTATGTGAAAGGCAAACAGAGATTTGATCCGGGTGAAAACTCATCAAGGAAAATGTCATGGTATGATCAAGCAAGAAGAGACATGGAAGAAGAAGAAGCAGAAACAGCTCAACTTGAAGCCCTCATTGCAAAAAGACTGCCAAGAGGATCCGGTAAGTATGAAGGAAAACTATCCTTTAAGTGTTTCAACTGCAATAAGATTGGTCATTTTGCCTCAAGATGTCCGGAGAGATCTGCAAGATCTAATACTCACAGACAAAGGTTTCAAAAGAATTGCTATTATGTTCATGAAGAAGATGACAATGAAGGAGTAACAGATGATGAATCAGAACCAGGAGGCAAATCCGGAAATGAGTGGGTGTTTATAGCCATCAAGGAAGAAGATTCCTTGCTCTCCGAATCTGTCAATCACAAAGTTGTTGAAAAAGCCTTGGCTGCTCAAGTGGAAGAAAAGGATGATTGGGTTATTGACAGTGGATGTTCTCACCATATGACTGGTGACAAGAATAAGTTCTTAGACTTGGAAAGATATGAAGGAGGAATGGTAAAGTTTGGTGACAATTCTGCTGGCAGAATCAGAGGTAGGGGAACTATTTCCTTTGATGGTAAGAGCAAAACAGGAAATGTACTGTATGTTGAAGGATTGAAGCACAATCTTCTCAGTGTTGGTCAGTTAGTGGACAAAGGCTATGATCTCCGGTTCAAGAATGGAAAATGCAGAATCTTTACAAGCTCCGGAACTGAAATTGCATCCGGTACTCAGACAAGAGGTAACATCTTTCATCTGGTTGGTTCAAATAAAAGTTGTTTATTTGTTCAAATTGATCAGAGTTGGTTATGGCATAGAAGAATGTGTCATGTAAATTTTGATAACATTATCAAAATAAGCAATACTCAGGCTGTGAAAGATCTTCCAAAATTGATAAAACCTACAAATAGTGTGTGTAAAGAATGTCAGTTAGGCAAACAAAGCAGAGTCTCTTTTAAAAGCAAAGATCAGTCTTCTACCAGATTATTGGAATTAGTACATACTGATCTATGTGGTCCGACAAGAATCAAGAGTCTGCAAGGTCATAGATATTTCATGTTATTAATTGATGATCATTCCCGGATGATGTGGGTCACCTTTCTAAAAGAAAAATCAGAAGCTTTTGAGAAGTTCAAAATCTTCAAAGCTATGGTGGAGAATCAAACCGGATTGAAATTAAAGTGTCTAAGGTCTGATAGAGGTGGTGAATTTACATCTGGTGAATTCATTGACTTTTGTGAGAAACAGGGTATAAGGAGACAGTTGTCTGCTCCTAAGACTCCACAGCAGAATGGAGTAGTTGAGAGAAAGAACCGGACCATCCAGGAAGCTGCTAGGACAATGATGTTGGAAGCAAATGTTCCTCAAATGTTTTGGAAAGAAGCTATCAGCACTGCAGTCTACACTCTCAATCGAGTTCAAATCAGAAACAACACCGGTAAGACCCCCTATGAACTCTGGTTTGGCATCACTCCTACTGTGAAATATTTCAGAGTATTTGGTAGCAAGTGTTATATTAAAAGAGATGAAGATCTAGGAAAGTTTGATGCTAGAAGTGATGAAGGAATTTTCTTGGGCTACTCCACTCAAAGCAAAGCATACCGGTGTTACAATAAGAGATTGAGGAAGATGATAGAAAGCACCAATGTGAAGGTTGATGAAGGAATTGAGAAGCCCTCAAGATTTTATGAGTTTGATGAAGATGACCAAGACAGTGTTCAAGGACCTCAATCCTCTCCGGTGAGACAGAGTCAGCCTGATCCGGTAAATCAGGAAGAAGAGTTAGATTTGAATGAGGCTGATCAAGAAACAACAGTGCTGGATACTCCCAAAATTCCAAGGTATGTAAGACTGAATCACTCTGAAGATCAGATCATAGGTGACAGAAGCAAAGGTGTACAAACTAGAAGGAATATTGCTCAAGATCAGAATGAATGTTGTTTGATTTCAAAGATTGAACCTAAAACAATAAATGAAGCCTGCAATGATGAAAACTGGACCAAAGCAATGGAAGATGAACTGATGCAAATTGAGAAAAATCATACTTGGGATCTTGTTCCCAGACCTAGAGACAGGAATGTAATTGGAACCAAGTGGGTCTTCCGGAACAAACTAAATGAAGCTGGTGAAGTAATCAGAAACAAAGCTAGATTGGTCTGCAAAGGCTACTCTCAAATAGAAGGAATTGACTTTGAAGAGACTTTTGCTCCGGTAGCAAGAATTGAAGCAGTCAGATTACTTCTTGCATTTGCTGCCTTCAAAGACTTCAAGGTATATCAGATGGATGTCAAGTCTGCCTTCCTAAATGGTGATCTGGAAGAAGAAGTCTACATTGAACAACCGGATGGATTTCAATTGTCTGATAATAATGATATGGTCTGCAAGTTGAAGAAAGCTCTGTACGGATTGAAGCAAGCCCCAAGAGCATGGTATGAAAGGTTGGATAAGCATCTTGTGCAGATTGGATTCAACAAAGGTACTGCTGACAGTAACTTATATTTCAAAATTGATCATGAAAACATTCTAATTGTTGAAGTGTTTGTGGATGATATCATTTTTGGAGGAAGAGATAGTATGTGCAAAACTTTTGCAAATCAGATGAAAAGTGAGTTTGAAATGTCTATGCTTGGTGAAATGAATTTCTTCTTGGGTCTGCAAATTACTCAAACAAAAGAGGGGATCTTCATCTCTCAGACCAAATATGTGAAAGAATTGTTAAAGAAATTTGGTATGGAAGACTCAAAGCCTATGAACACTCCTATGGCAACCGGATGTAAGTTAAGCAAAGATGATGATTCTCCAAAGGCAGATCAGACAAAGTATAGATCAATGATTGGTGGATTGTTGTATCTCACTCAAACTAGACCAGATATAATGCAGGCTGTTGGTCTTGTGGCAAGATTGCAGGATGATCCTAGAGAATCTCATGTTATGGCAATCAAAAGAATTTTTAGATACTTGAAAGGAACAGTTGAGTATGGTCTATGGTATCCTAGAGATCTGGATTTCTCTCTTCATGCTTACACAGATGCAGATTGGGCAGGAGATGTGGATGACCGGAAGAGCACTAGTGGTGGAGCATTCTTTTTGGGGAAGAGATTGGTTTCTTGGCTAAGCAAGAAACAAGATGCAATATCTCTGTCTACAACTGAAGCAGAATACATTGCAGCAACAGGTAGTTGCACTCAAATCTTGTGGATGAAGCAGATGCTAAGAGACATTAAAGTTGAATATGAGGAGCCTATCACAATTTTCTGTGATAATTCAAGTGCAATTAATATTTCCAAGAATCCGGTATTGCATTCTAAGACTAAGCACATATCTATCAAATTTCACTTTTTGAGAGAACAAGTAAACAAGGAAGAAGTCAGATTGGAGTATGTTCCCTCCAAGGATCAGATTGCAGATATCTTTACCAAACCTCTTCCCAAGGACTCCTTTGAATATCTCCGGGAGAAGTTAGGGGTCATGGCCCCTCCGGTGATGAACTAAGATGGCACTGATGTGCATCAGTCCGGTGGCTATCACAGTCATATCTTGTGATCCGGACTAATGAGGAGCTGCAACTAAGGGGGAGCAGCTAGTATGATTCTGATGCATGAGAATTGCAAGTATGAGCCCTTTGCCATTGATGTCAAAGGGGGAGAGAAGACATGTGAAAAACAAGTGGTTGATGATCAAAGGGGGAGCAGTAAAGGAAGAGAAGACATATGAAAAGATGAAGTTCTTGTCTTAATGGTTTTTCACATCATATGTTGCCATCAATGACAAAGGGGGAGATTGTTGCAAGTATGAGGTTATCCAGTGTTGTCATTGATGTCAACATACTCATATTGCATTGACAAGAAGGATTTGATGAGCTGTGTGCTGAGGATATTGAGAAAATTAGTCTCAGTCAGGAACAGTGAAGAACAGTGATGAGAAGAAGGTAAATGTACTGTATAGGATGAGAACCGGAGGATGCGGATTAAAGGGTTAGTAGATATGAGTCTTGAGATGCTACAGTTAAGATTTCAGAGGTCCGCATGAAGATCTGAAGGAGTTGTGGCTGCCGGTATAGAACCGGGTCCGGCAAGTATCCGGAGGTGACAGAGGATCACAAAAAGGTCCGGTGAGGTCCGGAATTGTATTATCCTAATCTGCGGATTGGAAGGAGTGTTTGGGATGTCCTTGTGATGTATCATCCTGATTTGTGTATGATTTGGAGGTCCGAAAGTACCTCTTGCATTATGACAGTGGCGACAGACTGTGTTCTTGAAGTTCCGGATGAGGAAGACAAGAGATCCCAGTAAGCAGAGGAAGTGCGGATGTATCCGGACATTCAGACAGGCTTGTGAAGGTTCTTGGATCATGTTTAGGTTTTGTTGTTGGTCCGCATTGATGGTAGAGCCCGGAATTGAAGTTATTCTTCCGGATGAAGTTCTTGCTTTGTGTAGCCGACCGGATGAGATGTTCATCCTGCGAATGTTCTTGTAATGGCCGACCGGATGTGTTATTCATCTTGCGGATACTCCTATGGTTGTTTGCTGACTTAGATGCTTGTTCGTAAGTCGATGTCTTGTATAAATAATGATTTGTGAATTCAATTCAGTAAGGGGTGTGAGGATGAGCATGGTATAGCGAAGAAACGTGCGAAAAGCAGAGCAGAGATTGTTGGGCTTAATTGGAACTGATCCGGACATGGTAGAGATGTCATTCTCCAGTTCAAGACTGTGATTTTCATCACTTTGTAGACAGTGTGTCTCCTTGTAGGCAGTGGGCCTCTTTGTGAGCAGTGTGCTCGGGCAGTGAGCCCTTATTGGCATGTGCCATTCATTTTTCTTTTATTCTTCTAACAGAGAATAATTCTTGGGTTAATCACCCCGTGGTTTTTCCCTTAACCGGGTTTTCCACGTCAAAATCTTGGTGTTCAATGTGTTGATGCTTATCTGCTCTTGTGTTTATGTATTATGCTTCCATGGATGATTATTTGATATGCTGCTAACTAACAACAGTGAGTTAAGTGTTTGAAAGACAAGAAGTTTTATACAACTGATTCACCCCCCCCTCTCAGTTGTATGCCCTAGATCCAACACTCTCTTGCCTCTCTCCCCAAGACTTTTGGTGACAACCAAAGGACCATCTCCTCTGGCCCTCTTGACAGACCTTCCTGTCTACCTACTGCAGCGAGTGAACTTGCACCTACAACCAAAAAAACTCCATAATAGAATCAGATAGCAAAAACCAATGCTCATCCTGAAATCCTGGTGTAGATTGCCTCCTTCGGTGCTCTATCTACACACTTAGAATCTTCTAAGTTATGATGCCAATTTGATGCAGAGCGTCAAGTAGAAAACATTCCATTACAGGGTGATCTACTCATTAAACCCACAATACATGAGGGATTTGTGCTTAATACCCTACTCTAGGTCCACATAGCATCGGTATACACATATATTTCACCTATCGGTGAAACAGACTACTATCGACATACTTGAAAACTCTTCAGCCGATACACATCTCTCACTGATATGTTTAACACCATAGTCACCTTCGGCCAGACTTGATTCATCGGCCTAACTTTAAGTGAGTCTCCCGATCCCCCATTTCTCACCGAAAGGCTTAACTCCAACTTCACCATCAGCAAGACACTTACTTTTGGTGAAACCTTCCACTCTCCCTCCGGTATCATATCTCATGCCGATATGCTTATAGCAACTCTCCGTCGACCAGATATTATACTATCGGCCACCTTCAAGATCGTCACACCAATACTTGTGTCACCCCGATGACTCTTTAAACAACCTTTGTCAGCTAGACTTTGATCTTCTCCTCCGATGCACACCGATCATACCGATGGAATGAATTCCTCCTCGTTAAGCATGTCCTCAACAGCGAGACTCTTTTCATCGCCGGAACCCTTCTCTTTTCTCCCTGATGGAGATTCTCCCTTTTGCAATCATCAACAAACACTTATGACATTCGATCGATGCTCCGATGACAATTCTCATCGCCATAACTTCTCTCTGTAACCTTGTAACCGAACGACTACACAGAAACAACAAATTTTAATAGAAGCAGAAATAAACTAGCACCCACAGAACAAAAACAACTAATGTTACAGAGGTCATTCCACTGATTTCAAAGAAATCTCCATCAGTGCAATGACTCCAATCTACAGGTCTGTAATTACACCAGAACACCAAATTTTATTTACTCTCCTCATAAATATACATACAATGTTTTGTCGACTCTCTATCTCTCTATCTGCCATTCTAACAAATCACCTATTTAAAGACTCGATTTGGCAGTTACAGAAGTGGAAAACGAACCACCACTGCTAGTTACAAACTTTGTTCGGTTACAATTTTTTTTCTTGACACGTATGCCATTACTCGGCCAACTAAGATACGACATGGTGCTGAGGCCTTACAATGTAACATTTGGACACAACAGAAAATACGAGGGATCCTCTAGATCCTCAATGTCTCAAGGTGCTCCTGTACCAGGTTATCACATCAAGGTGTGGAAAAAGTTAAAAAAAAAAACATTAATATACTTCTGTTTTGGCCGACCACCTCTAACTAGGCCGACCTACCTTAGATAAGTGCAGCGTTTGGTATATAAGGGAGTTCTAATCTATAATTTTAATCAAATTCAAAACAAATTTACTTTTGATTTGCAGCAAAGCAGGTTTAGAGCAGCAAGGAGCAACAGATTTACAAGAAGACAAGTCAAAATTCAAGTGTTTTCAAGAGTCAAGTTTTCTAAAATTCTGATTTTTCTAAGGTATAGTGTTTTAAAATTCATTATTTTTTTCGTCCCACATGCATGAGAAGATAAGATAAATGTTAATTAAAATTTTTATTTTAAGTGTCACATCAGCCTAGTAACACATGTTGTCTTCTCTTATAGGAGGAGGTAGATGATGAATGCCAAAGAAAGACAAGCCTTGATCAAGAGTGATAAGCAAGGAGTCATGCCGGAGACGAAGATCATGTCCAAGTGGAGGAACATGAGTGACACCAACTTGGGTCACATTGAGATGGAGGAGATCAAGAACCAGATCTACAAGCCAACCCAATCAAATGTCATCCATGAGATGCTCTGCAATGGAATCGTCTAAGCCGCATGCTTTCCGCCCACCTTGCCAAGTTCTGAGCTTATGTGGGAATGTGCTAGTCATTACAACCAAGAGACTAGATGCATTGAAATGTATAATTGAGAAGTCTTAGCTCACTTGAGGATGGAGGCCATCGCCAAAACATTCAACATCCTGAAGCGTAGGAAGGTCACCATCTACACTCAAGAGCAAGCTCAAAATGTGTTTGAAAGAGCGATAAGTGATTTTAAGCAAGAGATAAACTTCAATTGGGTAAAGAAACTAAGATTTCATCACAACAAGTTGATGAAGAAGCTTCATAAATCAGATTTCATCATAGAGTATGGCTACATGGTGATCTTCTTGAACAGAATCATGGGTTGTCAACAATCGTCAATATTCAATGCATGGATGTTCCTATTCATACAAGAGATCATCAAGGGTGAGGTGATGATTGATTGGGCTAGTATCATGAGCAACAATATTCATGAGCAGATGATCAACTTAAAGGAGACTAAATCCTTCTACATGAGATTATATGTTATCTATATCCTCGCGATATGTTGAACGTATGATGGATTGAATTACAAAGGTGATATAGGATATGGCCCCAGACAACTCAGCATGTATGATTGCCACCCGCAATTACAGCTAAAGACCATAGCCCAGTACAATAACGTAAATGATACATTCTTCATGTTCATCATAAAGAAGCTTCAATGAAATATGAATGAGAGGTTATCGAAGGATGCAAAGAGATTGATTGGCAAATTTGGACGATGGTACATCCAATTTTTTAAGTTCACTTACTTGAGGATTTAAGGATTTTCATCTTATCCTTACCACTTGTTGAGGTATCCTACCGACAAGATGGTACTACTGGAGGTGATGAGGCAACCGTTGGCTTGGGACAAAATTTAGAAAGATAAGAAGAAAGCCAGAATCAGTTTCCCAATGGGAGTTGGAAAGTTGGAGACCTGCCCAACACTGCAAGCTGTACAACATTTAGAATATGAACTGCAAGCTTACAATTGTGTGCTTCATGACACGAGTCGAGACCACTTTGATCAATTCAACACAATTCAGAAAGCATTTGGGAAGAGGTTTAGACACTGAGAGCATCAAGAGGATCACTGGGGAGATGCAGATGATGATGAGCACATTAGAGAGAAGAGGTGTTCAAGAATGACTTGGGATTTGGTGAGATCATGTCATATAATGCCTATTCCTGATCAGCTAGAAGAGACTGAAAAGTTTCTCATGCAAAGGATGTCTAACAAGGAAGGAGCTATCATTATCAATTGGGCTGAGAGAGAAGTTGGCCATGATGATTGGATACATTGACTCATACATATCACAAAGAAGTATGTAGATCGTCAAGTTTAGAAGCTCCAAAATGCAAACAAGGATCTCACATACAACTTGATGGGAGGATCCGACTCACAGCAATCACAAGAAGTGGATGACAGTGAATCTAGCAGTAAACACCATAATGAGTCTAGTGGATATATTGTAAGATCTGGAGAATAAGCTCAGCCTGGCAAGAGGAAGCATCTGGACGACTCACGTGGAGAAAGTAGTCGGAAGAAGACAAAGTTGAGATCAAGATCTAAGACTAGTAATTCTTCTAGACAAGGAGGTGGTCCTTCTCAAGATATGAATGTGACATCAGTAGTGGAGAATGAAGAAAGAGAAACCCAAGGAGCTCCATAGACATTAGATCAAGCAAACATACATGAGGTTCTAGTTGAAGAAGTTTGATCAAGTCCCTCGAAGGATCAAGAAGTTGTTACATATGAAATAGATATGCACATTGAAGTGTCTGATGAGGAAGCATCGTCATCAAAGTGAGAAGCTAGAGCTCAAGAACAAGGTGTTCAAGAAGATTTGTCTACCTTGCCAGATTGGTTAAGGAAGAGATTAAAGGAGACTTCAATCATGGAAATAGTGATAGAGATTAACATACAAGAGTTGTTAGGTACGATAAGGAAAGATAAAGGGAAAGAAAAGGTGACTAGACTCTCCAAGATTATGAGAGATAGTTCTGGGTCTAGGAAAGTACACATTGTAGTGCCTAAGGTAGACAAAACAATCGATCACATTGTTCCTAAAGAATACGATGTAACCACTATGGATTTGGGACCAACAATAGAAGAGCAAGAGTTTGAAGAGTTGGAGGAATCAATTTTAGTGGTCAAAGAAAGATGGAGGTGTGAAAGGGAAAGAGGAAATTGATTAGAGAAAGAAAACCTCGCCTTCAAGCAATATATCTAGCAGTTGATGAATCCAATACGACAACGTGAAGGGATGTCTAATCCACCTCCCATGCTTTCACAAGAATTTGTTTCTCAACTAGAGGGTATGAGATCACAGTCTCAAGAACTGGAAAGCTGGATAGGGAGAGTTAGAAACCAAATAGATATATTCATTGATGAACTTATCCAAAAGTATGAAATCATTGCTCAGTTATTGGAAAGACTTCAAGCAGTTTCAGTAGCATGTTCTGAATTTGATGGTGTCAAGAGAGAATACATGCCACATTTGGAAGATTCGATGAACACTCCACTATCAACATTGATAGAGGAAGGGTTAGTTGAAGAAGGTTCATCGTATGATTTCTCTACTTGGTAATTCACTATGTACATAAGAGGGAAGCTTCTTGACAAAGTTAAAATGGATTGTGTTCAAGTAGATAGTGTGCTTCAGAGGGCTCATAATAAGATAGTTGGTGTAATGGATGATATTTGTGATCTCTCAAGAGAGGTTGCATTCCATGATGTGAAGAATTACATACATTCTCATTACTTCAACACTACTCACTTCATTTCTGGTGAATAGCTAAACAACATCGACTCCTTGATCTCATTCGTTGGTGGTAAGAAGGTTGGTATAGCTGAGTGAGAGATGACAATTGATGAGCATACATGAGATGTGATGAAGGCAAAAGGAGCCATTCAGAATGTGCCAAGTGTACCAGTTGCTAACATGGCAAAGGTTGTTCCAAAGTTTGTGGCATATGGTTGAAAAGAATAAACATAAGAAAGAAATGCCACATGGGTAGTCTACATAGGTGCCAAGGTGTTGCCTTGGAAAATGTGCCTTTATTGCTTCTTGAATATTTCTAATAATAGAAGGTTGTTATAACCACTTTTGATGTGGCATGATCTTGGCCATTCATTATATTTTGAGGTGTATATAAACCTCATTCCTCTTCATTTTGTATAATGAGTTTTGAGCTAATTAGAGTTGTTGCTAAGACTTTGCTAAGATTAATACAAGTTCATTGTTGAGCCATTCATGGTGATATTGTGTTCTCTTTACAAGTTGTATGGTTGCTAAGTACTCACTCACATTCAATGTTTTAACTTAGTTTATTTCTTTCAAAGTTTGTTAGTTTTAGTTCGTGGAAGTCATTATCTTTCAATTTCTTGGTGAAATCTCTATATGTTCATACCTTTTATGATTTGTCACTGGCAAGTTGTAGTGTAAGGTTAGTTTGAACACATAACAAGCTTCACTTTGATTGCTCATAGAGCAATTTGAAAACCTTTAGTTTATCCCTTAAAAGATTGCATCACCTTTGTGGAGTTGTTGTCTCATGGCGAAGCAAAGCGTAGTTGAGATTTCCATGAATTGATGATGATATCTTGCACCTAGATTAGATATTCTCTCTAAACCCACACCTTTTGCACTTTAAAAAAAAAACATTGTTAGAAGTAGGATCAAGAGCTGAATTGTCATATCATAAGTTTGTCATAGCGTGTAGCCTTGAAGCAATTGTTATCACCTATGCGAGTGTAAACGGTATTTTCCTATCGTTGAACAGTGAGTGTAAGTCCCTTTGTTAAGACAACAAATCACATCTTTGCCAAACAAGCTATCCCAAATCAAGAATTGAAAATAAGGAACCTTGGAGTCTACTCATTTGATCACAAAGTTAAGCATTTGAGTGATTTTGTTCAAGAGAGGATAAAATATACAAGTATTTTATGATGCATTGTCTATGCAAGGAAAACACATCAACATAATTGGCACTAGAAGGAGGGCTAGCACTCTATAGGTTGTCATAAAAAGAAAGATAGTTCATACTGGATCGAATTGGTTCTTTTTCACCCAACGAGGCATCAGAGGATTTTAAGGTCTACACCAGGAGCATCCAAAAATTTGCTTGAGTTGGTGTTTCCAACCAAGTCCAAGAAAGGAAAGAAAGCGGGTTCATCAAGCCAAGGATCTCCAAGCGGAGGACCATTCTAAACACCTCCACCACAAAACCCATCCATAGGAATTGTTCAACCAAGCGCTACGCAAGAAATCTCTCAAATGATTCCAATAGGAGTCGACCAAGCAACTCCACTTCAGCAAGGAGCTATGTAAGTGGTACAAGTTCAGCAACCTAACATTCTAATGGTGGCTTGGTCCCTGGCAAATGTTTCTCCTCTTCGAGATTTCACAATTACAATGATATCCCAAAGAATCCTAAACACTTCTTCTCTAAATTCCACATCAACGATGTGAACCGAACAGCAGAGGAGCACATCAAGATTTTTGAGGACACTCTATCAAACAAAAGAATTGAACATGAAGATGTAGCCTACAGGCTGTTTCCATATACACTTGAAGGAGATGCCACCTTTTGGTATGTCAACTTACCTGTTGGATCTATCACTAGTTGGCAACAGATTAAAGATGCTTTTCTCAAAAAATTTAGAATTCCTATTACTCCAGCAGAGCTTTACAAGCATTTTATCAAGGTAAGAAGACATGAGCATGAGCCCATCGCTGCCTTCAATCATAGGTTTCATAAGGCTTATTCAAGACTGCAGGCTCCATATGACATCAATGAACCTATGGCAATGGAGATTTATTATGCAACTTTGGATTGTCTCACTTCCATGTTCGTGAAGAGAGCAAGGGCACCACCTACTATGTTAATAGGAGCATATGCTGAATCCGTCAATGTGAATATTGATTTAGGGATTAATACTCATGGACCTCTCAATCACATAGGATATCCAACGATGTAGAATCAAATTCAAGGGATCAACCAAGCATTGGCCCATCACACGCCAGTCATGAATCTGGTTCCTACTCCTACTAATCAATTGGTATTGCATCCTGGGGCACCTATTTCACAAGATTTGCCTACCAAACTGGTATATCTGCAAGGTTCATCATAATCTTCCACCAAGACTCAAGAGGAAAAGGAAGAAATGAAAGAATTGATAGATCAAGTCAAGAAGCTGTCAATGGAAGTCACTAAGTTGAGAAATTAAAACAACTATCTACAAAATATGCAAAGGAACTTTCAAGCAAGCCAAGGTGGAAATCAAGCTAATCTAGGGAACTATCAGGGATATAATCAAGGGTTCTGAGGAGCAAACCAGGTCTACAAGAGGCAAAATAGGACATGGAATACATCACCTAATAATGGTAATGTCCCTTCCCCTTCAGAGAATAATCCAAATTTAGATCCCAAATCATCCGACAGAGTGTTTCTTGAAGAAGCGACCTTGTCTAGCTAGTTTCGACTGCATAATACAAATCAGCATTCTGAATTACAGTGTCCTGAATTTAAGATTGTCACTGACATCTTCTAGAAAGAAATGAAGAATACACAAGGCTAGGAAGCTCCTCCACCAACCTCCAGATATGAAATCGTTGCCACATCCAGATATGACCAACCTATGATGATTGAAGATTTTGTATTCCCTCTAATGATGGAATATGATATGAGGAATTATAATGGAAAATTTCCACTAGCTTTGGTAAATGGGCTAGCAGAGGACCTGACCTATTATCCTCCATTCAATGGTAACTCTCCACATCAAGAAATGGGTGAGGTACAAGCATTCCAATAGACAGCTGGAAATCCACCAATGAGGGTATATCAAAGAAATTGTCAAGCACCAAATCCTTTGACTACTTCTATGCCTCTAAATAATTTCCAGACACTGCCTAATCTGAATGCCAGCAATAATCCAGGCTATCCAAAAGATTCATCAGAGTATAGACAGAGAGATCCTGCTCAAAGAACCCCACCAAAACACAATGTTTCATAGTCGGATGTTGCACAAAAGGCTAGTTCCCCTAGAAATGAATATTCCAAAGATGACCTCAAGAGGTTAAGTCATTGTGTTCTAAAAGAGGTTAAAAGGGTTAAAATTAGTTTGCCATTGATTGAATTAATGAAAGTACCTAAAATACAAGACAAATTTTTGGGGAGTCTAAGTCATAATGTACAGAATACTGTAACTCCATCCGCAGCTAGTCTACCTCATGTAAATGTTGCTCAGAATACTAATGTAGCCCATTCAGAGCTTGCACAACCTTAGGAATAGCTGAATACAGTCTATGTAGTGCAAAATTTGCCAGACATGAGTAACGAAATACAAGCTAGAGCTTCACCTCAAAAGGAGGAACCAACAAAGGATGTTAGTACAATAAAGAGTCAAGATTCTAAAGCCCATTAAAAAACACCAGAAGATTCAAGTTTCATCACTCCAAAGAAGAAGTCAGTTGTATTTTATCAAGGAAAAGATGAGCCTTCCCCCTTTCTACTTTCAGTGAGAATTTTCAGTAAACTGCTCCACAAATATTTAATGGACACAGGAGCTTTAGGTAATGTAATGCCACTTTCTATATGTAAGAAACTTGGTGTGATCCCAACACAAATGACAAGGAAGGTTACGCAATTGGATAAAATTAAGGTTCCAATTGTTGGTGAGCTACATAACATTCACATGCAGCTAGCAGCTGACCCCAGGGTTCATCACTACATAGATATATCATTTGTAGATATCCCTGAAGGATATGGAATGTTGTTAAGAAGAGATTAGTTGAGGAAACTCAATGGGTATGTATTGACTGACTTTTAACATATGTGGCTATCAAGGAAAGGACTACCAAACCAGATCAAAATAAATAGCACTCTTAGATTAAAGTTGACTATCACAGAGTATGGTGAAGATAATGAAATTCTTTTTGTGGAGTCTAACCTTGGTGTATACAAGCCTAAGGTAGAAGAGGTTATGATGTTACAAAGTTCAACTGGGAGTTTGGTATAAAATGAGCATGGTACTTCCTCTGATGAAGAAGATGAGGGCATGTTCGAAAACTTTAGGAATTTTTTGTTAAGAAATATCCAACAGAGTTTAGAGCTTGGAGGATATGCTAGGATACAAGATTTGCTACTACCCAATTGGTGTCGAGTACACAATGCATTTCACACTGAGTTCACCTATGAGATGTGTAAAGTAGCCTTGGAACAAATAAAGAAAAGAGTACCAGAAAAAAATGAGGCTAGAGATACCTAAAATCCCAAAGGTAGAAGAATTAGCTTCAAGAGATTCTTTGACAAATGATGGAAATGATGAAAGCTCTCAAGAAATAGCTACTAAGATGAAGAAAGAGATGGATGATGAGAGTGGACAAAGTTCAAAGAAAGAAACTGATCAAGTATGGACATTAAGGTTTGATGGATCCAAATCCAAGCAAGGATCCAGAGCTGGCTTTGAATTGATTAGTCCAGTTGGAGAAGCCTACTTGTCAACATTGAAGTTACAGTTCCCCTATACAAATAATGTTGTTGAATATGAAGCTTTAGTACATAGATTGCTCCTCACTATTCAAAAGAAAGTAAAGGTTTTACATGTTTTTGGAGATTCTGAGGTCATTATAAGACAAGTCAAAAAATAGTATGTTTGTCATGATAAGAGATTGGAAAGGTATAGGAATAGAGTGTGGGATCTTATAGAAAGTTTTGATGCTTTCAATATTCAATCCATTTATAGGTCAAGGAATCAAGTAGCAAGTGCATTGGCTCAAGCAGTAGGTTCATTGGAACCATTATCAATGGAAGGATTAAAGAAATTTATAGCTGAATTGACATTAGTTCCTTCAGTTCTAGACAATATTACAAACTTCCAAGTTTTCGAGGATGATAAGCATATATTGGACTTTCTAACGAATTCTGGTATATTCACAACTCAAGTCATTGGTGAAGGATAAGTTAGAGAAGTAGAGTTTGATCCCAACAGGATAATGAATTTGAAGAAAAATACCATCTCGAGAGGAATGATAGAACTAGAGTGGCTTTTTGATACAGACAGATTGAGTGCTTTTCAATCTTGCAGAGAAGAATTGAATAAGTGTGATATAGTAAATTTGGGAACAAATGAAGATATTAAGAATATTTTTTTAGGGAGAGTTTGTACACTTGAAGCAAGAGAAAGCATAATCAAACCTATGAAGGAGTTTCAAGACATAATTGCATGGGGATATGAAGACCTGAGAAGATCATGTTGGACATTTGAGGAAATTATTTGAAAGATGCAGACAATATGGTATTTCTCTTAATCCAAAGAAGTGCATTTTCAGAGTCACAGAAGGTAAGTTGCTGGGTCATGTAATTTAGGAAGAAGGTATTTCAATTGATCCTGACAGAGTGGAAGCAATTGAAAAGGTTAGCCTCCCTGCAAGTAAGAAGGAGTTGAAATCTTTCTTTGGGAAGATTAACTTTGTAAGGAAGTTCATTACTAGGTTTGGAGATATCATCAAACCACTTAATGAGATGTTAAAGAAAGATGCAAAGATGGATTGGACTCCACAAGCTAGAAAAGCATTTGAAGAAGTCAAACAAGCAATTTCCATTGCTCCAGTTCTTATTAGTCCCGATTACATGAAGCCATTTTATTTATATACTTTTGCATCAGATCACACTTGTGTGGGAATTTTGACACAAAGGAAAAATGAAAGGGATGAACATCCCATTTCTTTTATGAGTGCCCCATTCAAAGAGGTCAAGTTGATATATCCTTGTGTAGAGAAGCATGCTTATGCTCTAGTGAAAGCCATCAGAAAATTTAGACATTACATTCTTAGAAGAAAGATCTATGCCATAGTTCCAAATGTAGTAATAATAAATTTATTGATGCAAAATGAGATTGGCAAGAGAAGAGGCAAGTGGGTCACCATCATACAAGAATATGACATAGAGATACAACTGATGAAATTAGTGTGGGGACAAGCACTCACGCAGACAATAGCAACTCAAGGGCCAGGTCTAGTACAACAAGCCTATGTGTTAGAAGATGTATCACCAGATGAGTGGTATGATGATATTTCATACTATTTGCTCACTCAGAAATGCCCTCCACATATGAATCCAATGCAAAGAAGAGCATTAAGGTACAGGTCTTAGCATTATATGTTGCAAGGAGTAGTCTTGTTTCAGTGCAATCATGAAGTAGTTTATCTAAGATGTGTTGGAAAGGAAGAAGCAAGACCGATTATGGAGCACCTCCTTGAGAAGTTTGGAACTTGTCACATAGGTGGACTAGCAATAGCCCACCAAATCTTGAGGGTAAGATATTATTGGCCTACCTTGTTCAACGATGCCCACCAGCATGTCAAAACATGTCATACTTGCCAAGTAGCTACTTCACATGAGAAGAATCCTACAATGCTGCTTTAGCCCATGATCGAAGTAAGACCTTTTGCTCAATGGGGTCTCAACTTTATTGGTATGATTAATCCACCTTCATCGGCACAACACAGGTATATTCTGACTACTACAGACTATTATACCAGATGGTCTGAAGCTTATTCATTAAAACTTTGCACTTCTGATGTCGTGATCAAATTTCTTGAAGAAAACATTATCATGAGGTTTGGGTATCCACATGCACTCGTTTGTGATAATGGGCCCACTTTTACTTCGTTAAAATTTTCAAATTGGGCTTTTGAGTATGGTATCGGGCTAAAGTTTTCATCCAACTATTACCCGCAAGGGAATGGCCTAGCAGAGTGCACAAACAAGAACTTGTTAAATGAAATAAAGAGACTATTGGAAAATAACCCAAGAGATTGGCACACCTAGCTGAAGTTTGCCCTTTGAGCAGATAGAACCCAAGTAAAATCCTCCCTAGGTACTTCTCCATACCACTTGGTCTATGCCCAGGACCCAATCTTTCCTCTATAATTGAGGATCCTAATGCTTCAATTCATGCAAGACTACATGGATCAGGATGAGAGAGTTCAGACTAGGTTTTCACAACTTCTACACCTAGAAGAGAAATGAGACACAACCTTAGACAAATTCATGAAACATCAATGGGTTGTGAAACATTGGTTTGATTGACAAGCAATAGTAAAGGCTTTCAGGATTTCAGATCTAGTCTTGTATTGGGATAAAGCACATGAACGAAGAGGAGATCACAATAAGTTTGATTACCTCTGGAAAGGTCCATACCAAATCATGGAAATCTTGGGAGAGAACATGTTCAAGCTGAAAACTATGACTAGAGAAGACATTCTATTTCCTGTCAATGGGAAATACCTGAAACGTTATTTTCAGCCCTGAGTTCCTGGGGAATTTTTTTGTATATAGTTAGATTAGGTGTTTCCTATTTTCCGTAGTTTAGTTTTCCTTAGCTTTTTTTTAAAAGTATTTTAGTTTGTTTTAGATTTAGTTTTTTTAGTTTAGTCTTCTTTGTTTTAAGTTGTGTGTTTTAGGAGTTTTGTTTTGCTTTAGGTTTTTTTGTCATTTGGGGGTTTTTCATTATGCATAGGAGTGATTAACCTTTGAACACATTTTGGTTGACTTCATAAAGTTATGTTAAGTTCATTTCTTACATAAATGTCCATGAAATTATTCATGATTGGAAGGTAACTTTCTTTAGCTTATCATTTTACTAATATTTGTACATGACTCAATAATGGAATCATATATTGCATCCGGACATGGATATCTTTGATTGTGAGTTTAAAATATTTAATCTTAAAATGAACGCTTCATTGCTTTCTTTTGATAAACTTGCATCAGATGGATGGATCCATTGTGGATTCCATTGCTAGTGTTGGATAGCATGAATTTTTGTTTTTAGGAGAGGAGTCAATTGTTCAGTATGGCTTGAATTATTTTGAGATCTTATACCTTACATACTTAAGATCTTGAAAGTCACCAAGAGAGTCTAGATGAGCTTGAATTAAGTGAGATAGTTCATGGTTCCATCTCACTCCATTACATTGCATTTATTTGTGTGCTCCATATTCTATTTCAACCCATCACTCCACATATAACATAAAAACCTGCACTCTGTGATAAGAATTCCCATTACCTACCATTCCATTGTATGCATTTCTCCATACCTCCATCTACTCATTCCATTCACTTTACCATGCCATTTCATTTATGCAATAAAGCATCCATCCATTCAACTCATTCCATCAAATAATGAGCTTGAGTCTGATGTCCAAATCCTCCATATAGTCCTATTTTTTGGCTCAAACTCCCAGTAATGAGTCGTCAGGATAAAAGTTTGAGTCTTCTACGAACAATACATTTGGAATCTATCCATGTCAGTATCCGCTCAAATGACCTTAGCCACTGCATAGAAAGCAAGGTTAAGATGTTGGTATTCCCATCCATCTTGCTTAAGTACAAGTCATTGTTTTCATTATCCACCTATTATACATATTGTTTTCCCATTTCACCTTCATCATTATGCAAAGTCTAAAAGCATATTACCACATACCTTTCACTATCCATTTCCTTTATCCATCTCCATCCATTGCAGTATGCATTCCTTCACCTATTTCCTAATCATGATTAATGAATGTAATTGTCATCTGAACAAGAAGCTTGCAATTCCTCCATCCATCCCATAATTCCATAAAACAAATATTTGGATGCTTTTACCCATCAAGAAAGTAAATTCCTAAGAATCTTATAAATCTTTGTGTCGCGGAATACAAAATGCTAGAAATTCAAGCACAGTATATTCAAAGGCTATGTCAGTCCATACTTCTAAAATAAAAGAGACAAAGTAATAGTCTGGGTATCTAAGTCTAATAAGCTAAATCCAATAATAGATTCCACCTCCAAAGCATCTGTCTTCACTCATTAAATTTCATCTAAAGTTCTAAGTTACTTCATCCTATGAACCAAAATAAAAAAAGGAAATTCTGAGTTCATAAAGGTCATGAAGGTATCATTACTATTTATCATCCATTCTCATTCCCCATTATACATCCCTTTCCCATTTGCAGGCTTCAAAGTTTAGTTTAGTACATATAGACGTTGATTGTGATTTAATTCCATTATGTTCATCCTAGTACCTCCCATCCATTTTCACTACATTTCCCACCATCCAATACACTCCACCACTACTTGGTCTATGTTTGGATATGTCCATCTGTCTGTTTTGCATAATCCGCATCATAGTCCACTATTTTCACTCACCTCTATATCATTTGTATCCTATCTATCATTCCTTTCCAACATCAGTGAACACACTGACTCGACAAGATTTTGTATGGATTATCTTTTTTTTTTCACAAAATCACTCTCAAGTCCTTCCTATCCATTACCATGGTGAAAACTTGGCAAACAGGTGCCATGTGTAATATTTGAGCATTCAAAAAAAATGATGAAAATAGTAAAGAGAAATCCTTTCGTCCATAGGTGAAAATCACCTCTGGTGGTGCCTTGGATGAGTACCATAATGAAAACCTGGCAAATAGGCATCATGCATAGAGACACTCTGTCTCATTTCATTCCACTCCATTCCATATCTTTTACAACCATTTTATATGCTCCTCTCATGTACCCACTTCCATTCATTCCCCTTCCATGAACTTACAATCATAAGACAGGTGAGATCCTTGGAATATGGATGGTCATGCTGGCTATTGGTTTTGATTCTGGGATCAAGTAGTTGTGTCTTCACGGCTTAGTTAGTGGGCGTACTCAAGGATTTTGAAGTTATGATTCTTGTTTATCTTAAGAACGTATGAAGAACATTAAATAAAATGCTTATTCTATGGAACAACAGAGATGAAATGTCTTGATTCAATTTATGCTTCTATTCTTCTTTCGATTATGTTTCTTAGTCACTAGATGAACTTGAAGAAGTTATGTTGAAGATTTTGGGTATTGAATGAGCCTTTATTCTTGAAATGTTCAGGAACGTTTCTCTCCTAGAGTCGCCAGATGTTGTAACCTCATCACACATTGCCCCATTACAAATACGGATCCTCTAATTTTTGCTTAGGTTTAGTTTGGTTTTCGAGTCTTAGCCTATGTTTTGGTTCAAAACACATGCAAAAAGGGACACAGAATAAGTCAAACACATTTCATGTCTTAGAATTCTTCACAAGACTCTCTAGATTGAAGTTAACAAGGTACATCTCTTTGGTTAGAGTCTCTAGATATGCCTTAGAAGGGTTGATACGAAAGTTTGTAATATTTTTTGACTTAAGATTAATGAACTTCATGTTAGGCTCTACGAGTTTGAGTGATTTTGAGGCTTCAAGAGGCAAAATCCAGAGGTCATTTCCAAACCCACCCTAGTTGGGTGACCTTAGGAGGGGGTCCTAGACTATATCTCCTGCCACATCAAATTCTCCACATACTGCCTCCAGGACCGCTCAGGGATGTAGATGGAACAATTGGCAAATTTACTTGAGGAAGGATGAAGAAGGTGACACTTAGAAGGTGAAATGATCATGATGGAAATGAATGAAATTTTTTAAGTATGAAAATCCAAGGGTGCTATCCAAACCTGACCATCCTGGGTGGTTTCATAGGGTGTTCATGCATGATGTCTCCTGCCACATGAAATTCTCCAAACACTATCCTCAAAATTGCCCTAGGAGAAAAAATGGTTAAGTATTGAGGTTTTTTCATGCACATAACACTAAGATATGATGATTGGCAAGTAAGGTTTATGAGTTTGAGTGAAGTCAAAGCTACATTCCAAGTGTCACTCCTCAACCTACACTATTTGAGAGGCTTTGGCATGAAGACATGGATGATCCCTTCACCACCCCATGACACTCTCCAAACAGTACTTACAATCCCATCCTAGGAGATAGTGATCAAGTTGTGAAGTGTTTCAATACAAAACATTAGAAGGTGATGAAGTTTTGATGCAAACTTGAAGGTTTAGAAAGATCGAGTGGGTTTTAAGATGAAATCCAAGGGTCACCTCTAAAGCCACCCTACTTGGGTGGCCTCAAGAGGCCCTTGTGGATTGTATCACCTCCCACATCAAACACTCCAAATAGTACCTTCAAAACCACCAGGGTGAAGAACAACACAAATTACAAAGTTAGTTTGATGAGTATGATCAAGATGACACCACAAGAATGAGATAGTCAAGTTGAAGGAGTAAGAAGTTTCTAAGTGATAAAAATCCAAGACCTACTCTCAAACCCGCCCTACCTGGGTGGCCTAAAGAGGTGAACTTGGAGTTTTGGTGTCTAAGCATTGCAGCTACTCCATCTTTACTCTCTAAACTCACCATGATGCCTCACATCCTAGAGAGAGTCATTCAAGAAGAGGGAAGCTTGAAAAATCACTAAGTCATGAAGATGGAGGAATGAACAATCAAGTGAGGATGAAATCCATGCACTACTTACAATCCCACCCATGCTAGGTGGCCTTGAGCTCTATACTTGGACAACTCCATCTACTGCACATGACACTCTCCAGACACCACACTCAAACTTGCTTAAGGAGAAAACTGACCAAGTTTGCAATGTTTTTGAGTTGAAGTGCAAAGAAATCATGAAGATTTGATGAAAGTTCATAACTTTGAAGGCATTTTAATGCAAATTCCAAAGGTCACCTCTAATCTTGCCCTTTCTAGGTGGTTTTCACCATGACAAGTGGACAACGTCATCACCTAACATCTCAATGTTTGCCTTCTCACTTCACAAACACCTCAAAATGACTAAGTCTTAAGCAAGTTCAAGAAAAAGAGTCATCATAAGGAAGAAACAAGCATCAAATGAAGTTTAGAGTTGAAAAATACAAGCCTACCATTGAAACCTGCCCTTGCTAGGTAGCCTTCAACATCATGTTTGGATTGTGTCTTCTTCACAACTCTTTATCCATGCATACACTCTCAAGACCACCTTGTTAAGAGACTCCCACCATCATGCATCTTTTCTATATCATTCACTCTATACAGTCACCCTACATCTACCCATGCTTCTAAGACTTTTACATAGCACTTAAGGAGGTTAAACCATTAGTGACACAAGAGAGGACCCTTGATGTTGTCAAAACCAAGTTTTAAGTGATAAAATTCCTTACACCACCTTCAAACCTGCCCATACTAAGCAGTCTTGAGTCCTTCATCCAGACAAGGTATTGTCCCACAACACATCATCCGTATAACACTCCCAAACCTGCCCAAGAAGGGTAGTCATCACATGAAGGTGTGTAAAAAGTTTTCAAAAAAAACATTAATATACTTTTGTTTTGGCCAACCACCTCTAACTAGGTCGACCTACCTTGGATAAGTGCAGCATTTGGTATATAAGGGAGTTCAAATCTGTAATTTTAATGAAATTCAAAACAAATTTACTTCTGATTTGTAGAAGAATAGGTTTAGAGTAGCAATGAGCAGCATATTTACAAGAAGACAAGTCAAAATTCAAGTATTTTCAAGAGTCAAGTTTTCTAAAATTCTGATTTTTGTTCATAAATTCTGATTTTTATAAGGTATAGTGTTTTAAAATTCATTATTTTTTTTGTCCCACATGCATGAGGAGATAAATGTAAAGAAAATCCTTATTTTAAGTGTCACATCAGCCTAGTAACACATGTTCTCTTCTCTTGTAGGAGGAGGTAGATGATGAATGCCAAAGAAAGACAAGCCTTGATCAAGAGTGATAAGCAAGGAGTCATGCCAGAGATGAATATCATGTCCAAGTGGAGGAACGTGAGTGACACCAACTTGGGTCATATTGACATGGAGGAGATCAAGAAAGATCCCTACAAGCCAACCCACTCAAAGGTCATCCATGAGATGCTCCGTAATGGAATTGTCCAAGCCGCATGCTTTCCGCCTACCTTGCCAAGTTTTGAGCTTATGTGAGAATACACTAGCCATTACAACCAAGAGACTAGATGCATTGAAACGTCCGATGGACAAGTCTTATCTCACTTGAGGAGGGAGGCCATTACTAAAACATTCAACATCCTGAAGCATAGGAAGGTCACCATCTACAGTCAAGAGCAAGCTCAAAAGGTGTTTGAAGGAGTGATAAGTGATTGTAAGAAAGAGATAAATGTCAATTGGGTAAAGAAACTAAGAATTCATCACAATAAGTTGCCGAAGAAGCTTCATAAATTGGATTTCATCATAGAGTATGGCTACATGGTGATCTTCTTGAATAGAATCATGGGTTGTCAACAATCGTCAACATTCGATGCGTGGATGTTCATATTCATGCAAGAGATCACCAAGGGTGAGGTGATGATTGATTAGGATGGTATCATAAGCAACAATATTAATGAACAGATGATCAAGTTAAAGGAGGATAAGTCCTTCTACATGAGCTCATATGTTATCTATATCCTCGCGATGTGTGGAAAGTATGATGGATTGAATTGTAGAGGTGATATAGGATATGGCCCTAGACAACTCAGCGTGTATGATTGGTACCTGCAATTGTGGCTAAAGTCCATAGCCCACTACAAGCGCGTGAATGATGCATTTTTCATGTTCATCATAAGGAAGCTTCAACAAAATATGAATGAGAGGTTATCAAAGGATGCAAAGAGATTGATTGGCAAATTTGGACGATGGTACATCTAATGTCCAAAGTTCACTTACTTGAGGATCCAAGGATTTTCATCTTATCCTTATCGCTTGTTGAGGTATCCTACCGACAAGATGGTACTACCAGAGGTGACGAGGCAACTGTTGGCTTGGGACACAATTTAAAAAGATAAGAAGAAAGCTGGAATTAGTTTCCCAATTGGAGTTGGAAAGTTGGAGACTTGCCCAACATTGCAAGCTACACAACATTTAGAATATTAACTCCAAGCTTATAATCTTGTGCTTCATGACACGAGTTGAGACCACTTTGATCCATTCAACATGATTCAGAAAGCATTTGGGAAGAGGTTTGAACAATGAGAGCATCAAGAGGATCACTAGGTAGATGCAGACATTGATGAGCACATTAGAGAGAAGAGGTGTTCGAGAATGACTTGGGATTTGGTGAGATCATGTAATATAATGTATATTCCTGATAAGCTAGATGAGACTAAAAAGTTTCTCGTGCAAAGGATGTTTGACAAGGAAGGACCTATCACTATCAATTAGGATGAGAGAGAAGTGGGGCATGATGATTTGATATAGCGAGTCATACATATCACAAAGAAGTATGTATATCATCAAGTTCAGAAGCTCTAGAATGCAAACAAGGATCTCACATGCAACTTGATGGGAGGATCCAACTCGCAGCAAGCACAAGAAGTGGATGACAGTGAATCTAGAAGTAAACACCATAGTGAGTCTAGTGGATATAGTGTAATCTCTATAGAAGAAGCTCATCCTGGCAAGAGGAAGCATCTGCATGACTCACATGGAGAAAGTAGTCAAAAGAAGACAAAGTTGAGTTCAAGATCTGATACTAGCAATTCTTCTAGACAACTAGGTGGTCCTTCTCAAGATATGAATGTGACATCAGTAGTGGAGAATGAAGAAAGATAAAACCAAGGAGTTCCATAAATATTAGATCAAGCAAACATACATGAGGTTCTAGTTGAAGAAGTCTGATCAAGTCCCTCCAAGGATCAAGAAACTGCTACACATGAAATAGATATGCACATTGAAGTGTCTGATGAGGAAGCATCGTCATCAGAGTCAAAAGCTAGAGCTCAAGAACAAGGTGTTCGAGAAGATTTGTCTGCCTTGCCAGATTGTCGAAGGAAGAGAGTAAAGGAGACTTCAATCATGGAAATAGTGCCAGAGGTTAACATACAAGAGTTGTTAGGCAAGACAAGGCAAGATAAAGGGAAAGAAAAGGTGACTAGACTCTCCAAGATTACGAGAGATAGTTTTGGGTCTAGGAAAGTACACATTGTAGTGCCTAGGGTAGACAAAACAATTGATGACATTATTCCTGAAGAATATGATGTAACCACTATGGATTTGGGACCAACAATAGAAGAGAAAGAGTTTGAAGAGTTGGAGGAATTGGTTTCAGTGGTCAAATAAAGATGGAGGCATGAAAGGGAAAGAGGAAATCGACTGGAGAAATAAAACCTCGCCTTCAAGCAATATATCTAGTAGTTGATGAATCCAATTTGATTGCGTGAAGGGATGTCTTTTCCACCTCCCATGCTTTCACAAGAATCCATTACTCAACTAGAGGGTATGAGATCACAGTCTCAAGAACTGAAAAGCTGGATAGGGAGAGTTAGAAACCAAATAGATACATTCATTGATGAACTTATCCAAAAGTATGAAACTATTGCTCAGTTGTTGGAAAGACTTCAAGCAATTTCAGCAGCATGTTCCAAACTCGATGGGGTCAAGAAAGAATACATGCCACATTTGGAAGATTTGATGAACACTCCACTATCAGCATTGATAGAGGAAGGGGTAGTTGAAAAAGATTCATCGTATGATTTCTCTACTTGGTACTTCACTATGTACAGAAGAGAGCAGCTCCTTGACAAAGTTAAAATGGATTGTGTTCAAGTAGATAGTGTTCTTCAGAGGGCTCATAATAAGATAGTTGGTGTAATGGATGATATGTGTGATCTCTCATGAGAGGTTGCATTCCATGATGTGAAGAATTACATACATTCTCATTACTTCAACACTACTCACTTCATTTCTGGTGAACAATTGAACAACATCTACTCCTTGATCTCATTCATTAGTGGTAAGTAGGTTGGTATAGCTGAGTGGGAGATGACAATTGATCAGCATACACAAGATGTGATGAAGGCAAAAGGAACCATTTGAAACACGCCAAGCGTATGAGTTACTGACATGGCAAAGGTTGTTCCAAAGTTCGCGGCATTGGTTGAAAAGAATAAACATAAGAAGGAAATGCCACGTGGGTAGTCCACATAGGCGTCAAGGTGTCACCTTGGAAAATGTGCCTTTATTGCTTCTTGAATATTTCTAATAATAGAAGGTTGTTATAACCACTTTTGATGTGGCATGATCTTGTCCATTGAATCCAAGTTGATCCTGGCCATTCATTATATTTTGAGCTCTATATAAACCTCATTCCTCTTCATTTTGTATAATGAGTTTTAAGCTAAATAGAGTTGTTGCTAAGAGTTTGCTAAGATGAATACAAGTTAATTGTTGAGCCATTCATGGTTATATTGTGTTCTCTTTAGAAGTTGCATGGTTGCTAAGTACTCACTTGCATTTGATGTTTTAACTTAGTTTATTTCTTTCAAATTTTGTTAGTTTTAGTTGGTGAAAGTCATTATCTTTCAATTTCTTGGTGAAATCTCTATATGTTCATACCTTTTATGATTTGTCGCTGGCAAGTTGTAGTGTAAGGTTAGTATGAACACATTACAAGCTTCACTTTGATTGCTCATAGAGCAATTTGAAAACCTTTAGATTATCCTTAGAAGATTACATCACCTTTGTGGAGTTGTTGTCTCATGGCGAAGCAAAGCGTGGTTGAGATTTGCATGAATTGATGATGATAGCTTGCACATAGATTATATATTCTCTCTAAACCCACACCTTTTGCACTTTAAAAAAAAACATTGTTAGAAGTAGGATCAAGAGCTGAATTGTCATATTATAAGTTTATCATAGCATGTAGCCTTGAAGCAATTGTTATCACATGTGTGAGTCTAAACGGTATTTTCCTAGCGTTGAACAGTGAGTGTAAGTCCCTTTGTTAAGACAACAAATCACATCTTTGGTGAACAAGCTATCCCAAATCGAGAATTGAAAATAAGGAACCTTGGAGTCTACTCATTTCATCATAAAGTTTAGCATTTGAGTGATTTTGTTCAAGAGAGGATAAAATATACATGTATTTTATGTTGCATTGACTGTGCAAGGAAAACACATCAACACTACTCTCTCTGGAGCTTGCTGGACATTACAACTATCCTTCTTTGTTTGGTGATGCTCTACTCTTTCCTCTAACTAACTGTTGTGCATGTCTAGAGCTGGTAGGAGCTTGATTCTCCACACTTTGTCACTATTGTATTGTTCGTATTGCTGTTGCAACAAATATTCCTTCTCAGCTCTATACTACTATGCGTCAATATTCTTCTTCTCTAACTTCTTGTTGTTCATTCCTTTCTTTTGTCTTTTCCTTGGATTCCAAAAAAATTGCTGGTCAAATTCAAACTTACCTACTAGCATTCAATAACAAACTGACCACCAATAACTTCTATCTGATGGGCTAGCTGAGTGCATTAACTGATTTGGTTAGGGCCAGCAATAAGGAGATCTCTGGAGATCTCTGACAGGGTTGGTGGCATAAATGCCCACTCTAGATTAATAAATTCAACACTCCCCCTTAATCTGGAGCTACAAACCATTTTCATTCTGTCTCTGGAGCTGTTTGTAGTTGTCTGGAGCTTTCTTTCCAAAACTAAAATCTGTAGTTGTCTATAATGCCTAAGCTAGCTCTTGGGCTTTCAAAGCTCTCCTTCAATAGTGCCTTACTAAATATATCAGCGAGCTGCTATTCAGACCTACAAAACTATAGTTTGATCTCTCCATTCTCCACTAACTCCCTTATGAAATGATACTAAATCTAAATATGTTTGCTTCATCCATGGTAGACTGTATTATTCATCAAGGTTATGGAGGAAACATTGTCATAAAATATGCTTGTACCATCTTCTTGTTGTTCTTTCAAATCTGCAAGGATTCTCCTCAACCAAATAGTTTGACATGTTGCTGCATTTGTTGCTATGTATTATGCTTCTACGATGGAGAGAGAAACTACGGGCTGCTTCTTTGATGCCCATGAAATGGGTCCTAAAACCATGTGGAACACATATCCAGATGTGCTCTTCCTGTTATCTACACTACCTGCCCAATCACTGTCTATGTAACCAACTAGCTCAAACTCACTAGATGCAGTGTATAATATGTCATAGCCTTACATGCCATTGACATACCTTAGGATCCTCTTTCCTACTTGCTAGTGTGTGTCCTTAGGTTTCTCCACGAACCTAGATATTAGGCTTACCACATACATTAAATTAGGCCTTGTAGCAGTCAAATACATTAGACTTCCAACCATGCTTTTGTAGAGGGTTGGGTTCACTTCATTGCTGCTGTCCTCCTTGCTTAGTTTTAGACCTGTAGCTATTGGTGTTGGTGTAAGCTTGTTGTTTTGCATCTTAAATCTTTTCAAAATTTGTTTGGCATAGTTAGTTTACGAAATAAATATGCCAAGCTCAGTTTGTTGGACCTCAATGCCAAGAAAATATCTCAACAAACCTAGGTCAATCATCTCAAACTCTTTCTTCATCACTTCTTTGAAATTACCAAAGAAGAGATCACTATTACCAGTAAATATCAGATCATCTACATACAAAACAATAATTAAAATCTCACCATTTGTTTATTTGATGTAGAGAGAGGGCTCACTACTGCTTTTGCTAAAGCCATTACTTAGCAAATAGGAATCTATCTTGTTGTACCATGCCTGAGGTGTTTGCTTAAGCCCGTAGAGAGATTTCTCGAGCCTGTATACCTTGTCTTCATGCCCTAGGACTTCATAGCCAAGTGGCTGCTCCACTACACCTCCTATTTCAACACTCCATTCAGGAAGGCTGACTTCATGTCTATTTGATATACCTTCCACTTGTGCTAGACTGTAATAGCTATGACTCCCTGCATGGTCTCTAACCTTGCAACTGGTATAAAGGTCTCATCGTAGTCTCTTCCAAGCTGCTATTTATATCTCTTAACAACTAGCCTTTCTTTTTGCCTTTCGGTCTTTCCCTCAACAGTACTCTTGGTCTTGTATACCCACTTGACTCCAATCACCTGTTTACCCTCAGATAAGGTTGTTAACTCCAATGTCTCATTCCTTTCTATTGCATCAAACTCTTCATCCATGGCCTTACACCTTTTTTCTTCCTTCGCTGCCTCTTCAAATATGTTGGATCACCATGAGAGAACAAAGAAAAATCTAGATTTTCATCAAACTCATCATACCTTGGGTAAGTGCAAGGAGATGGGGGACCCAAAAGTCGCCACCATCTCCAAAAATAAAGAAAAATGTGATCGCATTTTTCTTTCCATAAAAACAAAAAAAAACCTATTTTACCCATTTGGCCGCGAGCATTCCTTTGACAGCAACAAAAAAGAAAAGGAGAAACACAAGTGCATTAAGGAAAAGCCTATTTAATCAAGTTTGATAGAGAAAACAACAAATTCACAATGCCAGCTCATTGCCAAAGACATCATCGTGCAAATTTGGAGGCTCCAGCACTGGAGGAAGGTAGGGTTTGACAAATTTTGTTAGTTTGAGAACAATTTTTGAGTTTTGTAATATTTGATTTATTTTTATACTGCATTTATCATTATTAGAGAAAGAGAAAACCTAAATCCAGCTGAGGAGGTTGAAAACAACCACCAAAACCCTCCAAACCCACCTTGACCTCCTTTTAATGTAAGGGATAATCAAGAACATTACCTAGGGATAATAGAAGAAAACAAGAAACATCTTCAGACTATTATTGAAACCCTAAACAATCCAAGTGGAACCATTGATCGTAGGAGGACACTTGCAAAATCACTAGAGGAGATTGTTGCTCACACGGATTCGATGACAAAACAAATCACCGAATTCCAAGACTATAGGGAGAGATGTCAACAATTTTATGCTAATGGCATATCATATGAACAAGTCAAGAATAAAAAAATTACAAAATCTAAATTATGTGAACACTTTACCAATCCAAAAATTGGTCAAAGATTAGAACAAAGATGCAAACAATTTCCTATACATTGGTGTAGGAATGAAGAAATATCCCAACACTTTTGGGATAGAAGGTATATGGTCTTTGTTGAGTGCCCATGCAATAATGATGAGGTACCACAATATTTCCTAAGGGAACTCTATTGCGAGTTCATCCTCAACAAGATTCCAAATTATTTTGACATTAGTGATTTCTAGGGTAGAGGTGGTGGCTCTACCCAAGATAGACCCAGGGCTTAGTGAGATCAAAACCATGTGCCTATACCCCGAGGGAGGCCAGATTGTAGGTCACTCTCTTTGGCTTTGAAGGAGAGTGTTGAGGTGGAGACATTACATTCACTAACTACTCTCACCCAAACTCTATCAGAACATGCTAATGATCTTACCTAGGCTGATGAGGGTGTGAGTAGTAGGCGTCATGTGTCCCCACATTTGTGTAGTTCATGTAGGAACCTATATGATTATGGGATGTAGGACGCATGATAGGACTCTCCGTAGGATGCTGCAATGCAGGGGCAAGATGATGTGATGCAGAGGCAACATCAATTGATGGAGGCATCCATATTGGAGATCTTGTTCTCAATGATGATCTCTTATAGCATACATTTGGCATTGACTCTCAGGTAATTTGTTACAAGTTTCATTATGATTTATTATATTTTTATTTGAAATTTATAATTATTTTTATATGATTATCTATATTATAAGTCAAATGTATGTAATTGTCTGCACAATGAATTTCTAGGGTCAGAGTCTTCATCCTACCTTTGTTAGCCATCCATTGGCAAGTTATGAGATGAGGTCAAGAAAATAGGTATGTAATTTATCACATGATCATAATTATTGTAGATATGTCAATGGTACTATTATTTTGTGACAATTTGATGATTTCAATAGTCACTGACAACTGCACTGTATCCTTGGTCCCCTGGATAAAAACCCACCAGTTATACAGAGCTAAATTTAACCATTTCTAATCATTATGCATTTTTAAACTAATGTTATGTATTTATTTTGTCAATTAATCTTGAACTTGATTTTCAGATGCTGAATCTGGAGACTCCTCCTAATGTTCATGATTCAACACAAAGAGGCATTGATGCAACAATAATGTCTGCAAATGCTTTGACCAAGGTATGAGCGAATAACATGAAAATGTCATGATTTTATATTTCTTGTTTTATCTCATGTCATTTGATGCACATAAATGACATTTACGTTTAGTCAATTTTGCTTCTTGATGCTTCTTACAACAGGTCACAACTCCAGTCCATCCAACTATGAACAAAGAAGCTAGAGAAAAGATGACAGAGAGTGATCATCGATTAGTGGTAAGTGATCAATTACATATGTTCAATGTTATATATTTGATACATTTTCTATACTAATGTCCATATTATTTGTTTGTATTAACAGGTTCACCTAGATGAACTTTATTTGAAGAGGTCTACTCAACGACATAGAGAGGATGAGTCACGAACTAGCTCTCCATCTTCATAGTCAAAGAAGGACTACCAATTATTTCATAAAAGTCCATAGGAAACTAGTTTTTGGGGCATTTTTTGTATGCCTAGATGGCTTTGTATACATACTTTTGTATGTTAATTTGATGTATATTGTTGTATATTTGCCTGTATGGCTTTGTTTGGACATGCCTATATGGATTTTTATATAAACTAGATGTTATATTCATGACATTATGTATGTGATAGTTTATATTAAATATTTAATATAATAATCAATTATTGTTACATGAATTTGGTTTTACATGTGCCAATTACATTTGCTTGAAAGTTTATAAATCATTTTCAAATAATCCATTTTGTGCATATCTTGCAATCATTGAATTATGTCGGACTGTACATTTCTTTGAGGCATCATTTCAAATAGTTCATGTGCCCTGTCTATGCTTCCATACTTTCAATACATGTCTACAACGATGACTTTGCAAATACAATACATGTGACAAAATTCCTATATCATTTTATACTTTGATGGTTGTCCACACCATGTTCTCTAGATCCAATTATAGCATAGGCAAGGAGGAAGTTGGTTAAGGTTGTGCAATTTGGTTTTAGATGTGCCAAAAATTGCGTAAATGGTTGAAATTTATTTTTGTGCATTTCCTTGAAAGTTTTTAAAGCCTTATGAAAAATCCATTATTTGCATATCTTACAATCATTGTATTCCATGAGACAACATTTTTGTGAGGCATCATGTCAAACAGTTCACGTTCATTATATATGCTTCCACACTTTGCATACATGTCTTGCAAGGTACTTACAACTATGACATTTGACAAAATTTCTATATTCTTAATGCTTTGATGGATGTCTATAATATGCTCCAAACATACCATTTCTGAGGTTGTGGAATATTGCTTTACACCTACCAATCACATTTGCTTGAAAGTTTCTAATGCCTTATCAGAAAACCCATTTTTTTCATATCTTGCAATCATTGCATTCAATGAAGTGACATTTCTTTGGGGCATCATGCCAAACAGTTCACGTTCTTTGTCTATGCTTCCACAATTTGTATACATGTCTCTAAGGGTAGTTGCAACTACAAAATCTGATAGAATTCCCATATCCTTCATGATTTGATGGATGTCCATACCATGTTCCAAAGATCCCATTTTGGCACAGGCAGGGAGGATGCTAGCAAAGGTTGTGGAATATGGCTTTATACCTACCAACTACCAACTGTATTTGCTTTAAAGTGTCTAAATCCTTTTCAACAAATCCATTTTGTGCATATCCTATAATCAAGGCATTCCATTACATGGCACCTCTACGAGGTGTTATATTGAATAGTTCATGTGCCTTGTCTATGATTTCACATTTTGCATACATGTCTCTCAATGTAGTTGCAACTACAACATCTGATAAAATTCCCATATCCTTCATGCTTTGATGGATGTCCATACCATGTTCCAAAGATCCCATTTTGGCACAGGTAGGGAGGATGTTGTCAAAGGTTGTGGAATATGGCTTTAGACCTACCAACTGTATTTTCTTTAAACTGTCTAAATCCTTTTCAACAAATCCATTTTGTACATATCCTCTAATCAAGGCATTCCATTAGATGGCACCTCTATGAGGTGTTCTATTGAATAGTTCATGAGCCTTGTCTATGATTCCACATTTTTCATACATGTCTCTCAACGCAGTTGCAACTACAACATCTGATAGAATTCCCATATCCTTCATGCTTTGATGGATGTCCATACCATGTTCCAAAGATCCCATTTTGGTACAAGTAGGGAGGATGCTGGAAAAGGTTATGGAATGTGGCTTTACACCTACCA
This sequence comes from Cunninghamia lanceolata, assembly GCA_027924645.1. Lineage (NCBI taxonomy): Eukaryota > Viridiplantae > Streptophyta > Pinopsida > Cupressales > Cupressaceae > Cunninghamia > Cunninghamia lanceolata. Next base: position 5,330,186 of record BSBN01000194.1, read on the forward strand.
ACTCTATTTTCTTTAAAATGTCTAAATCCTTTTCAACAAATCCATTTTGTGCATATCCTACAATCAAGGCATTCTATTAGATTACACCTCTGTGAGGTGTTTTGTCAAATAGTTCATGAGCCTTGTCTGTGATTCCACATTTTTCATACATGTCTCTCAATGCAGTTGCAACTACAACATCTGATAAAATTCCCATATCCTTCATTCTTTGATGGATGTCCATACCATGTTCCAAAGATCCCATTTTGGCACAGGCAGGGAGGATGCTGGCAAAGGTTACGAAATATGGCTTTACACGTACCAACTCTATTTTCTTTAAAGTGTCTAAATGCTTTTCAACAAATCCATTTTGTGCATATCCTATAATCAAGCTATTCCATTAGATGGCACCTCTATGAGGTGTTCTGTCAAATAGTTCATGTGCCTTGTCTATGATTCCACATTTTTCATACATGTCTCTTAATGAAGTTGCAACTACAACATTTGATAGAATTCCCATATCCCTCATGCTTTGATGGATGTCCATACCATGTTCCAAAGATCCCATTTTGGCATAGGCAGGGAGGATGCTGGAAAAGGTTGTGGAATATGGCTTTACACCTACCAACTATATTTTCTTTAAAGTGTCTAAATCCTTTTCAACAAATCCATTTTGTGCATATCCTACAATCAAGGCATTCCATTATATGGCACCTTTGTGAGGTGTTTTATCGAATAGTTCATGCACCTTATCTATGATTCCACATTTTGTATACAAGTATCTCAATGCATTTGCAACTACAACATATAATAGAATTCCCATAGCCTTCATGCTTTGATGGATGTCCATACCATGTTCCAAACATACCATTTTGGCACAGGTAGGGAGGAAGCTGGCAAAGGTTGTGGAATATGGATTTACACCTACCAACTATATTTTCTTTAAAGTGTCTAAATCCTTTTCAAAAAATCCATTTTGTGCATATCCTACAATCAAGGCATTCCATTAGATGGCACCTTTGTGAGGTGTTCTATTGAATAGTTCATGTTAATTGTCTATGATTCCACATTTTGCATACATGTCTCTCAATGCAGTCACAACTACAACATCTAATAGAATTCCCATATCCTTCATGCTTTGATGGATGTCCATACCCTATTCCAATGACCTGATTTTGGTACATGCAAGAAGGATGCTGGCAAAGGTTGTGGAATTGGATTTATAGCTACCAATTGCATTTTCTTGAAAGTATCTAAAACCTTTTCAAAAAGTCCATTGTATGCATATCCTACAATCATGGCATTCCATGAGATGACATTTATTTGAGGTGTTATGTCAAACAGTTCATATTCCTTATCTATGCTTGCACATTTTGTATACATGTCTCACAAGGCAATTGCAACTACAACATCTAACAAAATTCTAAGATCTTTAAAATATCTAAAGCCTTTTTCAACAAATCCATTTTGTTCATATCCTGCAATCATGGCATTCCATCAGACCACATTTCTTTAAGGTTTTATGTCAAACAGTTCATGTTCCTTGTCCATGCTTCCACATTTTGCATGCATGTCTTACAGGGTAGTTGTAACTACAACATTATCAATGGGTTTCACAAATTTGCATACATGTCTCACAGGGTAGTTGCATAAATGGGTTTGTAAATAAGAGTCTTTAGTGAGTTTTGTATGTCCAAGTCATTTTTTTTTTGGTGCTATAAGGTCTAATTAAGTCCATATTGGGTGTATTTATGCCATATAGTGGTCTAGGTGTGAAATTTTGTCATGGACACTTCATAATCTAGGAAAGAACATTCTCTCATCATACTGAAAACTCCATGAAACAATGATGAAACAATGAAGCACCATGTCGAAGGTTCATGGCTGTTGTAGGTTTGATAAAACTTATTTTTATGATGCTCAGGTTGTCCTAGACATGCATAAGGTTCATAACTTATGAAAAATCAATGTGTAGTTCATTTTCCTAACCCATGGAAACAGTTATAACCGTTGTCCCAAAGTCTAGACAATTATGTAGTAACAAAGGATAATTAGGAAAGGTGGTAGGAGTGACATTTTGCATTCCATAGCTCCAGACTTTGCTAATGCATTAGGGTGGGTAGGTAAATGGCAGGGGAGGTCTCATTTTGTGTGCCAATCACCACATTCGTTTGGGTCAGCAGGCTACCAGCAAAGTCCCTTAAGATCCCTAAGATGAAAAAACTACCAAACTTTGACGGGGTAGTTTTCAAAATTTGTGGTAGGTGAGAACCTTCTGTTTAGACTTATAGGTGCATGTCGAGTCTGTCCACAATAACCTCTCTCAATTTCATTCAACTCTAGTCTATTTGACCATGTCGGAATCAAACGCATTCTTGCAAAATGCTTTAGTTTCATGCAGTGGAAAGGTGGTAGGAGTGACATTTTACATTCCATAGTTCGTGGGACCAAACAGACTTCACCAACATGTCAGGGTGGGTGGGTAAATGCTAGAGGAGGTCTCATTTCATGTGCCAAGCACTGCATTCATTCGGGTCAGCAGGCTACTGGTAAAGTCCCTTAAGATCCCTAAGATGAAAAAATTATCAAACTTTGATGGGATAGTTCTCAGAATTCGTAGTAGTTGGGAATGTTTTGTTTGGACCTATAGGTGCATGTGGGGTCCCTCCACAATAACCTCTCTCAGTTTCATTCAACTCCAGTCCGTTTGATCGTGCCGAAATCAAATGCATTCTTGCAAAATGATTTAGTTTGATGTAGTGGAAAGGTGCTAGGAGTGACATTTTGCATTCCATAGCTCGTGGGTCTGAACGGGCTTCACCAACACATCGGGATGGGTGGCTAAATGCTAGGGGAGGTCTTGTTTCATGTGCCAAGTGTTGTATTCCTTCGGGGCAATAGGTTACCAACAAAGTCCCTTAAGCTCCCTAAGATGAAAAAATTGGCCAACTTTGATGGGACAATTCTAAGAATTTGTAGAAGTTGGGAATGTTTTGTTTGGACCTATAGGTGTACATGGGGTCCATCCACAATAACCTCTCTCAGTTTCATTTAACTCCAGTCCATTTGACCGTGCTGAAATCAAACGCATTCTTACAAAATGCTTCAGTTTCATGTAGTGGAAAGGTGCTAGGAGTGACATTTTTCATTCCATAGCTCGTGGGTCCAAACAAACTTCACTGATGCATCGAGATGGGTGTGTAAATACTAGGGGAGGTCTCATTTTGTGTGCCAAGCCTCGCATTTGTTTGAGCTAGAAACTACTGGCAAAGTCCCTTAAGCGCTCCCTAAGATGTAAAAATTGCCAAAATTTGACAAGACAGTTCTCAAAATTTGTGGTAGCTGGGAATGTTTTGTTTGGACCTACAAGTCCATGTGGGGTTCATATAGAATAACCTCTCTCGGTTTCATTCAACTCCTATCTGTTTGACCGTGCCAGAATCAAATGCATTCTTGCAAAATGCTTTAATTTCATGATGTGGAAAGGTGCTAGGAGTGACATTTTGCATTCCATAGCTCATGGGTCCGAACGAACTTCACCAACGTAGTGGGGGTGGGTGGATAAATTCTAGGGGAGGTCTTTTTTCATGTGCCAAGCGTCGCATTTGTTCGGGGCAATAGGCTACCGACAAAGTCCCTTAAGTGCCCTAAGATGAAAAAATTGCCAAACTTTGATGGGACAATTCTTAGAATTCCTGGTAGTTGGGAATGTTCCATTTGGACCTATAGCTGCAAGTGGGGTCCATCCACAATAACCTCTCTTGGTTTCATTCAACTCCAGTCGGTTTGATCGTGCCAAAATAAAACACATTCTTGTAAAATGCTTCAGTTTCATGCAGTGGAAAGGTGCTAGGAGTGCCATTTTCCATTCCATAACTTGTGGGTCCAAACAGACTTTGCTAATGTATCAGAGTGGGAGTGTCAATGCTAGGGGAGGTCTCATTTCATGTGCCAAGCCTCGCATTCATTCAGGCCAACAGGCTTGTGACAAAGTCTCTTAAGCGCTCCCTAAGATGAAAAAATTACCAAACTTTGATGAGACAATTCTCAAGTTCATGGTAGATAGGAATGTTCTATTTGGACCTACAGGTGTACATGAGGTCCATCTACAATAACCCCTCTCAGTTTCATTCAACTCCTATCCATTTGACCGTGTCAAAATCAAACGCATTCTTGCAAAATGCTTCAGTTTCATATAGCAGAAAGGTGCTAGGAGTGACATTTTGCATTCCATAGCTCGTGGATCCAAACATATTTTGCCAACACATTGAGGTGGGTGGATAAATGCCAGGGGAGGTCTCGTTTCATGTGCTAAGTCCCGTAAGCATTCCCTAAGATGAAAAACATGTCAAACTTTGATGGGACAGTTATCAAAATTTGTGGCAACTGGGAATGTTCTATTTAGACCTACAGGTGCACATGGGGTCCCTCCACAATAACCTCTCTTAGTTTTGTTCAACTCAAGTCTGTTTGATCGTACCGAAATCAAATGCATTCTTGCAAAATGCTTCAGTTTCATGTAGTGGAAAGGTGCTAGGAGTGACATTTTGCATTCCACAGCTTTTGGGACAAAACAGACTTCACCAATGCATCTAGGTGGGTGGGTAAATGCCAAGGGAGGTCTCGTTTTGTGTGCCAAGCGTCGCATTCGTTCAGGGCAGCAGCCTACCGGCAAAGTCCCTTAAGCGCCCTAAGATGAAAAAATTGCCAAACTTTGATAGGATAGTTCTCAAAATTCATGGCAGCTGGGAACCGTTTGGGCCTATAGGTGCATGTGGGGTCTGTCTACAATAACCTCTCTCAGTTTTGTTCAACTCCAATCCATTTGATCATGCCAAAATCAAACGCATTCTTGCAAAATGCTTTAGTTTCATGTTGTGGAAAGGTGATAGGAGTGACATTTTGCATTCCATAGCTTGTAGGTCTAAACAGACTTTGCTAATGTATCGAGGTGGTTGGGTAAATGCTAGGGGAGGTCTTAATTCATGTGCCAAGCATCGCATTCATTCAGGGCAATAGGCTATCGGTAAAGTCCCTTAAGCACCCTAAGACAAAAAAACTACCAAACTTTGACGAGACAATTATCAGAATTTGTGCTAGCTGTGAACATTCCATTTCAACCTATAGGTTCATATGGAGTCTATCCACAATAACCTCTCTCGGTTTCATTCAACTCTAGTCTATTTGATCGTGTCGAAATCAAATGCATTCTTGCAAAATGCTTCAGTTTCATGTTGTGGAAAGGTTGCCAGTTGCCATATTTTTTATTCTGCTCATCGTGACGCTGAATGGACTATGTCAACACATCGGGGTGGGTGGGTAAATGCTAGGGGAGGTCTCATTTTGTGCTCCAAGTGTCTCAGTCGTTCCAGGCTACAAACTACCGGTAAACTCAAAAAGTGTTAGGTAGTAGTAGCTTGCAGGCCAAAATGACTGGGATGCTTGGCACATGAAATGAGACCTCCCCTAGAATTTACCCTCCCACCCCAATGTGTTGGCATAGTCCATTCTGTGCCACGATGAGAAGAACAAAAAATATGGCACCTGGGAACATTTCCATAGCATGAAACTGAAGCATTTTGCAAGAATATGTTTGATTTCGGCATGATCAAAGGGACTAGAGTTGAACGAAATTAAGAGAGGTTATTGTGGATAGACTCCACATGAACTTATAGGTCTAAACAGAATGTTCCCAGGTGCCATGAATTCTGAGACCTGTCCCGTCAAAGTTTGGTAGTTTTTTCATCTTAGGGAGCTTAAGGGACTTTGTAGGTAGCCTGTTGCCCCGAATGAATGCAACACTTGGCACATGAAATGAGACCCCCCTTTTCCATTTACCCACCCACCCCAAAGCATTGGCAAAGTCCATTCAGACCCATGAGCTACATAATGTAAAATGTCACTCCTAGCACCTTTCCACAGTATGAAACTAAAGCATTTTGCAAGAATGCGTTTGATTTCGACATGGTCAAATGGACTAGAGTTGAATGAAACTGAGAGAGGTTATTGTGGATGGACCCTACGTACACCTATAGGTCCAAACAAAATGTTCCCAGCTGCCACAAATTCTGAGAACTCTCTCATCAAAGTTTGGCAATTTTTTCATCTTAGAGTGCTTAAGGGACTTTGCCGGTAGCCTGCTGCCCTGAATGAATGCGATGCTTGGCACATGAAACGAGACCTCCCCTAGCATTTACCTAGCCACCTCAACACATTGGAAAAGTCTATTTGGACCCACAAGCTATGTAATGCAAAATCTCACTCCTAGCACCTTTCCACAGCATGAAACTGAAGTATTTTGCAAGAATACGTTTGATTCTAGCACGGTCAAATGGATTGGAGTTGAATGAAAGTGAGAGAAGTTATTGTGGATAGACTCGACATGCACTTGTAGGTCTAAATAGAATGTTCCTAGCTACCACAAATTCTGAGAACTATCCCATCAAAGTTTGGCAATTATTTTGTCTTAGGGAGCTTAAGGGACTTTGCTGGTAGCCTGTTGCCCCGAATGAATACGATGCTTGGCACATGAAATGAGACCTCCCCTGGCATTTCCCCACCCACTCTGACATGTTGGCAAAGTCTATTTGGCCCTATGAGCTATGGACTGCAAAATGTCAGTCCTAGCACATTTCCACAGCATGAAACTGAAGCCTTTTGTAAGAATGCGTTTGATTTTGACACGATCAAACGGACTGGAGTTGAAAAAAACTAAGAGAGGTTATTGTGTATGGACTCCATGTACACTTGTAGGTCTAAATGGAATGTTCCCAACTACCACAAATTTTGAGAACTGTCCTGTCAAAGTTTGGCAATTTTTCATCTTAGGGAGCTTAAGGGACTTTACCGATAGCCTGCTGCCCCTAACGAATGCGATGCTTGGCACATGAAATGAGACCTCCCCTAGCATTTACCTACCCACCCCAATGCATTGGTGAAGTCCTTTCAAACCCATGAGCTATGGAATGCAAAATGTCACTCCTAGCACCTTTCCAAACATGAGGAAGAACCACAACCCAATCTAACTCCTGAGAGCATGACATGTTATGATGAAGAAGCACAACCAAAATCCAATGATCCAATGGCATGAACCAATAACATAATAACTATGTCCTACTATTGTAACATGACAAACATGAATGTTATGAACTAACATCCAAACCCTTTGATACGAATCTTGATATGACATGAGTGAAACATGAGTGATCAGGATTAAGACCAATTAGGATCAACTTCATCCATTACTTAGATCTAACCTCATGAAACAAATCAGAAAAAATGTACATGAAATATATAACATCACTTATGTAATTGATCACTTATCGCCATTCGATGATCACTTTCCATCATCTTTTCTCGGGCTTCTTTGTTCATAGTTGGATGGACTGGAGTTGTGACCTCCTACGAGAAGCATCAAAAAGTAAAATTGACTAAACATAAATATACTAGAGGGAATAAATTCATACTACTATTTATATACAAAACAAAGTACGTGTAACCATCTAGGAAAGTTTTATGCATACTTACAAATTAATCCAACAAACCATCTGGGTCTTCTCTACTCTTTATTGTGTCAAATATGGCCTCATGGTCAGAGTCATGCACCTTCCACAAGGTCTTGTTCAAAGGTCTACCTCGATATTGTATCAAATGAACATTGGTTGCCACAACAAGGTTGGAGTAATGAAGAATCTTCTGATGCATGTCAAAGTCCTTAAATAGCCAAGCATTAAGACTCTTATGTGGGGACCTTATAAGCCATGTTCCAGTAACGACCACTGAGCCTGTAGGGTATTTGATATTTTTCCATCTATAACTAGGGCCTCCAACACAACGACACAAGTAAGAATCTATTCCCTCTTCATTACCTTCATCTACAATAACTGCATAAACATGCCCTACAATGATATGTTTAGCAAATTAGATGAAATTTCCACAACATTACAAAAATAATAGAAAGTTTAAGATAACATTAGGAATTTCAAATTTAACTATGCAAGTAGATATATTACCTGGTTGAACTAGATCTAATATGTGGTCAAAGTCAACTAACAATTCCATCTCTGTAAATCCTAGTGCCATTAGGGGTCAATACATGTCAAGTGGGTAAAGATAACTGAACTGCCATTCGTCAACCCACTCCCTTGACTCACACTCATTCCAGGCTTGAATTGTACATGCAAAAAAAAAAGCACACCATCTTCTATGTATGTATACTTCATGAACCTATAATTGACCTTCTAATAGAGTGTAGCTCACTTGATCCTGTCAGTGTACAATAGTCCTCATATGGTACAATGTTAGTATCATCTATCAACCAAAAAAATATATGAACTGAAGACTTACCTTGATTACCTGGACCCATCGAAGCATTACACCACTCGATGATTGATTTTACATCTATCAACTTTGTATTGTCTGTATACTTTAATTGTTCTCATGCTCTGGCTCTTTTGATACATGCTCCTGCACCATCATGCTCCCCATTTCCATGCCCGACCTCAAAAAAGTTCCACATATCCTAAACACCTGTAATATTATGCCTCCTACTTAGCCAATAGAAATTCCATGAGTTCTAGAATTGTGATGCATAGTTATCCAAACATATGATATGCTGACTAAATGATATGCCCCTTCTAGCTAGATCATTGTAGAACACTTGAAAACAACCTTGCATGAACTTCGTAGAATGTGTGCGATCATCGCTTATATAAAAATGATACTCCCTTATGATCTTTTTGTCATCCTCTGTACTATCATTTGCATGAATGAATGCAATGTGCACAAATATAGAAACTTGTGTCAAGTTATAATATTGGGATTGCACCTCACACTATGGCTATAGACTGTAGTTCTCTGCAAAGTCGACGACTAAAACAATGCTACCAACTGGAAATGTGTCCTTGCATAACTTGAATTGCAAGGCCAACCATCGAGCTCTATGGGCATGTCTTACATACTCATACACTATGTTGTCACAAAATATAGGCATAAACTGATACATTGGAATCTTCTGAATAACATATTCACACCTCTTTGCTTCTTTACCATCTCTTGTATTGTATGCCACTATTTTATACTTGTCAAACTCTACTAGTTCATTTCCAATTACATGTGTTATTTCCATATGTTCACATATTGGCATACGTTGCAAGCCACCGCAATGCTGACATGTGCCATCCAAGCATAATTTGTTGTAGAGTAATTTACCTTCCTCTCTATCACATAAAATCATTGATATAAAGTCTCTTGAGGTAGTTGGTGGGGCATGTATGCCACAATCCTAGAAAACATTGTTAGTATGCAAATCTAAACATATAGACTGATAAACCTCAAAATGGTTAGAAAATTCAATATGTAATCTACAACAACAAGTATTGCATGTGTGATTTATTTTGACAAAGAAAGGTTTTAGCATTTCAAAATATCTTTGAGAAATTTTAATTTCAGGATACTTCTCAAGAAATTTACCAAAACACTTTGTTTGAGTCATATCCAAAAAATGCTTTGGATGTGGCTCATGGTTTCGACTACTGATTCTCCTTCCTACCACATCCCTTTGATTCGGAGATACCCTTATGTAATTCTTCCAAAAGTCTTCAATTAGTGATCTCAAAGCTTCAACAAAAACTATCTTTTCATGGGAATCTCCAGACAATGCCCACAATTCATTAGTGCTTGGATCCTCAACTCTTTGACATCTTCCAATGACTCTCATTAGAGTTTTTCTATTTATTTTCAATGCTTGACTTGTCTTTCTAATGAAGTGATCATTTTTTGTTTTGTTGGCTTACAATTGTCGATGTAATGACACGTCATGTTACATTACTATCCTTGGTGCATGAGGTGGAACCCACACTCTCATATGCACTCATTAGATTCTTGACGGTTGATTTTTCACTTGATGCATTTGATGTTTTTAGGCCAGGAATCTTCATAGTGGGCCTATATTTCACATTTCTCATTAGTTAAACAAAGATTTGACATCTTTTGGTTTCATTTAAATTCTCAAAGAATAATTTCCATATCTTATTTGCATATCTTTGACAAGTGTGCATGGGAATCTTATCCTACATGGGCTCCAATACATTTTGGTGTAGGAGCTCCATAGTTTAATCATTGTGTTGTTTTTCCTAGTTGATTTTCATGTTATTTGTTTACCTCTAAGGCTTTGAAAGCCATTTTGATGTGTTGAAATAAAGACTTAGTCATTTAGAGTGACTAGTCTATTAGAATGTTAATAAGACCTATTTTATAGGAAGGTTTCTTTTTGAAACTTAATGTTTTTTTTTGAAAAAAGGATAGCTCCAATGGTTCACTGCCTTTCTTGGGCAGTTGTATGGCCTGTTGAGAAGTGGAAATGTTTGGGAAAGTTTCCTTTAAAATTGTTGTTTTGTAAACATGCCAAAAATGAAATGAAGGAAGGAGTTTATTAAGAAAAAACTGTGTTTTTTGCCTTTTTAGTGAAGACATCCATTCTGTACGGCCTGGTATGGACTGCCAAGGGAAGAAGGTTTGGAAGATGTTTTAATTCTTTGAAATAGCTCTCATTTGCATGTGGTTTGAGTTATTGAAACATTTTGTGGTGCTTGTTTCATCTCATTTTGCAAAAACTAGTTTAAACCCTCCTTATCTAGGGTTTTGAGATAGAATGGAGCATTTTTCCTCTGTCCTCTGAAGATGAACAGTCATCTTTTGATGAGATGGAGGAAATTAGAGTAGTTTTCATGTTTTTGAGGTTTGTTTGGTCATTCTCCTTTTTCCATGGTGATTGGTATGCTGCTATCTAGTAAAAATAGTGACTAGTTAGTGAAGAAAAGGCATAGGACAGCAAGAGTGCAAGAAAACAGTCATAGGCTTAATCAAATGGAGTTGATGTTTGTGTTTTAGAAGGAAGATAGACTTGCACAAGAACCCTACTATCCAAATAAGGGATCCTTGATACACACCTTTCCCATAATCTCAAGCTAAGTTGTCCTTTAGAAGAAAAACAACAATTGCTGACAGAAATACAGTTTGCTATTATGCACGTGGGTACAGTATGGTCTGAAGGTTCAAGGAATGGTAAAAATTTAATATTGGTATTTGGTTCATGCACCAAGTGCTGAAGGTCATTTGAGGCTTGTGAATGTTTAGTATGGTGTTAAACTTCTCCTTACTTACAAGGTTTAACCTCTTCTAACACTGTTTTCTTGAAGACAGCCAAGCAGTTTACTAATTATGTCAGAACAAATACAGAGGCAAGGTGTTGATTCAAAGTCCTCAAGTTGATCCTGTCATTGGTGAGTGGTTGTGGTGTTTAGATCCTTGTTAAAGATGAGTTGATGTAGGTTTAGCCATCACAAAGGCTACAAGAAAGAAGCTGTCATTTCAAGACTGTCATAGGACAGTCATGTTTCAATTTGCTGTCCTCTGCCCTCTATAACACAGTGTGGACTTGCATGTGGGTAAATGATTGTTCATTCACATTTAGTATTTAGTATGCATTGAGTATTGGTCATCTTTTAAGGCTTTAAGAAGGTATTTTTGGTTGAGTCAATTCTTCAAGGATTAAGCCTTCTCCAAACACTGTCCTAGAATAGTCATACAGAGATTTGCTGTCCACTGTTTTGTTAGGGGTGGAATGAGAGTTTCTTGGTGAGTGAACTTGTTTCATGCATGTCATAGGTAAGTGCATATTGATTTATGTTGTTGTCCATGTTGGTAGAGGTATTGGTAGTAGGTGTTGAACTCCTGAAGGTGGGTTGTGTTTCTAAGTTGGGTTGAGCTGTGACTTCCCAAGTGAGTGGTGAGTAGCCTGAGTGGATAACACCTGAGAGTGACCCTAGGCTTAGTGGATTCCTGGAGTAGCCTTGTGTAGGCTTGTAAACACAAACACCTTGTAAACCTCTTGGAGAAAGTTAAGTGACTTAAGTTCATTGAGTGAACTTCAACAACTTTACCAATACCTTTGCATCATATTGGTATCAGAGCCAATATTTTGATTGCAAGCAAGTGTATGTTAGAAGAGGAAATTGAAATAGAGGCTAGTACAATGCCTCCCAAGACAATGAGTCAAGATGCCATCAACAAGTTGGTGGAAGAGATGGTTGAAGCAAGACTGTAAGAAGCAAGATTGTAAGAAGCAAAGTTGCAAGAAGAGAAGAAGTCTAAAGGCAAGACCAAAGAAGAGGGAAGTTCTTCAGACACAAATGAAGAAATAGAGGCAGAAGAGGATCCTCTAGAGTAGGATATGTCTATAGATCAGAAAGCCTTCTTGAATGCACTTAAGGGTGCTCATGGAGACAGTGGTGATCCCAAGATGGAGGTGCCTACCTTCCATGGCAAGTTGGATGGAGATGTTCTCACCGATTGGATAGAAGTTATGTGCAACTTCTTTGATTACAAAGAGTTCAATGATAGCAAAAAGGTCAAGTTTGCCAAGACAAGGCTAAGAGGTTCTGCACTTGTATGGTGGAACTATATGTAGAGTGAGAGGGAGAAGATTGAGAAGAGTCCCATCACTAAATGGAGCAGAATGGTGGCTATGCTCAGAAGCAAGTTCATGCCACCTGACTATGAGATTCAAATCATAAGAAGATTTCAAAATTTGAGACAAAAAAGACATGGATGTGGCTGCCTACACAGAAGAATTTCATAGACTCAGTATGAGGGCAAATCATAATGAAGATGAAAAAGGGATGGTGGCTAGATACCTGAATGGACTGAAATATAATCTGCAAGATGAGATAAGCTTCGTGTTACCAAAGACAGTGGATGAATGTTTCTTGTTGGCCTCCAGAGCAGAGGAAAAGCTGAGAAGGAAGGGTGAACAAAGTGCTAGAGGTAGAGGTGGCAGAAACCAAAGACGAAGAGGCAATTTTGGCCGTGGACAGTTCAAGAAAACTAAAAATAACAGTCAGTAAGAAACACAATCAGCAACAGAGCATAGAGGAGGTTTTAGAGGTGGTAGAAGTGATAATAGCAGAGGCAGAAATAGTGGAGGAGGTAGAGGACCAGGAGTCTTCACTGGAAGATGTTATGGCTGCAACCAAGTTGGCCATACAATGAACAAATGTCCAAGGAAAGCCAACAGCTCTCATGACAGTGGGAAGAGAAATCAGTTAGTGAAAGATGATGACTGTGAAAGTGTGAATTCACCAATGGGAAGTGCTGCACCTGTTCTAGATGGAGAGAGTATGATGATAAAAAGGTCTATGTTGAAAATGCCATTGAAGCAAGAGCCCCCTCAGAGAAAGAATCTTTTCAGAACCCAAGGCCTAGCTTATGGGAAACTCTACAAAATCATAGTGGATTCAGGGTCTACTGAGAATGTGGTATCCACTGAGATGGTTGAGAAGTGCAAGTTGAAGAGGCTGCCTCATATAAGTCCTCACAAGATTTCTTGGTTGAGCAAGAACCAAAGTTTCATGGTGGAGGAACAAACTTGGGTTGAATTTGCAATTGGTGACTACAAGGACAAAGTGCTATGTGAAATCATCCCTATGGATGCATGTCACCTGCTCCTTGGCCATCCATGGCAATATGATGTGAAAGCTCAGAATGATGGTGAGAAGAACACTTATGTCATCACCAAGAATGGAAGGCCATTCAAAATGGATCCTTTGTTGGAGCAGCTCCAGGGAAAGGAAAATAACAGCAGTGTCATGTTGGTGAATGGAAATGAGTTCCTAAACATCTTGAAGGAGAATGACAACCAGGGGTATGCCTTGGTCATGAAGCCCACGAGTGGATCAGATCAGCAAGATAAAAAATAGAAGAAGATTCCATTGCAAGTGCAGCAACTTCTGGATAAGTATCAAGACCTTGCGGTAGAGGAAGTTCCCAACTCCTTACCACCCATGAGGGATATTAGTCATCAAATTGACTTAATACCTAGTGCTACGTTGCCTAACAAGGCTGCATACAAGCTGACTCCACAACAAAATGAAGAGGTGGTAAGGCAAATTCAAGATCTCTTGGAGAAAGGGCTGATTAGGAAGAGTCTAAGTCCTTGTGTAGTTCCAAGTGTACTTGCTCCTAAGAAGGATGGAAAGTCGAGGCTATGCACAGATTCCAGGGCCATAAACAAGATCACCATAAGATACAAATTTCCAATGCCAAGGATTGAAGATCTCTTGGATTACCTGGGAGGATCATGCTATTACTCAAAGATTGATTTGAAATCTGGATATCATCAAAGCCGGGTCAGACAGGGAGATGAATGGAAGACTACTTTCAAGACCAATGAAGGACTTTATGAATGGCTTGTTATTCCATTCGGTCTTAGCAATGCACCAAGTACATTTATGCACCTGATGAATGAGGTATTAGTTGAATTCATTGGTAAATTTGTTATTGTTTATCTTGATGACATACTAATCTTCAGTAGGACAAGGGAAGACCATGTGAAGCATGTTGGTCAGGTGTTGGAGAAGCTGCATGAGCACAAGTTGATGATCAACTTAGACAAATGTGAGTTCATGAAAACTGAACTTGTATACCTCGGATTTGTCATTTCTAATGGCTATTTGAAGATGGATCCCTCTAAGGTTGAGGCTATTCTCAGTTGGCCTACCCCAAAAACAGTGGGAGATGTGAGAAGTTTCCATGGATTGGTGACTTTCTATAGGAAGTTTATCAGAGGTTTCAGTCACATTAGTGCTCCCATCCTCAACACCATCAAGGGTGGAGTCAAATGTAGATTCTAGTGGACAAAGGAAGCTGATGATAGTTTTGAGTTGTTGAAAACAAAGGTGGCTGAGTTACCTACATTAGTGCTCCTTGATTTTAATAAGGTGTTTGTTGTTGAGTGTGATGCCAGTCAGCAAGCTATTGGTGCTGTTCTCAGCTAAGAAGGACATCCAGTGGCATTCTTTTTAGAAAAATTGAATGAAGCCAAGCAAAGGTATTCTACCTATGACTTAGAACTCTATGCAATGGTGCAAGCTCTTAAGAAATGGAGACATTATTTTCTGCCCAAGGAATTTATTGTGTTTACTAACAATCATGCTTTAAGCTTTCTTAACAGTCAAGAAAAATTGAACCATAGACATGTTAAATGGATGGAACAGCTACAAGTTTATACCTTCACAATTAAGCACAAAAGAGGTGTCTCTAATAAGGTGGCTGATGCATTAAGTAGGAGGTTGCTTGTTATTCATGAAATTTAGTTAGAAAGCATGGGTATTGACTATTTAAAAGAGTTGTACAAAGAAGATTATGATTTCAAAGAGGCTTATGATGTTTGTGTGAACTTAGCTAACACATTCCATGGAGAGTATGCAGATTTTGTTTTGCAGGAAGGCCTCTTGTTTAAGGGCAATTTGCTGTGTGTCCCTAAGTGCTCTATGCAGGACAACATCATCAAGGAGAAGCATAATGGTTCTTTAGGAGGACATTTTGGCTTGGACAAGACACTAGAACAAATCACAAGGTTCTATTTTTGGCCAAAGGTGCAATTAGATGTGAGAAAATATGTAGCTAGTTGTGTAATCTGTCAAAGAGCCAAAGGTGTGTCTTCAAATGCAAGACTATACCAGCCTCTTCCCATCCCCAACAGACCCTGGGAAAGTATCAGCATGGATTTTGTGCTTGGGTTACCCAAGATAGCCAGAGGGGTGGATAATGTGTTTGTTATTGTTGATAGGTTCAGCAAGATGGCTCATTTTGTGCCATGTAAATGCACAAATGATGCATCTCATGTTGCAGGTCTATTTTTCAAAGATGTAGTAAGGATGCATGGTTTACCATTGTCCATTGTAACTGACAGAGATTCTAAGTTTGTAGGTCACTTCTGGAGGACCTTGTGGAAGAAGTTGGGCACACAGTTGTCCTTTTCATCAGCCTACCATCCACAAACTGATGGTCAGATTGAGGTGGTTAATAGATCACTTGGAAACCTTCTAAGGTGCCTTACAAAGTAGCATGGTTTGGCATGGGACTTGGTTATCAGTCAAGCTGAATATGCCTACAATGATTCAAGGAATAGGAGCACTGGTAAAAGTCCTTTTCAGATAGTTTATGGTTTTCATCCAAGAGGGCCACTTGAGCTGAAGGATCTCCAAGGTTGGGATAGAAGGAGTGCACTTGGTGAAGAGTTTGCTGCCTCCATGAAAACAGTCCATGATCAAGTCAAGTTGCAACTAGAAAAATTAGTCACAAAGTACAAAGAAAAGGCAGATTTGAAGAAAAGAGAAGTACAGTTCAAAGTTGGTGACTTAGTTATGGCATATCTGAGGAAAGAGAGGTTTCCAAAGGGTCAGCCAACTAAACTCCTGATGAAGAAGATTGGGCCATGCAGAATAGTGCACAAATTTGGTCCAAATGCATATGAAATTGAGCTACCAGATAGCCTGGGTATCTCTCCAATTTTCAATGTTTGTGATCTTTTTCCTTTTAGACCTCCATTACTTGATGAAAGTGGATCAGATGTGGTGGCTGATGATGCTGATGGGATCAAGGATTTGCCTCCAAGAAAACCTTTACAGTTGGAGTGCATTCTGGATTCCAAAGTTATCAAGAAGACTCAGAGAGGTGGCTATAAGGACTACTTGGTGAAATGGAAGGATCTTCCTAATTCAGAGGCCACCTGGATGACTGAAGTAGATATCTTGAAGCATGGCATAACACTTCAACAGTTGGCAACTCAAGGGACTTGAGTTCTTCCTACAGGGGGAGTATGGTGCAGGAGCTCCATAGTTTAATTATTGTGTTATTTTTCCTAGTTAAATTTCATGTTATTTGTTTACCTCTAAGGCTTTGAAAGCCATTTTGATGTGTTGAAATAAAGACTTAGTCATTTAGAGTGACTAGTCTATTAGAATGTTAATAAGACCTATTTTATAGGAAGGTTTCTTTTTGAAACTTAATGTTTTTTTTTTTAAAATGCTAGCTCCAACAGTTCACTACCTTTCTTGGGTAGTTGTACAGCCTGTTGAGAAGTGGAAACATTTGGGAAAGTTTCCTTTAAAATTGTTGTTTTGTAAACATGCCAAAAAATGAAATGAAGGAGTTTATTAAGAAAAAACTGTGTTTTTTGCCTTTTTAGTGAAGACAGCCATTCTGTACGGCCTGGTACGGACTACCAAGGGAAGAAGGTTTGGAAAATGTTTTAGTTCTTTGAAATAGCTCTCATTTGCATGTGGTCTGAGTTCTTGAAACATTTTGTGGTGCTTGTTTCATCCCATTTTGCAAAAACTAGTTTAAACCCTCCTTATCTAGGGTTTTGAGATAGAATGGAGTATTTTTCCTCTGTCGTCTGAAGATGAACAGACATCTTTCGATGAGATGGAGGAAATTAGAGTAGTTTTCATGTTTTTAAGGTTTGTCTAGTTATTCTCCTTCCTCCATGGTGATTGGGATGCTTCTATCTAGTCAAAACAGTGACTAGTTAGTGAAGAAAAGGCATAGGACAGCAAGAGTGCAAGAAAATAGTCATAGGCTTAATCAAATGGAGTTGATCTTTGTGTTTTAGAAGGAAGACAGACCTGCACAAGAACCCTACTATCCAGACAAGGGATCCTTGATACACACCTTTCCCATAATCTCAAGCTAAACTGTCCTTTAGAAGAAAAACAACAATTGCTGACAGAAATACAGTTTGTTGTTATGCATGTGGGTACAGTACGGTCTGAAGGTTCAAGGAATGGTAAACATTTTAATATTGGTATTTGGTTCATGCACCAAGTGGTGAAGGTCATTTGAGGTTTGTGAATGTTTAGTATGGTGTTAAACTTCTCCTTGCTTACAAGGTTTAACCTCTTCTAACACTATTTTCTTGAAGACAACCAAACAGTCTACTAATTCTGTCAGAACAAATACAGAGGCAAGGTGTTGATTCAAAGTCCTCAAGTTGATCCTGTCATTGGTGAGTGGTTGAGGTGTTTAGATCCTTGTTGGAGATGAGTTGATGCAGGTTTAGCCATCACAAGGCTACAAGAAATAAGCTGTCATTTCAAGACTGTCATAGGACAGTCAAGTTTCAATTTGCTATCCTCTGCCCTCTATAACACAGTGTGGACTTGCATGTGGGTAAATGATTGTTCATTCACATTTAGTATTTAGTATGCATTGAGTATTGGTGGTCTTTTAAGGCTTTAAGAAGTTATTGTTGGTTGAGTCAATTCTTCAAGGATTAAGCCTTCTCCAAACGTTGTCCTAGAACAGTCATACAGAGATTTGCTATCCACTATTTTGTTAGGGGTGGAATGAGAGTTTCTTGGTTAGTGAACTTGTTTCATGCATGTCATAGGTAAGTGCATATTGATTTATGTTGTTGTCCATGTTGGTAGAGTTATTGGTAGTAGGTGTTGAACTCTTAAAGGTGGGTTGTGTTTCTAAGTTGGGTTGAGCTATGACTCCCCAAGTGAGTGGTGAGTAGCTTGAGTGGATAACACCTGAGAGTGACCCTAGGCTAAGTGGATTCCTAGAGTAGCCTTGTGTAGGCTTGTAAACACAAACACCTTGTAAACCTCTTGGAGAAAGTTGAGTGACTTAAGTTCATTGAGTGAACTTCAACAACTTTACCAATACCTCTGTATCACATTCTCATCAATATCAATTAGAAATTTAGGCCTCCTATGAAAAATTCTAGTAGGCATTTTACTTGGTAAAGTAGACTGAACATTAGGAATTTCTTCAATATTTACTTGATATGGGATAGATGATGTACCTTTGATTGGAGGTGAAAAGGTTGAAAATGACATACCTTCAATTGGAGGTGAAAAGATTCAAAATGACGTACCTTCAACTTGAGGTGTGAATAATGGCATGTGACCAACTTGAGAAGAAAATGTAGATGTGCTTTCTACT
The DNA here is from genome assembly GCA_027924645.1 of Cunninghamia lanceolata. Classification (NCBI taxonomy): domain Eukaryota; kingdom Viridiplantae; phylum Streptophyta; class Pinopsida; order Cupressales; family Cupressaceae; genus Cunninghamia; species Cunninghamia lanceolata. The sequence goes on from BSBN01000194.1 coordinate 5,348,957, forward strand.
TCACCTATGAAAGATGGAGTGTCTCCAATTCGAGAAGATAATGATGGTGTTCCTTCAACTTGACCTGTGGACAATAGAGTGCCTCCAACTTGGAGATTCGCTTTCCTCATTGCACAAAGGTTTTTCATTTGTTTTCTTTGTGCTACCAATTCCATCATTTTCTTAGCTTCACTAGACATGGCATGTTCCTCTTCAATTGGAAATGGTGGAATATCTTCTTTTATTTTTGACAATTTCCTACTTTGCTGAATTCACCTCATTCTTTCCCTTTTCTTCTCATTCTCAGCTTCACGCTCTTCTGGTGTTAGAGTCTTTTCTCATTTCCTTGACATGATGATGATTTCTACAACCTTGAAGAATAAGACAATGATCATTATAAATTTTATAATGACAATGAATAACAAGGTTTTACAAACTTTTGAATAAGACACCTCATATCAAGATAACTTGAACATACATAAGTCATGGAGTATGCATTTGAACACACATATACACTTGAATCTAGTTTGAATAGAAGAGAGGAGTACGAACTTGGAGGAAGAAATAAGAAGTTATACCCTATTTTTCTATTGTAACTCGTTATACCCTATTTTCATGCGTTTTCTGAGTGGAAAGGGTGGCTAAATAGTGGTTCTTTGTGAATTTGAGTGCAACCTAGCCAAGTAAGTGTTCCTATAACATATGTAAGCCTATTTAAAGGTGAATCAAGTGTTATTTTGTTCTGGGTTGGAGTTGATATGAGATTTTCATTAAAACCCCTTTATTTGTGAAGAAATGAAGGGTTTTCTAGTTTGTACCCTAGATGAGCATGGCTATGCTAACCAATGGTGGAATTTAAACTTTTCTGACATATGGATCTATTGTTTTGGGGTTTGGAGTGGTTATCGAATGATCTTAGGGTACTTTCTTTGTTAATTGGACCAAATTAGGCCTATTTCTAGAGAGGACCAATCATAGAACTCACATTTTTCCTGAAACAAGGGCATGAAATCTTTTGATATGTTGTTCTATTCCATAATGGGTATCTAAATACTTTCTGATTCCCTTAAGTAGCTAGTTGGGCCATTGCAAGATTTTGGTTTATGGTTGAGTTGATTTGTGAAATATGGCATTAATGCTTTGAATTCCTTCTTGTGTTTGCATCATAATGATCATGCAAATTGAATGTGAGTGTGGATTTGGGAGTTTGGCAACCTAAATAAGGACTATTTACTAAGTTTAGGGGTCTGTGGAAAGTTTGAAGAAGTAGAAAGCTAAAGTACTAAATTGTAGAATGATGCACAAAGCAAACACCACTAAGGAGCATATTTTCCATAGAAAGGATGGAAAAAGAAGAAACTCTCCAAAAATAAGGGAAGAGAAAGGCCAAAACAAACTCAAAGAAGATAACAAACAAGTTTATTTGAGTATGTACAAAGCTAACAACTATTGGTCTTATTTCAAGGTTGGAGGATACTGTTATGACAAGTGTTGGAAGCTTCATCTAGAGATTCACCCAAATGACAAACGCAAGAGTAAGCAACCACAAAGAAAAAAAAGCACACTAAAACATCAAATTTAAAGAGAGAACAACTCTCACATGAGTCTACATCAACATCCGATGATGTTAGTATGTAATGATATTTGGATAGAGTATTTACTTGATTTGTAAAGGAGATAAGTGTGAGTTACTTTCATTTGTAGGGGCATTTGATTAGCACTCCAAGTTTTTCACTTGTAGAGAAAGCAAGTAGTATGTTTTACTCACTATGGGCGAGTATGAGAAGTATGGCCACTTGGAGGTCAAGAAAGGACAAGGAAAATAGAGAATGTAAGAGCTAGTGATGACATGTTATGGGTGTTGTAAGCATGCAAATTTGTGTTCCATAGTAACATAAATGTTGTAGCATGTAACATAGATGACTTGTAGCATGTTGTAGCATAATAGTGATGGTTTTCATTATTGTACTATGCACAAACTCTTATCTTAGCTATAGCATGTGCATAGTTGTAGGAAGAGAACTATTTACACATTCATTGTAAACAGTGTATAAATGTATGAATTTCATTGTACATAGATGCAATAAGAAGGACCACTTTATAATAAATTATAACTTTCATAGCACTGTAAAATGACCTTCAAATGCAAGGAGGATCATACATGGCAGCAAGGTTATATATAGACTATGATAGCGGACTGTTATATAGACTTACATGACTATCCTACACTCATGAAAACCTCCCTTTTAGTGTTTTCTCTCCTTGTAACTCCCTTTGTATCATCTTATGTCATCGTAGGGAAAAAATTAAGAGTCTTCCAAAAGCAATTTTGGCTCCATGTATACACTCAAATATGAGTATGACAAACAATTGTTCACTAAAATTATTTTATGAAGTATTTGATAATGTTTTTCTCTTGTATAGTTGAAAATAGGTGAAATAAAGGCATGTAGGGCAGAAACAAGGTGGAAACATAAAGAATTTGGAGTCTCTTTGACTGAACTAACTGATATACCTAGACACATATATGTCAAGAAGAACATAAAAAACATAAAGACATAAACACATAAACACATTTAAAGACATAAAGAACATAAGAACATATATATGTGAATTAAAATTGAACATACCTTTGAATTTGATATTGCAGTTGACCAATTATCCAAAAGATGGCTTCAAAATCCTCAAATTCTTGTTTTTCTCAAGTTTGATTATGAATTCTATATAATTCTAGAATAGGATTAGTAAAATTTATGTAAAAAACAAACATATATCATCAAATTCTATCTATATATCAATGGTAATTAGCTTTGAAACAAAATCACACATTAAACATGAAACTTTTAGTTTAAATAATCAAATTTTCTCCAAAAACATGAAAAATCACTTCTTCTATGTTGAAAAAACAAAAAAAGGTGGTGGATTCATATAAAAATGATTCTCAATTAGTCAACCAACATGAAAAGTATTTTTTTGTCTATATACTCATGAAAAATAGGAATAACAGGCATGTGGCTTCTGAAACATGGATCCCACATGCTTTTTTACCATTCTCCATGCTTCCAATAATGCGATTGCATTATGGGAAACATGATAACATAAAGGTAACCTTGTATCTACATGAGAGAGTCTCTCTCTCTCTCTCTTCATTTCTCTATCCTATATATAAAGAGGGATCAAGAGACATGGAGAGATAGAGAGGGACATGGAGATAGAGAGGATAGGTGGATATAGAGATGAGGAAAGGGAGAGATGGGGATCAAGATAGAGAAAGGGGTCTATAGAGAGAGAAATATAGAGATATATATATAGAGAGAGAGAGAGGGGAGATATAGGGAGATAGGTCTAGCAAGGGAGAGATAGATAGGGAAATATAGAGAGAGAGGTAGAGAGGGGTATATTAAGAGATGGGGTTATGAGGATAGATAGCTCAATAAGGAAAGAGATCAAGAGATGTCTAGAGACATAGAGAGAGAGATTTCAAGAGATAGAAGGATAGGGAGAGAGATAAAGAGGAGAGAGAGGTAGCAAGGGATAGATTAAGAGATAGGGATCCATATGTCCACAGAGATAGTGATAGGGATCTCTATTCTCCCCTCTACCTAAACCATAAACCTAAACCTCTAAACCATAAACACTAAACCCTTAATAATGCCCCTAAGCCCTTACCCTAAACCCCTCCGGTCCCTAAACCATAAAACCTAGAAGCAAAGGTAGGTATAGTTAGAGAGAGGGATAGAGGAGATAGAGATATCTCTCCTAGGCTTGGTCTCCTCTATATCTCCCTATTCGCCTCTCTACCTAAACCATAAACCTAAACCTCTAAACCTTAACCCCTAACCCCTAAACCATAAACCCTAACCCCTAACCCCTAAACCCTAAAAATGGGCAACCCTAAACCCCAAAACCCCTAAGGTCCCTAAACCATAAAACCCAGAAGCAACGGTAAACCTCTATCTCCCTATCTCTCCCAATCTCTATTGGTCCCCTCACTCTATCTCTCTCTAAACCCTAAACCCTAACCCCTAAACTCAAGCAACCCTAAATCCCTAACCCATAAACCATAAACCCTAACCCCTAGACCCTAAACTTTAAACTCAAGCATCCCTAAACCCTTACCCTAAAATTTAAACCATATTTACTTGAGAAACCCTAAACTCATGTAAACCTCAAATAGTGAGGGAGAGAGAGATAGAAAGGTATAGTTAGAGAGAGGGGATTGAAAGAGATCTAGCAAGATAGAGAGATAGAGAGGTAGGTATAGTTAGAGATAGGGATAGAGGAGACATAGATATCTCTCCCATGCTCGGTCTCCTCTATATCTCCCTATTCACTTCTCTACCTAAATCATAAACCTAAACCTCTAAAACTTAACCACTAACCCCTAAACCATAAACCCTATACCATAAATAACATCCCTAAACCCTAAAAATGAGAAACCCTAAACCCTTAAACCCCTAACCCTTAAACCATAAAACCTGGAAGCAACCCTAAAGCTCTATCTCCCTATCTCTCCCAATCTCTATAATATGAAAAGATTAAGCTTTCATTCCAACCAAATTCATTCCTAATCAATCCCGAAACATCCCTAATCCATTCAATTTCATCTCTAATCATTCCTAAACCACTTCTAATCAACCCTAAACCACTTCACACCATCCCAAATCACATTCAATCAATTTAACTTCATCTATAATCATTTTCTAATCAACCTGTATTTCATCTCAAATATCATCGCTAAACTATTCCTAAATCATTCTAATTATTTCCTAATCAGCACTAAACCACTTCAGACCATCCCTAAAACCATTATAATGATTCCCAAATCATTCCTAATCTAGTCCTTTTCACCGTTCATCATCCCTAAACCAATCCATTTCATCCCAACTCCATCCCAAATCAATCTAAGCTCCATCTCAAACGATGCCAAAAAAAATCAAAATGAAACAAATACCTCACCAGTAGCCATTAGAAGATCGTAGTACCAATTTGTTAGTCATTTGCACCATTTTGTATATCATATGTGCCAATATGCTCCTTAGTAGCACCTACATATCAATCACAAACATCATTCTATACCTAGCTAGTGACATGTGTCATTCTACCCTTTGCTAAACACAGGAGCCATCAGAACATCATAAGTGCCAATATGTTAGTCATTTACATCATTTTATACATCATATATACCAAGCATAAACCCTAAACCTGATTAACCCTAAACCCTTATCTCCTTGTCTCTATCATCCCTCTACCTCTCAATCACCCTCTATCTCCCTATCTCTCCCTCTCTAAACTCCTAACCCCTAAAGTCTAAACCCGATCAACCCTAAACCCATATCTCCTTGTCTGTATCATCTCTCTACCTCTCAATCTCTCTATGTCTTTGTCCATGTCCCTCACCCTCTATCTCCATATATCTCCCTCTCTAAACTTCTAACCCATAAACCCTAAACCCGATCAACCCTAAATTTGATCAACCCTAAACCCTATCTCCTTGTCTCTATCATCCCTCTACCTCTCAATCTCTCTACCTATGTCTCTAGCCATGTCCCTCGCGCTCTATCTCCCTATGTCTCCCCTTGGTCTCCTCTATATCTCCCTATTGGTCCTTTCTCTCTAAACCCTAACCTAAACCTCTAAACCTTAACCCCTAACCCCTAAACCATAAACCTTAAGTTTCCCCAAATGATTCCCCTAAACCCTAACCCCTAACCCCTAAACCCTAAAACTGAGCGACCCTAAACCCCAAACCTCTAAACCATAAACCCTGGAAGCAACTCTAAACCTCTATCTCCCTAGATCTCTCCCAATATCTATCAATACCTTCACTCTCTCTTTCTCTCTAAACCCTAACCCCTATTTACCCTAAATCCTTAACACCTAAACCCTAACCCATAAACCCTAAACCATAAACCTAAGCAACTGTAAACCCCTAAACCCTAAACTTGAGCAACCCTAAACTCATAAACCATAAATAATTCCCCTAAAGGTCTAAGCAACCCTAAGTTCATAAACCCTAAATAATGACCCTAAACCTGAGCAACTCTAAACCTCTCTCTCTCTCTCCCTCCCCAAACCCCTAAATCCTAACCCTTAAACCATAAACCATAAACCTAAGTAGCCCTAAACCCCTAAACCCTAAATGATTCCCCTAAACCCTAAACTTAAGCAATCCTAAACTCATAAACCTGACCCACCCTCTCTCTCTCTCTCTCTCCCTATCACTAGGTGTCTCTCCCAGGTTTCTCTACCCTCCATCTCCATCCTCTCTCCATTTTCCTCCCTCTTGCTCTCCCTTGTCGACAAAGAACATGGAAATGTAAGAAAAATAGGACATGTAAATATGGATGATGATATAAATTGGGATTCAATGAAATGGAAACAAGATAATTTATGAAATTTCTTTGGATGGGAAGAATGAGGAGGAGAGGTAGAGAGACGAGGGAAGTAGAGAGTGAGAGAGAGGATAGGAGGTAGAGATAGGATGGAAGTAGAGAGTGGGAGAGGACTGTAGGAGTTAGACAGGGCAAGGAAGAAGAGAGAGAGGGTAGGAGGTAGACAAGGGAGGGAAGCAGAGACTAAGAGAGAGGGTAGTAGGTAGATAGGGGAGGGAAGTGGAAAGTGAGAGAGAGGGTAAGAGGTAGAGAGGGAGGGGCATAAGAGAGTGAGAGATAAGGTAGGATGTAGAGAGGCAAGGGAACCAAAGACTCAGATAGAGGGTAGGAGGTAGATAGGAGAGGGATGCAGAGAGTGAGAGAGACAATAGAAGGTAGATAGGGGAGGGAAGAATAGAGTGAGAGAGAATGTGGGAGGTAGAGAGGGGAGGGAAGAAGAGACTCAAAGAAAGGGTAGGATGTAGAGAGGGGAGAGAAATAGAGAGAGAGAGAGAGAATATGAAGTGCAGCTGCCCTTGTAGACATGTATGTAAAGTGTGGAAGAATAGACAAGGCATGTCAATTGTAAGATGTAACACTTCAAAGAGATGTTCTATAATGGAATACAATGATTGCAAGTTATGCAAAAAGTGGATTTGTTGAAAAGGCTTTAGAAACTTTCAAGAAAATGCAATTGGCATGTGTATTGCCAGTTATGCTCACTATAACATGAGCACGTTATAACATGCTTGCATTATAACGTGCTTGTGTTATTGATTTCACATAACACAAGCACATTATAACATGCTCATGTTATGATGTTCTTTGTTTGATGTGTTTTTATCAGTTTTTAGTAAAATCTGGAGATAATCTTGAGCGTGCTCCCCATTAGGATGGTACTTTCTTCCATAAAAAACTCAAAAAAATACCACCATAATCTTAAGCTCTCTGTTAGCTATCTAACCATATAATTTTTTTCACATTTTGAGTAAGTTTAGTGTTTCATCTTGAATTTCTTTTGTAAGTGTGTCCATTTTTTGTCAAAAACCAGTGTCTAGTATTTTTAACTTATTTTTTAACCATTCATCAAAAATTGAAATAAGTTATGTTTTTAGAAACTAGACTCCATTCTACACGAATTCAAAACAAAAGAATTTCAATTTTTGATTAGTTTTCAAACATTTTAGGGGGGAGTACACTCAAATTTCTATTTTTTAGGATGTGTCCACTTTAAAAATTACTAAAAAATCAATTATTCATTAAAAAATTATTAGAAAAATCAGGGATAAACTACATGGTTTTACCTAATTTCTCACCAAAGTGATTATTGAAATACTAAAAAAAAGTTAACATTTTAGGGGGAGCACACCAGATGCTATGTTATGTTTTTTTGAGAAAAATAGGACCATTTTGTGTGCTTCCCCTTTTTGAACCCCTTAATCTCAACCATTTTTAGAAAAAAATAGTAGTTTAGAAACTAGATTCAGAGCACTACAACTCTCGTTTTCATTCCATCTTCAAATTTTGAGTGTAGCTATCTTCAATTTCTCATCCAACATCAATGTTTCATAATTTCAGAAAAAAGTGGCAAATTAAGACCCCATTTTGGTCCCTCATCTTTGTGCACTTACCCCCTTGTATCTTCATAAATTTCCCTCATGATCCTTGTCTTTCTCGGCATTAGAGAAGCAAGCATAAGATCTAAGTTGCTTCTAGAGTTACTGCTACTTGACTTTGAAGTGCTCTGGAGTTGACTGTGTTGCTATAGTCTTGAACTGACTGAATCTGAACTGTTCTAAGAATGGCTCCAGAGAGCTCCAAAGTTGGATCCATAGTGCTCTAGTGTTGAATCTGCTTTACTTCTAGAATTTCATGCTTCATTCCACCTTCTTCATCATCTATGGGTATCGTTATTGAGATACCTGTGGTGGTGTCAACTATGCCATCCCATTAGGGTTGTATAGCCTATAGCCTTTTGATTCTTCACTGAACCCAATGAAGATGCACTTTTCTCCTCTATCATCAAACTTCTGTCTCTTCTCTTTAGGCATAAATGCATATGCCATGTACCCAAATATTTGTAGGTGCTCCACACTCCATTTCTCATTTGTCCATGCTTCTTGTGGAATTTTGTCCTGTACAGCCTTCATGGGACTTCTATTTAGCAGGTACATTGTTGTTGCCACTGCTTCACCCCAATAATCATTTGACAGTCCCTTTTCCTTTGGCATGCTTGTTTTCATCTCTATGATGGTTCTATTTTTCCTCTTAGCAACTACATTTTGTTGTAGAGCATACTTTGTTGTGAACTATTTTTGAATGCCTTCATACTTCCAAAAATTCCTAAATTCTTTGAAGACATATTCTCCTCATCTGTCCGTTCTGAGGACCTTGATACAACGGCCCCTTTGCTTCTAAGCTAAGGCCTTAAACTCTTTAAACTTTTCAAATGCTTCAGATTTATTCTTCAAGAAATAAAACCAAGTCTTTCTGTTGTAGTCATCAATGAAGGTCATGAAATATACATTCCCACCTAGTGTGGGGGTCTTCATGGGGCCACACAAATTAGAATGCACCAACACCAATGGTGCTCTTGCCCTCCTAGAATGCCCTAATTGAAAGGGATGCCTGTGCTTCTTTACTAAAATGCAAGCTTCACATTTCCTATTAGGCTCAACAATTGTTGGAAGCCCTCTAACCATGCCCTTTTTGGACAAAAGACTTAAAAAAGAAAAACTCAAGTGTCCATACCTTAAATGCCAAAGCTTGGATGGGTCTTGGATGATTGTCTTGAAGGTTGAACACTGAGCCATAGCTGTAGTCACCATCTGGTTGACTCCGGAGCCATCCAAAGCCATCTAGAACTTGATAGGTGCAACTCTAGAGAGCACTTGGGACTGCAACCTAAGGGGGAAAATTCTATTTTTTGTCATCTGCACTATTGCAATGACCTTCGTGCTACCATCCTGGTCATAGATGATGCACTCCCCTTTCTCCATTGGGATTCTATAACCATTTTGGACCATCTGTCCAATGCTCAATAGGTTATGTTTTATGCTTGGGGCATAATAGACATCTTGGATCTACATTTTCTCACCCTACTTGGATAGGACTATGATGATGCCTCTTCCTATGACATAAACCTTTTGACTATTCCCCATCATGATCTTAGACCTGACACTCTTGTCAATGGAGGCAAACAAATCTGCATTACCACTCATGTGGTTGCTACATCTGTTGTCCAAATACCATACTTTAGGGCTTCTCTGCTCAGCAAGGTTGCACACAATAAAGACCTTATACTGATTTTCATTTTCAGCCTTGTTCTCTTTTGCCACATTGGCATTCTGACTCCCCTCATCATGTTGTTTCTTCTTGCACTCATTAGCATAATGACGATACTTATGGTAGTAGTAACATTACACATTTGACTTATCATACCTCTAGTTGGAGCTGTTGTTCTTCTTGTTGTGAGCTGTTTGGTCCATCTTCTTGGTTGTTTCTACCTCTACTCCTTTGACCTCTTCCTCTACCATTTCTTCCTCTTCCCCTGCCTCTCACATTCACTTGTGCTTTTAATGCTTGCTCTAGGGAAGGAGCAGATCTATTTAGCCATTGCTCATTGGTATGAAGAGAACACATTAACTCATCAAGTGCTATTTTTGAGAGGTCTTTGGTCTCTTCTATGGTAATAACTATTCGGTCAAATTTAGGGGGCAGACTTCTAAGGATTTTCTCTATAATCCTTTGCTCATCCATGGTTTATCCATTTATCTAATTGATTAACCAAGGTGGAAACCCTTGTGTGAAAGTCTAAAATAGACTCACTATCCTTCATCTACAGGATCTCAAAATCTCTCCTATGCAGTTGGAGTTTCACTATTCTCACCTTGTCAGTTCCCTTGTAATTGTTTTGCAATGTTTCCCATGCTTCTTTTGCATAGTTAGTTGCTGCTATTCTAGGGAAAATAGCCTCTGTCAAGGATGCCTCAATCAAACTGAGGGCTTTTACATCATTTCTTCTTGTCTCCTTTAGCTGGTTCTTCTGGGCATTGGACATGCCTGCAAAAGCATTTGGGTCAGTCACATCTATGAACCCACTGACCACAAGTTCCTACTAATAATTTGCAACCAAGATGACCATCTTCATCTTCTATTCCCATACATCATAGTTTTTCCCACCAAATGCAGGTGGCTGCTACTAACTCTTGCTATCTCCTCTAGCCATTTTTCTAAATCAGGGGAGATTGTAAGTACCTAGAAAGCTAAAACTCTACAATAGCCAAACCTAAGGCACTGATATCACATTAGAAGTGGTATGGCTGAGATACCACTCAAATGAGGAAAAATAAACAAAAAAAGAGAGAGGGGACACAACAAAAATGCACAAACAGAGATTTCTATTTATGAATAAAAACTATTTTACATAAAAACAAATATAACTCAGAGCTATGGCTTTGTTTCCTTCTAATCTACAACTACTGCTCTCTCTAGAGCTTGCTAGACATTAAAATTGTCCCTCTCTATTTGGAGCTACTCTGCTCTTTCCTCTAACTAACTGTTGTGTGTGTCTGGAGTTGGCTGGAGCTTGATTCTCTGCACTCTCTCACTGTTGTATTCTTCATGTTGCTACTGCAACAAACATTCCTTCTCATCTCTACACTACTGTGGATCAGTATTCTTCTTCTCTTACTTCTTATTATTCATTCCTTTCTTTTATCTTTTCCTTGGCTTTGAAAAAATTAGCCGCTCAAATTCAAACTGACCTACCAGCATTCAGTAACAAACTGACCACCAATAACTTCTATCTGATGGGCCAGCTAAGTGCATTAACTGATTTGGTTAGGGACAGCAGTAAGGAGATCTCTGGAGATCTCTGATGGGGTTGGTGGCATAAATGCCTGCTCCAGATTAATAAATTCAATAGTTTTTCTCATCGAGCTCTTTCTTTGTATTATAGGCCAATTCAAATCTTGGAGTTACAGTGGTAAAGTATCTAAAAATTTAGTACTATTTCTCAAGACTGTGATGCATTGGAAAACTTTCAGGAATTTTTTGTGCTCCTTGGTCGATATAAAATTAAATATATTTAAAGGTATTTGCTGCATTTTAAGCATCATTTAAAAAAAAATTATCATAGTTTTTTACTTGGGGGTAATTTGAGGCATGCAATTACTATAAGTTATCTAGTATCCAAAAATTTAGCATTAGTTTGACATATTGTATATAAAAAATTCACGAATTTATAGGACTATTCTTTACAATGCTCCTAGGTTAAACTGGAATTAAGATAGATCTGAAGCTATTTACTTCATTTTTAGGATCATTATTTTTATTGTTATCACGGGGCTTTTTACTTGGCTTAATGGGGCAACATAAAGCTTGCAATTGTAGTAAGTTATCTTGTTTCAAAAAAATTAGGACTAGGTCTGCAACCCATTACGCTATGGAAAACTTGTAGAGATTTGTAGCATTTTTCTTTATAGTGCTCCAATATTAACCTAGAATTAAGATGGATTAAATATCTATGCTGCATTTTTAGGATTGTTGCTTTTATTTTTCTCATCAGGCTTTTTAATTTGGCATTGCAAGGTAATATCAATCTTGCAATTTCTATAAGCTATCTAGCATAGAAAAAATTTAAGACTGGTTAAGTTGACTATTATGTAATGGACATATTTTAGGAATTTGTAGGATGATAGTCATAAAGGTAATTTCTAAGAATTGTCCTACATCCTTAGGCTTCTTGCTTCAGCTATCTACTTGGCATTTAACAAGATGCAACATAAAATAGCAATTAGACTAAATTAGTTAATATTGAAAAATTTATCTCCAGATACCTGTGGCATTCTGATACGTGATGGAAATATTTAAGAATTTGCAGCATATTCATTTTAAAATCCTTAGATGAATTAATAATTTAGGGGGTTTTTAGAAATTTGTTGCATCTTTCAGATCATTGTTCTTTCATCTTTCATTTTTCTTTTCAGGCTATCTACTTGACCTTATGTCAAAAAATGACCATGTTACCCTGTATATTAAAATTACATTAAATATTATTATTGTAATATTAGTTACCCTGTTCTCTTTTATTAAAGAAATATTCAATGAATATGCACCATGAACAAATAAAAGTAGAAATTCCAAATAGGGGAGTCTTGCAGTCGCTATGTTTGATATTAGTGATTAACTTCACATTGAGGTTAGATATCTATAATGTATGTATAATTTTCCTAGTCAATGATACATTGTTTTCTATTCTTTGACTATCTAGAGTGCCTTCAGATTGTAGGTTAATGTTTCCTATCCTTGGCTTACTTCCAACTTGACATTTCAAATAAGTTGTTCCACCATTGCATGAATTTAGAGTGGTGATCTCAAAAATAGAAAAATTTAAGAAACCTTTTTGTCAATTACTCCAAAAGAAAAAAGATAGTCAAGTAATGTAACTGCTGCACAATAACACTTTTTAGGTGGCAAAATTAAAATTTTGTGTGACATGGATCACTAGCTTTAATCCCATAGATAACATAAAAAATTTGAAGATGTGGCATTATAATAAGTGGCTTGTAGTCTCCCGTTTGAATCAATTTTGAAATATTTTGCACATTACATGGGCATTTTTTGGAATGTCAAAACATGTCCATTGAAGACTAAAATAATTGCAAGTTCAGGATGCGTCTTCCTTTTTTAGTTGTTCTAGAACCTAGGCTATGATAGAACTATGTCAAAGTTGTTTGTAGCTATTTCCATGGTGTGGGCTGAACCTTTTTTCTTTCTAGAACCTTAGGACATGATACAACTTTTTCAAGGTTGTTGATAGTTGTTTCCACATTGTAGGTTGAACCCTATTGGCTATTTTTTGTAAAAGCAATATTAAATATCTTCTTTCCTTTTGCATCTCCATTCATTAATGCATCTTTCTGTTGCATGACAGATTTGCTTCTTCTTAATTATGTTGTTTTGAGAGCTTGGGTCTTACCATGAAGGTCTGCAAAAAAATAACTAAAAATAGTATCCCCAGTTGATAATCTAGTATGACAAATCACTCAACATGTTCTTTCCTTTACCATCATGTCCAGAGTGTTTAGATATTTAGACTAGTCCTCATGCTATGTCCATTTTTTGTTGCATGTGTTTATTTCATGTTGGTTTTGATTTCATTTTTTTTTATTTGAGGAACATTGGATGCAAAATTAACTCCAATTGTTAGGTATACACATCTATGCATGGGATTGGAGGCACATTCTAGTCATGATGTATCAATGAATCTTTGATTTAGGTAGCCAAGGGGCATTCTCTATTGACTTATCTTTGCATGCATTGGAGACTAGTCATGATTTACCCATTCTTCTCTATCCATACTTTTCCCCCTCATATCTCATTCCAAGGAGTCATGCCACGAGTCTTCCCATTAACATTATATCATAACTCTTTGGACATGGGGGTTTTGTCTTCACAATCTTTTTCAAAGCAAAGTAGGTATCTAGAGCAATCTTTTGGACATAAGGTTTTATCTATAAACTTTTAAATTGAAAAATTGTTGTTAATGATGTTTAGGAAGTAGATTTACTTGCCTTGGTTAAGAAAAAAAAGGATGAAGAAGAGGAACTTATATAGACTAAAATCAATGATGCTAATCTTTTGTGCCTCTTGGACTGATCTGACATGCTAAATGATTCTATAGAAAATGATAAAGCAAGTTTTGAGGCTCTCCCTTTAAAAGGGCCTGGTTGGGAGATAGTGGAAAAGGTGGGAATGTGTTGTCATCTATTGAAGGCTACCAACAATTTACTGGTACAAATGAGCAACATACTAACTATATACTTAGTGGATTGTTACTCTTTCTTTTTGTATTGATGTCCCATCAACTCTAGTTAGACAAAGTTCTTTGTTCCCAACCATATTTATTGTGTTTTTGTTGGAGCACTTGTTTTATCCATGAGAATTATGGATTAGTGCTTGGACATGCCAATGACAAAGGGATGATTTGACACATACACATTCAATGTCAGCATAAAGAATATCTTGTCAACTAACATAATAAGTTTAATTTTCTTCTTAATTTGAAATTCTCGCACACTGATTATGAAATACTATTTATATCCTTTCCAATACAAAATATTTGAAACTCCTCTCAATTTACTTGTATCTTTAGGTAGGGACTTCATTTGCAGTGCAACCCTTGTTAACTTTATAAATTGCCCTCAATGCCTTTATATATGTAGCCATTAGAACTACACCAAGTCACAATGGGTAGTGAGATGAGTAATTAGTAGACTAGCCCATGAGCATGTTTCTATCCCTTCCATTATGAAGGAGGGTGTTGAGGTTCATACACTTTAGTCCATTAGTGCCTTGACCCAGAGCATCATAGAACATGCCGGTCCTGCAGCACAGAGTGGGTTGGGAGATAGTGTGAGGAGTAGGGTCCCACCCCATGCTTGTCAGGCTTGCGGGTCAGCCTATAGTTATGACCCCATAGATAGTCAGGATGCAGGTGCACAAGCTACATCTGCAGCTGAGCAGATGGTGATGAAAGATACCCTCCCGAGTGAGACTTTTGGCCTTGATACTTAGGTAAATATTAGCAAGTTTATTGAATTTAATTTATTAAATTTCATTTTTGAAATGCAAGATTAACTAATTTAAATTGATGATTTTAATAAAATTTTAGGGTCATAGCGTCGATGCAATTTTCAGTGGTTCTCCACCTGCATTTTACACTAGATCATCTACTGTTGGGGTATGTAACTAGTAAACAATTATAAATATTACATGTGAATAGCATCGTTATATGAATGGTATTCTAATATATGATTTTGGATGTTGAATAGGTTAATATTGCAGATTTCACGGCAACACCTGCCAGCAGTGGTGGACTTCAAAGCTTTACAGAGGTAATAAAATAAATAGTTTAATGAATGAATTATACTTACTAGATTTTTGTATGTGACTTGTGTGCTTTATTGTGTGTACTTCCATGTTTAGATGAATGTGTGTGTATGTTAGGAGCCATGATTTGCATCACTATTATAGTTTTTGTAATTGAATAATGTTGTTTTATTTCTAGATGATGTAGGCTGCGGAGACACATCCCCATGTTCATAGGGCAATGGAGCATGGTTTGGCCTCCGCGATTCATAGCTCCATGGCATTGATAGGCATATGATGTAGATTAGTAAATTTCAATTTACATTCATTGTTATAGTTGTCTATTTTTGAAAAATCAAAAGATTATTGATTTGAAGTTTAATTTCTATCTGGATAGTTTCTATAGGACATGACATCACCACGGCCTATTCCTGCTACTGAGGCAAGTGAGGAGACAGATTATATGTTAGCGGTAAGTGATTATTTTGTTAAATGTTTCATTTTTTATAACATGTAATTTCTATATATTAATGTCTATACTTTTTATTGTAACAGCTAAAGATGCAAGAAAAACTAAATAGAAGGAGCAGCCCTCAGGTTCATAGTAGACCACACACATGTGCATCTCCATCCCCTAGAAGATCAAAGGCTGCTCGTGATCTATTCTCTTCACTAGCCAAAGGGGAATGACTTTTTATTGTGTTCCTTTGTTGTATGCCTATATGGTATTTGTGGACATATATTTTGTATTGTATATAGTTGACATTGGATGCCTATATGGCATTCTTGTAAGCCTATATGGCTATTTTGTATATATGTTATACTTATATTGATAGATATTGATGTATGCCTATTTGGATATTTGGTTAATACAAATCTTTTTTATTGATGGCATCCATACTTGCATTATAAATCCACGTTTGAATGGATATTTGTAAATGGCTACTTCAAATATTTAAAGTCCAATTGTATTACATAGGTTGTTTGTTGATCCAATAAGCTAGCTATTGTTATTCAAATATCACCTAAACCTCATTTTGGAACTAAAAGATAAAAGTTGTATTTAAAAAAAAATGAATCATCATGTTGAACAAAAAATATTAATATTCTTTATTAGTAGCATACAATGTCAACTATATGCAATACAAAAAAATGAATCATCATGTTATTCTTTATGTTTGAGATCCTGAAAATAACTAAGTCTAGTAGCCTAATATCCTAAAACACTAGGATGAATATCCAAGTCATTAGGATGATTGCGCCTTGAGAAAAAGTTATTAAGATGAGTGCCTAAAGGAGACTTTCTTAAACATTCAAACATTGAGCAAAAGCATGAAGGGTTAAGGCACAATTTGCAACTCATAAAACCTCAAAAGGGCACCCAACTTGGAGAGAGCATTCATTTAAGACAAGGCACCCATTGACACCTATTCCACCATAAAAGTGCGTCTAATGTGGAAGGAGAACAAGCCTCTAGTAAGTGAAACAGACCTATTGTCTAAACCACTTCATTATGGCGCCCTAGAATGAGGAGTATATAAGTCAATAGGAAATGGTGCCCTAGCATGAGGAGGAGTATATAAGTCAATAGGAAATGGCACCTATAATGCAAATGAAGGACTAAGTGGCATTTTCAATAAGTATCAATTCATCTTAAGCTTTCAATAAATACATCAAATTGAGCCCCATAAGCCTAGGCACCCTTTGTCTTCAAAAGAACCTTGTATTGGTGCCTTGGAGGAAATCAACTTACAATGACAAGTCTTCGAGGTTTCTCATTTTGGATGATGTCTTTTTAGGTTAACTACAATTATTGAAAGTTAAGATGAGTGGAAAGAACCTATTTTGAACCTTAGCCACCCTTATGTAATTTCCCACCATCATGAGTGCCTAGATCTAAGGAGTGAATGAAGGATCTTAACATCAAGAAGCATGTTATCAATCAACTTGGAGAAGTCTTTGACAATAATTATGATGAATTGAGTACATGGAAGTAAAGGAAGTACATATCAACTCCAAAATGTGCCTAATGATCAATAAGAAATTCTTCCAAAGCAAAGGCGCTAATTGTGAATTTTCCTACTAGTTTTGGCGCCTTGAAGTCTAAGTGCATGAAAATCATGAGGATGAGCACTTAAGGATGAGATAGTCTTCATAAGAGTTTAAATAATAACATCATCAAAATGCGCCTTGGTAGAGAGACTTGAGACCATCATCAAATAAGCCAAAATATCTATCTCCAATCTAGGTGTAAATTCTAGCTCCTCCCAACTCAAATGAGCGCCCAAGTTGAAGTCAACTTTCATCTATACAACCCTTAGATTGTGCCTTGATTGAGGAAGGGATTTTAACCTCAAAATTTAATCATCTCAAGACAAATGCTTCCTTAGACACTTGGCATTTGATTGAAATAATTGAGAATTAGAAAGAACCACCTAAGGATGTAAGGTGTACTTTTCACCCATACAAGCCTAAAATTGCACCTAAGGGAAATAACTTGATTTCATATCAATAGGTGAGTGCCTTGAGAGAAAGTATCACTCTAGGTCATTTTCAATTGTTGAAAGCACAAAAATGATAAATATAAAGGTAATTGACTTAGGCACACTTTAGCCTCTGAGGACACCTTAATGAGCGCCTTGGATGAAATTGCATGAGATGACCTTTTGGAGTGAGCGCTTGAAAGATAGAATTCATTCTAAGACATGTCTCATCATTTAGAATTACAAAATTGCAAATATAAAGACATTTAAATCTAGGCACACTCTCCATCAGTACAAACCCATTCTGGCGCCTAAGGGAGAAATTGCATTGAAAGACACCTTTTGAATGAATCTCTTAAGGGAGATTGACCTCTTTAAGCCACTACAATTATTTGAAATCATTTAAAGTGATAAATATGGACCAACTTGTGTTAGGCGCCCTTTTCTCTTCTTTTTACCTATATATGCGCCTAGATTTGTAGTATGATTATTCCATGTTTAAAGAGGATTCCTTTGTGTTATAAAATGTTTATCATGAGGATTGATGTGTTTCTTGGTTTGTATTGTAGGAAGATTGAAGGAAAAGGTAGGAGCAAGAGCTTGGAGTTGCCTAGAGTCATCATGTAGCTGCTCCAAAGGAGCCTTTCACATTCATTCATGCTAGAGAGTTAAGATGGAAGTAATCACTGCCAAGGAAACACCACTTCAAGATGTAGCTACTCCAAGAGGTCACAACAAGATATATTTCAAGTCTTCTTCTTCAACGACATCACCAGTTGCATCATGTTCGAAGACTTCCATCTATCACTTCAAGTTCCATTCATCTTCAAGTATCAACTAGATTCTTCATCAATCATCGCTTCAAGATCAGCATGTAGCCACTCCAAAGGAACTTCTCATCATCATCAAGCATTCCAAAGACATCCATTCAATTTCAAGTCCCTCTGATACATTCAAGCCTCTTGAGAAGTCATCTACTTCACATTTATCATTAATATCTACACTTCAAAGGACCTTTCAAGTTGGAACACTTCTTCATCGAACATTCGAAGACATCCATCCAAGCTTCAAGTTGTTTCACAATCTTCAAGTCTAAGAGAAATTGCATCTAGTGAACTCATTAATTGACGCCTAGGAGGAAAAGACCTCAAACTTACATTATTGAGTCAGCACTTTAGAAATTGAGCCATTCATAGTCAATTAGAGTCATAAAATATCAAATACAAAGTCAAATTAGACTTAAGCACCCCTTCATGTAATTTGCCACCATCATGAGTGCCTAGATCTAGGAAGATCATCCAATTGTGCCTAGGAATAAGATACAAGTCCAAGACCTCAAATTTGAGTGCCTAGAAGTGTGATGGATTGAAGAAGCTACGTTGGCACCTAAGGGTAAGTTGTATCTAATGACATCACCTAATTAAGTGCCTAGAAGGTATAAAGCTTAATATTGACATGAGGAGAAGTGCTTAGTAAAGGAGAGTTTCTCAAACATTTAAACATGTGAATGAAATCATAGAAATCCACTAAGTCATCTAGGCACCATTTTCCCCTTGTGTACCCTTACATTTGTGCCTAAGAAGAAGTTGCTTTAGTTCATTGGAGTGTTTGAGTATTGAGGATTTCTTAGCAATGCTTTGCAACTTTACACTGCCTCCTTCTGATGATTTTTGGGGTAGAAGAAAACCTTTCACCACGGGCAAACACCTCAGAGATATAAAAAATTGAGAGAGGTTATTGTAGAGGTACTCTACGTGATCGTGTTTCCTCAAACAAAATGTTTCTAAGTGACATAGTTTTCGAGTAACATCTCGTCAAAGATTGCTTCCTTTTTGCACTTTGGACTCTTTAGGGATATCGTCGGTACAATGTAGCTTGGACTATTTCGACATGTTTGGGTGAAAAATAGGACCATGCCTAGTGTAAATATACCCATCTAGACGTGTTGGAATAGTCAGTTTGGTCGCATCAAGAGCAGGACAAAAGTTACACCCCTTAGCAACTTTACACTGCCTCCTTCTGATGATTTTTGGGGCAGCAAAAAACATTTCACTAGGGAAAAATGCCTCAGAGATATAAAAAAATAAGAGAGGTTATTGTAGAGACACTCTACATGATTGCATTTCCTTAGATAAAATATTTCTAAGTGACACCATTTTTGAGTAACATCTTGTCAAAGATTGCTGCCTTTTTGTACTTTAGACTCTTTAGGGATATCGTCGGTACAATGTAGCTCAGGATGTTTCGACATGTTTGGGTGAAAAAAAAGACCATGCCTAGCATAAATGTGTCCATCTGGATGTGTTGGAACAATCATTTTGGTCACATCAGGAGCAAGACAAAAGTTACACCCCTTTGCAACTTTACACTGCCTCCTTCTGACAATTTTTGGGGCAGCAGAAAACCTTTGACCACGGGCAAATACCTAAGGGATATAAAAAAATGAGAGAGGTTATTGTAGAGGCACTCTACATGATTGCGTTGCCCTAGATAGAATGTTTCTAAATGACATGGTTTTTGAGTAACATCTTGTCAAAGATTGCTACCTTTTTGCACTTTAGACTTTTCAGGGATATCGTTGGTACAATGTAACTCAGGCTGTTTCAACATGTTTGGATGAAAAATAGGACCATGCTTAGCATAAATGTACCCATCTAGATGCATTGGAATAGTCATTTTGGTCACATTAGGAGCAGGATGAAAGTTACAGCCCTTTATAACTTTACACTCCCTCCTTCTGACAATTTTTGGGGCAACAGAAAACCTTTGACCACGGGCAAATGCCTCAGAGATATAAAATACTAAGATAGGTTATTGTAGAGACACTCTACATGATCACATTGCTTCAGATGGAATGTTTCTAAGTTACATAGTTTTCAAGTAACATCTCGTCAAAGATTGCTACCTTTTTGCACTTTCGACTCTTTAGGGATATTGTCAGTATAATGTCGCTCGGACTGTTTTGACATATTTGGGTGAAAAAAAGGACCGTACCTAGCATAAAAGTACCCATCTGGATGCGTTGGAATAGTTATTTTAGTTGCATTAGGAGTAGGACGAAAGTTACACCCCTTTACAACTTTACACTGCATCTTTACGATTTTTGGGGCAATAGAAAACCTTTGACCACGGGCAAATGCCTCAGAGATATAAAAAATTGAGAGAGATTATTGTAGAGGCACTCTACATGATCGCATTGCCTTAAATAGAATGTTTCTAAGTGACACAGTTTTTAAGTAACATCTCATCAGCGATTGCTGCCTTTTTGCACTTTGGACTCTTTAGGGATATTGTCGGTACAATGTAGCTCGGACTGTTTTGACATGTTTGGGTGAAAAATAGGACCATG
Organism: Cunninghamia lanceolata; assembly: GCA_027924645.1. Lineage (NCBI taxonomy): Eukaryota > Viridiplantae > Streptophyta > Pinopsida > Cupressales > Cupressaceae > Cunninghamia > Cunninghamia lanceolata. The sequence continues at coordinate 5,370,016 of BSBN01000194.1, forward strand.
CCTAGTGTAAATGTATCCATCTAGACATGTTGGGATAGTCATTTTGGTCGCATCAAGAGCAGGACAAAAGTTACACCCCTTTGCAAGTTTACACTGCCTCCTTCCGACGATTTTTGGGGTAGCAGAAAAACTTTGACTATGGGCAAATGCCTCAGAGATATAAAAAAATAAGAGGTTATTGTAGAGGCACTTTACATGATCACATTACCTTAGATGGAATGTTTCTAATTGACACAGTTTCTAAGTAACATCTCGTCAAAGATTTTTGCCTTTTTGCACTTTGGACTCTTCAGGGATATTATCGGTACAATGTAGCTCAGACTATTTCGACATGTTTGGGTGAAAAATAGGACCATGTCTAGTGTAAATGTACCCATTCAGACATGTTGGAATAGTCAGTTTGGTCACATCAAGAGTAGGATGAAAGTTACACCCCTTTGCTACTTTACACTGCCTCCTAACGATTTTTGGGGCAGCAGAAAACCTTTCACCATGGGAAAATGCCTCAGAGATATAAAAAACTAAGAGAGGTTATTGTAGAGGCACTCTACATGATCACATTAGTTTAGACAAAATATTTCTATGTGACACAGTTTTCAAGTAACATCTTGTCAAAGATTGCTGCCTTTTTGCACTTTGAACTCTTCAGGGATATCGTCGGCACAATGTAGCTTAGACTGTTTTGACATGTTTGGGTGAAAAATAGAACCATGCCTTGCCTAAACCTACCCATCCAGATGCTTTGGAACTGTCAGTTTGGTTGCATCAGGAGCAAGACACCAAAAATGCAAAAGTTGCTTTGTGCAACTTGACAACATTGATACTTTTTTGCAACATGACTCAAAGACTTGAACTGACCCCAAGTGACTCAAAGTGACTTAAAATCACCTTGATTTTCATGTCTAATGTACATTATAGAGGTCTAGGTGATCCTTAGCATTCAAACATCTTAGATGAGCGCCTAGGAAAGAAAAATACTCTAAGTTGCATCATTATGAGCACCTAATATCAAGAGACTTTAATGGCTCAAACCTTAGCATGGAGTCCTAAGACACATTTGATGTCTCCTTTCATCCATTTTGGCACCTTTATGTAGATTTTTCAACTTGATTTGGCACCCTGTATGTGAAGGAAGATCTAAAGACATAAAAGTGGATGTCGTTTTACAAGAGTTTGGATCATCAAAATTGAAAGAAATAAGTCTATTAAGCTTGGGCACCCTTGGTCTTCTTTTCATTTATTATGAGCGCCTTGGGAGAATGGTATATAGGTCATCATCATGAATGGGTGCCTTGGATTCAAAGTGTTGGAGAGATCATCAAATGGTGTCTAGAGGAAGTAGGGTGAGTTATGAGTTTGGTCGCATCAGGAGTAGGACACCAAAAATGCATAACATGATAATGTAAAAATGTGTATATGTGTAAAAATGCAGGAGGAAATTAAAAAAAAGACAAACCTTACAAATTAATGTGCATACTTACAACTCAATGTAACATGACTTTACAAAATCAATGTGAATACTTACAAATTAATCCAATGAACCATGTGGGTCTGCTCTACTCTTTATTGTGTCAAGTATTGCTTCATGGTCAGACTCACGCACTTTTCACAAGGTTTTGTTCAAAGGTCTACACCGATACTTTATCAAATGAACATTGGATGCCACGACAAGGTTTGAGTAATGAAGAATCTTCCAATGTGTGTCAAAGTCCTAAAATAGCCAAATATTAACACTCTTATGTGGGTACCTTCTAAGCCATGTTCCAGTAATAACCATTGAGCCTGTAGGGTATTTGATGTTTTCTCCATCTGTAACAGGGGCCTCCAATTTCTTTTTGGCCTCAACACGACATAAGTAATAATATATTCCCTCTTCATTATCTTTATCTGCAATAACTGCATATATGTGCCCTACATTGATATGTGTAGCAAATTAGATGAAATTAGTCAACATTACAAAACCACTACAAAGTAAGATGACATTACCTGGTTGAACTAGATGAAATTATATGCATATATGTGCCCTATATTACTTGGTTGAACTAAATCTGATATGTGGTCAAAGTCAACTGATGGTTCCATCAGTGTTAGTTCTAGTGCTGTCGGGGGTCGATACGTGTCAAGTGGGCTAAGATAACTTAACTGCCATTCGTCAACTCACTCCTTTGACTTGCACTCATCCCAGACTTGAATTGTACAAGAAGAACAAAAGCATGACATCTTTCGCGTATGCATACTCCATGAACCTGCAATTGAGCTTCTAAAAGAGTGCATCTCATTTGATCCTGTCAGTGTACAATAGTCCTCAGATGGTGCAATGTTAGTACCATCTATCAACCAAAAAAATCTATGAACTAAAGACTTACCTTCATTACCTAGACCCATGGAAGCATTACACCACTCGACAATTGATTTTGCATCTGTCAACTTTGCATTGTCTTTATACTTTAACTCTTCTCATGCTATGGCTCATTTGATACATGCTCCTATACCATCATGCTCCCCCTTTCCATGCCCAGCCTCACAAAAGTTTCACATATGCTGAATACCTGTAAAATTATACCTCCTACTTAGATAATAGAAATTTCGTGAGTTCTTGAATTGTGACACACAGTTATCCAACCATATGATATGATGATTGAACGATATGCCCCTTCTAGCCAAATCATTGTAGAACACCTGAAAGAAACCTTGCATGAACTCCGTAGAATGCGTGCGATCATCACTAATATAGAAATTATACTCCCTTATGATTTTTCTATCATCCTATGTACTATAATTTGCATGAATGAATGCGATGTACACAAATATAGAGACATGTGTGGAGTTGTAATATTGTGATTGCACCTCACACTGTGGCTGTAGACTGTAGTTCTCTACAAAGTTGATGACTGAAACAATGCTACCAACTAGAAATGTGTCCTTGCATAACTTGAATTGCAAGTCCAACCATCAAGCTCTATGGGCATGTCTTGCATACTCATACACTATGTTGTCATGAAATATAGGCATAAATTGATACACTAGAATCTTTTCAATAACTAATTCACACCTCTTCGCTTCTTTACCATCTTTTGTATTGTATGCCACTATTTTATACTTGCCAAACTCTACTAGTTCGTTTCCAACTGCATGTGTTCTTTCCATATTGGGGCACATATGGCACAACCCTGCAAATCATTGTTAGTATGCATATCTAAACATATAGACCTATAAGCATCAAAATGGTTAGAAAATTCAATATGTAATCTACAACAACACGTAGTGCGTGTGTGATTTATCTTGACATAGAAAGGTTTGAGCATTTCAAAATATCTTTCACAAATTTTAATTTGAGGATACTTCTCTAGAAATTTACCATAAAACTGTGTTTGAGTCTCATCCAAAAAATGCTTTCGATGTTGCTCATGGTTCTGATTACCGATTCTCCTTCTTACCACATCCCTTTAATTCAGAGATACCCTTGTGTAATTCTTCCAAAAGTCTTCAATTAGTGATCTCAATGCTTCAACAATTGGTTTATTTTTTTGTGGTAGTCTCCTCGAGAACGCCCATAATTTATTGGCATTAGTGTCCTCAATTCTTTGGCATCTTCCAACGGCTCTTGATAAAGTTTTCCTATTAATTCTCAATTCTTGACTCGTCTTTCTAATGAGACGAGCTTTCCTCATTTGACTACTTATTATAGTTGATGTAATCACACGCCGTGTTGCATTACTATCTTTTGTGCGTGAGGTGTTACCCACACTCTCATATGCACTCATTAGATTCTTGACAATAGATTTTTCACTTGAAGCCTCTGATGTTCTCAACCCAAGAATCTTCGTGAGGACCGATACTTTATACTTCGCATCATTTCAATGAATAGTTGACATCTTGTAGTCTCATTTAACTTTTTAAAGAACAATCTCCAAATCTTATGAGCATATCTTCTACAAGTGCATTTTGGAATCTTACCTTCCATTGGCTGCAAAATATTCTCATCAATTTCAATCAAATACTTTGGCTTTCTATGCAAAATTCTAGGTGGTGTTAAGTTAGGTAAATTCATCTCAACATTAGGAATTTCATCAATATTTAAATGAGATGGGATAGATGGCATACCTTCGATCGAAGATGGAATAGATGACATACCTTGAGGTTGAGGTGGGAATGATGGCGTACCTCCTTTATCACATGTGAGTGATGATGTACTCTCAACTTGAGATGTGGTAGATGGTGTCCCTACATGTTGACTTGTGGTATGCAAATCTCTCGTAGCACGAAGTTTTTGCATTCATTCTCTTTGTGCTGCCAATACCATATCTCTTTCTGATGGTTGTGGTTCCTCTTCAATTGGTATGTCTTCATTTATCATGTCCAATTTCCTCTTCTCACGAAGTTCCCTCATAGCCACTACTTTCTTTACATTCTTAGCTTTTATCTCTTCTTGTGTTGGTTTAATTCTTGATTGTTTCCTCGGCATGATAGAGAATTTGTCTGTAGCATAATAAAGAGACCAATATTACTTCCTAAGAAATGAATACAAGATAATAGTGGGATTGTATTTTTATTATGTTGTAAAGATTTATTCTTGTATAGTTTGACATCATGGTATGTTAAGGTCTGTTTATTAGACATAATTATTAAAGAGCCCAAGTGTAGAAAATATACATGGCATCATGTGAGATTGTAGGTTGCTTTCTTAATTAGGAATGTGTCTATTTTAAACATGTATGATAAAGCATGATAAAGTAATTCAATCTGAATTAAGGAAAATGCAAAGAACATGCATGTAAAGACCTGACATACCTAAAAAATGAAGATTCGAATGGAGAGAGTAGCCAATTATGTAGTATTTTTTTCTTCTTGCATCAAACTCCTCAACAATTTGAGTTTTTCACCACTTGCTTCCTTTTCAATGTTAAATTGAATAACACTCAAATATAATTACTAACAACAATACTATTAACCAATCTATAATGTTAAATTCCTAAAATTGAATCACAATTAACATTGCAACACTACAAAAATTGAAACTTTGATAGATATATATCTAACTTGGTGTGAAAACTATGTTATTTTCTCCTTCTCAAGTTGGGAAAGCAGAAAAGGTGGTGGAAAGATCATGCAGAGGTGGTACAATGTTTCAAATGTGCATGTGAACTTCCCAATAGCATGAAAGTACTTCTTTTTTGTCAGAGCACACATAGAATTAGTATGAAAATAAAGCATGTGGGCCTGGATCACGGGGATCAACACTTTTTTATTGTTTCTATAGCAACACAAAACATGAGCGCGTTATAACGCTCTTGCGTTTTGTCCTGCTATAGATTGATCACATCCTGTGCATTTCTCTTTCCAAACCTTCCCCTTCAGACTTGAATGACCACAAGGTTTTTGAGGGAGAACTTTTCCTATTTCTTGCAAGAGCTTGCCAGATGCTCTGCCATATGATAGGTATAATAATGAAGGGGCAAGCCCTCATAATCAAGTTCTTCATAGAAAATGCCCATCGAGGAAGAAATGCAGATCTTCTTTAGAAGCATAAGTTCTAGTTTGTGACAAATCCTTATCTAAGCATAAATAGCAGGGGTTTTATCAAGCAATTGCCAATCCACTTCCACAAAGTCTCCTAAAGACTTCCTGATTGATTCCAAAACATCCACACCCCAAGACTGGAGAGGCAATCAATATAATCAAACCCATAAATCTACCTTTGATGACAAAAAACCCTCAACACTATACCTTAAACCCTAATACCTCAACCCTCAACCCTAAACCTTATCCCTAAACCCTAATCCCTCAACCCTCAACCCTAATCCGTCATCACTCAACTCTAATCCCTTATCCCTAAACCCTAAATGCTATCCCTATTCCTAAACCCTCAACAAACTCGATACTATACCTTAAACCCTAATGCCTTATACCTAAACCCTCCAACCCTATCCCTAATCCTTATACCCTCCACACTCTACTTTAAACCTAATCCCTCGACCCTCAACCCTCAACCCTCAATGTCAAACCCTAATCCCTCAACCCTTAACTATGATCCCTAGACCCTAAACCCTAAAGCCTCAATCCTTAACCCTCAATGTCAAATCCTAATCCCTCAACCCTTCACTCTAATCCCTCAACCCTAAACCCTATCCCTAAACCCTCTACACTATACCTTAAATCCTAATCCCTCAACCCTTAATCCTAAACCTTATCCCTAAACCCTAATCCCTCAACCCTCAACCCTAATCTGTCATCCCTCAACTCTAATCCCTCATCCCTAAACCCTAAATGCTATCCCTATTCCTAAACCCTTAATAGACTCGATACTATACCTTAAACCCTAATCCCTTATACCTATACCCTCCAACCCTATCCCTAATCCTTGTTCCCTCCACACTCTACTTTAACCCTAATCCCTTGACCCTCAACCCTATCCCTAAACCATTGACCCTCAAAGCTCAACCCTCAACCCTTAACTCTGATCCCTAGACCCTCAACCCTATCCCTAAACCCTAAACACTAAAGCCTCAACCCTCAATGTCAAATCCTAATCCCTCAACCCTAAACCCTATCCCTAAACCCTCAACACTATACCTTAAACCCTAATCCCTCAACCCTTAACCCTAAACCTTATCTCTAAACCCTAATCCCTCAACCCTCAACCCTAATCCATCATCCCCCAACTCTAATCCCTCATCCCTAATCCCTTAATGCTATCCCTATTCCTAAACCCTCAATAGACTTGATACTATACCTTAAACCCTAATCCCTTATCCCTAAACCCTCCACACCTATCCCTAATCCTTATACCCTCCACACTCTACTTTAACCCTAATCCCTCGACCCTCAACCCTATCCCTAAACCCTTGACCCTCAAACCTCAACCCTCAACGTCAAACTCTAATCCCTCAACCCTTAACTATGATCCCTCGACCCTAAATCCTAAACCCTAAAGACTCAACCCTCAACCCTCAACGTCAAATCCTAATCCCTCAAACCTTCACTCTAATCCCTCAATCCTAAACCCTATCCCTAAACCCTCAACACTATACCTTAAATCCTAATCCCTCAACCCTAAACCTTATCCCTCAACCTGCAACCCTAATCTATCATCCCTCAACTCTAATCCCTCATCCCTAAACCCTAAATGCTATCCCTATTCCTAAATCCTCAACAGACTTGATACTATACCTTAAACCCTAATCTCTTATTCCTAAACCCTCCAACCCTATCCCTAATCCTTATACCCTCCACACTCTACTTTAACGCTAATCCCTTGACCCTTAACCATATCCCTAAACCCTTGACCCTCGAACTGCAACCCTCAACCCTCAACATCAAACCCTAATCCCTCAGCCCTTAACTCTGATCCCTCAACCCTCAACCATATCCCTAAACCCTAAACCCTAAAGCCTCAACCCTCAACATCAAATCCTAATCCCTCTACCCTTCACTCTAATCGCTCGACCCTAAACCCTATCCCTAAACCTTCAACAATATACCTTAAACCCTAATCCAACAACCCTCAACCCTAAACCTGATCCCTAAACCCTAATCCCTCAACCCTCAACCCTAATCCGTCATCCCTCAACTCTAATCCCTCATCCCTAAACCCTAAATGCTATCCCTATTCCTAAACCCTCAACAGACACGATGCTATAACTTAAACCATAATCCCTTATCCCTAAACCCTCCAACCCTATCCCTAATCCTTATACCCTCCACACTCTACTTTAACCCTAATCCCTCGACCCTCAACCCTATCTGTAAACCCTTGACCCTCGAACCTCAACCCTCAACGTCAAACCCTAATCCCTCAACCCTTAACTCTAATCCCTTAAACCTCAACCCTATCCCTAAACCCAAAACCCTAAAGCCTTAACCCTCAATGTCAAATCCTAATCCCTCAACCCTTCACTCTAATCCCTCAACCCTAAACCCTATCCCTAAACCCTCTACACTATACCTTAAATCCTAATCCCTCAACCCTTAATCCTAAACCTTATCACTAAACCCTAATCCCTCAACCCTCAACCCTAATCTGCCATCCCTCAACTCTAATCCCTCATCCCTAAACCCTAAATGCTATCCCTTTTCCTAAACCCTCAACAGACTTGATACTATACCTTAAACCCTAATCCCTTATCCCTAAACCCTCCAACCCTATCCCTAATCCTTGTACCCTCCACACTCTACTTTAACCCTAATCCCTCAATCCTCAACCATATCCCTAAACCCTTGACCCTCGAACCTCAACCCTCAACCCTCAACGTCAAACCCTAATCCCTCAACCCTTAACTCTGATCCCTCGACCCTCAACCCTATCTCTAAACCCTAAACCCTAAAGCCTCAACCCTCAACGTCAAATCCTAATCCCTCAACCCTTCACTCCAATCCCTCAACCCTAAACCCTATCCCTAAACCCTCAACACTATATCTCAAACCCTAATCCCTCAACCCTCAACCCTAAACCTTATCCCTAAACCCTAATCCCTCAACCCTCAATCCTAATATGTCATCCCTCAACTCTAATCCCTCATCCCTAAACCCTAAATGATATCCCTATTCCTAGACCCTCAACGGGCTCGATACTATACCTTAAACCCTAATCCCTTATCCCTAAACCCTCCAACCCTATCCCTTAACCCTAATCCCTCGACCCTCAACCCTATCCCGAAACCCTTAACCCTCGAACCTCAATGTACTCAACCCTCAATGTCAAACCCTAATCCCTCAATCCTTAACTCTGATCCCTCGACCCTTAACCCTTAAAACTTGAACCCTAAAACCTATCCCTACACGCTTGACACTTGACACTATATCTTAAACCCTAATCCCTTAACCCTCATCCCTAAAGCCTCATCCCTAAATCATTAAACCTTCAACCCTAAATGCTATTCCTAATCCCTCTACCCTTGACACTCTTATTTAACTCTAATCCCTTGACCATTAACCCTATCCCTCAAGCTCAACCCTCAATCCTCAACCCTCAACCCTCAACCCTCAACCCTCAACATTAAACCTGAATTCATCAATCCTAAACCCTAATCCCTCAAACCTAAACCCTATACCTAAACCATCAACCCTCAACACTATACCTTAAACCCTAATCCCTATCCCTCAACCCTTAACCCTTAAAACTTAAACCCTATCCCTACACCCTCAACACTTGACACTATATCTTAAGCCTTAAACCATCATCCCTAAAGCCCCAACCCTCAATCCTTAAACTTTCAACTCTAAACCCTATCCCTAATCCCTCTACCCTTGACACTCTAACCCTAACCTCGACATTAAACATTAATCTGTCAACCCTAAACCCTAATCCGTCAACCCTAAACCCTATCCCTAAACCCTCAACCCTCAACACTATACCTTAAACCCTAATCCATCAACCCTAAAACCTAATCCCTCAACCCTCAAACCTAAAAACTATCAATAAACCCTTGACCCTCGACACTGTACCTTAAACCCTATGAGAAAAGCTTTGCATATGGTACATCCATAGTGAGTAATTAACAGTTGAAATCAAAAGGATGATCATTATGAGAAAAGATTTGCATTGGGGTACATCAGAAGGTATATTGTTATGAAATAGGCAAATAATCTCCCATTGTTTACTGGCTCTATCCATAAGAACTACTAAACTATACCTTAAACCCTAATCCCTCAACCCTAAACTTTCAACCCTAAACCCTATCCCTAATCCCTCTACCCTCAACACTCTACCTTAAACCTAATCCCTCAACCCTTCACCCTAAATGCTATCCCTAAAGCCTCAACCCTAAACCCTAATCCCTCAAGGTCCTAAACTCTAATCCCTTATCCCTAAACTCCAAATCCTATCCCTAAATGCTCAAACCTCAACCTTAAACCTTAATCACTCAATCCTTATCCACCCCTCTCCTCCCCTATCTGGCTCACTCCCATCTCTACCCTCCTCTACCCTCGACACTATACATACATACATATAGGCATACATAGATACATACATACATACATACATACATACAGGCATACATAGATACATACATATAGGCATACATACACACATACATGATTAATAGCCTTGAGCATAAAAATTTTTAAGGGGAACATAACACGAGCGTGTTATAACATGCTCGCATTATGTCAAACATAACAAACAACATAGTTTTGCGGAAAAGGAAAAATACAAAGCAAAACATAATGTGAGCGTGTTATAACACGCTTGCGTTATGTTTTGCTTTGGGAATCCCAAGCCTTGGGCTTGGGATTTGCTTTGGATTTCGAACCCAAAGGCTTGGATTGCCTTTTGAAAAGTCAGAAATGTGTTTTTCCATATTCTTCAAGATTTCAGATAATTTGGTTCATGCTAACCCTCAAATTTGTACATGTTTCAAGGCCAAACAAATTGAACACCTGGGTAATGTTAGGTTTTCTCTTAGCTATTTGACAATGTGATTTTTTTCACATTTTAACAATGTTCAGCCTTTCATCTTTAATTTCTTTTGTTTGTGTTTCCGTTTTTGGGCAAAAAAATTACATATTTAGAAACTAGACTCCATTCTACAAATATTAAAAAAAGAAAAAAATGATTTTCAATTAGTTTTCAAAATTTATAGGGGTAGCACAGCCAAAATTCTATATTTTAGGATGTGTCCACTTTGAAAATTGGTAAAAAATTAAATATTCATCAAAAAATTATCAAAAAAATTAGTCATAAACTACATGCTATTAGCTAATTTCTCACTGAAGCGGTTTTAAAAATACCAAAAAAAAAGATGACCTTTTGAGGGAGCCACAAAACATGCTATGTTATATTTTTTTGACAGAAACAACACCAATTTCTGTGGCTCCCTCTTTTGAATGCCTTAATCTATGCCATTTTCAAAAAAGAAAATAGTAGTTTAGAAAGTAGACTCAGAGCACTACAAACATTGTTTTGGTTGCATCTCCAAATTTTGAGTGTAACTATGTTCAATTTCTCATCCAAGGCCAATATTTCCTGATTTCAGAAAAAAAGTGGCCACTTAAGACCCCTTTTTGGCTGCTCATCTTCTTGCACTTACCCATCCACATGAACCCCTCATGTAGCCTTGTGGTGTGAGTGAGTATGTATGTATATGTAGGTGGTACAATTGTCATGTATGTAGTTGTATATTAAAATATAGTAGAGAACAAAACTACATCATCGTGCCTTGCAAAGTGACAAATTATTGCATTATATGTTTAGAGAAGTCATGCATGCTATGAAATCAGAGGCTGAAATTATGTATATGTGTGTTTGTGTGCATCATTTTATAGATAGTTGCATATGAAAAGTTAGAGAACTAAAAAAATTGTATATTGAAAGTACATTTTGCTGCAAATAATGAGAAAATTGTGTGGTTTATGTTGGAATTACATGCTTATATGTTTATGTACTATTATCAGTGCTTTTGGATGATCATGGATAGGAAAGGGATGATGTTGTAACACTCATATTCGAGAGGCTTACGATGTCATGACCCTCTTCCTGATGACCATTGATGCTTCGACTATTATATGATCTATGCATATGTGCTTTGATGTGTGCTTGGAGTGTTACAGGTACTGAGTATCAACTCCACCTAGATTCACAGGCCCGAGCGTACTCATTTTTCTTGATGGTGGTTACTAGAGATAGTCACAAGCCCTGTTCCCTACCCTAGCCACTGTACCCTGCTAGTGTAGTGTTCCCGTGTTTTCTTTTCATCTAGTTACCTAAAGGTTGTTGCAATTATGGGTCTAACTGGTGTTGTCATTGATGTCAACATACTCCTGTTGGATTAATGATAAGTATTGGATGAACTATTTTTTGAGGATATTGAGAAAATTGGTTATATCAGGAACAGTGAAGAATAGTGAAGACAGTAAGGTAAAATTCTAAGATAATTTGAGGATCAGAGGATGTGGTTCAAAGGGTTTGTAGATATGTGTCTTAAGATGATCCAATAAAGATTTCAAAGGTCCGCATGAAGATCTGAAGAAGTTGTGGCTGCTCAAGTAAAACTGGTTCCAGCAGGTGTTCAAAGGTGACAAAATGATACAGACAGGTTTGGTGAGATCAGGAAATGAAATATCTTGTTCTATGGATTTGGTGGAGTGTTTAGGGAGTCAATGTGAATTGACAACTCAATTGGTTCGTGGTCTGGAGGTCCGCAAGCATCTATTTCTTTGTGACAGTGATGACTGACTATGTTCTTGAGGTTACAGATGAAGGAGATAAGGATTTCAGTAAGTAGATGTTGTGTTGATGTTCTTGGTGATTTAGGCAATCTTGTGGAGGTCTTTGGATTGTGTCCAGTTCGTGTTGGTGGTCCGCATTGGAGTTTGAGCTCACAATTGAAGAGTTACTTCCGGATGATGGTGTTCTTCTCAAGTTTTTCCGACTGGATGAGTTACACATCCTATGGATGGTCTTGAAGATGTTATGTGAAGATTGGTGTGTTCCTAGAAGAATATTGAAGTCTCATATCTATATGGCCAACAGTGTATTGATCCGCATGAAGTCTTTTGTAAGTAGTCATGATGTATTTATGTATTTTCTCTGTAATGTTTGCCAACTTAGATGATCATTCCTAATTCGATGTCTTGTATAAATAAGGAATTGTAAAGTCATTTCAAAGTGTGTCATTGAGATGAGAGTGTGGTAGCGAGGAGGAGATTTAAAGGTAGAGTAGAAGTATTGGGCTTAAATGGAACTGATGAAAGCATGGTAAAGATGCTATTCTCCAGTTCAAGTATGTGATACCTATCATTCTATAGACAGTGTGTCTCTTGTAGGTAGTGAGCCTCTTGTGAGCAGTGTGCTTAGATAGTGAGCCCTAATTGGCATGTGCCATTTTGTTCTTTCTATTCATCTAACAAAGAATACAATCTTAGGTTAATCATCCCATGGTTTTTCCCTTAACCAGGTTTTCCATGTCAAAATCTTGGTGTCTTATGTGTTGATGTGTTTCTGCTCTTGATTTAATGCATTATGTTTTCATGATTGATTTATTATTATGATGATGAATTACAAAGTGGATTTAAGTGTTTAATTGGAAGAAAGTTTTGGACAACTGATTCACCCTCCTCTCAGTTGTCTGCCCTAAATCTAACAAAGGTAATGTCTAGATTGCCCCTTATGGTCATGTCTAGTTTTCTAGTGCGGTGGTTGAGACTTTTCTCCTTGGTTTTTGTTGATTGTTTGATGTGGTTTCCTTGGCACCATTCTTTGTTTTGATTAGAGAAAATTGTTTTATGCTAATGTATATTTTACAGGAAATGAGTCCCTTGCCTATTCCTTACCCATGTACTAGTACTGTTTGCATGTAATTGTGCATGTGATAACCTATTTTTTTTATAATTTTATCAAGTTTCATGGACTAGTGTGTGCTTTGGCTGCATCTTAGCATTTGCAAGCTTCTAGGAGTAAGCCTAGTCCTAGCAGGTAGGATGTAACAACCCTCCCTGTGACAATGACAGTTAAACGTGAGTGGATGTCACATCGTCCTTTCGATAGTTGGTTAGGGAGGAGTTAGTATGAGTTGAATGCTACTAGAATCATCTTGGTTGTTAGGTAAACGAATGAAAGTCTACATTAAGGCTCTTTCACTTCTCTTTTTTTGCTGAACAAAAAAAGGGACATTGAATAATGTTTAATGTATGTACTGCATCATTTGACTAGCACTTGTGGGGTTCTAGGTTTGTCATTCCCTTCACTTTCCTATATTAGTCTATCTTGCCTTACCCTTATCTCGGGGGTAGAAAACCCTCTTGATTTTGAAGAAGTTGCATTGGTTTATCTCTAAAATGGGAGATGGCTTCATCGATGGAAAGGAAGCCATCGCCTGAGGATGTTAGTAAAGAGGGAAGGTTGAAGAGATGAGGTTGTCCTCTATGGAAGTTGACTCAGTGTTGAAAAGTGTTGTGGTGAGGCTGTATCAGGCTCTTCCCATGCCCTCATACCTCATGTATGGTGTGTAGAAAGGATCATGAAGAGAGATTGATGCCCCAGCTCCAAGAAAAGGTCGACACCCCTGCTCCTTGTGTGCCTTGTAAGGAAGCAACCAGAAGGATATAACCCAGTCGAGCATATCAATTTGTAAGATTTGAGATGAGGTGAAGGGGAGTGTGACAAGAATAAAACTATTTTCTTAATTTATTAGATAAAGGGGTTAGAACAAAGAATAATATCGATTGTGATACCGAGAATGGGGAAAACATAAGCTTGATAAATGGGTTTCACTAAAAGATGACAAGACTCCGAGATCTCAAGTTTGCTAAGGCTAAAAATTTACATCTACATTAAAACCCACTTTCGTAGGTATTGGGAGCTAAGCCATGGATAGTCATCGGACCATTCAACTATCAAATTTACCAGTAGTACAATATTTAAAAGGGCTCCTTCAACAATTAGAAGAAATTAGTAGGAAGGGGACCATTTATGCATGTAAAGTGAGGACACCCAAATCTAACAACTCAAGGATGTATGCTCATGTGGAATTTGAAAGCCACGAGTTAGCAAAGGTAGCACATGGTTTGGCAAGCAAAGGTTGTTTTATTCTAGGACAAAATAAATCAACAGCCAAATATCTAGAGAGAGACATAGTATCCAAGCCAAAATCCATGCCAACTCATATTGAGGAAGTGAAGCTTTATATGAGCAATTTGATATCTCAAAATGTATTCTCTTTACTATGGAATTCCAATAATTCTGTTGCTGCCAATTTTGGATTTGACATCAAGAAGTTGAGCATCTTTCTTAATGAGTGGTATATTGATTACAAGTTGGAGCTCGCCTTTAGAGATATTTGTCATATATATCTCCGTAAGGTAGGTTGGAAGCTTCTTTTGGTTTAGGTTAGTTCATCAGGGTATCTCCCCCCTTCTTTTGTTATGGTTTTAGGGATACGTACTTTAGTATATACATCTTCTCAAGGTCAAATAGTAATGTGTTAATTACTAGCACTAAAATCATGATGATCATGCTTGTAGCAATATGAAGTGTTAAATTATTTGTCTAGACATCTACTGGGTTCCTTTAGCACACATGAAAACCCTTGCATTGGTTATATTTATGTTAAACAGACAATTCAATTCCTGTATAGCTACAGTACCAAAGAACTTTCCTTACTGAACACAATGGGTACATAGAATTCCTTGGTGGTGAAGAATATAATGTGTGGTTAGCAATACAAAACCTATCTCACCTAGGTATTACTTTAGGAAGCTCTCTCATTTCCCCTTCCTTGTGCATTAGACACATTCTTAACGACTAAAATTGGCATTTTTCCAGGGACTGATTTAACAAGTGGTATTTCCCATGTCCTAGTGTCAATCTCAACACTGTTTAGAAGCATAGAAAGAATTTGTTCTTGCTTGGCTGATGTGAATACTTAAATAGTGTTTTTTAACTTCATGGTTTAACCGATGTTATTGTGGATGGTGACTAGTTATTGAATTGTTTTAGTTTAGTTTTGTATACCTCGTTTGGTTAAATGAGGTGAGCTTAGGCCTAAGATATTGAGTCCTTATGCATGGGCTTGAGTGCTTGTAAAGGCTAAGGATGCACATGAGAAGTCCATCTACGGGGCGTCAAGTTATCCATCTATGGGGCATTGATTTGGGCATGTTGAGTCTCCTTGTCGGTATGAGTAGTGCACTTGAGTCCATGTGATGCCATCCCTTTAAGCACACATGACGACTTTCCATCTAATTTACACCCTAGTGTCTTGTACCCTTGTAGTCATGAGTAGCACCTGACATTTCATTTGATGAGCATCTCTATGTTATGACTTTGGCTTTATGTATTATTTTTCGTGTCTGCTTCATGATTGATGTGAGTGTTGGCCATCATGTATACCCTTACCTAGTTACTAATGTTTGGGCCTTGTGACTACCTCCGAGTACAGTGGGGTAGTCTCTTCTGAGTCCACATGGTTGGGAAGCATTGCCACCACCATTGGGGACTGGTGAATAGGTTATTGAAGCACCATATTGGAGATGTTCTCACTCTCTGTTACCCTATTTGTTGTAGTATATATTTAGTTATTGTATCATATTCATGGTTATGCCTTTGTTCATGTATATTCCTTTATATAATTATACTCTCTTAAGAAAGAAAATGTAATCATGCAAATTAATAAGAAGAAATGTGATATTTCCTATTTGGTTTACGGATTTTGGTGTGAGTATCGGATCTGCTTGTATTATGATGCTTTTGGATTCACATTTATAATTCAGAAAGGGTTATAGATACATTTGGGTTGGTGTTTAAAATGAATGTAGCTTATTAATGTTTCTCTAAAGAGTGATTTAGTCCTCTCTTGTGGGCTGTGCATTCGGCCATACCTTTTTTTTTTTAACCAAAAAAAGGTGGCGGAGCACCCATAGGTTGAAATTAAGATTATCCATAAAAGGTTACATACGAAAGTCTAAACGAAAGATAGAAAAATTACATAATCAGGCCCTAAGAAGGCTAGATGAAACAATAGCTATAGAAGATCAAAAAATAGAAGGAAACCAATGTTTACCCCTGAACCGCAGCCGTCGCATTCAGAAAAGTAAGAGACAAAACAAAAAAACTGCATCAAACCCCAACCCCAGCCACCGACAGAAGACTGGCCAAATGTCACCAAGAGCAAAAGAGAGGATCAAACCAAAACACGGCCACCTCCACCCAAGGGGACTTTAGCTTCCTGCCACTACCTCATGCTGTCGGGGGTGCTATCGGAGAGATTTGCTCCTCCAACTCCACTAAAACAGAGGACTGACTCCCCTCATCTACCACCTCCAAAGCGAATCTAGGAATTCCCAGAGCCAAATCGGATGCATGAACCCTAAGGAAGCGGATGGCTGTAAAAACATCTTTAAATCTCTCCACCTTCTTCTTAGTGAAATGAAAACTAAAAGCCCATAATGCATCATCAATTTGCACGCTGCTTAAGGAAATGATACTTGCTTGTAGGGCCCTGTAGATAGCTTGCTGCGGGAGCGAGGTGCGCAACGCCACCAGATTGAATACACTGCTAATGAGGGCATCACCCTATTCCATCTTATAATTAGAGAAAGCCGGTTCCCACCTGTCCACAATATAGATATTATTGTAGAACAAACTAGATGCCAAGGCATGCACATATTCACCATCCATTACCAGTTCCATTATGTTAGATAACAATTGAGAAATGTTGTCTGAATAATTGAGTACTCTCCCCTCATAACCCCAGATCCAAGCATATCCAACAATATTCCTGATGGCCAACTGAATGAGGGTGCAATCTGATACAATCAACATCATCAAGTCTGATGCTTTTACTCTTCCTCTTATTTCTGGCTCCCAGTCGAAGGCTAGGAAGAACAATCTCAAGTTAAGTCGAGTGTCTGCCATGAGGGAGAGATAGAGTTGGAAAAAAATAGAAATAGAGACACCATGATAGACAGGTAGGAGTAGCTAGTGGGAGATAAAAAGAAAAAAGGACACCAGTCCTCACGACATGGCAAGCACAGAATGCTAAGAAGTGATTTGCACACACCCAAATAACGAGAGATGAGGTGTAATGCTGACGCTGGACTGTCAGCCAACGCAAACAGCATAATATGAAAAACTCAACCAGATCATGCCTGCGGATGAAGCGTGACAATGTGTCCTTTACCGCATAACCCGCCCAAGAAAAAGAAGTCGTTGCGCCATCACAATGCCCTAGGAGTAAATGCTAGTCGCTTCCCTTAAATGAGAAGTGATTGGGGAGAAGATATGCAATACCTCCTTCCTTAATGAGAAGCTGACAGGACTGACCATTAACCTACTCTAATCACTATCCAATTGATCTTTGACAAACCACTTACATAAGTATTGTCAGACATCCATCTGAAAAGGATACCCCGCCTTAAAGAAAGATCTACCTTCAGAAAAGGAGAAACGGCTAATCAAAAGTCCCATGCTTAGGCCATCATTACCATGCCACTTATATATCTCGTTGACCCAGGAAGAGTGCCAGGATAGGAGCCTACTAATAAAGATCTCCAAACCAATCTGACCATGCCACCTGCAAAACCTATTAAGGGAGACCCCTCGCTGCCTCCATGTTAGACTCTAGCGTGTCCACTAGGTATTTTGGCATTGAAAGGCAATCCGAGGGGAAAGAGACCACATCATTTTCATAGTCCACTACTAAATTAGCTAGAAAATCCGCCACCCTATTACCTTCCCTTAACATATGGGAGATGACATAGTTATCTAACTTGCTCAATAAGGAGGCTGCCTGCTGCAGAATGTATTTGAGTTTCCAATTATGCAATCCTCTACCTTTGATGGCATTAATCACGATCAGGGAATCTCCCTCGATCCACACCTACTTTAGGCCTAAGTCAACCACCAAAAGTAAACCATGCACTAAAGCCCAAGCTTCCGCCTCATTATTCGATCCTGAGGGTAGTTTTGAGGACCTAGCTGCAATCAAAACACCTATTTGGTTCCTTATCACACAGCCTATTCCTGAGGGGCCTGGGTTACCTCTACATGCTCTGTCAAAATTTAGCTTGAAGAAAGGTGGGGAAGGTGGAATCCACTTAGCCAGTCTCTTGTTCGTTGCAAGTTTTGAGCCCCCTAATACACTTCCTGAGATAGGCAGCTTAATTAGTGGCCAGAAGGCAATAATATCTGTATCTCACTTTGGCCAGACTGACTTGAGAGGGCCTGATTGGTTGAGATGAGTTACCAGCTAATCTGAAATAGCTGCTTCAAGCTTCTCACATACTTGGAAAACCAATCTTGTTTCCTTCTTGAAAATATGAAGATTTCTTTCCCACCAAATATGCCAGATGATCATCGAGGGACCTATGTCCCAAAGATCTGCTAGAGATGAATTTCCACAAGGATTAGACCAGTTGTTAAACATCAAGGCCAAATACTTTGAAACAGGACTGACCCATTTCATTTTCCTAAAAAACTAGAACCAACATTCTCTGCTAGAAGGACATAAAAGAAGGATATGATCCAAAGATTCTTCCTCATTGCCACAAGGTACATAGAGGAAATTAGGTCTGAAACCAAGTCTTTTAATTTGATCACCAGAGAGGATCTTATTATGAAGTGCACACCACGCAAATGCTCCTTCTTTAGGGAGTAAAGCCTTTCCCCAACATAGTTTAGAAGGCCATTCAGGCGTGACTTTTTGATTGCAGACTCTATCTTTCTTTTACTAAATAGGAGCCTGACTTTGTAGCCATCCATACCACTTCGTCCTCCTTAGAAGATACAAAAACCAACTTCCTACTCAGAAGACGACTAAGCCGTACCTTTTGATATATGGGAAATGTACAAAACCAAAAGCTCTTCCAATGAACCCAGACTGAAGTGCCAAACCTTAAGACTTTCCAGTAATCTTTAACTTTGTAACCCCAGTGTTCTTGAAGAAAAACTCTTGCCTCTGTGAGCTCTCTAAAAGAAGCCAAAGATGGACCCCCTCCCCAAGAATCCTCCCAAAAGGCTACCTTTTCGCCATTATGAATTATCCAGGACAAATTAGGCTGGAGGAGTTCTCTACATCTGATCAAAAAGTTCCAAATAGCTAACCCTCTTGGCGGATTCTTTACTATGAAGATTCTTTCGTTATCTAAAGAATCAAGATATTTGGCCTTCATTAGTCTTACCCAAATGGAATTGGGCTTAGCATACATATTCCATGCCAACTTTGCTCCGAGAGCTTGGTTTTGTATTTCAATATTAAGGATCCTAGCACCCCCTAACTCTTTGGGTTTGCAGACTTTATACCAGGCCAGAAGATGAATTCTCTTTACATCTAAAGCTCCTTCCCATAAGAATTTTCTACATATTCCTTCTAATTTAGAAATAATGCCTTTGGGGATATGAAAAATTGACATCATATACACTGGAATAGCAGAAAGAACTGACTTTATTAACACAATGCAACCAGCCAAAGATAGACTTCTACCTTTCCAATTTGTCAATTTTGTAGACAAATTCCTAAGGACCTTGCTCCAAAGATTATTCCTATAACAACCATTGAATAGAGGCAAGCCAAGGTAATTACCTGGTAAATCTTGGTTGTCTAGGTTAAGAATGGTGTGGATCTCCTCCTAAATTTGAAGAGACACATTAACAAAGAAGACCTTAGATTTATTGAAATTCACTCATTGGCCTAAAGCCTGACAATAAAGATTGATTGTACTCATCATAGCACTAGCTTCCTGTGTCGAGGCGAGCCCAAATAGAATTGTATTATCTGTAAATAATGCATGAGTATAAGTTCTAGGCACACCCTTGATCTTAATGCCTTGCCATACAGATCTCCTCTTAGCTTCCTTTATAGACCAAGTAAGAGCCTCTGTCAATAGAATGAAGAGATAAGGGGATAAAGGATCCCCTTGCCTCAACCCTCGTGAGGGTTCTAAGTACTCGGATTCTTTGCCATTAATTAACACAGACACACAAAATCCAAAAATACAAGAGGCAATCCACTTAACAACCTCTCTGGAAAAACCTAATTGTTGAAGGATATTAAAAAGAAAACTCCACTCTACTCTGTCATAAGCCTTTGACATATCAAGTTTGACCACCATGGCAACCATTTTATCTTTGCACACAGAGTGTAAGATTTCGTGAGTTAATATGGCTTCCTCAGAGGTTTCTTTCCCCGGAACAAACCCCCCTTGCTCCATAGAAATTACTTCATTCATCAAAGGAGATAGCTGCAAGGCCAAGGCCTTGGATATAATCTTGTAAATAAAGTTGCATAATGAAATCGGTCTGAAATCTTCAAAGGTTTGGGGAGAACCTAGCTTTGGGATTAACATGATGCATGTCGACTTGATTTCTTTGAGTACCTTCCTATTTTTTCTTGATTCTTCTACTGCCAAGAGAACATCTCTTCCCACTGTGTCCCAACATTTCTGGAAGAAAAGCCCCATCCATCCATCTGGCCCAGAAGCCTTCTCCCCTTCCATCAAAAAAATGGCCACCTTAACTTCCTCCAAGGAAAACTCTCGTAATAACTCCCTATTCTGTTCTTCCTTAACCAATTTAGGTATATGGTTAAATTCAAAGTGACTTCTGTCCCCTTCATGAAAGGAGCTGGAGAGGAGGTTTCCATAGAAGACTTGAGACGCACCAAGGATACTGGAAGAATCTGAGCATACACGTCCACCTTCCATCATGATTGAATTAATATGGTTTGTGCTTTCCCACACCTTTGCAGAAGTGTGAAAGAAAGATGTATTCTTATCCCCTTCTTTCAACCATAACTCCTTTGATTTCTGCCTCCAGAAGATTTCCTCTCTTTTTAACAACTCTTCCATTTCTGCTTTCAATGATTTCTCCCGGTAGAAGGTAGCCAGGTCCATGCCATTGGAGATTGTGTGGTCTGATAGGGATATCTTCTCTCTTTGAACTCTCATTTTTTTTGCAAAAATGTTGTGAAATTATCTCTTATTGCAATCCATAATCCTATGCCTTACAAATTTCAGTTTACAAACTAACTGAAACATACGGGAGCCTTCCACAAAAGGTGTGTGTGACCACCAATTCTCTACATTTTGAAGGAAGGAAGCATCTCTAAACCACATTGATTGGAACCTGAACTTCTTCTTGTAAGGAAAACTAAAGCCTCCAATGGTTAACCTAACTAGGAAATGATCTAACCCTAGACGAGGCCGAATTTCTGCCTGATAACTTACTGGGAGATTCAAACATTTTGAGCCCAATAGGAATCTATCCAATCTTTTAGCTATTTGTGTGAAGTCTTTCCTTCTATTTGTCTAAGTAAAAATGCCATTATTAGGAATGCAATCAATCAAAAGATTGGAATTGATAAAGTCTTTGAAATCTCTCTAAGTTCTGAGTGGGTGTGAAATGCCTCCAGATTTTTCTAAATCCTCTAAAATGGAATTAAAATCCCCTCCTAAAATATACAGATTCCATTTTAACCTACATATGCATTCAGATAAGGAGGCCCACACTTGTCTTTTCCCAATGACATCCACTGGAGCATCACATTAATTAACCACAAATTTGAACCAAACAGGAAAGAGGGAAATTTACCTATGAGAAAGTGATCATTCTTCTCCATCACCTCCATTGGTTGAATATGCTTACGCCAACCTATTGCCAGTCCCCTCGAGGCACCAATAGCTGATACCCTCTCAAAAGCCCAACCTTTCCAATTTTTGAAGAAAAGATCAAACATCTCCTCAGATAGTTTGGTTACCTGAAGCATGATAACATCAAGTTTTTCCTCATCAATTTGCAAATTGATGAGTTTCCTTTTGTTAGGGGCGTTGAGGCCCCTAACATTCCACGTAAGGATCTTCATCCCTTCCGAGGAGAGTTATTCACTCTCCTCTTATTTGAGCTTTGAGAATTCTGGCTGCCCGGGAGATCTTTATTCTTTTTCATTTGCTTCTGCCTGGAGCTCTTCCTGATAGATTGGGGAGAACCTTTGGCCAGGGGACTATTCAGGTTCATTCTATGAAGACTTAGGGGACTTTTATCCATCATATCTGAATCTTCCCATAGAACTTCATCAACAATCTCCTCAATGACATTATTAGCCATCTTCAACACCACTTGATCCAAAAGGTATCTCAAAGTTTCGTTATCTTGAAGCAGATGCTTTGAAAACTCATTTTCCCTAGTTTTTACTTTCTCCATTTCGGGCTGCCCATTCTTGAGCATCTGACTCATAGCATATAAAGAAAGGTCCTCTTCCCCGATGAGCTAATCTTCCTCCAAGCTTTGGGGTGGAAGACTGAATAAACTTCCCTCCCCCACCTCGTCTTCAGACCCCCTTGCACACAAGCCATCCTATGTGGAAGTCCTTACCTTCTCTGCTTCCTCTGTGAAAGAATGCGGTGTATTATGGTAGCGTCCATCACCTACCACCTTGTTTGCGATAAGGTCTTGTTCCATTATGCCTGGTAGTTCCACTTGAATCCCTCCTGGCATGCACAAGACCTTCTCTTGATCTGATCCCTTGGCTATTTGTGTGTCCCAATCTCCCTCAGATGAAGGAGGGTGGAATGTTTCCTCCTAAGACAAAGGGGGTTGAGCTATAACCCCAATTAAATCAGCTACCGGGTCTGATGAGCTTAACCGTGTATTGAGATGACCCAAAACTCCTTTATTCTCCACACAAACTTTACCTGCTAAGAATGCCTTCATCCTTACCAAATCATCATTCTGAACCCCATCTTGTAGAATTATTTCTTGGAGCCATGACCCTTTGGCAGAGTTCAATTTAAGTCTTTTGGGGAACAGTTCTTTTGCCTCTGTGAGAATCCCTATTTTTACAGAAGATGAGGCCAGATTTTCCTCTGGAATGTCAACTTCTTGACACACCTCCAATGAATTACCAATGCATTTTAAAATTTCAATGTCTCTATATTCTAGGGGGAGATAAGGCAACTACACCCATATGGGTATCCATGGGACTTGTTCTTTCCCAACATGAAAATTGGGTTTCCATTCTTGGCAATAAATGCATGTCTGTTTGAACTTCCATACTTTCATGGAAAGGATTTTGTTTCTTTCTCCCTTGTCTGAAAACCCAAAGCAAAAAAAAATGTTACCTAAGTCACAAAGGGTTTCCACTCTCCCCCACACTTCTTGAGACCATTCCGTTAGATCATGCACTGAGAAATGGGGAGACATAACTTTAGCGATCAGGGCAGTTTCTGATAAGAACAGTGAATTTTCTTTTAGTTTCCCTCCCACCTACTCCAAAGATACTTCCTCAAATTCATTTTGTCTTGTTACTCTTTTAAAGTTGGGAATCCACTTCTTTTTAGCTTTAGGTGGATGGCCCTCATTTCTCCCTTGTTTGTGACCATCTGAGTTAAGACTTCCCCATTTTTTAGGACCTAAGGAAGGCTCTACTGCCCCACCAAACTTCTTACTCCCAAGTGTGGAATCCTTTCTTTTAAATAAAAACTTGTGGAAGGCCTCTTGGTGTGATTTCAATGGTTCCCTAGTATGCCGGAACCTTGCCTGCCCCTCCTGAAACTGAACTTTCCTTCCTTGCGGTCGCTGAGCAAGGTCACGGGGCCCTGGTTTCTTTAAAATGGGTCTAGTCTCTCTCCCCCAACTCTGAGAAAAAGCCAATCCTCTCCCAGAAGGTCTAGAAAATCTCTGGTTCGTGAGGGCCGCTCTGTACATCATTAACGAACTTTGATTCTCAAAAGTTCTAATATAAAATATGAGAACTGCATTCAGATATTTGTGTTAGGGTTCTATTCCCACATAAATGGCAAAAAGAAAGATTGCATTCGGCCATACTTGGCCATGAATGATGTCGATCCATCGAATCAGGAACCATATCTGTGTATGTTACCATTTTTTATTCAAAAAAATTATCTTGTTCTCTTTTGGCCCTTACCGTTTGGGTTTTGTAGGACGGTGTTGTGACCAAATCACAACATCGCCCCATTGGTAACAGGGACCCCCTCTTTTGTGAGTTTTTGGCTTGAGCTGCGTTGTTTTGGCTGTGATCTCACTTGGGATTTCTTGCTTGAATAAGGAAGTTTGCGAGCTGTGGAGGGATGTATCAAGGTTTATTGAATGTTTGAGGAAACAATCATTAGAGGAACTAAAATGTCTTGATAAATGGGGAATTTGCAATAAGAAAGACTTTAAAATGTGCTCCCAAGTAATAGGCTTCATAAGTTAGACTTGAATGGGAGCGGTGGTCAGAGTGTGTAAATTGGATGTTAGAATTTATTTCTAGCTTATCATGCACAAGTTTTAAGCAATTGGCATAAAGCACTCAAAAAGTCCATCTAAGCGCACACGCTTTCAATTTTCTAAGCATACATTAGTGATTGGATTGTATTTATGCATAAGACCTTTAAACATCCACTTTGAGCTCCTTTCACATCCATTTTGTGGGTCCCATGAATTTAATTCAGAAGCGTATCCGTTTCAAATTTGAACTGGCATTTTCTATCTTGAGCGTTTAAGTCTGAAAGGTTCGCTCATTAAAGTTTTGGTGCACTTTTGAGTGCCCTTTGCACAAATTTATTTTTGCACGACTGCCCAGGAGGTCCGCTCATCCCTTTGGCAGACTTTTAACCAGATCTTGCATTACGCATTTCATACATGTACCAACAAAATCTCCACCTAAGCGGACATGGAGGGCAGGTTTGCATTGGATATGTTTTGTAACTTATATGCACCTACATGGAAGCTCTGCCCAGGTGTGAATCCTGAATATGCGCTCAGGGAAAATTGAAAGATGTCCCTCAAACCCCGCTCAGAAATTTGCAAGGTAACATGAAATCCCCACTAAGGAGTTGTGAAAGAAACAAATGAATCACCGCTTGATTTGTAAAGGGATATAATGAATCAGTGCCCATCATTGCAAGAGTATCAAGGAAAGAGATTTCACTTCATATGTGAAAAGCACCCTGAGAAAATTGCAGTTGACATATGAAAATCTGCTCCCAATGAGTCTAATGCACTTCAAGTATGGAAACCCGAGTAGTGAAATTTACTCTTCATTGCACTTCACGCATAGAATGCACCTTACCTTGGAATTCCTGAACGAACATGTCGAATTTCCACCAAAACTTGTGAACGATCCCCACCTAAATGAACTCCATTCTTCATATTCCAAATCTGTTTCTTTCCAGCTTATGCGCAATGTCCCAAGACTTCCGCTTCAGGATTATGTATAACTTTTCAATAAGTCCACCTAGGCACAGGTTGGCAATCTATTTGCAGCGTATAAAATTTAGATTATGCATAGGCCCATGAGGTGTCCGCTTGCTATTCCCATTTTCATGCACGGGTATACTAAAGGTCCGCTCGGTGGTATCTATCTCTCACTTCGGCAGGGTCTAAAATTCAAACTATGTATTGAGCGGGTGCTCATCATATCATCTCCATGTTACTTGGTGTTATGCGTGGCATCCCAAAATGTCCGCCTCAAGTGGACTTTCATGGTCCCTTTGCATATCTTTTTATCCATCTCAATGCATGAGAACCTCAGATGTCCGCTCTGGCGCGTTTTCTTAGATGCCTTGGTAATTATTTTTAAACTCTAAATCATAGATCGCATTCCAAAATCCCCGCTCAAGTGTGCCATTTGTGTGACCTCGTGATTTGAATTTCAAAGATTGCATGGAACTTCCAAAATCCCCCCTTAGTATGCCGAAATATACACTCATCACCTTTTGGCATCATTAATGTTATACAAGGAACATTCATGAAGTCGCATAGACACATGTCAAGGGTCACTCTATATTTCCTAAGATTAGAATTATACGATGGAGCACAACGAATAGTTTAGATGCATCTAAGAGGATAGCAATTGGGATTTCAAATATTATGCGCAGAGCAAAGTGACCTGTTGAGTGGTAAAATGGTAAGATTTCAAATATGCACAATCATTACTCAAGACCGCTTAGATGCAAGGTATATTTGGTCTGCAGAGTCTAAAAATGCATTAACATTTAAAGGGAGTGCTTCAGGCAGTTGTCTGTGAATAACTTGCAAAGATGAATTAAAAGTTCAAAATATACACATATCTTTCCATTAGACTCAAGCGGATGTAATGGTTGTGTTGTTTAAGAGTGGAGTTATGTTATGAAGTCATGGTTTTCAATTTCGGTCTCACTTAGTGAATTCAAGACCCGTCGCATTGCATATATAAGAGGAGGCCTTCATAACCTCACTTAATGCATTAAAGCAAGGCTTCTGAATTTGCAATCAGAGTCCGTGGTTTGCATGGAGTTTGGAATCATTTGCATCTACTTGGAGTCCGGCACCCCTCACTATAAACTTACACGGGCCAACTGAGGTAAGAATGAGTATTGAAGTAACAGATGAAACCAATTAAAGTTTTAAAATGTCTGTGTGGTTGACCCTCAACGTATATTCATGCATGACTCCATTCCTTCATTTGAGAATCTCTTTGAGTGAAAATGATGTTAAAAGTAGATCGTCATGATTCATGAAAAGGCATGTTGGATCTGAGTACTGTCGATTGAAGTTGTCAGGGAGCTGGTCATTTTTTTATTTTCGTAGAGATTCGCATTATTGTTTGTTTCTTGTAAATAAGGCAGGGTAATTTAAAATAGCATATTTGATTTATCCTGCATGCATAGTGCGGTGAGATTTGCCTTGTGGGCTTGTCTTTTATGCGTTATTCTAGCGAACTAATGTCTGAAATTCATGTAGGTAAGCGACGAGCGCGAAAGACAGATAGGCATTGATGAGGAGAGATATAAAGGGAAGCTATTCAAGTTCATGAAGATGATTTCATATTAAGGAGAACCAGTGATGAGAATCCTGAAGGGAGAAGGTCCAGTTCTACGCTTGCAAAGGTCATCCATTCCATGTACTAGGCAAAGAGGGATATCCATCATGAAATCCACTTTAAAGAGTCATGAACAAAGGCATCTCCTACTTCCTGCAAGAATCAGAATGGAGACATCCTATGCAAGAAGACAGGAAGATGAGAAGAGAAATGAGCAAGTTCATTCGAAGGGACAATTGCATGATCAACAACAAGAAATTTGACAAAATTCCCAAGTTTTCAAGTTTGAAACAGCCAAGTTCCGGAGCTGAAAATCCAAATTCGAAGACTACTACAAAAGATGACAAATTTTGGGAAAATATTCCGAGCAATATGAACACAGAGAAAATCAAACCAGTTTGTTCGATGCTGAGGTGGCACGTGCACAACATTGATCCAATCACATTCTGCCACATCAACCGTCTGCATTCAATGATTCTAAAGATAGTAATTTTTTGTAACAAACTGCCTTGTTGTCAAAATCTGGGCCATCGATTCTCAAATCAATCCTGGCCATTCATGTAATTTTGAGGCCTATAAAAGGGCTCATTTCTCTCATTTGTAAGGGGAAGATTATCAGAGGAGAGAGCAGGAATCAAGTAGTAGGAGTAGATGTTGTTAGAGTAGAGGTAGATTAGAGGGGACTTTTCAAAGTCATTGAAGACATATGAAATTGTTGTAAAAAATAAATTTCCAAAATCAATACAAGCTCATTGTTGGTTCGCATGGTGATTTTGTTTGACTAAGGAATGTTAGCATGGTTTCTAATGTTCGAATATGACGGAGAGATGTTTCCAAGTAGAATAGAAATAGATTAAAAGTGCATTGATGTAATGAATATATGTAAAGATATTTGATGAATTCTTCTGGTTCATACTTTTTATGATTTGTCGCTGATAAGTCATTTTGCAAAGTTAGCCTGAACCACATACGTTTTAGTTCAGTTGTGGATGCTCGTTCAAGCTACGCCAGCAGTGGGTGTTTGGATGGAGATTTGCAACATGAAAATCCTTGAGTTTCCTTAGAAGATTGCACCGGCTTCGTGTAGTTGTTGGTTCTCATGGCGAAGCGAAGTCTGGTTTCATGAGGAGTTTGTCTATCTTGACATGTTTCATTATCTCTTTGTCCTTAGAGTAGATTTCCTAAACCCTTGTCTTTTTGTATTTTCTTTTCATAGTTGGTTCGTAGAGTTCCACTTCACAAGAAGGAGAATAACATATTTGATTGGAATAAGGAGTATATTGAGCGTAAGTCCCTTTGTGAGTTTTCAGCATATCACATCAACTACTGAGTCTATCCATTGCAAGTCAAGACCTGACATCTGGAACCTTGGAGTTGTCTCATTGGATCACATTGTTTAGCCTTTGAGAGACTTTGTTCAAGAGAGGATAGAATACCTCGGTATTTTATTCTGAGTTTGCATGTGCACAAAAAAAACACATCAACAGAATTGGCGCTAGAAGGAGGGCTAGAATATCAAATTGCTGCATTTGTTCCAAGCATATTCTGGTGTTTTATCATTCATTGCTCGAGAAAATTCATCAAGGAGGAGGACAGAGCGTAGAATTTCAAACATTTCAACTCAAGATAAAAGGGCATGAACAAGGAATTGTGTTGTTTCTTTCACTCCGAGCACACGAACAAACTCCAAATTGTGGAATTGGAACCAAGTGAGCTATCAAAGCTAAATTTGAGATGTGCTAGATCTCTTTTATGCCAAAATCCAAAAAAGCATAAAACTTCAAAAATCCAAAAAAGTAAAAAATTGGAAAATACCCAAAACGAGGATGGATTTCTCAGCATACACGAAGCAGTCTCATGGTTGTGGGCAGCAATATGATCATCCTCAAGATGATATTCTTCAGCTTTGGTGGACTTTGAATGCGCAACTCTATCCTAAGAGTTTGGACGACTTTGCATCAAGGAAGGGATGTAGAATTCACGACACCAATGGACATGAGGAGCTATATTGCCTAACGTTCTTGTCAAGGATGGAATTAGCATTGCAAGAAAAAATTTCTTTCTCACAAGTACATGAGCCAATTGTTTCTACGAAGATGCCTCCCAAAGCCTTGTTTGATGAAAGAGAATTCTTCATAAGTTTTAAGGAAATGATCAAGAAGAGACTAAGTATCAAGAATGACCTACCTGTAGAGGAAATGCTAATTCCAGGTGGTTGGTGCAGGATTCACAACACCACTCATTTAGAACTCATGTGTTCATCTTGTCAGGAAGCTATTCATCAAGTGAAGGAAGAATTAAGGTTGGAAGAAGAATCCAAAGTGCAATTGAGATTAGACGACTTGTGGAGCAAATGTCTTCGGGAAATTAATTCACCACCCAAAGGAGAGGATGTTCCCATGTTATTCAATAGTGAAGATAGCACAAGTGAATTTGATAATCAAGTGGAAGGTTCATTTGCATACCTTCTTCCAAGTAAGAACAAACCTCCCATTGAAGAAGTTGAAAAGGGAATAAAAGATGTTCAAACAAAAGTAATTGATGAACAAGATGTTGATTCCTCCATCAAAGAAGAAAGTGACTCGAGTTCATTACAAGAAGAAGAATTCCTTGCTGGATACTCATTCATCTTGCTAGAAAAGATCATTGAGAAGGAATTGCAAGAGGTTTCAAGAGTCCTTGAAAGAGATGGTAATCATGAAGATATGCTACAAGCCATCATTCACAAGCCTGACAATCAAGTGCAATTCGAAGGGGCGCTCGACGCTCTCATAGATGAAGTACAACCAAAGTCATCCCAAAATGAACAAGTTGAAGAAATGGAGGCCAAATATACAAAATAATTCAAATTGATGCTAGATCCGTTGCTGAAAATCTATGATGAATTAACAGGTGAAATGTTCCATGCTTCTAAATTTCTACTATTTTCACCTTTTCAGTTTGATATGCCCACTATTGATTATAATGTTGATTTGCATGTTGCGGATGCGAGTGGGATGATTCATCACCAACTTCGACCTCCAGACATATTGGTAGGCGACAAGCATAAATTTCCACTTGAGGATGAAGACCACCAGGTTGTATCTTTCCTTGCTTCTAGTGATGAAGATTACAAATTTGAAGATCATGAATTTCCAAATTGTGAATGTGAAGAGTATGAATTTGATTACGGAAATTTTGGGAAAACAACTTGCATATGGATTAATCATGGTTCGAATGAGTCACCACAACTGCTAATTTTGTGCAAACATTTTTCTGAATTCAACAATTGTGTTGTGAGAGAATTTTTCTCCAAATTCAAGGACAAATTTGCCAAAATCCGAACTATCACATGTGCCTTATTGTTCCTTTTTGTTTTGAGAAATCATTCAAGGTCTGGTATATATCTGGGTCTTTTGAGTCGTGTTTGTTCTTTGTACATAGCTTTCTTAGAGTAGGTTTTCCTTTTTGTTGCTTTCGGGTAGTTTGCCGTGTTTTGTTGGTCTTTAGTTTGGTTTGCTTTCCGTAGTTTTGGTTGTTGCTTTAGTTTTGGTTTTCTTTTGTGGGTTTCCCATTGGTAAAGTAAGCGATGTTATCCTTTAAGCACATTTAGCCTGATTCTTATCAAATGTCTAGTTCATTTCTTTGATAAATGTTCATGAAATTCTTCGAGATCAGAAGATGATTTTCTTTAACTTTATCAACTAGCTAAGATTCGTACTTGACTCGGAAGGGAATCGTATATTGTGTCTTGACACTGACATCTTGTGATTATCATGTTTAAAATGCCAAATCTTAATCTATTTATTAATCTCTTAGTGTTCTTTTGAGAAACTTGCATCAGATGGATAGATTCATTGTGGACTCCATTGTTAGTGTTTGAATAGCATGTTGCTTGTTCTTGGAAGATAAATCGACTGTTTAGAATGACTTGAACTGTTTTGAGATCTTATACCTTTTCACGCTTTAAAAATCTAGAGGTGCCTAAGTGAATCTTTGTGATCTCGCATTAAGTGAAAAATCTAAAGGTCCACCTTTGCCGCCATCGTAAGTCCACACCCAGCTAGCTGAGTTATCGCGTAGCGGTACTGCATTGTACTCTACCAAGCAAAAGCATGTTGAAAATCAAAAAGAAATGAAATGAAAGAAAATCACAAATCACACACCATAACTCAGTTAGATGGACGATCGAGTAATCTTTACCGGGGCTATGGACGCCTGACTGGCAGTAGGGCTCTGCTCGAGTGGAATTACGAGACAAACCCGTCGGGGCTATAGACGTTCGCTGGCAGCGGGGCCATGTCCAGGTAGTTCATGAGGTGTGTACTAATCACGTAGCTTAATGTGAAGGAACTGAGATGATCTGAAGTTGCCAATGGAAGGGAATGAACTCAATTGCACACACTTGGATCTTCGGGATATGAATGGTTGTGCTAAGCTTTTGATTTTGACTCTTTGATCAAATATGCATGTTTATTTGGCCTAACGTGTGGGTGTACGCAAGAATTTTGAAGTTGTGATTCTTGTTTATTTGGAACACTTGAGATTTTGTATCAATCACTGTTTTAGCAATATTTAACTATGAAGTGTCTTGATCCAATCTAGGATTCTTCTTCCCTTTTGAGTGCATTTCCTAACCGGTTCATGACTTTAAAGGTATTGTCTGATGTTTCTGGGTTTGGATTGAGTCTTTATTTTTGAAATGTTCAGGAACATTTATTCGAATTGGCGCTAGATGTTGTGACCAAATCACAACATCGCCCCGTTGGTAACAGGGACCCCCTCTTTTGTGAGTTTTTGGCTTGAGCTGCGTTGTTTTGGCTGTGATCTCGCTTGGGATTTCTTGCTTGAATAAGGAAGTTTGCAAGCTGTGGAGGGATGTATCAAGGTTTATTGAATGTTTGAGGAAACAATCATTAGAGGAACTAAAATGTCTTGATAAATGGGGAATTTGCAATAAGAAAGACTTTAAAATGTGCTCCCAAGTAATAGGCTTCATAAGTTAGACTTGAATGGGAGCGGTGGTCAGAGTGTGTAAATTGGATGTTAGAATTTATTTCTAGCTTATCATGCACAAGTTTTAAGCAATTGGCATAAAGCACTCAAAAAGTCCATCTAAGCGCACACGCTTTCAATTTTCTAAGCATACATTAGTGATTGGATTGTATTTATGCATAAGACCTTTAAACATCCACTTTGAGCTCCTTTCACATCCATTTTGTGGGTCCCATGAATTTAATTCAGAAGCGTATCCGTTTCAAATTTGAACTGGCATTTTCTATCTTGAGCGTTTAAGTCTGAAAGGTTCGCTCATTAAAGTTTTGGCACACTTTTGAGTGCCCTTTGCACAAATTTATTTTTGCACGACTGCCCAGGAGGTCCGCTCATCCCTTTGGCAGACTTTTAACCAGATCTTGCATTACGCATTTCATACATGTACCAACAAAATCTCCACCTAAGCAGACATGGAGGGCAGGTTTGCATTGGATATGTTTTGTAACTTATATGCACCTACATGGAAGCTCTGCCCAGGTGTGAATCCTGAATATGCGCTCAGGGAAAATTGAAAGATGTCCCTCAAACCCCGCTCAGAAATTTGCAAGGTAACATGAAATCCCCACTAAGGAGTTGTGAAAGAAACAAATGAATCACCGCTTGATTTGTAAAGGGATATAATGAATCAGTGCCCATCATTGCAAGAGTATCAAGGAAAGAGATTTCACTTCATATGTGAAAAGCACCCTGAGAAAATTGCAGTTGACATATGAAAATCTGCTCCCAATGAGTCTAATGCACTTCAAGTATGGAAACCCGAGTAGTGAAATTTACTCTTCATTGCACTTCACGCATAGAATGCGCCTTACCTTGGAATTCCTGAACGAACATGTCGAATTTCCACCAAAACTTGTGAACGATCCCCACCTAAATGAACTCCATTCTTCATATTCCAAATCTGTTTCTTTCCAGCTTATGCGCAATGTCCCAAGACTTCCGCTTCAGGATTATGTATAACTTTTCAATAAGTCCACCTAGGCACAGGTTGGCAATCTATTTGCAGCGTATAAAATTTAGATTATGCATAGGCCCATGAGGTGTCCGCTTGCTATTCCCATTTTCATGCACGGGTATACTAAAGGTCCGCTCGGTGGTATCTATCTCTCACTTCGGCAGGGTCTAAAATTCAAACTATGTATTGAGCGGGTGCTCATCATATCATCTCCATGTTACTTGGTGTTATGCGTGGCATCCCAAAATGTCCACCTCAAGCGGACTTTCATGGTCCCTTTGCATATCTTTTTATCCATCTCAATGCATGAGAACCTCAAATGTCCGCTCTGGCACGTTTTCTTAGTTGCCTTGGTAATTATTTTTAAACTCTAAATCATAGATCGCATTCCAAAATCCCCGCTCAAGTGTGCCATTTGTGTGACCTCGTGATTTGAATTTCAAAGATTGCATGGAACTTCCAAAATCCCCCCTTAGTATGCCGAAATATACACTCATCACCTTCTGGCATCATTAATGTTATACAAGGAACATTCATGAAGTCGCATAGACACATGTCAAGGGTCACTCTATATTTCCTAAGATTAGAATTATACGATGGAGCACAACGAATAGTTTAGATGCATCTAAGAGGATAGCAATTGGGATTTCAAATATTATGCACAGAGCAAAGTGACCTGTTGAGTGGTAAAATGGTAAGATTTCAAATATGCACAATCATTACTCAAGACCGCTTAGATGCAAGGTATATTTGGTCTGCAGAGTCTAAAAATGCATTAACATTTAAAGGGAGTGCTTCAGGCAGTTGTCTGTGAATAACTTGCAAAGATGAATTAAAAGTTCAAAATATACACATATCTTTCCATTAGACTCAAGCGGATGTAATGGTTGTGTTGTTTAAGAGTGGAGTTATGTTATGAAGTCATGGTTTTCAATTTCGGTCTCACTTAGTGAATTCAAGACCCGTCGCATTGCATATATAAGAGGAGGCCTTCATAACCTCACTTAATGCATTAAAGCAAGGCTTCTGAATTTGCAATCAGAGTCCGTGGTTTGCATGGAGTTTGGAATCATTTGCATCTACTTGGAGTCCGGCACCCCTCACTATAAACTTACACGGGCCAACTGAGGTAAGAATGAGTATTGAAGTAACAGATGAAACCAATTAAAGTTTTAAAATGTCTGTGTGGTTGACCCTCAACGTATATTCATGCATGACTCCATTCCTTCATTTGAGATTCTCATTGAGTGAAAATGATGTTAAAAGTAGATCGTCATGATTCATGAAAAGGCATGTTGGATCTGAGTACTGTCGATTGAAGTTGTCAGGGAGCTGGTCATTTTTTTTTTTTCGTAGAGATTCGCATTATTGTTTGTTTCTTGTAAATAAGGCAGGGTAATTTAAAATAGCATATTTGATTTATCCCGCATGCATAGTGCGGTGAGATTTGCCTTGTGGGCTTGTCTTTTATGCGTTATTCTAGCGAACTAATGTCTGAAATTCATGTAGGTAAGCGACGAGCGCGAAAGACAGATAGGCATTGATGAGGAGAGATATAAAGGGAAGCTATTCAAGTTCATGAAGATGATTTCATATTAAGGAGAACCAGTGATGAGAATCCTGAAGGGAGAAGGTCCAGTTCTACGCTTGCAAAGGTCATCCATTCCATGTACTAGGCAAAGAGGGATATCCATCATGAAATCCACTTTAAAGAGTCATGAACAAAGGCATCTCCTACTTCCTGCAAGAATCAGAATGGAGACATCCTATGCAAGAAGACAGGAAGATGAGAAGAGAAATGAGCAAGTTCATTCGAAGGGACAATTGCATGATCAACAACAAGAAATTTGACAAAATTCCCAAGTTTTCAAGTTTGAAACAGCCAAGTTCCGGAGCTGAAAATCCAAATTCGAAGACTACTACAAAAGATGACAAATTTTGGGAAAATATTCCGAGCAATATGAACACAGAGAAAATCAAACCAGTTTGTTCGATGCTGAGGTGGCATGTGCACAACATTGATCCAATCACATTCTGCCACATCAACCGTCTGCATTCAATGATTCTAAAGATAGTAATTTTTTGTAACAAACTGCCTTGTTGTCAAAATCTGGGCCATCGATTCTCAAATCAATCCTGGCCATTCATGTAATTTTGAGGCCTATAAAAGGGCTCATTTCTCTCATTTGTAAGGGGAAGATTATCAGAGGAGAGAGCAGGAATCAAGTAGTAGGAGTAGATGTTGTTAGAGTAGAGGTAGATTAGAGGGGACTTTTCAAAGTCATTGAAGACATATGAAATTGTTGTAAAAAATAAATTTCCAAAATCAATACAAGCTCATTGTTGGTTCGCATGGTGATTTTGTTTGACTAAGGAATGTTAGCATGGTTTCTAATGTTCGAATATGACAGAGAGATGTTTCCAAGTAGAATAGAAATAGATTAAAAGTGCATTGATGTAATGAATATATGTAAAGATATTTGATGAATTCTTCTGGTTCATACTTTTTATGATTTGTCGCTGATAAGTCATTTTGCAAAGTTAGCCTGAACCACATACGTTTTAGTTCAGTTGTGGATGCTCGTTCAAGCTACGCCAGCAGTGGGTGTTTGGATGGAGATTTGCAACATGAAAATCCTTGAGTTTCCTTAGAAGATTGCACCGGCTTCGTGTAGTTGTTGGTTCTCATGGCGAAGCGAAGTCTGGTTTCATGAGGAGTTTGTCTATCTTGACATGTTTCATTATCTCTTTGTCCTTAGAGTAGATTTCCTAAACCCTTGTCTTTTTGTATTTTCTTTTCATAGTTGGTTCGTAGAGTTCCACTTCACAAGAAGGAGAATAACATATTTGATTGGAATAAGGAGTATATTGAGTGTAAGTCCCTTTGTGAGTTTTCAGCATATCACATCAACTACTGAGTCTATCCATTGGAAGTCAAGACCTGACATCTGGAACCTTGGAGTTGTCTCATTGGATCACATTGTTTAGCCTTTGAGAGACTTTGTTCAAGAGAGGATAGAATACCTCGGTATTTTATTCTGAGTTTGCATGTGCACAAAAAAAACACATGAACAGAATTGGCGCTAGAAGGAGGGCTAGAATATCAAATTGTTGCATTTGTTCCAAGCATATTCTGGTGTTTTATCATTCATTGCTCGAGAAAATTCATCAAGGAGGAGGACAGAGCGTAGAATTTCAAACATTTCAACTCAAGATAAAAGGGCATGAACAAGGAATTGTGTTGTTTCTTTCACTCCAAGCACACGAACAAACTCCAAATTGTGGAATTGGAACCAAGTGAGCTATCAAAGCTAAATTTGAGATGTGCTAGATCTCTTTTATGCCAAAATCCAAAAAAGCATAAAACTTCAAAAATCCAAAAAAGTAAAAAATTGGAAAATACCCAAAACGAGGATGGATTTCTCAGCATACACGAAGCAGTCTCATGGTTGTGGGCAGCAATATGATCATCCTCAAGATGATATTCTTCAGCTTTGGTGGACTTTGAATGCGCAACTCTATCCTAAGAGTTTGGACGACTTTGCATCAAGGAAGGGATGTAGAATTCACGACACCAATGGACATGAGGAGCTATATTGCCTAACGTTCTTGTCAAGGATGGAATTAGCATTGCAAGAAAAAATTTCTTTCTCACAAGTACATGAGCCAATTGTTTCTACGAAGATGCTTCCCAAAGCCTTGTTTGATGAAAGAGAATTCTTCATAAGTTTTAAGGAAATGATCAAGAAGAGACTAAGTATCAAGAAAGACCTACCTGTAGAGGAAATGCTAATTCCAGGTGGTTGGTGCAGGATTCACAACACCACTCATTTAGAACTCATGTGTTCATCTTGTCAGGAAGCTGTTCATCAAGTGAAGGAAGAATTAAGGTTGGAAGAAGAATCCAAAGTGCAATTGAGATTAGACGACTTGTGGAGCAAATGTCTTCGGGAAATTAATTCACCACCCAAAGGAGAGGATGTTCCCATGTTATTCAATAGTGAAGATAGCACAAGTGAATTTGATAATCAAGTGGAAGGTTCATTTGCATACCTTCTTCCAAGTAAGAACAAACCTCCCATTGAAGAAGTTGAAAAGGGAATAAAAGATGTTCAAACAAAAGTAATTGATGAACAAGATGTTGATTCCTCCATCAAAGAAGAAAGTGACTCGAGTTCATTACAAGAAGAAGAATTCCTTGCTAGATACTCATTCATGTTGCTAGAAAAGATCATTGAGAAGGAATTGCAAGAGGTTTCAAGAGTCCTTGAAAGAGATGGTAATCATGAAGATATGCTACAAGCCATCATTCACAAGCCTGACAATCAAGTGCAATTCGAAGGGGCGCTCGACGCTCTCATAGATGAAGTACAACCAAAGTCATCCCAAAATGAACAAGTTGAAGAAATGGAGGCCAAATATACAAAACAATTCAAATTGATGCTAGATCCGTTGCTGAAAATCTATGATGAATTAACAGGTGAAATGTTCCATGCTTCTAAATTTCTACTATTTTTACCTTTTCAGTTTGATATGCCCACTATTGATTATAATGTTGATTTGCATGTTACGGATGCGAGTGGGATGATTCATCACCAACTTCGACCTCCAGACATATTGGTAGGCGACAAGCATAAATTTCCACTTGAGGATGAAGACCACCAGGTTGTATCTTTCCTTGCTTCTAGTGATGAAGATTACAAATTTGAAGATCATGAATTTCCAAATTGTGAATGTGAAGAGTATGAATTTGATTACGGAAATTTTGGGAAAACAACTTGCATATGGATTAATCATGGTTCGAATGAGTCACCACAACTGCTAATTTTGTGCAAACATTTTTCTGAATTCAACAATTGTGTTGTGAGAGAATTTTTCTCCAAATTCAAGGACAAATTTGCCAAAATCCGAACTATCACATGTGCCTTATTGTTCCTTTTTGTTTTGAGAAATCATTCAAGGTCTGGTATATATCTGGGTCTTTTGAGTCGTGTTTGTTCTTTGTACATAGCTTTCTTAGAGTAGGTTTTCCTTTTTGTTGCTTTCGGGTAGTTTGCCGTGTTTTGTTGGTCTTTAGTTTGGTTTGCTTTCCGTAGTTTTGGTTGTTGCTTTAGTTTTGGTTTGCTTTTGTGGGTTTCCCATTGGTAAAGTAAGCGATGTTATCCTTTAAGCACATTTAGCCTGATTCTTATCAAATGTCTAGTTCATTTCTTTGATAAATGTTCATGAAATTCTTCGAGATCAGAAGATGATTTTCTTTAACTTTATCAACTAGCTAAGATTCGTACTTGACTCGGAAGGGAATCGTATATTGTGTCTTGACACTGACATCTTGTGATTATCATGTTTAAAATGCCAAATCTTAATCTATTTATTAATCTCTTAGTGTTCTTTTGAGAAACTTGCATCAGATGGATAGATTCATTGTGGACTCCATTGTTAGTGTTTGAATAGCATGTTGCTTGTTCTTGGAAGATAAATCGACTGTTTAGAATGACTTGAACTGTTTTGAGATCTTATACCTTTTCACGCTTTAAAAATCTAGAGGTGCCTAAGTGAATCTTTGTGATCTCGCATTAAGTGAAAAATCTAAAGGTCCACCTTTGCCGCCATCGTAAGTCCACACCCAGCTAGCTGAGTTATCGCGTAGCGGTACTGCATTGTACTCTACCAAGCAAAAGCATGTTGAAAATCGAAAAGAAAAGAAATGAAAGAAAATCACAAATCACACACCATAACTCAGTTAGATGGACGATCGAGTAATCTTTACCGGGGCTATGGACGCCTGACTGGCAGTAGGGCTCTGCTCGAGTGGAATTACGAGACAAACCCGTCGGGGCTATAGACGCTCGCTGGCAGCGGGGCCATGTCCAGGTAGTTCATGAGGTGTGTACTAATCACGTAGCTTAATGTGAAGGAACTGAGATGATCTGAAGTTGCCAATGGAAGGGAATGAACTCAATTGCACACACTTGGATCTTCGGGATATGAATGGTTGTGCTAAGCTTTTGATTTTGACTCTTTGATCAAATATGCATGTTTATTTGGCCTAACGTGTGGGTGTACGCAAGAATTTTGAAGTTGTGATTCTTGTTTATTTGGAACACTTGAGATTTTGTATCAATCACTGTTTTAGAAATATTTAACTATGAAGTGTCTTGATCCAATCTAGGATTCTTCTTCCCTTTTGAGTGCATTTCCTAACCGGTTCATGACTTTAAAGGTATTGTCTGATGTTTCTGGGTTTGGATTGAGTCTTTATTTTTGAAATGTTCAGGAACATTTATTCGAATTGGCGCTAGATGTTGTGACCAAATCACAACATCGCCCCGTTGGTAACAGGGACCCCCTCTTTTGTGAGTTTTTGGCTTGAGCTGCGTTGTTTTGGCTGTGATCTCGCTTGGGATTTCTTGCTTGAATAAGGAAGTTTGCGAGCTGTGGAGGGATGTATCAAGGTTTATTGAATGTTTGAGGAAACAATCATTAGAGGAACTAAAATGTCTTGATAAATGGGGAATTTGCAATAAGAAAGACTTTAAAATGTGCTCCCAAGTAATAGGCTTCATAAGTTAGACTTGAATGGGAGCGGTGGTCAGAGTGTGTAAATTGGATGTTAGAATTTATTTCTAGCTTATCATGCACAAGTTTTAAGCAATTGGCATAAAGCACTCAAAAAGTCCATCTAAGCGCACACGCTTTCAATTTTCTAAGCATACATTAGTGATTGGATTGTATTTATGCATAAGACCTTTAAACATCCACTTTGAGCTCCTTTCACATCCATTTTGTGGGTCCCATGAATTTAATTCAGAAGCGTATCCATTTCAAATTTGAACTGGCATTTTCTATCTTGAGCGTTTAAGTCTGAAAGGTTCGCTCATTAAAGTTTTGGCGCACTTTTGAGTGCCCTTTGCACAAATTTATTTTTGCACCACTGCCCAGGAGGTCCGCTCATCCCTTTGGCAGACTTTTAACCAGATCTTGCATTACGCATTTCATACATGTACCAACAAAATCTCCACCTAAGCGGACATGGAGGGCAGGTTTGCATTGGATATGTTTTGTAACTTATATGCACCTACATGGAAGCTCTGCCCAGGTGTGAATCCTGAATATGCGCTCAGGGAAAATTGAAAGATGTCCCTCAAACCCCGCTCAGAAATTTGCAAGGTAACATGAAATCCCCACTAAGGAGTTGTGAAAGAAACAAATGAATCACCGCTTGATTTGTAAAGGGATATAATGAATCAGTGCCCATCATTGCAAGAGTATCAAGGAAAGAGATTTCACTTCATATGTGAAAAGCACCCTGAGAAAATTGCAGTTGACATATGAAAATCTGCTCCCAATGAGTCTAATGCACTTCAAGTATGGAAACCCGAGTAGTGAAATTTACTCTTCATTGCACTTCACGCATAGAATGCGCCTTACCTTGGAATTCCTGAACGAACATGTCGACTTTCCACCAAAACTTGTGAACGATCCCCACCTAAATGAACTCCATTCTTCATATTCCAAATCTGTTTCTTTCCAGCTTATGCGCAATGTCCCAAGACTTCCGCTTCAGGATTATGTATAACTTTTCAATAAGTCCACCTAGGCACAGGTTGGCAATCTATTTGCAGCGTATAAAATTTAGATTATGCATAGGCCCATGAGGTGTCCGCTTGCTATTCCCATTTTCATGCACGGGTATACTAAAGGTCCGCTCGGTGGTATCTATCTCTCACTTCGGCAGGGTCTAAAATTCAAACTATGTATTGAGCGGGTGCTCATCATATCATCTCCATGTTACTTGGTGTTATGCGTGGCATCCCAAAATGTCCGCCTCAAGCGGACTTTCATGGTCCCTTTGCATATCTTTTTATCCATCTCAATGCATGAGAACCTCAGATGTCCGCTCTGGCGCATTTTCTTAGTTGCCTTGGTAATTATTTTTAAACTCTAAATCATAGATCGCATTCCAAAATCCCCGCTCAAGTGTGCCATTTGTGTGACCTCGTGATTTGAATTTCAAAGATTGCATGGAACTTCCAAAATCCCCCCTTAGTATGCCGAAATATACACTCATCACCTTCTGGCATCATTAATGTTATACAAGGAACATTCATGAAGTTGCATAGACACATGTCAAGGGTCACTCTATATTTCCTAAGATTAGAATTATACGGTGGAGCACAACGAATAGTTTAGATGCATCTAAGAGGATAGCAATTGGGATTTCAAATATTATGCGCAGAGCAAAGTGACCTGTTGAGTGGTAAAATGGTAAGATTTCAAATATGCACAATCATTACTCAAGACCGCTTAGATGCAAGGTATATTTGGTCTGCAGAGTCTAAAAATGCATTAACATTTAAAGGGAGTGCTTCAGGCAGTTGTCTGTGAATAACTTGCAAAGATGAATTAAAAGTTCAAAATATACACATATCTTTCCATTAGACTCAAGCGGATGTAATGGTTGTGTTGTTTAAGAGTGGAGTTATGTTATGAAGTCATGGTTTTCAATTTCGGTCTCACTTAGTGAATTCAAGACCCGTCGCATTGCATATATAAGAGGAGGCCTTCATAACCTCACTTAATGCATTAAAGCAAGGCTTCTGAATTTGCAATCAGAGTCCGTGGTTTGCATGGAGTTTGGAATCATTTGCATCTACTTGGAGTCCGGCACCCCTCACTATAAACTTACACGGGCCAACTGAGGTAAGAATGAGTATTGAAGTAACAGATGAAACCAATTAAAGTTTTAAAATGTCTGTGTGGTTGACCCTCAACGTATATTCATGCATGACTCCATTCCTTCATTTGAGATTCTCATTGAGTGAAAATGATGTTAAAAGTAGATCGTCATGATTCATGAAAAGGCATGTTGGATCTGAGTACTGTCGATTGAAGTTGTCAGGGAGCTGGTCATTTTTTTTTTTTCGTAGAGATTCGCATTATTGTTTGTTTCTTGTAAATAAGGCAGGGTAATTTAAAATAGCATATTTGATTTATCCCGCATGCATAGTGCGGTGAGATTTGCCTTGTGGGCTTGTCTTTTATGCGTTATTCTAGCGAACTAATGTCTGAAATTCATGTAGGTAAGCGACGAGCGCGAAAGACAGATAGGCATTGATGAGGAGAGATATAAAGGGAAGCTATTCAAGTTCATGAAGATGATTTCATATTAAGGAGAACCAGTGATGAGAATCCTGAAGGGAGAAGGTCCAGTTCTACGCTTGCAAAGGTCATCCATTCCATGTACTAGGCAAAGAGGGATATCCATCATGAAATCCACTTTAAAGAGTCATGAACAAAGGCATCTCCTACTTCCTGCAAGAATCAGAATGGAGACATCCTATGCAAGAAGACAGGAAGATGAGAAGAGAAATGAGCAAGTTCATTCGAAGGGACAATTGCATGATCAACAACAAGAAATTTGACAAAATTCCCAAGTTTTCAAGTTTGAAACAGCCAAGTTCCGGAGCTGAAAATCCAAATTCGAAGACTACTACAAAAGATGACAAATTTTGGGAAAATATTCCGAGCAATATGAACACAGAGAAAATCAAACCAGTTTGTTCGATGCTGAGGTGGCACGTGCACAACATTGATCCAATCACATTCTGCCACATCAACCGTCTGCATTCAATGATTCTAAAGATAGTAATTTTTTGTAACAAACTGCCTTGTTGTCAAAATCTGGGCCATCGATTCTCAAATCAATCCTGGCCATTCATGTAATTTTGAGGCCTATAAAAGGGCTCATTTCTCTCATTTGTAAGGGGAAGATTATCAGAGGAGAGAGCAGGAATCAAGTAGTAGGAGTAGATGTTGTTAGAGTAGAGGTAGATTAGAGGGGACTTTTCAAAGTCATTGAAGACATATGAAATTGTTGTAAAAAATAAATTTCCAAAATCAATACAAGCTCATTGTTGGTTCGCATGGTGATTTTGTTTGACTAAGGAATGTTAGCATGGTTTCTAATGTTCGAATATGACGGAGAGATGTTTCCAAGTAGAATAGAAATAGATTAAAAGTGCATTGATGTAATGAATATATGTAAAGATATTTGATGAATTCTTCTGGTTCATACTTTTTATGATTTGTCGCTGATAAGTCATTTTGCAAAGTTAGCCTGAACCACATACGTTTTAGTTCAGTTGTGGATGCTCGTTCAAGCTACGCCAGCAGTGGGTGTTTGGATGGAGATTTGCAACATGAAAATCCTTGAGTTTCCTTAGAAGATTGCACCGGCTTCGTGTAGTTGTTGGTTCTCATGGCGAAGCGAAGTCTGGTTTCATGAGGAGTTTGTCTATCTTGACATGTTTCATTATCTCTTTGTCCTTAGAGTAGATTTCCTAAACCCTTGTCTTTTTGTATTTTCTTTTCATAGTTGGTTCGTAGAGTTCCACTTCACAAGAAGGAGAATAACATATTTGATTGGAATAAGGAGTATATTGAGCGTAAGTCCCTTTGTGAGTTTTCAGCATATCACATCAACTACTGAGTCTATCCATTGCAAGTCAAGACCTGACATCTGGAACCTTGGAGTTGTC
Organism: Cunninghamia lanceolata; assembly: GCA_027924645.1. Taxonomy (NCBI): domain Eukaryota; kingdom Viridiplantae; phylum Streptophyta; class Pinopsida; order Cupressales; family Cupressaceae; genus Cunninghamia; species Cunninghamia lanceolata. The sequence continues at coordinate 5,413,779 of BSBN01000194.1, forward strand.
TCATTGGATCACATTGTTTAGCCTTTGAGAGACTTTGTTCAAGAGAGGATAGAATACCTCGGTATTTTATTCTGAGTTTGCATGTGCACAAAAAAAACACATCAACAGACGGGATGTTACATTCCTTATCACCATAAATTTGCAATATGTTTTTTAATGATTTCGGTCACCTCCACCTCAGAAAGTAATGTCCAAAACCATTCCATATTTTATTAATTTGAAAAAGATATTATTTAAATAAATAAATAAATAAATAAATAACCCTAACCTACAAAGTAAGGTTACTGAAAATTTCCGGTGAAAAGACAATTGACCTCACACGGCTGTATTTAGCAACGAGATATGCATAGAGAAGGAAATTTGAAATCTTAAAGATTTAAGAGATACTCTTAATAGAATGAGTAATGTTATTCAATTATCCAAATGATGGATCGATGGTATATTATTTCTTATTTGAGTATTTCTTTATACAAAGAAAATTCAACAATCTCTATTGGTATTTTAATTATATTGGTAAAACTAATTTAACAAAGGTATCTAACTACATACAACAAATTAATCTAAATTTGATATTCAGTTTTTATCAACTCCCTAACTGAAAATACAAATTCAACCTCTTAAGATATTTAAGATACACTCTCAAACAGAAAAAGAATTTTCGAATCCAAAATTAATGGTGGAGATGGAAAGACGGAAAAATGCATAAGTTGTTCCAACGCTTATTTTCAAAGTCTAATATCAGATATGATCCTATATAAACCAAGTTTATGTACAAAAGCACAGAAACAGGTTTGGTTATCGAAAGCTAGCAAATGGCAGGCCACAAGAAAGCTACCGCACTTGTTGTTATTATTGCATGTATGTCAATATGTTCTGCTCGTCCATTAGAACCCTCCATTCTCTCTCGAATTGCTAAGGGACACAATGGAGGAGGAGGGAGACTACAAAGAGCAGTGCAGCGAGATGATGCTGTGGAGATTAAGGGTCCTTATAAGGTAATATTAATTACAGTAATAGCAATTTTATTACAGAGTTGGATAGTCTGCACTATATCAAAAGATTAATAAATACCCTTTTATTAAAGAGTGTTTTGCTAGTAATGAATGCAATTGTTGTATAAAATAGAAAAGATAGTATTCATTACAGTGATAACAAATTTATTACAAAGTTTGATAGTTTGCACCATATCAAAGATCAATAAATGAGCTTTGTATTTAGGTGTCTTCTGTTAGTATTGGATCCAGTTGTAATGTTCTAGGATTAATTGAGTCGTTTGATTAGGTGTCTTTTGTTAGTATTGGATCTTGCATTGGCTTCGATCTTTCTCCTGACGATAGGATTGGGATCTCTCCTTTGATTGCATCAACGTGATCTTTTATTTGATTATAGGCTTAGTCTGAAGGAATCTAATTGAAGCAATGATGTTACAGAGAGTTGCGCGGATAGAAGTGGAGATGGATGATGTTATGAAGAGCTCCAGCAAGCTGAAATTCAGTAAAAGGCTTGTTCCATCTGGGCCTTTGCCTATTCACAACCATGCTAGTGTTCCAGTTCAACATAAGAAGAGTGGAAGTTTGAAGAGAAGTACGCAGTCTGAAGTGAAGTTGGATAGCGTGGAGAATTTCTCCAAGCCGCTATTCAGTATGTTGCCAAAGGGATCTGTTCCCTCTGGGCCTTCCCCTATTAACAACCATGGTACTGTTCCACCTCAACATAAGCAAAGTGGGAGTGTGCAGAGAAGTGCAGAGTCAGAAGTGAAGTTGGATGATAATGTGAAGAGTTTCTCCAAGCCGCTATTCAGTAGGATACCAAAGGGACCTTCCGATAAACGCAGTGACTAAAGTGGAGATTTGTAGAGAACTGCGCAGTTAGAAGTTGGATAATATTTTGATATTAGATCGTATGAAATAAAGTTCAAATTACGAAAAATATTCGAATTATGGATTTCTTTGAGAAAAAACTTTGAGACCGTCTTTTCAATGAATGAACATTAATGAATTGATCCTGACAGCAACATAGGTGACTGAACATAGTTTTGCTTTATCTGTGTTAAGGATAATCTTAACTCCGTTATATAAATCTACGGTAATAATGTTAAATACTAGAATACATATAAGATTAAAGAGTGTGATTAATGCTGAGGAACTGATAAATAGAATAAAATTAAATGTATTAAAATTAAATAATAAAACAATGGTGTTTAGTTGAATATCTTATGTAGATATGTTGTGATAATTGTCTTTAAATGATTCATGGTGATGTAGGAAATTTAGTGATGCTCATAAAAATATTTTCAAATAAGTAAATTTTCAATTTATCATTGTAGGACATTTTTGCAATTGTAGAATCAAGTATTCACCTACAAATCTGACTTGTGCAAGTGTAGATATGATTTAGATATATGGAGCTAATTTCTATAGGTCTCTAAATGTTCACTTTCAATCTATTTCAAATTTGTATGTCTATCTCCACATACAAAGTTGGTTGTGGTCAAGAGTTTGCATGTGACAAGGATGATTCCTCCCTTGTCTCAAAATTATAATGATAATGAGTCAACATGACTTAGAGAATAATTGAAGACAATAGGTAAACATGTAGTGGACCCCTATATGAATGATGCAAGTAGAAATATAATAATAAATGCTCTAAACTCAATTCCAATGAATGTCTATTGAATGCTCTAAGCAAATACTTGTATACCTACTAGGTGAATCTAAAATGAAATAGGGTTACCTTTTTAAGTGCAACTCTAAGGCTCATAAATGAAACATTCTATGCATCTAGTTGATAGCCACCAATAAAGAGGGAAGGGTAAGATGGACTTCAAATTTGAATTCGAAGACTAAAAGTTTGAGGGTCAGTTTTGTGACTATATATTTGACTAAGGTCATTTACATAATCACAAATCTAACCTAGGGTAGGTTTCATAGGAGCATCTTGGGTTAAAGTGGAATGGACGCAGTTGAGCATCAAAGTGGCTACGAAAAAGAAGAAGACCATGTAGAGTAAGGAGTGCTTGAGGAAGATGCAGCTATAGGCGAAAAGTACATGATGCAAAGGAAGCCCAAGGAATTGTGGTTAAAATGCAACAAGCAAAGTAAATGAGAGGTATGGAGGAGGGGCATGTATAAGGGATAAAGCACAGTACGTATAGAAAAAAGTGGTCAAGTATGAAGGATTAAGCAAATAAGAATAAGGTAGTCCTAGCATAACTAGAAAAACATCACCAACCCTAAGGTAACTTGAAAAATCACCAAACCAAGGTACTCTAGTAGAATCACCAATCATGAGGTAGTTAGACAAATGCATTGAACTAGAGGTAGTTAGGTATATCATTAAACCGCGGGGAAAAAGGGAACAATATCTAGACCATGAGGAAAAGAAGAAAAGGTAGGGAGAAGCACAACAACCATGCAAAGAAAAGCAGGAGCATGCAAAGTTGTGAGTGACGACAATAAAGAGATAAGGGAGCAAAATCGAGCTAGGAGGAAAATTTATACTAGGGTTACTAGAAAAGAGCCAAAAACCACATGAAAGGAGAGGATCTTCTAAGAAAATGAATGTGAGTGTACCGAAGTATCCTAATTGGAAAATGATAAGTGAAAGGATATCACGAGTCATGACAATATTGAAGTGCCTTTGAGGTGGTTACCATCCATGGCCTTGTGCTACTAGGATAGATAGGTAGATAAGTTAGGAAGCCAAATTTTAGGTTGAGGTTAGCTTGACAATGCCCTTACGAAGGGTGTGCAAAGAAGAACATCAAAGGAGTTATACCTTCAAGTGGGTGATAAGCAAAATGTTGAAGTGTTAGGGAAATGTCAATGTGAGTGTGGACGATAAGTGGAGCTAAGAAGATTGTATAGGAGTGTGTGTAATAAGTGCATCATCTTCTATAAATGTAACCTTACAATCCTTCAATAAATAAAATAAAAAAAACATTCATTTGTTCATTTTTGAAGTTCTAAATTCTACTATCTAAGAGTTTAAGTGAGGGCACATGAGTCCACAAGATGTAAGACTAGGCATTCCTTAAATGGGACCGCTAGCCTCGATACCTATATCATTGTGCTATCAGAGAGTGGGTGACATAATATTACAAGGATGGAACCAATAATAGTGGCTCCTAATACATTGGTGCATATGTAGGATTACAAAAGGAGGCTGCAATAGTGATTAGCCTTGGGAAATTAGAAGGCATCAAGATTCTTGAGAGGAGACCCAAAAGGAATATCCACAAGTAGAGGAGAATATTAAAGATAGGTATGGATAGAACCTCAAAGTAGAAGACATCAACAAAATTATTGATGTGAGGCAATTGATGTTTGTGGTGAACAATGCAAAGAAGGTGCTAATAGATCACAAAACTTGAAGGTAGTCTACAAAAATTGTTGAACCAAGATATCAGACAAAATCACTGACTTTAAAGGAAGTTCAATAGAGTACAAAAACTGAGGTAGATAAGCAGAATTACTAAACTTCTAAGTAGCTGTGCACAAGGAAGAATAATGCATCTTCCTTCAATAAGTACTATTGGGTAGATAGTGCAACAACAAAGAGAGTTCATGTTCTCCTTCTAGGTGAGATAGGTAGAGCAAAAGGTGAATGAGAGGGTAGTGTTTTGTAAGAAGTGAAGAAGCATGGATATGTGCTAAAATGAACTTATAGACCTACAAAAGGCAGAGCTCGAGGTGAGGAGACTATGCTTTGGCATAATAGGTTGAAGATGCCAAAGAATATCTAGCATGATTACAAAGGAGGAAAGAGAAAGAAGATGCTTTGATGGGGATGACATAAGCACACTTAGAGGAAAGCCCAATAATTTAGTGGTAAATTGGAAGATATCAAATGGAAGGACTAGTGTATGATAGGGAGAGCTATAATGTACTAGCTTAAATGTCTCAATAGAAGTGCTAATATGGGATAGTTAGACTTGTAGGAGGAATATATATAAGGGTTGTGATGACAAAATTATTAAATCAGGGTACCTAGACATAACGAACGTAGAAGAGAAGGAAGGATTATGCAAAGAGGGAATCACAATGGTGTTAAGGAGCACAAAAGAAGGAAATGGGTGTGGAAGATAGAGGATCCATGTGCAACATTAAAAGAAACACCAATTTGAGGTAGTTTAAAAAATCTACAAACTTTTAAAGCAATTTAAGAAAATAGTTCACCTTTAAGGTAGTTGAACACATTGAAAAAGAATGTTATGACAATGGGTGATGATAGAATCATCAATCTAAGGTAGTCAAACTGAGAGAGGAGATGGAGAGGAGAGATAGGTGAATCTATGATCGAAGAAAAAGGGATCAAGTAGTAGTGAGATAATCCCACACTAACGGCCCAAGTAGGGTAGAAGAAAAATTAAGGAGACTCATTTATTTTCCTACTCATATGGTATGATGTAGGACATTCTAGGTTGAAGTAAGCTGATCATAATTGATCCATTTATGTGGTCAAGGAAAAGAAGAGAATGAGGAGCAAGGAGTACGTGAGGAAGATGCATGCATAGGAGAAGAGTGTATGATGTGAAGTAAGAATAGGGAAGTGTAGGTAATGTAGGAAGGGAAGAATATGAGGAAAGTGAAAGAAGATGGTCCTATCATGAGGATAAATTTAAAAGAATGCCAACCTTAAGGCCACTTGATAGATCATTGAATTGATGCAATATGGTTGAATCACGAATCATGAATTAGTAAAATAGATGCACCATACTATATTTAGTTAGGTAGATCATTGAACCTAAGGGAAGAAGGGCATAATAGCTAGACTATGAGGGAGTGAAGATTTAAGGTAGGAAGAAGTGCAACAACTACCCAAATGGAAAGTTCGAAAGCATAGGGTTATGGATGATTATGGAAAGGAGTTAAGGGAGTAAGAATAATCTAGGAAGAGGATGTGCCAAAGAGGATATGGAATAAAAGTCTTCGAGGCTGTTTAAGAGAACAAGAAGTATGTAATAGGAAGAGTGTATAAAAGGGAAGAGAAGGTTATGAAGGAAGAGTGTACGATGACATAGTGTGGGTGTGTAGTGGAGTACCCAACAACATAGGATGAAAAGTACATAACAAATGGCTGTGTAGAGGAAGAGGAAGAAATAGCATGGTCAATTATGTTATGAAAGGTTTCTCAACTTTTATCCTAATGTTTAGAATGTAAAAAATGTAATTTTTAGGCTATAGAACCAAAAAAAACTTAATTAATGGGATGTAGAGGTTATTTCAAGCCCTAAAAATAATTCCATGTTTTTGAGCATTTCTTTCAGTGATCTCTAGTACATATATCACTTTAAGCTCTATAATGTAAAAAAATGGGACCCAAACAACCTCAGAGATAAAATGTTATCACTTCTAGAAGTTGGGCCTCTTAGATTAGAAAGGTAAAAGCATTTATGATACATAAAAGAGTTATAATAGGATTTATATCTAGTTCACAAAACAACCTCAAGAAATTTGTCCTACACTTGCACAAACTCATGAACACCTTCATAAGGGTTAAGATAAGTAATTACAACTGTATAAGGGATTGGTATCCACAAAATAAACTCATAATTCTTCTAAGAAAACACAATATGAAAGTATACAAATAAGGCAATAAACAATTCCTTTATTGATTGTAGAGGCTAAAACACAATTACAAACTAGAATTTCAAAGTCTATTACAAAAATCTAGAGATAGAGATTCGTGTTTCATTAGAATGCCATATCTATCAAAGTAAAAACATGTTTTAGAATATTTAGGGACTATCCTGGGTGGAGAATAAAAGATGGTAACTATTTCTTCAATGCTCAAGTCAATCTATTTGGGCATAGAAGGACAAGCTCTTGAAAATTCTCCTTGAAAAAATCCTCTTCTTGGTGTAGAAGAAAGAAACTTATAGTGATCCAACCTTATTTTCTCTCAACATTCCATGGTTGACTAGGTCTGTAAGCTGAACTTTTTCCTGAAAAGACTCCAAGACTATTACCACTTCCCTAAATAGGTGACTGATGGTTAGAAACAACGATAAGGGATTTTACTAGTCATTCTCTCTCTCGAACTACTTCTTGCATGGAAATAGGACATTTTATCTAACCTCCCTCAACCACCTGATACTTTTCACTCCTTCGATGGTTTGTGAAAAGTCTTCTTCTACTAGGAATCTTAACTACATCTTCAATGTCTTCTTTATGATATCTTAACCAAACTCATTCCATAACCTATTTATTCCACACTGAGAACTCTATAGGTGTCTTGACATACCTCAAAAATGTGAACATGCCTTTTAAAAGGTCAATCATACCCTGAAGAGATTGAACATGCCTTCTTTACTATACTTAGGCTTGAAAGAGTGAATCTAAAAAATGTATTTCAACACTGGGTTCCTTGTTGTTAGTTTCAAGACCTATTGTGCCATGCACACACGCCCCACTTTTACACAAGAAAAATGGAGACCCCATCTTTTGCTTGAGCTTTTGGTGATTTTTCCTGGCCTCTTTTAGTGTTTTAGCTTGTTATTAGCATTCTGGGTTTACTTGAGCAAATTGATTTGATTATAGAGTTCATGTTCCTCTACATTGGTTTGATACATTTTCATTATCTTTTGGTCCTAATTGGTGTGTTAGTTTGTTCCTCTAAGACCTAAGATGAAATGACATTCTTTGAAAGCTTCCATTTTCTACGATATGTCTTCTTAAGTCCATTTGATGTCCCTTGGGTCAGCTTGATTTGGTTTTGATATGCTTTGGATAAGAGAGTTCTCATCAAACAAGGAGCTTTATTGTTTCATCATGTTACTTGGTTTTTGACCCACATAGAGGTTTTGATATAGTCTTGTCTTAGTTTTTCATGCTAATTTGTTCATCTTGACAAGTCTTTTCATGGTTAAGTATTTGGTTCTTGAGGTCTTTTGTGCATGAATGTATGGTTTGAGTCTAATTAGGAAAGGTTCATTTCTTATGGAATGATCAGTAGTCATGTATAATAGATGAGGAGCTATTTTATTCTCCTAAAATGAGTCATATTAACGTCTTGAGCTTTTTTTCATGCATTGAAAACAAGTTCCTTCTCATCAAGATAAAGGTTCTTATGACATTCCTAATATTAACTTTTGAAGAAAGAATTGGGGCCTCTGTTGTTTATTTCATTTGCAAGTAGCAACTTGACATGATTATTGCTTCTACATTTCTATATGACAACCTTTCAAACCTAATTTGTGACCATATCCTCATGTGTGGCATAAAAATGTGGCTTTACTATTTGTAAAATCTAGGAGGGGTCTTTGTATTGTCACCTTTGATATTGGAGCTTCACAAAAACTCTAAAGTCCTAAAAATCCTTGAAAGCCATTTAAAACCTCTAAAATAAACCTTAAATGGCATTTTGGCACCCAAAGTATTTTAAAATTACTATTTTATCATTGTCTTTTAATTCAAAATAGACAGCTGATAAAAAGAGTGAATAAAACCTCATTTTGGGCGTCGTAAGCCCTTTATTTCACTATTTTAAACATTTCATAAGAGTTAAATTGTCATAAAGATAGATTTATGTTATGACAGCATTTTGAAGGACCGTGCATGTGGGATGGTACGGGCTTGAGGTCTAAACACTTAGTTTGCCATCCACTCTCCATGGGCATTCCTTTTCAAGAGATAATGAACCAGTTCCACTTAGGCTAATCTGTACTAAAACATGCATCAACAATTAATATAAAAAAATATTCAATATGAAAGGCCTGCTAATAATAAAGAACCATATATGAAGTGGTTAAAAAATAAAATGTAAAACAATGAGTCTCTTCCCTTACCAAACCATTAAAAAATTCCATACGTAGGAAATTCAAGGAATCGTTATGGATGCTATCAAGTACGCAATCAATACAAGCCTACATAATATAAAGTCAAGATCTTGCACCAATCTCACTTATATCTATGCTAGGCATAATTACCAAGTTCCAAAAACTTGATTTGTACGAGTGACCCTAAAAATAAAATAAAAAATTCTGTAGGAATTAAGGCCAAAATTTGACGGTCGATCCTACCTGTCAAGCCAATTTTTAATAATGGTTATTTATTCAAAAGTACCTTTAAAATACTATGACATACCTTAATATAAATAAAATTATATATAAACCAAATATATATATCATCACAATTCCATATAAATTGTGACAGTCTATCCAAAGGACACAATCTTTTTAAAAAATTTGATTGTATTTTACGTCACAAATGCCTGAATACAACCATTCCGCCATCAAATTTCGACCTTGATAAGAATTGATAAATCTAGATCAAATTTAACAAATCTATCTGGTCCAAAACAATTTAGATATGACCCGATTTAGGCCAGATTTGGCTGGATTTGATAAATTGTTATCTAACCAATGTATGTAGGAATAAAACCAAGAGATGGTCATTTACTTTTTAGTTTATGTTCCACCGACAATTAACTTTTAGACCTAAAGAAAACTTGATATGTAAGAACATATACCAAGTAGCAAACTTCATTTACACGGGGACTATTTCTAAATACCGACTCCTCTTGTTGGGTTGCTGAGAAATATAACGAATTAATTATGTAGAGATTTTGTATGGCACATGGCGATGGATTCCTAAATGTCCCCTGGGTGTATACGGTTAAACCAGGAACTCAAATCTGTCGGGGGTTTTCTGCAAGATGCTGCTAAACAGCCTCGACATAAAGAGGATGTGAAACAATGGTTGGAGAACATTTGCGATATCGCCATGCGCGCAAAGGACATCTTTTAGGAATGTGCTGTAGAATCTATGTATGGAAACGATGCTCAATCTTGTGGGTTGAGTTGCAGCCAATGGATTTTTCGCTACAGGATAGGGAGGCAAATTAAAGATATCAAGGATGGCATGAGATCTATTATTGAAAAGGGCAACCAGCTGAAGCTATGTCGTGAAGTTTTGTCTGCAGATGAAGCATTACAGAGTACATCTCAAAGTGCAACTGTAGACTGGAAGAAATCTAGTCTTCTGCCCAGCGATTCACACCCAATGGGAATACAGTCCAAATTTGAAGACATTCTCAAATTGTTGAATAACTCAGCCTCAAATTGTTGAACAAGTCACCCTCGCCAGTTATCGCAGTGGTTGGGTTGGGGAACGCCTTAAACAGCCGGTACATTGTCAACGTATCTGTTCATCGAAATTCTGTCGAGTGATGCCGTCGAAAGCATGAAGGATTGTCTATTGAACAAGTCGATAGAAACAATCGCAATTTTTGCAGGTCGAAAATTGAAAAAACAGTCAGCACACAACGTGCCGGCTATTTATGGTGGGCGGTTGGGATGGGGGATGGACAAAACCCATCTTCTTCAGCATCTTTACAACAGCACAAAAGAAAGGTATGAGAAATCTATATGGCTTTCAGTCTCTCAGTCCTATTCAATTTCTAATTTACAAAAAGATTTAGCCTTTCAATTATATGAAAACTTAAGTAAGCAGATTAAGGAATCTGGAGTAAGTGAGCAAGTATCAGCTCAGCTGATTTATGAAAAGATGCAAAGGAAAAGGTGCCTTGTAGTGTTAGATGATGTGTGGAGGGCTACTAGAGAAGAAGACTTGTTATCTACACTTGGCCTATGAAGTGGAAACAATAGCCAATGTAAAATTGTGGTTACCACAAGAAGCAAGGAGGTTTGTACAAATTTGAATGCTCAAATTTATGAGATGCAATCTATATGATGTAGGAGCACCTGGCACGTGCAATTGGCATCAACCAAAAATAGAGTGCGATTTATTTTTTAATTTTGTTTGGTTTGTTGGGTTCTAATGGTTTTTTCTTGGCACTATGTGTGTTTGGTGTAGTCTGGGAGGTAGTTTGGCAGTGTTGCTTGAATTCAGTCCCGACATGCATGAAGTCAGTTTCCGTAAAATAATTGTTTTCAGAGTTTGGTGAAGTTTCATGGAAAATCCTTCGACAGACAGATTTTTAATTCCATCTTAGAATTACATGCAAAGGTTTCATGAGAAAATACCTTCAATTTTTGGATATTTTAATTTTTTTCGACTTGTGTTGGCAGTTTGGCGAAAACACAAAATATGGAATTATGTGGCACTTGGGATCAAATAATTTGGAGGAAGTCTTAGGAATGCTAAGACACTCATCTCTACCAGTTTTAGTGAAGTTTTGAGCTTTTGGTTAAAAGTTATGTCAAAAATTGATTTCCGGCAGTTGACGAAACTTGTTGAAGATGCATAATTGAAATTCTCCATTTATTTTTTCTGTGTAAAATTAAAAGGGATATTATTACGTCCTTATTGTTGCATACTTGTTGAAGATGCATAATTGAAATTCTCCATTTATTTTGTTTGTGTAAAATTAAAAGGGATGTTATTATGTCCTTATTGCTCCATATTTGTTGCCTTCAAGGTAATTCAAAGAGAATTTAATAAGTGCATTTTGTTAGTGTTAGTTTTCTCTCCATGAATAATGGGAGATCTATTCATGCATAAGATAACTAATGCAACTCAGAAAATAGCAGTTAGTTATGGTGAATCTCCTGTGATTCATGCAAAAGGAGTTCTACTCTCTATTTCATTGCCTCTCTCACCACAATTCCTCCTGGGATTCCTCTCCTACTCAAGCTTATATGTACTATCTTACTTTGCTATTGATCTATGGAGTGTGAGGACTTCATTTCATTTTTGTGTGTAATGATTTGCAATCTTTCATATTTGTTATTCGTCTCCTTGATTCTGCAAGAAATCTACATGGTATTAGAGCCATGGGAGCTTGTGGACAGGCTGTAAGATTTCTCATTTTTTTGCATTGAAGTTTTATTTGGTTTTATCTGTGTGTACTCCCATGTGAATTGTTGGGTGTGTGGAGTGGTTCATGTGTGCTAAAGTACTGTGGAAGGTATGCTCCCCTGTTCTCACGCTGTAGGGGTTTCTTCTTATCGGTGCTAGTAAAAGGGGCTCGTGCTCTCACTAAAGGTTGACAACAACCTCCACATCCGATCATGCCCATAATCTGTAGGCCATCACAAAGTGGTAGAGAGGAACGTTGGATTAGGGTCTGTGTGCCTCATCAAAAGAGGCTCGATCCCCCATTCATGTTGCACAAAGGCATTTGAAGGCTGAAGGGGCTTTATCAGCCAAAGTATGCTAAGCAGGCCAGTGACCACCACATTTGATCACATTCAAATTTGACTCAAATTTGAAGGTGTGAAGATACTGTGTGAAGGGCAATGAAAGGCAACATCTCATTGTGTGACAGGAGATTATGCTCTGTATAATGTCACGGGCCTCTTCTAGCAGGTCATTCGCTTCTTTTAGAGGGTCGTGTGGGCCTCTAACAGTAGAACATGAGCCTCTATTTGCTGCCTGTGGCCCTCTTCTACCAAGTCACCCTGGGCCTTTGATGCAGGCAGTTTTCTCTATTTTTGGGTGACTTTATTTCAACTAATTTTTGGATCTGTTACAAGGGTTTCTTCAATTTTTTGAGGCGGCATTCAAGTCCAAGTCTTCATGTGTGTTTGGTCGTTGTTTATGGATAATAGCTCTTCCACATTGATCACTGATGTGCAAATCTAGTCCAGTTTACTAAAGAAGGATCTAATCTGCCCACAGACGTGTTCATTCACTCTTGTTTGGCCTCCCTTGCCAAAATGCTTTTCTTTCTTGTTACCCTAAATTTTTTTCATTGTTTATGTTTTGCCAAATTTGTTTTTTATGATTGTATTTAAAATCATGCTTTCATATTAAAAACAAACAAAAAGAAGGCATTTAAAAACATTTTAAACTATGATTTAAGGGGGGTAATTTAACGGAATTTTTGTAGTTGGTGTTAGAATGGACATTTTAATTGTCTAATAGAAGCACTATGCAATATAAAGTGCCACATTTAGCGGGTAAATCAGGCAATTTGGGGGTTTAACTACGCACTTAACTTATAAAGTGTCATTTCATGTGTTAATCAGAGGGGGGTAATCGTGTCTCTTGAACACCATTTTCATCATTCTGTTGTTAGGCTAGATTCAAAGAAATTTTTGTCTTGGAAACAAGGGATAAAGAATCACTGCCTTGAGCAGGATCTACTAGCCTATCTCCTCGGACTAGTTCCTGAGCTAAGTGACTATGATGAAAAGAATGCATGGTTTAATAACAATGACATAGTCTATGGACTAATATGTCTTACTATTTCTAATGATACTCTACACCACATAGAGCACACTGAGTGCCCTTTTACTACTTGGATCATCATCCAACAGTTGTATGGAGACATTGAATCTCCATCTGAAAGTGATATTTTCTTAGAAAACTAAGCTATTGATGATATTGAGACTTATGCTGCCTCGTATAATGTGGACACATCTAGTATGGATGATTAGTTCATTGATACCCCATCATCAACACCAGCTGTAGATTTAGATTCTAGAGATGCTTATTTGAGAGCCTCAAGTGATTCTTTGCACCGAGATCATTTATGTCTTTTGGATTCAGTACATTGGGACCTCATTCTACTAGACATTTCTTTTTTGTTTGTAGAGTCCCTCATTTCAGATCTAGATGACACTATTGAGCACATATGTCTTCTCTTTGAGGACCACTTTTTTGTCCTTGCATCTGTTGCTACTTCTGAGCTCTATGTTGCTTCTTCGAAAGCTTCCAATGGCTTCTTATAGTAGGGCCACAGTCTTCCTGATTTAACTTTTTGGGATGATCTCTTGATAGGAGTTTCAAACTTGTTTATGGAGACTCACATTTTAGATTTGGAGGAGACATTTGAGGAGTTATCTCTCCTCTTTGTTGATAGCCACATCAATGCTGTTAGCCCACCGTGTTCATCACCTTTGCAGCTTGCTCTATATCAGTCTTCATAGGATCTTGGATCGCCATCATCATTTTCTGACATGTGGACATGTGAGTAGTTTTTAGAGGCACACATCATCTGGATTTGGATTCTAGTATCACCCATCTTTTTGGATTGGCTTCTCCAATCACCAGTGGATCCTTTCCTTCCTAAGGGGAGAAATGTTGTTTGTAGGCAGTGGATCACATTATGTCTTCAGGCATTCATCATTGGCACAGGACCTCTTTCATTATGGAGGGATTCAAATCTTCTTTTCTTATATTATCTCTATATTTGTGGGGGAATTTTAGATGTACATGGGTACCTAAAATGGCCTTGATGCCAAGACCCATCTTTGTTGGCAATATTGGCTTTTGTCTCCTTAGTTAGATTTAAGGGGGGGTTTTGTTCCCACAGGGTTTTTTTTCTCTTTCCTCTATCCCTTATTTAGACTTTTGTCTCCTTAGTTATACTTAAGGGGACTGTTAGTGTTAGTTTTCTCTCCATGAATAATGGGAGATCTATTCATGCATAAGCTAACTAATACAACTTAGCAAACAATAGTTAGTTACGGTGAATCTCCTATGATTCATGCAATAGCAATTCTACTCTCTATTTCACCACCTCTCTCACCGCAATTCCTCCTGGGATTCCTCTCCTACTCAAGCTTATATGTACTATCTTACTTTGCTATTGATCTATGGACTGTGAGGACTTCATTTCATTTCTCTGTGTAATGATTTGCAATCTTTCATGTTTGTTATCCATTTCCTTGATTCTGTAAGAAATCTACACATTTGCGATAAGGTATCAGAAGGACCAATTTAGAGGCTATCGTGTTACAAAATTGAAGTATTTGGAGGCACCATAATAGACAAAGAATTATAGCTTCAAAAGATAGACAATGTTGTATATGGAAAATCCAACGTTGTGTTTTGAATGTGATGGGCAGTTGATGTGTAAAAGGAAATAAAGACTCCCAATGTATGTCATCTAAGTCATTTTATTGGCTATCGTTTCAAATTCCAGCATTGAATTTAGACACCTTCCATTGAAATATTTAATACTTAATTTTCTTTCCATAAAGGAGTCGCTTTAGCTCACCAGATGTGGGGAAATATTGATATTCCATTTTTTCAATAGTTATGAAACATCATCAAAAACTTGGGAAGGTGGATTGACCTCTTAGAAAGAGGAAAAAGTCAAAACAAAATAGATTTAGCATCCAACGCAACCAGGAACAAAAAAAAGAGAAGGGGAGAGCATTGCAGTTGGAGACAACATTGAAAAATAGAGAGAGAGAGAGAGAGAGAGAGAGAGAGAGAGAGAGAGAGAGAGAGAGAGAGAGAGAGAGAGAGAGAGAGAGAGAGAGGAGACAAGTGATTAAGGCATAGATACGTAGCCCCTTACAAAAAGAAACTGATGTATAGATATAGAAAAATCACGCTGTGAAAACCAACAGAGGAGGTCCTCATTTTGAGAGACAAGAACAACAAATTTAAAATTTAAAAAATAAAAAGAAAAAAGAGGAACATTGTCAAGAAGGATAGAAACATTGGATTGTTGCCAGAAGAATATTTGTGGATATAATGTGACCAGAGAAAAGAACAAAGATAGGAAAAGTAGCATATTGGGGTCAGCCTTGGAAGGAACAAGAAATTAAAATATTGATAGTTTTTTGTTGTGTAGAGAAGAAAAGAGAGCAAATTAGATGCGATTCATCATTTAGAAGATTGTTAGGGAAGAAAGAAAATACAAATGGTTGTAGATGAAAATCCATGAGAACCTTCATGTAATCTGATTGCATATTTTGTAGTTGTATGTAAACTTTACTACCAATAATAGTTGGAATGTGTTTATTTTTCATTGCTATGTGGATGTGAGCTTTGTGTGAGGAGAGTGTGCAATAACAATGAAGAGAGTTTTGGTTGCAATCTGGTAAATGTATTGAGATAGAGCATTGTTTTGTAGTGTATTCATGAGACTTAGAGTTGTGTGTTAGTAGAGGGTAGGTTTGTTTTCATCAAATGGTATCAGAGCCAGAGGTGTTGAACATGGAGAGGATCCACCAAGACTAGCAGGTAGAGTAGAGAAAGTGCGCTAAAGAAGAGCCCAAGAGATTGTTCCAGGTAGAGAGGAGCCCTGAGTAAGTGAGAGTTGGGAAGCCGCGGAGTGGATTTTGTTTATAGATTGTAGAGCGTGGGATGTGAATTGTGGAAGATTGCAACAAGTGAGATAAGAATTTTTTGAGAAAGAAGCCTGTCATATGGGATGGATGGAGGAAGTATAAAAAGAGGAAGATTTTGGCAATGGAGGATGATATAAATGTGAGAGTGGATAGATTGGAAGGATGGAAGCATGATAAATTAGTCAAGAAAGATGAAAAGGTGGGTAGCGAGAATAAAGAGGTTGAAGATGCAGCTAAGGAGGATGTGATTGCAGTGATGGAATGTGAAAAGGTTGCAGTCATAAAGCATGGCAAAGATGATGATTTTTTGGCACAATTTTCAGCAATAGAGGAAGAATGGTTAGAGAAGATTTTAACGAGTGAGGGTGAGAGATATGTTGCAACTAGTGAAGGTGAGAAGATGAACACTACAGTGAAGGATGATGTTAGCATAGCAAAGAATGAAGAGGTAATTGTCAATTCTTTTGAATTTAGTGATGGAAGAAACAATTTGAAATTGCATAAGGAGTTAGTGAGAGAACATGAAGAGAGATATCGTATGGTTACATTTTCATATTTGTATGTAGATGTTGTATGTTTACTTGTAGAATGTGAAAAGGATGCTGTAGGTGTAATTTGGTGGAGGTGGTTGGTTTATGGTTGGATGAATCCCATGAAGGAGGAGAGGAGAGTAGAAAAAATTTAGTGGAGGAGGACAACACATGGTGGATGTGAATCCATGAGAGGAGAGAGAGATGGTGAGTGGAGTTACGAAAGGAGGATGACGATTGTGCTAATGAGATGTTGGAAGAAGAGGAAGAAGAATTAACCATGTGCACATTTCACAACAATGGAGTTTGCTGCAGGTTAATTGTAACTAGAAAGGGTGATTCTATCACTCAACTCCAGTTTTGTGAGCCTATGCTCACAAACTTTTTACCCAGTGTGTCTGATGGAGAAGCACCCAAGCACACGTGCAATCAACATCAACCAAAAATAGAGTGTGATTTGTTTTTCAATTTTGTTTGGTTTGTTCGGTTCTAGTGGCTTTTTCTCAGCACTATGTGTGTTTGGTACAGTCTAGGAGGTATTTTGGCAGTGTTGCTTGAATTGAGTCCCAATGCGCGTGAAGTTAGTTTCTGTAAAACAATTGTTTCAGGAGCTTGGTGAAGCTTCATAAAAAAATCCTTCAATAGCCAATTTTTTTATTCCATCCTAGAATTACATGTGAAGGTTTTGTGAGCAAATACCTTCAGGTTTTGGATATTTTAATGTTTTATAACTTGTGCTAGCAGTTTGGCGAAAATGCAAAATATTGAATTTTGTGGCACTTGGTATTGAATAATTTGGAGGAAGTCTTAGGAAGCTAAGACACTCATCCCTATTAGTTTTAGTGAAGTTTCAAGCTTCTAGTAAAAAATTATGTAGAAATTTGATTTATGGGGGTTGAACAAACTTGTTGAAGACGTGTAATTGAGATTCTCTATTTATTTTGTTTGTGTAAAATTAAAAGGGATGTTATTTTTATTATGTCGTTGTTGCTGCATATTTGTTGCCTTCAAGGTAATTGAAAGAGAATTTAATGAGTACATTTGTGACAAGGTATAAGAAGCACCAATTTAGAGACTGTCGTGTTACAAAATTGAAGTATTTGGAGGTGCCATAATAGACAGAGAATGATAGCTTCAAAAGACAAACAATGTTGTATGTTATATATGGAAAATCCAACGTTGTGTTCTGAGTGTGCTAGGCAATTGATGTGTAAGAGGAAATAAAGACTCCCAACTTATGTCATCTAAGTCATTTTAGTAGCTATCCTTTCAAATTCCAACATTCAATTTAGACACTTTCCATTGAAATATTTAATACTTAATTTTCTTTCCATAAAGGAGTCACTTTAGCTAACTAGGTGTGGGGAAATATGGATATTCCAGTTTCTCAATAGTTATGAAACATCATCACAAAATTGGGAAGGTGGATTGACCTCTTAGAAAGAGGAAAAAGTCAGAAAACAAAACAAATTTAAAATCCAACACTGTCAGGAACAAAAAAAGAGAAGAGAAGAGTGTTGCTGTTGGAGGAAATGTTAAAAGAGAGAGAGAGAGAGAGAGAGAGAGAGAGAGAGAGAGAGAGAGGAGATGGGTGATTAAGGAAGAGATACACAACCCCTTACAAAAAGAAATTGCTGTATAGATATAAAAAAAATCATGCTGTGAAAACTAGCAGAGGAGGTCCTCGTTTTGAGAGACAAGAACAATAAATTAAAACTTAAAAAAGAAAAAGAAAAAAGAGGAACGTTGTCAAGAAGGATAGAAACATTGGATTGCGTCTAGAAGAAGATTTGTGGATATAATGTGACCATAGATTAGAACAAAGATAGGAAAAGTAGCATATTGGGGTCGGCCTTGGAAGGAACAAGAAATAAATATTGATAGTTTGTTGCTATGCAGAGAAGAAAAGAGGGCAGATTGGATACCATTCATCATATAGAAGATTGTTAGGGAAGAAAGAAAATACAAATGGTTGTAGATGAAAATCTATGAGAACCTTCATGTAATCTGATTTCATATTTTGTAGTTGTATGTAAACTTTGCTACCAATAAAAGTTGGCATGTGTTTATTTTTCATTACTGTGTGGATGTGAGCTTTGTGTGTGGAGAGTGTGCAATAACAATGAAGAGAGTTTTGGTTGCAA
The DNA here is from genome assembly GCA_027924645.1 of Cunninghamia lanceolata. Taxonomy (NCBI): domain Eukaryota; kingdom Viridiplantae; phylum Streptophyta; class Pinopsida; order Cupressales; family Cupressaceae; genus Cunninghamia; species Cunninghamia lanceolata. The sequence goes on from BSBN01000194.1 coordinate 5,432,447, forward strand.
TCTGGTAAATGTATTGAGACAGAGCATTTCTCTATAGTGTATTCGTGAAACTTAGACTTGTGTGTTAGCAAAGGGTAAGTTTGTTTTCATCAAATGGTATCAGAGCTAGAGGTCTTGAGTGTGGAGAGGATCCACCAGTACCTACGGATAGAGTAGAGAAAGCATGGTGAAGAAGAAATTAATAGATTGTTCCAAGTAGAGAGGAGTCCTGAGCAAGTGAGCTGGGAAGCCACTGAGAGGATTTTGTTTGCAGATTCTAGAGCATGGGATGTGGATTGTGGAAGATTGCAACAAGTGAGATGGGATTGTATTTTAGAAAGAAGCCTGCCATATGGGATGGATGGAGGAAGTATGAAGAGAGGAAGATTTTGGCAATGGTGGCTAATATAAATGCAAGAGTAGATAGATTGGAAGCCTGGAAGCATGATAAATTGGTCAAGCAAGATGAAAAGTTGTGTGCAACAGTGGTGGAAGATGAAAAGGTGGGCAGCAAGAATAAAGAGGTTGAAGATGTAGCTAAGGAGGATGTGATTGCAGCCGTAAAGAATGTCAAAGATGATTTATTGGCACAATTTTCAGCGATAGAGGAAGAATGGTTAGAGAATATTGCAATGAGCGAGGGTGAGAAATATGTTGCAGCTAGTTAAGGTGAGAAAATGAATACTACAGCGAAGGATGATGTTGGCATAGCAAAGAATGAAAAGGTAATTTTTAGTTCTTTTGAATTTAGTGATGGAAGAAACAATTTTAAATTGCACAAGGAGTTAGTGAGAGTAGATGAAGAGAGAGATCATATGGTTGTAGTTTCAGATTTGTATGTAGATGTTGTATGTTTTCTTGTAGAACATGTAAAGGATGTTGTAGATGTAATTTTGTGGAGGTGGTTGGTTTGTAGTGGGCTGTATCCCACAAAGGAGGAGAGGAGAGTAGAAAACATTTGGCGGAGGAGGACAACACATGGTGGATGTGAATCCACGAGAGGAGAGGGAGATGGTGAATGGAGTTACGGAAGGGGGATGACAATTGTGCCAGCGAGATGTTGGAATAAGAGGAAGAAGAATTGACCCTATTTATATTTCACGGAAATGGAGTTTGTTGTAGGTTAATTGTAACCTGGAAGGGTGATTCTATCACTCAACTCCACTTTTGTGAGCTTATGCTGAAAAACTTTTTACCCAATGTGTCTAATACATTAGCACCTAGGTGCAATCGACATCAACCAAAAATAGAGTGCAATTTGTTTTTTAATTTTGTTTGGTTTGTTGTGTTGTAGTGACTTTTCCTTGGCACTATGTGTATTTGGCACAGTTTGTGAGGTAGTTTGGTAGTGTTGCTTGAATTTAGTCCCGACACATGTGAAGTTAGTTTCCATAAAATAATTATTTTAGGAGCTTGGTGAAGTTTCACAAAAAATCTTTTGACAGGAAATTTTTTTATTCCATCCTAGAATTACATGCGAAGGTTTCATGAACAAATACCTTTAGGTTTTGGAGATTTTAATGTTTTCTGACTTGTTCTGATAGTTTGCTGAAAATGCAAAATATGGAATTCTATTGCACATGGGATTGAATAATTTGGAGGAAGTCTTAGGAATGCTAAGACACTCATCCCTATTAGTTTTAGTGAATTTTTGAACTTCTGGTAAAAATTTATGTTGAAAATCGTTTTCTGACGGTTAACGAAACTTGTTGAAGATGCATAATTGAAATTCTTCATTTATTTTGTTTGTGTAAAATTAAAAGGGATGTTATTTTTATTATGTCCTTTGTTCTTCATATTTGTTGCCATCAAGGTAATTGAAAGAGAATTTAATGAGTACATTTGTGACAAGGTATGAGAAGCACCACTTTAGAGACTTTCGTGTTACAAAATTGAAGTATTGGGAGGTGCCTTAATAGACAGAGAACTATAGCTTCAAAAGACAGACAATGTTGTATGTTGTATATGGAAAATCCAATGTTGTTAACTTGAGTGTGCTAGGTAGTTGATGTGTAAGAGGAAATAAAGACTCCCAATGTATGTTGTCTAAGTCATTTTAGTGGTTATCCTTTCAAATTCCAGTATTGAATTTAGATACCTTCCATTAACATATTTAATACTTAATTTTCTTTCCATAAAGGAGTCACTTCAGCTCACCTAACATGGGAAAATATTGATATTCTAGTTTTTCAATAGTTATGAAACATCATCACAGACTTGGGAAGGTGGATCGACCTCTTAGAAAGAGGAAAAAGTCAGAAAACAAAATAGATTTAAAACATCCAACACTGCTAGGAAAAAATAAAAGAGAAGGGGAGTGTTACAATTAGAGGTAATGTTGAAAAGGAGAGAGAAGAGATGGGTGATTAAGGCAGAGATATGCAGCCCCTTACAAAAATAAATTGTTGTATAGATATAAAAAAATCATGCTATGAAAACCAGCAGAGGAGGTCCTCATTTTGAGAGACAAGAACATCAAATTAAACTTTAAAAAAGAAAAGAAAAAAGAGGAATGGTATCAACAAGGATAGAAACATTGGATTGCTACCAGAAGAAGATTTTTGGATATAATGTGACCAAAGAAAAGAACAAAGATAAGAAAAGTAGCATATTGGGGTCGGCCTTGGAAGGAATAAGAAAATAAATATTGATCGTTTGTTGTTGTGCAGAGAAGAAAAGAGGGCAGATTGGATGCCATTCATCATATAGAAGATTGTTGGGGGAAGAAAGAAAATACAAATGGTTGTAGATGAAGATCCATGAGAATCTTCATGTAATCTGATTGCATATTTTGTAGTTGTATGTAAACTTTGCTACCAATATATAAAAGTTGGCATGTGTTTATTTTTCATTACTGTGTGGATGTGAGCTATGTGAGGAGAGTGTGCAATAACAATGAAGAGAGTTTTGGGTACAATCTAGTAAATGTATTGAGACAGAGCATTGCTCTATAGTGTATTCGTGAGAGTTAGAGTTGTGTGTTAGCAAAGGGTAGGTTTGTTTTCATCACTATGTTAGATGAAGAGAGTTGGAGGCTATTTTGTGTTTATGCAATTGGAGGATTTGGCAAAAATAGAGCGCCACAGCAGTAGCTGGAAGAGGAGGGTTGGAAGATTGTAAAGCAATGTGGAAATTTCACAAACTAATTTTTTAAAAACTAAAACCAATATGTAAAGCTGACAATCTTAAATGAAAATTATGAAGTTAAACCAATAGTATGCAATAGTTAATATTGCTCCCTAGGTGTAAATATTGAATTAATTATGTACATTTTTTTATTACTCTTAAATTTATTGTTTTTTTGTTTTATCTCTTTATCTTTTGTGTTGTGCCCCTTTCATTACTTCTCACCCATTTATGCTTGCTATCATTTTATTTCTTTAATCAAAGTATTTAATAAGACATTATGCATTATAAATCTTGTGCAATAATCACATTTCAACTCCTAAAATCTATCTTTTAAAACTTTTCATGATTTGGAACCACCACCCTTGAGTGGCAGTCCTTCCCCTTTACTGGTCCTAAAAAATTAAGCCACCTCCAACCTCAAGACTTCTCATCACCATTAGGCATAGGGAAGAGATGGCATCCTCATCCTCTAATCAAGATCAATTATTCACCACATGTTCATCTAATTAGGACAAATAGGAGGAACTAAGTTTCCATGTTAAGGTTTAGAAAATTCTATAGTGTGTTAGCTTTAATCTTAGCCTATACAAAAGTTTGTTGGAGCCCCACGACAATCTCTATAGCCAAAGCATTGCACTATGGTAACTATGTATTATGCTTTTGCATACGAATAGTTTGATTTTGACTAGATTGTGTTGTGTAATTTTCATACCCTGACTTGTAGGCCATCCTTCATCTTTCTACAACCATTTCCATCAACTCCCACAACCATTTTTCCTAGATTTATCATCACCCATTTTATCATAGCTTTGTTGAATCCCTAGGTCATCTAGCCTTATTTTTTGTTGCATTTTATATGAAAAATAAAAAATGTATATTGCATATAAATCTTCATATTATTCAATCTTAGTTACATATCAAATGTATCATTTTGGGTTTCCAATTTAGTACATTTTACTCCCTTACCCATCATCCTATCTCCATTATTAACAATTGAATACCTAATGTTCATTTTCCTTCGATAAATTTTACAAAATTAATCATAATTCTTTTAAAAATAGACTCAAATCCTTCTTATTTCAGCCACTTTTCCATCCATATGACTTTTGTCAAGTTTGGTGTCAACTTGTGTGGTCCTTTTCATCTCTCAAGTAACCCTTTGTCTAAATTTTGTATTGCATCTTGAATGTCAATACACTTAGCATTTGTTGTTTGTGTTTAAAATTAGTCTCATTTCTTTAGACAAGATTATTATCACTTTCTTTATCATTATTTTTATGCCATTTGAATTCTTATTTGAAAATCCACAAGGTAGATGACCGAGACAACTTCGCCTTTAACCCTTTGTCTTGTGGGCATTCCCACTAAGATTTTGTGCTTGCAAGTGGATTGAAGGAAATATGTCAACAACTAGAGATAGTGCTGGTTAAGAGGAATTCTTAAAACCTAGAGAAGGAGCTCTAGTTGTAAGTTTTCAAACCAAACAAAGGTATCTAGCTTCTCCTTAGAACTAGGCATAGGAGAGGATTTCTCCTTTGCTCTAGGCACAACAAAAGATTTCTCCTTGGACCAGGCACAACAAATGATTTCTCCTCTGACTTATACACAATAGTGGGCTCCTCTAGCTTTAGTGTAGCCTTTATACTTCTCCTCTAGCTTTAGTGTAGTCTGTATACTTCTCCTCCAACCTAGGTGTAATGTTGGACTTCTCCTCTAAGTTGGGTGCACCACTTCCTTACAACAAACTCTCAATCTTAGAATTCAATTAAATTTGGCTCGCAACCTATAGGTTTCCCATTGATGTTGCTTTGAGGGTGTCCATGACGAGATTCTAGATGTATGATGCAGAGGCATCCACACTATAACCTTACAATACAGCATGGACGTCTGCAGCCCATCATCATCATCATCATCATCACCATCATCATCATATTTCGCTTTACACTGTCAGCATCATCATCACATTTCAGACGAGCACAATTATCCTCCTGCCGACTACTGTTCACTTCCTCCGTTTTTCGCCTATCATCATCATGATGTTTAACTAACGCAAACATCCTCCTGTTGCACTGTTCATCGGGCGCCAAGCTCCATCGGCATCATCATGATATTCAACACTCTCTTCGTCAGTAGGATATCCAATATCCGGTTGCCCAAAGATCCTGATGACGATCACCTTCAGCACCTCCCCTTCGATGCCCCGATAGCTGACGATACAAGCAACAACATCATGATATAGTTTATCCGGTTCTCTCGAAACCTCCTGATGATGTTAACACAACCTTCTGCCGATACCTAAGCACTTAACGACAGCAGGATAAACTTGCGTAGGGGGATATCTCAATATCCTGATGACGATGACGTCATATCCTGATGACGATGACGTCACCCAATATCCTGATGACCTCTTCAACACTTAGTCAAAAAAATGAACTTCCACTCCCGCATCTGCTAGCGATATGCGGATGATTGGCACCCCTGAGAGATGATCCTGACGGTGATATATACACTAAGTATATGTCCGACTTAAAACATCCTGATGCACTCGCAACATGCAAACTTCAACAGTTTCATGACCCGATCTTCTATCTGATGCCGATACGCTCCTCCTCGGCTCCTCCAGATGATGATCACCCCGATGCAATTGCACTTCATGCAACTAACCGCATCATGCCGATCTCCTCCACTTATCCGGATGACGATGCCCAACGCGACTGCAGGATATTTGCTGAAATATCCTGATGATGCCGTTTTCACGAACTTTTAGCCTTAGCAAAATTTCACTTCGCCGATCCTCCAGGGACGACCCGGTCCACTCTCAGGGTGATCTTCCACACTTTGTCAGCTCGACCTAGCACATGCCCATGCTAGGGTCTTCAACACCTTTCAACCGCAATCCTGCACACCTGCATGCGAACAAACAAACTAACTACTAACCTACTGTACATAACCATTCCACCGATCAGACGAATCAACCGGTGGAATGGATCAGTGAATCCATACAGCCACCAAACCAGCAAATCGATCAAGCAATGGAATGCAACAGAGGATGAACACAAACAGGAACACTTTATTTGATTTCAAAAGATGCAAATACAATGATTAGTTTCTCTCTCTCTGTCTCACTCTCTACAACCTAGCTCGATCGATATCTGTCTGTCTATCTATGCAATATCAACCGATCCTCATGCTTAAATAGATTTGCCTGCGAGTACTACTGACCCGACTCCAAGCGGCTGGGAACTCTCCAGGCGGCTGGGAGATCCAACCGAACATACATCATGACAGCTGTTCTTAACAAACTTAACTAAAAATAGTAAAAGCCTGGTTAGCATGATCTTATCATGATCAGCATGACCTTATTACATGCATTGGTCTTAACAGACCTTCTTGGAAACATAAACAAGACCTAAAACAACTAACTGCCTCATGAAGGCCAGCTGTCAGGTAGGTGCTCCTGCACCAATGTATCTCTCTAGATTTCAATTCTTATTAATTTTTTAGTGTATTTGATCTAGTTAGGCACATATTTTTCTATTGTATGACATGCTCTCCTCACTATCATGATAAGTGTCCATGCAAAGTTGTAATAAGAAGTTGTTTCTACATAGTCACTAAAAGTTTGGTAGTCTTGTTACCTCCATGAATTCTCCTTGACTTGGGACTTCTCCTTGGACCTAGGTGCACTACTTCCTTGTAACAAAGTTTAAATCTTGAAAACTAATGAAATCTAGTCTACAACCTTATAGATAGTCCTTAGCCCAATTCCAGTCATAACCAATTATTTTACGTTCATTTATTCAAGACATTTTACCATTTTGTGTTCCATAGCTTACAACATGAATGTTTCTCTTTTCCCTTTGTTTTCATACATGTATCATAGCCAGGTATAAAACTTAGCTCTCTATTGTTAGGTATTTATATTAGAAAACACTTAATCCACAAATTTTCATTAACACTTAAAAGTAACATTTTAAAAACAAAGAAGAAGAAATAACACACATTTTTTTTATCTTTTATCTATGTCCTTACATATTTAAAGGCATTCAATGTATTTGTTTTGGACATCCATGATTTGAGAGTATTACTCCATTATGATTTTCTTTACACAATTCAATTGGTGTGCTAAAATGAATCTTGGTTTGCATAACCATTATAGGAGTATTTGTATGACTAAGGACTATTGTTTTTAAGTATTTGTACACATATGTGAGGGTTGACCTAGGATAACATGTCCCTTTGTGACATATTGATAGTCATACAAAGGTATGTGTAAATACTATCAATCCACAAATATCAAAGAACATAGAAAAAGGTTAAAATCCATCAGTGAAGTCAACAATAGTAGGTTGTTGATCACATAGGACAAGTTCACACATGTAGGACTATTTTGTGATTATAGATTTGTATATGATCCCAAGATTCACCCATGCACAATGTTAAATTTTTTTTATGATTCTAAGACAATTAGGAAACTAGCATGCATTGCTCATGATCTTGAGGCACATCAAACTTAAATCCATACCAAATTATTACATTCTTCAATTATCAAACTAAATAATAAATTATTTCTATTTGCATTTGTTAAATGTTTTAAATTATCATAATAACAATTCTCCAACTCTCATTTCTTAATTTAGGTTGATTGTATTTATTTCTATACATTTAATTAAATTTTAAAAAAATATTTTCTTGTACATAAACATATATCCACAAAATCAATGACTAAATGACCCCTTATCTAAAATTTTAAATTTTGTTATTTAAAAATAGGTCTATTTTTTTTTTTTAAGAAAAAGGTGGCAAGCCACCCAAACCAATTCATTAATAATAGGTAAAGGTTTATATAGAGAAAAACTACATCAAAAAATCGACATTTGAGAAGGCCCTGGAGCAGCCCGTTGAAACAGTAGAGGCCAAAAACAAAAAAAACTAAAGAGGACCATCAGAAAAACCAAACAAAAAGGAAAGGCCAACCCCATCACTGAGCTGCGTCTAGAGTCAAAGCAGATTCCAAGTCACCCAGGAGCACAACCTGCACCAGCGGCTCCACAACTACCCTTCTAGAGGATGTTTAGTAATGCCTTGTAAAAGGACTGAATGACACCGCAATTAGAAGAAAGGACATCTCATGTCAGAGGATCATTGGTAGTCTAACCAAGTTTCAAAGTCAGTAGAACTGTCACATCACCCCTTGAAACTGACTAGAGGTTTGAAGAAGTGAAAGAATGCCTCCATCGGTAAGACACATAGCCATTGGAGTATTGTCTCAACCCTGCGCTGATCATATAGGTCTTGTTGACGTCAACCTTCAGCACATCATCGGAGTAAACAAGACACTCAAGGAGAGAACTTAGGGCAAGGCTAACAATGATAGTAAAGCTAATGAACAACACCAATGGTGAGACATACACCATCGCTAGGATAGAAACAAGATCGACCGTTATGCTTGTGAACAAAAAGAGATCATCAGAAACTTCTTCTACTAAATGCTCCAACTTTGTACACATAGGACAGGATTGCTATCATGATTGAAGATATCATTAAAGATGCCCCATCTGTCTATCAGATATGATGGTGATGGAGGACAGAGGCTGGTAAGATCGGATCCCATACGCACACTACCCGTTGGCAAAAAGACAAGCTAAGATCTTATGAAGTCTAGGACATGATAGGAGCATTGAAGATCCCATTAATAGACCCCATTTGCTTATTCAAAACAGAGAAGACGTAGAAGCAAGAGGAGTGCTTGAATCCCACAGGCAATCTTCCCATTGGTGAAAGGATTTGCAGAGACCTTTTGAACACTTGGACATGATAGGAGTAGTGAATCCCTCCTAATTGCCTCCAACCCATCCTGTATGCCTTAAAAAGCACCCACTACAATAAAGGAGTGAAGGTGACACATAGCTTGTCATAAAGGGGAAAACCAATTGAATATACTACCTAGGCAACTCAGCCCAGAAGGGAGACGTAGCCTTTAAATCATCTTGTAGGAGCTTGCCCATGTGATTGTTTTGACTAAGCTGGGCTGGAATAAAAACCTCTGTGGCCATGGTGTGATATATAGCTATGTTGGCAAGTCCGTCGGCAACCTTGTTGCCTTCCCTCAGAGTGTGCGAAATCCTGAAGTCCTCGAAAGTTTTAAGCAAGGGAAAGGCCTATTGCAATATATAGTTTAGCTTCTATTTGTCCAAGCCTTAAGCTTTAAGGGCATTGATAATTATCATAGAATCACCTTCTATCCATATATGCTTAAGTCGAAACATGACTGCTAGTTGCAACCCATGTACTAGAGCCCAAACTTTGGCTTCATTATTTTTACCTATTGGGATCTTTGTTGCTTTGGCAGCTAATAGAGAGCCATCCTATCTTTTGAGGACACACCCCATGCCTGAGACTCTAGGGTTGCCCCTACACGCACCATTAAAATTTAACTTAATGAATGAGGCTGTAGGCGGTAACCATTTAACGTTCTCTTTGGAGACTGATGAAACTCTTGCCATAACTAAGCCAACTATGTTGTCTCTATCCAGCAACTTCCACTTTCTTAAGACAATGGAGTCCCTTTTGGACCAATTCAAATTTCTAGTTTTTGAGTTTCTTACATTAGATAAAACCATCTCTAAGATAGCGGCCTTAATCTTGCCACACACTATCTTCAATGATGAGGCTTCTTTTTTGAAAATTCAACAATTTCTCTCCCGCCATATGAGCCACACTACTAGAGAAGGACCTAGCTCCCAAATGCAAGAAAAGAACAAATTAGAGAAAGGAAGAGGCCATTTTTTAAACATAAGAACTAGAGAACTAGAAAGGGGGGAGGACCAGTTTAGCATATGCATAAACCATAACCAGTATTCTCTACCGAATGCGTACTGTAGAAGCAAGTGGTCCACCGATCTTCTTCTTTCCTGCAAAGGGTGTAAAGGAAATTTGGACCGAAGCCTAACCATTTGATTATGTCACTTGTAAGAATTATGTTTTTGATCACCAACCAAGAGAACACTCTAGCTTTCGGCAACACTGTTTTACTCCAGCATAAATTCGACGGCCAGTCTACCATCAACTTTTCATTGGCTGATCTATACCCATCTTTCACTATGTAACAGGTCGATTTAGCTCCTATCCAAGATAATTCATCTTCCTTATCTGAAAAGATAACCATTCTTTTGGCCAGGATCTTTTTTAGTTGCACTGTCTGATCATAGGGGAAATCACAGTTCCTTGTGCTTTTCTAATTTATAGAGACATGTCCATGTTCTCTCTTAACACACCAGTAGTCTTTCACTTTGTTGCCCCAATTCGACTGCAACAAGAATCTCACTTCTAGGAGGTCCTCCCTATTCGAAAGCCTAGGCTCCCCACACCAAGAATCAAGCCAAAATTTTGGTTTCTCCCCATTATGAATAATCCATGATAGTTTTAGAATAAGGAAATCTCTATATTTAGAAATGAAATTCCATATTGTCGATCCTCTTGGCGGGTTTTTAACTATGAAGATTCGTTTCTTCTCATTAGAGTCTAGATACTTTGATTTCATTACATGTACCCAAATAGAATTCAGTTTAGAATAGAAGCTCTAGGCCGGCTTAGCTCCAAGTGGTTGATTTTGTAACTCTAAGTCTAGAATGCCTGCTCCTCCTTCAACCTTCAGTTTACAAATTTTATCTGAAGCCAAGAGGTGAACTTTCTTCTCTTGAAACATACCTTGCCACATGAATTGCTTGCAGATCCTCTCAATCTTTGAAAGAACACCTTTAGGGATTTGAAAAACGAACATCATGTCAGTAGGGACTACTGCTAACACTGAATTAATCAAAACAATTCTACCCGCTAGAGAAAGTCGCCAACCTTTCCAAGATGACATTTTTTAATGCATGTGAGTTAAGATGTTATTCCAAAGAGAGTTTTTGTGTCTTCCTCTGAATAGTGATAGCCCAAGATAACTACCTGGAAGGGATTCAAGTTTGAAGTTAAAGACATTGCTGATATCCTCTTGGACGACCTGAGACGCATTAAAAAGATAAACCACTAACTTAGATCCATTAACATTCTATTTTTCATCATCTACACTGCTACAAGGACCTTCATGGTACCATCTCGGTCATAGATGATGCACTCCCTTTTCTCCATCAGGATTCTATAACCATTTTGGACCATCTTTCAAATGCTCAATAGGTTATGTTTTATGCCTGGGGCATAATAGACATCCTAGATATGTATTTTCTCACCTTACTTGGATAGGACTGTGATGATGCCTCTTCCTATGACAGGAACCTTTTGACTGTTCCCCATCATGATCTCAGACCCGACACTCTTGTCAATGGAAGCAAACAAATCTACATTACCACTCATGTGGTTGCTACATCCATTGTCCAAATACCATACTTCAGGGCTGCTCTACTCAGTAAGGTTGTACACAATAAAGACCTTAGACTAATTTTCATTTTCAGCCTTGTTCTCATTTGCCAAATTGGTATTCTTACTCCCCTGGTCACATTGTTTATTCCTACACTCATTAGCATAATGACCATACTTATGGTAGTAATAACATTGCACATTTGACTTATCATACCTCTAGTTGGAGCTGCTGTTCTTCTTGTTGTGGGAGTCCTATTGTGAGGTGTTTGGTCCATCTTCCTGGTTGTTTCTACCTCTACTCCTTTGACCTCTTCCTCTACCATTTCTTCCTCTTCCCCTGCCTCTCACATTTCCTTGTGCTTTGAATGCTTACTCTAGGGAAGGAGCGGATATATTTAACCATTGGTCATGGGTATGAAGAGAACCCATTAACTCATCAAGTGCCATTTTTGAGAGGTCTTTGGTCTCTTCTATGGTAATAACTATTGGGTCAAATTTAGGGGGCAAACTTCTAAGGATTTTCTCTATAATCCTTTGTTCATCCATAGTTTCTCCATTTATCCTCAATTGATTAACCAAGGTGGAAACCCTTGTGTGAAAGTTTGAAATAGACTCACTGTCCTTCATCTACAGGGTCTCAAAATCTCTCCTATGCAGCTGAAGTTTCACTGTTCTCACCTTGTCAGTTCCCTTGTAACTATTTTGCAATGTTTCCCATGCTTCTTTTGCATAGTTAGCTACTGCTATTCTAGGGAAAATAGCCTTTGTCAAGGATACCTCAATTAAACTGAGGGCTTTTGCATCATTTCTTCTTGTCTCCTTTAGCTGGTTCTTCTGGGCATTGGACATGGCTGCAAAAGCATTTGGGTCAGTCACATCTATCAACCCACTGACCACAAGTTCCCACTAATAATTTGCAACCAATATGGTCTTCATCTTCTTTTCCCAGACATCATAGTTTTTCCTACCAAACACAAGTGGTTGCTGCCAACTCTTGCTATCTCCTCCATCCATTTTTCTAAATCAGGGGAGATTGTAAGTACCCATAAAGCTAAAACTCTACACCAGAAAAACCTAAGGCTCTGATATCATGTTAGAAGTGGTATGGCTGAGATACCACTCAAATGAGGAAGAATAAACAAACAAAGAGAGAGGGGACATAACAAAAATGCACAAACAGAGATTTCTATTTATGAATAAAAACTATTTTACATAAAAACAAATACAACTCAAAGCTATGGCTCTGTTTCCCTCTATTCTACAAATACTGCTCTCTCTGGAGCTTGTTGGACATTACAATTCTCCCTCTCTATTTGTAGCTGCTCTGCTCTTTCCTCTAACTAACTATTGTGCGTGTCTAGAGCTGGCTGGAGCTTGATTCTCTACACTCTCTCACTGTTGTATTCTTCATGTTGCTGCTGCAACAAACATTCCTTCTTAGCTCTACACTACTGTGCATCAATATTCTTCTTCTCTAACTTCTTGTTGTTCATTCCTTTCTTTTGTCTTTTCCTTGGCTTCCAAAAAATCAGCCACTCAGATTCAAACTTACCTACTGGCATTCAATAACAAACTGACCACCAATTACTTCTATCTAATGGGCCAGCTGAGTGCATTAACTAATTTGGTTAGGGCCAACAGTAATGAGATCTTTGGAGATCTCTAACGGGGTTGATGGCATAAATGCTTGCTCGAGATTAATAAATTTAATAGTTTTTCTCATCGAGCTCTTTCTTTGTATTATAGGCCAGCTTAAATCTTGGAGTTATAGTGGTAAAGTATCTGAAAATTTAGTACTATTTCTCAAGACTGTGATGCATTGGAAAACTTTCAAGAATTTGTTGTGCTCCTTGGTCAATATAGAATTAAATATATTTAAAGGATCATTTAAAAAAAATCATCATATTTTTTACTTGGGGGTAATTTGAGGCATGCAATTACTATAAGTTATCTAGTATCCAAAAATTTAGCATTAGTTTGACATATTGTATATAAAAAATTCACGAATTTATAGGACTATTCTTTGCAATGCTTGTAGGTGAAACTAGAATTAAGATGGATCTAAAGCTATTTACTGCATTTTTAGGATCATTGTTTTTATTGTTATCATGGGGCTTTATGGGGAAACTTAAAGCTTCCAATTGTAGTAAGTTATCTTGTTTCAAAAAATTTAGGACTAGGTCTACAACCTATTATGCTATGGAAAACTTGTAGAGATTTGCAGCATTTTTCTTTATAGTGCTCCAATATTAACCTAGAATTAAGATGGATTAAATATGTTTGCTGCATTTTTAGGATTGTTGCTTTTATTTTTCTCATCAGGATTTTTAATTTGCCATTACAAGGTAATATCAATCTTGCAATTTCTGTAAGTTATCTAGCATAGAAAAAATTTAAGACTGGTTAAGTTGACTATTATGTAATGGAAATATTTTAGGAATTTGTAGGATGATAGTCATAAAGGTAATTTCTAAGAATTGTCCTACATCCTTAGGCTTCTCGCTTCAGCTATCTACTTGGCTTTTAACAAGCTACCACATAAAAACTACAATTAGACTAAATTAGTTAATATTGAAAAATTTATCTCCAGATACCTATGGCATTCTGATATGTGATGGAAATATTTGAGAATTTGCAGCATATTCATTTTAAAAGCTTTAAATGAATTAAGAATTTAGGGGGTTTTCAAAAATTTGATGCATCTTTCATCTTTCAGATCATTGTTCTTGCATCTTTCATTTTTCTTTTTAGGCTATCTACTCAACCTTATGCCAAAAAATGACCATGTTACCCTATACATTAAAATGACATTAAATATTATTACTGTAGTATTAGTTACCCTGTTCTCTTTTGTTAAAGAAATATTCAATGAATATGCACCATGAACAAACAAAACAGAAATTTCAGACAAGGGAGTCTTGCAGTTGCTATGTTTGATATTAGTGATTAACTTCGCATTGAGGTTAGATATCTATAAGGTATGTATAATTTTCCTAGTCAATGATACATTGTTTTCTATTCTCTAACTATCAAGAGTGCCTTCAGATTGTAGGTTAATGTTTCCTATCCTTTACTTACTTCCAACTTGACATTTGAAATAAGTAGTTCCACCATTGCATGAATTTAGAGTGGTGATCTCACAAACAGAAAAATTTAAGAAACCTTTTCCCAATTACTCCAAAAGGAAATAGATAGTCAAGTAATGTAACTGATACATAACAACACTTTTCAGGTGGCAAAATTAAAATTTTGTGTGACATGGATCACTAGCTTTAATCCCACAGATAACATCAAAATTTTGAAGATGTGGCATTATAATAAGTGGCTTATAGCCTCCCCTTTCAATCAAGTCTGAAATATTTTGCACTTTACATGGGCATTTTTTGGAATGTCAAAACATGTCCATTGAAGACTAAAATAATTGCATGTTTAGGATGCATCTGCCTTTTTCAGTTGTTCTAGAACCTAGGCTATGATAGAACTATGTCAAAGTTGTTTATAGCTATTTCCATGGTGTGGTTTGAACCTTTTTTCTTTCTAGAACCCTAGGACATGATACAACTTTTTCAAGGTTGTTGATAGTTGTTTCCACATTGTAGGCTGAACCCTATTGGTTGTTTTTTGAAAAAGCAATATTAAATATCTTCTTTCCTTTTGCATCTCCATTCATAAAAGTATCTTTCTATTGCATGACTGATTTGCTTCTTCTTAATTCTGTAGTTCTAAGAGCTCAGGTCTTACAATGAAGCTCTACCAAATATGACTAAAAATAGTGTCCCCAGTTGATAATCTAGTATGACAAATCACTCAAGGTGTTCTTTCCTCTACCATCATGTCTAGAGTGTTTCGATATTTAGACTAGTCCTCATGCTATGTCCATTTTTTGTTGCATGTGTTTATTTCATGTTGGTTTTGATTTCATTTTTCTTAATTTGAGGAACATTGGATGAAAACATAACTCCAACTATTAGTTATACACATCTATGCATGGCATTGGAGGCACATACTAGTCATTATGTATCAATGAATCTTTGATTTAGGTAGCCAAGAGGCATTCTGCATTCACTTATCTTTCCATGCATTGGAGACTAGTAATGATTTACCCATTCTTCTCTACCCACACTTTTCCCCCTCATATCTCGTTCCAAGTAGGAGTCGTGCCATGAGTCTTCACGTTAACATTATATCATAACTCTTTGGACATGGGGGTTTTGTCTTCACAATCTTTTTCAAAGCAAAGTAGGCATCTAGAACAATCTTTTGGACATAAGGGTTTTATCTATAAACTTTTAAATTGAAAAATTGTTGTTAATGATGTTTAGGAAGTAGATTTACTTGCCTTGGTTAAGCAAAAAATGGATGAAGAAGAGGAACTTATATAGACTAAAATCAATCATGCTAATCTTTTGTGCCTCTTGGACTGATCAAACATGCTAAATGATTCTATAGAAAATGATAAAGCAAGTTTTGAGGCTCTCCCTTTAAAAGGGCCTAGTTGGGAGATAGTGGAAAAGGTGAGAATGTGTTGTCATCTATTGAAGGCTACCAGCAATTTATTGGTACAAATGACCAACATACTAACTAAATACTTAGTGGATTGTTGTTCTTTCTTTTTGTATTGATGTCCCATCAACTCTAGTTAGACAAAATTCTTTGTTCCCAACTATATTTATTGTGTTTTTGTTGGAGTATTTTTGTTATCCATGAGAATTATGGATTAGTGCTTGCATGTGTCAATGACAAAGGGATGATTGACACATACACATTCAATGCCAGCATAAAGAAAAGCTTGTTAGCTAACAGAATAAGTTTAATTTTCTACTTAATTTGAAATTCTTGTACACTGATTATGAAATACTATTTATATCCATGCCAATACAAAATATCTGAAACTCCTCTCAATTTGCTTGCATCTTTAGGCAGGGACTCCAGTTGCACTGTAGCCCTTGTTAACTTTATAAATTTCCCTCAATGCCTATATATATGTAGCCATTAGAATTGCACCAAGTCACAAACACATACCTTTTTGGATTTGAGAAAACGTAAAGGTATAATGAAATTGTCGCCTAACATGAAGTAGCATTGCAAACATGAAATAATGCAAGGATGGCTATTTCTAATTGCTGCATATTGAATATAAGTAATGAGTAAGCTATCATCAACATTTTGTTGAACAAATAACAACAGCGACATTCTGTCAAGTTCAAAATGACCACGATAAACTATACTCAAAGATGAAATGGCATTCCTCATTACTTTTTACTAGGTGCTCGAAATCATCCAAAAATTTACCAAGATGTTCATGTTGACATCACCAAGCTACCCACCAAGCCATTCTTCCTAAAACCTCATGGAGTTAAAAATTTTAAAACTTCACCAAATCATTAGCATAAGTCACGAAACAATTAATTCTCTAAAACCATGAAAGATCTTCTAACAAAATATTTTCCATCAAATCTAGGATGGAATCAACAATCTATATGTAATAGGGTTCGTTGTAAAATCTCACCCATTCACCTAGACAATTGTTTTCATGAAGACTGCTTGTTGTGTGCTGAAACCCATGTATGGTGAAAAGTCAATTTGGTTAAATCTGATCATTGCACTTGTACTCCAATGCTGAGAGATGCCAACAAAGCCCCAAACAAACAAAACTGAAGGAAAATAATTGAAAATATTTTTGGGTGATGTTGATTGCTTGTTCACCTAGGATGCTCCTACATCATCACATATACACAATGTGACTAGATCATATGTACATCATAGATACACATAGCAACCAGATAGGAAAAGGGAATGGTTACATCCTTATTGCAAGCATCTTCTCCTTTACCTAGTTTAGTAACCCATAGGCCCTCAAATATATCTCATCTAGAAAAAGGAATGTCGGGTCATCTTGTGCTACACTGTGGATCCCATACTTTTTACCAGTTCATTACTAGATATGACAATGAGACAAGTATCCCATATGACTTACTATCGTCACTAGAAAGGGCACAAGTGTAACAACACACAACACATAATTTCATAATACATAGGTACTTAGTGATTAACTCAATCATACATACTGTCCAACCAGCAATAGGAAGTGGATGTGACCTACTGCATGCATCTTCCCATTACATGGTTCACTAACACTTACCATTTATGTAAATCCAATCTAGAAAAATGAATTTTGGTGCATCTCATGATACATTATGGGTCCCACCTTTTTGCCCAATTCATTGCCAACTATTATGAGAAGCAAGCATCCCATACTATTTGTGATAAAAAATAGCTAAGGTGTAAGTATAAAAAAATACAACGCAAACTATTAATAAGATTTCTATATTGAGTCATTCAATTTAAAGGATCCTAACAGCTGTCACCACAATGCCACTAGTTATAGTTGGTCTAACCTAGTAGGGGATAGCTCTTGGCATCTATCAATTACATGGTATTGGTGGCAACTAGCTAATCCCTATCATACCATGGGTAGCTCCTTGCATTCGTCACCTCCATATTACTAGAAACAACTAGATAAACCTTAAGATACAACAATTAGCGCCTAGCATCTATCACCTGCACTGTATTGGTGACAACTAACTAAACCACTCTTTTATTGTAATAGTGATAGCTCCTAACGTCTATCTCCTCCATGCTACTGACAATAGCTAGCTAATCCTAAGATAAAATAGATAGCACCTAACATCAATCACTTGTACGTTACTAGTGATAGTTGGCTATGTTGAGATTCCTATTTTCAAGCCTAGTATTTACCAAATCTTGTCAAGTTTCCCAAACCTGCTAATCTTTCCATGTATCCACCAAAGTTCCTACTTTTTTATTTTCGAAATGCAAGGAAGAAACCCACAAATATGACTAAGTCACAAAATTATAATTGTTTCCCTTGCGTTTTTACCTTTTTTAGAGTTTTAGAGTTTCAGGTTCCTATCTTCTATCGTGCCATTCCTATCGGCTTTGATTTATGCCTTGGTTTCTTGCAAAATTGTCTAGGTGTTTTAGGCATCAGAGGTGGGGTTTGTGGCCTTTTGTCTTCTTCAGAGCATGCATTAATGGGAAGGCCTGACCGCTAAAGTCCACCAAGAGTTTTGAAAATATTCTAAGTACTATGGATTTCAAAGGTCAAAGTGGTGGTCTTTTGTCTTCTTCTAAAACTTATGAACTTTGTGTCATTTGTTTATGATCATTCTTTATTCTAAGTCTTTTCTCTAGAAACATGGGTATTTTTTCTTATGTCTCACACCTAGGGTCTTTTGTTTTCATTTTTGTAGTTTCCTTTCCTTCTTTTTGGTTAAAAGCACACCCTAAAAAACTAAAACCCATCATACGAGTGAGCTGCCCCTCTCAAACACATAGAAAGATCATTTAATTGGTGATCTATCCAACTGTTGTACAGGTAGTTTTGTCACCATTCTTTTGGCAAGTCACAATTTTCTCATCTTTTTCAAAGTGACAAATGTATTTACTATCACATTAACATCTCATATAAACAAGATAGTAACTAATACATATGCATATCCTTACATAAATAAGTTGATATAAATCACTTTCTATGTAAGATTATATATTACATAATTTATACCCAAATAATATGAAATTATTAATAATTTTCAATAAGGTCCCAACCTATAAATAAAATTAACACACCTCAATGGATTCCATAAATAGTTGAATACTTAAGAGCTAGCATGAGACCATGTGAACTCAAAAGAGATTGTCAATGAGCCTAACCAATGTAACCAAGGAAGGGAACATAGGTGTTGGGTCCTTTTTTTTTAAGTACCTAGAAAAAATGGGGTGTACATGTTCATTAGAGAATTAATATCATAGTAATGAAACAATGCAATATTAGAGACCCCTACTCTGGATTTACACAAGTATTCCTTATAAATATCATATATTGCATTCAAGACTTTATCTATGGTTCTAAAACATAGATTAATAGAAGTATTGGATTTGAGTATACCAAGCCTTCTTACTAAATCTATTAGTTCATTATATGATATAAGATTTCTTCTTTAAATTTAGAAATAAGGAGACAATACCATAACCACAAATATATGGCTATGTTTATGACATTCAAGATAAGCTTCATTGTAAGGCAACTATGATCAAGATTAAGAGATAAACACTAATGTTGTGAACAAATAGGAGAAATTACATTTTTCTATAAAAGTAAATAGTTTAACCCTAAATCTGAGTTTAAATTCATTTGATTAAATCTTTCTTTTCTTGAAAGCATTATCTCTCAGATAGAAGGCAAAGGGAAACAATGTCTTACCAAATGAACCAAGCAATAAAATCATACTAGAGATTTTCAACTGCAGACATGGAGCCCCATTGTTGTTTCAATTTCCACAAGGAGGTTCCATTCAAATAAAATAGATTCTCATGGTATGGATTTCAAGATCTCCAAGATAAGAAAATGAGCCACTCCACAACTAAGTCTTTTTAGCTATGGTAACAATATTGAAGATATATCTACCATGGGCACTATAATCTACCTTGAACTCCAAGAATGATACAACTTGGCATCAAGCTAAGGCACATTCCTTCCTACTATGGCATTGTCAAACATAATGTGTATTCTTAGAGACAAAGCAATGCTTGTAGAGGAAGTGCAAGAGCATGGATGATCTTTTTATTTTCCTTGAACATAACAAACACTATGAACTTTAATTTGTCTAGTGATGATTCTATTATTTCACCTCTAGTAGGCCTTGGACTTCATATAGACTGAGATCTAAGGACCCAAGTCAAGTGGATCCTTTCACAAAGCCATGGATGGAAGGTCACACAAGGCCAAACCGGTTGCCATTACTTCCTTTAGCTTATACATCGATTTGAAATGAGTAACTGAGTACATTGGGAGGGACATAGTGCATCTTCATTTCAAAAATTAAATCCATGAATTTGTCATATCTCACTTTGAATAGCCCATTACTTTGCAATATCTCTCTTTTCATTTTTTCCCTATCTTTTTCCAAGGTGTGGCAAGTGACCCCTCTCTATCGTCACATCCCTCTAGATTGCAAATTAGCAACTCCCTTTAAATTCCTACAATACCATGACTCCTTGGCAACATCCCTTCTATCTTATCAAATTTTTAATGACTACGACTATAGGCCTCTACTATATTAAAATGAATTGCATGCCCATCTTCCCAGTCTATGCATATCCCATGCCTTCCTTTAACACTTTTGCCTCCCCTCAACTTTAATTAATTTTGTTTTAGGCATGGGGGCTGTGACACCAAGACAGTTTAATAATTTAAGAGACCAAATTTGAAGCTGACAATAGCCTAGGATGGTCTTCAAGGAGATTGCAAAGAAGAAGGTCAAAGGAGTTATACCATTAAGTGGGTTATAAGAAAAAGATTTAAATGTGAGGGAAATGGTCTCCCATATGTGGACTGTAAGTGTAAGAGCCAAGAGGGTCATATTAATGTGTGTAAAAAGCGTATGTCCCCTATAAAATGTAACCATGTAATACTTCTTTAAATAAATAAAAAAGTGTTTATTTTTTCACTACTCATTTTATAAATATTACTTTGTTTGAGTTGGAGTGTGGGTGTCAATCCATAGCACTACATGTATATCTTTCCCATAAATGGAGGCCCCAATCACAACATCTACATCATTTGTGGTATTAGATCTAGGTTAGGGCTCTAGTAAGGCAAATAGAGAATGGGTTACATAGGATTATAGGGTGGAACTTGTAATAGTGAATCTTATGAAAATAGTGCTTACATTGGATTGGAAAAGTAGGTATGTAGGAGAAATTATAGGTTGTGGAAATTATTGGTCGCCAATGATATCTTTTCCACCAATTCTCTCCTTACACCTTCTCCCACCAACAATTGGACTTATGTTATTTATTTATTCCACCCCTTTTTGATTTCCTTTCCCAACGTTCGAAGACAAAGTCATTTCTTTCGATGATGATATCTTCCTTTGCTAATGGACCAAATAGTCCTTAGTAAATGCCTCTCTATTGATTCTGCCTTCCTTGTAACAACCCTCCCCATGACAATGATAGTTGAGTGTGAGTGGATGTCACATTGACCTTTCAATAGTTAATTAGGGAGGAGTTGGTATGAGTTGAATGCTGCTAGAAATATCTTGGTTGTTAGGTAAATGAATAAATGGATACATTAAGGCTCTTTCACTTCTCTTTTTTCATTGAACAAGAAAAAGGGACATTGAATAATGTTCAATGTATGCACTGCATCGTTTGACTTGCACTTGTGGGGTTTGCAATTTGCCATTCCCTTTAATTTCTTATATTAGTCTAGCCTTCCTTATCCTTATCTCGGGGGTAGAAAACCCTCTTGATTCAGAAGTTGCACTAGTTTATCTCTAAAAGGGGAGATGGCTTCATCGATGGAAAGGAAGGCATCGGCTGAGGATGTTAGTAAACAGGGAAGGTTGAAGAGATGAGGCTGTCCTCTATGCAAGGCAACTCAGTGTTGAAAAGTGTTGTGGTGAGGTTGTATCAGGCCCTTCATGTGCCCGCATGCCTCATGTAGGGTGTGTAGAAAGGACCATGAAGTGAGGTCGATGCCCCTGCTCCAAGCAAAGGTTGACACCCCTACTCCCTATGTGCCTTGTAAGGAAGCAACTGGAAGGATATAACCTAGTTGAGCATGTCAATTTGCAAGATTTGAGGCGAGGTGAAGAGGAGTATGACCAGAATAAAACTATTTTCTCAATTCATTAGATAAAGGGGATAGAAGAAAGAATAATATCGATTGTGATACCAGGAGTACAAGATTTAAAAGGGCTCCTTTAACAGCTGGAAGAAATTAGTGGGAAGGGGACCATTTATGCATGTAAATTGAGGACACCCAAATCTAACAAGTCAAGGATGTATGCTCATGTGCAATTTGAAAGCCATGAGTTAGCAAAGGTAGCGCATGGTTTGGTAAGGAAAGGTTGTATCATTCTAGGACAAAATAAATTAATAGCCCAATATCTAGAGAGAGAGATAGTATCCAAGACAAAATCCATGCCAACTCATATTGAGGAAGTGAAGCTTTATATAGGCAATTTGATATCTCAGAATGTATTCTCTTTCCTATGGAATTCCAGTAATTCTATTGTTGCTGAATTTGGATTTGACATCAGTAAGTTGAGCATCTTTATGAATGAGTGGTATATTGATTACAAGTTGGAGCTCGCCTTTAGAGATATTCATGTCATATATATCTCAATAAGGTAAAGGGTTGGAAGCTTCTTTTAGTTCGGGTTAATTCATCAAGGTATCTCTTCCCTTCTTTTGTTCTAGTTTTAGGGATACGTACTTTAGTATATACATCTTCTTCAAGTCAAATATTAATGTGTTAATTACCAGCACTAAAATCATTATGCTCATGCTTGTATCAATATGAAGTGTTAAATTATTTGTGGAGACATCTACTGGATTCCTTTGGCACACAAAAAAATGCTTACGTTAGTTATATTTATGTGAAACGAACAATTCAATACCTGTATAGCTACACTACCAAAGAACTTTCCTTATTGAACAAAATGGGTATATATAATTCCTTGGTGATGAAGAATATAATGTGTGGTTAGCAATGTAAAACCTATCTCACCTAGGTATTACTTTAGCAATCTCTCTTGTGCATTAGACACAATCTTAATAGCTAAAATTGGCATTTTTCCAGGCACTGATTTAACAAGTGGTATTTCCCATGTCCTAGTCTCAATGTCAACACTGTTTAGAAGCATATAAAGAATCTGTTCTTTCTTGGCTGATGTGAATACTTAAATAGCATTTTTTTAACTTGACAGTTTAATTGATGTTATCATAGATGGTGACTGGTTACTAAATTGTTTTAGTTTGGTTTTGTATACCCCATTTGGTTAAATGAGATGAGCTTAGGTCTAGGATATTGAGTCCTCATGCATGGCCTTGAGTGCTTGTAAAGGCTAAGGATACACATGAGAAGGCCTATCTGTCTATGGGGCATCGAGTTATCCATCTATGGGATGTTGAATCAGGCGTGTTGAGTCTCCTCGTCGATATGAGTAGTGCACTTGAGTCCATGTAGTGCCATCCCTTCAAACACACATGATGACTTTCCATCTAACTTACACCCTAGTGTCTTGTACCCTTGTAGTCATGAGTAGCACCTGACATTTTATTTGATGAGCATCTCTATGTTATGACTTTAGCTTTATACGTTGTTTTCCGTGTCTGGTCCATGATTGATGTGATTGTTGGCCATCATGTATACTCTTACTTTGTTACTAATGTTTGGACCTGGTGACTACCTCTGAGCATGGTGGGGTGGTCTCTTCTGAGTCCACATGGTTGGGAGGCATTGCCACCACCATTGGGGACTGGTGAATAGGTTATTGGAGTACCAGATTGGAGATGTTCTCACTTTCTGTTACCCTATTTTTTGTAGTACCCATTCAGTTATTGTATCATATTCATGGTTACGCCTTTGTTCCTATATATTCTTTTATGTAATTGTACTCTCTTAAGAGAGAAGATGTAATCATGCAAATTAATGAGAAGAAATGTGATGTTTCCTATTTGGTTTACAAATTCTAGTGTGGGTATCGGATATGCTTGTACTATAATGCTTTTAGATTCATGTTTATAATCTAGAAAGGATTATAGGAACATTTGCATTGGTGTTTAAAATGAACATAGTTTATTAATATTTCTCTGGAGAGTGATTTAGTCCTCTCCTATGGGTTGTGCATTCAGCCATACTTGGCCATGAATGTTGTTGATCTATTGAATCAACAACCATATTTGTGTATGTTATCACTTGTTATTCAGAAATATATATCTTGTTCTCTTTTGGCCCTTACCCTTCGGGGTTTGCAGGGTGGGATGTTACGTCTAGTATTAGATCCCATGTTCACACACTGGGAGCTCTGGCGTACTTGAGCGTTCTATGTTTCGTTGTGTTTGGCATGTGTTGCATGAGCTTGTTATATTGTTTTATAGTCTTGATTGCTTTCATTCCTTAGCATGGCATTAGTGGGTTAAGTTACAACCCTATTCTTAGAAATCATGGAGGAAATAGCCTCCTTGGCCTTACCTTACTCAATGGGACTAGAGTGTTGACCTTGGGTGAGAATCTCTCGTGGTTAAGTGTGATCACTCTCCCAAGTTATAAGACGGGGGTAGAAATGTTCTGCCTTGTGTGTTCATGGGTTGAAGGTAACTTGGGTTGCCTAAATACCCTTTCTTGGATGTTCTCTCCTTGTGCCTTTATTTATGTTGCTTGTGACTGGAATGACCCTAACTGGTCATGAATTGCTCTTGTAATTCCTTCTTGTATTATTGATGTAAATGATGATAGGATGTATCTATTTGTAGATGTGGATAGATTAGTTAGATTGCTCCATGCTCTCTTGTAAGTGTAGGATGATTGCTAATTTTTCTTATAACCTCTTAATGTGCTTGAATTGCTACCATTTATCATCCTTGATAACATATTGAAGTCATTGGAATACTAATGGTCCCTTAAACTTTCCCTTAGTAGAATTTGCATGTTTGTATGATGAACATTGGATGGTATGTAATGTCTTGACTTGAGATGAAATCTATCTTTCTCTCCTCTTCTTAGTTGTCAATAGTTGGCAAGATGTTAAAATAATGGCATATGGATTTAATTAGAATGTTAGAATTGCAATAAGTAAAAGAATTAGTGAAGAATAACTTATGTTTGTTATGGTTATGCAATTGAAAGTGGTTACATATTTATTAGTGCCTCCTTACTTAATGAGTTTACATGAGAGCGATAATCTCTTGTGGATATATCTTGTTGATGAAATTTGATCTTCTCAATTGCATTGTGGATTTCAATGAGACTTTATGGCTGAATGCTAGTATTTTAATGCAACTATAAATACATAACGTAGGGTAATAGGAATGGTGCATATCTTTCTTGATGAGCAATTGCATACCATTGACATGACCATGGTTACTTAAGCTAATATGTATGGATGCAAATGTAGGGAAATGATTAGAGTTCCTCAAACAAAACTCATTTCATTATGTTATTAGCATTCGATTCTCTTGTGAACGAATGCTATTCCTGTGACTGGTGACATGATGTCGCATTATGTGTCATTATGAGATGTATATCATTATCTGATTATAGAAATGACTGTAATAATGATTGTGAAAAATGTTACTTATGTTTATGCATTGATGTAAAAGTGATAGTGATGATGCTATACATGTTCTTGCACTATTGTGCTATGTTGAATGCATTACAAAGTGAAATTATGATGTTAAGGGTAATGAGATGCCCTTGTGAAAAGAGAAAATTGGTATGGATGTTTGAGAATAATTATTTTTGTGTAAAGTTGTATATTTTGCATCATGTTGCATAGTCATGTGTGGGCTATGGTTATGAATGGGTAAGTGAAATTGTGATTGTATTCCCCGTGATGAGAGCCTCCATTGATGTATTTCTATGGAGTGTTGTGATTGACCAGTGCTTGAGATGTGTGCCCATGGGATGGTGATACTATATACTCATCCATGGAGGATATGTATGGATTATGTGTATGGGAGAAAACCATACCATCTATGTGTTTTCTATTGTCACCCTGTTGACTGCCAACCTAAGGATTGTTGATAAGTCAATATGTGGAGGGTCGTAATACCAATTAAGTTCCTTGGGAGGGAATTGCATGGCGTACATTTAATGGCAGTGTGAAATGATAGTGATCATTTCAACCTCCCAGAAATGTACTCACTACTTCCCCTTATTAATGGACCAAATACTTGGTTCATACAGTGTTAGCCTAATCACCTCAATTCTTGAGGATAACATTAGTTTATGATATGAGCACCTATGATTGCTATGATCTTACCCTGATGTGATTGTCCTAGATATGATGCCAGCCTTCCCCCACTGGTGTTTCAACACAGTGCTGGTGAGGATGTCGTGTCACTGATGGTAGCAAGCCGAGCTCGAGGATAGGATGCTACATACCTAAATGTGTGAAGGCATAGTATATATGGTGTGTCTATACTTGTGCAGAGAGGAGTGGTTGCTAGCATAGAGTAGAGGGTTCACTCAAGAGGGCCTCGATTTCGATCGGTTGGCATGCGAGTGGAACCTAGCCATGTGTACCTCTAGCTTGGTGTATTTTTGCACATACTTTCTCTGTGGGTAAACACTATGTAGGATGTTCCTATGAGTAGGACATTGCCACGTGGTATACGGCCATTACATGCTTTCTCTGCTTGGCGTATACCATGCGCGGTTGCACCACATCAGGTAAGTGACTTGGGAGTTATGGCACAATACTTTTCCATGTGAGGGTTATGTGAGTTTGCCACACCCACATGAAGGACTGTGGAGACAGACACACTTGTTTCTCTCCTTCCTCGTGTGATGACTAGCGATAGTCATGTAGTGTTGTAATGTGTATACTTCAAATATTATGAATCTTAGTTTTGGTTATTGGTGACTTTTAATTTGCTTGTGTGGACCAACATCTTGGGTATCTTGCTTGTATTGGTTTATCCATGGCTGATTTTCATTGACATGTAACTCTTGTGGTTACATTTGATTTATTGTTGAAACTATGCACATTTTTCGTACTGTATTGTTGGAATTGAGATTTACTCTTCCTTATTTATATTTTGGTGGCTAAACTCATTGACTTTTCTATTTTTGAATGATGGTCTTGTGTTGTGATGTGATTCCTCATCAGGTATGGTGAGATCCACCCGTTTGAGTGTATACGAGGAAGTAGACATAGGGAAACCCCTTAAGGATTCGGTATGTGTAGCTGTTCTAAGCTCTAATTCACTACCTTACTATTGGTTGGCTATTTCTTGGAGGCTAAAACCCTTACACAAACAAGAGATAGGTCATTGTAGCTTGTATGGAAGGTCTCACTAGGTGGGTCAATGCCATCAAGACACATGGATTTGGATATTGGACATGGTAAATAGATTTGGATATTAGACATGGTTATTGGTTTTGGATATTGCACATGGTTATTGGTTTTGGATATTGGACATGGTTATTGGTTATGGACTCATGGTTATAATTGGATTTGGATGGCACTACGACATCCACATGAACCCCTGGTGTAGCCTTGTGATGTGAGTGAGTATGTATGTATATGTATGTTGGATCTAGGGCATACAACTGAGAGGGGGGGGGGGTGAATCAGTTGTATAAAACTTCTTCTTTCAAACACTTGATTCTTTGTTGTTAGTTAGCAGCATATCAAATAATCATCCATGAAAGCATAATACATAAACACAAGAGCAGATAAGCATCAACACATTGAACACCAAGATTATGATGTGGAAAACCCAGTTAAGGGAAAAACCACGGGGTGATTAACCCAAGAATTATTCTCTGTTAGAAGAATAAAGAAAAATGAATGGCACATGCCAATAAGGGCTCACTGCCCGAGCAGACTGCTCACAAAGAGGCCCACTGCCTACAAGGAGACACACTGTCTACAAAGTGATAAAAATCACAGTCTTGAACTGGAGAATGACATCTCTACCATGTCCGGATCAGTTCCAATTAAGCCCAAAAATCTCTGCTCTGTCTTTCGCATGTTTCTTCGCTATGCTACACCCATCCACACACCACACTTTGAAATGAACTCACAAACCGTTATTTATACAAGACATCGACTCAGGAACAAACATCTAAGTCGGCAAATAACCATAAGAGTATCCGCAAGATGAATAACACATCTGGTCGGCCACCACAAGAATATTCGCAGGATGAACAACTCATCTGGTCGGCTAAACAGAGCAAGAACTTCATCCGGAAGAATAACTTCAATTCCGGGCTCTACCATCAATGCAGACCAACAACACAACCTAAACATGATCCAAGAACCTTCACAAGCCTGTCTGAATGACCGAATACATCCGCACTTCCTCTACTTACTGGAATCTCTTGTCTTCCTCATCCGGAACTTCAAGAACACAGTCTGTCGCCACTGTCATAATGCAAGAGGTACTTCCGGACCTCCAAATCATACACAAATCAGGATGACACATCAAAAGGACATCCCAAACACTCCTTCCAATCCGCAGATTAGGATAATACAATTCCGGACCTCACCGGACCTTTTTGTGATCTTCTGTCACCTCTGGATACCTGCCGGAACCGGTTCTATACCGACAGCCACAACTCCTTCAGATCTTCATGCGGACCTCTAAAATCTTAACTGAAGCATCTCAAGACTCATATCTACTAACCCTTTAATCCGCATCCTCCGGTTCTCATCCTATATAGTACATTTGCCTTCTTCTCATCACTGTTCTTCACTGTTCCTGACTGAGGCTAATTTTCTCAATATCCTCAGCACACAGCTCATCAAATCCTTCTTGTCAATGCAATATGAGTATGTTGACATCAATGACAACACTGGCTCACCTCATACTTGCAACAATCTCCCCCTTTGTCATTGGTGGCAACATATGATGTGAAAAACCATTAAGACAAGAACTTCAACTTTTCATATGTCTTCTCTTCCTTTACTGCTCCCCCTTTGATCATCAACCACTTGTTTTTCACATGTCTTCTCTCCCCCTTTGACATCAATGGCAAAGGGCTCATACTTGCAATTCTCAGACATCAGAATCATACCAGCTGCTCCCCCTTAGTTGCAGCTCCCCATCAGTCCGGATCACAAGATATGACTGTGATAGCCACCGGACTGATGCACGTCAATGCATCTTAGTTCATCACCGGAGGGGCCATGACCCCTAACTTCTCCCGGAGATATTCAAAAGAGTCTTTGGGAAGAGGTTTTGTAAAGATATCTGCAATCTGATCCTTGGAGGGAACATACTCCAATCTGACTTCTTCCGTGTTTACTTGTTCTCTCAAAAAGTGAAATTTGATAGATATGTGCTTAGTCTTAGAATGCAATACCGGATTCTTGGAAATATTAATTGCACTTGAATTATCACAGAAAATTGTGATAGGCTCCTCATATTCAACTTTGATGTCTCTTAGCATCTGCTTCATCCATAAGATTTGAGTGCAACTACCTGCTGCTGCAATGTATTCTGCTTCAGTTGTAGATAGAGATATTGCATCTTGTTTCTTGCTTAGCCAAGAAACCAATCTCTTCCCCAAAAAGAATGCTCCACCACTAGTGCTTTTCCGGTCATCCACATCTCCTGCCCAATCTGCATCTGTGTAAGCATGAAGAGAGAAATCCGGATCTCTAGGGTACCATAGACCATACTCAACTGTTCCTTTCAAGTACCTGAAAATTTTTTTGATTGCCATAACATGAGATTCTCTAGGATCAGCCTGGAATCTTGCCACAAGACCAACACCCTGCATTATATCTGGTCTAGTTTGAGTGAGATACAACAATCCACCAATCATTGATCTATACTTTGTCTGATCTGCCTTTGGAGAATCATCATCTTTGCTTAACTTACATCCGGTTGCCATAGGAGTGTTCATAGGCTTTGAGTCTTCCATACCAAATTTCTTTAACAATTCTTTCACATATTTGGTCTGAGAAATGAAGATCCCTTCTTTTGTTTGAGTAATTTGCAGACCCAAGAAGAAATTCATTTCACCAAGCATAGACATTTCAAACTCACTTTTCATCTGATTTGCAAAAGTTTTGCACATACTATCTCTTCCTCCAAAAATGATATCATCCACAAACACTTCAACAATCAAAATGTTTTCATGATCAATTTTGAAATATAAGTTACTGTCAGCAGTACCTTTGTTGAATCCAATCTGCACAAGATGCTTATCCAACCTTTCATACCATGCTCTTGGGGCTTGCTTCAATCCATACAAAGCTTTCTTCAACTTGCAGACCATATCATCATTATCAGACAATTGAAATCCATCCGGTTGTTCAATGTAGACTTCTTCTTCCAGATCACCATTTAGGAAGGCAGACTTGACATCCATCTGATATACCTTGAAGTCTTTGAAGGCAGCAAATGCAAGAAGTAATCTGACTGCTTCAATTCTTGCCACCGGAGCAAAAGTCTCTTCAAAGTCAATTCCTTCTATTTGAGAGTAGCCTTTGCAGACCAATCTAGCTTTGTTTCTGATTACTTCACCAGCTTCATTTAGTTTGTTCCGGAAGACCCACTTGGTTCCAATTACATTCCTGTCTCTAGGTCTGGGAACAAGATCCCAAGTATGATTTTTCTCAATTTGCATCAATTCATCTTCCATTGCTTTGGTCCAATTTTCATCATTGCAGGCTTCATTTATTGTTTTAGGTTCAATCTTTGAAATCAGACAGCATTCATCCTGATTCTGAGCAATATTCCTTCTAGTTTGTACACCTTTGCTTCTGTCACCTATGATCTGATCTTCAGAGTGGTTCAGTCTTACATACCTTGGAATTTTGGGAGTATCCAGCACTGCTGTTTCTTGATCAGGCTCATTCAAACCTATCTCTTCTTCCTGATTTACCGGATCAGGCTGACTCTGTCTCACCGGAGAGGATTGAGTTCCTTTAACACTGTCTTGGTCATCTTCATCAAGCTCATAAAATCTTGAAGGTTTCTCAATTCCTTCATCAACTTTCACATTGGTGCTTTCTATCATCTTCCTCAATCTCTTATTGTAACACCGGTATGCTTTGCTTTGAGTGGAGTAGCCCAAGAAAATTCCCTCATCACTTCTAGCATCAAACTTTCCTAGATCTTCATCTCTTTTAATATAACACTTGCTACCAAATACTCTAAAATATTTCACAGTAGGAGTGATGCCAAACCAAAGTTCATAGGGGGTCTTACCGGTGTTGTTTCTGATTTGAACTCGATTTAGAGTGTAGACTGCGGTGCTGATAGCTTCTTTCCAAAACATTTGAGGAACATTTGCTTCCAACATCATTGTCCTAGCAGCTTCCTGGATGGTCCGGTTCTTTCTCTCAACTACTCCATTCTGCTGTGGAGTCTTAGGAGCAGACAACTGTCTCCTTATACCCTATTTCTCACAAAAGTCAATGAATTCACCAGATGTAAATTCACCACCTCTATCAGACCTTAGACACTTTAGTTTCAATCCGGTTTGATTCTCCACCATAGCTTTGAAGATTTTGAACTTCTCAAAAGCTTCTGATTTTTCTTTTAGAAAGGTAACCCACATCATCCGGGAATGATCATCAATTAACAACATGAAATATCTATCACCCTGCAGACTCTTGATTCTTGTCGGACCACATAGATCAGTATGTACTAATTCCAACAATCCGGTAGAAGACTGATCTTTGCTTTTGAAAGAGACTCTGCTTTGTTTACCTAACCGACATTCTTTACACACACTATTTGTAGGTTTCATCAATTTTGGAAGATCTCTCACAGCCTGAGTATTGCTTATCTTGATGATGTTATCAAAATTTACATGACACATTCTTCTATGCCATAACCAACTCTGATCAATTTGAACAAACAAACAACTTTTATTTGAACCAACCAGATGAAAGATATTACCTTTTGTCTGAGTACCGGATGCAATTTCAGTTCCGGAGCTTGTAAAGATTCTGCATTTTCCATTCTTGAACCGGAGATCATAGCCTTTGTCCACTAACTGACCAACACTGAGAAGATTGTGCTTCAATCCTTCAACATACAGTACATTACCTGTTTTGCTCTTACCATCAAAGGAAATAGTTCCCCTACCTCTGATTCTGCCAGCAGAATTGTCACCAAACTTTACCATTCCTCCTTCATATCTTTCCAAATCTAAGGACTTATTCTTGTCACCAGTCATATGGTGAGAACATCCACTGTCAATAACCCAATCATCCTTTTCTTCCACTTGAGCAGCCAAGGCTTTTTCAACAACTTTGTGATTGACAGATTCAGAGAGTATTGAATCTTCTTCCTTGATGGCTATAAACACCCACTCATTTCCGGATTTGCTTCCTAGTTCTGATTCATCATCTGTTACTCCTTCATTGTCATCTTCTTCATGAACATAATAGCAATTCTTTTGAAACCTTTGTCTGTGAGTATTAGATCTTGCAGATCTCTCCGGACATCTTGAGGCAAAATGACCAATCTTATTGCAGTTGAAACACTTAAAGGGTAGTTTTCCTTCATACTTACCGGATCCTCTTGGCAGTCTCTTTGCAATGAGGGCTTCAAGTTGAGCTGTTTCTGCTTCTTCTTCTTCCATGTCTCTTCTTGCTTGATCATACCATGACATTTTCCTTGATGAGTTTTCACCCGGATCAAATCTCTGTTTGCCTTTCACATAGGCACTGGCTTTGAAAGCAGATTCAGTCTTGGGAGGATCATCTCCAAACTCAGTCATTTCAAATGCAGCTAGTTTGCTAGCCAATTGTTCTCTTGTGACAGTTGTGTGGGCTCTGAATTCATCAATGGTAGCAACTTTGATTTTGTAGGCAGCAGGAAGGGATCTTAGGATTTTGCAGACAATCTCATTTTCATCTAAAGTTCCACCAGCATTTCTGATTCCACATACCAGCTCATTTACTCTTGGCATAAAGGTAGTGATTTTTTCATCATCTCTCATTTTCAATCTTTCAAAGTTCCCTTTCAGGCTTTGCAACCTTGCACTTTTGACAAACTCATCTCCTTCATACAGAAGTTCCAGTTTAGTCAGGATCTCATATGCAGTTGGTAGGTCAATAACATTCGAGAGATCTGAGTCATTCAATGCGCTTAGAAGAGCTTCCTTGGTCCGCAGATTGTTTTCAGCTTCTGTGATTTCATTCAGAGTTGTCAGACCACCTTGTGGAGGTACATATGGTTTTGAAACCATAGCCAAGTATGCTTTTCCCATACATTCCAAGTGACACTTCATGCGACCTTTCCAGAGAGTGAAGTTGGTTCCATCGAACTTCAAACTATCCTTCTTGTATGATGACATCCTGGATCTCCTCAAGCGGTTAAGCTCCTATCAGAGGAACCTGGCTCTGATACCAATTGTTGGATCTAGGGCATACAACTGAGAGGGGGGGGTGAATCAGTTGTATAAAACTTCTTCTTTCAAACACTTGATTTTTTGTTGTTAGTTAGCAGCATATCAAATAATCATCCATGAAAGCATAATACATAAACACAAGAGCAGATAAGCATCAACACATTGAACACCAAGATTATGACGTGGAAAACCCGGTTAAGGGAAAAACCACGGGGTGATTAACCCAAGAATTATTCTCTGTTAGAAGAATAAAGAAAAATGAATGGCACATGCCAATAAGGGCTCACTGCCCGAGCACACTACTCACAAAGAGGCCCACTGCCTACAAGGAGACACACTGTCTACAAAGTGATAAAAATCACAGTCTTGAACTGGAGAATGACATCTCTACCATGTCCGGATCAGTTCTAATTAAGCCCAAAAATCTCTGCTCTGTCTTTCGCACGTTTCTTCGCTATGCTACACCCATCCACACACCACACTTTGAAATGAACTCATAAACCGTTATTTATACAAGACATCGACTTAGGAACAAACATCTAAGTCGGCAAATAACCATAAGAGTATCCGCAAGATGAATAACACATCCGGTCGGCCACCACAAGAATATTCGCAGGATGAACAACTCATCCGGTCGGCTAAACAGAGCAAGAACTTCATCCGGAAGAATAACTTCAATTCCGGGCTCTACCATCAATGCGGACCAACAACACAACCTAAACATGATCCAAGAACCTTCACAAGCCTGTCTGAATGACCGAATACATCCGCACTTCCTCTACTTACTGGAATCTCTTGTCTTCCTCATCCGGAACTTCAAGAACACAGTCTGTCGCCACTGTCATAATGCAAGAGGTACTTCTGGACCTCCAAATCATACACAAATCAGGATGACACATCACAAGGACATCCCAAACACTCCTTCCAATCCGCAGATTAGGATAATACAATTCCGGACCTCACCGGACCTTTTTGTGATCCTCTGTCACCTCTGGATACCTGCCGGAACCGGTTCTATACCGACAGCCACAACTCCTTCAGATCTTCATGCGGACCTCTGAAATCTTAACTGAAGCATCTCAAGACTCATATCTACTAACCCTTTAATCCGCATCCTCTGGTTGTCATCCTATACAGTACATTTGCCTTCTTCTCATCACTGTTCTTCAATGTTCCTGACTGAGGCTAATTTTCTCAATATCCTCAGCACACAGCTCATCAAATCCTTCTTGTCAATGCAATATGAGTATGTTGACATCAATGACAACACTGGCTCACCTCATACTTGCAACAATGTATGTGGTAAAATTGTCATGTATGTAGTTGTATATTAAAATATAGTAGAGAATAAAATTGCATCATTGTGCCTTGAAAGGTGACAAATTATTCCATTATATGTACAGAGATGTCATCCATGCTATGAAATCAGAGGTTGAAATTATGTATATGTGTGTTTGTGTGCTCCATTTTATAGCTAGTTGCATATGAAAAGTTAGAGAACTAAAAATTTTGTATATTGAAAAGTGCATTTTGTTGCAAATAATGAGAAAATTGTCTGGTTTGTGCTAGAATTACATACTTATATGTTTATGTACTGTTATCAATGCTTTTGGATGATCATGGATAGGAAAGGGATGATGCAATAACACTTGTATTCGAGAGGCTTACGATGTCATGACCCTCTTCCTAATGACCATTGATGCTTCGACTATTATATGATATATGCACATGTGCTTTGACATGTGCTTGGAGTGTTGCAGGTACTAAGTATTAACTACCCCTGAATTCAGAGGCCCGAGTGTACTCATTTTCCTTGATGGTGGTTACTGGAGATTGTCATGGGCCTTGTTCCCTACACTAGCCATTGTACCTTGCTAGTGTAGTGTTCCCATGTTGTCTTATCATCTGGTTACCTAAAGGTAATGTCAAGATTGCCCCTTCTGGTCATGTCTAGTTTTCTAGTGCGGTGGTTGAGACTTTTCTCCTTGGTTTCCATTGATTGTTTGATGTGGTTTCCTTGGCACCATTCTTTATTTTGATTGGAGAAAATTGTTTTATGCTAATGCATATTTTATAGGAAATGAGTGCCTTGCCTATTCCTTACCCATGTACTGGGACTGTTTGCATGTAATTATGCATCTGATAACCTATTTTTTTTATAATTGTATTGAGTTTCATGGACTAGTGTGTGCTTTGGTTGCATCTTAGCATTTGCAAGGTTCCAAGAGTAAGCCTAGTCCTAGGGGGTAGGATGTAACAACCCTCCCTATGACTGACAGTTAAACGTGAGTGGATGTCACATCGTCCTTTTGATAGCTGGTTAGGGAGGAGTTGGTATGAGTTGGATGCTACTAGAAATATCATGGTTGTTAGGTAAATGAATGAATGTCTACATTAAGGCTCTTTCACTTCTCTTTTTTTGTTGAACAAAAAAAAGGGACATTGAATAATGTTTAATGTATGTACTGCATCGTTTGACTAGCACTTGTGGGGTTTGAGGTTTGTCATTACCTTCACTTTCCTGTATTAGTCTAGCTTGCCTTACCCTTTTCCCGAGGGTAGAAACCCTCCTGATTTAGAAGAAGTTTCACTGGTTTAACTCTAAAAGGGGAGATGACTTCATTGATGGAAAGGAAGCCATCGCCTAAGGATGTTAGTAAAGAGGGAAGGTTGAAGAGATGACGTTGTCCTCTATGGAAGTTGACTCAGTGTTGAAAAGTGGTGTGGTGAGGTTGTATCAGGCCCTTCCCATGCCCTCATACCTCATGTAGGGTGTGTAGAAAGGACCATGAAGAGAGATTGATACCCCAACTCCAAGCAAAGGTCGACACCCATGCTCCTTGTGTACTTTGTAAGGAAGCAACCAGAAGGATATAACCCAGTTGAGCATATCAATTTGCAAGATTTGAGATGAGGTGAAGGGGAGTGTGACAAGAATAAAACTATTTTCTTAATTCGTTAGATAAAGGGGTTAGAAGAAAGAATAATATTGATTGTGATACTGAGAATGGGGAAAACATAAGCTTGATAAATGGGTTTCACTAAGCTCCGAGATCTCAAGTTTGATAAGGCCTAAAATTTGCAGCTACATTAGAACCCACTTTTGTAGGTATTGGGAGCTAAGACATGGATAGTCATTGGACCATTCATCTATCAAATTTACCAATAGTACAAGATTTAAAAGGACTCCTTCAACAACTAGAAGAAATTAGTGGGAAGGGGAACATTTATGAATGTAAAGTGAGGACACCCAAATCTAACAACTCAAGGATGTATGCTCATGTGTAATTTGAAAGCCACGAGTTAGCAAAGGTAGCGCATGGTTTGGCAAGCAAAGGTCATATAATTCTAGGACAAAATAAATTAATAGCCCAATATCTAGAGAGAGACATAGTATCCAAGCCAAAATCCATGCCAATTTGAATTCAGGAAGTGAAGCTTTATATGGGCAATTTGATATCTCAAAATGGATTCTCCTTCCTATGGAATTCCAATAATTCTGTAGCTGCCAAATTTGGATTTGACATCAGGAAGTTGAGCATCTTTCTAAATGAGTGGTATATTGATTACAAGTTGGAGCTCGCCTTTGGAGATATTTGTCATATATTTCTCCATAACGAAAAGGGTTGGAAGCTTCTTTTGGTTTAGGTTAGTTCATCAATGTATCTCTTCCCTTCTTTTGTTCTAGTTTTAGGGATACATACTTTAATATATACATCTTCTTGAAGTCAAATATTAATGTGTCAATTACTAGCACTAAAATCATGATGCTCGTGCTTGGAGCAATATGAAGTGTTAAATTATTTGTCGAGACATCTACTGGGTTCCTCTAGCACACAACAAAACCCTTGCATTGGTTATATTTGTGTTAAACAAACAATTCAATTCTTGTATAGCTACACTACCAAAGAACTTTCCTTGCTCAACAAAATGGGTACATGAAATTCCTTGGTCATGAACAATATAATGTGTGGTTAGCAATGCAAAACCTATCTCACCTAGGTATTACTTTAGCAAGCTCTCTCATTCCCCCTCCCTTGTACATTAGACACACTCTTAACGACTAAAATTAGCATTTTTCTAGGGACTGATTTAACAAGTGGTATTTCCCATGTCCTACTGTCAATGTCAACACTATTTAGAAGTGTAGAAAGAATTTGTTCTTGCTTAGCTGATGTGAATACTTAAATAGTGTTTTTTCACTTCATGGTTTAATTGGTGTTATCATGGATGGTGCTGGTTATTGAATTGTTTTAGTTTGGTTTTGTATACCTCATTTGGTTAAACGAGATGAGCTTAGGCCTAGGATATTGAGTCCTCATGCATGGCCTTAAGTGCTTGTAAAGGCTAAGGATGCACATGAGAAGGCCTATCCATGTGCGGGGCGTCAAGTTATCCATCTGTGGGGTGATGATTTGGGCATGTTGAGTCTCCTCGTCGGTATGAGTAGTGCACTTGAGTCCATGTGGTGCCATCCCTTTGAGCAAGCATGACGACTTTCCATCTAATTTACACCCTAGTGTCTTGTACTCTTGTAGTCATGAGTAGCACCCGGCATTTCATTTGATGAGCATCTCTATGTTATGACTTTGGCTTTATACATTGTTTTCTATGTTTGCTCCGTGATTGATGTGAGTGTTGGCCATCATGTATACCCTTACCTTATTACTAATGTTTAGGCCTTGTGACTACCTCTGAGCATGGTGGGGTGGTCTCTTCTAAGTCCACATGGTTGGGAGGCGTTGCCACTACCATTGGGGACTAGTGAACATGTTATTGAAGCAACATATTGGAGATGTTCTCACTCTCTGTTACCCTATTTGTTGTAGTATATATTTATTTATTGTATCATATTCATGGTTACGCCTTTGTTCCTGTATATTCCTTTATGTAATTGTACTCTCTTAAGAAAGAAGATGTAATCATGCAAATTAATGAGAATAAATGTGATGTTTCCTATTTGGTTTACAGATTCTGGTGTAGGTATCGGATCCACTTGTACTATGATACTTTTGGATTCATGTTTATAATCTAGAAAGGGTTATAGGTATATTCGGGTTGGTGTTTAAAATAAACGTAGTTTATTAATGTCTCTTTGGAGAGTGATTTAGTCCTCTCTTGTGGACTATGCATTTGGTCATACTTAGCCATGAATGCTGTCGATCTATCGAATCAAGAACCATATCTGTGTATGTTATGACTTTTTTTCAAACAAATTATCTTGTTTTCTTTTGGCCCTTATCCTTTGGGGTTTGCAGGATGGGATGTTACATTCCTTATCACCATAAATTTGCAATATGTTTTTTAATGATTTCGGTCACCTCCACCTTAGAAAGTAATGTCCAAAACCATTCCATATTTTATTAATTTGAAAAAGATATTATTTAAAAAAAATAAAATAAATAAATAACCCTAACCTACAAAGTAAGGTTACTGAAAATTTCTGGTGAAAAGACAATTGACCTCACACGGCTGTATTTAGCAACGAGATATGCATAGAGACAGAAATTTGAAATCTTAAAGATTTAAGAGATACTCTTAATAGAATGAGTAATGTTATTCAATTATCCAAATGATGGATCGATGGTATATTATTTCTCATTTGAGTATTTCTTTATACAAATAAAATTCAACCATCTCTATTGGTACTTTAATTATATTGGTAAAACTAATTTAACAAAGGTATCTAACTACATACAACAAATTAATCTAAATTTGATATTCAGTTTTTATCAACTCCCTAACTGAAAATACAAATTCAACCTCTTAAGATATTTAAGATACACTCTCAAACAGAAAAAGAATTTTCGAATCCAAAATTAATGGTGGAGATGGAAAGATGGAAAAATACATAATTTAGAGTTGTTCCAACGCTTATTTTCAAAGTCTAATATCAGATATGATCCTATATAAACCAAGTTTATGTACAGAACAAAAGTACAGAAACAGGTTTGGTTATCGAAAGCTAGCAAATGGCAGGCCACAAGAAAGCTACCGCACTTGTTGTTGTTATTGCATGTATGTCAATATGTTCTGCTCGTCCATTAGAACCCTCCATTCTCTCTCCAATTGCTAAGGGACACAATGGAGGAGGAGGGAGACTACAAAGAGCAGTGCAGCGAGATGATGCTGTGGAGATTAAGGGTCCTTATAAGGTAATATTAATTACAGTAATAGCAATTTTATTACAGAGTTGGATAGTCTGCACTATATCAAAAGATTAATAAATACCCTTTTATTTAAGAGTGTTTTGCTAGTAATGAATGCAATTGTTGTATAAAATAGAAAAGACAGTATTCATTATAGTGATAACAAATTTATTACAAAGTTTGATAGTTTGCACCATATCAAAGATCAATAAATGAGCTTTGTATTTCGGTGTCTTCTGTTAGTATTGGATCCAGTTGTAATGTTCTAGGATTAATTGAGTCGTTTGATTAGGTGTCTTTTGTTAGTATTGGATCTTGCATTAGCTTCGATCTTTCTCCTAACGATAGGATTGGGATCTCTCCTTTGATAGCGTCAACGTGATCTTTTATTTGATGATAGGCCTAGTCTGAAGGAATCTAATTGAAGTAATGATGTTACAGAGAGTTGCGTGGATAGAAGTGGAGATGGATGATGTTATGAAGAGCTCCAGCGACCTGAAATTCAGTAAAAGGCTTGTTCCATCTGGGCCTTTGCCTATTCACAACCATGCTAGTGTTCCAGTTCAACATAAGAAGAGTGGGAGTTTGAAGAGAAGTACGCAGTCTGAAGTGAAGTTGGATGACGTGGAGAATTTCTCCAAGCCGCTATTCAGTATGTTGCCAAAGGGATCTGTTCCCTCTAGGCCTTCCCCTATTAACAACCATGGTACTATTCCACCTCAACATAAGCAAAGTGGGAGTTTGCAGAGAAGTGCAGAGTCAGAAGTGAAGTTGGATGATAATGTCAAGAGTTTCTCCAAGCCACTATTCAGTAGGATACCAAAGGGACCTTCCGATAAACGCAGTGACTAAAGTGGAGATTTGCAGAGAACTGCGCAATTAGAAGTTGGATGATATTTTGATATTAGATAGAATGAAATAAAGTTCAAATTACGAAAAATATTCAAATTATGGATTTCTTTGAGAAAAAACTTTGAGACCATCTTTTCAATGAATGAACATTAATGAATTGATCCTGATAACAACATAGGTGATTGAACATAGTTTTGCTTTATCTGTGTTAAGGATAATCTTAACTCTGTTAAATAAATCTACGGTAATAATGTTAAATACTAGAATACATATAAGATTGAAGAGTGTGATTAATGTTGAGGAACTGATAAATAGAATAAAATTAAATGTATTAAAATTAAATAATAAAACAATGGTGTTTAGTTGAATATCTTATGTAGATATGTTGTGATAATTGTCTTTAAATGATTCATGGTGATGTAGGAAATTTAGTGATGCTCATAAAAATATTTTCAAATAAGTAAATTTTCAATTTATTATTGTAGGACATTTTTGCAATTGTAGATTCAAGTATTCACCTACAAATCTGACTTGTGCAACTGTAGATATGATTTAGATATATGGAGCTAATTTCTATAGGTCTCTAAATGTTCACTTTCAATCTATTTCAAATTTGTATGTCTATCTCCACATACAAAGTTGGTTGTGGTCAAGAGTTTGCATGTGACAAGGATGATTCCTCCCTTTTGTCAAAACTATAATGATAATTAGTCAACATGACTTAGAGAATAATTGAAGACAATAGGCAAACATGTAGTGGACCCCTATATGAATGATACAAGTAGAAATATAATAATAAATGATCTAAACTCAATTCCAATGAATGTCTCTTGAATGCTCTAAGTAAAGGATTTTATACCTACTAGGTGAATTTAAAATGAAATAGGGTTACCTTTTTAAGTGCAACTCCAAGGCTCATAAATGAAACATTCTATGCATCTAGTTGATAACCAACAATAAAGAGGGAAGGGTAAGATGGACATCAAATTTGAATTTGAAGACTTAAAGTTTGAGGGTCAGTTTTGTGACTATATATCTGACTAAGGTCATTTACATAATCACAAATCCAACCTAGGGTAGGTTTCATAGGAGCATCTTGGGTTAAAGTGGAATGGTCGTAGTTGAGCATCAAAGTGCCCAAGGAAAAGAAGAAGACCATGTAGAGTAAGGAGTGCTTGAGGAAGATGCAGCTATAGGCGAGAAGTACATGATGCAAAGGAAGCCCAAGGAATTGTGGTTAAATCGAAACAAGCAAAGCAAATGAGAGGTATGGAGGAGAGGCATGGATAAGGGATAAAGCACAGTACATATAGAAAAAAGTGGTCAAGTATGAAGGATTAAGAAAATAAGAATAAGATAGTCCTAGCATAACTAGAAAAAAATCACCAAACCAAGGTAATCTAGTAGAATCACCAATCATGAGGTAGTTAGACAAATGCATTGAACTAGACGTAGTTAGGTAGATCATTGAACCCAAGGGAAAAAGGGAACAATATATAGACCATGAGGAAAAGAAGAAAAGGTAGGCAAAAGAAAAACAACCATGCAAAGAAAAGCAGGAGCATGCAAAGTTGTGAGCGACGACAATAAAGAGATAAGGGAGCCAAATTGAGCTAGGAGGAAAATTTATACTAGGGTTA
Source organism: Cunninghamia lanceolata (assembly GCA_027924645.1). NCBI lineage: Eukaryota > Viridiplantae > Streptophyta > Pinopsida > Cupressales > Cupressaceae > Cunninghamia > Cunninghamia lanceolata. The sequence continues at coordinate 5,474,476 of BSBN01000194.1, forward strand.
CTAGAAAAGAGCCAAAGACCACATGGAAGGAGAGGATCTTTTAAGAAGATGAATGTGAGTGTACCGAAGTATCCTTATTGGAAAATGATAAGTGAAAGGACATCATGAGTCATGACAATAGTGAAGTGCCTTTGAGGTCGTTACCATCCATGGCCTTGTGCTACTAGGATAGATAGGTAGATAAGTTAGGAAGCCAAATTTTAGGTTGAGGTTAGTTTGACCATGCCCTTAAGAAGGGTGTGCAAAGAAGAACATCAAAGGAGTTATACCTTCAAGTGGGTGATGAGCAAAATGTTGAAGTGTTAGGGAAATGAGAATGTGAGTGTGGACCATAAGTGTAGGAGCTAAGGAGACTGTATAGGAGTGTGTGTAATAAGTGCATCATCTTCTATAAATGTAGCCTTGCAATACTTCAATAAATAAAATAAAAAAAACATTCATTTGTTCATTTTTGAAGTTCTAAATTCTACTATCTAGGAGTTTGAGTGAGGGCATGTGAGTCCACAAGATGTAAGACTAGGCATTCCTTAAATGGGACCGCTAGCCTTGATGCCTATATCATTGTGCTATTAGAGAGTGGGTGACATAAGATTACAAGGATGGAACCAATAATAGTGGCTCCTAACACATTGGTGCATATGTAGGAATACAAAAGTAGGCTGCAATAGTGATTAGCCTTGGGAAATTTGAAGGCATCAAGATTCTTGACAAATGAGTTGTAGGGGAGAAACCCTAAGGAGAGTGAAGTGGGAAGCATTGATAAAGTACTTATGGAAGGAGCTTATACAAGAAGGTGAAATGTGGGTTGAGAGGAGACCCAAAAGGAATATCCACAAGTAGAGGAGAATATTAAAGATAGGTATGGATAGAACCTCAAAGTAGAAGACATCAACAAAATTATTGATCGGAGGCAATTGATGTTTGTGGTGAACAATGCAAAGAAGGTGCTAATAGATCACCAAACTTGAAGGTAGTCTACAAAAACTATTGAACCAAGATATCAAACAAAATCACAAACTTTTAAGGAAGTTCAATAGAGTGCAAAAACTAAGGTAGATAAGTAGAATTACTAAACTTTGAAGTAGGTGTGCACAAGGAAGAATAATGCATCTTCCTTCAATAAACACTACTGGGTAGATAGTGCAACAACAAAGAGAGTTCATGTTCTCCTTCTAGGTGAGATAGGTAGAGCAAAAGGTGAATGAGAGGGTAGTGTTTTGTAACAAGTGAAGAAGCATGGATATGTGCTAAAATGGACTTATAGACCTACAAAAGGTAGAGCACAAGATGAGGAGACTATGCTTTGGCATAATAGGTGGAAGATGCCAAAGAATATCTAGGGTGATTGCAAAGGAGGAAAGAGAAAGAAAATGCTCTGATGGGGATGGCATAAACACACTTAGAGGAAAGCCCAATAATTTAGTAGTAAATTGGAAGTGTTACCTATATTTCAGTACTAGCTCAATCAGCTAGAGCTTTCCAGTTTTAAAGAAGAAAAAGGTACATTTTACTTCTGCTATGTTAAACCCAAGCACATTTGATACAAATTGAGATGAAATTGTAGTGTTGCATTCAGATGTATTTTCAGGACTTAAGAGATTGAACAAATCTTTTAAAATATCAGCAATATGTATTAAAAAAATAAGTGTATAAGTTCTCACACAAGCCGTGAGACTAACTGCTTCAATGCAAAATGAAAAGACAAAATATACATTTATAAATAAACTAAAAACTAAATATTCATATGAGATAGGGTGACTCGTCATTGCCTGAATGACGAGCCTTCATGCTGTTGTCACATCTTGTGCCGTCCTATCTCGTTTTGCATTGTCCTGCATCCAACCACTGTCTCCTTGCTATCCTTGGTTACCTGCGTAAAATGTTGGAAAACTGATGTTAGAGCAATGGCGAGGCATCATACATCATATGATATACATCTATAAACGTACAATTTATGTTTTCAGATGCGGTAAACTAGTTAGCGTCACAACAGATTTTGAGAAAGACCAATCAAGAATAATGACTGCAAGCATGCATTTATTTTCTAACAAGTTTGCTTCATGTGCAGATACAGATCTGTTTGATTCATCAGTTACGTTATGAGTGCAAGAAATGTGGCTCCCACAAGGGTTGAGCCGAGCTCATAGACTTTACAGAACATTTCAGATGCACTGAACAAATGCAAAAGCACAAATCTAGGAGCACATTCAGAAGGCAGATACAGCTGTCAAGAGCTAGCATACTGAGTAGGGCAGCAAACAATCAGAGGAATCCAAGCATAGTAGGAGATATAAGGTGGTGAATGCCAGCTAAGATCATAGGAACAACTGTATGTCATAATAAAGGACAACCAACACTTAAAACAGGACAGCAAGGTATGATGTCATCGACAGTGGGAACTTTCAAAAACAACGATAACAGCTAGCAATAAATACACCATACAAGGAACATTCATACTAAAAGGAAACAGTATACAATGGAAAAGCTATCAAAAAGATATTCTATTGTGTCCTTGCAAAGATGGCAGATCAGCTAACAGCGAATAGAGCAATGACTCTTAAAGACAATCACAAATCATCATGAGGAGCAACCATTATTTAAGAGAAACTATAACAAGTCATAAAGAGCAACATTCATGAATAAATAAGGGAATTTAAAAGAAATAACAGGTATATCACATTGTTCATTTTCTCAATAACTATGTTGTCTTTATTGTTTTCATGAACTATGAAAGTAATCATTAAAGAGGCAGTTATCTTGAGACCAAGGTGATGGTAGCACGATGAGGTCCAAGGAAGAAAGGTCTGCCAGCTAGTAAAAGTTACAGGTTTGTCATCTAGAAGTTACAAAATGCCTAGGAAACAGTGAATACACAGCCATCCGACAATGCTACAGCCAACAAGAAAAGATACAGTTTTTGAGAACAGCAAGGCAGGTATATCATTGTTTAAAGTTTTTTTGTCAAGAATGGGGTTTGTTTGAACCAAAATAAGGCATTGTTTCAAGTTCAAATACACAAAATCCTCTAAAAATCAAAATAACGGTGTTTCAAGTTCAAATACACAGAACTTGTTGAAAGAGGATTATTAGAAAATGGAGTTTTGAGCTTAGAACGAATAGCCAAAAAAAAATTAATACAAAGTTTCAACTCATTTGAAGCATTAATACTCAGAAATAGAAGATACAAAAGTTTTCATTTCTATTTGACAAAAAATGCTCAAATTTTCAAGAAAAGCCAGTCAATACAGTTTTCGAGCAGCAGATAGGATGAAATACAGGTTTTTTACACTCATTTTTGACATAGATTCATAGAAACCTTCGAGTCGGCCATCAATAAAAGTAGAATATGCAAGAAAATCCCAGAGTATGACGGGATATATGTGCCAAAATGACTTACTTATGTTTCTGTTGAGTGTTATGCAAGAAAAAGCCTCATTCAAACCCTCATGATGGCGGCCAAGCTCAAGCAACAGAAAGAAAAAAATGAAAGAGTCTTTTAGGTTCTCTCTTCACAAGGTCAAATAGACCTAAATTCATGTTTAATTTTTGACCTTTGATTTACCAAAATCATTGCTATTCATATGGCAATATGAGGAAGCCTTTCATTCTTTTCAAATAACCCAATGAAGATTCAAGGGGTCATGGCATTTTTGCCCTTTGTTTATGTTTAAAAACCAAATCAAAATGTATTATAGCAAATACAAGGTCGAATGCTTTAGTTCGTTAAGGCATCCCATGGGTATGTAAGACTTGGTGTATGTTAGGAGATATAAGATGGGTGAATAATGTGTGTTGGGAGTTACAAGGTGAATGAAGTGGAGGCCGTAAAGCATGGTGTTGTGTTATGGGAGTCACAAGGCTCGTTTTAAAAACGTATTCCATTGAACCTCAAATCATGATAGAGATGTATGCAGAAATGAAATGACTAGAAGTTGTGAAGAGCATTGTGTTGACATAGCCTTGAGATGCGAGATGATGCAGATGTGAGTCATGTTATTGTGTCGAGGAGTCGCAAACATTTTTGTGTCAATTTTTTGCATAATCGCAATTAGGGAATTCAATGCCATAAATATCATTATTTTCTGCATAGGGTGGTGTAATTTTAAACTGTAAAACATTTACTAAGGTGGTGCAATTATAAACCTCTTGGTTAAATGTTAATTAAATGCAGAAAATGTGTCCTTATGATATTTTTAATGCTGCAGAGGATGATGACACAAATCTGAAGCATTAGGGAGCACTAAAAGATGTTTTATAATGGAATATTTTTGGAGCACTTTAGGGGGATATTTTTTAGAGATTACTGAGATGCATGGGAATGGAGATAATGGAAGTAGTGGAGGATGATCTTTTGTGAGTGGAGCATGAGCTGTTTATAGCTATTTGAGCTATATTCAATCTTCTTCCTTGTTTAGTTTTAGGAGGTTCTGGCTATTCACAGCTCTGCATATTGTAATTTTATGAGTTCTTTTGTAGAAGTGAAGAGTTTTGTAACCCATTTTTAGAGATATCCAACATTGTAACACCTCTTTGGCAGTAATAAGTAGTCTGTACCTTCCCATTTTCTTCTGATATTGTGTGTCCTTATGTTAGTACAGGTCTTTGTGATGTTTCTTTGTCCTTGGATTTGTATTGCATGTTGGTGCCTTTATGCAGGGGTTACATAATATTTTGCAGGTTGTGAGCTACGCAAGGGATAATAATTAGTCTCTATGTAGTGAGAAAATCTATTTCTCCTTAACAAGACTGTTGTTATTTAGCCTCCTCACAAAGCAATGATGCAAGATTTATGATTTTCTAGGTTGTGTAGAGGATCTTGAATATTATTGTTTCTGTAGTCTATCATTTCTATATATTTTCTGATGATTGTTTGGTGCATCACCTTAGACAGTAGGTTTTCATTTTATGCAATCCTTCCTACCCTATTCTCTGTAAAGGCTTTAGTTTAGGTAGTTTAGGTGAAGTACCAAGAGGAAGCCGGCCTTCTTCGGAGGTTCTTTCCAACACAGGCCACCCACAGACCTAGGAAGGATCCCATGTTTCTCCAGATTGCCAAGTTTTTACAACTTGGCAGGGGTGCAAATCTGGGAGACAATAGTTTTTGGCATGCCCGGTGGGACTGTGAAGTCCATTTTTATACATATGGTTACTGCTGTTTGGTGTGTATAGCAGTAGTTGCAGCCTTTTAGAGGTATTGTTTTTACACATCTGGCAACTCTGGTGACTCTAGCAAGATCATCTATTGGTTTTAGCAGTTCAAGTGCTGGTATGTTTCAAATTTTAATCTAGAAAATGTATGCTATTTTGATTTTCCATCTTTTTGAGTGATAGACATGTTTATGTTTCATGGGAATATGCCTTATCATCCTCCATTTCATGAGAATGATGATTATGCCTCTTATTATCAACCCTACCAAGCATAATATGCTACTGTTTTTGTCCCAAATAACCCACCAATGGTAGATTATCAGCATAATCATCATGCTTACCACCCTCCCACCCCGGCTCAGCTTTCCTGGCAACCTATCCACACTTATAGCCATTTGCAGGAAGCTCATTTTGCTCATAACCAGCATAATTACCCTCTGAATCAGCCTCAAGATGTTAACATCAGTATTAGGGAGTTAGCTTTAAACTTGCAAAGGGAATTCGAGGCTGTCATAGCAGAACAGGAGTATAGTATGTAGCAGGAGGAGATCGCTTATCAAGCTCATCAGAGAGAGGTGGAGGCACAAATGTATAAAGAGGAATATTTGAGTAGGTAGATTGCTGCCAAGGAAGAGTAAATGAGGCAATTAATAGCTAAGGTTCAACAGCCTAAGGTCCAAAACCCTTCTCCTCTTCCTAATCTCGTGCAAATCTGCACTATAGGTCAAGTTGAGCCTACCAATGAACCTTCTCGTAAGTTTGAAATTCTGAATTTCAGACGGCCTTCTAAATTTAAGATTCCAAGTTGGAAAGGGCCATCTTTTTCACCCTGTGGAGACCCTCCACCAAACACCCAAACGGAACCATGCTCTAGCAACCAGCTAGCAGTAGAAGAGCAAAAAAGTGTTTTGTTGGCTCCTATTTAGAACTTGGAAACTCAATCAGCTGTTAGTTTTCTAAATCCATTCTTTGAAGAAGAGGTTTCCAAGTTTAGAATACCAAGCTTCAAGCAAGGTGAGTCTCCTAAATCTCCTAAATTAAAAAATCCAAGTTTTAGAGGGTCTCATCCATTGAAAGAACCTATACTTGAACAAGAACAGCCTGTATGTCTGCAAGAGACCAAGCCAATTCCTCAGGTTTCTTTGTCATATTAGCCTTCCTGTCCTACTATCCGTCTTTGTCCAGGTGGACCTATTGTCTATCAAGATAGTTGGTTTAGTGGACAAAAGAATGAGCTACCCAAGATAAAAGAAGAACCTGCTGTTTATGAACCTATATGTGTTAAAAAAAGAAGAAATTAGACATCTTGCAAGAAGAAAAGGAACATGAATAGTCAGGGCAGCAAGTTGAGGAGCTTAAAAAAGGTATCAAAAGTAATGATTTCTTGTTTTTATTCGATGAGCTCCCTTCTTTTATTGAGTTGACTGAGTAGGAAGAGGTTAGACAATCTGATGAGTTGCTGACAGAAGATAATCAATGTGATAGTCAAATCTTGGAGCAGCTGAAAGATGAAAATGAACATGAGGAAAAGATGGTTCATGAGCAGAATGACAAAGCTCATCTAGATTTAATGCAAATTCATGAGTTAGATGAGGATATGTTTTCAGGGATCATTGACATTTTTTGCTCTTACATCAATGATAGGCTAGTATCTGATGAACCAGTAGCATACAATCAACCTATTCAGATCAAAGAGGCAAGCATTCCTCCATCTCATTCATGTGAAACAATTATTCCACATCAGATTAAGTTTGAGATGGAAGGTGAAATAGTAGCTTTGGAGGAAGGATATTTTACACTGTAAATCAGGCATTCCAATAAGCAAGGTGAGGAATCAGCAATACATGAGCTAGAAGCCAACAAAGAGAGAGTGGCATTCATCAGTTGAAACGGATGTCCTATTAGACATCTTGCTCAAGTCAGGCCTAACAAAGTGTTATTAGTCATGTTCGCACCTGCAGAGAAGCTTGAACCCAAGGAGCAGCTTGTCCAATCTGCCTATATGCCTCAGAACAACAGCAAGCATGATCAAAATTATGAGGTAGGTTGACTTGTTTCCCTTCTCCAAAGCTCATTTCAGTAGTTGGTAATACTTTTGTCAATTATTCACCTCCTAGAGGTTGTTTATGAGCATGTGAGATATTGTAAGTTGTTGAGGATGGGTAGCTATTTCAAAGAACTAGTGAATGGTCATGTTTGAGTAGCACCTCTACTGGTTAGACATAAGATAGATTAGAGTTTTGATGTTAAATAAGTGCTATTGCACACTAGATTAGTGGTAGTTTTTGTTTCCCTAAGTGCAGTTGCACACAGGTTAGTTAGTTTTCCTAGGTCTGGTTGTGCAAGGTTTGAAACTGTTGCCATGTACTACAGCTGTATAAATAGACAGCCATCGTATGAAACAGTGAATACATGTACTCACTATTGCACATCATGCCTATTACCCTCATAGAGCTGTAATAAATTGCAGCAGTTTGCTAAGGAGATGTTCCTATTGGCTATCCCCTCTAACTCATCAAGTAGATGCATATCCTCAGTAACAGTATTTTTATTCACCATCACTGACCATACCTATGCACTTGATGGTTTAGAAGAGTTGGTAGTCTGTGGTTAGTTGGAGAAAGAAAGGAAGTGTTTTCAAGTTTTTGTCAAGCATGTATGACTCTATGCCCAATGGATAAGCTTCAGGCAACTAGTCTGATGTTTAGCAGGCAAACATATAGCAGATGTCGCCAAAGATGTTACCTATATTTCACTACTAGCTCAATCAGGCAGAGCTTTCCAGTTTTAAAAGAGAAAAAGGTACATTTTACTTCTGTTGTGTTAAACCCAAGCACATTTGATATAAATTGAGATGAAATTGTAGTGTTGCATTCAGATGTATTTTCAGGACTTAAGAGATTGAACAAATCTTTTAAAAGATCAGCAATATGTATTAAAAAAATAAGTGTATAAGTTCTCACACAAGCCGTGAGACTAACTGCTTCAATGCAAAATGAAAAGACAAACTGTATATTTATAAATAAATTAAAAATTGAATATACATATGAGATGGGGTGACTCATCATTGCCTGAATGACGAGCTTTCATGTTGTTGTCATGTCTTGTGTCATCCTATCTCATTTGCATTGTCCTGCATCCAGTTGCTATCTCCTTGCTATCCTTGGTTACCTGCATAAAATGTTGGAAAACTGATGTTAGAGCAATGGTGAGGCATCATACATCATATGATATACATCTATAAATGTACAATTTGTGTTTTTAGATGCAGTAAACTAGTTAGCGTCACAAAAGCTTTTGAGAAAGACCAATCAAGAATATCGACTGCAAGCATGCATTTATTTTCTGACAAGTTTGCTTCATGTACAGATACAGATGTAATTATGTTTCTGTTTGATTCATCAATTACATTATGAGTGGAGGAAATGTGGCTCCCACAAGGGTTGAGCCCAGCTCATAGACTTTACAGAATATTTCAGACGCACTGAACAAATGCAAAAGCACAAATCTAGGAGTGCATTCAGAAGGCAGATACAGCTATCAAGAGCTAGCATACTGAGTAGGATAGCAAACAATCAGAGGAATCCAAGCAAAGCAGGAGATATAAGGTGGTGAATGCCAGTTAAGATCATAGGAACAACTGCATGTCATAATAAAGGACAACCAACACTCAAAATAGGATAGCAAGGTATGATGTCATCGACAGTGAGAACTTTCAGAAACAACGATGATAGCCAGCAATAAATACACCATACAAGGAGCATTCATACTAAAAGGAAATAGTATACAATGGAAAAGCTATTGAAAAGATATTTTATTGTGTCCTTGCAAAGATGGCAGATCAGCTAACAACAAATAGAGCAATGACTCTTAAAGACAATCACAAATCATCATGAGGAGTAGCCATTATTTAAGAGAAACTGTAACAAGTCATAAAGAGCAACATTCATGAACAAATAAGGGAAGTTAAAAGAAATAACAGGTATATCACATTGTTCATTTTCTCAATAACTAAGTTGTCTTTATTATTTTCATGAACTATGAAAGTAATCATTAAAGAGGCCGTTATCTTGAGACCAAGGTGATGGTAGCACGACGAGGTCCAAGGAAGAAAGGTCTACCAGCTAGTACAAGTTACAGGTCTGTCAGCTAGAAGTTACAACATGCCCAAGAAATAGTGAATACACAGCCATCCGACAATGCTACAGCCAACAAGAAAAGATACAGTTTTTGAGAATAGCAAGGCATGTATATCATTGTTTCAAGTTTTTTTTGTCAAGAATGGGGTTTGTTTGAACCAAAATAATGTGGTGTTTCAAGTTCAAATACACAGAATCCTCTAAAACTCAAAATAACGGTGTTTCAAGTTCAAATACACAGAACCTATTGAAAGAGGATTATTAGAAAATGGAGTTTTGAGCTTAGAACAAACAACCCCAAAAAAAAAAAATACAAAGTTTCAACTCATTTGAAGCATTAATACTCAGAAACAGAAGATACAAAAGTTTTCATTTCTATTTGACAGAAAATGCTCAAATTTTGAAGAAAAGCCAGTCAATATAGTTTTCGAGTAGCAAACAGGATGAAATACAGGTTTTTTACACTCATTTTTGACATAGATTCATAGAAACCTTCAAGTTGGCCATCAATAAAAGCATAATATGCAAGAAAATCCTAGAGTATGATGGGATATATGTGCCAAAAGGACTTACTTATGTTTGTTCTGAGTGATATGCAAGAAAAAGCCATAGATATTTCCTCATTCTAACCCTCATGACGGTGACCACGCTCAAGCAACAAAAAGAAAAAAATGAAAGTGTCTTTTAGGTTCTTTCTTCACAAGGTCGAATAGACCTAAATTCATGTTTAATTTTTGACCTTTGATTTACCAAAATCATTTCTATTCATATGGCGATGTGAGGAAGCCTTTCATTCTTTTCAAATAACCCAGTGAAGATTCAAGGGGTCGTGGCATTTTTGCCCTTTGTTTATGTTTAAAAACCAAGTCAAAATGTATTGTAGCAAATACAAGGTCGAATGCTTTAGTTTGTTAAGGCATCCCATGGGTATGTAAGACTTGTTGTATGTTAGGAGATATAAGATGGGTGAATAATGTGTGTTGGGAGTTACAAGGTGAATGAAGTGGAGGCTGTAAAGCATGGTGATGTGTTATGGGAGTCACAAGGCTCGTTTTAAAAATGTATTCTATTGAACTTCAAATCATGATGGAGATGTATGCAGAAATGAAATGACTAGAAGTTGTGAAGAGCATTGTGTTGACATAGCCTTGAGATGCGAGATGATGCAAATGTGAGTCATGTTATCGTGCCGAGGAGTCACAAACGTTTTTGTGTCAATCTTTTGCATAATCGCAATAAGGGAATTCAATGTCATAAATATCATTATTTTCTACATAGGGTGGTGTAATTTTAAATTGTAAAACATTTACTAAGGTGGTACAATTATAAACCTCTTAGTTAAATGTTAATTAAATGCAGAAAATGTGTCCTTATGATATTTTTAATGCTGCAGAGGATGATGACACAGATCTGAAGCATTAGGGAGCACTAAAAGATATTTTATAATATTTTTAAGTGCCTTCATGATAGTGGATGACATGCCTCCACCATTTCTGCATTGGGACCCCTTTTTGGAGCACTTTAGGGGGATATTTTTTAGAGATTTCTGAGATGCATGGGAATGGAGATAATGGAAGTAGTGGAGGATGATCTTTTGTGAGTGGAGGATGAACTGTTTATAGTTGTTTGAGTTGTATTTAATCTTTTTCCTTGTTTAGTTTTATGAGGTTCTGGCTATTCGCAGCTCTGCATATTGTAATTTTATGAGTTCTTTTGCAGAAGTGAAGAGTTTTGTAACCCATTTTCAGAGATATGCAGCATTGTAACACCTCTTTGGCAGTAATAAGCAGTCTGTACCTTCCCATTTTCTTCTGATATTGTGTGTCCTTGTGTTAGTACAGGTCTTTGTGATGTTTCTTTGTCCTTGGATTTGTAATGCATGTTGGTGCCTTTATGCAAGGGTTAGATAATATTTTGCAGGTTGTGAGCTGTGCAAGGGATAATAATCAGTCTCTGGGTAGTGAGAAAATCTATTTCTCCTTAACAAGACTATTGTTATTTAGCCTCCTCACAATGAATGATGCAAGATTTATGATTTTCTGGGTTGTGTAGAGGATCCTGAATATTATTGTTTATGTAGTCTGTCATTTCTGTATATTTTCTGATGATTGTTTGGTGCATCACCTTAGACAGTAGGTTTTCATTTTATGCAATCCTTCTTACCCTATTCTCTGTAAAGGCTTTAGTTTAGGTAGTTTAGGTGAAGTACCAAGAGGAAGCCGGCCTTCTCCAGAGGTTATTTCCAACATAGGCCACCCACAGACCTAGGAAAGATCCCATTTTTCTCTAGATTGCCAAGTTTTTACAAATCAGCAAGGGTGCAAATTTGAGAGACAATAGGAAGAGCTAAAATGGAAGGACTAGTGTATGATAGGAAGAGCTAGAATGCACTAGCTTAAATGTCTCAATAGAAGTGCTAATATGGGATAGTTAGACTTGTAGGAGGAATATATATAAGGGTTGTGATGACAAAATTATTAAATCAGGGTACCTAGACATAAGGAATGTAGAAGAGAAGGAAGGATGATGCAAAGAGGGAATCAAAATGGTGTTAAGGAGTACAAAAGAAGGATATGGGTGTGGAAGATAGAGGATCCATGTGCAACATTAAAAGAAACACCAATTTGAGGTAGTTTAAAAAATTGACCAAATGTTAAAGTAATTTAAGAAAATAATTCACCTTTAATGTAGTTTTCTAGATCACTAAACCTAGAGGTAGTTGAACACATTGAAAAACAATGCTATGACAATGGGTGATGATAGAATTGTCAATATAAGGTAGTCAAATTGAGAGAGGAGATGGAGAGGAGAGATAGGTGAATCTATGATCCAAGAAAAAGGGATCAAGTAGTAGTGGGATAATCCCACACTAATGGCCCAAGTAGGGTACAAAAAAAATTGAGACTCATTTATTTTCCTACTCATATGGTATGATGTAGGACATTCTAGGTTAAAGTGAGTTGATCATAATTGATCTGTTTATGTGGTCAAGGAAAAGAAGAGCATGAGGAGAAAGGAGTGCGTGATGAAGATCCATGCATAGGAGAAGAGTGTATGATGTGAAGTAAGCATATGGAAGTGTAGGTAATGTAGGAAGGGAAGAATATGAGGAAAGTGGAAGAAGATGGTCCTATCATGAGGATAAATTTGAAAGAATGCCAACCTTAAGGCCACTTGAGAGATCATTGAATTGATGCAATATTGTTGAATCACCAATCATGAAGTAGTAAAATAGATGCACCATACTATAGTTAGTTAGGTAGATCATTGAACCTAAGGGAAGAAGGGCATAATAGCTAGACTATGAGGGAATGAAGATTTAAGGTAGGAAGAAGTGCAACAACTACCCAAAGGAAAGTTGGAAAGCATAGGGTTGTGGATGATTATGGAAAGGAGTTAAGGGAGTAATAATAATCTAGGAAGAGGATGTGCCAAAGAGGATATGGAATAAAAGTATTGGAGGGTGTTTAAGAGAATAAGAAGTGTGTAATAGGAAGAGTCTATAAAAGGGAAGAGAAGGTTATGAAGGAAGAGTGTATGATGACATAGTGTGGGTGTGTAGTGGAGTACCCAACAACATAAGATGAAAAGTACATAACAAAGGGATGTGTAGAGGAAGAGGAAGAAATAACACAGATATATGCATGGTCAATTATGTTATGAAAGGTTTCTCAACTTTTCTCCTAATGTTTAGAATGTAAAAAATGTAATTTTTAGGCTATAGAGCCAAAAAAACTTAATTAATGGGATGTAGAGATTGTTTCAAGCCCCAAAAATAATTCCATGTTTTTGAACATTTCTTTCAGTGATGGCTAGTACATATATCACTTTAAGCTCTACAATGTAAAAAATGGGACCCAGACAACCTCAGAAATAAAATGTTATCACTTCTAGAAGTTGGGCATCTTAGATAAGAAAGGTAAAATCATTTATGATACATAAAAGAGTTATAATAGGAAGCTACAAGTGTTAACTATTATCACTTGGATTTGTACCCTTTTTGAACCTAGTTCAAAATAATCCAATGATACAATGGAAATAATCTCAAGGTGTGGGACCTAGTTATTTGAGATCAAACCTCCAGATAAAGGCTTGGTTCCCTATTCTGATATGTTGATTAGGTGTTAGAACTAAGCCTAATCTAGTTCTAGCATTCACTAATGGAAAAGGGTTGAAGATAAATGAATCAAAACAATTTGTTGTGATGCACCAATATTGAAGAATCTTTGGACATGTTTATCTAGTTCACAAAACAACCTCAAGAAATTTGTCCTACACTTGCACAAACTCATGAACACATTCATAAGGGTTAAGATAAGTAATTACAACTTTATAAGGGATTGGTATCCACAAAATAAATTCATAATTCTTCTAATAAAACATAATATGAAAGTATACAAATAAGGCAATAAACAATTCCTTTATTGATTGTAGAGGCTAAAACACAATTACAAACTTAGAATTTCAAAGTCTATTACAAAAATCTAGAGATAGAGATCCATGTTTCATTAGAATGCCATATCTGTCAAAGAAAAAACATGTTTTAGAATATTTAGGGACTATCCTAGGTGGAGAATAAAAGATGGTAACTATTTCTTCAATGCTCAAGTCAATCTCTTTGGGCATAGAAGGACAAGCTCTTGAAAATTCTCCTTCAAAAATCCTCTTCTTGGTGTAGAAGAAAGAAACTTATAGTGAGCCAACCTTGTTTTCTCTCAACATTTCATGGTTGACTAGGTCTCTAAGCTGAACTTTTTCCTGAAAAGACTCCAAGACTATTACCACTTCCCTAAATAGGTGACTAATGGTTAGAAACAACAATAAGGGATTTTACTAGTCATTCTCTCTCTCGAACTACTCCTTGCATGGAAAAAGGACATTTTTTCTAACCTCCCTCAACCACCTGATACTTTTCACTCCTTCAATGGTGTGTGAAAAGTCTTCTTCTACTAGGAATCTTAACTACATCTTCAATGTCTTCTTTATGATATCTTAACCAAACTCATTCCATAACCAATTTATTCCACACTAAGAACTCTATAGGTGTCCTGACATACCTCAAAAATGTGAACATGCCTTTTAAAAGGTCAATCATACCTTGAAGAGATTGAACGTGCCTTCTTTACTATACTTAGGTTTGAAAGAGTGAATCTAAAACATGTATTTCAACACTGGGTTCCTTGTTATTAGTTTCAAGACCTATCGTGCCATGCACACACGCCCCACTTTTGCACAAGAAAAATGGAGACCCCATCTTTTGCTTGAGCTTTTGGTGATTTTTCCTGGCCTCTTTTGGTGTTTCAGCTTGTTATTAGCATTCTAGGTTTACTTGAGCAACTTGATTTGATTATAGAGTTCATGTTCCTCTAAATTGGTTTGATACATTTTCATGATCTTTTGGTCCTAATTTGTGTGTTAGTTTGTTCCTCTTAGACCTAAGATGAAATGACATTCTTTGAAAGCTTCCATTTTCTACGATATGTCTTCTTAAGTCCATTTGATGTCCCTTGGGTCAGCTTGATTTGGTTTTGATATGCTTTGGATAAGAGAGTTCTCATCAAGCAAGGTGCTTTATTGTTTCATCATGTTACTTGGTTTTTGACCCATATAGATGTTTTGATATAGTCTTGTCTTAGTTTTCCATGCTAATTTGTTCATCTTGACATGTCTTTTCATGGTTAAGTATTTGGTTCTTGAGGTCTTTTGTGCATGAATGTATGGTTTGAGTCTAATCAGGAAGGGTGTATTTCTTATGGAATGATCGATAGTCATGTATAATGGATGAGGAGCTATTTTATTCTCCTAAAATGAGTGATATTAACGTCTTGAGCCTTTTTTCATGCATTGAAAACAAGTTCCTACTCATCAAGATAAAGGTTCTTATGACATTCCTAATAATCACTTTTGAAGAAAGTATTGGGGCCTATTTTGTTTATTTCATTTGCAAGTAGCAACTTGACTTGATTATTGCTTCTACATTTCTATATGACATCCTTTCAAACCTAATTTGTGACCATATCGTCATGTGTGGCATAAAAATGTGGCCTTACTATTTGTAAAATCTAGGAGGGGTCTTTGTATTGTCACATTTGATATTGGAGCTTCACAAAAACTCGAAAGTCCTAAAATTCCTTGAAAGCCATTTAAAACCTTTAAAATAAACCTTAAATGGCATTTTGGCACCCAAAGTATTTTAAAATTACAAGGGGAATATTATTCTATTTTATCATTGTCTTTTAATTCAAAATGGACAGCTGATAAAAAGAGTGAATAAACCCTCATTTTGGGCGCCCTAAGCCCTTTATTTCACTATTTTAAATATTTCATAAGAGTTAAATTGTCATAAAGATAAATTTATGTTATGACAGCATTTTCAAGGACCCCGCATGTGGGATGGTACGGGCTTGAGGTCTAAACACTTAGTTTGTCATCCACTCTCCATGGGCATTCCTTTTCAAGAGATAATGAACCAGATCCACTTAAGCTAATCTGTGCTAAAACATGCATCAACAATTAATATAAAACAATATTCAATATGAAAGGCCTGCTAATAATAAAGAACCATATATGAAGTGGTTAAAAAATAAAATGTAAAACAATGAGTCTCTTCCCTTACCAAACCACTAAAAAAATTCCATACGTAGGAAATTCAAGGAATCGTTATGGATGCTATTAAGTACGCAATCAATACAAGCCTACATAATATAAAGTCAAGATCTTGTACCAATCTCACTTATATCTATGCTAGGCATAATTACCAAGTTCCAAAAACTTGATTTGTACAAGTGACCCTAAATTTTTTTTTTTAAAATTCTGTAGGAATTAAGGCCTAAATTTGATGGTCGACCCTACCTGTCATGCCAATTTTTAATAATGGTTATCCATTCAAAGGTACCTTTAAAATACTATGACATACCTTAATATAAGTAAAATTATATATAAACCAAATATATATATCATCACAATTTCATATAAATTGTGTAAATTGTGACAGTCTATCCAAAAGCTCTCCTTTCATATGATACAATCTTTTTTAAAAAATTTGATTGTATTTTACGTCACAAATGCCTAAATACAACCATACGGCCATCAAATTTAGACCTTTATAAAAAATGATAAATCTAGACTAAATTTAACAAATCTATCTGGTCCAAAAAAATCTAGATATGACCCGATTTAGGCCAGATTTGGCTGGATTTGATAAATTGTTATCTAACCAATGTATGTAGCTATAAAACCAAGAGATGGTCAATTACTTTTTAGTTTATGTTCCACTGACAATTAACTTTTAGACCTAAAGAAAACTTGATATGTAAGATCATATACCAAGTAGCAAACTTCATTTACACGGGGATTATTTCTAAATACCGACTCCTCTTCTTGGGTTGCTGAGAAATATAACGAATTAATTATGTAGAGATTTTGTATGGCACATGGCGATGGATTCCTAAATGTCCCCTGGGTGTATACGGTTAAACCAGGAACTCAAATCTGTCGGGGGTTTTCTGCAAGATGCTGCTAAACAGCCTCGACATAAAGAGGATGTGAAACAATGGTTGGAGAACATTTGCTATATCGCCATGCGCGCAGAGGACATCTTTTAGGAATGTGCTGTAGAATCTATGTATGGAAACGATGCTCAATCTTGTGGGTTGAGTTGCAGCCAATGGATTTTTCGCTACAGGATAGGGAGGCAAATTAAAGACATCAAGGATGGCATGAGATCTATTATTGAAAAGGGCAACCAGCTGAAGCTATGTCGTGAAGTTTTGTCTGCAGATGAAGCATTACCGAGTACATCTCAAAGTGCAACTGTAGACTGGAAGAAATCTAGTCTTCTGCCCAGCGATTCACACCCAGTGGGAATACAGTCCAAATTTGAAGACATGCTCAAATTGTTGAACAACTCACCCTCGCCAGTTATCGCAGTGGTTGGGTTGGGGAACGCCTTAAACAGCCAGTACATTGTCAACATATCCGCAACAAAATTTTGTCGAAATCTTGCCGACTAACCTATTTTTAGTTGAAATTCTGTCGAGTGATGCTGTCGAAAGCATGAAGGATTGTCTATTGAACAAGTCGATAGAAACAGTCGCAATTTTTGCAGGTCGAAAATTGAAAAAACAGTTGGCACACAACGTGCCAACTATTTATGGTGGGCGGTTGGGATGGGGGATGGGCAAAAGCCATCTTCTTCAGCATCTTTACAACAGCACAAAAGAAAGGTATGAAAAATCTATATGGCTTTCAGTCTCTCAGTCCTATTCAATTTCCAATTTACAAAAAGATTTAGCCTTTCAGTTAGATGAAAACTTAAGTAAGCAGATTAAGGAATCTGGAGTAAGTGAGCAGGTATCAGCTCAGCTGATTTATGAAAAGATGCAAAGGAAAAGGTGCCTTGTAGTGTTAGATGATGTGTGGAGGGCTACTAGAGAAGAAGACTTGTTATCTAGACTTGGCCTACCAAGTGGAAACAATAGCCAATGTAAAATTGTGGTTACCACAAGAAGCGAGGAGGTTTGTACAAATTTGAATGCTCAAATTTATGAGCACCTGGCACGTGCAATCAGTATCAACCAAATATAGAGTGCGATTTGTTTTTCAATTTTGTTTAGTTTGTTGGGTTCTAATGGCTTTTTCTTGGCACTATGTGTGTTTGGTGCAGTCTGGGAGGTAGTTTGACAGTGTTGCTTGAATTCAGTCCCGACGTGCATGAAGTCAGTTTCCTTAAAATAATTGTTTTGGGAGCTTGGTGAAGTTTCATGAAAAAACCTTCAACAGACAGATTTTTAATTCCATCCTAGAATTACATGTGAAGGTTTCATGAGCAAATACCTTCAGGTTTTGGATATTTTAATTTTTTCCGACTTGTGCTGGCAGTTTGGTGAAAATGTAAAATATGGAATTATGTGGCACTTGGAATCAAATAATTTGGAAGAAGTCTTAGGAATACTAAGACACTCATCCCTATCAATTTTAGTGAAGTTTTGAGCTTCTGGTTAAAAGTTATGTCAAAAATTGATTTCCGGCAGTTGACAGAACTTGTTGATTATGCATAATTGAAATTCTCCATTTATTTTGTTTGTGTAAAATTAAAAGGGATGTTATTATGTCCTTATTGCTGTATATTTGTTGCCTTCAATGTGATTGAAAGATAATTTAATAAGTGCATTTTGTTAGTGTTAGTTTTCTCTCCGTGAATAACGGGAGATCTATTCATGCATAAGCTAACTAATGCAACTCAGCAAATAGCAGTTAGTTATGGTGAATCTCATGTGATTCATGCAAAAGGAGTTCTAATCTCTATTGCACCACCTCTCTCACCACAATTCTTCCTGGGATTCCTCTCCTATTCAAGCTTATATGTACTATCTTACTTTGCTATTGATCTATGGAGTGTGAGGACTTCATTTCATTTCTGTGTGTAATGATTTGCAATCTTTCATATTTGTTATTTGTCTCCTTGATTCTGCAAGAAATCTACATGGTATCAGAGCCATGGGAGCTCTTGGATAGGTTGTGAGATTTCTCATTTTTTTGCATTGAAGTTTTGTTTGGTTTTATCTATGTGTACTCCCATGTGAATTGGTAGAAAGCTCCTGAGGGTTTAAATTGGACCGACCCTATTCAAAGGCATTGTTGGGCGTGTGGAGAGTGGTTCGTGTGTGCTAAAGTACTATGGAAGGTATGCTCCCCTGCTCTCACGCTGCAGGGGTTTCTTCCTGTCGATGCTAGTAAAAGGGGCTCATGCTCTCACTAAAGGTTGACAGCAACCTCCACATCTGATCGTGCCCATAATCTATAGGCTATCACAAGTGGTAGAGAGGAACGTTGGATTGGGGTCTACATGCCTCATCAAAAGAGGCTCGATCCCCCATTCATGTTGCACAAAGGCATTTGAAGGCTGAAGGGGCTTTATCAACTAGAGTATGCTAACTAGGCCAGTGACCTCCACATCTGATCACATTCAAATTTGACTTAGATCTAAAGGTTTGAAGATACTGTGTGAAGGGCGATGAAAGGCAATATCTCATTGTGTGATGGGAGATTATGCTGTATATAAAGTCACAGGCCTCTTCTAGCAGGGTGTTCGCTTCTTTTAGCAGGTCGTGTGGGCCTCTAATAGTAGAACATGAGCCTGTATTTGCTGACTGTGGGCCTCTTCTACCAGGTCAGTGCCCTCGGCCTTTTATGTAGGCAATTTTCTCTATTTTTGGGGGGACTTTATTTCAACTAATTTTTGGATCTGTTACAAGGGTTTCTTCAATTTTTTGAGGTAGCATTCGAGTCCAAGTCTTCATGTGTGTTTGGTCGTTGTTTATGGACAACAACTCTTCCACATTGATAGCTGATGTGCAAATCTAGTCCAATTTACCAAAGAAGGGTCTGATCTGCCCACAGACGTGTTCATTCACTCCTGTTTGGCCTCCCCTGCCAAAATGTTTTTCTTTCTTGTTACCCTAAATCTTTTTCATTGTTTGTGTTTTGCCAAATTTGTTTTTTATGATTGTATTTAAAATCATGCTTTCATATTACAAACAAACAAAAAGAAGACATTTAAAAACATTTTAAACTATGATTTAAGGGGGGTAATTTAAGGGCAAAATATTTGTCTTAGAGCAAGGGCATTTAAATTTTGTAGTTGGTGTTAGAATAGACATTTTAATTGTCTAATAAAAGCACTATGCAATAAAAAGTACCACATTTAGGGCTTTAACTATGCACTTAACTTATAAAGTGTCATTTCATGTGTTAATCAGAGGGAGGGTAATCATGTCTCTTAAACACAATTTTCATCATTTTGTTGTTAGGCTAGATTCAGAGAATTTTTTGTCTTGGAAACAAGGGATAAAGAATCATTGCCTTGAGAAGGATCTACTACCCTATCTCCTGGGACTGGTTCCTAAGCCAAGTGACTATGATGAAAAGAATGCATGGTTTAACAACAATGACATAGTCCATGGACTAATATGTCTTACTATTTATGAGAATACTCTACATCACATAGAGCACACTGAGTGCCCTTTTACTGCTTGGATCATCATCAAACAGTTGTATGGAGAGATTGAATCTCCATCTGAAAGTGATGTTTTCTTGAAAAACTAGGCTATTGATGATATTGAGATTTATGCTGCCTCATATAATGTGGACACATCTAGTATGGATGATTAGTTCATTGATACCCCATCAACAACACCTGTTGCAGATTTAGATTCCAGAGATGCTTCTTTGAGAGCCTCAAGTGATTCTTTGCAGCAGGATCATTTATGTCTTTTGGATTCAATACATTGGGACCTCATTCTACCAGGCATTTCTTTTTTGTTTGTAGAGTCCCTCATTTCTTATCTAGATGACACTATTGAGGACATATATCTTCTCTTTGAGGACCAATCTTTTGTCCTTGCATCTATTGCTACTTCTAAGCTCTGTGTTGCTTCTTCGAAAGCTTCCAATGGCTTCTTACAGCAGGGCATCCATAGTCTTTATTATTTAACTTTTTGGGATGATCTCTTGATAGGAGTTTCAAACTTGTTTATGGAGACTCACATTTTGTATTTGGAGGACACATTTGAGGAGTTATTTGTCCTCTTTGTTGACAACCACATCAATGTTGTTAGCCCACCATCTTCATCACCTTTGTAGCTTGCTTTATATCAAACTTCACAGGATCTTGGAACACCATCATCATTTTCTGACATGTGGACATGTGAGAAGTTTTCAGAGGCACACATCATCGGGATTTGGATTCTAGTACCACCCATCTTTTTGGATTGGCTTCTCCAATCACCAGTGGATCCTTTTCTTCCTAAGGGGAGAAATGTTGTTTGTAGGTAGTGAATCATATTCTGTCTTTAGGCATTCATCATCGGCACGGGAGCTCTTTCATTATGGGGGGATTCAAATCTTCTTTTCTTATATTCTCTCTATATTTGTACGAAAATTTTATATGTACATGGATACCTTAAATGGCTTTGATGCCAGGACCCATCTTTGTTGGCTATATTGGCTTTTGTCTCCTTAGTTAGATTTAAGGGGGAATTTTGTTCCCACAGGGTTTTTTTTTCTCTTTCCTCTATCCTTTGTTTAGGCTTTTGTCTCCTTAGTTATACTTAAGGGGGGGGGGGGCGTGTTAGTGTTATTTTTCTCTCCGTGAATAACAAGAGATCTATTCATGCATAAGCTAACTAATGCAACTCAGCAAACAGTAGTTAGTTACAGTGAATCTCCTTCGATTAATGCAATAGTAGTTCTACTCTCTGTTTCACCACCTCTCTCATCGTAATTCCTCTTAGGATTCCTCTCCTACTCAAGCTTATATGAACTATCTTACTTTGCTATTGATCTATAGAGTGTGAGGACTTCATTTCATTTATGTGTGTAATGATTTGCAATCTTTAATGTTTGTTATCCATTTCCTTGATTCTACAAGAAATCTACACATTTACGATAAGGTATGAGAAGCACCAATTTATAGGTTGTTGTGTTACAAAATTGAAGTATATGAAGGCACCATAATAGACAAAGATTTGTAGGAGTACAATCAACACTGAGAGGGGGGGTGAATCAGTGTTGTGTGAATTTTCAAATCTTTTTACACACTTTAACTTTTAGAGCACAAGAAGAGAAAGATAGCATTGATTTGTCAAATACATATGCACATGACTGTGAATATAGAAAGAGAACAAAACTTCATAAGTAAATCATACACACACAGGGAAGATTATGACACAAGAATTGCATGAGTGGAAAACCCTCCAGGGGTAGAAAAACCACTCTAAACTGCTTCACTGGCTTAACTGATCAAGCATGCCTCACTAGCTACAAAGAAGCCTCACTGGCTACAATATGTGTCTCACTAACAAATGTTAAGGTCTCACTGACCTACAAGCTTCACTGGCATACTGTGCCTCACTGGCATAGACAATTTTCAATCAAAAATTCTGTGTGCAAGAATTGATTGCTATTCAATTTGATTTGCACCATTATGCAACCTGTGTTTCATCATACACCCTTATACCTCCTATTTGATTTTCAAATCAAGACCATACAAAACAATTCCTTTTACAAATCTTTACAACACTCTTATCTTTGCAAATTTGATTCACCTGATACATATTCACCTACATTTTATCTTCATGATTCAATCTTTATTTTCATGGTTCAATCTATAAGATTATTGCATGATGTCCTCATACTGTATTTGATCCATTCCTGCACAAACATAATCTCACATACAATAAAATGATTCATCTGTAAAATATCTTCAATACTACATATTGATCCATATCACCAGACACTATATATTCAACCTCTAAAACTCATCATCTGTGTATTTCATCTCTGTCTCCCAAAAAACTTTTTTACAATACACCTGAAAAACAATTTTATATAAATTGAAAGTCCTTCCACCTTCATCTTCTTAAAAAAAAAAAAACCTTCAGGGAGTTCAAACACCAAACCATCTGCAAAAAGAAAATCTAATTTACAATGTTATGAAAATATTTTTCATATTCCTCTTCAAACAAAATCTCCTTTAAACTGAATATCCAATCTTCTCATTTAATCAATCTTCCTGCATGATCTTACATGATTCTTCATATTCCTGTATATAAAAAAAACTTCATCTTCTCCTTCACAAGACTATTCAATCTGCAAACATCTATGTATCTTTTTCCAAAAAAACAATTCATATTCTCTTTGCAATTTTTCACAGAAAAAATCCTTGATTTTCTCACATCATTCAATCCTGAAAACCTTTCACCTTCACTAAATTCTTTGAAGCACAAAAACGTTTCAAATTCTTCCCACATAGAAAATAAATCTTCATTGAAAAATCTCCAATCCTCCATAGAATATTTTCCTTCAAAAAAAAATCTCCTTAAGAAATTTTGATGTTTATCCAATATACAAAAATTTCTTCATAAGGATTTTTTTCATTTAGAAAAAAAACAATAAAAAAAACTCCTTACATTCATGACAAAAAAGAACGAACCAAAAAAAATTAGAAGGAAATTACTAAATTTTAAAAAGGAAACTAATTATTTTAAATCGGGCTTCAAAAGTTTCTCAACTCCTCATAAGTTTTCGAAGGAAGAAAAAACATTTTCCTTAATGCATTGAACTCCTATGCATTCCCGTGCCCTCTTGTTATTTTTGGCGGTGATAAAACTTAAATTCAAATTGAAAGCCCGCGCCTATATGCAAAACTTACTTCATTGATTGAAAGGAGGAAAGGGGCCGGTTGCGCTATGGTCTTGAACCCTCTTGCAAGTCATGTTTAGTGAAATGACCCTCTGCCACAGGTCAATGTGAAGTTATAACATTAAGATATGAAAATAGAACTTTATAAACTCCTTTATAAACCTTGAGCTTATAAACTTCAATAAAAATAATTCCAATCTTGTTATGAGCTACAACAAGAACTAAACAAGCTTATTCCTCTGACTTTTTCAAGATAACAAACAATGCTTCTAATGTTCATTATAAACAACTTGATCAACATTACCAAGAAAAAGCAACAACTGGTTTAACTGAGTTCCTTAGTATCTCAATACCACTCAAACTTCAACATGATAACAGGATAAAACCACTTTACTATCATACACAAGATGATGTCTCCTACTCCTATTAACAACTTCA
Source organism: Cunninghamia lanceolata (assembly GCA_027924645.1). NCBI lineage: Eukaryota > Viridiplantae > Streptophyta > Pinopsida > Cupressales > Cupressaceae > Cunninghamia > Cunninghamia lanceolata. The sequence goes on from BSBN01000194.1 coordinate 5,498,403, forward strand.
CACAACTCTTGATGAACACACATATCTCTGCAACAACCTTTTGCACTTACCTCCTGAAAGGTGATCTTTGAAGATATGAACCAATATATACACTAAACATGAGAATCCATCCTGAGAACATGTTAAAACCAACTAAACGATATTATGGAGACTAATCTCCCTAATTTCAACTTTTGTTTGTATGATGATCAACTCATAACTGAAGACTATATCATTGCCATTGAATACTGAGATCAACTCACAACTGAAGACTATGCCATTACCATTGAATACTGAGATCAACTCACAACTTTAATTGATATATGCATCTGTAAAGATCAATCATGACAATTTTAACAACACACAAGATAATGTAATTCTGTAACAACACACAAGATGATCTACTTCTGATGATGTACTCCTGCTTTATTCACTGCAAGTACTACTGATCAAACAAGTCCTGTGATTAACCATAAACCAATACCAAACATCAAGTGTATTCATGTGATCCTGTAAGCACTTGAAACACCAATATAGTGAGCATGATTGGTACATGAATGTTATCAAACACTTGAAATATTATCATCCATTTATCAAGTCAATCCTACTATGAACAACTATGAAATTCATGATCATGAACAACTTTTGTCAATTGTACAAGTGATCCACAAATGACATGTAGCCTAATGATACTTTGCACAACTCAACTTTCTCAATACCTTTTGACATCAATGACAAACTATCACCATCAATCTCCCCCTTTGTCATTGATGGAAAAACTTCATGAAATATTTTCTCTTTCTCCCCCTTTTTGACATCAGAAGAGAAAGACTATTATCTCCCCCTGAGAACAACTCCACTACTGAAAATATCTTATAGCTTGATCATAACCATTATAAACACATTCTATTATGAAGACCTTTTAAAACATAAACTCCTGTTAGCTCGTTATCTTAAAAAAAAAATTTAAAACCACTTACCAAAATCTTTGAAACAACTTGTATTTCCTAAACATCAACATTTCAAACTTGATAGCAAAAAGATACCATGAAACTTGCACAAAGACACTCTGAAGATGAAGACTAACACACTCTTGATAACATCACATATGATTGAAAGTTAAACTTTCAAAACAACAATCCTTCTTCAATCAACAACACTTTTTGACCCATATGACAAATTTTCAATGAATCTATTTGCTTCCCATGTGATAAAGTTCACAAACAAATCACTGCTCATAAATACCACTGGTAAACACTAACAAGAATAATCAACAACTCAACTAAACTCAGCACTGATCCACTTTCTGAAATAGTTCTGAAACATATCAACCTGAAGAATACCATCCAATTACTGACATTCAACCTTCCATGCTAAAGAAAAAAACATGGCACCATCAAACACCTTTTGACATCACAATCATTCTCCATCAATTTTATAAGCAACTCTAGATGTCATAGCTTGACATACAAACCTTACCACTTCAAAACAAGAGGCACCCAATTTTCTCATACCTTTCTAAATCATTTTAATGAGGAAGAACATGTCAAATTATTATCCCAATGATCTCTTCTAAATGAACATTCATTCTGCAACAAAGAGTGAGGATCATCCTCCTGCATAAGATACCTTTTGCAATCACAATGTCAAACTTGGTATAACCACATCTGCAATCAACAAGAATGAACTCCTTCCTCTTGACTCTATCATTCAAATCAGTGCATCAAGATTGCACAACCTTCACCATAAAGCTCTTCCTGTAACACCACTTTGCAAAACCAATCCAGGTGAGAGTTCCTTGACAATCATCTTAGCAGAAGCATCATGACAACATAATCATGTAAGTGTCAAACAATATACAAATAGGATCAATGTTACAACATCATCATACTCTTTGTGCAGAGAGCTTTTGAACACTTTATGATCCACTAAACATGTTACTGATGATGAACACTGAAACTCAAAAACATCAGAAACTTCATTTCAAACATTTCAGACAAGCATGACAAAGAAAACAAGATCAACTGATCTCCTCCTGTAACTTCTTGGGGATAAAAAATAGAACAAGAACAACTCCCCCTCACATTATGCTATTTGTTATGCAACAGATGAAATGACTTGTGCGAGATGCACAATCTTAGTATTTGACTTTTCTTGACTATGTTTCTGCTTCCAAATCTTAATAGACTCTTTCTTCCTCCAAATCTTTTCTGTCTTTTTCTTTTCCCAACCTTTCAAATTAGGTGGAGCTCTCCTACAACTGTGTGCTTTATGACCAAGAGAGTTACAATTATAACAAACTATGTTATAATCATAACTAATTGATTGATAATACCTTTGAGCACTCATGCTAGACTCCCATGCAGAATCATATCTTTTACAATTTCTTTGTATAGGTCTAACATTATTGCACTTATAACAAATAATGTCAGTATTCCTTTTGCAAACAATTGCTTTGTGTCCAAATTGATTACAAGCATAACAATGACCATTAAAAGAATAATTATACCTGTACATGTTTGCTTGTCTAACAGGAGCACTTTTTCTAAAATTTCTTCTTCTTTGATTATGCATTTTGTTTTCAGTGGCAACATTCAAATCAATCTTCTTTCTAGGTGTCTCTCTAGCTTTTGAACATTCTCCTTCTTCAAAACCAAGTCCAGGAGTGTCTTCATAAAGTTTTTGCTTACCAAGCATCTTATCAAACACTTGACCATCATACTCTTTTCTAAGATTAATAATTTCAGTCTCTAGTTTTAGATTCTCAATCCTTGCAACTTCAAGGTTAGATATTGAGACATCAATTATCCTCTTAGCTTCTTCAATTTCTGATTTCAAACTGACAATCAATTTGTTTGATTCACTTGCTTGATTCTTCAAGTCTACAATCAGGTTTCTAGCATCTTCAAGATCTATAAGAGCTTTGTCTTTTAAAACTCTTTCTTGCTGGAATTGCAACATTAATTTCTTGTTCTCCTTATTATAATTCTTGAGTTCATTTAGAGCATATATGAGCTCTCCTTCCAGATCAATCTCACAGTCTTGTTCATCATAATCCTGATCATCATCATCTTCTGAATTTGATTTGGTCTCAACTTCTTCATGTGATTGCCTTTCATTGCCACTTTCTTGACACACAAGAGTGTCCTCTTCTTTATCATTACCTTGGTAGATTCTTTTCAATCTCCTCCACATATCCCAAGCTGTAACACAATCGATAACTTTACAAATAACATCATTAGACAAAGCAAATAATATAGCTTTCTTTGCAATATCATTACATTCAAGAGCTTCTTTGTTATTTACAAAATTACAATTCTCAATTGACATTAAAACATCATATCCTAAGGAGGATAAATACACTTGCATTCTAACATACCAAACTAAAAAATTTGAACTGTCAAACTGAGGAACATCTGAAAAATTTTCTTCTAAGACAATATCAGATTCAACTTGGAGAACAACTTTATCAACTGACTTTTTATCAGAATCTGGATTTGATATGGATGATTTCTTTTGTATCTTTTGACCAGAAAGAATCTTAACATTTCTCATGTTCTTATTTCTTCTACACTTACCCATTGAACTCCACACACAGGACCTACCCAAGCTGATTAAGCTGCAGAAGGGAAGCTGGCTCTGATACCAATTGTACGAGTACAATCAACACTGAGAGGGGGGGTGAATCAGTGTTGTGTGAATTTTCAAATCTTTTTACACACTTTAACTTTCAGAGCACAAGGAGAGAAAGATAGCATTGATTTTTCAAATACATATGCACATGACTGTGAATACAGAAAGAGAACAAAACCTCATAAGTAAATCATACACACAGAGAGAAGATTATGACACAAGAATTGCATGAGTGGAAAACCCTCCAGGGGTAGAAAAACCACTCTAAACTACCTCACTGGCTAAAAAGAAGCCTCACTAGCTACAATATGTGTCGCACTGACAAAAGTTAAGGTCTCACTGACCTACAACCTTCACTGGCATACTGTGCCTCACTGGCATAGACAATTTTCAATCAAAAATTCTGTGTGCAAGAATTGATTGCTATTCAATCTGATTTGCACCATTATGCAACCTGTGTTTCATCATACACCCTTATACCTCCTATTTGATTTTCAAATCAAGACCATACAAAACAATTCCTTTTACAAATATTTACAACACTCTTATCTCTGCAAATTTGATTCACCTGATACATATTCACCTGCATTTTATCTTCATGATTCAATCTTTATTTTCATGGTTTAATCTGTAAGATTATTGCATGATTTCCTCATACTGTATTTGATCCATTCCTACACAAACATAATCTCACATACAATAAAATGATTCATTTGTAAAATATCGTCAATACTACATATTGATCCATATCACCACACACTATATATTCAACCTCTAAAACTCATCATCTGTGTATTTCATCTCTGTCTCCCAATAAACTTTTTTACAATACACCTGAAAAACAATTTTATATAAATTGAAAGTCCTTCCACCTTCATCTTCTTTAAAAAAAAAAAAAACTTCAAGGAGTTCAAACACCAAACCATCTGCAAAAAGAAAATCTAATTTACAATGTTATGAAAATATTTTTCATATTCCTCTTCAAACAAAATCTCCTTTAAACTGAATATCCAATCTTCTCATTTAATCCATCTTCCTGCATGACCTTGCATGATCCTTCATATTCCTGTATATAAAAAAAAACTTCATCTTCTCCTTCACAAGACTCTTCAATCTGCAAACATCTGTGTATCTTTTTCAAAAAAAACAATTCATATTCTCTTTGCAATTTTTTCTCACATCATTCAATCTTGAAAACCTTTCACCTTCGCTAAATTCTTTGAAGCACAAAAACGTTTCAAATTCTTCCCACATAGAAAATAAATCTTCATTGAAAAATCTCCAATCCTCCATAAAATATTTTCCTTCAAAAAAAATCCTCCTTAAGAAATTTTGATGTTTATCCAATATACAAAAATTTCTTCATAAGGCTTTTTTTCATTTAGATAAAAAACAATAAAAAAACTCCTTATAAAAGAAACTCCTTACATTCATGACAAAAAAGAACCAACGAAAAAAAATTAGAAGGAAATTACTAAATTTTAAAAAGGAAACTAATTATTTTGAATCGAGCTTGAAAAGTTTCTAAACTCCTCATAAGTTTTCAAAGGAAGAAAAAACATTTTCCATAATGCATTTAACTCCTATGCAAACCCGTGCCCTCTTGTTATTTTTGGCGGTGATAAAACTGAAATTCAAATTGAAAGCCCGCGCCTATATGCAAAACTTGCTTCATCGGTTGAAAGGAGGAAAGGGGCCGGTTGCCCTATGGTCTTGAACCCTCCTGCAAGTCATGTTTAGTGAAATGACCTTCTGTCACAGGTCAATGTGAAATTATAACATTAAGATATGAAAATAGAACTTTATAAACTCCTTTAGAAACCTTGAGCTTATAAACTTCAATAAAAATAATTCCAATTTTGTTATGAGCTACAACAAGAACTAAACAAGCTTATTCCTCTGACTTTTTCAAGATAACAAACAATGCTTCTGATGTTCAATATAAACAACTTGATCAACATTACCAAGAAAAAGCAACAACTAGTTTAACTAAATTCCTTAGTATCTCAATACCACTCAAACTTCAACATGATAACAGGATAAAACCACTTTACTATCATACACAAGATGATGTCTCCTACTCCTATTAACAACTCACACAACTCTTGATGAACACACATATCTCTGCAACAACCTTTTGCACTTACCTCCTGAAAGGTGATATTTGAAGATATGAACCAATATATACACAAAACATGAGAATCCATCCTGAGAACATGTTAAAACAAACTAAAGGATATTATGGAGACTAATCTCCCTGATTTCAACATTTGTTTGTATGATGATCAACTCATAACTGAAGACTATATCATTGCCATTGAATACTGAGATCAACTCACAACTGAAGACTATGCCATTGCCATTGAATACTGAGATCAACTCAGAACTTTAATTGATATATGCATCTGTAAAGATCAATCATGACAATTTTAACAACACACAAGATAATGTAATTCTGTAACAACACACAAGATGATATAATTCTGATGATGTACTCCTGCTTTCTTCACTGCAAGTACTACTGATCAAACAAGTCCTGTGATTAACCATAAACCAACACCAAACATCAAGTGTATTCATGTGATCCTATAAGCACTTGAAACACCAATATAGTGAGCATGATTGGTACATGAATGTTATCAAACACTTGAAATATTATCATCCATTTATCAAGTCAATCCTACTGTGAACAACTGTGAAATTCATGATCATGAACGACTTTTGTCAATTGTACAAGTGATCCACAAATGACCTGTAGCCTAATGATACTTTGTACAACTCAACTTTCTCAATACCTTTTGACATCAATGACAAACTATCACCATCAATCTACCCCTTTGTCATTGATGGAAAAACTTCATGAAACATTTTCTCTTTCTCCCCCTTTTTGACATTAGATGACAAAGACTATTATCTCCCCCTGATAAAAACTCCACTACTGAAAAGATGTTATAGCTTGATCATAACCATTATAAACACATTCTATTATGAAGACCTTTTAAAACATAAACTCCTGTTATCTCGTTATCTTCAAAAAAAATTTAAAACCACTTACCAAAATCTTTGAAACCACTTGTCTTTCCTGAACATCAACATTTCACACTTGATAGCAAAAAGATACCATGAAACTTGCACAAAGACACTCTGAAGATGAAGACTAACACACTCTTGATAACATCACATATGATTGAAAGTTAAACTTTCGAAACAACAATCCTTCTTCAATCAACAACACTTTTTGACCCATATGACAAATTTTCAATGAATCTATTTTCTTCCCATGTGATAAAGTTCACAAACAAATCACTGCTCATAAATACCACTGGTAAACACTGACAAGAATAATCAACAACTCAACTAAACTCAGCACTGATCCACTTTCTGAAATAGTTCTGAAACATATCAACCTGAAGAATACCATCCAATTACTGACATTCAACCTTCTATGCTAAAGAAAAAAACATGGCACCATCAAACACCTTTTGACATCACAATCATTCTCCATCAATTTTATAAGCAACTCTAGATGTCATAGCTTGACATACAAACCTTACCACTTCAAAACAAGAGGCACACAATTTTCTCATACCTTTCTGAATCATTTTAATGAGGAAGAACATGTCAAATTATTATCCCAATGATCACTTCTAAATGAACATTCATTCTGCAACAAAGAGTGAGGATCATCCTCCTGCATAAGATACCTTTTGCAATCACAATGTCAAACTTGGTATAACCACATCTGCAATCAACAAGAATGAACTCCTTCCTCTTGACTCTATCATTCAAATCAGCCCATCAAGATTGCACAACCTTCACCATCAAGCTCTTCCTGTAACACCACTTTGCAAAATCAATCCAGGTGAGAGTTCCTTGACAATCATCTTAGCAGAAGCATCATGACAACTTAATCATGTAAGTGTCAAACAATATACAAATAGGATCAATGTTACAACATCATCATACTCTTTGTGCAGAGAGCTTTTGAACACTTTATGATCCACTAAACATGTTACTGATCATGAACACTGAAACTCAAAAACATTAGAAACTTCATTTCAAACATTTCAGACAAGCATGACAAAGAAAACAAGATCAACTGATCTCCTCCTGTAACTTCTTGGGGATAAAAAATAGAACAAGAACAACTCCCCCTCACATTATGCTATTTGTTATGCAACATATGAAATTACTTGTGCAAGATTCCCAATCTTAGTATTTGACTTCTCTTGACTATGTTTCTGCTTCCAAATCTTAACAGGCTCTTTCTTCCTCCAAATCTTTTCTATCTTTTCCTTTTCCCAACCTTTCAAATTAGGTGGAGCTCTCCTGCAACTGTGTGCTTTATGACCAAGAGAGTTGCAATTATAACAAACTATGTTATAATCATAACCAATTAACTGATAATACCTTTAAGCACTCATGCTAGACTTTCATGCAGAATCATATCTTTTACAATTTCTTTGTATATGTCTAACATTATTGCACTTATAACAAATAATGTCAGTATTCCTTTTGCAAACAATTGCTTTGTGTCCAAATTGATTACAAGCATAACAATGACCATTAAAAGAATAATTATACCTGTACATGTTTGCTTGTCTAACATGAGCACTTTTTCTAAACTTTCTTCTTCTTTGATTATGCATTGTGTTTTCAGTGGCAACATTCAAATCAATCTTCTTTCTAGGTGTCTCTCTAGATTTTGAACATTCTCCTTCTTCAAAACCAAGTCCAGGAGTGTCCTCATAAAGTTTTTGCTTACCAAGCATCTTATCAAACACTTGACCATCATACTCTTTTCTGAGATTAATAATTTCACTCTCTAGTTTTAGATTCTCAATCCTTGCAACTTCGAGGTTAGATATTGAGACATCAATTATCCTCTTAGCTTCTTCAATTTCTGATTTCAAACTGACAATCAATTTGTTTGATTCACTTGCTTGATTCTTCAAGTCTACAATTAGGTTTCTAGCATCTTCAAGATCTATAAGAGCTTTGTCTTTTAAAACTCTTTCTTGCTGGAATTGCAACATTAATTTCTTGTTCTCCTTATTATAATTCTTGAGTTCATTTAGAGCATATATGAGCTCTGCTTCCAGATCAATCTCACAGTCTTGTTCATCATAATCCTGATCATCATCATCTTCTGAATTTGATTTGGTCTCAACTTCTTCATGTGATTGCCTTTCATTGCCACTTTCTTGACACACAAGAGTGTCCTCTTCTTTATCATTACCTTGGTAGATTCTTTTCAATCTCCTCCACATATCCTGAGCTATAACACAATCAATAACTTTACAAATAACATCATTAGACAAAGCAGATAATATAGCTTTCTTTGCAATATCATTACATTCAAGAGCTTCTTTGTTATTTACAGAATTACAATTCTCAATTGACATTAAAACATAATATCCTAAGGAGGATAAATACACTTGAATTCTAACATACCAAACTGAAAAATTTGAACTGTCAAACAGAGGAACATCTAAAAAATTTTCTTCTAAGACAATATCAGATTCAACTTGGAGAACAACTTTATCAACTAACTTTTTATCAGAATCTGGATTTGATATGGATGATTTCTTTTGTATCTTTTGACCAGAAAGAATCTTAACATTTCTCATGTTCTTATTTCTTCTACACTTACCCACTGAACTCCACAGACAGGACCTACCCAAGTTGATTAAGCTGCAGAAGGGAAGCTGGCTCTGATACCAATTGTAGGAGTACAATCAACACTGAGAGGGGGGGTGAATCAGTGTTGTGTGAATTTTCAAATCTTTTTACACACTTTAACTTTCAGAGCACAAGGAGAGAAAGATAGCATTGATTTGTCAAATACATATGCACATGACTGTGAATACATAAAGAGAACAAAACTTCATAAGTAAATCATACACACACAGAGAAGATTATGACACAAGAATTGCATGAGTGGAAAACACTCCAGGGGTAGAAAAACCACTCAAAACTACCTCACTAGCTTAACTGATCAAACATGCCTCACAGGCTACAAAGAAGCCTCACTGGCTACAATATGTGTCTCACTGACAAATGTTAAGGTCTCACTGACCTACAAGCTTCACTGGCATATTGTGCCTCACTGGCATAGACAATTTTCAATCAAAAATTATGTGTGCAAGAATTGATTGCTATTCAATCTGATTTGCACCATTATGCAACCTGTGTTTCATCATACACCCTTATACCTCCTATTTGATTTTCAAATCAAGACCATACAAAACAATTCCTTTTACAAATATTTACAACACTCTTATCTCTGCAAATTTGATTCACCTGATACATATTCACCTGGATTTTATCTTCATGATTCAATCTTTATTTTCATGGTTCAATCTGTAAGATTATTGCATGATGTCCTCATACTGTATTTGATCCATTCCTGCACAAACATAATCTCACATAAAATAAAATGATTCATTTGTAAAATATCTTCAATACTACATATTGATCCATATCACCACACACTATATATTCAACCTCTAAAACTCATCATCTGTGTATTTCATCTCTGTCTCCCAATAAACTTTTTTACAATACACCTGAAAAACAATTTTATATAAATTGAAAGTCCTTCCACCTTCATCTTCTTAAAAATAAAAAAAAACTTCAGGGAGTTCAAACACCAAACCATCTGCAAAAAGAAAATCTAATTTACAATGTTAGGAAAATATTTTTCATATTCCTCTTCAAACAAAATCTCCTTTAAACTGAATATCCAATCTTCTCATTTAATCAATCTTCCTGCATGATCTTGCATGATCCTTCATATTCCTGTATATAAAAAAAACCTTCATCTTCTCCTTCACAAGACTCTTCAATCTGCAAACATCTGTGTATCTTTTTCAAAAAAAACAATTCATATTCTCTTTGCAATTTTTCACAGAAAAAATCCTTGATTTTCTCACATCATTCAATCCTGAAAACCTTTCACCTTCACTAAATTCTTTGAAGCACAAAAATGTTTCAAATTCTTCCCACATAGAAAATAAATCTTCATTGAAAAATCTCCAACCCTCCATAAAATATTTTACTTCAAAAAAAATCCTCCTTAAGAAATTTTGATGTTTATCCAATATACAAAAATTTCTTCACAAGGATTTTTTTCATTTAGAAAAAAAACAATAAAAAAACTCCTTATAAAAGAAACTCCTTACATTCATGACAAAAAAGAACCAACCAAAAAAAATTAGAAGGAAATTACTAAATTTTAAAAAGGAAACTAATTATTTTGAATCTAGCTTCAAAAGTTTCTAAACTCCTCATAAGTTTTCGAAGGAAGAAAAAACATTTTCCTTAATGCATTTAACTCCTATGCAAACCCATGCCCTCTTGTTATTTTTGGCGGTGATAAAACTTAAATTGAAATTGAAAGCCGGCGCCTATATGCAAAACTTGCTTCATCGGTTGAAAGGAGGAAAGGGGCCGGTTGCCCTATGGTCTTGAACCCTCCTGCAAGTCATGTTTAGTGAAATGACCTTCTGTCATAGGTCAATGTGAAATTATAACATTAAGATATGAAAATAGAACTTTATAAACTCCTTTATAAACCTTGAGCTTATAAACTTCAATAAAAATAATTCCAATCTTGTTATGAGCTACAACAAAACTAAACAAGCTTATTCCTCTGACTTTTTCAAGATAACAAACAATGCTTCTGTTGTTCAATATAAACAACTTGATCAACATTACCAAGAAAAAGCAACAACTAGTTTAACTGAATTCCTTAGTATCTCAATACCACTCAAACATCAACATGATAACAAGATAAAACCACTTTACTATCATACACAAGATGATGTCTCCTACTCCTATTAACAACTTCACACAACTCTTGATGAACACACATATCTCTGCAACAACCTTTTGCACTTACCTCCTGAAAGGTGATCTTTGAAGATATGAACCAATATATACACTAAACATGAGAATCCATCCTGAGAACATGCTAAAACAAACTAAAGGATATTATGGAGACTAATCTCCCTGATTTCAACATTTGTTTGTATGATGATCAACTCATAACTGAAGACTATATCATTGCCATTGAATACTGAGATCAACTCACAACTGAAGACTATGCCATTGCCATTGAATACTGAGATCAACTCACAACTTTAATTGATATATGCATCTGTAAAGATCAATCATGACAATTTTAACAACACACAAGATAATGTAATTCTGTAACAACACACAAGATGATATACTTCTGATGATGTACTCCTGCTTTATTCACTGCAAGTACTACTGATCAAACAAGTCATGTGATCAACCATAAACCAACACCAAACATCAAGTGTATTCATGTGATCCTGTAAGCACTTGAAACACCAATATAGTGAGCATGATTGATACATGAATGTTATCAAACACTTGAAATATTATCATCCATTTATCAAGTCAATCCTACTGTGAACAACTGTGAAATTCATGATCATGAACGACTTTTGTCAATTGTACAAGTGATCCACAAATGACCTGTAGCCTAATGATACTTTGCACAACTCAACTTTCTCAATACCTTTTGACATCAATGACAAACTATCACCATCAATCTCCCCCTTTGTCATTGATGGAAAAACTTCATGAAACATTTTCTCTTTCTCCCCCTTTTTGACATCAGATGACAAAGACTATTATCTCCCCCTGAGAACAACTCCACTACTGAAAAGAAGTTATAGCTTGATCATAACCATTATAAGCACATTCTATTATGAAGACCTTTTAAAACATAAACTCCTGTTATCTCGTTATCTTCAAAAAAAATTTAAAACCACTTACCAAAATCTTTGAAACCACTTGTCTTTCCTGAACATCAACATTTCAAACTTGATAGCAAAAAGATACCATGAAACTTGCACAAAGACACTCTGAAGATGAAGACTAACACACTCTTGATAACATCACATATGATTGAATGTTAACTTTCAAAACAACAATCCTTCTTCAATCAACAACACTTTTTGACCCATATGACAAATTTTCAATGAATCTATTTGCTTCCCATGTGATAAAGTTCACAAACAAATCACTGCTCATAAATACCACTGGTAAACACTGACAAGAATAATCAACAACTCAACTAAACTCAGCACTAATCCACTTTCTGAAATAGTTCTAAAACATATCAACCTGAAGAATACCATCCAATTATTGACATTCAACCTTCTATGCTAAAGAAAAAAACATGGCACCATCAAACACCTTTTGACATCACAATCATTCTCCATCAATTTTATAAGCAACTCTAGATGTCATAGCTTGACATACATACCTTACCACTTCAAAACAAGAGGCACACAATTTTCTCATACCTTTCTAAATCATTTTAATGAGGAACAACATGTCAAATTATTATCCCAATGATCACTTCTAAATGAACATTCAATCTGCAACAAAGAGTGAAGATCATCCTCCTGCATAAGATACCTTTTGAAATCACAATGTCAAACATGGTATAACCACATCTGCAATCAACAAGAATGAACTCCTTCCTCTTGACTCTATCATTCAAATCAGCCCATCAAAATTGCACAACCTTCACCATCAAGCTCTTCCTGTAACACCACTTTGCAAAACCAATCCAGGTGAGAGTTCCTTGACAATCATCTTAGTAGAAGCATCATGACAACTTAATCATGTAAGTGTCAAACAATATACAAATAGGATCAATGTTACAACATCATCATACTCTTTGTGCAGAGAGCTTTTGAACACTTTATGATCCACTAAACATGTTACTGATCATGAACACTGAAACTCAAAAACATCAGAAACTTCATTTCAAACATCTCAGACAAGCATGACAAAGAAAACAAGATCAACTGATCTCCTCCTATAACTTCTTGGGGATAAAAAATAGAACAAGAACAACTCCCCCTCACATTATGCTATTTGTTATGCAACAGATGAAATGACTTGTGCAAGATGCACAATCTTAGTATTTGACTTCTCTTGACTATGTTTCTGCTTCCAAATCTTAACAGGCTCTTTCTTCCTCCAAATCTTTTCTGTCTTTTTCTTTTCCCAACCTTTCAAATTAGGTGGAGCTCTCCTGCAACTGTGTGCTTTATGACCAAGAGAGTTGTAATTATAACAAACTATGTTATAATCATAACCAATTGACTAATAATACCTTTGAGCACTCATGCTAGACTTCCATGCAGAATCATATCTTTTACAATTTCTTTGTATATGTCTAACATTATTGCACTTATAACAAATAATGTCAGTATTCCTTTTGCAAACAATTGCTTTGTGTCCAAATTGATTACAAGCATAACAATGACCATTAATAGAATAATTATACCTGTACATGTATGCTTGTCTAACAGGAGCACTTTTTCTGAAATTTCTTCTTCTTTGATTATGCATTTTGTTTTCAGTGGCAATATTCAAATCAATCTTCTTTCTAGGTGTCTCTCTAGCTTTTGAACATTCTCCTTCTTCAAAACCAAGTCTAGGAGTGTCTTCATAAAGTTTTTGCTTACCAAGCATCTTATCAAACACTTGACCATCATACTCTTTTCTGAGATTAATAATTTCACTCTCGAGTTTTAGATTCTCAATCCTTGCAACTTCAAGGTTAGATATTTTGACATCAACTATCCTCTTAGCTTCTTCAATTTCTGATTTCAAACTGACAACCAATTTGTTTGATTCACTTGCTTGATTCTTCAAGTCTACAATCAGGTTTCTAGCATCTTCAAGATCTATAAGAGCTTTGTCTTTTAAAACTCTTTCTTGCTGGAATTGCAACATTAATTTCTTGTTCTCCTTATTATAATTCTTAAGTTCATTTCGAGCATATATGAGCTCTCCTCCCAGATCAATCTCACAGTCTTGTTCATCATAATCCTGATCATCATCATCTTCTGAATTTGATTTGGTCTCAACTTCTTCATGTGATTGCCTTTCATTGCCACTTTCTTGACACACCAGAGTGTCCTCTTCTTTATCATTACCTTGGTAGATTCTTTTCAATCTCCTCCACATATCCTGAGTTGTAACACAATCCATAACTTTACAAATAACATCATTAGACAAAGCAGATAATATAGCTTTCTTTGCAATATCATTACATTCAAGAGCTTCTTTGTTATTTGCAGAATTACAATTCTCAACTGACATTAAAACATCATATCCTAAGGAGGATAAATACATTTGCATTCTAACATACCAAACTGAAAAATTTGAACTGTCAAACTGAGGAACATCTGAAAAATTTTCTTCTAAGACAATATCAGATTCAACTTGGAGAACAACTTTATCAATTGACTTTTTATCAAAATCTGGATTTGATATGGATGATTTCTTTTGTATCTTTTGACCAGAAAGAATCTTAACATTTCTCATATTCTTATTTCTTCTACACTTACCCATTGAACTCCACACACAGGACCTACCCAAGCTGATTAAGCTGCAGAAGGGAAGCTGGCTCTGATACCAATTGTAGGAGTACAATCAACACTGAGACGGGGGGTGAATCAGTGTTGTGTGAATTTTCAAATCTTTTTACACACTTTAACTTTTAGAGCACAAGGAGAGAAAGATAGCATTGATTTGTCACATACATATGCACATGACTGTGAATACAGAAAGAGAACAAAACTTCATAAGTAAATCATACACACACAGAGAAGATTATGACACAAGAATTGCATGAGTGGAAAACCCTCCAGGGGTAGAAAAACCACTCTAAACTGCCTCACTGGCTACAAAGAAGCCTCACTGGCTACAATATGTGTCTCACTGACAAATGTTAAGGTCTCACTGACCTACAAGCTTCACTGGCATACTGTGCCTCACTGGCATAGACAATTTTCAATCAAAAATTCTGTGTGCAAGAATTGATTGCTATTCAATCTGATTTGCACCATTATGCAACCTGTGTTTCATCATACACCCTTATACCTCCTATTTGATTTGCAAATCAAGACCATACAAAACAATTCCTTTTACAAATCTTTACAACACTCTTATCTCTGCAAATTTGATTCACCTGATACATATTCACCTGCATTTTATCTTCATGATTCAATCTTTATTTTCATGGTTCAATCTGTAAGATTATTGCATGATGTCCTCATACTATATTTGATCCATTCCTGCACAAACATAATCTCACATACAATAAAATGATTCATCTGTAAAATATCCTCAATACTACATATTGATCCATATCACCACACACTATATATTCAACCTCTAAAACTCATCATCTGTGTATTTCATCTCTGTCTCCCAATAAACTTTTTTACAATACACCTGAAAAACAATTTTATATAAATTGAAAGTCCTTCCACCTTCATCTTCTTAAAAAAAAAAAAAAATTCAGGGAGTTCAAACACCAAACCATCTGCAAAAAGAAAATCTAATTTACAATGTTATGAAAATATTTTTCATATTCCTCTTCAAACAAAATCTCCTTTAAACTGAATATCCAATCTTCTCATTTAATCAACCTTCCTGCATGATCTTGCATGATCCTTCATATTCCTCTATATAAAAAAAAACTTCATCTTCTCCTTCACAAGACTCTTCAATCTGCAAACATCTGTGTATCTTTTTCAAAAAAAACAATTCATATTCTCTTTGCAATTTTTCACAGAAAAAATCCTTGATTTTCTCACATCATTCAATCCTGAAAACCTTTCACCTTCACTAAATTCTTTGAAGCACAAAAACGTTTCAAATTCTTCCCACATAGAAAATAAATCTTCATTGAAAAATCTCCAATCCTCCATAAAATATTTTCCTTCAAAAAAAATCCTCCTTAAGAAATTTTGATGTTTATCCAATATACAAAAATTTCTTCACAAGGATTTTTTTCATTTAGAAAAAAAACAATAAAAAATCTCCTTATAAAAGAAACTCCTTACATTCATGACAAAAAAGAACCAACCAAAAAAAATTAGAAGGAAATTACTAAATTTTAAAAAGGAAACTAATTATTTTGAATCGAGCTTCAAAAGTTTCTAAACTCCTCATAAGTTTTCAAAGGAAGAAAAAACATTTTCCTTAATGCATTTAACTCCTATGCAAACCCGTGCCCTCTTGTTATTTTTGGCAGTGATAAAACTTAAATTCAAATTGAAAGCCCACGCTTATATGCAAAACTTGCTTCATCGATTGAAAGGAGGAAAGGGGCCGGTTGCCCTATGGTCTTGAACCCTCCTGCAAGTCATGTTTAGTGAAATGACCTTCTGTCACAGGTCAATGTGAAATTATAACATTAAGATATGAAAATAGAACTTTATAAACTCCTTTATAAACCTTGAGCTTATAAACTTCAACAAAAATAATTCCAATCTTGTTATGAGCTACAACAAGAACTAAACAAGCTTATTCCTCTGACTTTTTCAAGATAACAAACAATGCTTCTGATGTTCAATATAAACAACTTGATCAACATTACCAAGAAAAAGCAACAACTGGTTTAACTGAATTCCTTAGAATCTCAATACCACTCAAACTTCAACATGATAACAGGATAAAACCACTTTACTATCATACACAAGATGATGTCTCCTACTCCTATTAACAACTTCACACAAATCTTGATGAACACACATATCTTTGCAACAACCTTTTGCACTTACCTCCTGAAAGGTGATCTTTGAAGATATGAACCAATATATACACTAAACATGAGAATCCATCCTGAGAACATGTTAAAACCAACTAAAGGATATTATGGAGACTAATCTCCCTGATTTCAACATTTGTTTGTATGATGATCTGTTGGCAAGAGACACTATATGGATTCATGGTTGTTGTCATTGATGGCAACAAAGGTCATCCCACATATCCGCAAGTCATAATGTGTCTCTACCGGAAGTCAGAATAAAGAATGTTGTGGTCCGGTGAAGAAGAACAGAGCATATGGCAAGGTCCGACAGATTGGTCCGGATCTCTCAGAGGAAGTGTCTTGGTGCAGTGCGGATTTGGGGAAGTCAAGAGGACTACCTTGAGTGGTATATTCCAAGGATTTAGCCTCCGGTGATGGACGAGGAAAAAGATATGAATGGTTGAGTACCGGATTCGTGAGAGACAGTGAAAACAGAGGAAGAACTGACTGGCAGAGTATCAGACTGCTTTCCGGATGGGTTACTGTTGATGACAGAGGTTGTGAAGGCATGAATCATGTTTGGCCGACATGATTAATGATATCTACAAGTATATGCTTGATCCGCATTGCTTGGTGAGGAAGGATTCAGCCGACAGAATGAAAGTTTATAAGAAACTAGACTGTTCCGGATGCCGACTAGAAAGGTGATGAAATTACTTGTGCGGATATATATAGAGGATGGATTTAGTTGTGAAGTGTGGTGTTGTTGTGGTGATATATGCGAAGAAGTCCAGATAAAGAGCAGAGGTAGCAAAAGGGATCTGGTATGTGAAAGATAGCAGAACAAAGAACAGAGGAAAGATGAAGTGCAGCAGATCAGTGTACTAAGCCTAACCGGAACTGAACTCCAGCATATGCAGATGCTTCCAATCAGTTCAAAGACTGTGATTCTCATCACTTTGTAGACAGTGTGTCTTCTTGTAGGCAGTGGGCCTCTTGTGAGCAGTGTGCTCGAGCAGTGAGCCCTAATTGGCAAGTGCCATTTTTGTAATTTCCTATTCTTCTAACAGAGAATAATTCTTGGGTTAATCACCCCGTGGTTTTCTCCCTTAACAGGGTTTCCACGTCAAAAATACTATGTCATGTGTTTCTTATTTCATGGTTAATGTTTTTGTGTTTGATTTTATGCTGCATCAATTAAAAGGAAAGTTCAATAAGGGAAATAATTAGGATAACTGATTCACCCCCCCTCTCAGTTATCAACAATTGGTATCAGAGCCAAGTTCCTCCTAATAGAGCTTAACAGCTTGAGGAAGATCTGGGATTTCAAATGGATGCATATGGTTTAAGAGAGCAACTCAAGACCGCTCTTGAGGATCTTGAACAGTCAAATTCTGAAGTTAGTGAATTAAAGGAAAGACTCAAACAGGCTGATGAATTCATGAGAGAATTAAAAGACAAATTAAGTCTCTCTATGAAAAAGAGAAAGGAGCTGCTTCAACAGTTGGCAAGACAAAGTGAAGAAAGCAATACAAATGAAGAATTGACTGAGCAAACCAAGTTATGTGAAAAGTTATCAAAAGAAGTCATTATGTTAAGACATGAAATGGAATCAGGAACTATAAAGTTTACTCAAGAGATTGAAGAAAAAAGAAAGGCTGAAGACAATCTAAGACAATCTCTTAAAGAAAAATCAGAAGAATGCCACCAGATGGACAGGATTATTAGACATCTTGAATCTGATCTTGAAGATGCCAAAGATAATGAAGGAAAACTTGAGGATCAAATTGTCTCTCTCAAAAGAGACCTTCAAACAGCAAATGAATATAAAGAGAAATTCAAGATAAGTTCTGCTCAACTTGAAGTTCTTCTTGGAAGTCAAAAGAGGACAGATGACAAGTATGGCCTGGGATATGAGAAAGGAGAAAGCTCCGGATCCGGTCAGAAGAATCTTGGATCAGAAAATCCAAGGAACAGGCCTAGAAGACCTCCGGTAAGACAGCCAAATGCTCAAAGATATCCATCCTTCAATGGATACTGCCACAGCTGCAACCACTTTGGTCACAAAGCTAATCAGTGCAGAATGAGAATGAATCAGATTAATTCATCCTTCTCCGGACAGTGCTTCAACTGCAAAAGGTATGGACACAAATCCCATGAATGCAGAAGTATGCAAGTAAACAAATCATTCAAAGGTAGATGCTTCACATGCAATAGAGTAGGTCATATGGCTAATCAATGCAGATCAAGAGGATATCAGTCAAACATGCAAAGAAATGTTATTTGCCAAATCTGCAATAGGTCCGGTCATAATGCTAAAGTTTGCAGAAACAAGAATCAGGACAAAAAAGGTCCGGTGTATAATCAGAATCAAGACAAGGGTAAACAAAAGATGAATGCGGATGAGGTTAGGAATCAGATGAGCAAGATTTGGGTGAAGAAAAGTTCAGAGAATGTAGAGGTTGGATCCGCACCAGACTCTGGTGCTGATATTTCTTCCAGAAATTAAAAAGTGAGCTCAGGCTCAGGGGGAGACTCAAAGAAAATCTTGTTCCCCCAGCCAAACAAGTGGTGCCGGATGTGGCACAAGATGCGGATCAAAGGGTTTGTAGATATGAGTCTTGAGATACTTCAGTCAAGTTTTCAGAGGTCCGCATGGAGTTATGAAGAAGCTGTGATCGATCAAATAAGACCTGTTCAGGGAGATGCTCCGATATGATAAAGGATTACAAAAAGATCCGGAAAGATCCAGAAATGCACTATCTTGTTCTGCGGATTGGACAGAGTGTTTGGGATGTTCTTGCAATATGTTGCCTCGATTCATTCATGATTGAAAGATCCGGATGATATCCACAGATCTGGACTAATCCGGGATACTCCAAACTATCCAGACAAGGCAAACCGGAATGATGTAGGTGAAGCATTTATTACAGACAGATATTAGGGTTCGCGGAGCAATTTAAGGGATTTCTCAAAGGACATTTGCTCATTCTGCACTCGAGAAGAAGCAAAAAGTGGAGCTCTGCAACAAGGTTCATCAAGCACACCAAGGATCTCCTGCCGAAGCTATTGCATAAAGAGATCAATCCAACCACTCCGTGCAAACCGAAGGCGCATAAGGTATTCTCCGTTTTTCATTACCTCACTGCAAATCTTTGAAGAATGGCTACTCCAAACATAGTTAAGATCTCTGATAGACCTCGCCCCTCATTCAAGAAACATCCCTACAAATCATTGGAGGTAGATCCACTAGGAGCCTTTTCTAGTGTACCCCACGGAGTTTTACATACCGAAGACATTAGGGTTTACATACATGCAAGCATTGAAGAATTTGGGGAATTCAAACTAAGAGACCTCTATCACAAGCAACTAATAGACAATGCTTTTGAGCTTAAACCAGAGTATAAGGATATCCAGAAGAAACAATTTGAGCAATTTATTCATTTCCCCTGTTTTGAAGAAGATGAATGGGTCCGGTATGTACTGAGCAGGATGCATGACAACTTTCTATGGCTAGATAGACCCTGCAAGATCACAAAAGAGGCAATTAGAGCAGTAACTGGTCTATACTCTTCCGGAGGGGTACCTATCCTCAAATCTGTCAAGAACAAC
The DNA here is from genome assembly GCA_027924645.1 of Cunninghamia lanceolata. NCBI lineage: Eukaryota > Viridiplantae > Streptophyta > Pinopsida > Cupressales > Cupressaceae > Cunninghamia > Cunninghamia lanceolata. The sequence goes on from BSBN01000194.1 coordinate 5,519,227, forward strand.
GTTGTAACTGAGGCCACCGGATCAAAATTTGACAAGAGGGCAATGACCATTGAAGATATTTCGGATCCGGATATCAAATATGCATCAATGATAATAGGATACAAGATCTATCACTCCAGCAGGGAGAATTCTGTATCCGGAACTGCAATATACACTGCTTATGAGATGCTAAGAAAGAATGCAGAATATGATCTCTGCGAACTACTGCTAAGCCAATTAATGGAAAACATACAGAAAATCAAGAAGGATAAGAAGAATTCCTTTAAGTATGGTACTCTTATTGTATGTCTATTCTTCTATTTCATGAATGAGCTACCCGGAACAAGTGGATGGGTATGGCAGAATGACAAACCTGTTGCAGTTCAGATAAGAGACTATCTACATGGACTTGGGGATGCAAAAGTGAGAAATACAGCTCTATGGGGATACTTCAAAAACTTTCAGAGCATGATGCAAGCAAGAGAAAGAATTCCCCAGTCTCTCATTGAGAAATACAAGGACTTAGTGTGCTTTATGGTTGACACTGATCAGTGCCTAATGGAGGCAGTGGAGCCAAGGACTGTCTGGATCATGCCCATGGGGTATGAAGTTGATGAACAGATAGTGGAGCTGCATGTTCAACACATGCTAAGTCAGCCCAAAGATCCTAAGGCAGAAAGGTTTGGAACCTTTGAGGAGCTGAGTGTAAAAATACATGTAGAACTTAGGGAACCTGAGATTAAAAGAAAGGTAAGAAAAGAAGTAGAGCACATTGCTCAAGGCCTAGGTATCTCAAAGGAGGCACTTGATGCCAGCCGGGAAAAGAGGAGGAAGGCCAAGGAAGAAGAGAAAAGCAAAGAAAGTGCTCCGGTTGAAACTCCCACCCAGACCAGATCATCAAAGAGACCTGCACCTTCCACAACCAAAGGTTCAAAACTGGAAGTTCAGGCATTCGGTAAGAGATCCAAGACAAAAGCCACAAGGGCTTATGGAAGCCAAAAGGATGAAGAGGAAACAGAATCAGATGAGGGAGTAAGAGAAGTAAAGAAACAGAAGAAGAAAGGATCTGGTAAGCCCTCCACAGGCCAAGACAAGGATGAAATGGCAGAGGTAACTGTTGAAAAGCCCACTCTGTCACTAGAGAGCATAATCAAGTCGGTCACGGTGGATGGAAACCTTCAACCAATGACTGAATCATATGATGACTTCAGTGAGGCCGACCAAAAGACTCTGCAGGAGGCCACAGTAAAATATCTTAACATATATAATAAGGCTTTCATTGAAATAATATCTCTTATTCCTAAAAGCCTAGAAAAGGAAATGGAAGTAAGAAAGAATAATGCTCATGCTAAAGATCTTGAGATCCGGGAGCAGATAGCTATTCAGGTATATCCTCAAATTGATCCCAAGACCATGAACATTATCTTCAAAGACTGCAAAGATGAGTTCAGAAGCAAAGCCAGGATGAATCAACTCATGCTTGGCGAGACTGACAAAGTGGCCCAAGAAACAGAAGAGATCCTTCGGAAGGCCTTCAAAAGGTTCAATCTTCCGGTTGTAGAGGATTTAGGTACAGAAACAGCTGAGGACTTGGGACCCTCTGCTCCAGAAGAAGTGGCTCATGAACAAACTAGCATCTCTCCTCCGGTTTCCCCTACAGTCTCCGGATCCAAAGAAGAAGAGCAATTACAGGAGAAGGAAGCAGTGGTGAAAGACAAAGAGGTTGACAGTTCTAAGACTGCAGAAGAAAAGAAACATCTGTCTCCGGCAAGAGACACTGCACAAACTGTTCAACAATTTTTGAGTAAAGAAACTTTAGAGATTGATGAACCGGAGCTTCTAAAAGGCCCATTTGATTTTGACTCTCTCTCTCCGGTACAAACAATGAAGATAGCTTCATTTGCAAATGCCAAGGCAAATGAAAAGCTCCTGAAGTCTCATATGGAAGACTGTGAGTTGATAGAGGCTGCTTCCGGAGTACTTGTAAAAATCATGCCATCAATCCAGATAGATCCGACAGCCTCCTCTTCCGGTAATCTAAAAACCTTAGTCAGCAGTGTTGATACACATTTTGATTCTCTAGAAAAATCAGCTGAAGAAAAGGTCCGGAAGGAATTTTTGGATAAAAGATTTTCAGAAATATTAGAATTAATCTCTAAGGATAGGAAGATTGTAAGCATTGGAATAAGGAGCTTAGAGAATGCTCTTAAGGATGGCGGTGACATCTACAAATTTTTCTGAAAATAAAAGAAAATAAAAGAGGAACAGGATAAGCTATAAAGCTTATCTCAAAGTTTTGATCCTCTCTCTTCCTCTATAATAAATCAAGAATGTCAGACCATTGCAGTCTTGAATGAAATAAAAAATCTTGAGAAGGAAAGGAAGAACATCACCAACCGGATGGGAGAACTTAGAAGGATTATAATCCCTAAGTTGGAAACAATGCATGAGGCCATCAGTGATGCTCAGACCACCGCCCAAACAAAAGATCCGACAGATCTCAAGTGGGCAGAAGCGTTTGCATTTTTGTTAAGTGGTCACATTTCAATTTTGGACAGAATGAAGCAAAGTTGGGCCACAGAAATGATTCAATTGCAGACATCCTTTGCAGACATTCTTCAGTATATGTAAGTATGTAAATATGCAGCTATGTATAGGAAATTTTTGAAAATTTTGGTGTGCGGACCCTACCCTTTGCCATTGATGTCAAAGGGGGAGTGAGGAGCAGTGAAAAATGAGGGATCCAACTAAGGGGGAGTTCCGGAAATTGTATATAAAGACAGAGCATCAGCAAAGGGGGAGCATAGTGAAAACACTTAGTCATTTTTCACTAAGTGTTGCCATCAATGCCAAAGGGGGAGATTGTTGGCAAGAGACACTATATGGATTCATGGTTGTTGTCATTGATGGCAACAAAGGTCATCCCACATATCCGCAAGTCATAATGTGTCTCTACCGGAAGTCAGAATAAAGAATGTTGTGGTCCGGTGAAGAAGAACAGAGCATATGGCAAGGTCCGACAGATTGGTCCGGATCTCTCAGAGGAAGTGTCTTGGTGCAGTGCGGATTTGGGGAAGTCAAGAGGACTACCTTGAGTGGTATATTCCAAGGATTTAGCCTCCGGTGATGGATGAGGAAAAAGATATGAATGGTTGAGTACCGGATTCGTGAGAGACAGTGAAAACAGAGGAAGAACTGACTGGCAGAGTATCAGACTGCTTTCCGAATGGGTTACTGTTGATGACAGAGGTTGTGAAGGCATGAATCATGTTTGGCTGACATGATTAATGATATCTACAAGTATATGCTTGATCCGCATTGCTTGGTGAGGAAGGATTCAGCCGACAGAATGAAAGTTTATAAGAAACTAGACTGTTCCGGATGCCGACTAGAAAGGTGATGAAATTACTTGTGCGGATATATATAGAGGATGGATTTAGTTGTGAAGTGTGGTGTTGTTGTGGTGATATATGCGAAGAAGTCCAGATAAAGAGCAGAGGTAGCAAAAGGGATCCGCTATGTGAAAGATAGCAGAACAAAGAACAGAGGAAAGATGAAGTGCAGCAGATCAGTGTACTGAGCCTAACCGGAACTGAACTCCAGCATATGCAGATGCTTCCAATCAGTTCAAAGACTGTGATTCTCATCACTTTGTAGATAGTGTGTCTTCTTGTAGGCAGTGGGCCTCTTGTGAGCAGTGTGCTCGGGCAGTGAGCCCTAATTGGCAAGTGCCATTTTTGTAATTTCCTATTCTTCTAACAGAGAATAATTCTTGGGTTAATCACCCCGTGGTTTTCTCCCTTAACAGGGTTTCCACGTCAAAAATACTGTGTCATGTGTTTCTTATTTCATGGTTAATGTTTTTGTGTTTGATTTTATGCTGCATCAATTAAAAGGAAAGTTCAATAAGGGAAATAATTAGGATAACTGATTCACCCCCCCCTCTCAGTTATCAACATGATCAACTCATAACTGAAGACTATATCATTGCCATTGAATACTAAGATCAACTCACAACTGAAGACTATGCCATTGCCATTGAATACTGAGATCAACTCACAACTTTAATTGATATATGCATCTGTAAAGATCAATCATGACAATTTTAACAACACACAAGATAATGTAATTCTGTAACAACACACAAGATGATATACTTCTGATGATGTACTCCTGCTTTATTCACTGCAAGTACTACTGATCAAACAAGTCCTGTGATCAACCAGAAACCAACACCAAACATCAAGTGTATTCATGTGATCCTGTAAGCACTTGAAACACCAATATAGTGAGCATGATTGGTACATGAATGTTATCAAACACTTGAAATATTATCATCCATTTATCAAGTCAATCCTACTATGAACAACTGTGAAATTCATGATCATGAACAACTTTTGTCAATTGTACAAGTGATCCACAAATGACCTGTAGCCTAATGATACTTTGCACAACTCAACTTTCTCAATACCTTTTGACATCAATGACAAACTATCACCATCAATCTCCCCCTTTGTCATTGATGGAAAAACTTCATGAAACATTTTCTCTTTCTCCCCCTTTTTGACATCAGCTGACAAAGACTATTATCTCCCCCTGAGAACAACTCCACTACTGAAAAGATGTTATAGCTTGATCATAACCATTATAAACACATTCTATTATGAAGACCTTTTAAAACATAAACTCCTGTTATCTCGTTATATTAAAAAAAAAATTAAAACCACTTACCAAAATCTTTGAAACCACTTGTCTTTCCTGAACATCAACATTTCAAACTTGATAGCAAAAAGATACCATGAAACTTGCACAAACACACTCTGAAGATGAAGACTAACACACTCTTGATAACATCACATATGATTGAAAGTTAAACTTTCAAAACAACAATCCTTCTTCAATTAACAACACTTTTTGACCCATATGACAAATTTTCAATGAATCTATTTGCTTCCCATGTGATAAAGTTCACAAACAAATCACTGCTCATAAATACCACTGGTAAACACTGACTAGAATAATCAACAACTCAACTAAACTCAGCACTGATCCACTTTCTGAAATAGTTCTGAAACATATCAACCTGAAGAATATCATCCAATTACTGACATTCAACCTTCCATGCTAAAGAAAAAAACATGGCACCATCAAACACCTTTTGACATCACAATCATTCTCCATCAATTTTATAAGCAACTCTAGATGTCATAGCTTGACATACATACCTTACCACTTCAAAACAAGAGGCACACAATTTTCTCATACCTTTCTGAATCATTTTAATGAGGAAGAACATGTCAAATTATTATCCCAATGATCACTTCTAAATGAACATTCATTTTGCAACAAAGAGTGAGGATCATCCTCTTGCATAAGATACCTTTTGTAATCACAATGTCAAACCTGGTATAACCACTTCTGCAATCAACAAGAATGAACTCCTTCCTCTTGACTCTATCATTCAAATCAGCCCATCAAGATTGCACAACCTGCACCATCAAGCTCTTCCGTTAACACCACTTTGCAAAACCAATCCAGGTGAGAGTTCCTTAACAATCATCTTAGCAGAAGCATCATGACAACTTAATCATGAAAGTGTCAAACAATATACAAATATGATCAATGTTACAACATCATCATACTCTTTGTGCAGAGAGCTTTTAAACACTTTATGATCCACTAAACATGTTACTGATCATGAACACTGAAACTCAAAAACATTAGAAACTTCATTTCAAACATTTCAGACAAGCATGACAAAGAAAACAAGATCAACTGATCTCCTCCTGTAACTTCTTGGGGATAAAAAATAGAACAAGAACAACTCCCCCTCACATTATGCTATTTGTTATGCAATAGATGAAATGACTTGTGCAAGATGCACAAGCTTAGTATTTGACTTCTCTTGACTATGTTTCTGCTTCCAAATCTTAATAGGCTCTTTCTTCCTCCAAATCTTTTCTGTCTTTTCTTTTCCCAACCTTTCAAATTAGGTGGAGCTCTCCTGCAACTATGTGCTTTATGACCAAGAGAGTTGCAATTATAACAAACTATGTTATAATCATAACCAATTGACCGATAATACCTTTGAGCACTCATGCTAGACTTCCATGCAGAATCATATCTTTTACAATATCTTTGTATACGTCCAACATTATTGCACTTATAACAAATAATGTCAGTATTCCTTTTGCAAACAATTGCTTTGTGTCCAAATTGATTACAAGCATAACAATGACCATTAAAAGAATAATTATACTTGTACATGTATACTTGTCTAACAGGTGCACTTTTTCTGAAATTTCTTCTTCTTTTATTATGCATTTTGTTTTCAGTGGCAGCATTCAAATCAATCTTCTTTCTAGGTGTCTCTCTAGCTTTTGAACATTCTCCTTCTTCAAAACCAAGTCCAGGAGTGTCTTCATAAAGTTTTTGCTTACCAAGCATCTTATGAAACACTTGACCATCATACTCTTTTCTGAGATTAATAATTTCACTCTCTAGTTTTAGATTCTCAATCCTTGCAACTTCAAGGTTAGATATTGAGACATCAGCTATCCTCTTAGCTTCTTCAATTTCTGATTTCAAACTGACAATCAATTTGTTTGATTCACTTGCTTGATTCTTCAAGTCTACAATCCGGTTTCTAGCATCTTCAAGATCTATAAGAGCTTTGTCTTTTAAAACTCTTTCTTGCTGGAATTGCAACATTAATTTCTTGTTCTCCTTCTTATAATTCTTGAGTTCATTTAGAGCATATATGAGCTCTCCTTCCAGATCAATCTCACAGTCTTGTTCATCATAATCCTGATCATCATCATCTTCTAAATTTGATTGGGTCTCAACTTCTTCATGTGATTGCCTTTCATTGCCACTTTCTTGACACACCAGAGTGTCCTCTTCTTTATCATTACCTTGGTAGATTCTTTTCAATCTCCTCCACATATCCTGAGCTGTAACACAATCCATAACTTTACAAATAACATCATTAGACAGAGCAGATAATATAGCTTTCTTTGCAATATCATTACATTCAACAGCTTCTTTGTTATTTGCAGAATTACAATTCTCGACTGACACTAAAACATCATATCCTAAGGAAGATAATTACACTGGCATTCTAACATACCAAACTGAAAAATTTGAACTGTCAAACTGAGGAACATCTGAAAAATTTTCTTCTAAGACAATATCAGATTCAACTTGGAGAACAACTTTATCAACTGACTTTTTATCAAAATCTGGATTTGATATGGATGATTTCTTTTGTATCTTTTGACCAGAAAGAATCTTAACATTTCTCATGTTCTTATTTATTCTACACTTACCCATTGAACTCCACACACAGGACCTGCCCAAGCTAATTAAGCTGCAGAAGGGAAGCTAGCTCTGATACCAATTGTAGGAGTACAATCAACACTGAGAGGGGGGGTGAATCAGTGTTGTGTGAATTTTCAAATCTTTTTACACGCTTTAACTTTCAGAGCACAAGGAGAGAAAGATAGCATTGATTTGTCAAATACATATGCACATGACTGTGAATACAGAAAGAGAACAAAACTTCATAAGTAAATCATACACACACAGAGAAGATTATGACACAAGAATTGCATGAGTGGAAAACCCTCTAGGGGTAGAAAAACCACTCTAAACTACCTCACTGGCTTAACTGATCAAACATGCCGCACTGGCTACAAAGAAGCTTCACTGGCTACAATATGTGTCTCACTGACAAATGTTAAGGTCTCACTGACCTACAAGCCTCACTAGCATAGACAATTTTCAATCAAAAATTCTGTGTGCAAGAATTGATTGCTATTCAATCTGATTTGGACCATTATGCAACCTGTGTTTCATCATACACCCTTATACCTCCTATTTGATTTTCAAATCAAGACCATACAAAACAATTCTTTTTACAAATCTTTGCAACACTCTTATCTCTGCAAATTTGATTCACCTGATACATATTCACCTACATTTTATCTTCATGATTCAATCTTTATTTTCATGGTTCAATCTGTAAGATTATTGCATGATGTCCTCATACTGTATTTGATCCATTCCTCATACTGTATAGAGAAGTCAAATACTAAGCTTGTGCATCTTGCACAAGTCATTTCATCTGTTGCATAACAGATAGCATAATGTGAGGGGGAGTTGTTCTTGTTCTATTTTTTATCCCCAAGAAGTTACAGGAGGAGATCAGTTGATCTTGTTGTCTTTGTCATGCTTGTCTGAAATGTTTGAAATGAAGTTTCTGATGTTTTTGAGTTTCAGTGTTCATGATCAGTAATATTTTTAGTGGATCATAAAGTGTTCAAAAGCTCTCTGCACAAAGAGTATGATGATGTTGTAACATTGATCCTATTTGTATATTGTTTGACACTTACATGATTAAGTTGTCATGATGCTTCTGTTAAGATGATTGTCAAGGAACTCTCACCTGGATTTGGTTTTGCAAAGTGGTGTTACAGGAAGAGCTTGATGGTGAAGGTTGTGCAATCTTGATGGGCTGATTTGAATGATAGAGTCAAGAGGAAGGAGTTCATTCTTGCTGATTACAGATGTGGTTATACCAGGTTTGACATTGTGATTGCAAAACGTATCTTATGTAGGAGGATGATCCTCACTCTTTGTTGCAGAATGAATGTTCATTTAAAAGTGATTATTGGGATAATAATTTGACATGTTCTTCCTCATTAAAATAATTCAGAAAGGTATGAGAAAATTGTGTGCCTCTTGTTTCGAAGTTGTAAGGTATGTATGTCAATCTATGACATCTAGAGTTGCTTATAAAATTGTTGGAGAATGATTGTGATGTCAAAAGGTGTTTGATTGTGCCATGTTTTTTTCTTTAGCATGGAAGGTTGAATGTCAGTAATTGGATGGTATTCTCTAGGTTGATATGTTTCAGAACTATTTTAGAAAGTGGATCAGTGCTGAGTTTAGTTGAGTTGTTGATTATTCTTGTCAGTGTTTACTAGTGGTATTTATGAGCAGTGATTTGTTTGTGAACTTTATCACATGGGAAGCAAATAGATTCATTGAAAATTTGTCATATGGGTCAAAAAGTGTTGTTGATTGAAGAAGGATTGTTGTTTTGAAAGTTTAACTTTCAATCATATGTGATGTTATCAAGAGTGTGTTAGTCTTCATCTTCAGAGTGTCTTTGTGCAAGTTTCATGGTATCTTTTTGCTATCAAGTTTGAAATGTTGATGTTCAGGAAAGATAAGTGGTTTCAAAGATTTTGGTAAGTGGTTTTAAAATGTTTTCGAAGATAACAAGATAACAGGAGATTATGTTTTAAAAGATCTTCATAATAGAATGTGTTTATAATGGTTATGATCAAGCTATAACATCTTTTCAGTAGTGGAGTTGTTCTCAGGGGGAGAAAGAGAAAATGTTTCATAAAGTTTTTCCATCAATGACAAAGGGGGAGATTGATGGTGATAGTTTGTCATTGATGTCAAAAGGTATTGAGAAAGTTGAGTTGTGCAAAGTATCATCAGGCTACAGGTCATTTGTGGATCACTTGTACAATAGACAAAAGTTGTTCATGATCATGAACAACTTTTGTCTATTGTACAAGTGATCCACAAATGACCTGTAGCCTGATGATACTTTGCACAACTCAACTTTCTCAATACCTTTTGACATCAATGACAAACTATCACCATCAAGATTTACAACTTCGAAAGATAGACAATGTTGTATGTTGTATATAGAAAATCCAACATTGTGTTTTGAGTGTGATGGGTAGTTGATGTGTAAAAGGAAATAAAGACTCCCAATGTATGTCGTCTAAGTCATTTCATTGGCTATCCTTTCAAATTCCAGCATTGAATTTAGACACCTTCCATTGAAATATTTAATACTTAATTTTCTTTCCATAAAGGAGTCGCTTCAGCTCACCATACATGGCAAAATATTGATATTCCAGTTTTTCGATAGTTATGAAACATCATCACAGACTTGGGAAGGTGGATTGACCTCTTAGAAAGAGGTAAAAGGCAGAAAACAAAACAGATTTAACATCCTACACTGCCAGGAACAAAAAAGAGAGAAGGGGAGAGCGTTGCAGTTGGAGACATTGTTGAAAAATAGAGAGAGAGAGAGAGAGGAGACAGGCGATTAAGGCAGAGATACATAGCCCCTTACAAAAATAAATTGCTATATAGATATAAAAAAATAACGTTTTGTAAACTAGCATAGGAGGTCCTCGTTTTGAGGGACAAGAACAACAAATTAAAAATTAAAAAAAGAAAAAGAAAAGAAAGGAATGTTGTCAATAAGGATAAAAACATTGGATTGCTGCCAGAAGAATATTTGTGGATATAATGTGACTAGAGAAAAGAACAAAGATAGGAAAAGTAGCATATTTGGGTTGGCCTTGGAAGGAACAAGAAGATAAATATTGATAGTTTTTTGTTGTGCAGAGAAGAAAAGAGGGCAAATTGGATGTGATTCATCATATAGAAGATTGTTGGGGAAGAAAGAAAATACAAATGGTTGTAGATGAAAATCCATGAGAACCTTCATGTAATATGATTGCATATTTTGTAGTTGTATGTAAACTTTACTACCAATAATAGTTGGCATGTATTTATTTTTCATTACTATGTGGATGTGAGCTTTGTGTGAGGAGAGTGTGCAATAACAATGAAGAGAGTTTTGGTTGCAATATGGTTAATGTATTGAGATAGAGCATTGCTCTGTAGTGTATTTGTGAGACTTAGAGTTGTGTGTTAGTAGAGGGTAGGTTTGTTTTCATCAAATGGTATTAGAGCCAGAGGTGTTGAACATAGAGAGGATCCACCAAGACCAGTGGGTAGAGTAGAGAAAGTGCGGTGAAGACGAGCTCAAGAGATTGTTCTAGGTAGAGAGGAGTCCTGATCAAGTGAGAGTTGGGAAGCCACAGAGTGGATTTTATTTGCAGATTGTAGAGCGTGGGATGTGGATTGTGGAAGATTGCAACAAGTGAGATAAGAATATTTTTGAGAAAGAAGCCTGTCATATTGGATGGATGGAGGAAGTATAAAAAGAGGAAGATTTTGGCTATGGTGGTTGATATAAATGTGAGAGTAGATAGATTGGAAGGCTGGCAGCATGATAAATTAGTCAAGCAAGATGAAACGTTGTGTGCAATAGTGGTGGAAGATGAAAAGGTGGGTAGCGAGAATAAAGAGGTTGAAGATGCAGCTGAGGAGGATGTGATTGTAGCGATGGAATGTGAAAAGGTTGCAGTCATAAAGCATGGCAAAGATGATGATTTGTTGGCACAATTTTCAGCAATAGAGGAAGAATCATTAGAGAAGATTGTGAGTGAGGGTGAGAGATATGTTGCAACTAGTGAAGCTGAGAAGATGAACACTGCAACGAAGGATGATGTTAGCATAGAAAAGAATGAAGATGTAATTTTTAATTCTTTTGAATTTAGTGATGGAAGAAACAATTTGAAATTGCATAAGGAGTTAGTGAGAGAAGATGAAGAAAAATATCGTATGGTTGCATTTTCAGATTTGTATGTAGATGTTGTATGTTTACTTGTAGAATGTGAAAAGGATGCTGTAGGTGTAATTTGGTGGAGGTGGTTGGTTTATGGTGGGATGAATCCCATGAAGGAGGAGAGGAGAGTAGAAAACATTTGGTGGAGGAGGATGACACATGGTGGATGTGAATCCATGAGAGGAGAGAGAGATGGTGAGTGGAGTTGCAGAAGGAGGATGACGATTGTGCCAATGACATGTTGGAAGAAGAGCAAGAAGAATTGACCCTATGCACATTTCACAGTGATGGAGTTTACTGTAGGTTAATTGTAACCTGAAAGGGTGATTCTATCACTCAACTCTAGTTTTGTGAGTCTATGCTTACAAACTTTTTACCCGGCGTGTCTGATGGAGGATCACCCAAGCGCACGTGCAATCAGCATCAACCAAAAATAGAGTGCGATTTGTTTTTCAATTTTGTTTGGTTTGTTGGGCTCTAATGAATTATTCTTGGCACTATGTGTGTTTGGTGCAGTCTGGGAGGTATTTTGACAGTGTTGCTTGAATTTAGTCCCAACGCGCGTGAAGTCAGTTTTTATAAAACAATTGTTTCAGGAGCTTGGTGAAGTTTCATCAAAAATCCTTTGATAGCCAGATTTTTTATTCCATCCTAGAATTACATGTGAAGGTTTCATGAGCAAATACCTTAAGATTTTTGAGATTTTAATGTTTTCTAACTTGTGCTGGCAATTTGGTGAAAATGCAAAATATTGAATTTTTTGGCACTTGGGATCCAATAATTTGGAGGAAGTCTTAGGTATTGTAAGACACTTATCCCTATCAGTTGTAGTGAAGTTTCAAGCTTCTGGTAAAAAATTATGTAGAAATTTGATTTCTGGCGGTTGAAGGAACTTGTTGAAGATGTGTAATTAAAATTCTCCATTTATTTTGTTTGTGTAAAATTAAAAGGGAGGTTATTTTTATTATGTCCTTATTGCTGCATATTTGTTGCCTTCAAGGTAATTGAAAGAGAATTTAATGAGTACATTTGTGACAAGGTATGAGAAGCACTAATTGAGAGAATGTTGTGTTACAAAATTGAAGTATTTGGAGGTGCCATAATAGATAAAGAATTACAGCTTCAAAAGACAAATAATGTTGTATGTTATATATGGAAAATCCAATGTTGTGTTTTGAGTGTGCTAGGCAGTTGATGTGTAAGAGGAAATAAAGACTCCCAACATATGTCGTCTAAGTCATTTTAGTGGCTATCCTTTCAAATTCCAACATTGAATTTAGACACCTTCCATTGAAATATTTAATACTTAATTTTCTTTCCATAAAGGAGTCGCTTCAACTAACTAGACGTGGGGAAATATGGATATTCCAATTTTTCAATAGTTATGAAACATCATCACAAACTTGGGAAGGTGAATCGACCTCATGGAAAGAGGAAAAAGTCAGAAAATAAAACAAATTTAACATCCAACGCTACCAGGAACAAAAAAAGAGAAGAGGAGAGTGTTGCAGTTGGAGGAAACGTTGAGAGAGAGAGAGAGAGAGGAGATGGGTGATTAAGGAAAAGATACATAGCCCCTTACAAAAAGAAATTGCTATATAGATATAAAAAAAATCACACTATGAAAACTAGCAAAGGAGGTCCTCGTTTTGAGAGACAAGAACAATAAATTCAAACTTAGAAAAGAAAAAGAAAAAAGAGGAATGTTGTCAAGAAGGATAGAAACATTGGATTGCATCTAGAAGAAGATTTGTGGATATAATGTGACCATAGATTGGGACAAAGATAGGAAAAGTAGCATATTGGGGTCGGCCTTGGAAGGAACAAGAAAATAAATATTGATAGTTTGTTGTTGTGCAGACAAGAAAAGAGGCAGATTGGATGCCATTCATCATATAGAAGATTGTTAGGGAAGAAAGAAAATACAAATGGTTGTAGATGAAAATCTATGAGAACCTTCATGTAATCTGATTGCATATTTTGTAGTTGTATGTAAACTTTGCTACCAATAAAAGTTGGCATGTGTTTATTTTTTATTACTGTGTGGATGTGAGCTTTGTGTGAGGAGAGTGTGCAATAACAATGAAGAGATTTGTGGTTGCAATCTAGTAAATATATTGAGACAGAGCATTGCTCTATAGTGTATTCGTGAAACTTAGAGTTGTGTGTTAGCAGAGGGTAGGTTTGTTTTCATCAAATGGTATCAGAGCTAGAAGTCTTGAACATGGAGAGGATCCACCAGAACCTGCAGGTAGAGTAGAGAAAGAATGATGAAGAAGAGCTCAAGAGATTGTTCCAAGTAGAGAGGAGCCCTGAGCAAGTGAGAGCTGGGAAGCCATGGAGAGGATTTTGTTTGCAGATTCTAGAGCATGGGATGTGGATTGTGGAAGATTGCAACAAGTGAGATGGGATTATTTTTTAGAAAGAAGCCTGCCATATGGGATGGATGGAGGAAGTATGAAGAGACGAAGATTTTGGCAATGGTGGCTAATATAAATGCAAGAGTAGATAGATTGGAAGCCTGGCAGTATGATAAATTGGTCAAGCAAGATGAAAAGTTGTGTGCACCAGTGATGGAAGATGAAAAGGTGGGCAGCAAGAATAAAGAGGTTGAAGATGCAGCTGAGGAGGATGTGATTGCAGCGATGAAATGTGAAAAGGTTGAAGCCATAAAGAATGGCCCAAATATGATGATTTGTTGGCACAATTTTCAGCGATAGAGGAAGAATGGTTAGAGAAGATTGCAATGAGTGAGGGTGAGAGATATGTTGCAGCCAGTTAAGGTGAAAAAATGAACACTACAGTCAAGGATGATGTTGGCATAACAAAGAATGAAGAGGTAATTTTTAATTCTTTTGAATTTAGTGATAGAAGAAATAATTTTAAATTGCACAAGGAGTTAGTGAGAGTAGATGAAGATAGAGATCGTATGGTTGTAGTTTCAAATTTGTATGTAGATGTTGTATGTTTGCTTGTAGAACATGTAAAGGATGTTGTAGGTGTAATTTTGTGGAGGTGGTTGATTTGTAGTGGGCTGCATCCCACGAAGGAGGAGAGGAGAGTAGAAAATATTTGGCGGAGGAGGATGACACATGGTGGATGTGAATCCACGAGAGGAGAGAGAGATAGTGAATGGAGTTGCAGAAGGAGGATGACAATTGTGCTAGAGAGATGTTGGAATAAGAGGAAGAAGAATTGACTGTGTGCACATTTCATAGTGATGGAGTTTATTGTAGCTTAATTGTAACTTGGAAGGGTGATTCTATCACTCAACTCCACTTTTGTGACCCTATGCTCACAAACTTTTTACCCGGTGTGTCTGATACATTAGCACCTGGGTGCAATCGACATCAACCAAAAATAAAGTGCAATTTATTTTTTAATTTTGTTTGGTTTGTTGGGTTGTAGTGACTTTTTCTTGGCACTGTGTATTTGGCACAGTTTGTGAGGTAGTTTGGTAGTGTTGTTTGAATTCAGTCCCGACACGTGTGAAGTCAGTTTCCGTAAAATAATTGTTTCAGGAGCTTGGTGAAGTTTCATAGAAAATACTTTGACAGGCAAATTTTTTATTCCATCCTAGAATTACATGTGAAGGTTTTGTGAACAAATACCTTCATGTTTTGGAGATTTTAATGTTTTCTAACTTGTGCTGGCAGTTTGGAGAAAATGCAAAATATGGAATTCTGTTGGACATGGGATTGAATAATTTGGAGGAAGTCCTAGGAATGCTAAGACACTCATCCTTGTTAGTTTTAGTGAAGTTTTGAGCTTCTGGTAAAAATTTATGTAGAAAATCAATTTCCGATGGTTAACGAAACTTGTTGAAGACTCATAATTGAAATTCTTCATTTATTTTGTTTGTGTAAAATTAAAAGGGATGTTATTTTTATTATATCCGTGTTTCTGCATATTTGTTTCCATCAAGGTAATTAAAAGAGAATTTAATGAGTACATTTGTGACAAGGTATGAGAAGAACCAATTTAGATACTGCCGTGTTACAAAATTGAAGTATTTGGAGGTGCCATAATAGACAGAGAATTACAACTTCAAAAGACAAACAATGTTGTATGTTCTATATGGAAAATCCAATGTTGTGAACTTGAGTGTGCTGGGAAGTTGATGTGTAAGAGGAAATAAAGAGTCCCAATGTATGTTGTCTAAGTCATTTTAGTGGCTATCCTTTCAAATTCTAGTGCTAAATTTAGACACCTTCCATTGAAATAATTAATACTTAATTTTCTTTCCATAAAGGAGTCGTTTCAGCTCACCGGATGTGGGGAAATATTGATATTCCAATTTTTCAATAGTTATGAAACATCATCACAGACTTGGGAAGGTGGATCGACCTTTTAGAAAGAGGAAAAAGTCAGAAAACAAAATAGATTTAAAACATACAATGCTGCCAAGAACAAATAAAAGAGAAGTGGAGAGTGTTGCAATTGGAGGCAATGTTGAAAAGGAGAGAGAGGAGATGGGTGATTAAGGTAGAGGTACGCAGCCCCTTACAAAAAGAAATTGTTGTATAGCTATAAAAAAATCATGCTATTCAAACCAGTAGAGGAGGTCCTCGTTTTGAGAGACAAGAACAGGAAATTAAACTTTAAAAAAGAAAAGAAAAAAGAGGAATGGTATGATGAAGGATAGAAACATTGGATTTCTGCCAGAAGAAGATTTGTGGATATAATGTGACCAAAGAAAAGAACAAAGATAGGAAAAGTAGCGTATTGGGGTCGGCCTTGGAAGGAATAAGAAAATAAATATTGATAGTTTGTTGTTGTGCGGAGAAGAAAAGAGGGCAGATTGGTTGCCATTTAGCATATAGAAGATTGTTGGGGGAAGAAAGAAAATACAAATGGTTGTAGATGAAAATCCATGAGAATCTTCATGTAATCTGACTGCATATTTTGTAGTTGTATGTAAACTTTGCTACCAATATATAAAAGTTGGCATGTGTTTATTTTTCATTACGGTGTGGATGTGAGTTGTGTGAGGAGAGTGCACAATAACAATGAAGAGAGTTTTGGGTACAATTTGGTAAATGTATTGAGATAGAGCATTGCTCTGTAGTGTATTCGTGAGACTTAGAGTTGTGTGTTAGCAGAGGGTAGGTTTGTTATCATCACTATGTCAGATGAAGAGAGTAGGAGGCTATTTTGTGTTTATGCATTTGGAGGATTTGACAAAAATAGAGTACCACAACAGCAGGTGGAAGAGGAGGGTCGAAAGATTGTAAAGCAATGTGGAACTTTCACAAACTAATTTTATAAAAACTAAAACCAATACGTAAAGCTGACAATCTTAAAAGAAAACTATGAAGTTAAACCAATAGTATGCAGTAGTTAATATTGCTCCCTAGGTGTAAATATTGAATTAATTATGTAAATATATTTATTATTCTCAAATTTATTGTTTTTTTGTTTTATCTCTTTATCTTTTGTGTTGTGCCCCTTTCATTACTTCTCACCCATTTATGCTTGCTATCATTTTATTTCTTTAATCAAAGTATTTAATAAGACATTATGCATTATAAATCTTGTACAATAATCACATTTCAACTCCTAAAATATATCTTTTAAAACTTTTCATGATTTGGAGCCACCACCCTTGAGTGGCAGTCCTTCCCCTTTATTGGTCCTAAAAAATTAAGCCACCTCCAACCTCAAGACTTCTCATCACCATTAGGCATGGGGAAGAGATGGCATCCTCATCCTCTAATCAAGATCCATTATTCACCACATGTTCATCTAATTAGGACAAAATAGGAGGAAATAAGTTTCCATGTTAAGGTTTAGAAAATTCTACAGTGTGTTAGCTTTAATCTTAGCCTATACAAAAGTTTGTTGGAGCCCCAAGACAATCTCTATAGCCAAAGCATTACACTATAGTAACTATATATTATGCTTTTGCATACCAATAGTTTAATTTTGACTAGATTTTGTTGTGCAATTTTCATACCCTGACTTGTAGGCCATCCTTCATCTTTCCACAACCATTTTTCCTAGTTTTTTCATCACCCATTTTCTCATAGCTTTGTTAAATCACTAGGTCACCTAGCCTTATTTATTACATATAAATCTTTATATTAGACAATTTTAGTTACATATAAAATTTATCATTTTGGGTTTCCAATTTAGTACATTTTACTCCCTTACCCATCATCCTATCTCCATTATTAACAATTGAATACCTAATCTTCATTTTCCTTGGATAACTTTTACAAAATTCAACATAATTGTTTTAAAAATAGACTCAAATACTTCTTATTTCAGCCACCTTTCCATCCATATGACTTTTGTCAAGTTTGGTGTCAACTTGTGTGGTCCTTGATGTAATGCCCACCCTAGTGTGTGCCTTGTGTGCTTTTGATTCATGTGTTATATGTTGTTCTAAGTATTTATCATTGTATTATGTGATTATTATGCTTTGATACATTGCACCGAACTTGTCGATGAGGTCTATGGTGCCATCGAGGGGTTCTGATGGTGTATTCTACATGACCATTGAGGTGTTTCCAATGGCGTTTTGCTTTATTATTTGGCTTTCCAACTATGCATTATGGATTGCATACGTTGTGTTCATGTGTGTTAAATTATTGTAGTGCTTCAGCTTCATTGTTTTCAATTGTGTAATATGTTGGATGGATGTGATGTCTTCAATATGATTGTGTTAGTTGATTTATGCATATATGATTTTATGATGTCGATTGACTGTCAACCTGTGTTTATGATGCTTATGCAATATTATGCCACGTTGGGTATTATGATGTGCTTTAGCTATTTTATGTATGGAGCAGGTATGCCTGATCGTTTATTTGAGTGTGCAAGTAATTACAAGTGTTAACTAATGTGGGAAATATTTAGAAGGTTGACATGGGATGCTAAGCCATCTCACCCTTATCCTTGTGTTGTGGAAACATGTGATGTGTGTTTGGTATCATTTGCATGTGTTTCCTTAGCATTCTTGCACTTTATTTTAAAATGTTTTGAAAAGTGTGTTTTCTGTGTTTTCAGATTAAATTAATGATTTTAATTTGGAAATTGCTATTTTTCCTTTAGCGAAAATGTTTGTCACATCATTATATGCTTGTGGAACAAATTTGAGTGATTTCAGTTTAATTCTGAAATTTGATATTTTTTCATAAAAAGGTAGAAATTGTATTAAATGAGGAAATTGAATGCCTAGTATGGCACGTTTGTACTTTTCAGAATGAGATTGAGTTAAATGGCAATAAACTGTTTGGAATAGTTGAGTTCTTTCAACTACCTATTTCCCTATCTATTTGAGTGAATTATTTGGGTGTTCTAAGTGAAAAAGGGTTTATTAATGTTATTTGAAATGCCTATTTGATTTGTAAAAGAAACATTCAATTATTTAATTATTGAATTAAATGAATTAAATGATTTAGTTGTGCAAGGGCTATAATTTTGAATTGATTGATTAAATCACTAAAATGATTAATTTATTACCAAAAAAGGAATAGTGTCTTTGGAGGAATACAAGGAAAAAGACATGTATTTTTCATTTGTTCTTTTTCTCTCCAAATTTTTCTCTCCTTTGTATGAAACCCTTTTGCTTGAAAAATGGATATCTGATTGCTTGGAAATGATTTTTTCTTGGAATTGCTTCGAGTTTGGATCGAATTCAAGAGCTTGGTGTTTGCTTGTTGTGTGTGGATTGAATTTGACATTCAACCTCATTCTTTTCTTTGGATTTTTCTTGTATTGGAAGGTAAGTTTCTCCAATCTTCTCATTTGAATTGTTTTATTTTGTTTCCTTCATGCCACACCATCTAGAATGGTTGAAGATGGCTTTGCTTAGTTGCAGGAAACTTAGAAAATATATTTTAGCTGGTTATTTATTTATTTCATGTATTTTCAAATTTTTGGAAACATAGAAATACAGACAAAACCCTGGCAAATTTTTTGTGGAAATCCCCAACTCATTTTTATTGCATATATTGGTTGTTGGGCATGTTATCTATAATGGGTAGTTGTCAGATCATCCATAGATATTGAAAAATAAAAGTTAGAAAATTGGTCAAACTTTGGTCAATGTGCCAAAGAGAGCTCCAATGGAGTTTTTAGGGCCTTATGGTTATTTTAGACTTTTAGAAAATATGAAAACTGAATTTTATGCATTTCCTTTATGATTTTCTTTGAGGGATGAGTTGACTCCTTCATATTATGTGATTTTGCATCTTGTGAGACTATGTTATTTTTCAAGACATTTTGGTGCATTGAAATTTGTGCCACATATTTCTCTATTTTTGAAAACCTAAAAATTGCTTTGTATGCATTTCCTTGATGTTTTAGTTTGTGGGATGAGTTGTCTCCCAATTAGAATGGTATTTTGCATTTTTTGAGAATATGTTGTGTTTTTTGTCAAAATTGAGATTTTGTCACCTCAAAATCTGTGCCATGCCCAATTGGTCAAATTGGTGCTTGGGTGTTTAGGAAGAGGTCTAGGCGTAGGAAAGGAGTGGCTTCCATCATGTGCCATAGCCCAAAGAGGTCATTGGAATTTATTGAACGGATGTTTTAATCAAGAATAACATTTAAACACATTGGGTAATAAAATTTAATAATAAGATCATCTACACCAAACTGCATGTGCTAGTGAAGTGTCCGCCTTGCTTGGGTTTGGGTGTAAAGAGCAATCTCTGGTGTAGTGTCTGGTTGCTATGAGGAGGTTATGCCCTCATGTTCTACCATGAGGTGAGTATTGCCCTCATTTGACACTCCTTGTCCTAACTACCTAGGTCTCTCTTCCTTCTTCCACAGTCAAAGTTTGACTCGATGTGTGATGTTTACCATGTGATGGTATGTGCATTGTGATGCCTGATTCATGCCTGTATGTGTCTATGATGGATTATGATTTATGCCTCATTTGGTGTGCATTGAAGGTGTGACTATTTCCCTTATGCTTGAATGTTGTTATCGTTGCAAGTATGGGCCTAACTGGTGTTGTCATTGATGTCAACATACTCATGTTGCATTAATGAGAAGGATTAGATGAGTTGTGTGCTGAGGATATTGAGAAAATTAGTCTCAATCAGGAACAGTGAAGAACAGTGATGACAAGAAGGTAAAAGTCTTCAATAGGTTGAGGATCAGAGGATGCGGTTTAAAGGGTTTGTAGATATAAGTCTTGAGATGCTCCAATCAAGTTTTCAGAGGTCTGCATGAAAATCGGAAGAAGTTATGGTCGCTCAAGTAGAACCAGTTCTGGCAGGTGTTTAGAGGTGACAGAGTGCCACAGATAGGTCTGGTGAGATCCAGAATTTCATTATCCTATTCTGTGGATTTGAGGGAGTGTTGAGGACATCCCTGTGAAGTATCAACTAGATTGGTTTGTGGTTTGAAGGTCTGAAAGAGCCTATTCATTTGTGATAGTGATGACAGACTATGTTCTTGAAGCTCTGGATGAAGGAGAGAAGAATTCCAGTAGGATGATGAAGTACAGATGTTCTTGGCGATTCAGGGAAGGTTATGATGATCGTTGGATCATGTCCAGTTCATGTTGGTGGTTTGCATTGAAGTTAGAGTTTGCATTTGAAGAATTATCATCGGATATTGGTGTTCTTCTTGAGACTGGCCGACCGGATGTATTATACGTCTTGCAGATGTTCTTGTAGGTGTTTTCTGACTTAGATGATTGTTCCTAAGTTGATGCCTTGTATAAATAAGGGATTGTGAAGTCATTTTGAAGTGTGTCTTGTGGTGATGAGTGTGTGGTAGCGAGGAGAAGTGTGAAAGGTAGAGCAGAAATATTGGGCTTAAATGGAACTGATTCAAGCATGGTGAAGATGCTATTATCCAGTTCATAAAGGTGATACTTATTTCTTCGTAGACAGTGTGTCTCTTGTAGGCAGTGAGCCTCTTGTGAGTAGTGAGCCCTAATTGGCATGTGCCATTTGTTCTTTCTATTTTTCTAACAGAGAATACATTCTTGGGTTAATCACCCCGTGGTTTTTCCCTTAACTGGGTTTTCCACATCAAAATCTTGGTGTCTTATGTGTTGATATGTTTCTGCTTTTGATTTGAATGCATTATGGTTCATGATTAATATTCTGCTAATCACTAAAGAAGATTCAAGTGTTTAATTTGAGAAAGTTTCACACAACTGATTCACCCCCCCTCTCAGTTGTGTGCCCTAAGTCTAATAATTGGTATCAGAGCTAAGTTCCTCTAAAAGGAGCTTAACCGCTTGAGGAGATCTAGGATGTCGCCATACAAGAAGGATAGTCTAAAGTTTTATGGAACCAACTTTTCTCTTTGGAAAGGTCGCATGAAATTCACTTGTAGTGTATGGGAATGGTGTACTAGTCCATGGTCACAAAAGCATATGTACCTCCACAGGGTGGTCCGACAACTCTAAATAAAATCACAGATGCTAAAAACAATCTGCGGACCAAAGAGGCTCTTCTAAGCGCATTAACTGACTCAGAGCTCTCAAATGTTATTGACCTACCAACTGCCTATGAGATCTGGATCAAACTGGAACTTTTGCATGAAGGAGACGAGTATGTTAAATGTGCAAGGTTACAGAGTCTAAAAGGGAAATTTGAAAAACTGAAGATGAGAGATGATGAAAATATTACCACTTTTATGCCAAGAGTGAATGAGCTAGTTTGTGGAATTAGAAATTCTGGTGGAGTCTTAGATGAAAATGAGATTGTTGGCAAAATTCTCAAATCCCTTCCTGCCTCTTACAAAATCAAGGTTGCTTCCATTGATGAATTTAGAGCCCATACAACTATCACAAGAGACCAATTGGCTGGCAAACTGGTTGCTTTTGAAATGACTGAGTTTGGAGATGATCCCCCCAAAACTGAATCTGCATTCAAAGCCAGTGCCTCTATGAAAGGTAAATAAAGATTTGATCCAAGAGAGAACTCATCAAGGAAACTGTCATGGTATGAAAAAGCAAGAAAAGACCTGGAAGAAGAAGAAGTAGAAACTACTCAACTTGAAGCCCTCATTGCAAAGAGACTGCCAAGAGGATCCGGTAAGTATGAAGGAAAATTGCCTTTTAAGTGTTTTAACTGCAATAAGATTGGTCATTTTGCCTCAAGATGGACGAAAAGATTTTCAAAGACAAATCTTAACAGATCAAGGTTCCAAAAGAATTGTTACTATGTTCATGAAGAAGATGATAATGAAGGAGTAACAGATGATGAATTAGAGACATGAAACAAATCCGGAAGTGAATGGGTGTTTATTGCCATCAAGGAAGAAGAACCAATATCCTCTGTATCTATCAATCATAAAGTTGTAGAAAGAGCTCTGGCTGCCCAAGTTGAAGAAAAGAATGATTGGTCATTGACAGTGGCTGCTCTCACCACATGACAGGTGACAAAAATAAGTCCATAGACTTGGAAAGGTATGAAGGAGGAGTGGTGAAGTTTGGTGATAATTCTGCTGGTAGAATCAGAGGAAGAGGAACTATTTCTTTTGATGGAAGAAACAAAACTAGTAATGTACTGTATGTTGAAGGTTTGAAGCACAATCTTCTCAGTGTTGGATAGTTGGTGGACAAAGGCTATGATCTCCGATTCAAGGATGGAAAATGCAAAATCTTTGAAAGATCCAGAACAGAGATTGCATCTGGTGCTCAAACTAAAGGTAATATCTTCCACTTGGTTGGTACTGGTAAAAGCTGCTTATTTGTTCAAGTTGATCAGAGTTGGTTATGGCAGAGAAGGATGTGTCATGTAAATTTTGATAATATCATCAAGATAAGCAATACTTAGGCTGTAAGAGATCTTCCAAAATTGGTGAAACCTACTATCAGCTTGTGCAAGGAATGTCAGTTGGGTAAGCTGAGAAAAGTCACATTCAAAAGCAAGGAACTATCTTCTACCGGATTATTAGACTTAGTTCACACTGATCTTTGTGGTCCGTCAAGAACCAAAAGTATTCAAGGTGATAGATACTTCATGCTGCTAATAGATGACTATTCCCGGATGATGTGGGTAACCTTTCTAAAGGAGAAATCAGAAGCTCTTGAGAAATTCAAAATATTCAAGGCTATGGTAGAGAATGAAATGGGAATAAAGTTGAAATATCCGAGGTCTGATAGAGGTGGAGAATTTACATCTGGTGAGTTCATAGAATTATGTGAGAAACATCGAATTAAGAGATAATTGTTTGCTCTAAGGACTCCAGAGCAGAATGGAGTAGTGGAGAGAAAGAACCAGACCATCCAGGAAGCATCTAGAACCATGATGATGGAAGCAAATGTTCCACAAATCTATTGGAGAGAAGCTGTCAGCACTGCAGTCTATACTCTTAATCGAGTTCAAATCAGAACCAATACCAGTAAGACCCCTTATGAACTATGGTTTTGCATTACTCCTACTGTAAGATATTTCAGAGTCTTTGGTAGCAAATGTTACATCAAAAGAGATGAAGATTTAGGCAAGTTTGATGCTAGAAGTGATGAAGGAATATTCTTGGGTTACTCTACTCAAAGCAAAGCATACTGGTGTTATAACAAGAGACTAAGAAAGATGATAGAAAGTACAAATGTGAAGGTTGATGAGGGAATAGAAAAACTCTCAAGGTTTTATGAATATGATGAAGATGATCAGAATGGTGCTCTGGTTCAAGGAGCTCAATCCTCTTCTGAAAGTCAGATTCAGACTGATCTAGTAAATCAGGAAGAAGAGATAGGTCTGAATGAGCCTGATCAAGAAGTAGAAGTGCAAGAAACTCCCAAAGTTCCAAGGTATGTAAGACTGAACCACTCTAAAGATCAGATCATAGGTGACAAAAGAAAAGGTGTGCAAACTAGAAGGAAAATTGTTCAAAATTTAGATGAATATTGTCTGATTTCAAAGATTGAACCTAAGACAATAAATGAAGCCTGCAATGATGAAAACTAGACCAAAGCAATGGAGGAAGAGTTGATGCAAATTGAGAAAAATCACACTTGGGATCTTGTTCCCAGACCTAGAAACAAGAATGTGATTGCAACCAAATGGGTCTTCCGGAACAAACTAAATGAAGTTGGTGAAGTAATCAGAAATAAAGCCAGATTGGTCTGCAAAGGCTACTCTCAAATAGAAGGGATTGATTTTGAAGAAACCTTTGCTCCGGTGGCAAAAATTGAAGTAGTCAGATTATTTCTTGCATTTGTTGCTTTCAAGGATTTCAAAGTGTATTAGATGGATGTCAAGTCTGCCTTTTTGAATGGTGACATAGAAGAAGTGTACATTGAACAACCGGATGGTTTTCAATTATCTGAGCATGGTGATATGGTCTGCAAATTGAAGAAGGCACTGTATGGACTAAAGCAAGCCCCAAGAGCCTGGTATGAAAGACTGGACAAACATCTTTTGAAGATTGGTTTCAACAAAGGTACTGTTGACAGTAACCTATATTTCAAAATTAATCATGAAAACATCTTGATTGTTGAAGTATTTATTGATGATATCATCTTTGGAGGAAGAGACAATATGTGTAAAACCTTTGCAAATCAAATGAAAAGTGAGTTTGAGATGTCAATGCTCGGTGAAATGAATTTCTTCTTGAGTTTGCAAATTACTCAAACAAAGAAAGGAATCTTTATTTCTCAGACCAAATATGTGC
Organism: Cunninghamia lanceolata; assembly: GCA_027924645.1. Lineage (NCBI taxonomy): Eukaryota > Viridiplantae > Streptophyta > Pinopsida > Cupressales > Cupressaceae > Cunninghamia > Cunninghamia lanceolata. The sequence goes on from BSBN01000194.1 coordinate 5,544,308, forward strand.
AAGAATTGTTGAGAAAATTTGGAATGGAAGATTCAAAGCCAATGAACACTCCCATGGCAACCGGATGTAAGTTGAGCAAAGATGATGACTCCCCTAAGATAGATCAGACAAAGTACAGATCAATGATTGGAGGATTATTGTATCTCACTCAAACTAGACTAGATATAATGCATGTTGTTGGTCTTGTGGTGAGATTCCAAGCTGATCCCAGAGAAACTCATGTCATGGCAATCAAAAGGATTTTTAGGTACTTAAAAGGAACAGTTGAGTATGGTCTGTGGTATCCTAGAGATCAAAATTTTTCTCTTCATGCATATACAGATGCAGATTGGGCAGGAGATGTGGATGACAGGAAGAGTACCAGTGGAGTAGCATTCTTTTTGGGAAAAAGATTAGTTTCTTGGCTAAGCAAGAAACAAGAGGCAATATCCTTGTCTACAACTGAAGCAGAATACATTGCAGCAGCAGGTAGTTGCACTCAAGTTTTGTGGATAAAGCAGATGCTAAGAGATATTAAAGTAGAATATGAGGAGCCCATCACAATTTTCTGTGATAATTCAAGTGCAATAAATATTTCTAAGAATCCAGTGTTGCATTCTAAGACTAAGCATATATCTATCAAGTTTCACTTTCTGAGAGAGCAAGTGAACAAGGATGAAGTCAGATTAGAGTATGTGCCCTCCAAGGATCAAATTGCAAATATCTTTACTAAGCCTCTTCCCAAGGACTCTTTTGAGTATCTCAGGGAGAAGTTAGGGGTTATTGCCCCTCCAGTGATGAACTAGGATGCACTGATGTGCATCAATCCGGTGGATATCACAGTCATATCTTGTGATCTGGATTGATGATAGGGAGCTGCTACTCAGGGGAGCAGCTGGTATTTTATGAAGTAATGGAGTTGCAAGTATGAGCCCTTTGCCATTGATGTCAAAGAGGAGAGAAGACATGTAACAAACAAGTGGTTGCTGATCAAAGGGGGAGAAATAAAGGAAGAGAAGACATGTGAACAGTTGTTGCTGTTAAGGGGGAGTTGTGATAGCAAGGAGAAGTTCTTGTCTTGATGGTTTTTCACATCATATGTTGCCATCAATGACAAAGGGGGAGATTGTTGCAAGTATGGGCCTAACCGGTGTTGTCATTGATCTCAACATACTCATGTTGCATTAATGAGAAGGATTAGATGAGCTGTGTGCTGAGGATATTGAGAAAATTAGTCTCAATTAGGAATAGTGAAGAACAGTGATGACAAGAAGGTAAAAGTCTTCAATAGGTTGAGGATTAGAGGATGCAGTTTAAAGGGTTTGTAGATATAAGTCTTGAGATGCTCCAATCATGTTTTCAGAGGTCCACATGAAGATATGAAGAAGTTACGATCGCTCAAGTAGAACCGGTTCTGGTAGGTGTTCAGAGTAATAGAGTGCCACAGATAGGTCCGGTGAGATCCAGAATTTCATTATCCCATTCTACGGATTTGAGGGAGTGTTGAGGACGTCCCTGTGAAGTATCAACTAGATTGGTTCATGGTTTGAAGGTCCGGAAGAGCCTATTCATTTGTGACAGTGATGACAAACTATTTTCTTGAAGCTCCAGATGAAGGAGAGAAGAATTCTAGTAGGATAATGAAGTGCGGATGTTCTTGGTGATTCAGGGAAGGTTATGATGATCATTGGATCATGTCCAGTTCATGTTGGTGGTCCGCATTGAAGTTAGAGTTTGCATTTGAAGAATTACCACCAGATATTGGTGTTCTTCTTGAGACTAGCCAACCGGATGTATTACACGTCTTGAGGATGTTCTTGTAGGTGTTTTCTGACTTAGATGATTGTTCCTAAGTCAATGCCTTGTATAAATAAGGGATTGTGAAGTCATCTTGAAGTGTGTCTTGTGGTGATGAGTGTGTGGTAGCGATGAGAAGTGTGAAAGGCAGAGCAGAAGTATTGGGCTTAAATGGAACTGATTCAAGCATGGTGAAGATGCTATTCTCCAGTTCATAAAGGTGATACTTATTTCTTTGTAGACAGTGTGTCTCTTGTAGGCAGTGAGCCTCTTGTGAGCAGTGTGCTCGGGCAGTGAGCCCTAATTGGCATGTGCCATTTGTTCTTTCTATTCTTCTAACAGAGAATACATTCTTAGGTTAATCACACTGTGGTTTTTCCCTTAATCGAGTTTTCCACGTCAAAATCTTGGTGTCCTATGTGTTGATATGTTTCTACTTTTGATTTGAATGCATTATGGTTCATGATTAATATTCTGCTAATCACTAAAGCAGATTCAAGTGTTTAATTTGATAAAATTTTGCACAACTGATTCACCCCCTACCCTCTCAGTTGTGTGCCCTAAGTCTAACAGTTATGTCATTCTATTATGTTTTGGCAAGTGTGCCATATGTTACTTGAATGCAATTGGATGGTAGTTGTACCATGTGTTGTTTATATGCATTGTATTGGCAGTTGTGTCATGTGTGTTGTGTGCATTGATTGGCATGTATTCCATATGTTGCTTGTATACCCTGGATGTGTGAGATACTCTTAGTAGGTTTTCCATGATCACCTTCTCTGTAGCTCGGGGATTGCCTAGAGTTGCGTAGACATCTATTGCACTCGACGATGGCAATATGGTTGGGAGGTGAGAAACATTTCCCCATTGGTCCTCCATGATGATCTTCAGATGCTGGATGGATTCCTTGATGTTTTTGTAGGTGGTTTACCTCATGCTTTGTGCCATGTTGCACCTTGGAGAGTATGTTGATTTTGGGTGGTTTATGCACTTGTATTTTATCATTATTGATTATTGTAACCTTTGTAATGTAGGTCTTTTGAGACCCTTGTAATAAGATGTAATTAATGCTTTGAGTTGATTTAAGATGTTGGCTATGATTCATCTATGTTTAGGATGAAGCCCTTCGAATATTGTAATTATTGGATATCGTCTTGTATTTTTCCACACCTTGGTTTGTGAGGACGTTGGCATGTTTTGATAGATTTTACATGTTAGAATCTAGCTATGTTAGCATGTTTAGACTCAATTATTTGATGTTGTATTTGATGTTTATGTATATGTTTGTGTTGGATCGTATTCATCCCACATAGGTGGTGAGGATCCTATCTTTTCTTTTGGCATGTGTCGACGTTGGTGTCGAACATGCATAGACTTTTGTATCACTTTTGTCCTTTTTTGACATGTGGACATAATTGGTTCGACAACTTAATGTTTTTGGTAAAAATGAATCATCTTTTGCATTGATCACTATATTTAGCCCCGTAGGTGTTTTGATGTCATTTCCATGATGTGATATGCACTCCTGGATTATTCCCTCCTTTGCATTGGGATGCATGCCTTTACATGAGTTTGACTAGTGCCCATTCTAGTTGGTTGAGGAATCATACCTCCTAGTTGGACTATCATGTGGGTGAGCGTTACCCTTGTGTTTCGGATGTCTTATGTTGTCATGGAATGGATTGAGGTGGAGTCACCCTCATCCTACTTCATGTGTTCGCAAGGGAGCGAGGTCATGGACATGTATCTGATCCTCGTCATGGAGTGAGCTCCACCTCTCTTGGTCATCATGGTGAGTTGTCACATGATGGGTGAAGTCTTCCGCTTGTGCAACCTTGCATTGTGCAATGTTGATGTATTTGTAGGTGTTATTTTACATGTTGCAACACCTTGTGTGTGCATGAGTGCAATTTGATATATAAATGTTGCACTTGCAAACATAAAAAAAGTGTTGGTTCAGTGTTTGTTCAGCGAATGTCCTGTGTGAAAGCTTGGGGCATTACACTTGGTATCAGAGCCGATGTTGCAGCATTGGGAGCTCTGGGGTGTGTTCTTCTTGACTCAATCGAGCATGTGTGGGGTCCTTGTGTGTTTACATGTTGTAAGTAGCGTGTGCTTTCTTTCAATATGTCTTCCTTGTATGAGTGTGTTTGAGTGACCTTTGTAGGGTCATGTCTGTGCTTTTGTGACCACTTTTTATAGTGGAGCTATGGGAACCTTTGTGTGAAAGGAAATACTTTTTTCTTTAGTGTGATTGAACCTAGTTTACTCTTTTAAGAGCTATGCATTTATATGTGAAAGAGATGATGTTTTGATCATATGCATGATATGTGAAGAATATTGTTGTGGTAATGCTAGTTTAAATGAACCTTGCATTGTGCCCCTTGTTGTGTATATGTTTGTTGCAAGAGTAGCATACCATCGTAATGCTTGTCATATTTGTTTATTAATTGCCTCTTTATGGTGATTGGAAATGCTTGCCTGAAATGCATATTGCATTGTCTTCTTGAGAGCATGTTCCTATGCGTGTATTAATTATGCGGTTGTATGAAAGATAGTGTTGCATTGCATTGCTAGAATATATCTTTTGGGCAATGACTTAGGTCCCGAAATTGCATTCTTCCCTAGGATTCATGTAGAAACCTAGGTGTAATTATTGCATTGCATTATTTGAAGAGTTAAAGAGAAAAGGGGTTCTAAAAAGGGTCATTTGCATAGTCCTTGTGATGTTTGAGGTCTAGAATCATGAGTGAAGTAGCAAACCCTGCATCTTGTGTTTTTGAGTTGTGTTTCCCCTATTGTAATGTGTGCATTTAGTATGCTTGTCATCATGTTGTGGAGAAATTTAGCATCATGTGAATGGAACGTTGGGTAAGTGCTTGACCTCCAATCTAATTCTCCGTTGTCTTTTGATTTGTGTTGCATGTGATAGTTGCATTAATGCATTATCCATATGCTTGGTTAATTCTTGTTTGGTGAGAAATGTTAACCCCTCTTGTTGTGAGAGTTATGTGTTTAGATATCTTGGTTTGTGAACCTCATTTTATCCTACCTTAATCTTGGTTACTAGATGTTGCTAGTGTGTGACTTTGTGTGTCATTACATGGTGTTTGTGATTCCCTTGGATGGGATGCAACTCTTTGTTGCTTGGCATCTTGAGTGATGTTTGTGTGGTTAATTATAAATTATCTCATGTTTTGACATGATTGTAGTTTTAGAAGACTTGTTTGGTGTGATTGACTGTGTTCTCTTACTCGCCTCAGATTTTGGAATTGAGGTGTAGTGTAGCATTGTACTTCCTCTCTAGTGGCTAGAATTAGTCACATAGTTCATGTAATGTGGAACTTTTGAAGTTTGATACTTTATTTATTTGACTTTGGTGAATTCACTAGATGTTGTAAGGGCCACCATTGAATTTTATTGTCATTTATGAATGAGTATATAGCCATCGAATTTTGAAATTTATTTATCTTGTGATCTTTATGGTCATACTTGATTTACTATTGAAATTGAGCTCATTTTATGCCTTATTGTTAGAATTGACTTTTCTTCCACTTTGGTATTTTATTTATTTATTATTGGTGTCTATGCATGAATGTTTTAATTACTGGTCATGTATCGTGTTATGTTCTCTATCATGTCCATGATGGGACTCTGATGGATTATATAAGGGAGTAGAATGCAGAGAATACTAGTTCTTGGTGTGCGTGTTACTAGAACTATGGTAGATTGAATTCCTTGGTTTTTGTTAGATGCAAGTGAATATTGTGTGAAATGTTCAGAAAGTTTTGAAATGGTTTTGTGCTTCTATGGATCTTGATATGAAAATGTATCCTTGTATGTGCTTAAATGTTTATTCTTGACCATGTCTATGTGAATGAGATATGTAGAGAACTTGATTTGGACTGAATCTTACTTTTAGTAGATTTCTTTTGGTTGGGTGTTGACTTAGTCCATCAACTATGGTTGTTCTTGTTTGTCTCATTCTTGTTAGTCTTGGATGTGATGCCATGCTACTAGTGTTTCATCATTAGTGGAGTGTATGATGTTGTGTTCATTTGATGTGAGTTCCATAACTACACTTATGTTTTGACATAGTGTAGGGTATGATGGAACCTTATTTAGTGCATGAGCACATATTATTTATATATTTATGGTATTATAGTTGTCTTCTTGCTCTTGTTGAGTTGCCAACCTTGGGAATTTAGTTGCTTCAGGAGTTTCTCCTTAGTTTTTTGGAGGTTTCCTAGCATAATGCTAGAAGGGATGCAACTCTTGTATGAAGAGGTTGCTATCCTATGTATTCCATTCTATGGATACTTGGTGTTTAGGCCACAAGTAAGCCTTGTGTTGCCTAGTCGATCATGAATTTGTGATCTTGTTGTGTTGCTTGACCTTTTTGGTCTAGATTAGTTAAGAGTTGAAGTGGTGTTGTGAGTAGTCTTGCACCTTGTTGGTGTGTTTTGGCTGCCTTAGATGTGCTCCTAGTGAGTAATGGGTTACTAAGCCTTGCTTGATGGAAGTGCTTATGTTGTTAGAGGATGTGGTTTAGATTCTTCCCTCTGAGAACTTATTTGGTTGATCCTAGTTTTGGTGGTGTAGAGCTAGAGTGTTAGAGAAAGCCTCTCTTTTAGGAGTGGAATGTGAGGAAGTATCTCATGTAGTAGAACCATTTCTGGAGATGAGGCATGCTTTTGGTCAGGATGAAGGTGCGGTAGTGGTGCCTATAACCTACTTAGCTTTCCCTGATCCTTGAGTTTTTTTGTTGTGGGTAGTTCTTGAGGAATGATTGTTGAGATAAATCTTTTGTTTGTAATTCTCCTTGAGAGTGGATATGGTAGCCTTTTGAGTTTCCATAGACTTAGTTGAGAGCTTGAGAGGTTATCCCAGCATAGTTGTGGTCCTAAGTTTTACGGACTTGACTTGCTTGTGGTCTGTTACGCCTTTTGTCTTGAGCCTCTTCTCATTGGAATGACAATTGGAGAATGGAGTGGTGTAGTCTCAGAGGAGTTGTATGCCTGATAGTTGGTTTTAACCTACTTGGTGCACCTTTGGAGATTTGTTTTATTATTTTGAGGCCTCAACCTAGTTTTGGTAGGACTGATCTTTTAAGATCTGTTGTGTTGTAAAGGATTGTGTATTGAGGGTACTTCATCCTTGTCTTTTTGTAGGCTTCCAGGAGTAAGCCTAATGCTAGTGGGGGAGAATGTAATGCCCACCGTAGTGTGTGCCATGTGTGCTTTTGATCCATGTGTTATATGTTGTTCTAAGTGTTTATCATTGTATTATGTGATTATTATGCTTTGATGCATTGCACCGAACTTGTTGATGAGGTCTATGGTGCCATCAAGGGGTTCTGAGGGTGTATTCTACATGACCATTGAGGTGTTTCCAATGGTGTTTTGCTTTATTATTTGGCTTTCCAACTATGCATTATGGATTGCATATGTTGTGTTCATGTGTGTTAGATTATTGTAGTTCTTCAGCTTCATTATTTTCAATTGTGTAATATGTTGGATGGATGTGATGTCTTCAATATGATTGTGTTAGTTGATTTATGCATATATGATTTTATGATGTCGATTGATTGTCAACCCATGTTTATGATGCTTATGCAATATTATGCCACGTTGGGTATTATGATGTACTTTAGCTATTTTATGTATGGAGCAGGTATGCCTGATGGTTTATTTGAGTGTGCAGGTAATTACATGTGTTAACTAATGTGGAAAATGTGGAGAAGCTTGACATGGGACACTAAGCCATCTCACCCTTATCTTTGTGTTGTGGAAACCTATGATGTGTGTTTGGTATCATTTGTGTGTGTTTCCTTAGCATCTTGCACTTTATTTTAAAATGTTTTGAAAAGTGTGTTTTCTGTGTTTTCAGATTAAATTAATGATTTTAATTTGGAAATTGTTATTTTTCCTTTAGCAAAAATGTTTGTTGCATCATTATATGCTTGTGGAACAAATTTGAGTGATTTCGGTTTAATTCTAAAATTTGATATTTTTTTGTAAAAAGGTAGAAATTGCATTAAATGAGGAAATTGAATGCCTAGTATGGCATGTTTGTACTTTTCAGAATGAGATTGAGTTAAATGGCAATAACCTGTTTGGAATAGTTGAGTTTATTCGACTAACTATTTCCCTATCTATTTGAATGAATTATTTGGGTGTTTTAAGTGAAAAAGGGTTTATTAATGTGCTATTTCAAATGCCTATTTGATTTGTAAAAGAAACATTCAATTATTTAATTATTGAATTAAATGAATTAAATGATTTAGTTGTGTAAAGGCTATAATTTTGAATTGATTGATTAAATCACTAAAATGATTAATTTATTACCAAAAAAGGAATAGTGTCTTTGGAGGAATAAAAGGAAAAAGACATGTATATTTCATTTATTCTTTTTCTCTCCAAAATTTTCTCTCCTTTGTTTGAAACCCTCTTACTTGAAAAATGGATATCTGATTGCTTGGAAGGGAGTTTTGCTTGGAATTGCTTGGAGTTTGGATTGGATTCAAGAGCTTGGTGTTTTCTTGTTGTGTGTGGATCAAATCTGACATTTAACCTCATTCTTTTCCTTGGATTTTTCATGTATTGGAAGGTAAGTTTCTCCAATCTTCTCATTTGAATTGTTTTATTCTGTTTCCTTCATGCCACACCATCTAGAATGGTTGAAGATGGCTTTGCTTAGTTGTAGGAAACTTAGAAAATATATTTCAGCTGGTTATTTATTTAGTTCATGTATTTTCAAATTTTTGGAAACATAGAAATACAAACAAAACCCTGGCAAATTTTATGTGGAAATCCCCAACTCATTTTTATTGCATATATTGGTTGTTGGGCATGTTATCTATAATGGGTAGTTGTCAGATCATCCATAGATATTGAAAAACAAAAGTTAGAAAACTGGTCAAACTTTGGTCAAGGTGCCAAAGAGAGATCCAATGGAGTTTTTAGGGCCTTATGGTTATTTTGCACTTTTAGAAAACATGAAAACTGAATTTCATGCATTTCTTTTATGATTTGTTTTGAGGGATGATTTGACTCCTTCATATTATATGATTTTGTATCTTGTGAGACTATGTTATTTTTCAAGACATTTTGGTGCATTGAAATTTGTGCCACTTATTTCTCTGTTTTTGATTTAAACCTAAAAATTGCTTTGTATGCATTTCTTTGATGTTTTAGTTTGTGGGACGAGTTATCTCCCAATTAGAATGGTATTTTGCATCTTTTGAGAATATGTTGTGTTTTTTGTCAAAATTATGATTTTGTCACCTCAAAATCCATGCCATGCCCAATTGGTCAAATTGGTGCTATGGGTGTTTAGAAAGAGGTCTAGGGGTAGGCAAGGACTGGCTTCCATTGTGCGCCACGGCCCAAAGAGGTCATTGAAATTTATCGAATGGAAGTTTTAATAAAGAATAACATTTAAACACATTGTGTAATAAAATTTAATAATAAGATCATCTACATCAAATTGCATGTGCTGGTGAAGTGTCCACCTTGCTTGGGTTTGGGTGTAAAGAGCAATCTTTGGTGTAGTGTCCGGTTGCTATGAGGAGGTTATGCCCTCATGTTCTATCGTGAGGTGAGTATTGCCCTCGTTTGACACTCCTTGTCCTAACTACCTAGGTCTCTCTTCCTTCTTCCACCATCGAAGTTTGACTCGACGTGTGATGTTTACCATGTGATTGTATGTGCATTGTGATGCCTGATTCATGCTTGTATGTGTCTATGATGGATTATGATTTATGCCTCATTTGGTGTGCATTGAAGGTGTGACTATTTCCCTTATGTTTGAATGTTGTTATGTCATTCTATTATGTTTTTACAAGTGTGCCATATGTTACTTGAATGATATTGGATGGTAGTTGTACCATGTGTTGTTTATATGCATTGTATTGGCAGTTGTGTCATGTGTGTTGTGTGCATTGATTGGTGTGTATTCCATATGTTGCTTGTATACCCTGGATATGTGAAATGCTCTTAGTAGGTTTGCCATGATCACCTTCTCTGTAGCTCGGGAGTTGCCTAGAGTTGCGTAGACATCTATTGCACTCGACGATGGCAATATGGTTGGGAGGTGAGCAACATTTCCCCATTGGTCCTCCATGATGATCTTTAGATGCTGGATGGATTCCTTGATCTTTTTGCAGGTGGTTTACCTCATGCTTTGTGCCATGTTGCACCTTGAGGAGTATGTTGATTTTGGGTGGTTTATGCACTTGTATTTTATCATTATTGATTATTGTAACCTTTGTAATGTAGGTCTTTTGAGACCCTTGTAATAAGATGTAATTAATTCTTTGAGTTGATTTATGATGTTGGCTATGATTCATCTATGTTTAGGATTAAGCCCTCTAAATATTGTAATGATTAGATATCATCTTGTATTTTTCCATGCCTTGGTTTGTGAGGATGTTGGCATGTTTTGATAGATTTTACATGTTAGAATCTAGCTATGTTAGCATGTTTAGACTCAATTATTTGATGTTGTATTTGATGTTTATGGATATGTTTGTGTTGGATCGTATTCATCCCACATAGGTGATGAGGATCCTATCTTTTCTTTTGGCATGTGTTGATGTTGGTGTCGAACATGCATAGCCTTTTGTATCAATTTTGTCCTTTTTGACATGTGGACGTAATTGGTTCAACAACTTAAGTTTTTTGGTTAAAATGAATCATCTTTTGCATTGATCACTATTTTTATCCGCGTAGGTGTTTTGGTGTCATTTCCATGATATGATATGCACTCCTGGATTATTCCCTCCTTTGCATTGGGATGCGTGCCTTTACATGAGTTTGACTAGTGACCATTCTAGTTGGTTGAGGAATCATACCTCCTAGTTGGACCATCCTGTGGGTGAGCGTTACCCTTGTGTTTGGGATGTCTTATGTTGTCATGGAATGGATTGAGGTGGATGTCACCCTCATCCTACTTCATGTGTTCGCGAGGGAGTGAGGTTGTGGAAATGTAAATGATCCTCATCATGGTGATTTGTCACATGATGGGTGAAGTCTTCCACTTGTGCCACCTTGCATTGTGCAATGGTCATGTATTTGTAGGTGTTGTTGTACATGTTGCAACACCTTGTGTGTGCATGAGTGCAATGCGACATATAAATGTTGCACTTGCAATGCAAAAAATTTGTCGGTTCAGTGTTTGTTCAGCTAATGTCCTGTGTGAAAGCTTGGGGCATTACACTTTTCATCTCTCAAGTAACCCTTTGTCTAAATTTTGTATTGTATCTTGAATGTCAATACACTTAGCATTTGTTGTTTGTGTTTAAAATTAGTCTCATTTCTTTAGACAAGATTATTATCACTATCTTTATCATTTTTTTTATGCCATTTGAATTCTTATTTGAAAATCCACAAGGTAGATGACCGAGACAACTTCCCCTTTAACCCTTTGTCTTGTAGGCATTCCACTAAGATTTTTTGTTTGTAGGTGGATTGAAGGAAATATGTCAACAACTAGAGATAGTGTTGGTTAAGAGGAATTCTTAAAAGGTAGAGAAGGAGCTCTAGGTTGCAATTTTTCAAACCAAACAAAGGTATCTAGCTTCTCCTTAGAACTAGGCATAGGAGAGGATTTCTCCTTTGCTCTAGGCACAACAAAAGATTTCTCCTTGGACCTGGGCACAACAAATAATTTTGCCTCTGACTTATACATAATAGTGGGCTCCTCTAGCTTTAGTGTAGCCTTTATACTTCTCCTCCAACCTAGGTGTAATATTGGACTTCTCCTCTAAGTTGGGTGCACCACTTCCTTACAACAAACTCTCAATCTTAGAATTCAATTAAATTTGTCTTGCAACCTATAGGTTTCCTATTGATGTTGCTTTGAGTGTGTCCATGACTAGATTTTAGATGTATCTCTCTAGACTTACATTCTTATTAAATTTTTAGTGTATTTGATCTAGTTAGGCAAATATTTTTCTATTGTACCACATGCTCTCCTCACTATCATGATAGGTGTCCATGCAAAGTTGTAATAAGAAGTTGTTTCTACATAGTCACTAAAAGTTTGGCAGTCTTTTACCTCCATGAATTCTCCTTGACTTGGGACTTCTCCTTGGACCCAGGTGCACCAATTCCTTGCAACAAAGTTTAAATCTTGAAAACTAATGAAATCTAGTCTACAACCTTACAGATAGTCCTTAGCCCAATTCCAGTCATACCCAATTATTTTAGGTTCATTTATTCAAGTCATTTTACCATTTTGAGTTCCATAGCTTACGACATGAATGTTTCTCTTTTCCCTTTGTTTTCATACATGTATCATAGCAAAGTATCAAACTTAGCTCTCTATTGTTAGATGTTTATATTAGAAAACACTTAATCCACAAATTTTCATTAATACTTAAAAATAACATTTTAAAAACAAAGAAGAAGAAATAACACACTTTTTTTAATATCTTTTATCTATGTCCTTACATATTTAAAGGCATTCAATGTACTCATTTTGGACATCCATGATTTGAGAGTATTACTCCATTATGATTTGCTTTACACACTTCAATTGGTGTGCTAAAATGAATCTTGGTTTGCATAACCATTATAGGAGCATTTGTATGACTAAGGACTATTGTTTTTAAGTATTTGTACACATATGTGAGGGTTGACCTAGGATAACATGTCCCTTTGTGACATATTGATAGTCACACAAAGGTATGTGTAAATACTATCAATCCACAAATATCAAAGAACATAGAAAAAGGTTAAAATGCATAAGTGAAGTCAACAATAGTAGGCTGTTGATCACATAGGACAAGTTCACACGTGTAGGACTATTTTGTGATGATAGATTTGTACATGATCCCAAGATTGACCCATGCACAATGTCAACAAAATTTTATGATTCTAAGACAATTAGGAAACTATCATGCATTGCTCATGATCTTGAGGCACATCAAACTTAGATCCATACCAAATTTATTACATTCTTCAATTATAAAACCAAATAATAAATTATTTCTATTTGCATTTGTTAAATGTTTTAAATTATCATAATAACAATTCTCCAACTCTCATTTCTTAATTTAGGTTGATTGTATTTATTTCTATACATTTAATTAAATTTTAAAAAATCATTTTCTTGTACATAAACATATATCCACAAAATCAATGACCAAATGACCCTTTATCTAAAATTTTCAATTTTGTTATTTAAAAATAGCTTTTTTAAGATTAATGTCAATCTCCTTCTTTTTTTAAGTTAAGAATATAATATTTAAAAGATGTTTTATTATTAAATGGTTCAAATTTTTTTATAATTAAAATAATGTAAATACTATCATTCCATCAATCCCCTTATTTATATATAAAAATAATAAATAATAAATTTTATTCTAAAACAAGGGCAAAAATATCTTTAGCCTATTCGAGTATATTCGAAAAAACTCAGACAAATGAACGTAGAAACGCCACACCTTTTCCAACCATTCCACGTCACAGCTAAGAAGACGTACTGGGCTTAAACTATAGAAAGAAGACATGTAACGAGCCTAAAATACATCTGTAACTTTTATAATTTCCTTCAACTGAACATTTTTTCTTTAAAATGGCTACCATCCTCAAAACCACTCAAAAGAAATTGGCTATCTACACTAACATGTGAATGATATTACATTGTAAATACTGAAGACCATAGAAATAACGATCTGACTTTATAACTTGATTGTATACTAAGAAGGATTCAATGAACTATTTGTATGAAATGCTAATTTGTGCTTAACATTCATCTGTGGCTTTATTAATTCTTCAGAATCACTCTCTAAATGCCATTGAATTCTATATAACCTGAAGCAGTCTGTTGGGTATTCAAATGACCATTAGATCTTATAATTTGTTTGTATATTGAAAACAATTCAAATATAATCAGAAGCAAGCTATTGGATACTCAGAAAATAATAATCAGATTTTATAACTTGCATGTATATTGAATATAATTCAATGGCCTATTTTGGTCATTTGTGGTCATCAATACAATACCGAGTAAAATTGTTTTTTTCTTCTTTTGTAAAGCTTCTATATACAATTGCCTTATATATTTAACCCTACCCTTTTTAAGAATTTTTAACAAACCCCATTAGAGAAATGCCCCCTGTTTTGAGCTGGGTTACAACTTACCACTGAATTACTAGCCCTTCAGAGATTCTACTTTTCTGAGATTGCCAGAATGATCTTCAAATAGTTATTAACCAAATCAAACCTCTTAAGGTTGACCTGAAACACTATCAGTAGGGACAGAGTTTGTAATAGGAGAAGGCCCAGATGGAGTAACAGGTCCCTTTGGCAACTTGGCAAACAGCAGCTTGGAGGAACTCTTCCCAACATGACCCAACTCCACTTCTAACTGCAAACTCCCACTTTCCTCATTATGGGCCTTCTCTGCTGGATCTTTAATTGAGGCCTTCTCTGCTGGATCCTTAATTGAGTCTGGTAAGGAGCGAGCTGAAGATATTGAAAAAAAAGCAAAAATAATAATAAAAGCAACAGCCATCCGTGATGGCATCAACAGTGAAGCTCTGGGGTGGCCTGTCATTGTATTCTCCCCAGATGACTTACAATCTCTTAATCCTTTGATATTGGTTTTGATTTACTGAGGCTCAAAACTCAACCATCTGTGATTTGAGAAGATACCCATCTCTGATTTGAGAAGATTTTAACTTGGTGAGATCCAAACACAAGCTCACCTTTACTCACTGCTTAAGTTCAAAACTCTGCTATTAGAGAAGATCTTTAGATTACCCACCTGTGATTCAAAAAGATTTTGAGTTGATGAGACTTGAGCACAGGCACAACCTTACTTCCCATATAAGTTTGGAAAGCTAGAGAAGATCTCCAACTGAAAAACACCCAGATGAGGTTGGACAAGATGAAGAATACCCAGATGAAGTTGGAGAAGATTTCCAATCCTGGATAGGAGCCCTGGTAACTCCCAAGTCTTATGAATTGGAAGGATGCATAATCCCGAATTCTAAATAACTAAAAATCCCAATGGTCACACCTTTACATAAGATAATTTTTTAAGATTACCCTTTTTTCCTACTTGTAATATAGAAGTGGTTGAATCATATAAGAATAATGGCGGTTACCAAATTTTCCTTGTCAGCCTCTGACTGGCCAAGTTAAAAAACAATGCCTGTGTTTTTCTGACTGGTTAATTTGATCGAAGAAATTTTATACATAATCCCATGAATCAGGCCTCTATTTTGACTTAGACAACAGTTCAATTAATGAATGTGAACAAGGAAAATTAAGAACTGCCCACAAAGTCAAGACAGCAATATCAGGCAAATGCTATATTATTGTTGATTTTAGACTCTGTATGACAGAAGAAAATACATCACACCTACTAACCTGAAAATCATGTGCAGATGGCAACAATAAGCTTTTCTCTGACTTTGTCAATGTTAAAAAATGTGGACAACAATTTATGAACTTAGAATCTTAGTGTTTTAAAAGTATAAAAATATATGGCATGAGGGTCCCCTCATGGTTTACAACAGAACTTGGGGTGTATATTAATAAGTCTCGTCAACTATTTGACAAACATGCATTGCTGACTTATGAGGTTCCGTCTGCAGATAGACAAAGTCGTTCAGTGATCAAACTCGTTCTGCTCTAGATTTTTTTGGGGGTTAGTTTTATAATGTTTATATTCGTTGAGTTGTTAAGAAATGTCAAATTTTCTTTAGGGGGATCAAGTAGATATGGATAAGAATTTTATTTTCTCAACTTGGGAGTGGGGCTTGGAGAGGGGGCCGAGAGTTGAGACATTTCTTATTGCATACCTTTTAATATTAATAAAAATATTTAAAATTCTTAAAGGGTTTTTGGTTTCTTAGTAAAGTTGAATGGTTCCAAATGTGTAAGGCCTTAGACATTAAAAAGGGATGAGGTAGAGATCGTGCTTTGGTGACATTAATACCTTTTAGTTGTTGACTTTAGCAAAAGAAATATCAGTTTAGACTCATGCTCCTGATACCAACAAGTTGCGAAAAGATGATATAGGGATGGTTAGAAACATCAAATTTATATATACATGCATGTAAATGTGTGTGTGTGTGTGTATACACACACACATTTACATATGTGTACATACATACATACATACATACATACATACATACATACATACATACATACATACATACATACATACATACATACATACATATATATATATATATATATATATATATATATATCAAAGCCTGGTGTAGCTGAATTACAATCTGTTTCTCTTGCTATTAAGTTGAAATTTAGTAATGAAATATTGATGTAGTCTCCCATTGTATCTATGGAGCTGCAACAGTAAGTTCCATTTATGAAGGCCAGGGCAGCCATGTTTGAAGGGCAATCATAAGTCAGTAAAAGTAGTAGTGAAAAGAGATGAAATTTCAAATATGTTCCTGAAACTACAATTATGGCAAGTAGAAAATCTTTGAATGCTAGTTCTGCATTATCTGAGGTTATTCAAAATTATTTTGAAGACAAACATGAACATGTCAATGATAAAGGCAATTTTAAGTTTCCTGATGTAAAATTCTAGCTTTATATCCTGAGAAAGGAATGAAAGCACAAATTATGGACTCTGTAAGACAATCTGAATTAAATCTCCTTGTTTCTGATGAAGGAATTTGTCTTGTTTATTTACCATTCATTGTTCCTAAAGATATTGAGAAATGGAAGTCAAAAGGCTTTTTTCATGTTCATTTCTCGTATATAGATATTATTGTTCATCCTCACTTTAATTATGACATTGGTGCCGAATACTTTGCCACTTTAGTAGATACCTGATGTTGTATATAGAACTTGGCTATAGTTGCCCAGTTTAAGGGAATCCTCAATAAGAAAAGAGGGGATGGTGTAATCTTTGTTCGCCCAAATTTCACAATTTCCCTCAGTGATAAATTTGTGTCTTTTTCTTTAAGTCTCCTTATCCAAGTCAAAGGAATATCCTTACAACTAGGACCTGTTTATTCTACCATTGGAGATCATTGTATCTATCCCCTGTTAAATATTGTTTTTCCTCCATCAAATTACCCCATAGGAGTAAGTTTCTCAAAAGGATCAACAAACCTTCTTGATTATGGAAGACATATAGATTCTACTAGTTTTGTTATAGGTTTTCCTATTATAGAAAAAATGATAAATCAGTAACCCCTAAGGTTTCAAAATCTTACTATTCCCAATAGATCCATGTTTTTTGATAGACGAAGAATGTAATCCAGACATGTTACAAATATAGAGCTCTAGTCTCTACCTCTCTAAACTATCTTAGAACAACCTATAGAATTGGAGGATGAGATTCAAGAACTTAGAAGACCAACCAGGAGGTTTTCAATGACCAATCATATTCCAAGCACAATCAACAAGCCATATGTTGACCATAATCTAGAAGAGGCTTCAACATCTTCTAGCCACTTCCCAATAAGAAGACAACCCTCTGTCAATCCCTATCTGTCCAGATCTTCTTTTGCCACTATGTTTGACCTTAGCAATAACCTAGAAATCATGGGTAGATTAGTCAAATAGGTTATTCAAAGGTTAGCTTTGGCCCCAAAAGAAGAAGAAGATAAAAACAAAAAGGAATTAAAATTTATAAGATGGATGAACATGCCTACATGTTAAGAGAATCTCTTCCTAGGTATGGGATAGAAAAAAAGGTAAAATATCAAGTAGAACTAGGGAAGGGCAAACTAGAAGAATTGGTAGGCTATGAACTAGGAAGATGGCCTACTCCAGAATCATTCACCATAATAAACCAAGATAATAAATTATGGGGACGATATGAGTCTAGGATTCATACTAATATAGGTAGCAAAAAAAAAATCTAAAGCCCAATGAAATTGGTAGGCTCAATTTGGTTAATGTCTTCTTAGGAGAACATAGATGATATGGTTTTTGATCTCAAGAATTGTGTAAATATTAGTTATTTATGTTCCTATAAATTGTTTGTTGTAAATCAATCTGTGGATAAGATTGATTCCTCTGTCAGCAAGATAGAGAAGCAAGCTACCTCTATCATAAATGATACTGCTAGACTTACATATCAGGTTAGAACAATAAATTCTTCTATTATAGCAGTTCATACAAATTCTATTAAATCTGAGTCATATATTTCCCAAGTTTTTAACAATCAATTGAACTCAGATAGGAAATGATAAATAGAGGCTGTAGAAAATAAAGTTCTGATCGATTCAACATCAAAGAAACTAGATAAAATCCAAGCATATGCCAGGAAGACTCATGTCTCTCAAGCTGATCATGATAGATTTGATGAGGATAAACAAAAGAAACCAGTTGATCCTCCCAAAAAGGAGAGACATTTAATTGTTCAAAGAAGAAAAGGTCTTTTCCATACTGATACTAATGAACCAACCACTTCTACCACCGCCAACATAGTAAAACCAATTCTACCTAGAATCAAGGAGCATAGCTTACAAGTAACAGAGAGAGAGATTGGTTGAAAGAAATCAATATTGTAAATGAAGTTGCTGACCCTATATATATGGAATAAACTATTTCATCTAATAAGGAGTTTAATGAATAAGATGAATGGGATAACCATTCCATAGAGCTTGAACAACCTGAATCTTCTGATGATGGTTCTGACCAATTTGATATAGAAATTGACTTTACCCACATAAATACTCAAGAACCATGAGAACATTAAAAAATGGTAAAAATTGAGTATGACATTGAAATGAAAGAGGCTATTAATGAAAATCCTAAACCAAAATAGTTATGATCATATGCAACTTCTAGTTACACACTCAATATAGATTAAATAGTGGACCCATATGATACTATCTACACATGGGTAGATACTTTGGAGAATTTCCTTGACACTAGAGGAACAACTATTGAAATGCACAAGACAATTGAGAGCGGGGGTGAATCGGTTGTCTCAAAAACTTTAACCACTTATGAATATCAACACATCAAATGTTCAATCACTGTTATTAAGATTTAACCATGAAAGCATGAAATAAGAAGCATAACACAATAACACATGAGACACCAAATTTTTTATGTGGAAAACCCTATAAGGGAAAAACCACGGTAAGTGTTAGCCCATAGAAATAAATATGTTATAACAATATCAAAAAACAGAGGCTCACTACCTTAGGATTCACTGCACAAAATGCTCATGCAAATGTTCGGGCTCACTGCCAAGATCGACTCATTGCCAAGGGTTGGTGAACTGATTTGATACCATCTACTCCATGCTTGGGTTCAGTTCCATTGAAGCATAGTATAACTCCTCTGCTCTACTGTTCTTACACCTTTTTACTTATCTTCACATTTTCGCACAAGGATATCTTTTTCGAATTTCATTACATATTTTTATACAATTCATCAACCTTAGAATGTACATCAAGGTCGGCATTACAATCATCACCCATTGGAACAATCTCCAAGGTCATCATTACAAACATACATAGAAATAGGTCTGGACCTAAACAAAATTAGCTAAGAAAAATATGTATGTGGATCATGTTATGCCTTAGCTGGGACTCAAATGCAATATTCCATGCCACAACACACTTCTACAATATTCAATGCATCTCCGCAAGTAGTGAAAATAACTAGGTCAGCCAAGACTGGTGTTAACACTAAGAAAAGTCTTCATCCACGATCCAAATTTCTCTTTGCGGACAAATCCAAAGGTAGGAACATAATCAAGAGACATCCACAAGCACATTGTAATCACCAAGAACATCCGCACAACCTCTAAACTCTTTATCTATAAGATTATTCAATCAGGAACACTTGAACATAATTGTTATCCACTGTCATATAGAAAGAATTGGGTATGTGCAGGATCATGATGGGCCAAACTATACCTCTAAGTGGCAATGAAAATACAAAAAATCAGACTTCATCAAGTTCATGTGAAATTTTGAATGGATTATTTACACAATTTGAAAAAGATGTAAGAATGAAATTTGTAGAGAATTGAATCTAGTTTATAGGCTACTAATTTTTTTTTTAAAACTAAATTTACTTAGTGAAAATTTAATATTTCAATGAACAACTATTAAATTTTTCAGAAAAAAATAAAAAGTGGGTGTCTGTCTAGCCAACCTAACTATGAGTATCTATATATATATATTAAACTTTCAAAATAAGTAGAGGACTCATGTCCGGATGTGACGCATATTTATTTGAAATTTTTTTCCAATAAAATAATTAGTTATGATATTTTTACTGTGACTTTTAAAAAAAAATAAAAAGTAATTTTCCAACCAACCTAACTCGATAAAAAAAAATTGAAATTCAACTTTTTTTTAACCTATAGCTAGAAAAGCATAGTGTGACGTAGTTTTCGGATCTCAAAAAGGTGAAATGGTTTGAAAGTTATCGATGTTTTTGAATCAGTGTGTCCATCAGGATTTCAGAGACACGGTATATAGAAAATTATTAATAATTATTTAATAAAATGATAACCAAACAAATCTTATATTTTTATAAAGCTAACAATTTTTCTATAAACCCTTTTCATTTTATCAATTTTGCATAAAAAAAAAGTCGTCAGCATGAAGGGTGAAGTTCGAAGAAGAGACTGAAACATGAAAACACGTTAGAATCCATGAAAAGTCAACAACCAAAATGGATATCCGTCTTGCTTTGTACCAAAGAAAGACGGATATCCATTTTTCTTCGGTAAAAGAAACTCAAAATGGATATCCGTTTCCTTGATCTATGAAAATTTTTGTACCATTGGTTTTGGATGAAGAGAAGCAACATATTTGAAACATCGAGGCAATAATACGAGAAGTTAAAGTTAGTTGGTCATTTATAGGTGTATCTATTGTTTCATATCACATTACACATAGAATTCTAATTAACAATCTAGTTTCCTCATCTGGGCGAACATTTTTTTATCCGTTTCTAATGGAAATATTTAGTTAAAAATTGGTGGCTCCTTGTGAAAAGTATGGGCTCTTATCAAGCACGCATAACCAATAAGGTTGATATCCATTTTTCTTACATGTCTGTTGATCACATCTTATGAAACAAATGTTTCTTGGTGATAGTTCTAGGTTTAGTGAACAATATTCTCAAGCTTATTGCAATTTTTACACTTGTGACCAAATTTGGTACCAAACCCTTTCACCTTTTCAATTAATCCTAATAGTGTCATCTCACTCCATGCAAATCAAACAAACATTAAGACCATGTGAATGAGATTAAGGATAGCCTTGAAATATGAATCTTTGTACTGTTGACTATCCTTTTAGCACGACAATCCTTTAGGATCATTGTACCCAAGTGCAACAATCCTTCAATCTTCTTTTATTTATATTTCTTTTCTCTTCATACACAAGATTCTCGTGCCTTGTAGTCATGACAATCCACAAATCACCTAACTGTCCTTAGTG
This sequence comes from Cunninghamia lanceolata, assembly GCA_027924645.1. Classification (NCBI taxonomy): domain Eukaryota; kingdom Viridiplantae; phylum Streptophyta; class Pinopsida; order Cupressales; family Cupressaceae; genus Cunninghamia; species Cunninghamia lanceolata. The sequence continues at coordinate 5,565,501 of BSBN01000194.1, forward strand.
AGACTATATCTTATTTTGACAATGATAGTCATCGTCCATTCACAACTCTCCTCTTTAACATAGATACCCTTTGCACATGTTTTGACTTCATGATTTTCCTTTTGTATGTTGTATTATGGTATGAAAATACTATGGCCCCTTCTTCATCCTCTTGTATAATGAAATTGAAGGTCGACACTTACGGTTACTCTTCTTTATTACTTGGTGATAATGAATCCCTAAGCTCATTTTTTATTGTCTTGAAGCCAAATTTACCATTGTTGAGACAGTCCGAGTTGATTCTTGATCATGAATATTGCAAATTACTTCAAATATCCATGTACAATTTCAATTGTGTTTTTTAAGACACCCATGCCTTGACTATCCCTTGATGTTGGTCATGATTGTGCTTGGATGGCACAATAGTTCATAGTTAGATTTTTGCCACTAAAGTTTTCCTTTGACAAAGTCATATTTGTAGTCCACCTTTTGATGATGTTCAAACAATATAAATACTTATTCTTAACATGAGCAATACATTTCTCACAAATACCAATTCATTCTGCTCATAAGGTTCATGGCACCATGCCTAAAGGTATGATAGTTAGCAGTGTACTATTATGGTAGCCTATGGTTGGTTTGACAATCTATAATAGTGATAGCATTCATGCCTAATAGTCCTTATCATTATTGTCATAATATATTTTACATTTGAGGCCTTGTCTACAACATACAAAGTTTACCTTTCTCAACCATACCTTCAGTATATAAAGGACTTTGATAGGGAATTTTTAATTTCCACTTAGTCAGTGCAATCTAGGAGAGGATAGATTGTCTAAAGTTGTGATCTATTTCCATTTACACTTGCCATAACTACAAATGCTTAGTATTTATTCTCAACCCCGGTATATGAATAAAATGTGACCTATTGTTCTAATAGGCCTATAGGGACAAAGAGGTGATAAAGCCTTTAATTTTATACATGACATGGTTTTGATAACTTCCCATATTGGTAAGGACCTAGATGACAATCCTTTGATGTGCCTAATTGTAATAGGTGTTATGATAGTCCTTGGTATCTTTTCATTTCTTTCTTGAATGGCCTACAAATAAGACATAAGACCTATTAGATCCTTCATAAATAAGAATTCTCATACATTACATTTAAACTTAAACTCCCTAACCATCAATCCATCCATTAATATCAAAATGCCATGAATATCCTATGATCAACCATTCTAATTCCTAGGATGGTCATATATTGCAATTTTGCTTCTCTATACTAAAATAGCCCAAGGAATATCTACCCTTGAATTTGTATTTTAACAATCTAATGTCTTTACGAATAACATTGAGCCTTCTTTTGGGAGAACATTTTTTCCTTTAGAAGCTCCTCATTTGATGATAGCCTAAAATAGAATAAGTGGATAGTCATAACATTTTAGCATAATGGGAAAACCCTAAAGTGTGATAAAGTCTATACATTATCTATTCCCATCCATGTCATGAAGAAACTATTCAAATGCTAGGCCAACATGATTTAAACAATCATAAGGGCCAACAATCCACTCCAAATGCATGGGAAAAGGACAACTCTTGGATCCCATATTAATCATGTTCACATGGCTGCTAGCATCTTCAAGTGAGTCAATACAAAAATTGAAAGCCTCAAACTCATACACTTCAGAAAAATATACCTAATTATAAATTTGATATGCATGAATAAGGAAGTCCTCGTGCAATACAAACTAAAATGTGTCATATTTAGACATGTCATCAAGTTGAACTACATCATGTTGAGACTCGTGTTTACTTAAGCATTACAAGTCACTTGCCTCTTTGCATGCTTCAAAGTTCCAAACAAAGGACTCAACTTTAGGTGTAGCAGAGTCCTCATCAATGACTGATTTACATGGCCTTCAACAAACTAAAATTATATATCATCTTTATGCTTATATGGAGGCTATATCATCTTTACAATTGTATGTCTAGGCTCTTTAGGAGTCTTCACAAATGTGTCCAAAGTAAGATTACTCAAATCAAATAATGGCTTATATCCAAAGATTTATTAAGTTGATACCTAGGTGGATTAGTGTGTAAACATTCAAATTAGATGGTAATTCACAAGTTTATAGAATAATAAAATGAATCCCTAGTCTAGAATCCAAATGTACATAATAAAATAGATATCTGTTTTGTAGTAGCAATATAGATGTTGCAGAGTGTTCGTTGGCAAAGAATTGGGATTTACTTAAATTTGCTTGTTCATGCTTCTCACATGATGTCACCTCCCCTACCCATCCAGCTCTATAGAAGAAGAGAGATAACAAATGATCAAGAGGGATCACCAATTGGCAGTAAGTGATTGATTACTTATGTCATGTTATATATTTTGAATATTAAATTCTATATTAATGTGCACGTTAGTTGATTGTATTAATAGGTGGAAATTCAAAAATCTCTATCGAGGAGGTCTAGTCGATGAGCGATAGAGGATGAGTCATTGACTAGTTCACCATCTTCATGGCCTAGCAAGAGCCATAGATTATTTGATAGCAATCCATAAGAGATTTGATTTTGAGACATTTTGTTACATATGCCTATTTTGCTTTGTAAACATACTTTTGTATGTTATCGAAGTATATCATTGTATATACCCATATGGTTTTATTTGTACATGCCTATATGGCTTGATATATACACTATACATTATTTTCATGACATTATGCATATATGTATATATAAGATCCTAATTTGGCACAAGTAGGGAGAATGCTTGCAAAGGTTATGGAATTTGGTTTTAAACGTTCCAATTGTATTTGCTTCAAAGTTTCTAAAGCCTTTTCAAAAAATCCATTTTGTGCATATCTTGCAATCATTGCATTCCATGAGATAGCATCTCTTTGAGGTGTCATGCCAAACTATTCACATGCCTTGTCTATGCTTCCACACTTTGGATTTACACCCGCCAGTTGCATTTTATTAACATTTCCTTTCAATCCTTATCAAAAATTCTATTTTGTGCACATATTGCAATCATTGCATTCCTTCATTTACAACAAATGATTAAATAAGAAGATGCATATTTACAACACTTAAGAATATGTAGTAGTGTTTCTCATGTCACCAATACTATGTTTACATCTTCACATACCTGGCTTAGAACATGTGACAATATGAAGTGATGAAGAAACTTGTTATTTTGATGTATTTCAACTCCAAACTTGCGCCTAGAAGTGAAGCTGCTAATCCTTGATCAAACTAACCTAAAAGTGTGCCTTGGTACTTAGGGCACTAGATTATGATTGATCAACCTAAAATGTGCTCCTAAGGCTAGATATTGAATTGGAAGGATAAAATACATCATCAAAGGAGTTTATAGTTATTGAAGGCATCAAATGATGACTTGGGTACACATCTACCTCTCTACACCATCAAATGTGCACCTAGATTAGTGAGGTACCACTTCATATCTCTATGACTTTGGATATGCACCTTGATAATGAATTGATCTTGCAAGTTGAGGTTGTCTCCACAAGTTGAAAGAATGTCCAAAGAATACAAGGCACCAATTATTGATCAAACAACCTAGAATGAGTGCCTTACTATTTGAGGTGCTAGTTCATGCTTCTAGGACACCAAAAGTGTGCCTAGATGTTGAGATGCTAGCTCTTGCTCAAGCAACCTTGAAAGTGTGCTTTGACAAGGAGGTTAAAATGTATTATCAAAGGATTAAGTTGAATCAAGGAATCATCATTGAAGACAAGTAAAACATGATTATGAATGAGGCGCACTTTTCATCATCTCCAACCTCACAATTGTGTCGTCCCTTGGAAACTCATATTGTGTCTAAAGGAATGGTACTGAGATATCATCCATGTCAATGATTGAGAATGTGTCAACTAGAACAATATTTTTTGTTTTGCTCATCATGGGGTCGAACGGACTATGTCAACGCGTCGGAATGGGCAGGTAAATGCCAGTGGAGGTCTCATTTTGTGCGCCAAGCATCCCAGTCGTTCCGAGCAAGAGGCTACCGGCAAAGTCCCTTAAGATCCCTAAGACCAAAAATGCGCCAAACTTTGATAGAGTAGTTCTCAGAATTCGTGACAGCTGGGAATGTTGTTTTTGGACCTACAGGTGCGCTTGGGGTCTGTCAACAATAACCTCTCTCATTTTTGTGTCAACTCCATTCCGTTTGACTGTGCCAAAATCAAACGCATTGTTGCAAAATGCTTCAATTTGATGCAGTGGAAAGGTACTAGGTGTGAGATTTTTCATTCCATAGCTCATGGGGTTGAATGGACTACACCAACACATCAGGGTGGATGGGTAAATGCTAGTGGAGGTCTCATTTCGTGTGCCAAGCATCCCAGTCCTTCCAGGCAAGAGGCTACCGAAAAAGTCCCTTAAGATCCCTAAGACCAAAAATGCACCAAACTTTCACAGAGTAGTTCTTAGAATTCATGATAGTTGGGAATGTTGTGTTTGGACCTACAGGTGCACGTGGGGTCCATCGACAATAAACTCTATCATTTTTGGTCAACTCCATTCTGTTTGATCGTGCTGAAATCAAATGCATTGTTACAAAATGCTTCAATTTGATGCAGTGGAAAGGTGCTAGGTGTGACATTTTTCATTCCATATCTCGTGGGGTCGAACAGACTACACCAATGTGTCAAGGTGGGTGGTTAAATGCTAGTGGAGGTCTCGTTTTGTGCGCCAAGCGTCCAGTTGTTCTGAGCTGTAAGCTATCGACAAAGTCAAAAGTTGCTAGGATTGAAATTTTGCATTCTACAGGTCCTGGGGCTGAATAGATTGTGCCAACCTGTCAGGGTGGGTGAGTAAATGCTAGGGGAGGTCTCATTTTATGTGCCAAGGCTCCCAGTCCTTCTGAGTTGTAAGCTACCGGTAAAGTGACTTTACCGGTAGCTTATAGCTTAGAATGACTGTGATGCTTTGCACACAAAATGAGACCTCCCCTAGCATTTACCTGCCCACCCTGGCATGTTGGCATAATCTGTTCAGTCCCAAGACCTATGGAATGCAAAATTTCAATCCTAGCAACTTTTGACTTTGTCGGTAGCCTCTTGCCCGAAATGACTGGGAAGCTTGGTGTAGGAAACAAGACCTCCACTAGCATTTACCCACGCACCCTGACACGTTGGCATAGTCTGTTCGACCCCATGAGCTATGGAATGAAAAATGTCACACCTAGCACCTATCCGCTACATCAAATTGAAGCATTTTGCAACAACGCATTTGATTTAGGCACGGTCAAATGGAATGGAGTTGACCAAAAATGAGAGAGGTTATTGTCGATAGACCCCACATGCACCTATAGGTCCAAACACAACATTCCCAGCTGTCACGAATTCTAAGAACTGCTCCGTCAAAATTTGGTGTATTTTTGGTCTCAGGGATCTTAAGGTACTTTGCCGGTAGCCTCTTGCCTAGAATGACTGGGACACTTGGCACATGAAATGAGACCTCCACTAGCATTTAACTGCCCACCCTGACATGTTAGCGTAGTTCATTCAACTGCATGAGCTATGGAATGAAAATTTTCACACCTAGCACCTTTCCACTGCATCAAATTGAAGCATTTTGCAACAATGTATTTGATTTTAGCATGGTCAAACGGAATGGAGTTGACCAAAAATGAGAGAGGTTATTATCAACAAACCCCACATGCACCTATAGGTCTAAATACAACATTCCTAGCTATCATGAATTCTAAGAACTACTCCGTCAAAGTTTGGTGCATTTTTGGTCTCAGGGATTTTAAGGGACTTTGTCGGTAGCCTCTTGCCTGGAACGACTGGGATGCTTGCGGCATGAAACAAGACCTCCATTGGCATTTACCCACCCACCTCGGTGCGTTGATGTAGTCCATTTGACCCCATGAGCTATGGAATGAAAAATGTCACACGTACCACCTTTCCACTCTATCAAATTGAAGCATTTTGCAACAATGCGTTTGATTTCAGCACGATCAAATGGAATGGAGTTGACTAAAAATGAGAGAGGTTATTGTCGATGGACCCCATGTGCAACTTTAGGTCCAAACACAAATTTGATTAATCTCTTCAATGGTAAATAAAAATAAGTTAAAGTTAGTAAATAGATTTTTATCTACTACAATTAAGAACTTTCATTTATTAACATACATCTAAATCACTACAATTAACTATAAGACCACTAGATAAACTATCAATTATTTAGAAAAATTCAATTCAATTACCTCAACTCTATGTTGTTGTTCGAACAATCATTCTGCAAATGATTTTCTCTTAAGACGATCAGGTGTCCTACTGAAGCATGATGGCAAAGGTGGCACATCACTCACATTCTCAAGAGACTACATAAAAGCAAAGTAACATTGAAATAAATTAATATATAATTATTAAACAAAATAGAAAATTCATACATTTAAAAAGGTTAGATGTGCCTCACACAAATAATCAATTAAAGTACAATTCAATCAAATTACCTCCACCTTTTGTTGGCGTTAAGAAAGTTATTTTGTAAATGATAGTCCCTTGGGTCGATCAGGAGTTCGAGAAAAGACTATTGGCAAAGATGCCACATCATTCACATTTTTGATTAACTATAAAATAAAATTAACATCAAGATATAAATTAATATATAATTACTCACAAAGAAATAAATGCATAAAAAAAAAGTTGATGTGTAGAACAAATTATACTAGCAAGTCCAAGCCAAATTGGATGGTAGACAAAGTTCCATGATGAACTTCAATCAACTCCTCCTCTATCATCAAATGTTATCCCACTTAGAAACATTAGTACTAATAAATTTGTTTATATATTCAAATGGATTAGACCATAAAATTTAACTTTAAACTTTACCTACATAAAAGATTGCTCATGCATTTCTCTTTCTCTATGGTTCACTGATCCAGTAGCTTCTACTCTTGTCCCTAACCCCTCAGCTTGAGTTCTGGACCCCATTGCCTCATCTCATGAATGGAGATCGTACTCTGATGTGTTCAACGATGGCTCACTACTCTCCATAATAGGACCTAAGCAAAAATGATTACAAGAAATGTAATGATGAGGCACACATACATGTGTGGACGACGATGGTGTAGTAGAACCAGGTGATCCAATATCATCACCTTCATCATGTGCTTGTGCAAACTGAGATGTATGTATAATCAAATGCTCGGTCAAAGAGTGTATGGCACTAAGGCCCTGTTGTGTTGCATTTGCAACAATGTCTAGGTGCTGCATTGGTGGTGGAGAAGGGATAGCAGGAGGGGGAATATAGGGACCTTGTACTTGTCTAATTGCCCCAGGTCTATCTTGAGGCATTCCTTTAGCCACTCCTTGAAACTGTCTAAAATCAAAATAATTAATATGTTGACCCATGACGAACCCTGCATAGAGTTTACGAAGGAAATACAAAGGTACATCTAAATTGTTGTTGGGTGGTTTATCAAAAACCATCCACCAACGATCCCAAAAATTCTGACTAATGCCCTCATGATTACACCATTTGATTGAAAACTTAGGCTTACGAACATCAACATGCAATCCAGTTTTAGGATTGACAAAGCATTGGGCTAACATAGTTTTTGAAATCCCTAATTCTTTGACTTCATCATATGACAAACCGTTAGCATATTCGGCCTTCTTGGCTTCTCACCATTGCCTAAATGATTCGTGTTGGGTTGACAAGCTTTGAACATGATTAATGATTCCCTCTAAATTTGATGTCATTGTAGACAATTGAGGGTGGCAGCGATACATTTCTATGATCCTACTTATTTGATCAATATTTCTTTGAATATTCTCTTCTATTGTTGGAGGGGGAGGGTTTGGGTTTTCATTTTGTGCATCCATTTTACCTAATTAAAATATAAAACATACCCACTTAGCATAAAAAACCAAAAAAAATTCTTGAATATACAAAACAAACAAAAAAATGTGAAAGATCTTACCTTTTCGGATTGGATATCCATTCTTCACCTCTCATATTCATTCTTTAAAGATGACAGTGCATTTTTGCAAGCCGCGAGTTTGCAAAAATGCGAGCCTTTTTCTGTTTTTATGTTTTTCAAAACAGATATCTATTTTCTTTTTCTCAATTGTTTTCATTATTTTTTTGTTTAGTATTTAGGCATTTTAGCTATAAAATACAATCCAAATTTTAGAAAGACAGTATCATATGAAAGGAGAGATTTTGGACAAACTATCAAAATTTATATAGGATTATGATGATATATATATATATTTGATTTTTATATGATTTACTTATACTAAGGTATCTCATAGTATTTCAAAGGCACTTTTGAATAGATAAACCATAAACCCTAAATAATTCCCCTAAGCCCTAAACCCTAACCCCTAAACCATAAACCCTAAATAATTCCCCAAATCCTAAACCCTAACCCCTAAACCATAAACCCTAAATAATTCCCCTAATCCCTAAACCCTAAACCTGAGAAAGGGAATCCTAGTTTTCTTGTTTCCATTTCCTTCGTCGATAAGGGAGAGGGAAAGATAGAGGGGAGAGATAGGATATATAGGAATGATAGGGGGAGAGAGACAAGAGATAGAGAGATTGGGAGAGATGGCTAGGTATAGAGAGATAGAGACCTGAGACAGATAGGAAGAGATATAGAAGACGAAGGGGAGAGATAGGGAGAAATAGATATAGGTAGAGAGAGAGAGAGGAGATAGATTAGGAGAGATAGAGGAGACAAAGGGAGAGATAGGGAGATAGAGAGTGAGTGAGATGTCTAGAAAGATAGGGATAGAGATTGAGACCTATGGAGGGATGATAAAGAAAGGGAGATAAGGGAGAGATAGGGAGATAGAGGTGGAGGGATATTAATTATAATGACCTCCACATTTTCCGTAAATTCTTCTCCACTAAACCCTAGACCATCACCCAAATCCTTACTTTCCTAATAAAAGCCCTTCCCCAAACATCATTTGATCATGTGACTCCTTCCATCACTAGATAGGTGCCCAGGTACTTTCCATTATTCATCTAATACTGTAATCCCAATGTCATATCTCACATTCCCACACCTACATTCATAGACTCCATTCCCCCTATTGACACCATCATTGATAATCATTATATAAGGACACTCCCTTGAATAATAATTAAACCATGGATTATCCCATATCCCCATCTTACACTTTCCTCACCTTTGAACCCTTAGAAGATGACATTTAGCTATCCCCACCATTACCAATCACACTTTCTAGCAATCCCACATAAGACACCTTACCCATCACTTCACCTAGGTCATCACCAATTAAATCACCTCATTACTCCATTCAACCATACCCATACCACCCATTTCTCACTCCACAACCTGTATTAATGCATGATTAAACCTAACCCCTAACCCCTATTTCCTAACCCCTAAACCCTAAACTTGAGAAACTATAAACCCCTAAATCCTAAACACTAAACCCAAGAAACCCTAAACCTCTATCTCTCTATCTCCCTATCTCACTATCTCCCCATCACTATCATTCCTCTACCTCTCAATCTCTCTTCCTATGCTTTGGCCATGTCCCTCACTCTATATCTCCCTATTGGTCCTCTCTCTCTAACAACTAAACCCTAAACCTCTAAACCTTAACCCCTAAACCATAAACCCTAAACCCTAAATAATGCCCCTAAACCTTAACCCCTAACCCCTAAACCCTAAACCCTAAACGCGAGCAACCCTGAACCCTATCTCTTATCTCTCCCTTATCTCCCTATCTCTATCATCCCTCTACCTCTTAATCCTTCTCCCTATTTCTCTGGACATCTCGCTCACTCTCTATCTCCATATCTCTCCCCTTTGTCGCCTCTATCTCTCCCTATCTCTCTCCTCTCTCTTTCTATCTAGCTGTCTCCAAAACTAAGAAACCCTAAACCCAGGTACACCCTAAATCTGATCAACTCTAAACCTATATCTCCCTATCTCTCCCCTATCTCCCTATCTCTATCATCCCTCTACCTCTCTTGATCTCTCTCCCTATGTTCTTGGCCATGTGCCTCACTCTCTATCTCCTTATCTCTCTCCTCGGTCTCCTCTCTATATCTCCCTATCATTCCTCTCTCTCTATAAACCCTAAATCCAAAACCCTAAACCTCTAAACCTAACCCCTAACCCCTAAACAATTTAAATCCTAAACCCTAAATAATTCCCCTAAACCCTAACCCCTAAACTTGAGAAACCCTAAACCCCTAAACCCTAAACCCCAAACCCCTAAACCCTAAACCCCAGTAACCCTAAACCACTATCTCCCTATCTCTCCCTTATCTCCCTACCACCTTTGTCCCTCTACCTCTCAATCTCTCTCCCTATGTCTCTGGCCATGTCCCTCACTCTTTATCTCCCTATCTCTCCCCTCAGACTCCTCTATATCTCCCTATCATTCCTCTCTCTATAAACCCTAAATCCAAAACCCTAAACCTCTAAACCTAACCCCTAACCCCTAAACAATAAATCGTAAACCCTAAGTTATAATGCCCCTAAACCCTAACCCCTAACCCCTAAACTTGAGAAACCCTAAACCCCAAACCTCTAAACCCTAAGCTCAAGTAACCATAAACCGCTATCTCCCTATCTCTCCCCTATCTCCCTATCACCTTTGTCCCTCTACCTCTCAATCTCTCTCGCTATGTCTGTTGCCATGTCCCTCACTCTTTATCTCCCTATCTCTCCCCTCAAACTCCTCTATATCTCCCTATTGGTCCTTTATCTCTCTCTAAACCCTAAACCCTAAACCTCTAAACCTTAACCCCTAACCCCAAAACCATAAACCCTAAACCCTAAATAATGCCCCTAAACCCAAGCAACCCTAAACCTCTATCTCTATCATCCCTCTCTCTCTCTCTATGTCTCTAGACATGTCTCTCACTCTCTATCTCCCTATCTCTCCCCTCTATCTCCTCTATCTCTCCCAAACTCTATCAGTCCCCTCTCTCTATCTCTGTTTAAACTGTAAACCCTAAACTCCTAAACCCGAGCAACCCTAAACCTCTAAACCCTAAATAATTCCCCTAACCAACCTCTAAACCACTTCTCTATATAGGTGCAACTAATACCACTTTTTCATTGTTTTCCACAATTAATTATATTCTTTTCCATTTTCCAAGGCCTACATGTGTCCAAGTTGTATTGTTTATCAAGTTTTTAGTCTAATTGTTAGTCCTAGCTCTCATGGTTATTGAAATGTTAGTATAGTTAGATTTATCCTTCAGTAACATTAATTTACACATTGTTGCACAAACAACCACACTGGAACATAACCTTACCTAATTAAGGTTAACCTTTAAGGTTCTTTCATAAATGGCGAGCTTAACAGATCCAACTGGTTCAATGTTCTTACAGTCTATGCTTACCCTTCCAAGAGAGTTCATGCCATGTTGACTTTGCATTATGTCCTAACATATCACATGAAGGACATCATCATCACAAGGAATAACAATGTCATGAAGGATTAATGAAGGTCTAGCTTCACCACATAAAGTATCATTCATAATTTTATCACTAGAGGGTAAGGGTCTATCATGTGTATCCTTCTCAAACCATGTATCATGAATCAAATCATATGAAGGATTGGGTAAAGCAATTTAGGGCATGAAATCCAAAACACCTCAAAACACATCCCCTGCTGCCCCACCATTCCTATCCCCAAAATATTGGAACATAGTCTAAAAGTGATTATTTCACCTAATGAACAAAACTAAATATTTTATTATTGATTATTTGAGTAATTCATGAGTGATGATTCTTAGTGTTTAACAAATCCTTATGGATCAATGTGTAAAGAAGCTACCAATGTTAATTTGCCCTCCTCCTTCACTAGAAATGGTCTTTAAGGAGGTTCATATATTGATGGGAGATCCAAGATTTAAGAGGTATATTTTCAAAAAGAGTAAAAGCCTTTTTCCCAAATTTTTTTAGAAAACAGATATCCGTTTTGAGAATGGATATTTGCTTTGAGAATGGATATCCATTTTGTATTTCTAGAAATGGATATCTGTTTTGGAACGGATATCCAAACCAAAACAGATATCCGTTTCAAAGTCAAACTTTGCCAAGTCGTGAATTTGGCTAAGTAAAAACATGATTTTTTTCCTATTGCCACTGTTTGGCCCATGATGATCCTGCACATACCCAATTGCGGACCACCAAATCATGAGCCATTGGAGTTGAAGGTACTTATCATCATTACAAACTAGATTCTAAAACTACAAAATGAAATACTTAAATGCAGAGGAATGCTAAGCATAATACATTCACCCTATCACCACGAAATATACATAAATAGTAGTTTTCACTCTGGTGAACATAACTCACTCAAATCTTCATACCGAAGGCTCAAACTTAGAACATAGGAACTTTAGACATGTCTCTAACTAACTTCCAATCCATAGACAAAGATTTTGATTCTAAAAGAAATGTGGAGCAATCTACTGGATTGTTCTGCTATAAACAAAGATACTCTTCAATATACTATTTCCACTAGAGGGGCAAATTTTCTCAAAAGCACTTGGAAATTTAGTATCAGGAATACTTATTCATTATCTTCAACACTTATATAAGCCAATGCAAAACATCTAGCACGTCACAAGCAAGCATCAAAACAAGAGCACGGTTGACACCAATGACAACACAAAGATGTTGACATCAATGACAACACCGATTAGGTACATACTTGCAGCAATCTCCCCCTTTGTGATTGATGGCAACATATCATGTGAAAAACTATAAAGACCGTCAAGACAAGATACTTCCCCTTTCTTTTTACACATCTACACTCTTTCTCCCCCTAACTTTTTCACATGATTTATCTCCCCCTTTGACATCAATGGCAAAGCGCACATACTTATACTCTGCTACTCTGATCAAACTAAAATTGTTCTTTCATCAACACTGTAACACTTACTACTTTTAATCAGGAACTCATGTCAGTAACTGTAGTTAGGGTAAAATTGCAAATTAGGGTAAACGTATAATCAGCAATGATAAAAACCCTAGCAATGCACAATGAAGCACAAGACAACATGAAAATCAAAATAACAAATGTAAATGCAAACCGATCTCCATGCTATGCTCGATTTATCTCCATTGCTCTTCTCCACCTCGCATGAGCATGCAAGATTTTGAAGGATTATTGTTGGAGGAATGTTGGATGCTCACTTCTGCAGCATAACATTAAGATGAAGATGCTAGAATTAATGATAGATGAAGGATGCAAAGGCTCTAATGATATTTTAACAGCATGTGGATACTTGAGGATCAATGCATGCTAATGATAATTTGGCAGAATAATGTTACTTGAAGCTCAATGCATGCTTTAGATAATTTGGCAGAGTAATGTTACTTGAAGCTCAATGCATTTTTAGAAAATTTGACAGAATAATGGTACTTGAGGCTCAATGCATTATAGAAAATTTGGCAGAATAATGTTACTTGAAGCTCAATGCATGCTAATGGCTTATGAGGGGGTTGATTTATAGGAAAGGCTTGGGTCAAATGGATGGTTGAGATTAAAAAGCTAAATGATTGATGTGGACAGCTAGGATTGATTTGGTTATCCCACTCTTCAAGGGAGTTGTAGTCATTTGACAAGTGTCAAGGAGGATAGGGCTCATGTGTGCTTGTGTACATAAAAAGTACTACATATAAAAGATATTAAATAAAAGGTTGTAGTACCACTTATCTTTTTAAATGAAAGAGGCACACATGTCGGCTAAATGATAAGATAAATTAATTAAATAAATAAAATTTATTTAATTAATTGGAAAGTCGGCTTATGATGAGAACTTAATTCAAATAAAATATTTGAATTAATTGGGATATGAGTTGGATATTAATTAAATAAATAAAATTTATTTAATTAATTGGATAGTGGGATTAGGATATGATTGGGAAATTAATTAAATAAATAAAATTTATTTAATTAATTGGCTAAGTAGGATAAGGATGGGATTAAGTTGGGATTTAATTAAATAAATAAAATTTATTTAATTAATTGGCTAATGGAATAAGTGGGGTTAAGAGTGGGATTTAGGACAAAATGCTACATGATGTCCAGATAATATTTTTGACAAGGTGTTGCAAGGACATGGACAAAGTTAGGACAAATTTGGGTGTCTACATTTTGCCCCTCTTTGAGATGATGTTTGAAATGATAAGCTTTATGTCGAGTAACATCATTTCAAAGAAGTTAAGGTATGGATAATTGATAGGGATGTTGATGATGATGATGATGATTATATAAAGGATAGGTTGGTGATGCCCCCTCGAGAGGATAGGTGGGTTGGACAAACACGGGTATGCTCTCGAAAAGAAAATGGCTTGGCTATAAAAGAAAGATAAGGGGATAGATAGAAGAAATGATGATGTGTTATGCTGCAATGAAAGTGAGCAACCATGATGTTTGATATAGAACTAGACATTATGCACCAAGGTATAAGGACTAGGGTGACGATGTGTCTTGTGCCCCAGCATAATACAACCTTGTATGAATACAAGATATGAATATTAGCTGGATTGATACCGATATGATGCAAATGCAAGATAAAATGATAACACACACAAGCAAGCAAGCAAGCATGCACAAATGATACAAAAACAAACAAGGTATTGCCCCTGTCAAGCTGTAAACCAATGATTAATTGCTGATTGATGATGATCGTAGTTGATAGTCTTGTCATTGTGGGGAAAACTATATCCCTAGATCAACACAGGGTTGTTTGCTGAGTTGATTGGCTAATTGGCTAATTGATTTGGCTTACAACAAGGCTAGGATAAAGACCATTAATTGTGTTTGGATAACTTGGCTTGATTGATTAACTTGATTGGTATGGATTAAGGATGGGGTTGCATTTGGATGTTTGTTTGGAATGGTTTGAAGATGATGAAATGATGAATGAAGATTGATTTGATGAAATGTTGATGATGGGATGATATGTGGTGGATTGAGATTCTTTTGATTTGTTGAAGTGATTGGATTTGTTTTGATGGTTGGCTTGATGTGCTTGAGTTGATTTACTTTGGTTTTGATGGTGATGATTGATCGTGATGGTGTGATTATTGGAGTATCCACTCAATCTAAGCATAAGCAAGTGTTCTCAGTATGCTCAAAGGATGTAAAACAAATAAGGTATTGCCCTTGTCAAGTCATAAACCAATAATTGATTGTTTGATTGATGATGATAGATAGTGTTGTCATTGTGGGGAAAGCTATATCCCTAGATCAACACAAAGATGTGGGAACGCTATATCCCATTGATGATGATTGATTGGGCTCATGACAAGATTAAGATCAAAACCTGTTGATTTGATTGTATAATGTTCCTTGATTCATTAGCTTGCTTGATATGGATTAGTGTGACTTGAATTTTGAGATCATTGCTTAGATTGATTTGATTGATATGATTGGAAGAAGTGATGAATTGATGATGATGATGATTTGATTTTGATTGAATGTTGATGGAGTGGATTGTTTTGGATGATGTGATTGGTTTTATTGCTTGGATTTTTCGTTGGATATTTGATTTTTTGGGATTTTTTTTTGACATATTTTGATTTTTTTGTGGTTTTGGGGAATATTTTGATTTTTTTAGATTTTTGTTGGGATATTTTGATTTTTTTGTGTTTTTTGAATGTTTTGGGAAATGCCAATGGATTTACAATTTGGGTAGCCTTTGTGCTTGATACCAATGACAAGGGAGGACCAAGTCTAGGTGGAAGGATGGACATAAGATGGATGGATAAAAGGTTGGGCAACAAGGGATGGAAGGTTCATGAGAGTTGGATGGATGTATGTCTCATGATAAATGGATAGGTAGGCTATAGTGGAAAGCTCATGATAAACAGATGGGGATAAGCTATAAGACGGAAAGCTCATGATAAGGGTACACCATAGTGGATGAACCATAAGGGAGCTAGGATGTGATCTTCAAAGGCTATGTTGCATAGGAGGAACTTGCCCCATTCTAGGTGGTAATGCTTAGGATTTTTACATGAAAAAGTTCATGACCAAGGAATGAGATGATGGATTAGATTTGGATGGGATGGATAAATTGTCAATGGATAGGACTTGGTTTGGAAAGAAGGTATGTCAAGAAATATCCAAACATGTTTCAACATTTTTGCCCCTGTGTCTTCTTCAAAATCAAAAGGCGGTAGGATGGATAAATGGGTTCAGTAGGATAGGCATGTTTATGTAATGGCTAAGGATGGTAGGATGGTAAGATACAATAAGATAGGATGAAAATGATTTAATGAGATAGATAGTTGGGAAATGGATAGGTCTTGGTTGAGACAAAGTGCCCCCAAGTGTAAGTGACATAAAAGATCAACTTACACATGACGCTTGTTTGCCAGGTTTTCATCATGGTACTTATCCAAGGCACTTGTTTACTAGGTTTTCACCATTGGACGAAGGGATTTCTCTTTACTTTTTTGATTTTTTTTTGCTTCTTTTGTTTTTTTTTTCTTTTTTGCTTTTAGATGTGTTGACAATTACACATGGCACCTGTTTGCCAGGTTTTCACCATGGTAATAGATAGGAGGGACTCAAGTGTTTAGTGCTATGAATGTGATGGTGTCCCATTAGAGATGGATGTCATCGCATGGACCATGTCATTATGCTCATAGATGTTGGTAAAGGGATTGCATAGATGAGAGATGGATTAGGTAGATAATGTATTATGAAGGGAATGATGGTAGGGTAGGCTAGTCGCTTATGATGTGGATTTATATAGGCTTATGGAATGATGATGGATGAAAAGTTTATGCCAAAGCATGGACCATAGGGTTAGCATGGAGGAGATATGTAGGGTAATGGATGAAGGTTGGGGAGATGTAGTTATGTGGAAGTGCTGCGGAGTGGAAGGGAACCATGACCAACGGTTGCACACACCGTGATAAACATTGAAGCTTTTGATTGGATGGTGGTGTAGGAAGCAATGGAGTTGTTTTCTTAGGAGATGGTTGATGTAAGCATTTGGGGACCCACATAGATTTAGTATTTTTTGTGATGTTGTTTTGCTTGTGGGATTTTTGAAGAGAATGGAAGTTTTGGATGGAAGTAGGCTTTTGGATGGATATAGGTGGTTGGGATTCTTGAGAGGTGGATGAGGATGCCTCATTTGACTTGCTAGATATTTGCTTAGGAACCCAAACCATTTTGCTTTTGGGCTTTGCTTTTGGAGGTATGGGCTTGGATAGCTTTGTGAATGTACTTTGCTTTGAGTTTGATTCTTTATGTCCTAAGGTATGAAGACCTTTAGGATATTTGTTGATAGGATTTTTAGCTTTATAGGTAGAGGCATCAAAAATTTTGCTTTTGAATCCCATAGTGTGGGTGGAGTGGATGGAATGATTGGAAGCTTTATGCTTAAACGATGTGTGCTTTTGTTGGCCATGATTAGGGATGTAAGGATACTTATGAATGCTATGTATGTTAGGTGTTGGAAGCAATGGTGTGCAAGGTGGATGGAGGGATATTAGGAGTTGGTAAAAGTGGAGGTAAAGTGGATGGCGGAAGGTGTATGGTCACATACTTTTGACTTTTATAGGGTGATGGAGTTGCAATGGCAACATATGTTTTGGGTAGATGATGGGGGGTGTGATGGAAAGTGATAGGTTTAGGATGCATGAAGGGATTACCAACATCTTGGCCTTGTTTACCTTGGGGTGTGTTTCTAAGGCCATATGAGCATGGAGGAATCTTGACATGGTTTGGCTCCAACATACCTTGTTCATAAAGGACTAGACCTTTGCCTTTGTAGTTCATGTTTTGGAGGATGCGATTGACTATGGGACTAGATATGTTTAGGGAACTAGACTTGAGTTCCTTATTGGATGTAGAAGGTGAAGTGGATAGAGGTTGTTTTTGTCCTAAGGGAGAACATTCATGGATGAAGGTGGTAAGACCAATAGGACATGATGGTGGATTTGAAGTGGAGTTGATGGTGGATGTGGAAGGAAGATCATTAGAATCTTGATTAGCATTGTGTTCACTATGATCCAAGTTATTTGTTTGATCTTTTATGTTTACTTGGGGGACAAGTGTCTCATCATGACAAGTGGATGTTTTCTCATTATGGATAGGGATAGATGGCATATGAGTAGGAGCAATTTGGATATCTTGCTCATGGATGGATATAGGATTATGGATAGAATCAAGGTGCTCATGGATAGCTTCTTCATAGGTATCATCTTTATCATAAAGAAGGTAAATGTTATGGATGGGTTGCATGAAAGTGTTTTGATCTTGTGTTGGACTAGGGCTTAATGTTTCCACATGCTTAGGATTAAACTCTTGACATACCTCTTGGGTTGCTTGAATGGAGGTAGATGACTCTTGGATAGGCTCTTGGTCAACAACATGAGAACATGATGACTCTTGAATAGGCTTGATGGCTTGTAGGTCACATGATGGGCTTGAAGGGCTAAGAATGTTAATTGAGGGCTCTTGGATAGGCTCAAGGATAGGTGGACCACATGATGGAATTATAGGATTGGACATGACCTTTGGAAGTTCATTGGTAGGCTCATGAATGGGTGTTTGACATGGAGGTAGTTTATTCCTAGCTAGTAGCCAATGGATCACATCCTTCGCAAGGGTATGAGTGGATGGACAATATAATGGATGGATGATAATAGTAGATGGTGTTGTAGGCTTATGATTAGGATTAGGTTGAGGGCTAATTGGATTGGACGGATTAGGATTAGAGGGGGGTGATACATAGGATAAGGATGATGTGGCATGATTTCTTATTGTAGGTAAGTACACCTTGTAAACAATTGGAACAAATATTGGGCATTGATTTGTATTGTGGCCTTTGGTCCTATGGTATGCACAATAATCATGTTCATCATATGGACTTTCTTCACATGGGTTGATGGGGGGAAGTTCAATGAGTTTTGCTTCAAGCATCCTTTGTAAAACTATCTCAGCCGCATCCTTTGGTGAAGGATTAGAATGACATGGTGATGAAGGTAATGGAGGGCTTGGTGATTTGGAAGGTTGATGGACCAATGGACTAGGAATGGGATCACATGGTGGTGTTGGGATAGGATTAGTTGGCTCATGTGTTGGTGGGTGATTAGATGATGAAGGCCACTCTAGATCGGTATCTCCCTTGTCAAAGGTAATTAAGTCTTGCATAGGATAACTTGGACTCATTTGATTTATGTACAAGGGGCCATTAGGATTTGGATATGATTCTTGTTGGAAAGGTGGATTTAGATCTATCAATGGTGCTTGGTGGTCTTGTTGAAAAGGTGTACTTGGACTTGCGTGATTTATGTACAAAAGGCCATTTGGACTTGCATGTTGTGCTTGTAATATCACTTGATTGCTTTGTGGATGGGCTTGGTAGTGCATTGGAACGGTGGCATGAGGGATTGGATAAGCTTGAGGTGAATATTCATAGGTTGATGTGGCATTGACTTGGTGGATAGGTAGATTAGGTTGTTAGGAAGTGGATGGACATGATATGTGACTAGATGGATTAGGTTGATAGGAAATGGTTAAGGATTGTTGTACTTGTCGGGCTTGACTAGTGGCTAAAAGGTGTTGGACTTGGGCTACAAAGTGTTGTAGTTGAGGTGATTGGCTCGCATGGGGTTGAACTTTTTGGATGAAGAATTGTAATATTTCAATGGTGTCTTGGATTAGGGGTTGTGATCCTTGTTAAAGATTTTGGAGGAATCTTTGGAATTTGATTTCTAGGTCCCCTAGTGTAGACATGTTGTCACCAAGTGTTTGTCTTAAGTCCTTTTAGTAAGTGCTTGTCTAGGGATTTGGATGATGATGTGGAAGTGATTTGACTAGGAAGGGTTGGATGATGACTAGGCTATGTTTGGGATGAAAGTGATTGGGTTTGAATGTTATTGGAAGAATGTGTAGGATGACTTGTCTTTATGTGTTTGGGTGTTTAGAGCTTGATGTGGCAGTATTCAAACAAATGATTATGCATATACACACATGAATCACTCACGCAAGACACATAAACAGGTTTTAGTTTAGAAGAATGTGATGATGGTTAAGCAAGCACGTGAAGACACTTCAACAAGTCCTAGTCAAGGCAAGGCCACTATCACAAGGAGGTTCTAATGAAAATCCAGGGGACCGGCACCCCACAAGCATCCAGCAAGTCACTTAAGACTTTAACTAACCCTATTAGGAGTTTTAATATACACAAAGGTACACCTCCTTTCGAGTTAGCACTGTATGGTGAGCGCTAATACCGGTTAGAATTGGCTTTCGCCTTATCCTCTGATTTTTATAGAGGACCGGATGAAAGTACCGCTTGAGGTTGTTCCCTTGGGGTGGATACCTAGGCAGGCCTCTCTAAGGTTTAACAAAAGTAACACAAGTAAATGTTTTTGATCTCCAAGTTCGTGTTGGGACGCGAGGAGAGAGCATACACATTTACTTGGTCACACTCGCATGGGGTTCATTAACCTTAGAAATTCAATGTGTGGAAGACAATGCAAGCACTTGTTTGTTTTAAAGCCCAAATCCAAATGTGATGAAAGACAATGGTTTATTTTAGCCCAATTTTTCAATGGTGCAATAGCACACAATTGTTCATTTTATGCCCAAAATCCAAATGTGTTTACAAACAATGATGAAAAGATGAGAAATGAAATGATTGCACCTAGTTGATTCACTATCCAAATTGCTGTAGATGTTGATGTCAATGTTGCTCCAGCTCCTTATGATCACCTACAACATAAAAAAAATGATATTATAATGAAGGCATAAAAAAATAAGCTCATTAGGCAAGAAAAATTGTAATTTTAGATGCATAGCCGAATTAGATTTGATTATTTCGATAGATTTTTAGTTCAAAAATTAAAAAATCAAAGAAGAGGCCCCCATTAATTTTTAGAGAGCTTTCCAAAAATGTAAAGAAATCAGAAAAATTCCCTGATTTGCGCCCAGAAATGCGGATTTATGGAAACGGTACAGTCGGCAAAGATCTAATTTGTTTGCACTATAAACGACCTCTAAATTAAATCTGTAAAACATAGACTCCCATTAGAATTTCAATATCTTTCTAAAAATGTAAAAATTTTCAAAAAATTCGCTTATTTACGCCCAAAAGTGTGATTTTATGAAAAAACATAAAAACGTGATAAATCCTGTAAAAATCGTAATAAACCAAAAAAATTTCTGCTGTAGCTTCGTTATATCATGGACAAACTTCTACTAAAATCTTGTAGAGAAATTCCAAGCCGTTTGGAAGATATGATGCAATATTTGAAACCTAGGGTTTTGTCAAAAAAACAGCGGATCTTACACTCTGCTACTCTGATCAAACTAAAATTGTTCTTTCATCAACACTGTAACACTTACTGCTTTTAATCAGGAACTCATGTCAGTAACTGTAGTTAGGGTAAAATTGCAAATTAGGGTAAACGTATAATCAGCAATGATAAAAACCCTAGCAATGCACAATGAAGCACAAGACAACATGAAAATCAAAATAACAAACGTAAATGCAAACCGATCTCCATGCTATGCTCGATTTATCTCCATTGCTCTTCTCCACCTCGCATGAGCATGCAAGATTTTGAAGGATTATTGTTGGAGGAATGTTGGATGCTCACTTCTGCAGCATAACATTAAGATGAAGATGCTAGAATGAATGATAGATGAAGGATGCAAAGGCTCCATTGATATTTCAACAGCATGTGGATACTTGAGGATCAATGCATGCTAATGATAATTTGGCAGAATAATGTTACTTGAAGCTCAATGCATGCTTTAGATAATTTGGCAGAGTAATGTTACTTGAAGCTCAATGCATTTTTAGAAAATTTGACAGAATAATGGTACTTGAGGCTCAATGCATTATAGAAAATTTGGCAAAATAATGTTACTTGAAGCTTAATGCATGCTAATGGCTTATGAGGTGGTTGATTTATAGGCAAGGCTTGGTTCAAATGGATGGTTGAGATTAAAAAGCTAAATGATTGATGTGGACGGCTAGGATTGATTTGGTTATCCCACTCTTCAAGGGAGTTGTAGTCATTTGACAAGTGTCAAGGAGGATAGGGCTCATGTGTGCTTGTGTACATAAAAAGTACTACATATAAAAGATATTAAATAAAAGGCTGTAGTACCACTTATCTTTTTAAATGAAAGAGGCACACATGTCGGCTAAATGATAAGATAAATTAATTAAATAAATAAAATTTATTTAATTAATTGGAAAGTCGGCTTATGATGAGAACTTAATTCAAATAAAATATTTGAATTAATTAGGATATGAGTTGGATATTAATTAAATAAATAAAATTTATTTAATTAATTGGATAGTGGGATTAGGATATGATTGGGAAATTAATTAAATAAATAAAATTTATTTAATTAATTGGCTAAGTAGGATAAGGATGGGATTAAGTTGGGATTTAATTAAATAAATAAAATTTATTTAATTAATTGGCTAATGGAATAAGTGGGGTTAAGAGTGGGATTTAGGACAAAATGCTACATGATGTCTAGATAATATTTTTGACAAGGTGTTGCAAGAACATGGAATAAGTTGGGACAAATTTGGGTGTCTACAGTAACATCTAGCTCCTCCCCCTAAGAGGTAGCTCTCAAAACATCAATCCAGATAAAAAAATGAGGCTTTGGGCACCACTGGACTGATGCATTCCTATGCATCTTAGTTCAGAGTAGGAGGGGTAATAACCCCTAATTTTTCTCTAAGATACTCAAAGGTATCCTTAGGCAAAGGCTTGGTGAAAATATCTACAATCTAATCCTTTTTGGACACATATTCCATCTTTACTTCATTCTCTGTCACCTTTTTCTCTCAAAAAGTGATATCTTATTGTTATATGCTTTGTTCTTGAGTGCATCAGTGGATTCTTTGAAATGGTTATAGCACTTGTATTGTCACAAAAGATTGCAATTGGATCTTCATACACAACTCTTATGTCCTTCAAAGTCTGCTTCATCCATAACACTTGAGTGCAACAACATATTGTTCCAATATACTCTACTTTTGTAGTAGACAAGGAGATTGAATCTTGCTTCTTGCTCAGCCATGAAACCAATCTATTACTCAAGAAGAAAGCACCTCCACTTGTACTTTTTCTGTCATCAACATCTCTGACCCAATCTGCATCTATATAAGCACTAAGAGTGAAATCATTATCCTTTGGATACCATAAGTCATGATCTGATGTGCCTTTCAAATACCTCAAGATTCTCTTGACTGCCATCACATGTGACTCTCTACGATCTTCTTGTTCAATCTTGCCACAAGACATACTGCATGCATTATATTAGGTCTGGTTTGAGTTAGATAAAGTAATCCTCCAATCATATATATGTACCTTTTATGATCAGTCTTAGGTGATTCATTATTTTTTCTCAACTTGTAGCCAGTCACCATGGGAGTACATATTGGTTTGGAGTCCTCCATCCCAAACTTCTTCAACAACTCTTTCACATACTTAGACTAAGAAATGAAGATTCCTTTATCTGATTGAGTAGTTTGCAGACCTAGAAAGAAATTCATTTCACCAAACACAGACATCTCAAATTCATTTTATATTTCTCCTACAAAGTTCATGCACATACCTTCATTTCCTCCAAAGATAATGTCATCAACAAAGACTACAACAACCAGGATTTGATTAGCATTGATTTTAAAATAGAGATTGATGTAAGTAGTGCCTTTACTGAACCCTAATTGTAACAAATACTTGTCTAAACTTGCATACCAAGCTTTGGGGGCTTGCTTCAGTCTATACAAGGCCTTCTTCAATCTGTACACCATGTTATTTTGGTCTTATAATTGAAATCTGTTTGGTTGTTCAATGTAGATCTCTTCTTCCAACTCACCATTTAAGAATATAGACTTGACATTCATTTGATCATATGTATGTTGAAATCTTTGAATGCTACAAATGCCAAAAACATTCTTATTGCTTCAATTCTTGCCACAAGAGCAAAGGTCTCCTCAAAATCTATCCCTTCAACCTGAGAATATCCTTTGTATACCAATCTTGCCTTGTTCCTTCTTATTCTCATTCATCCTGTTTCTGAAAACCCGTTTGATGCTAATCACATTCTTATCAGCAGGTCTAGGAACTAGTACCTTGTTAGATTCAACATAGACAACTGAGAGGGGGGGTGAATCAGTTGTCCCAAAACTTTCTCTTATTAATCACTTAAATCCTTCTGGTAATTCAAAAGCATAATAATAAATCAATCATGGAAACATACTGCAACAATTCAAGAGTAGAAACAAATTAACACATATGACACCAAGATTTTCATGTGGAAAACCTGGTTAAGGGAAAAACCATGGGGTGACTAACCCAAGATTGTATTCTTTGTTAAAAGAATAAGAATAACAAAATGGCACATGCCAATTAGGGCTCACTACCTGAGCACAGCCCACTGCCTTTAGGAGACACACTGTCTACAGAATAATAAATATTACATACTTGAACTGAAGAATAGCATCTTCACCATGCTTGAGTTAGTTCCATTTAAGCCCAATACTTCTACTCTGCCTTTCACTCTTCTCCTTTCTACCACACTCTTAGCTTTGCCAAGATACCTTTGAAATGAGTTCACAACTTCTTATTTATACAAGACATCAACTTTGGGATAATCATCCAAGTCGGCATACTTTACAGAGCAAATACATTAATACAACATGAGTAATTACAAAAAGACTTCATGCGGATCAACACACTATCAGCCACACAGATCTAAGACTTCAATCTTCTTTGAGGAACATGCCATGCTTTGCAGAACATCTTCAAGATCATCCGCAAGATGTATAACTCATCTGGTCGGCCAAGTTTAGGAAGAACATCATCATCCGGAAGTAATCCTTCAATTACATGCTCAATCTTCAATGTAGACCACCAACACGAACTGGACAAAATCCAAAGACCTCCATAAGCTTACCTAAATCACCAAGAACATCCACACTACTGCTTACTGAAATCATTCTCTCCTTCATCCGAAACTTCAAGAACACAGTCTATCATCACTGTAATATTGGAATAGATTCTTGTGGACCTCCAGACCATGAACCAATTGAGTTGTCAATTCACATCGACTTCCTAAACACTCCACCAAATCTGCAGAACAAGATATTGCATTTCTGGATCTCACCAGACCTATTTGTGTCACTCTATCACCTCTGAACATCTACCAAAACTAGTTTTACTCATATGGCCATAACTTCTTCAAATATTCATGTGGACCTCTCAAATCTTGACTAGATGATCTTTAGACACATATCTACAAACCCTTTGTTGCAAATCCTCTGATCTTCATCTTATCTAGGATCTTCACTTTACTATCTTCACTGTTCTTCTCTGTTCCTGATAGGACTAATTTTCTCAATATCCTCAGCATACAACTCATCCAATCTTTGACATCAATGACAACACCGTTTAGGCCCATACATGCAACAATCCCCCCTTTGTCATTAATGGCAACATATGATGTGAAAAACCATTTTAACCATCAAGACAAGAACTTCTCCTTACAAACTGACATAACTCCCATATCAAAAACAACCATTCACATGTCTTCTCTTCTTTTACTACTCCCCCTTTGATCAGCAACCACTTTTTTTTTTCATGTTTTCTCTCCCCCTTTAACATCAATGGCAAAGGGCACATACTTGCATCACTCGGAATCATACCAACTGCTCCTCTTGAGTAGTAGCTTCCCATCATCAATCCGAACCACAAGATATGACTGTGAGATCCACCAAACTGATGCACATCAGTGCACCTTAATTCAGAACTGGAGAGGTAATAACCCCTAACTTCTCCCTGAGATATTCAAAAGAGTCCTTAGGTAGAGGTTTAGTAAAAATATCTGTAATCTGATCCTTGGAGGGTACAAACTCCAATCTGACTTCATTCTTGTTCACCTACTCTCTCAAAAAGTGAAACTTGATGGATATATGTTTTGCCTTTGAATGCAACACTAGATTTTTTGATATATTTATTGCACTTGAATTATCACAGAAGATTGTGATAGGTTCCTCATACTCCACTCTGATGTCTTTTAGCATTTTCTTCATCCATAATACTTGAGTGCAACTTCCTGCTGCTGCAATATATTCTGCTTCTATAGTGGACAGAGATATTGCCTCTTGTTTCTTGCTCAGCCAAGAAACCAATCTTTTCCCCAAAAAAATGCTCCACCACTGGTACTCCTTCGGTCATCCACATCTCCTACCCAATCCGCATCTGTATATACATGAAGAGAGAAATCATGATCTCTAGGATACCATAAACCATACTCAACTGTCCCTTTTAGATATCTAAGAATCCTCTTGATTGCCATGAGATGTGATTCTCTAGGATCAGCTTGGAATCTAGCAATAAGACCAACAATATTCATAATGTCAATTCTAGTTTGAGTAAGATACAATAGTCCTCCAATCATTGACGTGTACTTTTTCTGATCAACATTAGGAGAGTCATCATCTTTGCTCAATTTACATCCACTTGCCATGGGAGTATTTATTGGTTTTGAGTCTTCCATCCCAAATTTCTTCAACAATTCTTTCACATATTTGGCCTGTGAAATGAAGATTCCTTTCTTTGTTTGAGTGATTTGCAAACCCAAGAAGAATTTCATTTCCCCAAACATGGACATCTCAAATTCATTTTTCATTTGATTTGCAAAAGTTTTGCACATACTATCTCTTCCTCCAAAAATGATATCATCAACAAATACTTCAACAATTAAGATATTTTCATGATCAATTTTGAAGTACAAGTTACTGTCAGTAGTACCTTTGTTGAAACCAATCTTTAAAAGATGCTTATCCAGTCTTTCATACTAGGCTCTTGGGGCTTGTTTGAGTCCATATAGTGCTTTCTTCAACTTGCAGACCATATCACCATGATCAAACAATTGAAATCCATCTGGTTTCTCAATGTATAGTTCTTCTTTCAAGTTACCATTGAGGAAGGATGACTTGACATCCATCTAATATACCGTGAAATCCTTGAAGGCAGCAAAGCCAAGAAATAATCTGACTGCTTCAATTTTTGCCACCGGAGCAAAAGTCTCTTCAAAATCAACTCCTTCTACTTGGAAATAACCCTTGCAGACCAATCTGTCTTTGTTTCTAACTACTTCACCATCTTCATTCAGTTTATTCTGAAAGACCCATTTGGTTCCAATCACATTCTTGTTTCTAGATCTGGGAACAAGATCTCAAGTGTGATTTTTCTCAATTTGCATCAACTCTTCCTCCATTGCTTTAGTCTAGCTTTCATCATTGCATGCTTCATTCACTATCTTTGATTCAATCTTTGAAATTAGACAATACTTTTCTATGTCTTGAGCAATCTTTCTTCTTGTTTGAACAACTTTGTTTTTATCACCTATGATCTGATCTTCAGAGTGATTCAGTCTTACATACCTAGAAATTTTGGGAATTTCTTGCACTTCTATTTCTTAAACAAGTTCATTCAAACTTATCTCTTCTTCCTGATTCTCTGGATCAGTCTAGATCTAAATTTCAGAAGGGGCTTGGACTTCTTCAACCAAAACGTCCTTCTGATCATCTTCATCATATTCATAAAACCTTGAGGGTTTTTCAATACCTTCATCAACCTTCACATTTGTACTTTCTATAATCTTTCTCAATCTCTTGTTATAACACCGGTATGCTTTGCTTTGAGTAGAATAACCCAAGAATATTCCTTCATCACTTCTAGTATCAAATTTACCAAGGTCTTCATCTCTTTTAATATAACATTTGCTACCAAAGACTCTGAAAATACTTCATAGTGGGAGTGATGCCAAACTAGAGTTCATAAGGGGTCTTACCAATATTGCTTCTTATTTGTACTCGATTAAGACTATAGACAGCAGTGCTTACAGCTTCTCTCTAGTAGATCTAAGGAACATTTGCTTCCATCATCATGGTTCTAGATGCTTCCTAGATGGTCCAATTCTTTCTCTCCACTACTCCATTCTGCTGTGGAGTTCTTGGAGCAGACAACTGTCTTTTTATCCCATGTTTCTCATAGAATTCTATGAACTCCCCAAATGTGAATTCTCCACCTCTGTCAGACCCAAGACATTTTATGTTTAATCTAGTTTCATTCTCTACCATAGCCTTGAATATTTTGAATTTCTCAAGAGCCTCAAATTTTTCTTTTAGAAAAATCACCCACATCATCTGGGAGTGGTCATCAATTAATAACATGAAGTATCTATCACCTTGCAAACTCTTGATTCTTGCCAGACCACATAGATTAGTATGTACTAAGTCCAACAATCCGGTAGAAGATTGTTCTTTACTTTTGAATGTGACTTTGTTCTTCTTACCCAACTGACATTCTTTGCACAAACTATTAGTAGGTTTCACCAATCTTGGAAGATCTCTTACAACCTAAGTGTTGCTTATCTTGATGATATTATAAATATTCACGACACATTCTCCTATGCCACTACCAACTCTGATCAATTTAAACAAATAAACAACTTTTACCAGTACCACCCAAGTGGAAGATATTACCTTTTGTTTGAGTACCGGATGCAATCTCTGTTCCAGAACTTTCAAAGATCTTACATTTTCTATTTTTGAATTGGAGATCATAGCCTTTGTCCACCAACTATCTAACACTAAGAAGATTGTGCTTCAGACCTTCAACATACAATACATTACTAGTTTTGTTCTTTCCATCAAAAGAAATAGTTCCTCTACCTCTGATCTTGCTAGCAAAATTATCACCAAATTTTACCACTCCTTCATATCTTTCCAAATCTATGAACTTGTTTTTGTCACATGTCATATGGTGGGAGCATCCACTGTCAATGACCCAATCATCATTTTCTTCAACTTGGGTAGCCAGATCTCTTTCTATTTTATGATTGATAGATTTAGAGGGCATTGGATCTTCTTCCTTGATGGAAATAAACACCTAGGCACTTCTAGATTTGTTTCTTGTCTCTGATTCATCATATGTTACTCCTTCATCATCATCATCTTCATGAACATAGTAACATTTCTTTTGGAATCTTGATCTATTTGGATTTTCCTTTGAAAATCTTTCCAGACACCTTGAGGCAAAATGACCAATCTTATTGCAGTTAAAACATTTAAAGGGAAATTTTCCTTCATATTTACCAGATCCTCTTGGCAGTCTTTTTGTAATAAGGACTTCAAGTTGAGCAGCTTCTGTTTCATCTTCTTCCAAATCTTTTCTTTCTTTTCCATACCATGATAGTTTCTTTGAGGAGTTCTCTCCCGGATCAAACTTTTGTTTTCCTTTTACAAAGGCACTAGCTTTGAATGCAGATTTAGTCTTGGGGGTGCATCTCCAAACTCATCCAATTCAAATGTAGCTAATTTTCCAACCAACTGATCTCTTGTGATAGTTGAAAAAGATCTGAATTCTTCAATAGCAACAACCTTGTATTTGTAAGAAGGAGGTAGGGATCTAAGAACTTTGGCAACAATCTCATCTTCATCCAAGATTCCACCAGCACATCTAATGCCACAAACAAGCTCATTTACTTTTGGCATAAATGTAGTGATATTTTCATCTTCACTCATCTTTAGGTTTTCAAATTTTCCTTTCAGACTCTATAGCTTGGCACATTTAACATACTTGTCTCCTTCATACAGAAGTTCCAATTTTTCCCAAATCTCATATGCAGTTTTTAGATCTATAACATTTGTCAACTCTAAATCAGATAAGGCACTTAGTAGAGCCTCTTTAGCCCAAAGATTGATTTCAGCATCTCTGACTTCATCTATAGTTCTTGGACCATTCTATGGAGGAACATACTTCTTTGAAGCCATGATCCAATATTGCATTCCCATACATTGCAAGTGAGATTCCATGTGTCTTTTCCAAAGAGTGTAATTGGTTCCATCAAACCTCAGACTATCCTTCTTATAGGAAGATATCCTAGATCTCCTAAAGCAGTTAAGCTCTTTTAGAGGAACTTAGCTCTGATACCAATTGTTAGATTCAAGACAGAAAGCTGAGAGGAGGGGTCAATCAATTGTCCCAAAACTTTCTCTTATTAATCACTTAAATCCTTCTTATAATTCAGCAGCAAATTAATAAATCAATCATGGAAACATAATGCAACAATTCAAGAGCATAAACACATTAACACATATGACACAAAGATTTTAACATGGAAAACCTAGTTAAGGGAGAAACCATGGGGTAACTAACCGAAGATTGTATTCTCTATTAAAAGAATAAGAATAACAAAATGGCACATGCCAATTAGGGCTCACTACCCGAGCACACTGCTCACAAGAGGCCCACTGCCTACATGAGACACACTGTCTACAAAATAATAAATATTACATACTTGAACTGAAGAATAGCATCTTGACCATGCTTGAGTCATTTCCATTTAAGACCAATACTTCTGCTCTTCCTTTCACTCTGCTCCTCTCTACCACACTCTTATCTCCACCAAGATAACCTTTGAAATGACTTCACAACTTATTTATACAAGACATCGACTTTGGGATAATCATCCAAGTCGGCATACTTTATAGAGAAAATACATAAATACAACATGACTAATTACAAAAAGACTTCACATGGATCAACATACTGTTGGCAACACAGGTCTAAGACTTCAATCTTCTTTGAGGAACACGCAAGATCATCCGCAATATGTATAACTCATCCGGTCAGCCATGTTTAGGAAGAACATCATCATTCGGAAGTAATGCTTCAATTACACACTTAATCTTCAATGCGGACCACCAACACAAACTGGACATAATCCAAAGACCTCCATAATCTTGCTTGAATCACCAAGAACATCCACACTACTTCTTCTTACTAAAATCATTCTCTCCTTCATCTGAAACTTCAAGAACACCATCTGTCATCACTGTCATATTGGAATAGATGCTTGCAGACCTCCAAACCATGAGCTAATTGAGTTTTCAATTCACATTGACTTCCTAAACACTCCACCAAATCTGTAGAACAAGATATTGCATTTTCAGATCTCACCAAACCTATTTGTGTCACTTTGTCACCTTTGAACATCTACCAGAATCAGTTTTACTCATATGGCCATAACTTCTTGAAATCTTCATGCGGACCTCTCAAATCTTAACTGGAACATCTTTAGACACATATCTACAAACCTTTTGATGTGCGTCCTTTGATCTTCATCTTAGCTGGGATCTTCACTTTACTGTCTTCATGGTTCTTCTCTATTCTTGATAGGACTAATTTTCTCAATATCCTCAGCATACAACTCATCCAATCCTTGACATCAATGTAATAGGAGTATGCTGACATCAATGAGAACACCAGTTAGGCCCATACTTGTAACATACCAAACTTTGATTTTTCTCTATTTGCATCAGTTCTTCTTCCATAGCCTTTACCCAATTTTCATCATTGCAAGCTTCACTAACATTTTTAGGTTCAACTTTTGAAAGCAAACAATAATTCACTTTTTCTTCTACAACTCTTTTCCTTGTCAGTACCCCTTTGTTTTTGTCACATATAATCTGATCTTCAGAATGATTAATACTTACATACTTGGGAGTCTTAACAACACTTTCTGGAGCCTCTTCTTCATCTTGATTGTCTTCTTGTTCAACTTTTTCTTTATTCACTATAGCAGCAGGTTCATCTAATTCATATCCCTTCAAATCTAATATTATTTCC
Organism: Cunninghamia lanceolata; assembly: GCA_027924645.1. Lineage (NCBI taxonomy): Eukaryota > Viridiplantae > Streptophyta > Pinopsida > Cupressales > Cupressaceae > Cunninghamia > Cunninghamia lanceolata. The sequence continues at coordinate 5,597,182 of BSBN01000194.1, forward strand.
TTTTCTTCAACTTTCACATTAGCACTTTCAATGATCATTTTTAGTCTCTTGTTATAGCACCGGTAGGCCTTACTCTTAGTAGAGTAACCAAGGAAGATTCCTTCATCGCACCTAGCATCAAACTTGCCTAGTTCTTCTCTTCTGATATAACATTTGCTACCAAAAACTTTGAAATACTTCATTGTACGAACTCTTCCATACCATAATTCATAAGGCATTTTAGAGTTGTTACCTTTGACTTGAACTCTATTTAGGATGTACATAGTAGTATGTATGGCTTCTCTCTAGTACACTTTCAGTAGGTCAGCTTCCTTTAACATAGTCACAACAGCCTCTTGAACTGTCCTGTTCTTTCTTCCAACAACTCCATTCTACTGAGGAGTCCTAGGTGTAGACAATTGTCTCTTTATCCCTTGTTCTTCATAGAAAATATTGAATTCATTTGATGTGAACTCACCTCCTATATTAGACCTTAAGCATTTGATCCTCAACTCTAACTCATTCTCACCCATTGCCTTGAAATATTTGAACTTGTCTAGGGTTTCATATTTTTCTTTTAGAAAAGTGACCCAAGTCATTCCAGATTTATCATCAATAAACAACATGAAATACCTATCACCTTGTAAACTTCTTGTTCTTGTGGGACCACACAAATCTATATGTACTAGCTCTAGCAATCTATCAGAGAATTGTTTTTTACTTTTAAAACTTGTTCTTGTGTTTCCCAAATTGACACTCCTTGCAAATGGTGTTAGAAGGATTCACAAGTTTAGTCAGATCTCTTATAGCCTATGTAGAACTTATCTTCACCAAATTTTCAAAATTCATATGACACATCCTTCTATGCCACAACCAGCTCTCATTAGTCTAAGCCAACAAATAGTAATCATTACTTCCTTTCAAATGATAGACATTACCTCTAGTCTTCTTACTAGTAGCAATCACTGTTCTAGAGCTCTCCATGATCTTACATCAATTGTCCTTGAATCTATGATCATAACCTTTGTCACACATCTGACCAACACTCAAAAAAAATTTCTTTAAACCCTTCACATACAGAACATCATCAGTATTGTGCTTTCCATAAAAAAAAATAGATCCTCTTCCACAAATCTTACCAGCTATATCCTATCCAAACCTAACTAGTCCTCCATCATACTTTTCCAAACTTACAAACTTACTTTTATCACTAGTCATGTGATGTGAGCATCCATTATCAATAACCCATGCATCCTTATCTTTCTCTATCTGAACAACTAAAGCACTTTCTTCCACTAGTTTTTCTTCCTTCACACAATTAGCAGGATTAGTAGACACAGGTTCTTCTTTAATTGCAATTATAAACAAGCATCTATTTGCACTAGTACTAGCATCATCAGACTCACCATTTGTTACACCTTCATCATCAAGATCTCTAACATAATAGCATTTCTTTGGGACCCTAGGTCTATTTTCAAATCTCTTTCTATTCCTTTCAATTCTCTCCGGACACCTAGAAGCATAGTGACCAACCTTACCACATGTAAAGCATTTGAAAGGTAATTTGCCTTTGAACTTACTGGAACCTCTTTGCAGTCTATCAACAAAGTTGGCTTCAATTTCATCAAGCTCATCATTAGGTTCCACCTTGTACTTCTCAACTCTGAAGATCTTTTCTGAAGTGTTGGATTTGAAGGCAGATTCAATCTTTGGCAGAGCATCACCAAACTCTCTCATTTCAAATGTTGTAAGTTTTTCAAGCAACTGATCCTTAGTGATCTTTTTCACAGTCATCACTTCTTCAATTGTAGATACCTTGTGACTGTAGGATTTAGGCAATGACCTAAGAATTTTTATCACAATTTCATTCTCATCAATAGTTCCTCCCATACCTTTGATTCCATTTATAATTTCATCAACCTTTTGTATGTAGGCTATTATGTTTTCATCTTCGCTCATCTTTAAACCATCATATTTTTCTTTCAGGCTCTTCAATTTGGCACTTTTTATAGATCCATCTCCTTCATATAGATTTTTTATCTTTTCCTAGACTACATGAGTAGTATCTAAATCCATGACCTTTACCAACTCAGTGTTAGACAAGACACTTAACAGAGCATCTCTAGCTTTTATATTTAACTCATATTCTTTGATTTCACATCTTTAGTTGTTAAACCATTTTGAAGCATGGTATACTTTGTCTCTGTTGCTTTCCATACTCTATAACCAAGACAAAGGAGATGTCTTTTCATTCATACCTTCCATAAAGCATAATTTGTCCATTCAAAATATGGAGCTTCCTTCTTGTAAGACATCCTAGATCAACCTCACGCTGTTAGGCTTACTTTTGAGGAACCTTTCTCTGATACCAATTGTTGAAATGCACAAGACAAATAAGAGGGGAAGGGTGAATCAGTTGTCTCAAAAACTTTAACCACTTATGAATATCAACACATCAAATCTTCAAGCATTGTTATTAAGATTTAACATGAAAGCATGAAACAAGAAGCTTAACACAATAACACATTCAACACATGAGACACTAGATTTTTTATGTGGAAAACCCTATAAGGGAAAAATCATGGTGGGTGTTAGCCCATAGAAATAAATATGTTATAACAATATAAAAAAACAGAGGCTCACTGCCTTAGGGCTCACTACCCAAAATGCTCACTACAAATGTTGGGGATCACTGCCAAGATAGGTTCACTGCTAAGGGGAGGCTCATTAACAATGGTTGGTGAACTAATTTGATAGCATCTACTCCATGCCTGGGTTTAATTCCATTGAAGCACAGTATAACTCCTTTGCTCTACTCTTCTTACACCTTTTTACTTATCTTTGCATTTTTGTACAAGGACATATTTTTTGCAACTTCATTACATGTTTTTATACAATTCAACAACCTTGGAATGTACATCAAGGTCGGCATTACATTCATCAACCATTGGAAGAATCTCCAAGGTTGGCATTACAAACATACACATAAATAGGTCTGGACCTAAACAAAATTAGCTAAGGAAAAGATGTATGTGGATCATGTTATACCTTAGCTGGGACTCAAATGCAATCTTCCATACCACAACATGCTTTCATAATCTCCAATGCATCTCCATAAGTAGTGAAAACAACCAGGTCAGCCAAGATTAGTGTTAACACTAAGAACAATCTTCATCCATGATCCAAATTTCTCTTTACGGTCCAATCCAAAGGTAGGAACATGATCAAGAGACATCTAAAAGCACATTGTAATCACCAAGAACATTCACACAACCTCTAAACTCTTTATCCATAAGATTCTTCAATTAGGAACACTTGAACATAGCTGTTATCCACTATCATATAGAAAGGATCGCTTGCAGACCACCAAATCATGAGCCATTGGAGTTGAAGGTACTTATCGTCATTACAAACTAGATTTTAGAACTGTAGACTAAAATACTTAAATGTGGAGGAATGTGGAGCATAATACATTCTCCCTATCACCACCAAATATATAGAAAAAGTAGTTTTCACTCTGGTGAACATAACTCACTCAAATATTCATACCGAAGGCTAAAACTTGGAAAATAGAAACTTTAGACATCTCTCTAACTAACTTCCAATCCACAAATAAAGATATTCATTCTACAAGAAATGCGGAGCAATCTACTGGATTGTTCTGCTATAAACAAAGATGCTCTTTAATACACTATTTCCACTAGAGGGGCAAATTTTCTCAAAATCACTTGGAAATTCAGTATTAGGAATACTTATTCATTATCTTCAACACTCATATAAGCCAATGCAAAGCATCTAACTCATTAGAAGAAAGCATCAAAACAAGAGCATAGTTGACACCAATGACAACACAGATATGTTGACATCAATGACAACATTGGTTAGGCACATACTTGAAACAAAAACTTGGACTGAAGTAGGGAAGCTTTTGTATGTAGTTAGGTTGATCTCTAGAAAGTTGAGACACTGGTGGAATTCTCTACCATATGACATACCAACTACTTAGATAAATGAAAATGATTTTATAGTGAAAGAAGTAGACATAGGCCATAATGATATTTCTACCACTAGTTTCTAGCAGCTTAAGGCTTTACTCATAGATCTATTTTGTGGTGATAAGAAAAATGAAGTAATAGAAGTAGAAAAAATGTTGTTTGCAATGAAACTCAAGAATCTAGCTTAATTCCATGAGTACAATTTATCTTTGATAATTATATGATCATGACCAAAAGTATTTAATGATCCTTCCACTAAAAATTTGTATCTCCACTCTTTGCCTTCTAGATTAAGGCATCGCCATGAAGATTATATAATTGATAAGAAAAAGTCTTCTATAGAAAAATGCACATTTGCTGAGATAAAGACACTTATTGGGTATAAGCTAGACAAAAAATGTCTTTTGGGATCAGTAAATGCAAACAAAGAAGAATTGAATTCTTCCTGTAATTTACAAGAATATTGCTATTTTCTACCTATTAGTCAATTGAAGGATTTTTCTAGTGTCAGACAATCCAAAAGAAAATCATGTGGAAGAATTGTCATTGTAAGAAATGTAGATCAAAAGACACCTACTATGATAATATGCATCTATTCAAAAGAACAAAACATGGTTAAAAAGGCAAGTATAGATGTGCTCCTATTTATAAAAAAAGTTTCAAGAGAAAACATATGCCCTAGTATGTTTTTATGAAAAGAAAGCACAAAAGAAATGGGCCAGTAAAACATTTCATTTGTAAAGGTCCACATTATGCAACAAGCTATCCCTAAAATTTCAATCTCGAGACAAAGGTTTATGCATTATTTCAATGGCAAGATATAGGTCAAGAATGGGAAATTATTAACTTCCATGATGCATATAATCAATTAGATCAATACAATTTCTATGAACTCATAGAAATAACACCTGAGAGCTCAGTTATGGTATATCATAAGCATAAACAAATATTTACTTCATTTGAATCCTCTCTATCTTCTGGATTAGAACAATATGAAAATGAATCAGAACAAGACTTTATGAATTCCTTGTTGAAGAAAAACTTCAATGAAATCTAGTTCAAACTTGATATAGAAAAATCCAAAGACCCTTAGAGAGAGTCCAGTTCTATAGAAGAAAGGATTTTTGTAGTGAAAAAACACCTTAAAAGGTCAAAGAACTTGAACAAGAAAAAGAACAAATACAATCCTAGTTAGGTAAGATGCATCATAAAGCCAATACCTCATCAAAATCCAAGTTTGGCTATGTAGCACCATCATGGCACAAAAGTCACAAACAGAAGCACACAAATTCAGTTTCTGCGGATAGCATAGCAATATGTAAAAAGTTAGATATGTTTCTAGATGATGTGACATAGATGAGTAGAATGCTAAAACAACAGAAAAAGGAGATAAAAAATCTTAGTGCTTTAGTAGGTGAGATGAGAAAAGTTTTGTTTAAATCTCATCTAGTGACATAGAAACCAGCCAAACCACATCTAAGGGTAAAGAAACAGAATGTGTTGTATATCTAGCCAATAATAGTGCTTACATCAAAATTAAATTTTGTTTTCAAGGATTCAAGAAGATCCCAATGGATACTTTCTTATATTCTGGTTCTTCAAGAAGTTTTGCCAAAACTAATGCCATAACTCCATAGTTCTAGAAGCCTAGACCTAATATTCCAAGTGCATACATGATTAATGGAGAAAAATTCCAAATGGGGAGATATGCTCAAGATGTGCATATTGAAATAATGGGTAAAATCTTTGTCACTAACTTCATTGAGTATAATGCATTGGTTGGTGATGTTCTATTATGAAATTTCTTTTCCTCACAAATATGATCCATTTGTCCTAAGAAAACATGAAGTGTCTTTATGATATGAGGATGGTAAAATAAAAATACCCATGTCAAAACTGGTAAATTACAAATTTGATAAAAAGGGAAAGAAAGAACATAAAAAACAAGCTAGTCATCACTCAAAATAGTCTAAGTTGACATCTCAACCCAATTTTGCACAAGTCAAAGCTAAATTTGAAACAAAATGTTGCAATATAAATCACTTGCAATTCTGGTCCTAGGAGCATGAACCTTACAAAATTACTATCAAGCTAGAATACCACTTTGTCATTCCTTATGAAACAACCGACCTTGTGAGCCCTTCTGAAGACAAAGAAATTAATGAACATCTCCAAGAACTTATTGAAGGAGATTTTATAAGGGAAAGTAAAATTCCATTTTCTTGCTTGACATTTTTAGTCAACAAAAGTGTTACATCCCTAATTTTGACTAAGCTTAATCTTACTTTTTATGTGGTAAAATGGATAAATAATCATAGGTTAATGATTTGATGTTTGTGGAAAATATCAAGATAAATCATTGATTATATGGATTATGATTAATGCTTAGATTAGACATGAGATTGCATGCTAGTGAGATTATTTTATCATAATATTTTATGGTTTATTGATGATACATTAATCATGGTTTGTATGACTGTGAGTGTAACCAGGAAAGGAATCTTCCTTCAAGAATGGAAGGAGAGTATCACTAGAGAGAAGGGGATAGACATTTTTAAAAGACTGGTTTGCTATTTGAAGTCTTAATTTGATCATTATGTGAACCTTGAGAGACAAGGTATGTGTCCTTTAGTCGCTATCTTGAGTTTATCCTAGATTCGACCATTATCGATTTGAAGTTGAGAAAAGGTTTTCCAAGTCCACCTTTGTCAATTTGGTCAGAAGAGGTTCTCGGTCTCCTTTTTGGCTTTGCTTGGTGTCTATAGCTGACATAAGCAAAAGGTGGCAACAGGGGAGAAGGTCTTGACCCACTCTCGCACCTTAGTTATTGTTGAATATCAAGTCCCTATCAAAATGGTGATGTCACATTGAGTCGGTATATATATACATATATATATATGTATATATCTTGACTGGCAATCAGTGGCTACCAAATGATTTAATGGGCGACTTGGACAATAATATGAAAGGCACAGGGGGGCCTAGATACCAAATAACCTACCTTTTTTCCCATTTGAGGTGATGAAATCTTTGATTCACCCTACCTTACAGAACTAACGAAAGATCTCCCCCTACCGGATAGTTATGCATCCCCACTATTTTAGGTAGGTGGGTAGGTAGGTAGGGGCCCCAGCGAGGGGCCTATACCCCCCACTCGGGTGGGTGGAAAGTGACGGGGACCATATATATATATATATATATATATATATATATATATATATATATATATATATATATATATATATATATATATATATATATATATATATATATATATATATATATATATATATATATTGTTACTTAATGACATAGTGATAAAGACTTTGGTTTTTATTAAAATATTATTATTTATCTCATGTGTTAGAATTTATTTTTCATAGCTATCCTCATGCTCACGTAGGAGAGAACTTTTCCCACAATCTCTGAATCAACGAAAGAGTGGGGAATAGCCCACTTGGCCACAGGGGTGACCAGGGTAGATGGCCATTGGTATTCTCTCGAGGAGACTTTTGTGGAGATTAATTTGCATCTTGTGTTGGGGAAGAATCCCATACCCTCAAAAGAGAGAAGGGATAATTTGCTGGTTGGTTTTTGTTTTTTGATCAGTGGTGTGTGTGTTTTGGGGGTAGCATGTATGTTCGACTGGGAGAAACTAAAGTAAGGAGTATCATAGTTTGGTGAAATGCATCTCATGTAGGAGCTAAAGGAAACATGTCAACAACTAAGACAGAGGTGCTCAGGTAACCTCTTAATGTTACTATTATAATAGAAAATGAAATAATGTGTATTCTAGTTCTTTTGGGGTGCCATTGTACTGAGTGGGGCTACATGCTGACCAGCACCAAACCCCTGAGCTATGCATGTCATTAGATAATAATTAATATGAGATAGTTTCTAGAAATGAAACTTGTCTCTATTATTCTAAGCTATTTTCACTAGCTCTACTATCAATAATTCAAGATTATTAATATTATAGCCTTACTGTGCTTCAAGAGTCATGATGTCATTATTTGAAGCTTCCTATGGTTATTTCTTTATTGTGTTTCGATAGCTTTGCTATCAATGATCAAAGCTTATCGTTATTATGACTAGATTTTGCTTTGACAACTATGTTGTTACTATTCAAAGCTTAATAGTGATATCTTTAAAAATTCTTTGATAGCTATGATATCATATTATGAAGCATGTCTTGTTAAATTTGATTATATATCAACAACCTTTCTATCATATCTTTTGATTATCATTTAGCTTGCCAAGGGAATGAAAAGGTGGTGGCCAAGGTTGAGAACTGTGTTATCATATTTCTTTATGATTGTGTTATCATATTTCTTTATGGTTGTGTCTTTGTGGATGTAGAGCCTTAACCATGCCACTATCATCATTACAAGAAGGGTGAATATTGGATATCAGGCTTACCAACCCGACCCCATGCTATTAACTGATTGAAATGTATTGTAAATTTGCTCTTATTTGAGAGGCAGTGAAGATTGTTTAATTTGTGCCATAGTTATTGTATGGCTATTCACTACCAAAATAGTGTTATTACCACATTGATGTACCCCGAGGGTGGTCAGCTAAGAATAAGCCACTAGCTAAGGTACTCTTTTATAAACTATAAGCTAGTGAGGTTGTGTCTTAAAATGAAGTCCTTGACCACCTTGAGTTGGGTAACTCAAAGAAGAACTAATGTTCTTTATTGCATGCATGTTTCTAAAACCACTAGTTATGTGGTACTCAAAGAAACCCTTGGTTAGTAAGGTCGAATGATAGAATAACTTTATGATTTTATTTTGCAAGAACTCTAGTTAACCTTTGTGAAAGTAGAGAGTTCTTGGGGCATGATATCACTAGTACAAACAGAGCAATATATTACTAAAAAACTCTAAAAACAACTTAGAAATGACTAAACATGGTCACGTGACCATTAGTAGTTTATTGCTAGTCACTTATAATGCAACTAAATTGATGACTAAACCATTTTTAGTTATTTATTGGTTGTTTTGATTGATCAATTTGGTAGTATATTTAGTCATTGATTTAGTCATTGATTTCTATAGTCTAGTCACTTATTTAGTCATTTTGTATTCACTGATATATTTAGTCATTGATTGTTGTTAACTGGTCACTTATTTAGTCATTTTTATTCACTGATTTCTGTCCATTGGTAGTGTAGTTAGTCATTAATTTTAATCATCATTTTGATCAATTTGGTAGTATATTTAGTCATTTTTATTCACTGATTTAACACTGGTCATATATTTAGTCATATTTATTCACTATTCATGAATTTCTGTCAATTGGTAGTATATTTAGTTAATTTAATTATTAATTCATGTCAATTAGTAGTATATTATCTTGCAATCCATGTAGATTTCCATCGTGCATTAATTGTTCACTTCACACATGTCTCTTTGATGATATTCATTGAATGCTCTATAAGAGGAGTGTTGGGAGCTGAGCAATATAATCCACATTTGGATCTCATCTGTCTTGGTTTTATTTCCCTGTCGGCTTGAATGACTTCAATTCATTATGTTGGCCCGTGCAATCCTCTTTTTAATCAAGAGACCATGGTATCTGCATCCTTGTTTCATTCTTGCCTCTTCATTTTGCTCTTGCTATGTATCTGCAATGTCTATCTATACCCATAATTGTCGACTTCATTTTCCTATTCAACCATGGGAACAACTAATGCATGGAAGCATCAACTTAGATTTCATGGCTAGGGCCTTCAAATTGCTCGATGAAGAGCAGGTGGAGGATGATTTGATAGATGTATGTGATAGAGATTTTCTACTAAAATCTAGGGTATTTCATTTGGTATCTCATTTTCTCTCAAATGCGATGGACTTATTTCATCAGGTTTATAAGGTTAAAAGGATAGCATCAATGTTTGTTCATGATTATCTAGTCTGAGATGTCAAGCTATTTGAAGCTTTTGCTACTTATAATCCCCGTGATGGCTCAGCCTTGGTAGGGGGACTTTTCCTTTGTGAAGATATCATTAATAAACCCAGTTTTAACTGTGTTTATCAAGCGATGATTTCAAGTTTGCAATCAGGTGACAGAGAGCTCTTTGATAATTCATTGTGGGTTCACAATTCTGCATTTGGAAGGTCTGAGAGGGAAAGGATAGAGGAAGTATTCAATACATGGAGCTTCTTGTCAAATTTCCAACCAACGGTAGTTCCCTTCACCAATGATGACATAGTCATTCCTACAGAGAATCCAATTGGGGGTTCATAGCTTTAGAGTTGTGGATTTAAATATGGATAGCATGTGAACCACTCTTTTTGTTTTAAGTTTTTGGCTTTGCTATAACTTTGGTTTCCTTTTTGGATAGAAAGGGCCTTTTAGATCTGTAGCTCTATACAGGGCTCTTAGTTAAAATGCTCTATTATGTTATCTTTTTGGCCAGGAAGGGCGTTTTTTGTAATCTATAAAAAAAAATTTATTATTATTAATATATTATGATGTTCTAAGCATCCTTACCGATTCAAAAGAATGTCAACCCTGGTTCATGTGTTGTCTCAGTAAAGACCTGCACCATGAAAGAATCCATTAATTATACATAAATTCCAAATTAAGTTGATGAGAAAAGATCTTTGATATCTAACTGGGAAGCCTTAACATCCAAAAATTACTAACCTGATGTTTCACAAGTTTCCAAACTGTGACATCAACTTTACTTAAGAAACCAAATATTGATCCACTGCCATATTGGATCTCATAGGATTCTCCTTCACAAACAACAAATGATATATATTAATTGTTTAGCAACTTCCTTAATATCCCCATGTAAGCATACTAAACTAAGTGAGGTTGAGGGTTTGAATTAGAGTACCATCTTCTTGGAATGTGCTTGACTTTGATGACTTGTATCTTGAATGAAAATAGCAAGCTAGCTACATTGTAAAATAATTTTTAATCATTGTTACAAAAATAACCACAAAATTCTCTTTAATTAAAATAATCCTTCTAGATATTTGAAGACAAGATATTTCAGTTAATTTCTAAGAAAGCTAATAATTTCACTATCCAAACAGCCATCAATCTATTTAATGTGTATAATTTCCTAGAATTTAGAATTTGAATGTAGGCTGAGTATTCTAGCAACACTACTTTTTTAGTTGAATCCTAAAAATACTACAACTTATGTTCTTCTCTAAAGCATCTGTGTAGAAGCGGGCAGGTGTGGTGAGGTTCAAATAGTAAGGAGATTGATGAAAGATAGAGGAATTAAAAAGATACCTACATGTAGTTGGATTGAAGGGCATAAAATGGTACATGCTTTTTTGTGTAGGAGATAGATCACATCCACAAACATGGGAGAGCTATGCAAAATTGGAGAAATTAGCCTGGCAAATGAAGGCAGTAAGGTATTTCTAGACTCAAGACTTATACTTAATGCTGTGGAATAGAAGAAAAAAGAATCATTTATCTGCCACCTTAGTGAAAAGTTAGCAATTGCATTTGGTTTGTTAAACATGGCCCCTGGTACAACCATTAGAATTGTGAAGAACCTTCGAGTATGTTCTATTTTTCACACTGCATCTAAATTCATCTCCAAGATTGTTGCAAGAGAAATTGTTCTAAGAGATGTGAACCATTTGCATCATTTTAAATAGGGACAATGTTCTTGTGGAGAATATTGGTGATGCTAAATGAAACAATCTAAAAAATAGGTTTGCACTATAATAATGTGCACTACACTAGATATCCATTAATAATGAAGGGACATCTGTCAAAGCATAACAACAGGGATTTTTTTGTCATATGTTGTAGTTACAAGTGCCCTACTAGACAAACATGAAAATGTGGAAGCATAGACAAGGCAAGCGAACTATTTCAAAAAATGCCTCAAAGAAATGTGATCTCATGGAATGTTGTGATTAAATGATATGTTTAAAATGGGCTTTTCTAAAAAGTCCTTAGAAAATTTTAAGAAAATGAAACCAGTGGGTGTAAAGCCCAAATCCTCAACCTTTGAAAGCATCCTTCCTGCCTGTGTGTAAATTAGAGCTTTGGATGAGGATATGAACATCCATCAAAAGCATATTTGGAAGTATATTTTTATCAAATATTGTAGTTGCAAGTTCCACATTGGATCACCAAAGCCTTCACAAAAATTTCTACACAAAATTTAATAATGAAGAATTTATGCACTAATTCTCTTTTGAATGATGCACAAAGCCTCCATCGCAACACTGCACGGTTTGTTGTTGGGCCTTGCAGTAATGTGTGAATCACCCGCATCACTGCAAGGCCTAGCAATAGTGCGGTGTTGCGGTGGAGGCTTTGTGCATCGTTCAAAAGAGAATTTGTGCATAAATTCTTCATTATTGAATTTTGTGCAGATGTTTTTGTGAAGGCTTTGGTGATCCAAAGTGGAACTTGCAACATTTTTTCTTGAATAAACAGGCAGATAAGGTACACCCTCCATTCCACTAGCTCTGCTACCTCCAACTGGACCTATAACAAGTGGTTGAAGGAATAAATTACAAAAAATATCATCTTATCTATTTATGATGTTTTTCTAAGCATCAAAAAATTAAACAAACAAACTGCAAAGCACACAAGTACATCTCTTAGTTGTATAGACTAGGACAGTTGAACCACCATTATACCACTCAATGAATACTAACCAACTCCTAATTCATGATCCAAATGACTCCTTTGGCATCTTGTAGGTGGTCCTGCATATGAAAGCTCTGGGTCCTAACAAAAAACCACAAAATCCGTTAGAAATAGTCTGGACAATTGAGAGAGGGGGTGAATCAGTTGTCCCTAAACTTTAACCCTTTCTAAAATTTTAAATCTTCTTTATAATCAGATTAATGATGAAAACATTTAAGCATAAATCAACATATGAGCATAAACAACATGAACACACAACACTAGAATTTTGACATGGAAAACCCTGGTTAAGGGAAAAACCACGGTGGGGGTTAACCCAGAAAAATGCATACCCTATTAAAAGTACTTAAGAAAATAGAAGGCACATGCCTTCGGGTGCACCACCCAGAGCTCACTGCTCAAGAAGAGGCTCACTGCCTATACGAAATTATGATTTACATAGAGATAATGAACTGAGAAATAACATCTACATTCATGCCTAAATCAGTCCCTTTGAAGGCTCAAAAACTCTTGCTCCTATCTTCAAATTCTTCTTCACTAACTCTTCACTCTATACTTCCTTCGCTCATCTTCTTCTTTGCTCTACCTTTTTATCCTTTCTTTGGATTTAACTTTTTTATTCAAGGATGCTTTTCAACAACTCTTCAACAAGTATTTATATGCTTCATCAACCTTGGAATGATCAACAAGGTTAGCTAAACTTGATGTGGTTCATTAGATTGTTGGCCAAACACAACTAAGACTTGAATCTTCCTCTACAACCATGCCATGCTTCATAAAATGTTCTTAGATCATCCACAGCACGCCAGGAGTCAACCAAGACTGGGAAGAACATTAACCTTAAAGGAGAAATCTTCAATCAACAAGCTCAAACTTCAATTCAGACCTCCAACATAGTAGCCACATGATCCAGAGACCTCCATAAGCACATTGAAATCACTAATAATATTCACTCTAAACCAAATTACCAAAATCATTTGTATCTTCCTCCGAAACCTCAAGAACACTATCTGCCATGACTGTCAAACTAGGAAGATAGCTTACAGACCTCCAAACCACAAACCACTGGAGTTGATGATACACATTGATTTCCCAAACATGCCTTAAGATCTATAAACCATAATATTTCACTACGGAGCAATCTGGACCAACTTACTATCACACTGTTTCTTCTGAATACTGCAAAATCTAGTTCTACTTAGATGGCCATAACTTCTTCAAGTCTTCATGCAGACTTCTCAAATCTTAACTAGAGCAACCACTGACAATCCTCTACATAACCATATGGTCCGCATGAATTTATTGTCATTAATTTTCTCAATATCCTCAAAAGTCTGGTCTTCTATATAGACAACAAAATAGGATACAATTGGCACCAATGGCAACAAAGATATGTTGACATCAATGACAACACCACTTAGGCACATATTTGCAACAATATCCCCCTTTGTCATTAATGGCAACATATGATGTGAAAAACTAAATTTAACCATCAAGACAAAAACTTCTCCCCCTTTCTCTTCACTTCTGCAACTACTTTCTTTACTACTCCCCCTTACATCAGCAACTAGTTTCTCACATGACTTCTCTCCCCCTTTGACATCAATGGAAAAGAGCATATATTTTCTATCTTTTCTCCCTTTTTGCTTCAGACTGATCCCAAAATTTGCATACTGACTACTCCCCCTTTGAGTAGTACCTCCTTAACATCAATCCAGATCACAAGATATGAATGTGAATTCCACTGGACTTATGCACCTTAGTGCATCTTAGTTCTGATCAGGAGGGGTAATAACCACTAACTTTTTTCTGAGATACTAAAAAGTATCCTTGGGAAGAGGGTTAGTGAAAATATCTGCAATCTGATCTTTGGAAGACACAAACTCCAACTTGACTTCATTTTCATTAACTTTCTCTCTTAAGAAATGAACTTGATAGATATATGCTTTATCTTTGAGTGCAATATTGGATTCTTTGAAATGCTTATAGCACTTGAATTATCACAGAAAATTGTGACTGGATCTTCAAAAACAATTCTGATGTCCTTTAGCATTTGCTTCATCCATAGAACTTGAGAACAATTATTTGCTGCTGCTATATACTCTACCTCTGCAGTAGACAAATAAATTGCCTCTTTATTTTTTCTCATCCAAGAGACCAATCTTCTTCCCAAGAAGAATGCACCTCCACTAGTACTTCTTTTGTCATCCACATCTCTTGCCCAATCAGCATCTATATATGCATGAAGAGTGGAGTTATTGTCCTTTGGATACCATAGTCCATAATCAATTATCCCCTTGAGATATCTGAAAATTCTTTTGACTGCCACAACATGGGATTCTTTTGGATGAGCTTTAAATCTAGCAACAAGTCCAACTGCATTCATGATGTTAGGTCTAGTCTAAGTCAGATAAAGCAATCCTCCAATCATTGATCTATACGTTTTCCTAATTTGCCTTAGGGGAGTCATCATCTCTGCTTAACTTGTATCCAATTACCATAGGTGTACCTACTGGCTTTGAATCTTCCATTCCAAACTTCTTTAACAATTCTTTCACATACTTGGACTGAGATATGAAGATACCTTTATCTATTTGAACAATTTAGAGACCTAGGAAGAAATTCATCTCACCAAACATTGACATCTCAAACTCACTTTTCATTTGATCAACAAATGCTTTGCACATGCATTCATTTCCACCAAAAATGATATCATCAACAAAGACCTCAACAATTAGAATGTCCTCATGATTTATCTTGAAGTATAGATTACTATCAGTAGTACCTTTGCTAAATCCTAGCTTAAGTAAATGCCTATCCAATCTGGCATACCAGGCTCTTGGAGCAAGATTGAGTCCATACAAGGCTTTTATTAGTCTACAAACCATATCTCCCTAATCAGATAGTTGAAATCCTTTTGGTTGTTCAATGTAGACTTCTTCCTCCAAATCTCCATTTAGAAATGTTGATTTGACATCCATTTGATAAACTTTAAAATATTTGAAAGTAGCAAAAGCAAGAAATAATCTGACTGCCTCTATCCTTGCAACAGGAGCAAAAGTTTCCTCAAAATCAATTCCTTCCACTTGAGAATAACCTTTACATACCAACCTTGCCTTGTTTCTTACAACCTCACCATCTTCATTCAGTTTATTGTGGAAGACCCATTTGGTTCCAATCACATTTTTGTCCTTAGGTCTAGGAACAAGATCCCAAGTGTGATTCTTTTCAATTTACATCAGTTCTTCTTCCATTCTCTTAACCCAATTTTCATCATTGCAAGCTTCACTTACTGATTTAGGTTCAATATTTAAAATCAAACAAATCTCTTCTTGATCTTCAGCAACTCTTCTCCTAGTTCAAACACCTCTATTTTTATCTCCTATGATTTCATCTTCAGGATGATTCATTCTTACATGCCTAGGGGTTTTGGGAATTGTTTGAACTTCTATTTCTTGAACTTGTTCCTCATCTTCTACACTAATCTCTTGAGTTACTGGAGTTACCAGATCAATCTAAATCTGGGTCTAGATTTGAACTTGTCTTCCTTGACTTTGACTTTCATCTTGATCATCTAAATCATATCTGCAATACCTAGAATGTCCTTTGTTTTCATCAACTTTAACGTTAGCACTTTCAATAATCTTTTTCAATATTTTGTTGAAACACTGGTAAGCCTTACTTTGACTTGAGTATCCCAAAAATATTCCTTCATCACTTCTTGCCTCAAACTTGCCTAAATCCTCATCTCTTTTGATATAGCATTTACTAACAAAATATCTAAAATATCTCACAATATGAGGATGACCAAACCATAGTTCATAAGGAGTCTTACCAGAATTTCCTTTGATCTGCACCCAGTTAAGAGTGTAGACAACAGTACTCACAGCTTCCCTCCAATAAATTTGAGGAACATTTGTTTCCATCATCATGGTCCTAACAACTTCTTGAATGGTCCAGTTCTTCCTTTCCACAACTCCATTTTGTTGAGGAGTCCTAGGAGCAGATAACTATCTTTTTATTCCACACTTTTCACAGAAAGCATCAAACTCACTAGAAGTGAATTCTCCACCTCTGTCATATCTCAAACACTTCAATTTTCCACCAATATCATTTTCAGCCATCTTAAACACCTTAAACTTATCAAGAGCTTCTGATTATTCTTTTAGGAAAGTTACCCACATCATCTGGGAGTGATCATCAATCAGTAACATGAAAAATCTGTCTCCTTGCACACTCCTAATTCTAGCAGGACCACAGAGATCAGTATGTACCAATTCCAATCTTCCACTTGAACCTTGTTCCTTACTTTTGAATGAAATTTTGTTCTGTTTGCCCAATTGACATTCTCTACATATGCTATCAGGTTTCACAAGTCTTGGAAGATCTCTTACAGCTTGAATGGAACTTATTTTGACAATGTTATCAAAATTTACATGAAACATCCTCCTATGCCATAACCAACTTTGATCTGTTTGAGCAATCAAACAACTCTTGCCAGAACTACTTAAATGAAAGATGTTACCTCTAGTTTGAGTACCAGATGTAATTTTAGTTCCAAAGCTCTCCAAGATTTTGCATTTTCCATCCTTGAATCGAAGATCATAACCCTTTTCAACCAATTGTCCAACACTAAGAAGATTATGTTTCAGTCCTTCCACATACAGAACATCATTGGTGCAATTCTTACCATCAAAAGAGATGGATCGTTTGCCATAGATTCTACCAGCTAAGTTGTCTCCAAATTTCACAAGCCCACCATCATATTTTTCAAAACTCACAAGCTTACTCTTCTCACCAGTCATATGATGAGAACATCCACTATCAATCAGCCATTCATCCTTTTCAACAACCTGAGAAGCCAAGGCACTTTCCACATTTACATAGCTAGCAGATTCAATAGACATTAGATCTTCTTCTTTAATAGCAATGAACACCCAATCACCTTCTCCATGATCAAATTCATCATCAGTGACTCCTTCATCTTCTTGGACATAGTAGCAATTCTTCTGACTTTTGTATCTGTTAAGTTTTGGTTTTGAAAACCTCTTTAAACACCTTGAGGCAAAATGACTAATCTTATTACAAGTAAAACATTTGAGTGGCAACTTTCCTTCATACTTATTGGATCCTCTTGGCATCTATTTGGCAATGAGAGCTTCAAGATCTGTAGTCTCAACTTCATCATTTTCAAGATCCTTCCTTGTCTTGATAAATTTGTTTGCTCTTCCTGAAGAACTTTCACCTAGATCGTATCTTTCCTTTCCATACACACTGGCCTTGAATATAGATTCAAACTTAGGGAGAGAATCACCAAACTCACTCATTTCAAATGTTGAAAGCTTACCAACTAACTAATCCCTTGTGACTATTGTTACTGTCCTGCTTTCTTCAATGGCTACAACCTTGTGCTTGTAAGCTGTAGGTAAGGATATGAGCACTTTGGCAATAATTTCTAGTTCATCTAATACTCCACCTGCATTTCTGATAGTGGGCACAAGTTCATTTACTTTCTACATGTAGGAAGTAATGTTTTCATCTTCACTCATTACCAATCTTTCATATTTACCCTTTAGACTTTGTAGCTTGGCATATTTAACATATTTGTCACCTTCATACAGATTTTCCAATTTAATCTAGATTTCGTGAGCAGTTTACAAATCTAGGACATTTACCAATTCAGTATTAGACAGGGCACTCAACAATGCTTCTTTGGCTCAAGTTTTGTGTTCAACATCTCCGAGTTCATCTATATTTGAAGGTCCATTCTTCAGAATCTTATACACATTCTTGGTTATTGACCAAAAGATAGCACCCATACATTCCAGATGACACTGCATGTGTACCTTCCAGAGGGAGTAATTTGTTCCATCAAATATCAGACTTTCCTTCTTGTAAAATGACATCTTGGATCTCCTCAAGTGGTCAAGATTCTTTTATGGATCTCCTCAAGTGGTCAAGATTCTTTTAGATGTACTTGGCTCTGATACCAATTGTTGGAAATAGTCTAGACAACTGAGAGGGGGGTGAATTAGTTGTCCCTAAACATTAACCATTTCTAAACTTTTAAATCTTCTTTCGAATCAGATTAATGATGAAAACATTTAAGCATAAATCAACATATGAGCAGAAACAACATAAACACACAACACCATCAATGTGACTCAGCAAGCCAGGATCACCTGCAATCAAGACAACCTTCCACACAAAGATGACAAGAGAAGATGCTTAAAACAATGGAGCAACTGTATTAAACTGTCATATGAAATATAATGAGTGAGCCTTGCTTATAAAGGCAAGGTGAGAGCTAGAAAGGTGGAGTGAAAGGTGGAGTGGAAAGTGGAGATATTCCTACAACATGTGTCAATTAGAGGATGATAACTAATTGTATATGTGGAGGATAAGACAACTCACTCCAACTATCAACAACTCAACACACAACTAGACTCAACTAGACATCTAGAAGACTCACTAAGTCAACTTAACATGTGTGAATTATGTGTTCACACCAACACCCCCCCTTAAGTGCAACTTAGGGAGTAGCTGACTAAAACAAAGATGCAATGATTGGATGGGTCCCGGCTGCTAGGCCATGTTAGGTACCCATGTATAACAAATCTCAAGTGGAGAAAAGGAGAAAACCTCATGGGACAAAACTCCTCTCCAAAGGTGAGAATGTAGAAAACAAATGAAAGATGTGATGGAAGGAGGACTCAAGACCCCCCAAGAACTACATCCAACACATATGTACAATCAGTTACCCCACCATAGGAGAGAAAGTGTGACACTTTAAGTCCCCCCCACAATGAAGTAGCTCCTGTGTCGATGGTGAATGCCTGAAGAAGAATGCTGAAGAGAATCCAAAGCCTACAAACAACATTCTTCCCCTTAGGAAGAAACAAGTCCAAAGGCTGATGTCAAAGAAACTCCATCTCAAGGTATGAGGGAAAAAGCCTCATAATGTATGTTGTCTCTGAAAATGGCTCAAGTATCCACATGTCACAACCAAAAGATGCCACATGATCAAGTGTTGTATACCTAATCAATGAATGTGACAATCCAAGACAAAATGAAAACTCAAGATCATCAATCTCCAAAAACAAAGAATCCTCTAAATGATGCTAAAGATACTCCAACTTAATGCCAAACTATGACAAGTGAAGAGGAGAAGGTGCATGCTTATCCGAAGTAGAAGATTTAACTCATTCAAAGAGGAGATGAGTGTCATCAATGATGTCCTCCAAGTCATCAAGATAGGACTCACAAAACAAGTCTGCAATACCTGTCAAGTACTCATCCCACAAATCTATATCTAGAAGACAACAAATATCCTCTCAACTGAAGTGGATGAAGCTATGCCAATCTCTGTAGAAGCAAGAGAAGGAGGAAGCTCAAAACTAGTCTCAGAAACTGAAGTAGATGCAAGAACACCAAGGTTCAAGTGACCAAACTTCTCCCTAGAAATGTGATTCACACTTGATGCATGAGTGTGAATATCAATCAATGGATCTACATCATCATTAGAAACAAAATGGGAGAAAGTATACAAGCGAGATGCATGATCAGCCATCCTAACAACGATGATACCTCTACTCTCCAAGTCCCGTATGATCACAGAATCAGGATTGAACTTAACTATCTTACCTACACCACAATGAGTAATCTGGTAGATGGAAAGGAGATTGGTTGTCATGGAAGGTACACACAACACATTGTTGAATGTACACTCACCAACATCAATATTTCCTCTTCCAATTGCATGCATGTATGTATTGTTACCCATCAAAATAGGTGGCAAAGTACATGACTAAAATGAAGAGAACATCCCCTGTGAAGATGCCATATGATGAGAAGCTCTAGAATCAAGAAGCCATCTCTTTGACTGTAGACTTGTTGAAGCAAAGAGTACTTATCCTTTTCCTTTGTCTAACCAATTAACAATGCCTATTATTCCTGTAGATGTAGATGATGACAATGACGAAGAAGAAGACTTGGGTAAAACTGTCATTGATGGAGAATACTCAATGTTATGTTTTTGAAGAAGTTGTGACATCTCATCAATTTTTTTCTCATAACATTTAGTCTCATCATGACCCAATTTCTTGCAATAAGAACACTTTGGCTTCTTCTTCTTATTGGACTTTTCTTTGGAAGAAGAGTTGGGAGTTTTCTTTGATTCTTTCTCTTGCTCCTTAGACTTTGGATCCTTTTGTTTCTTTCCCTTATTATGTGAAGCCTTAGGATCTTTTGTGCTTTGTGTTGCAACTAGAGCCTGTTTTCTAGGAGACTTCAATGTGCCCATGTTTAGTAGCTTGGCTTGTTCCCTAGTGAATTGTCCAGCAAACTCCCCAAGTGAAGGCATTGTAAACTTACTACCAAAGTCATCCATTGTAGCATAAAAGGTAGAAACATAAACTGAATATGCAGGACCCAATTTTGCAAGAATAGATAGAATCAATTATTCATCTTCTTTCTCAAGACCACTTTGTTTGAGTTGCAACTTCAGAGACTTAAACTTGGTGAAGAAATCTTTGATTTGATCAAAGTCTTAAGGATTAAGTGCAATTAGCTCATTCTCTAATTTGAACCTTCTTATTTTATCTTGCTTGCCAAAGAGATTGTCTAGTGTTGTCCATATCTCATTTGGTGTAGTACAAGACTCAACATGAAATATCAAATTTGGAGAAATAGCAAGACAAAGTGTACCAAAAGCCTCATCTCTTCTATCTAACCATTTTCTTCTCTTAGTAGCACTTGTGGGTTCAGGATCTGTGCCTAAAGTTATTCTATGTAACTTTTTTTTATACAATACAAACTCCATGTTTTTCTTCCATTCAAGATAATTATATGGAGTTAAAAGTGGAAATTGAGGCACATCAATGATGAAAAAGAGAGACAACAAGACAACAACACCCCTTTACTATGTAAGAGAACCCCCCCAATTCATTGTGGCACTTTATACTTAGTGCGATTTACAATTGTCCTCAAAGGACCAAAATTAGGAACACAACCAAAATCTCTTAAAAAAGAGATCCAAGTGGGATTACAATCACTCACAATGATGTATTACAGCAAACAAATCCACTCAACAAATTTCACCTCCTCAAGTATCAAAATGTCCAAGTTATCACTCAAATGCCAAAAAAATGACAAATGAAATTAAATGAACTTGGAGCAAAAAAAGAGAAAAGTGCATGGATGGTTGTGTAGAGATCCTGAATACCTTTTTGATGCCACTTGAATCACGAAAATCAGAGATCGTGGCAAAACGTTATGAGCTCGGGAGCCAAAAAAGAAGATATGTCTTTGACCTGCAATAAATGTTGTCAAATAGGAAAATCTGTAAAAGTGATTGATACCACTATGAAGTACTCTATCATCTTTCCAACGATATATAATTTGCCCAATTTTGACACCATGGGCAAAAGTTGTACAAAAAGGAAAAAAAGCCCTATTTTAGGGCTTTGAGGGGCAAAACAGGCCCCCCTGGCAGAATATTCTCCCTGGCTAGAATATTCCCCTGTCACAAAACTATTGTCGGAAAATAGCCTATGAGGTCGGAAAACTACCAGTTTTTCCAGGAAACCATCACTAAGGCAAAAAAAACACAGTTTATTTGGACGAAACCACCTTAGAATAGAGATAACCGCTCATGGGAGGATAAAACCATCTTTACTGAGGGTTAAGATGGAAAATTGCCCTTGTACTATGTACGCCAAAAACCACCTGTTTGGTATAACCACCGATATGGATGTGGTGGTTAGTAGTTAGGCTTCAAATTCCATTGGCCACACCTCAAAGTACACACCCATAGGAATAACCGACAAGTTTAGAAAATTTTTTGGTGTAAGGTTTTTTACAGTGAAGAAAGGATCACCAGTATAATCTTTACTTGCCAGAAGTAGATTGTCCACCAAATGTAAAGAGACCGTCTGCTGTAAAGGCTGCCAGAGTATGACAAAACACCCACTGACTGGGTCACTGTCAAAGACTACTACCAGAATGAAACTGGTAAATAGGAGATCCATCGAGATCAAAGAATATGCAGATGGGAACCACCGACTACGCCAGCGACCCCAAATCCAAACTACAACTATTGTAGTATATGCAACTATCACTGACGAAAGTTTCAAAAGATCATCTCTTAACTGCTGATGAATGCCAACCACCTGGTAATGGTCTGAAACCATCGGATCGCTGAAACAATCGATGGGTATTGACCATTGACCGCTTGGAATGGAGGCTTGTTGACTGCATTTTGACCATGCAAAATTTAAACTTTTTGAGCTTCCCAAAGCAACCGGTAATGAAGACTTGTTTTAGTTATGGGAGAATTCAATTAGTTTTAGTGGCATCTTAAAACACCGAAGATAAAGAAAAACCCAATTTTAAAAGCCTCTTATTGGTTTTCATCAAGACCTTCTAAAGTCTTCTAAATCACCGATGAAGGAAGATTGTATCGCAATAACGTTGTTTTGCATGAGCAAGCTGTGGATTTTGGAACAAGAAAAAGGTAGTTATAACTACCCAAACAATTATTGAAAAGCAAGAAAACTAAAAAGTTTCAATGAATGCATTGGCTGGTACAAAAACTAAACGCCATGAGTTCTAGAACAGCATATATGTACATTGGTATGATGAAATGAAAGTTCATTTTTTATCAGATATTGTAAGGGTAAAATGGTGATCAATCAAATGAATTAAATAAGACCCAAACATCAACAGAATAGAGAAACAAGAAGGATTCAATAAATGAAGCAATGAACAAACATAGTGCAAACCTCTCCCGTTTCGATGCTTCTGTTGTTTGCCTATCACAAATCGTCCTTTTGCAGATGAGATGAGCCCTCAGAGAGTGCAATCTTTTTAGCTGTTTGTAGGAAGTCGATGGTGAATGGCTATGGTGATATGCAATGAAGATGAGCTCCAATGCAAGTATGTGATCTCAAGCTTGTGAATGGTCAAAGGGTGCTAAAGACGCGTTGGTGATATTTCTGCAAAGTAACGATGTCAAAAGCCTGGATGATTAGAATGGAGGGATGAAGCTTCATTTATAGACTTAGAAGAATGGGAATCAACGGTTGAGAGGAGATATGAAGATCAACGGCTGAGGATGGTTGAGGAATGTGCAACCAGTAGAAATGTGACAAGTGTCCTAGCTCCATCATGAAAGAGGGGATGTGACAAAATTGATTGAGGAGTTAACTCCATTGACTGATCAGTTAACAAACTTGATTGATCAGTTAGAAGAGTGGATTATGGAACTAACTGAATTGATTGAGGATTTGACTCAATTGACAGGTTAGTTAACACTTTTGATTGATTAGTTAACCAATCTCTGATTTGAGAAGAAATAGGCCATGTGGGTGAGGGAAAATAAGATAATTAAATATTAAATATATTTAATTACATGTGCAACCTGATGAGGTGGACAAGGTGAGGTGGAAAAGGTGAGGTGTAAAGGTGAGGTGGATTTTCGAATTTAGAACTTAGGATAGAGGAATTTGGTTTAATTAAATAATTTAGAATTATTTAATTGGGTAGGACATTTAGAAGAATTTTAATTAAATAAATTGAATTTATTTAATTATGGAGTAGTGAATCGATTAAATAAATTTGGAATATTTATTTAATTAATAGAAGAAGGGAATAAATATTTAGAATATTTATTTAGGATGATTTGTGTCATTTTTAGGCGTATACATTTTGCCCCTCTTTGATGCAATGCAGTTTACAACGTTGCTTCAAAGAAATCAATAGTTTGAATGATGATACATGCCCCAGTTTGCCCCTAGTACAGGTTTAATGATGATAGGATGCCCCCTCGGGAGATTGAACGGGAAAAGGGCGAAAGAATTGAAGACAGACAATCTCATGAAGATGAAGGGGTTAGGATGGGTTGGAGGAAAAGGGACGTAGGTCAGGGATGCGGGAAGAAAACTGGAGGAAAAACAGGCACGGGAAGTAGTCACAGTCATCACCTAGCTAGAATTAGGGTTTGGGGGCTATAAATAGGAGCTGGGTCCACAAGAATAATCATTTGTACACTTGTTTGCTCTGGATTGGATTGAGAGAGCCTAGAACAAACTTGGAGTAGCATGGCAGCCAGAGCAGCAGACATTCCACGCGAGGAGCACTGATTCGGGCGGCCAGCAGAGGCAGGACCCCCGGTATGTGCTTCAAAAAATTTCTCCTAGGGTCGATTTAGGATGTCATAAATGCACTTAGAAAATAGGTCAAATGCATGCACCAAAACGCAGAATGGCGCATGTGCCTCGTGAAGTGACGCTTTTGTCGTTTCGCGGCGCATATGCTGATTTTAGCGGCGCATCCGTTAAAGCAGTGCACATGTGTATTGTTGCTGCACTTCGGTAATTAGGCTGCGCATTTGTGATTAGGCAGCGCATCTGTGCAATGTAGTGGTGCATCTGTGAATGCCGCGCATATGTGGAATCTAGCGGCGCTTTCGTAATTTGGCGGCGCATACGTTGAGTTCTGCGGCGCATGCATTGAAACTATGCATATGTGCACTGTAGCGGCGCATATGCGTTTAGTGGCGCATATGCTGATAGTAGCGGCGCATCTATTAAGAAATGGCACTTTTACCACCTGTAGTGGTGCATTCGCTTGGGATAACAAATTACTTAGCCAAATTGATTCGATTAGCATCCTGTTTGATGCGGGAATCGATGAGCTGTCTCCGAGATTGCAAGAATCTAGTCAAGAGATGTAGTGTGCTGTTTTGATCAATTTGAAATGCTAAGTTTAGTTGATATAGTTTAGTAGATATGTTGAGCATGGTATATGCGGCTTGAGACTGACGCCTTGCTTTGCATGCTTGCAGGAGGAGATTCGAGACACACTGCAGTCGAGGGAGACGTTTCCCATGCCCTTATTGCATAGATACATGTTGACAGAGACTGACAAAGTGGCGCTTGGTGCCATGGGTTTGGATTACGTTTGCTTCATGCCTGAGGTGCGGGTGAATCGGGGACTGCTAACGGCTGCTGTGGAGAGATTTCACAGTGAGGACAGGACCTTTCACTTTCCAACTGGAGAGATGACTGTGACCTTGGAGGACGTCTATCGGATACTGCACTTGCTCGTGGTAGGTGAGTTAGTCGAGTATGATGCACAGCGGGACGTGGGACTCGCCGAGTGCCAGCGAGTGTTCGACGATCCCGAGCTGGTTGGCTAGGTCATCCCATGGCAGGATATACACGATTGTTATAACTACTTCCCGGGGATTGTGGCCGGACTGATTAGGGGCATTGTATGCCTGGACAAGAGATCGCATGGGTTCCCCATTGGATGGGGCAGGATCATGGAGCGGATGTTGACTGAGGGCACCCGATATGCATGGGGAGTCTGCGTACTGGCCCATTTATACCATGACATGCATCAGGTGGTGTACCATCGTAGCAGGAGTCTATCAGCTAGGGTGTTGCTGTTACAGTTCTAGCTATGGGAGTACATAGCGGTGACTAGGCCGATATGTGTCTTCGCGATGCAGCGAGGAGAGCCATATAGTTATGGCTATGCAGGAGTGATTTCCTAGCACCGGTTGGGGAAGCTAGAGTATTGGAGACACACCTTGGATGGGGTAGATGTGGTTGTCTAGCGACCATATCTGGATTGCGAGCCCTGGGACGACGAGGGAGACGAGTTGCCATACTGCTTTCAGACCAGGTAGCTGATAGGCCAGACACGGCACATCTTGGAGAGACAGATGGTGGGTAGGGTGTTGAGACAGTTTGGGCGGAGACAGGGTATGCCACAGGGATAGGCACTGTTCGCACGGACCCATGCAAAGAGGGTCCGATGGGGGCCGATGGCTTCGTACGAGGAGGCTCTAGCAGAGTACCAGCAGATGCCTTATGTGGCATGGGACATGAGGAGAGAGATAGCAGATGCGAGGGTCACACAGGAGTATGAGGATTGGATCACTGCACATCCTTTCCTGAGATATTTAGGACCCGGCATGCTGGTGCCTCGTATTGACGAGGTGGACTTAAAGGAGGAGGGAGAGGCTGGCCCAGGTCAGAGGGGAGTTAGAGGAAGACGAGGACGATGAGGTGGTAGAGCTGTAGAGAGGCCGAGGTAGCGGAGGAGGATAGGTCAGGCTGAGCAGGCAGTGCTAGGACAGATAGGGGCATAGCAACAGATACCGCAGCAAGCACAGATGCCACCACCCCAGCAGGTACCACAGCAGCAGGTGCCCCAGCCACAGGCGCTAGGACAGGCAGAGGCAGCACAGGGGCCAGTACAGGGAGAGGCCCACGAGAGGACTATAGCCAGCCTAAGGGGACAGGTGCAAGAGCTGCAGGCATAGCTGAGGAGGGTAGAGAGGAGGCGAGATACAGACCCAGCGGTGATTGCTGGGTTGACTCACGAGAGAGACATGGTAGATGCACAGGTACGTATTATCTGTGTAGAGCGGGACACTATTGTGGCCACTATGGGGACAGATGCAGTGAGTTCATTTTTGGTTGGGCAGGTGCAGCAAGCCTAGGTACAGGTAGGCTAGCTACAGACGCAGTTAGCACAGGCACAGATAGATCTAGCCAGAGCACAGTCCCAGGCTCAGTACTACTGAGGGTTATACCATGGTGTCGTGGCATCGAGCCAGAGGGCAGGGAGCTTCAGGAGTCAGTCTGGGGCGACTCATAGAGCAGGTCCATCATAGTCAGGGGCTTCCGTGATGGGTCCCCAGCAGTCAGGAGCTAGCAGTGGTAGCCCACAGCAGCAGGGATAGACACAGACCAGATTTTGTACATTTTGGGACATGTATCACCATCCATGTGGATGTATACTATATATGATACTCTGATTTTTGAGAGAGATGGTGATATTGTACATTTGGACCTCTTTTATATGATAGTATATATGATGATGCAGCTTTGTGTATCTATTGCATGTGTTATGAGATGCTAATTTACTTCTATTGTATGATGTGATGTATGTGCATAGTGAGATGGTCTATCTGATACTATATGAGATACTTTTTGATATGCTACTATATGATGTCTATATGATTTAATGTTTTCAAATGAATGCAAAATGTAATATGATTCCTATGTGATGATGTAACTTTGTTATGGGATGTCGATATGATCTAATGCAAATGTATGCATATGTAATATGATTTCTATGTGATGATGCAACTTTGTATGCGATGCACTTAGCTATGTTTGTTTTGTGGTTTTCTGTGTTTTAAGATGTGATACAAATGTGGATGTATGGATGAGCTAATGCACTGGGAGATGTGTTCCACTGACTTAAACGTGTGCATGACTTAGCTCTACATATGATATGCTCCTACATGCTTTGTTTTTGTGAAGTCCAAATGTACCCTATCGACACAAGAATGACATGATGGATAGACGAATGGTTGTGATAAAATGACTTAGAAACTTTACTTGATATCGTTACTCTGCATAGTTTGGATAATGAGGATTGCATGGATGTGTATATGGATATAGGATGGATGGTTTGCTTTTAGAGTGCTTTATTTCATCATTGGGCATTTTGTTTTTGGTATTTTTCTGAAATGTTGTAAGTGAATACAAGCATCTAGGTATAATTGAACCGAGATGACCTGAGTATCGCTTACATGGATTGTGATTTAGCAAGTTAATACAAGCATCTAGTCAAAATTGAATCTAGATGACCTGAGTACCTCTTGTGTTTCAACAAACAAGGATTGCCCCCATTCATGTTAGACCTTTGATGTCCTCGATGATCTTTTGCCTATCATGTCCTAAGACAAGGCTTCACATTACTAAAGTTTAATCCCCAAATAGCAAACAAAGAAAATAATCATGCCCCCATCATAGCATCTCTAGCTTTTGGCATCCTTGAGTAGCATAGGAAGGTATGATAGCAAAAATCAGGACTCAAACTGTTAACCATGTTTCTGATCGACAAAGCATATTTGTGTTGATATGTGTTTAGCTCTTGCCTTAATTCGCATAAAATCATTTAGCAGACCTTGGGTATTTCCTTTGCGTTGGATAGGTTAAGATGCTCATAGTCAAGATTTCTGCTTGAGGCACGGGTTCTGCTTGCATTTGCTTGCTTGGTGAGAAGATTGCATAATCCTTATTGGGGAGACGGACCCTAAGGGACTGACCTAGTGCCTCGGGGGCTCATTGCTAAATGGCCTTGCCTACGTGACAACGCAGAGGCAACGTAGTTTGGGGTAAACCCTAATGGACCATGGATGGACTAGAAGAAAGACGACAAGAAAGATGACAAGACATGGGACGAATGGGACTGTGGGCGAAATGAAAGAAATGGAAGCCTCGGTGGCGCATTAGAATAATGGCCTTGCCTACGTGACGGCGCAGAGGAAACATAGTTCACGGACTTGGACTATGGACACTGACAAGAGACACTATGCCAGGCTCACATTGAGGAGATGATACGGGACAAAACCTTGGTTGACAAGGCCACAAGGTGAGTATCAAGCCATGATAGGTAACTGTCAAGTGCTTATTATGGGACAGATATGGGTTGAATGAAAAAGGAGCGAAGAAAGAATGGACTCAAGGAGATTGGATTCCCAAAGATGGAGAAGGCAGTTCATCACAAGTAACGCCTATTTGTCAGGTTTTCATCACTTGCTTTTATTTGCACAAGAAGCTAGAAAGTAGCATGACGCCTGATTGCTAGGTTTTCACCATGATACCTATCCAAGGTGCATGTTTGCCAGGTTTTCACCAAAGGACGATTTTTTTTTTTTGTATGCTTTCTATTTTTTCTGATTTTTTTGTATTTTCTCTTTTCAACTTTTTTGATTTTTTTGACTTTTTGATTTTATTGTGCCCCCTTGCATTGAGGTTCTCCTAGGTATAGAACCGGCGAAGGTGCATGCTATTGATTGGATCATCAAACAACTCACCCTCTGACGTGGCCAACTGATATGCCCCCGATCCGTAAGCAGCTACAATTACATAGGGCCCAAGCTAGTTAGGCTCGAACTTACCTTTCTTTTCTCTGTCCTGCTGATTGCGAGGGTTCTCTTTGAGAACTAGGTCCCCAACCTTGAAGCATCATGGTCTAACCTTGTGGTTGTAGCTTCTTGACATCATTTGTTGATAGGCTTTGAGATGGTCAAAAGCTTTATGGCACCTTTCCTCTAGTAGCTCTAGTTCCTGTAGCCTAGAGACTCTGTATTCTTCATCTGATATGACACTTTTCAACAACACCCAGAGGGATGGGAGTTCTACCTCAATGGGAAGGATGGCTTCAGAACCATAGACAAGGGTGTAGGGTGTAGCACCTATGGGAGTGCGTATACTGGTTCTGTAGGCCCATAGAGCGGGATTGAGTTGGACATGCCAATCATGACCAGCTTCATTGACAATCTTCTTTAGGATTTTTAGAATGGTTTTATTCGATGCCTCAGCTTGGCCGTTACCTTGGGGGTAGTATGGAGTGGAGAAACGATGTTGGATTTTGAAATGCTCACAAAGATCCTAGACATCCTGATTTTTGAAAGGTCTCCATTATCCGTTATGATGGATGAAGGGATGCCATATCGACAAATAATGTAATTCAGAATGAAAGAGGAGATTTGCTTTCTTGTGATGGTGGTTAGGAGAACGGCTTCAATCCACTTTGTGAAATACTCAGTGGCGGTTATGATGAATTTATGGCCGTTGGAAGAAGGTGGATGAATCTTTCCCATGAGGTCAAGTCCCCACTGGCAAAAGGGCTAGGGTGTCATTAGAGGTCTCAACTCCTGAGCAGGTGCATGAATCAGGTTCCCGTGTATCTGGCACTGTTTGCACTTTTTGATGAACTGATATGAATCCATTTCCATGTTTGGCCAGTAATAACCCAAACGCATGAGTTTCTTGGCTAAAGAAGGACTGCTAGAGTGTGTTCCGCAGATCCCTTCATGTACGTCTCGCAAGGCAGTTATGGATTCTTCTTGTTCTAGACAACAGAGTAAAGTACCATCTAGACCACGTCGGTAAAGGGTATTAGCTATGATGGTGTAACGGGAGGCTTGTCGGATGAAAGTTCATTTTTGGTTGGAAGAGAGGTCCGACGGGAGAATATTGTCCTTGAGGTAAGTGTAAGTCTTACCATACCAAGGTGAATCAGATCCGACTAGGAGACAAATGGAATGGGTTTCAAGGAGATCATAAGTCGGTTGCCGGATGGTTTCTACTAGGAACTCATACCGTGACTCATATTCAGGAATTTCTAGAAGAGAGGCTATGGTAGCCATTGCATCTGCTGCTTTGTTTTCGATCCTGGGTATTTGTTCGAAGGAGATGGTCCCAAAATGTTCTTTGAGGTCGTCAACCACCCATTTCTATGGGATGAGCTTCTCATCTTTGGTCTGATACTCATCGTTGACCTGATTTATGATAAGCTGAGAATCACCGTAGACACATAGTGCTTGGATTTTCCACTCAGTTGCCATTTTAAGACCAATTACCAAGGCTTCATATTCCGCTATGTTGTTTGTGCATGGAAATAACAACCTGTAGGACTTCAGAATTGTGTCGCCTTGGGGAGTGATAAACAAGATACCTGCCCCCGATCCATGGTTGGTGTAAGACCCGTCAAAGTAGAGTTTCCACAGAGATGTAGATAGAGTGAATAAAGATTCAATGGGGAACTCAAACTGCATTGGTGAAGTGTCCTGTAATGGTGCCTCGGCCAGTTGGTCAGCGATGATTTGTCCTTTGATGGCTTTTCTGTCCACATATTCTATATCATATTCACTAAGGAGCATAACCCATTTTACTAGTCGACCTGTGAGAGCTGCTTTGCTGAGAAGATATTTCAGTGGGTCGATCTTGGCAATGAGTTTGACAGGATGTGCCAACATGTAATGTTAGAGTTTTTGTGAAGCAAAAACCACCGCAAGGCATGATCATTCTACCTGTGAGTATTGCAACTCGTAGCCCACTAGTGTTCGACTGATGTAGTATACAGCTCTTTCCTTGTTCTCATAGTCTTGCTACGCTAGGAGAGCCCCAAGAGCAGTAGATGTAGCAGATATGTAGAGAATTAAAGGTTTTCCTTGGATCGGAGGCATGAGTATAGGAGGGTTCATAAGATACTCCTTTAGCTTGTTGAATGCCTCTTTGCACCGCTCATCCCATTTAAATGGAATATTCTTATGTAGGAGGTGGCTGAAAGGTTGGCACTTGTTTGCCAGCTGTGAGATGAACCTGCGGATGGCCTACAGCTTGCCCTGTAGGGATCTCAACTGAGTTAGAGTCTTGGGCGGTGGCATGTCCATTATAGCCTTGACCTTGGTAGGGTCTACTTCTATTCCATTAGCCAACATGATGAAGCCTAGCAGCTTGCCTGAAGTCACCCCAAACACACATTTCTTCAGGTTTAATTTTACTTGGAATTGGTCCAACTGTTGGAAGACTTTCTCTAAGATATCCAGGGGTGAGTCCCTTGTGAGAGATTTTGCTAAGATATTGTCAACATAATCCTCCATAGTCACATGCATCATGTCATGGAATATAGTTGTCATGGCCCGCTGATATGTAGCACCTGCATTTTTCAGCCCAAAAGGCATGACATTCCAGCAAAAGGTACCCCATGGGCAAGTGAAAGTTGTTTTGTGTTGATCCTCTGGTGCCATTTTGATTTGGTTATACCCTGAGAATCCATCCATGAGCGATAGCATTATATGTCCTGCAGTGAGGTCGACTATGATATCGATGTTAGGCAATGGAAAGTCATCCTTGTGGCATGCTTTGTTTAAGTCTCAAAAATCGTTGCATAGTCGAACCCTGCCATCTGGTTTAGATACTGGCACAATATTAGATATCCATTCTGGGTAATCTATGGCTCTGATGAACCCCACATCCAACAATTTCTTAAGTTCTTCCTTGACCAAAAGGGCTATATGAGGATGCATCTTTCTCAGCTTCTGCTTTACGGGCTTCACCCCTGGATCCAATGGCAAATGATATAGAATCAGGTTTGGGTCTAAACCTGGCATGTCGGCATATGACCAAGCAAAGCTGCCTCTCTTCTTCTTAAAGAATGGTACAAACCTAGTTTTCTCAGGTGGTGTGAGAGATTTTGCAAACTGGATAATCTTGGGCTGCTCTTTGGTTCCAATATTCACTGGTTCTGTTGGCTCCACCACAATCTGTGACCTTTCTTGGTACATATCACTAGGGAGGGTGTCAAGCATTCCATCGTCAGGTGCCACAGTTGGGTTTTCACCTTTGGATACGTCCTTTCTTTTTACTGTTTTATGATCTGACACTGCCGCAAGGCAGTTTTCACCGTCAGATCAATTTTTGATCTTGATATTTTTGCAACTAGAAGGCTTGGCACCCTCCCCGAAGTAAGCCATGGTATTGAGTTCGATAGCAAAACCAGCTTTATGATCTCCTTTTGGTAAGTGATCCCTAAGTTCCATATAGTCAATGTAGGCATCATCATTCTGGAACATATCTAATTGGGGGGTTCCTTGCAGATCCCAGTCAATAAGCTCAGGGTGTAAGAGGGGAAGGGAGTCGGATGAGAGACCTGATTCATTAATGGTGTGAATGGAAATGTTATGGGCACTGGTGGGGGTAGTGTTCTGAGTGGTACTTTCCTCCAAGTTGTTTATCGCAATGGAATCTAAACTTTCCTCGAAAGCCATAATCTTAGGGAGGGGCAAATCAGACTCCAGTGGTCTGTCCCATTACGTTTGTCCCTCATGGTAGGGGCTAAGAGTTTGGATAGTGTCAACCTCTTTGTCATTGTAGGAGTGCTTTGTTAGCTCGTCCCACTCATACTCATTTGAATCATCTGAATCTGTGTCGCTATCCACTTGGAGCATTTGGATTGTCTCCACAAGGCAAGCATTTTCCTTGGCTTTACCCTTGCCTTTGTATCCTAAGCCAGTTGTGTTTCTAGCTGAAGAGGATGAAGAAGGTTGTATAGGTTCAATGATTCCTTCTTTTCTGAGGCCGATAGGGCCTTGTCCTTCATACCCCATCCTGTGCAAGATAGTCTCACCCTGCCCATAGAGTTCTGTAGGGAGTCTAGGTGGATCTTGGGGTGTGTTTTCTTCTTCACCATAAAGCCATTGCAAGAGATCTCACTCCTCCATTTCATCTGATAAGGTCCCCCATTTTACAAAGGGATTAGTGGGAGCTATAGGAGGAGCAGATAGCTTTGGAAAATGTTTGGGTGGATGCTTAGGTTTGCCAAAGGAGCGAGGAGACAAAGGCATGGTGGCAAGGTTGAGGCTGTGCTCAATGGAGTACTCCCCCACGCCATTTTCTTTTATGGTAAGTTTCAATGGTTTGGGTCTTGAGGAGGAAGCTTTAGCGGTATGGTCCTATGGCAGGGTAGGGGAAATGTAGGCTCTATTGTTGGGTATGACACATTCAAGTTTTGCACGGAAAGAATTGCAGTGTTGGTAGGGGTCAGGGTCACCTTGAATGGTGACCTGCTTGCCATTGTGCGGGAATTTAATACATTGATGATAGGTTGAGGGGACAGCCTTCATGGCGTGGATCCATGGTCTCCCTAGCAGAATATTATAAGCTCTCGATCAGGGACTTGGCACACCACATCTTTGATTACAGGTCCCACTTGAATGGGCAGGACAACTGTTCCCTTTGTGGTTCTCTCTTCCTCGTCATATGCCTTTATGGTAATTTTCCTTCTTGGATCGACTGCTTGTTCGGAGAACCCCAGTGCAAGGACTAGGTTTAAAGTGCAAATATTTAAACCGACACCCCCATCAATGAGAACCCTCTTGATGCGGTGCTTGTGTATGAAGGCAACAATGTGCAAAGGGGTGTTATGAGGTTGGGAGACAGAGAGGTCATCTTGCTCAATAAAAGATATGGAGGGGGAAGATGTCAGATTTCCTACCATGCTCTGAAACTTTTCTTGGGCCAAATTAGTGGGGACAGTGGTTTCCACTAAGGCTTTCTCAAGAATCTCCTTATGAGAAGGAGATAGACGCAATAGCTCCAATATGGAAATGTGAGCCGGAGTTTTCTGTAACTGGTCGATGACATTGTACTGACGGGAGGAGGATGGAGATGGTGACGACCTTGGAGGAACGGTATTGAGAGTGACTTTACCACTGCGGGTAATTATACTGCAACCACTTCGGTTAGGTCCTGGTTGTTGGTTGGGTGAGATGACATTGACCTGTGGAATATGCTCAGAAATGTAGTTTATGGTGTAGTCAAATGGAACACTTGCATAGTTAGCATTACTCGACCCGCTGTTCTGATTTGGCCTATTGCGATTGTTGTCATTATTGTTATTGCCATTGTAGTTGTTGCCATTGTTGCTATGGCCGTTGTTGTTGTCATGGCCATTGTTGTTGTTGTGGTCATTGTTGTGATTGTTGTTATACGGCCTGTTGTGATTCAGAAGTGGATCCCTGTAAGCCACATGAGATTCATTGGAGGTATGCTATTGCGTCCCTCCCTGGTTCTGATCTAGCACATCTTGTATAACATTTTTGAGGCGAATGCAGTTGTTAGTCGTGTGCCCCCGTCGTCGGTGATATTCACAATATTCTATGTCCTTCTAGTAGGGAGGTTTGACTATGGGTTCGTAATCACTTATTGCAGTAGAGAAATTTCGTTGTTAGCCAACAACTTCCTTAGTGTAGACTTTTGAGACTCACCCAATGGTGTGAATTTTCTCCTAGGATTTGAACTGTACCAAGATCTAGGCTCTTGAGAAGGTGGTTTGTTGAGTGTCCCATTCTTTGTATCTCCCTTCAGAGTGAATATGGGTTGTTGCTTGGGAGCTACTGCCTTGGCATCTACAACCCCATCATTGACCACATTCTTGTTTTTGGTCCAAAACTTTGATTTATCCGTTGTGTAATTGGAATTAGGAGTGTCCTTGTAGATCTTGATAGCTCCTTTAGTGATCATAGCCTTTTCGATGAATAAGCCCATTTCAATGACTTTGGAGAATGATGTTGGGCATTGTATCTAAATATGGTAGCTAAGATCAGTGTTTAGGTTGTGGACAAACATTTCCAATAGCTGCTTCTCAGGTATATCATAAGAACACTTACTAGCTAGCTGTCTCCATCATTGTAAGAAGGTGGCGAATGACTCACCACTCTTTTGTTTGGTGTTGCATAGATCTAGCATAGATACCTCGTGTTCTATGTTATAAGAGAAGTGCGTTATGAATTTATTTACAAGTTCATCAAAAGTTTTGATTCCTGGTGGGAGGCGCGAGAACCACTCCATAGCTTGACCACCTAAAGATCTTGGGAACAGTCTCATCAAGTAGGTCTCATTGTGAGCTACTTCTAAACATGCGGCATTGAATTCCCGGATATGATCTCTAGGGTCCCCCTTTCCTTTGTACTTGTCGAACATTGGGACTCCAAATTGAAAAGGGAAGGGTTTCATGACCAAACTTTTGTCAAAAGGATATGGAGCTATGTCTTCCAAAGAGTAGTGTTTAGAACTTGAACTGGTCTTAAGGTTGGATATTTCTAGCTTTAGACTTTCGATCTGTTGTCGCACATCCTCCATAGGAGCATTTTGATCTATGGGATTCTTACCCCTATCATTGGCATGCGGGACCGTGTCATTTGTGCCCCTCTCATGTGTATGTGGGATTGTGTCATTTGTGCCCCTCTCATGCTCATTGTCTACATTTTCCATGATGGAGCTAATGTCAAAGTCTGCGGGGAGTTTGATTCCAAGACTAGAAAGATGATGGAAATACTTATGGGGGTCTTCAAGGATCATCTTCTCTACGACGCGTTGGAATTTTCTATCCTGCATGTGTGCCACTAATTCTTCATGAGAAATCTCTTCTTCACCATCACGTGGTGGGAGAAGGTGATCGGATGATTCGGCCATTTCTATTTGCTTGTTGTGTTGGGATCGAGTAAGAACCATGCAAGGTGGCACGGGATAGAGGGGGTGAGGACTAGAAATTCTGGCAAGGTGCCGACTAAGACTATTGTTAATGGGATATCTAGGACAAGACTTGGACAAAGGATTCTCTCGCTCAATGACTTCAAGAAAGACGGTTGACACAAGACGTTAGCTGCTAGTAAGGGTACTCGATACCAGTCTTACTGTGTAGGGCTTTAGTCGTTCAACAAGACTACTAGCAAAGGTACGATGACCTACTAGGCTTACGTGAATTCACTAATGACACGAAAAAAAAGGACCTATGTCAAATCGGTATGGGGACAAACTAACTTTGGGACAAGAGGGATTTTGGACAAAAAGTGAATGGGACGATTGACAAAAGAGGGAGACTTGGGTGAAACGAATGAAGACTATCTGCAAGGTTGAATCTAACCTCAGAAAGTGAAGCTAGGCCGAAATGGGTACTCTGATCAGGTGAAAATATTTTCTCAAAAATAGGGCAAGTGCTCATTGTCGCATATACGCAGAAACAGATGCGCAGCAGAAATAAGCAAATGCGCCGCAAGTCTCAGTATATGCGCAGCTCTAGTTAAGGACAAATGCACAGTAACAGTGTGTATATGCTTAGCAATATTACACATGCACAACAAGTTGTAATAGAAGTGCAGCAAGTCACAGTATATGCATAGCAGAAAGGAGTATATGCGCAGCTTTGATATTTTTGCAAAATTTTTTGGATTTTTCTCTGTTTTTGGTATTTTTTTGGTTGGAAAAGGTCTTCCTAATCTGATATTTATGAATTAATAGAAAGAAAACATAGCAAGCGCAAAGAATATTTTGTAGTTTTTCATTATTTTTGTAGTTTTTTTTTCGACTCTATTTCAGACAGAAGCAAGCACAAAATCCTAGGTGAGAAATGGATTATAAGGGATTTGGGCCACTAAAACAAGAGGTATTTAATGCGGGCAACTGTTCAAGTGGTTACACGTGTGGCGGCACTACTCTCTGTTATGGAGTCTCCCAGCCTCAAAGGGTTACGCCTGAGAGGGTTTTGGGGGAGGTTGGCCGTCGGTGTAACATAACAACACTTGTTGCAGGAAGTTTTCACCTCAAGCACAATTTATTTTAAGTGGCTTGGTAGGGCTTGGCATTAGCCTGTTACCACTCAGGGTCGTTCCCGCTTGGACAAGCGTGCATCCAAGGGCAGGCCCCTCCTAAAGGTTAAATAAATAGAATGACAAGTCTGGCACTCTGATCACCCAGGAGAGGGGAGAGCATAAGCCTATTGTCATTCACAAGCACAGAATACACTGATTAATACACCCTAGTTAAAAGTGAAAAAACTAAATGGGTTAATCTACTCAAACAGAACTTTGAAGTGATTTCAGCAATATAGCAGTGGTTCAGTTTTAAATCCCAGAAAGCAGTGGTGAGTTCAGTTTTAAATCCACGTAGCATGAGATTGTTAACTTTGAAATTCAGGTCTCATGATATAGCAATGGTTCATTTTAACTTCAGAAAGCAGTGGTGAGTTCAATTTTTAAACCACGTAGCATGAGATTGTTAACTTTGAAATTCAGGTCTCACGATATAGCAATGGTTCATTTTAACTTCAAGATCATTGGTGAGTTCAATTTTAAACTTAGATAGCAATAACTTGGAAGGTGTTTGCAATGCAAGCAAGAAATAATCCAGTTACTTCCTCCCTAATTAGAACTAGATGAAGATTTGAATGAACATCAATTTTTTACTTTTCCCCAGAAAATGAAATGTGAACTAGTTAGATACAACCACATGGAACTAAACCTGAGCCTATCCTACAAAAACTGCTCCAGCAAACACCTGTGAAAAGGTTAGCATTAGCAACTTCCCCTAGAAAAGTACTAAAACCTCAGCCTGTTACAAATGCGCGGCTTCAGTGATCAGATGCACAGAAATGATCAACAGAAGCGCCACAATAATGAATGCACTATAATATTGCATGTGTGCATAGTTAAAAGGAATGAATGCGCAGTATTAATGGATGCGCAGCAATAGTCTTCAAAAGAGCAGTAAAAAGGAACATATGCGCAACAATAACAGAAGCGCCGTAACAGCGAGCATAAGCGCTGCAGAAATACACAAATGCGCAGAAAGGATAAAAGCGTCGTAACAGTCTTCAAAAGCGCCGCCTAAATGAACAGATGCACCGAAGTAATCTGTGTGTGACTTTGCGTGACCTGTACGAAACCTCTCTTCAAAAAAGCTCAGAAAATGGTAAGATAAAGGGGCAAAGGCCCCACGGTGGGTGCCAAAAATGTAAGGGTAAAATGGTGATCAATCAAATGAATTAAATAAGACCCAAACATCAATAGAATAGAGAAACAAGAAGGATTCAATAAATGAAGCAATGAACAAACACAGTGCAAACCTCTCCCGTTTTGATGCTTCTGTTGTTCGCCTATCACAAATCGTCCTTTTACAGATGAGATGAGCCCTCAGAGAGTGCAATCTTTTTAGCTATTTGTAGGAAGTCAATGGTGAATGGCTATGGTGATATGCAATGAAGATGAGCTCCAATGCAAGTATGTGATCTCAAGCTTGTGAATGGTCAAAGGGTGCCAAAGGTGCGTTGGTGATATTTCTGCAGAGTAACGATGTCAAAAGCCTGGATGATTAGAACGGAGGGATGAAGCTTCATTTATAGACTTAGAAGAATGGGAATCAATGGTTGAGAGGAGATATGAAGATCAACGGCTGAGGATGGTTGAGGAATGTGCAACCAGTAGAAATGTGACAAGTGTCCCAGCTCCATCATGAAAGAGGGGATGTGACAAAATTGATTGGAGAGTTAACTCCAGTGACTGATCAGTTAACAAACTTGATTGATCAGTTAGAAGAGTGGATTATGGAACTGATTGAATTGATTGAGGATTTGACTCAATTGACAGGTTAGTTAACGCTTTTGATTGATTAGTTAACTAATCTCTGATTTGAGAAGAAATAGGCCATGTGGGTGAGGGAAAATAAGATTATTAAATATTAAATATATTTAATTACATGTGCAACCTAATGAGGTGGACAAGGTGAGGTGGAAAAGGTGAGGTGTAAAGGTGAGGTGGATTTTTGAATTTAGAACTTAGGATAGAGGAATTTGGTTTAATTAAATAATTTAGAATTATTTAATTTTGTAGGACATTTAGAAGAATTTTAATTAAATAAATTGAATTTATTTAATTATGGAGTAGTGAATCGATTAAATAAATTTGGAATATTTATTTAATTAATAGAAGAAGGGAATAAATATTTAGAATATTTATTTAGGATGATTTGTGTCATTTTTAGGTGTATACAGATATTATGGTTCAAAATGTTCTGATAGACTTGTATGTGAAGTGTGGAAGCATCACAAGAAGACAAAAAGAAAACAACTTTAGAAGAAGTAGCTACTTTAAGCAATGCACTTGAAAATAGATGCACAGAGGAGGAATTGGAGCACATGCAAATCATGATATCTGAAATCATTCCAAAACCTCCTATAGCAGATAATCTAGAAAGAATATCCTCCAAACGGTCACAAAGTCCAAGAACAAATTGTAGAGGCAAATCCAATGAAGGAAGAAGTTAAGTCAACTCCTCTCGAAACTCCAATGCAGCTGCGGGAATGCACTATTAATGTCAAAGATAATCTAATCAAACCAGTAGAAGAATCTAAGGAAATTACCTCACTTGAAATCATCTCTGAAGTTACCACACCTTATATTCCACAAAAATGTCAACCAAAAATCCCTGAAGTTCAAAAGGAATTGTCAATCAGAGAATGTCCATTGAATGAAAAGCATGAGGATAAATGGTGCAGGAGCACCCGGACATGATCAGGATATAGGTCCGCATGATGACATACATGATCAGGATATAGGATAGTTATCAGCATGATGACAGGGCAGTAGGCTATTTTTAGTATGTTTGACTTTATCATGTAATAAGGTCCATTGGACCGATGCTATGTATTAGTTCAACCTAGGAGTAGGTGTAGGCAGTTAGAGATCGGGATAAGATAG
Source organism: Cunninghamia lanceolata (assembly GCA_027924645.1). NCBI lineage: Eukaryota > Viridiplantae > Streptophyta > Pinopsida > Cupressales > Cupressaceae > Cunninghamia > Cunninghamia lanceolata. The sequence continues at coordinate 5,637,703 of BSBN01000194.1, forward strand.
TCTGAGTTGTCCTCTCTCCCAGCCGCTTGGAAGCTCCCAGCTGCTGGGAAGTGAAGTTGGTAGTACTCGAAGGATTTGTTATATATACCTTCGATCTGTTAGGGTTTAGACACAGTTCAGATTGACAGTTCATTTTGATTTTGATAGGTGTTATGTTCAGGAGAGTAGTACTGGTGATATGCTGTACTGGTGATCAGTCCAGATATTGTGAGGTAGAATTGTAAAAGCAGGACATTTGAATCTCCATTGAATAAGATCTCATCTTTTGCAGTATTTGAGTTGATCAGTTGTATCTGTGTTGATTTCCTTTTCTGTTTGCAAGTTAATGGGCACTTTCAACCCTTCCACTGGTTGATCCTGCAAATCGGTGGAATGGTCCTGTATCATAGTTTAGTTTGCATTTGTGTTTTCTGTTTATGCATTGCATTGTTCAGGAGATCGGTTAGGAGCATGCTGTGAATCAGCCTAGCATCCTCATGTGCTAGGTCCAGAAGATAAGTTGTTAGATTTTGGTTTGAAGGTGATCCGGCCTGGTCGTCACATGATCTTTGTGAAGTTATGCGGTTCTGAGTGCTTACATGCAGTGGAAGGATACACAGGAGTCTGCATGTGCGTTTCCAGTCGGAACGAGCCGCATCGTCATCTGCGAATCCATCGCCATCAGGATCGGGTCGTGAAGTTGTTGAAGTTTGCATGTTGCAAGTGCATCATGATGTTTTGAGTTGGATATATACTCAGTGTATATATCGTAGTCAGGATCATCTCTCGGAGGAAGTTCATCATCCGCATATCGCTAACGGATGCGGGTGTGAAAGTTAAGTTTTTTTGGCTAAGTGTTGAAGACTTCATCAGGATGATGTGTGACGTCATCGTCATCAGGATATGACGTCATCGTCATCAGGATATTAAGAAATCCCTCTATGCGAGTTTATCCTGTTGTCGCTAAGTGGTTAAGTATCGGCATAGGCAGGAAGTTGTATTAGCATCATCAGGAGGTTTCGAGGAACCGGATGAACAATATCATGATGCTGTTGCTTGTATCGTCGGGCAGTGGAGCATCGAAGGCAAGTTGTTGAAGTGCAACGTCATCAGGATATTTGGAGCAACCGGATATTAGGATATCCTGCTGACGAAGGTGATATTGAATATCATGATGATGCCGCTTGTATTTGGCACCCGATGAACAGTGCAACCGGAGGATGTTTGCGCCCGTTGATTATCATGATGATGATGATAGGCGACAAACGGAGGAGGTAAATAGTAGTCGACAGGAGGATATTTGCGATCATCTGAAATATGATGATGCTGTTGAAATATGATGATGCTGTTAGTGTCTCTAGGAAACATGATGATGATGTTCAGCCGATAGAGAATTTTATCATGCTGTTTGTATGGTTGGCTACTCCTTCCTGTTAGGTTAGCCTCCGTTGCGTCCCACTCTGCATCATAGTGGTATCAGAGCAAAGGTTAGGATCTTTTGGAAAAGATAAGCAGGATGTCAGACGAAGAAGGAACATCTGAGGTTCCAACAAGGATGACCAACGCTGAGTTGGCAGTTCTGGTGAAGAAACAGATTGCAGAAAGTAAGGCCGTGAAGGCTCAGAATCAGGAGTTGAAAGATGAATTAGGAAAGTTGAGGAGCAGAGTAGGTTCTGGTAGAGAAGATGATAGGGAAGAAGAGGATATCCCTAATTGGAGCAAGGAGGTCGTTCCTGCAGACCAGAGGCCGCTGTTGAACATCCTCAAGGCCATGGAGAGGAGAACCATGGATGTGAAGCTGGATTTGCCAGTATTTACAGGTAAGATGGACCCTGATTCAGTAATGGAATGGATAGATTGTTTGAACAATTTCTTTGTGACAGAAGAGATACCAGAACAGCAGAGAGTGAAGATAGCACAGTCAAAGATGAAAGAAGCTGCCTTGACATGGTGGAACTTTGTTTAGGATGACAGAGTGCAGGAGGGAAAACGTAGAGTTGCCACATGGAAGAAGATGATGGAATTGGTAAAGGAGGCTTATATTCCTTTGGATTACAGTATCCAGTTACACAAGAGGAAGCAGAACCTGAAGCAGAAGGAGCTAGATGTCAGCTCATATACAGAAGAGTTCATGAAACTCTGTATGAAGACCAAGGTGAAAGAAAGTGAAGAGGAAAAGGTAGCCAGATACCTTAATGGATTAAGGTTTAATATTCAGGAAGATCTCAGTCTGCATAACCTAGATACAGTGCAAAAAAGCTTTCAGTTGGCACTGAAAGTGGAAGAAAAGCTGAAGAGAAAACAAGACCAAAACAATAGAGGAAGAGGAAGACAACAAAGAGGTGGAAGAAGTCCTTTCAGAGGCAGAGGACATGGACAGGGATATCAAGGAGAATCCAGTCAGGACAATAGCAAGGGCAACAATGGTCAGAATCAGAGAGAGAATTTCAGTCAGCAAGGAAACTTCAGAGGCAGAAGACCTTACAGAGGAAGATCCCAGGGCAGAGGATCCATCAGGTGTTACAACTGTAACAAGGAAGGCCATATAGCCAGCAGATGTCCAGACAAGGCCACAAGCTCAGCAGGAGAAAGGAGGACAAATCTGGTCAATGAACCTGATAATCAAAGTAGGACAAGCTCTAATGAATTTCAGAGTGTGAATGGTCCTGAGAATTATGGATATCCAAAAAGTGGAGAGTCCCTGATGATGAGAAGAACAGTGACTACCATGAAGGTACCTGATAAAGAAGCCCCTCAAAGGAAGTCCCTTTTCAGAACCACTTGCAAAGCAGGAGGTAAGGCGTGTAAGGTTTTGATTGATTCTGGTTCTACTGAGAACTTTGTGTCTGAAGAAATGGTGGTAAAGCTGAAGCTTAGGAGATTGCCTCACCCATCTCCCTATAAAGTCTCATGGCTTACTCAAGGTCAGCAGACAACTGTAGAAGAGCAGGCTTGGGTAGAGTTTCAGATTGGTGGATATAAGGATAAGTTGTTGTTTGATATCACCAAGATGGATGCTTGCAACCTTTTGTTTGGTAGACCATGGCAGTATGATCTGAAGGCACAGCATGATGGTGTTAAAAACACCTATAAAATCACTAAAGATGGTAAAGAAGTAACGTTATTCCCATTGAAGGAGAAAGAGGAGAAGTCTAAAGGCAAAGAAGTGAAGGTCATGCTGATGGAAGGCAAACAGTTCATGAAAGAAGTAGCAGCAGAAGGTGCAGTTGCATATGCCCTGATCCCCTGTATGAGTGTAGATAAGAAACAACAGCAAGAAGCCAAGAAAGAGAAGAAGCCAAGGTTGATAGACCCAGCTGTCCAGGAGTTATTGGATAAGTACAAAGGTGTTATCTCAGAGGGAATGCCAAGATCCCTACCCCCTGTCAGAGATATCAGTCATTGCATAGACTTGATTCCAGGGTCTACACTTCCAAATAAAGCAGCTTATAAGCTTACCCCAGAACAGAATGCAGAAGTAGCCAGGCAGATTGAAGAATTGATGAATTCAGGTCTGATTGGAAAGAGTTTGAGTCCATGTGCAGTACCAGCTGTACTAGCACCTAAGAAGGAAGGCACTTGGAGACTTTGTACAGATTCCAGAGCCATCAACAAGATCACAATCAGGTATAGGTTTCCAATCCCCAGAATTGAGGATTTACTTGATTGTTTGGGGAATGCTAAGTACTTTACCAAAATAGATTTGAAGAGTGGATACCATCAGATCAGGATTAGACCAGGTGATGAGTGGAAGACAACATTCAAAACAAATGAAGGATTGTATGAATGGAAGGTTATGCCATTTGGTTTGTCTAATGCCCCTAGTACTTTCATGAGGCTGATGAATGAGGTTCTGAAGGAATTCATTGGGAAGTTTGTCATAGTGTATTTAGATGACATTCTAATTTTCAGTAACACCAGAGAAGAACATCTCAGGCATATAGATCTGGTTCTCAAGAGGCTACATGAAGAGAAGCTGATGATAAACTTGGACAAGTGTTTGTTCATGAAACAAGAGATCACCTATTTAGGTTTTGTCATCTCACAAGGAAAGCTGCAGATGGATAAGGAGAAGGTGAGTGCCATATTGAATTGGCCAACTCCACAGACCATGAATGAAGTCAGAAGTTTCCATGGGTTAGCAACCTTCTACAGGAAGTTCATCAGAGGGTTCAGTCATATTTGTGCACCCATGCTGGATACCATCAAAGGAGGACAGAAGTGCAGGTTTGTTTGGACTCAAGGAGCAGATGATTCCTTTGAGGCATTGAAGAGGAAGGTGGCACAGTAGCCAGTCCTTGCACTTCCAGATTTCAACAAGATCTTTCAGGTAGAGTGTGATGCCAGTCACATGGCCATTGGAGCAGTACTCAGTCAAGAGGGTAGACCAATTGCATTTTTCAGTGAAAAGCTCAATGATGCTAAGAAAAGGTATTCATCATATGATCTAGAAATGTATGCCTTAGTTCAGTCCCTAAAGAAATGGAGGCATTATCTGTTGCCAAAGGAGTTCATAGTCTTCACAGATAATCAAGCTTTGAGTTTCATCAACAGCCAGGAGAAGCTGAACCACAGACATATGAAGTGGGTAGAGACCTTACAGGCTTTCACTTTTACCTTGAAGCATAAGAAAGGGGTCAAAAACAAAGTTGCAGATGCTTTGAGCAGGCGAGTTCTCACAGTCAATCAGATTCAATTAGAGAGTGTTGGTATTGATTCACTCAAGACCATGTATGAGTCTGATGCTGATTTTGGAGAAATATATCAGGTCTGTACTTCTTTTGGGGAGAGATACCATGCTGAGTTCTCTGAATTCCTGATCCAAGATGGATTGCTGTTCAAGGGTGGACAGTTGTGTATTCCAAGGTGTTCTATGAGGTTGAATATAATCAAGGAGAAACACTGTGGAGCAATGGCAGGTCATTTTGGTCTAGACAAGACTCTTGATCTGGTCAGGAGGCATTATTTCTGGCCTAAGTTGCAGTCAGATGTCAGGAAATTTGTAGAAACCTATGTAATTTGTCAGAAGGCTAAAGGCAGGTCAACTAATGCAGGGTTATATCAGCCCTTACCCATTCCTTCCAGACCGTGGGAAAGTATCAGTATGGATTTTGTTTTAGGTTTGCCAAGGACCAGGAGAGGATTTGACAGTGTCTTTGTTGTAGTGGATAGATTCAGTAAGATGGCACATTTCTTGCCATGCAAAACCACTGCAGATGCCTCATATATTGCAGATTTATTCTTCAGGGAGATTGTCAGAATTCATGGATTGCCTTTGAGCATAGTTTCAGACAGAGATGTGAAGTTTGTGGGTCACTTCTGGAGAACCCTTTGGAGGAAACTGGGAACCAATTTGTCTTTTTCCTCTGCATATCATCCTCAAACGGATGGACAAACTGAGGTTGTAAACCGTTCTTTGGGGAATCTACTTAGATGCTTGACAAAACAGCATGGAGAGAAGTGGGACAATATTCTGTCTCAAGCTGAGTTTTCATATAATGATACTGTCAACAGGAGCACAGGAAAATCGCCTTTTCAGGTAGTGTATGGAATGCATCCCAGAGGTATTTTAGAGTTGCGAGATCTACCTACAGCAGATCCTGTTAGTGCAGATGGAGAAGCTTTTGCTGAAGCAATCAAAGAAGTTCATGATCAGGTTAAGACCCAACTCCAGAAAACCACTTTGAAATATAAGGAGTATGCTGACAAGAAGAAGAAGGATGTTCAATTTGCTGTTGGAGATTTGGTTTGGGTTCACTTGAAGAAAAACCGGCTTCCTAAGGGGAAGTATACTAAGCTCATGCAAAAGAAAGTTGGACCATGTCAGATTTTGCAAAAGCATGGACAGAATGCTTATGAGATCCAACTACCACCTGATCTCGGTTTATCTCCTATCTTCAATGTATGTGACTTAACTCCATACAAGGCTAATCCAGATGCAGATTAGGATATCCTACAGGATACAGTTGCTGAAGACATTCCTCCACATGATCCCCCACAGATACAGCAGATTTTGGACACTAGAGTGGTCAAACAGACCAGGAACAAGAAGTACTTGGAGTACCTTGTCTCTTGGAAGGGACAGCCGAACTCTGAAGCAGTGTGGATGACTGCAGAACAGATACAGAAGCATGGTGCCGACCTTGATACTCTCATCTCAAGTGGACTTGAGATTTCTTCTTTTGGGGAGTATGGTGCAGGAGCACCCGGACATGATCAGGATATAGGTCCGCATGATGACATACATGATCAGGATATAGGATAGTTATCAGCATGATGACAGGGCAGTAGGCTATTTTTAGTATGTTTGACTTTATCATGTAATAAGGTCCATTGGACCGATGCTATGTATTAGTTCAACCTAGGAGTAGGTGTAGGCAGTTAGAGATCGGGATAAGATAGTCTGAGTTGTCCTCTCTCCCAGCCGCTTGGAAGCTCCCAGCTGCTGGGAAGTGAAGTTGGTAGTACTCGAAGGATTTGTTATATATACCTTCGATCTGTTAGGGTTTAGACACAGTTCAGATTGACAGTTCATTTTGATTTTGATAGGTGTTATGTTCAGGAGAGTAGTACTGGTGATATGCTGTACTGGTGATCAGTCCAGATATTGTGAGGTAGAATTGTAAAAGCAGGACATTTGAATCTCCATTGAATAAGATCTCATCTTTTGCAGTATTTGAGTTGATCAGTTGTATCTGTGTTGATTTCCTTTTCTGTTTGCAAGTTAATGGGCACTTTCAACCCTTCCACCGGTTGATCCTGCAAATCGGTGGAATGGTCCTGTATCATAGTTTAGTTTGCATTTGTGTTTTCTGTTTATGCATTGCATTGTTCAGGAGATCGGTTAGGAGCATGCTGTGAATCAGCCTAGCATCCTCATGTGCTAGGTCCAGAAGATAAGTTGTTAGATTTTGGTTTGAAGGTGATCCGGCCCGGTCGTCACATGATCTTTGTGAAGTTATGCGGTTCTGAGTGCTTACATGCAGTGGAAGGATACACGGGAGTCTGCATGTGCGTTTCCAGTCGGAACGAGCCGCATCGTCATCTGCGAATCCATCGCCATCAGGATCGGGTCGTGAAGTTGTTGAAGTTTGCATGTTGCAAGTGCATCATGATGTTTTGAGTTGGATATATACTCAGTGTATATATAGCAGTCAGGATCATCTCTCGGAGGAAGTTCATCATCCGCATATCGCTAACGGATGCGGGTGTGAAAGTTAAGTTTTTTTGGCTAAGTGTTGAAGAGTTCATCAGGATGATGTGTGACGTCATCGTCATCAGGATATGACGTCATCGTCATCAGGATATTAAGAAATCCCTCTATGCGAGTTTATCCTGTTGTCGCTAAGTGGTTAAGTATCGGCATAGGCAGGAAGTTGTATTAGCATCATCAGGAGGTTTCGAGGAACCGGATGAACAATATCATGATGTTGTTGCTTGTATCGTCGGGCAGTGGAGCATCGAAGGCAAGTTGTTGAAGTGCAACGTCATCAGGATATTTGGAGCAACCGGATATTAGGATATCCTGCTGACGAAGGCGATATTGAATATCATGATGATGCCGCTTGTATTTGGCACCCGATGAACAGTGCAACCGGAGGATGTTTGCGCCCATTGATTATCATGATGATGATGATAGGCGACAAACGGAGGAGGTAAATAGTAGTCGACAGGAGGATATTTGCGATCATCCGAAATATGATGATGCTGTTGAAATATGATGATGCTGTTAGTGTCTCTAGGAAACATGATGATGATGTTCAGCCGATAGAGAATTTTATCATGCTGTTTGTATGGTTGGCTACTCCTTCCTGTTAGGTTAGCCTCCGTTGCGTCCCACCCTGCATCAATAAAGCTCAAGTTCTATGCAAAGATGAAGATACAGAGGAGCCTATGAGCACATCTAGAGAAACTGCAAAGGAAACAGTTAAGCCACAAGTACAAATTGTGGAAACTCCCACCACCATTAAAGAGCTACCATCTTGTGTAGAACATGAGAATGTGCAAGTCCCTATGGAGAGCCCATGCCTACCAAAGGTTACAAAAGGGAAGCCACTTGGTACAAGGAAAGGACCTTCTCATGTTCCTATTATAGAAGAAGAAACATTATCCCCTAATCTTCCTGGCCATAGCCAAAGCCTTCCCAAGCCAGTCAAAGAGGAAACTTATCCAATAACTCCTCTGCTAGATATCATAGCGCCTGAAATTGTATCTGATGCTTTGATAATAAATTCTCGAGAGCAATGTCCACCAGATGTCTCTAAAGTCCACAAAGGGCCTGAGCAAGAAATTTTTGATACAATTCCTCTCAAGATAGAAAATGAGTGAAAAAAAAACATTATTAAGGTTGGAGATGAGTCACTGGACGCAATGACTACAGAACGCACACAAAATGGATAGATTGAAATGTTTGTTAAAAGATTTCAAGCTAACTCAATGCATGGGTGCAAAGATAAGTTCCAAAACCCACAACCAACCATTTTAAACCTGTCGTGAGCATATATTAAAACATAATGGAATGATATTTTTATCAGATAGGTATAAATGCTTTAGTAGACTTGTATGTAAGTTGTGAAAGTACATAGAAGGCACGTGAATAGTTTGAATGGATGCTTCAAAGAGATGTGATATTGTGTTCTATAGCTTTCCTCTAGAGATCGCCTCCACCAGAATTGGAATTGATAGAAGAAATAGTAAATAGTGCTACAACATCAATGCGTGTTGGGATTAATTATTCACTAGTGGTGGCACATGATATCACCCATGGCAACTATTTCAAGCTTTCTGCAAAGTCGTCATAGAGAAGGAAATCATAATACTCTCAAAGAAATTTGATGAACACATTGGAGGCAAAATTGTGATGGTTCTTTCAAAAGAGAAGAAGATGTAGTAAGACAGACATATCAACCATTAGGAGTCTCATATATGGAAGTGTGGGAAATAAGTTCATCTTGGTTGCTTCAACACAACTCATGCAGTGACTAGGGCATATGACAAGGCTAATGTTAGGTTCTGATTGTTTTAAGCTAACATATATTTTATCCTTAGTGATTATGAAGATGCCATGAAGCAAATGGGCTGCCAACCGATTAGTATAAACTCAAGAAAATTGTGATTTCATTAATGAGGTTGGGGTGTCATGGGAAGAAAATCATGTGTCTTGGTATGAACAAAATACCTCCAAGAGAAATGAAGGTTACAACTAATAACATATTGCTTCCAATTTGAAGTAATAAAGAAAATTCCAAGAATTGAATTCAATGGCAAGAATATTACAACAATGGCATGTAGATCAATAAATATTCTTCTTTGTGGATGATTGGTACTAAATATTGGGAAAAACTAGATTTTGGACCATATGAGATTTTGCTATATGATCATGGAAATTGCATGAAAAGGAAATTTGAGTAGTCATGAGGACATTCGTCGTGCAGGTGATCACATAAGATGACTTTTGGAGGTGAACATTAGGTCCATAATACAAGAAGATCAGTAACAAGATGAAACACTTGCAGTGGGATAATTTGAAATGAATCATTTATTAGAGATCAAGAATTTCTAGAGATTGTGAATCCTAGAGAAGGCATAAAAGAGCAGGAAAATACAATGTGCTTCAGTCTACCTCTATCATGCTGATATTGCTTGTAGAAGACTTACTATTTCCTCAATCCATATCTTACATGAGCAAACACAGGAGTCTAAGATTCAGCTATACGAAGAAGATGTCAACATTCGGTGAGGTTGGATCACCACAATGGAGCAAAACAAAGATAGAAAGTGGTTTAGCCAAATTTACAACTCGAAAGCTATATTTTTCAAAACTACCTTTTTGGAAAAGTGACTTGTTTCACTTATTATAATTAAAAGTTTAAAATTAGGTTTTGTTTCAAAAAGGTAGTTATTTGAAATGGTTAGAAAGTTTGTTATTTCAAGTTGATGCACTTATGAAGGTAGTTATACCAAGTAGTTGCAAAAAGTGGTTAAGGTAGTTACCTTAAGTGGTTACTAACCTCACCTATAAATACAACATTGTAATTCAATCAAATGGGGTTCCACTTTTTCACATGATAGTGTATGAAAGGCTCAAATAGTGTTATTCAAGTTTGAAAGCAATAAAGAAACATTTTGAATGTGTGTTCAACTTGATTTCATGTGTTGTTATTGGTATTCGTATGTTTGATCAATAATGATCATGTGCTTTCCTTTCAAAGTTGCATTGTGAGAAAGATATTTCACATCATGTTTTGGTATCTCTACTTGGATGCATGGAACTTAAATTCATGAGTTTAACTCTTATTTCACTACTATTTGTTATTTCTTTGTTTTTGTTCTTATAATTCTAGAAAATCCAAATACCCCTATCATAAGAGGGAGCTACCCCTCTTAAATGCAGAGAGGAATCGACATAGACCTGTGATTCTTCAACTGTTGTGAGTAGGTTGTTGCTAATCCAAGGGCAAATGGAGTTACTCAAGAAGATTATTTTAAAGCAACAAATCTATTTACCAACAAGGCTACGGTAGAGATTGATGACTGTCACGAAAGATTGTTCACTGGAACAATAACCGCTGACTACCGAGTGTAAAACTCCTCAGCCGAATACAATGGAGATTGTGTATGTTGACTAGATAGTATGGAGGATCAGCTTTGTAGAGACTATTGCAAAAGTCTTTTAAACTACCAGTATAAGACAAGGCCAAAGCCTATGGCTAAAACCACTGCGAGGAATCAAAGGCCGCCAACTAGTTGATGGCGGGGCATTATATACCTGATGTGGGTACATGTTAAGGTGAAGACACCACCATTAAGGTGAAGACACCACCGTTAAGGTGAAGACTCTGATAAAACCATCACTACTAGATCTAAACCGTAGGGTCAGCCAAATGAAAAATCTAGTCAATTGTTGTAGTGGTAGGAAACAACTAGAGTGGATGTTTGACTGAGATTGCCGATGATAGAAGAAGTACTCAAAATAAATGCCGTAGAGAAAGATCACAGTTTTAACCAAAACCACCAAATACTAGACATTGCCAACTTCTAAAAAATGTTTGGTCACCGTTTACAGATCTAAAGACCCAATGAAAAGAGCCATGGCCAGGTGTTCGTTGGTTCTAATGATGGATCTACTAACCCACCGGTTCAATGGAAACCATGATGAAATGGAGTTCGAGTTGGGAGATCGAATGGCAATAGAAGCTTGCTGACTTTGATTTAACTTCTGAGATTGGTTTGACCGCAGTGTATGCAGCGTACCACACAAGTATAGGATCTCGGGTACTCTATACCCTATTAAACAAAAGAATTCCATAGAACCATAAAAAAGTGAAAATTATAACCAATGAAAAAATTAACCAACAGATATGAGAGATGATGTAATGTGAGACAAATGACGGTACGGCGGTATGGATTTTTGCCCTAATCAGGGGCAAAAAAATTTTGAAAAAATTTTTTGATGACAAAATTCAATGAATGAACAGCTGATTTATACAGATTTGGACCTCTTGATAGCAATCGTGATGTTAGATTTTCTCCAGGATGCTCCTATGATCCAGCTCCAAGCAAAACCTCTCCAATGAGGGAAGAAAATTGTAGATTAGGCTCTGATACCATGTAAGAGTCAATGTGACTCAGGAAGCTAGGATCACCTGCAATCAAGACACCCTTCCACACAAAGATGACAAGAGAAGATGCTTAAAACAATGGAGCAACTATATTAAACTATCATATGAAATACAATGAGTAAGCCTTGCTTATAAAGGCGAGGTGAGAGCTAGAAAGGTGGGGTGAAAGGTGGAGTGGAAAGTGGAGATATTCCTACAACATGTGTCAATTAGAGGATGATAACTAATTGCACATGTGGAGGATAAGACAACTCACTCCAACTATCAACAACTCAACACACAACTAGACTCAACTAGACATCTAGAAGACTCACTAAGTCAACTTAACATGTGTGAATTATGTGTTCACACCAACAGTTCTTAGATCATCCGCAACATGCCAGGAACATCTAGTTAGCCAAGACTGAGAAGAACATCAACCTCAAAGAAGAAATCTTCAATCAATAAGCTCAAAATTCAATGCAGACCTCCAACATTGTAGCCACATGATCCAGAGACCTCCATAAGCACATTGAAATCACCAATAATATTCACTCTAAACCAAATTACTAGAATCATTTGTATCTTCCTCTAGAACCTCAAGAACACTATCTGACATGATTGTCAAACTAGAAAGATAGCTTGTGGACCTCCAAACCACGAACCACTAGAGTTGATGATACACACTAATTTCCCAAACATGCCTTCAGATCCGTAGACCATAATATTTCACTGCAGAGCAATCTGGAGCAACTTACTGTCACACTGCTTCTTCTGAATACTGCAAAATCTAGTTATACTCAGATGGCCATAACTTCTTCAAGTCTTCATGTAGACTTCTCAAATCTTAACTAGAGCAACCTCTGATAATCCTCTACACAACCATATGGTCTACATGCATTGATTGTCATTAATTTTCACAATATCCTCAACAGTTTGGTCTTCTATACAGACAACAAAATAGGATACAGTTTACACCAATGGCAACAAGGATATGTTGACATCAATGAGAACACCACTTAGGCACATATTTGCAACAAAATCAAGGAGTTCAAACCATGAATAAATAATATAGGGAAAATAAACTACAATAAAGATACCTTCATACATTTGATAAAAGAACATTTGATAAATCCATAAATCCATTCAATTTTCCTTCCATAAATCCATCTTAGGGATCCATATTTCTTTTAAAATTATTTCAGGAGTCATTCATAAGGACCCCATACCAAGTCTATGTGAATGATATTTGTATTTTTGACCATTGATGTGTTTTTGTCTCTCACTGTAGTCCCACAGGTCACTCAAAAAGTCTTGGCAGATATGAAGGAACCAAAGTTAACAAGGGAGCATTTATCACTATCCCACAACATGAAGAGATTGCACTTGCAACATTGCAGTATGCAGAGATTGATTACTGCAGCGGTCTCAAAACAAAGTGGTAGGCTAGTGGTATAAATTTAAGTGGCATATGATACTTCACTGTGGTCTTGCAGCAGTCAAGAGAATAACCAGTGGTAATATGGCAAGAAGGAGCAAACAAAAACAGTACACCGCACCCCCCTAGTGACCTCAAGTGAGGCTTACAGTATGCTGGTATAAGGAGTTTAAGTTATGTAAGTGTTGAATATCATGGCCCAATGATAGTTTCAATGAAGGAGTGTAGTAGTGTGGTGAAAGGCTTCAAGTGATGTTTAGTATACCGCAGTCCCGCGATGGTCAAAGAAATAGTTTGCAGTACTGCAGCAGGAAACAAGTCATGGTGATATAGTTGAATTTTTGAGACAATATTTCTGAAATGGAGATAGAACAAACTATGAACTTTCTTAGACACAGCTAAGCCATGACTTACACCCTCTACATGTTCCATAGAGTTGTGTTTATGGTAGAGATAAGTCAAGGGATATTAGTTTGCATTCATTACATTTCATGAAGGAGTGGGATTCTAAATAAATTTTGGTGTTGAGATACCCCTCCAACCAAAATAAGAATCATGTGAGGATCTACCTTAAAACAATAAAGAGATACAGAGCTATGTCATGACTTACACCCCCTTGACAACTGAACAAATATAATTAGAAGAAACAAAATAAAAGATCATTAACCATGCTTAGACATTCACTTTAATTTTGTATCTATGGCCCATTGGCTCCAATAGTTTCCATCCTATCTTGTTTCTATTGTTGATTTTGTGTGTTCCTTAGAGTCGTAAAAGTAGACACAGTAGGTAACTCCATCACAGTTGATCGATAAAATCATAAGCCCCAAAGCCAAAGCATTGGAAGGCTTTATTTGGTTCAAAGTTGATAGTCATGACTTAATTAGAAAATGATAGTCAATAGAATGGTAATAAAATCCTTGGTTGACACTTCACATTGGAAACTCATTTGTTAAAATAAGTCAAAACAACAGACAATCACTGCTAATCTCATTTTTTCAATTCCTATTGGTATCCTAGATGATATCACCATTAATATCATTTTATGGATTGTGTCTAGATATATGATTTGTTTTATCTTTTTGTGAGGCCTACATTTTACACTACTGTTCATGAGACTATTTGCAGTGACTTTTATTATTATTTATATGTTGAGAGACTTTTGTTCTGAAATCTTGCTTATTGAACCTATTTGATTTTAAGGAAATATTTGTGCAATGATAATTTAGATATTGTTTTGAAGAAAATGATGAATGGTTATGGAAACTCAATATGATGCTATGGTTGAATGTTTAAGATGCATGTATTTAGTTTTGCTTCGGCTATGATATCTATGTGTGATATTGACTTTGAGTTTGAGTGTGCAGGTATTTCTAACAAAACCACTATTACAGGAGACCATCTCATACCTATGTTGTATCCCTTGTGAGCCGATCTAGTTCAATGAGGAACTAAGATCAATCTCGTGCTTGGAAAATGTTGTAATGTTGTAATGTGTTAATGTTGCATGAGGTCTTGGGAATAAGGGTTATCTTTTGATTTACTTTTATTAAGATAAGTGTTGTAAGTAATGATGTTTTTAATCTTGCTTAAATTGTAATTCTTTTAGACCCTTTATTTTGTGTTTTATTTGACTCTAGGAGTCCTAACTAGGTTTAAAACAATCCTAGGTTATACCCTATGGGTCTAGGGACCTTTTTGACTAGGATAACCCTGGGTTAACTTCCATATGGTCACTTCAACTTCAAGGTGAAGTAAAGTGACGAATTTGGAAGCATGGGGGACATGGGATGAGTGGAATCCACACTCATGCCCACTTCCAAGTCATAGAGCCACTCCATGATTCCCTAATAATGGAGCGCTTGTCTCCATGTGCCTCCTTTTTGTGGGGTTTCCCTTAATAAGGGTGTTGTGTCACCCACTCATTTTATTTTAAGTTTACTTGTTTTATTTTATTCCTACATGTGAGCTTTAATGGGGAACCTATTGAGTGAGGGTACATTGTTTTATGACCACTAGGTTAATGGAGGAGTGGGGGGGGTGAGTTGTTTATTCCCACTTGGGAAATTAGGAAAATAGAGGAATTAGTTTTAAAAGTAGGAGGAGAAGGAGAGTGAGGGGATTGGATTATTGTGAGAAGAAGGGATTTTTGGAGAAGAAGGTGGGAAGAGGAGCTCTACTTCAACTCTCATTCCATAATTGGGCTTTGTAAGGTTGGTGATCCAATTCTACTCTCTATGTGAATGTTGCTTGAAATGTATGTTGTCTCTGTTTTTTGATGAATGATTTGAATTTAGCCTTCTTTGAGTTTTTCTGTTAGTTTTGGGTTATTTATTTTGGGTGTAGAAAGAGCTCCTTCCAGTTGGAAGGAAATGCTCATCTTGTATAGGGAAGGGGAGGTGTGACCCTCCCCAGGTGTCATCTTGTTCTTGTTATTTTCCATGCCTTGTGAGCATGTTGGATTCATTTATAGCCTAGAGGGCTTATGGCCTTGTGTGCCTATTGGGATATCCCTGGTGATTGGGTTTATTGGAAGGCTTGAGGCCTTGTGGAGAAGTGTATATTGAAGGCTTGAGGCCTTGTGTTACCTTGTGGTATAATATGAAAACTAACACCTGGGGGTTAGAGATGTCTACTTCCCTACCCTCCTGAACTCACCTAAGCTGGTTCATTGTAATGTGAGTAAACCATGGGGTTTTGTGTATTAATTGCTTGGTTATTGTACTCAATGTTGTGAAGTGTTGTCTTGTGTGTTCTACCCTGGTATGAAGATGGTCTCCCTAGCTCGGGGTGACCCTCTTGCGGGTCAAAGGTAGGGAGGAGAGCTAGATGGTTCTTGTGGTCTCCCTTGTATTCTTGCAGGTTAATGTTGAAGCAGATGTGAAAGTGATTGAAGATGTGTTACCTTGTTAAAGAATCTGTTTACCTTCCTATTGCATTAAGAGCTTGGTCTCTAGAGTTTTCACTATGTAAAGAGGTTGAGAGAACTTCTCTTTTGAAAATGTTGTAAGAATTGTTACCCTGGGAGTAGAGTGTTAATCCTCCCTTATTATGTCAAATGTTGTAACTATAATTGTTCTTCACAGTTACATCATTTATGAGTTGGGAGTGTAAGTAAATAACTCCCTTAGTTTGTATATGAGATGTGGAAGCTTTATAGTAAATGATCTTGATTATTCAATGTAAGTTGTGTAAATGTGAGTGAGTGGGATCAGTTGTTTTCAAGTTATCCTTTGTAATACTTTGTGAGAGAGTGTATTTAAATGTAAATTGGAAAGTTGCATATCCACCTTGTAAAACAAAAGGAAATTAAATCTGGAGTAAAGGTTGTAATAGAAATTAATTCAAAAACAAAAGTTATGTTTGCCTATGAAGGGTTATTGAAAAGAAAAGGTCTATAGTTATGCATTTACTTATGAATTTTACAAGTAGAAGAAAAAGGAAATTTACTTGCTAATTTACAAAATTATTTGTTTAAATGCCCTTCCTTTGTTCATTTGATTAATTGTTATGTAAAAATTTAAAATGTTGAAATTAGTATGGAAGGAATTTTTACTATGAGACAATGTGATTAAATGAATTTGTATATACTTTTTAATATATTCATTTACTTTTTACTTAATTGAGAAAGTTTGTTATCTGTATTTTTAGTTACTTTATTGAAGAAATTTTGAGAAACTGTGATATATATACTTATTTCATTACTTAATAGTTCCTTTAAAATGAATTGGAGGAAATGAAAACATTGTTCATTTGTGAATGTTATATATATAGAAATATATATATATATATATATATATATATATATATATATATATATATATATATATTTATATTTAAAATAGTATTAAATTGTTCAAACCCGTGCAAATGATATATATATATATATATATCAATTATCGAATAATATTGAAAATCTTGAAATAAAAATGAAATGCGTGCAGAGGAGATCGTGGCTTACACAGTCAAGCAAATGAAAGGGAATGGTGGTGGGGAAGTTTAATCCCCCACTGCCATTTGTTTGTTGTAAAGGGATGTGGGGAGGGGTGGATCCTCACCCACATCCCACTGTATGAGATGTGGGTGGGGCTCCGCCCCTCCCCACATTCCCTGCAACTAAACCAAACCACAGTCCCCGCCCTCATACATCCCGCGGGCTGTGTTGTCTCCGCCGCCACCTATGGCACTACCCTGTCTACGCCATCAGCCATGGATTCAGCCCCTACACCAACCTCTGACCCGCTGACCTCCGCCCATCTCTCATCCATCCGCCCCTACTCAAAGGCCGCTACCATTGCCTCCCTTAACCTGCAACCACAACAAAAGAAAAACATTAAGGTTTTAGGGTTATAATACCCTCCATTATATGAGTGGGAAGTTCTTATTATTATGGCATTTTTTATAAATAAAGAAAAAAAAAATGTTCCAACTTGAAAGATTTAAAATGTTAGTGGGAATTCCATTATCAATATTCAAATAACAATGACATATATATATAAATATATATATAACCCTTTATATATGTATATATATTTATATACGTATCTATTACAAATGCATGTGCTTGCATTCTAGAAAATTTTAAATTTAAATAATTATATATATATATATATTATAAATAAATAAATTTGGGTGGAGATCCCAATTGTAAAGTAAAAATATTCAATGTTAGGTTTATTATTAAATCGAATTAAATACTATTTTTTATAAAAGACCATTTCTTATATTGAAAAGAAATTTCTAAATTAATATATATATATATATATATATATATATATATATATATATAATTTATTATTAAATGATATCAACGGGGATAATTGAAAATCATATAATTAATCTGACACATTTGTTCATTTGTAAAGAAATTAGATTTAAGGAAGTTATCTTTTCCAAATGAATTACCAAGTAGTAACATAGTTAACGTTTTGAGATTAATTGCCACAAAGAAACCTGTACAAGAGAAAATGGGGAAAGACGTAACCAAGCAAACAAGAAAACTTTTAATTCTTTTAAACACCAATCACCCACTGGAGGAAAACTAAAACGTTGTAAAATTAAACCGACACCAAACATAGTAAGCAATAATGACTTGCACATGTGAAAAGAATATTCCGTATCGACAATTAATTAGACAACTTAAACATGCATAACGAGCATGCTTGCGCATGCGAGGGAGGCTTTCGGAGTAGATAGGGAAAATTTTTTGATATGACGTATCATGACTACATGTCATGTGTGAACATAACATGCGTGTTTGCATGTTGTGAACGCATATGAAATGTGGGCATGACACTTTTGGTATTATCCCATCTCTCGGGTCATATGCCTATCTTAGTAAGATATATCATTTCTCTTTGTCAAGCTATCTTAGTGAAGCCTCAAATCAGTTTTTATTTGTTCCCATAATGCTCTTCATTTGTGTAATAATGTTGGCCAAGGTATTGGTAACGAAGTTGCCAAATACATGGTGATATAGTTAATTTTTGAGACAATATTTGTCATTGGCCCGATCAAATCAAAGAACACTTTTTCTACCTTTTCTCCACTATTCTTTTATGAGATGAGTAATTTCAAATTTGATTGCTATCATTTGCAATGCATTTCTATTGCATTTCAATCCGAAACAATTGATCCATTGTTGGATTGTTGTCACCTTTACAAACATGAAAATGTACCTATTCTAATATTTTGAACTTATGACAAGTTAAAGTGGGTTGTGCTCGTTTAGCAGCTGGTTGAAATTTAATTTGAATGTACTGCTTCTTGATGTTCCCCTTGACTCGTTATCATTTTTGTTTATCATCTTGCTTTTTAGCTAGCAACAAACATGTGATGCATCTATTGTGATGTCCTATGGATGGTCGCTTTTTCCAAATTATTTTCAAACTATTTTAAGTTCTAGCTGTACACCTCGTGGAGACTTATGGTATATTTCTATGGTTAATTTTTTTTTCCAAGGTTATAGTGAGATGATAAATGCAATTATTCCAAAGGTAGTGGAAATAATTTTGGAACAATTATCTAAGTTCTCTCTTAATGTTTAGATTTGTGTAATTTTTTATTTTATAGATTTTTAATAGCCTTGTTTGATGAGTCTTGGAATCTGGTTTCAATTTACAGGGTAAAGATTCCATGTGGAGCTAAGAAGATTGTGCCAAGTAGTTGTAGAGCCATGATTGGTCAGGCTACTAGTGGTGGAAGGACAAAAAAGCCAATGCTCAAAGCTGGCAATGCATATCACAAATATAGGGTTAAAAGAAACTGTTGGCCCAAGGTTTGTGCTATGCCAATGAATCTTGTTGAGCATCCTCATGGTGGCGGTAATCATCAACACATTGGGCATGCCAATATAGTGCGTTGTACAAAGAAGACTTAGCATGTACACATACTTAATCATATTAAACAATTATAGAGCTCGGATTAAATTTAAAACTATCATCTTTTAGTTTCTTTTTTCTATAGGTTGCTTTGTGTCTACAATTTATGGGGACTAGGTTGTAAACCATGTTTCCTATTATTGTTTCTTATCATTAGTGGTTTACTCTTGATTCAAAATTTTGGGAAAGACTTCAAACTAGGTTGTAATCCTTGTTTTCCTTGTATTGTTTGAGGCTTATTTTAGGCTACCATATATTGACTTTGTGTCATCTAGCTACTAACAATTGCATAGGGTGTAAGGCAATCGTTATGATGCACTATCCAACTTGTGACTAGCATTGGTCTAGAGGTATAGATCTTTGCAAGCAACTGAATTGTCTTCACTGCTCTACAAACTAGAGGGAGGTTGTAGAAGTGGGATCCAAAAGGGAACCTTTGAAAAAGAGATGATCTAGGTCTAAAAATAGTTGCCAGAGGACATAAAAACAACCCAGATTTGCCAAAAATATCACGACCCTTGTTTGAGAAAACTCTCTATCCTCGACAGACTTGAAGAAGAAAGAAATCCTTAAAAGGAAGAGTTTAACTTTTTATCCAGCCTCGTAGATTACATATCCATCCATAGAGTTTTACTTCTTCTAGTCTTCTTCCCATGAATTTGCTCGTGAGAGGAAAATCATCATGCTAAAAGGACATTTTAGTTAGATGATCATGTTAGGGAGAGAAATATCTGAAAGGGTGACTTCCATATCACAGAAAACAAGCTAGAAACCCTAGATTGATCTACAAGCTCATCACTTGGGCATTTTAAGACAAGCTGAACCACCTAAGGTGACCCCAATTAAGAAAAATTAAACCCCATTTTAACAATGGAGCATATTGAATACTCTTCATAACACACCAACACTAGTATTAATAACCAATACTTCAACACAATAATGACTATTTAGGGGACTAAACTGCGATAGGGTTGGCAGAAACTAAAATGGGTACTAAGCAATATAAGATTATTTGCTATTGTCTTTTTAAAAAGTTTGCAAGGTTGAGGTAGTTCTACAATTAGGTGAAACCCTGATCCTTCACAACTGAGCTTTGAACTTTGTGCATCCCTAATAAAAGTGGGGTATTGTTTAAGTATTAATAGTCAATAGATTAAATTAGTTTTCGATGTCTATATTTATAGCATCTAGTAAATGGGCATAGCTGAAATAGAGTACCAAACGCAACAAAAAATTATAGTTTAAAAAATGCATGAATACCAGACCTATTAGTAAGGTTCCTCGATGATTGAATGCAATCCATCTAGTCATGCCCTTCTCCAGAAACTCTTCTATCACTTTCGAGAAATCCCCCTAAAATGGGTCTGCCTGATACAAAATTTAACAAAATACAATAAATATAACATCTTCAAGCGATTGTGTTCCAATTAATCAATGCAAAAAGAGGGACATCAATGAGACTTACCTATTTTTGAGCATGAATTCAACCCATGTACATCGCGTCCAATGCATGAACAATGTCTTGAGCATAGAGGTGGCCAAGTTTCTTTTGTTTGAATTATTTTTCATGGAAAAAATTTCCCTCTCTAAATTTCCCTCTTTCCAATTTGAAATATATATTTAATTTCCCTCTCTTTCTAATTTTTATTTGTGTGACTAATTATTTAGTCATTTATTTAGTCATTTATAGCTGTGTTTTTTACCCACCATCAAATTAGTCATTTATTTAGTCATTTATAGTTGTGTTGCAAAAAATGACTAGAATTTAATCATTCTTAGTTTTCATGACTAAAATTTTTACTCACGTAGTCATTTATTTTCCAAAATTCTACTAGTGTATAATATATATTAGTTATTATTGTTGACTTTTGAGTAAACCAAATAAGGTTATTATTAGGAAGGATTAGATGAGAATCCTCGACCCATATGAGTTCCTTAGAGAACTTTTGAAATTATCACAACTTCCTCTTGTGTTGATACTAGTAATCAACTAATTATGAATGTAAACTTTTGCAATAAGGAATAGGGTGACAGGTAGCCACATTTTCTCGTATTGCAATTGAAACAAGAAATCTTGTATCGAACTCTAGAATTCAGAGTTAGTAATCTAGTCACATTAACTAAGGGTTACCTAATGCTATTTATTATGTATATGTGTGTATCTATCCTGGTCTAAGGAATGACATCAAATCAAATTGACCAAAGGAAGTGATGAATAGACAAGTTCTATCTAAAAACTCTGCAGGATGAGATGACTTCTAAGTTGAGTTAGAGTGTGTGAACAATTGACTATGTTCATTGCAAAATGTCTATGTATATTAAATATTTGGCCAAAGTAATGCATTCGTATCTGAATGCATCAGGTGGTTCACTGTGCTCCAAATGGCATAATGCTTCTAGTAGTTTCATACATAGAGTGGATCTATAGTTGTATGACCATGAAGTATTATGAAGGACACAACACTGGAGACTCAACTGGAAAACCTATTTGGTTTCTTATATCTATCCCCTTCATGAAGGGTAGGGTTGCTTCCACGTAGAAAGTTGTGAGAGGGATTGCTAGTTTGTGGTTGGAGGAAAAGAACTCAGGTGATGCTCTCCTTCCCAACCAGATGACATGCCAAGGCTTATGAAGACAGATATCAAACTCCAAATGCAGTTTATTCTTTTATATGACTTGTTAGTCAAAAAAATTATGTAAAACTTATCATTATTGTTGTGACCAAAACATTATGATTGTATAGTGAAAGCATTCACTAATATATTATCTTTGGAATATGATGTAAATTTTAGTATTGAAATTATCCAAAAAAGATATGCATTTTAATTATTGATTTGTAATTGTTTATTTTTTTAAACAAAAACTTGATTATGCTGATCATAACTATTACTTAATGATAAATTGAGTTGAATTTTTTTGGGTAATATGAGTTGACATGTTACATATGGTATCAGAGCTACCAGGTTCAATACATGGACCTATGAGCTCACTACATGAAATCTTCCTCTGACGTTAACAGTTGCTAATATTTGGATGTTCCTATTGCAAAATGGTAAGAATAAGAAAGATACCCAGGAAGAAGGTAACGAGAAATGGACATTACCTCAAGGCTATGAGGGAGTAAGCCTCAAGAATAAAAATCCTTGGCCAAACTGGTTGCTTGAAAGGAGCATGGTTGTCTGATGATGAAACTTTCATTGATGCTGTTAAATGCATCAAGCAGGACAAGGACAAAATGGTTAGGGCTACTGCTCTTATCTCTAGAAATGAATCAGTGAAACTCTCTAGACCTAAGAAACCATCCTTGGGAAGTGATTTTAATGATCTTATTTTTATTCAAGAAGTTATGGATGAGCACTTGTGAGTACATCCACCTCCTACGCTTGATTTGATGAACCTCAAGGATGAGGATAAACTTGGGAAGATATCCCAATCTGAAAGTGACTTACAGTTGCAAGATGTAAAAAAATTTGTAACAATTGATGGATTATATGTAGTCCATGTAAACTATAATGCAATTTTGGATTTTGGAAAATCCTCCCTTTCTTGATTAAGATTGCATAAGTGAGGATGGATTTACATTTATGAATAGATTCAATAGTATGAAAAACTAATTGAATGATTAATCTGCAAACTTCAAGAGAAGTAGATTGCAACATGGTTCAGATAGGAACCAATATGGGAGATAACTAGGAAGAAGGACAACCTTCAGGCCACTTTGATTCAAAGCTTGACTAGATCCTCACTCTGATCCATGAGATGAGAGCAAGAATTGGTACTCTTGAGCAAGAGGTTACGGGTCAGCATGGACCTAGGAAGGAAGCATACCACGGGAGTGACGATGAGGAATGTCATGAAATCACCACCCAAAGTGAATGTGGAGAGAATAACTCTGAAATAAGACATGATGAGGATAAAAGAAGTCACTTGGCTCTATAACTATCTAGAGATATAAAAAAAGTTATGCCTCCCAAGTTTGATGGGACTGTAAGTGAAGATGTCGTGGAGGCATGGCTTATAGAAATGGAGAAATACTTTGAAATAAGAAACTATTCTGAAATCACCAAAGCAGTATGGGGAGTATACCAATTGGCAGGTGAAGCATTCACCTAGTGGATGAACAAGAAAATGGAGTTAAAATTGAACTCCTTGAGTCTAACCTAGGAAAGGTTTGTGGAACTTTTTAGGAAAAGATGGTTGCCTTAGTTGTATTTTGACCAAAAGCTTATAGATTTCCAAAATTTGAGAGAGGGTGACTCAACTGTGAATTAGTACTGGGAAAAGTTCACTCGCATCCTCAAATATGTTCCACAATATCAGTATGATGAGGGTTTCACATCCAAAAGTTCATCATGGGATTGAATACCCAAATTGGAGGTGAAGTTGATGTGCATGGTCCTACTACAATGGACCAAGTTTATGAGAAAGCTATTAAATAGGAACAAAAATTGAAATCCATGTTTGCATATAGGGAAAGGAACTGTAAAAAGTATAATTGGTTCCAATCCTCCCAGTCATTTAAGAAAAAGGGTAAAAAGTATGACTTTACTAAGAAAGGTGATAAGGGATTCAAGAACAATCAAAATGAATCTAATTGTGAAAAGAAAGGCAATAATAACTCCATGAAGAATAGAGATAATTTTGGAAAGCCTTATGAGAGGAGAGGACCCATGGGAGGGTTTTTATTCATATGGTGGTGATCATTAAGCCACGAAGAAATCCTTTACCCTCTCAACATGCAGCTTTTCAACAATGGATACATGCAGCGCTAGCTATTAGGCAAGTTGAATATCAAATTAGTCCTATTGAAACCACAGGTATTTTATCTAGTTTTCCAATTTCAGTTTTGATAGATACTGGTGCTACAAAATGTTTCATTTCTCCTAAAGTTTTGATTAAGATTTCTAGAAAATATAGATACATGTAAAATACCCGGTTGGTTGAATATACAAATAGACCAGAGCTCAGGTAGAGCAATGCTTGTTTGAGGCTAAGGTTGAACTTCTGAGTTTCTCCACCGAAGTGAACCTTTATGTAACCCAATTAGGCTCATATGATGTCATCCTTGGGATAAATTGGTTATGGAAACATAGAGCTAAAGTGGATTGTTTTTCTAAAATAATAAAATTTCTAGATGACCTTGGGAATAAAGTCTTTCTACAAGGTAACCTTCGAGAGGTAAAACTAAGACAAATATCTTCCCTATATATGAAAAGAGCCCAAAGAAAAGGATACTAACTCTTTTCTATTAAAATGGAGAGAGTAAATGATCACAAGGAAACTATTTTCCAAAATGATTTGATGTTTTATGAATCTCAGAAACTTCAAGGAGTTGAGAAGAGGGAATCCATAGATCAAGGGAGATCAAATATGGATAGATACCCTTTTCTTAGAGATTTTGAGGATGTATTTTTTTATGAACTACCAAGATTGCCTCCTAAAAGAGCTTTTTATTTCTCTATAGATATAATTCCAATATTGAAACCTATATCTAAAGTTCCATATAGAATGACCACAACCAAGTTAATGGAGCTAAAGGCTCAGTTGCAGAAATTGCTTGATAAATGATTGATAAGACCCTATGTTTCACCCTGGAGAGCACGATTATTTTTTGTTAAAAAGAAGGATGGTACTTTTCAATTATGCATAGATTACCATATGCTAAATAAAGAAACAATAGAGAACAAGTATCCATTGTCCCGCACTAATGATCTTTTTGATCAAATGAGAGGGCCAACTATGTTTTCTAAGATTGATCTTCGATCTGGATACCATCAATTACAGCTAAAAGATGAAGATATTCACAAGACAACCTTTAGAACAAGGTATGGACACTATGAATTCACTGTCCTTCCCTTTGGATTAAGAAATACACCTACAACATTTATGAACTTAATGAATAGTGTTTTCAGAGACTGCTTGGACAAGTTTGTTCTTGTTTTCCTTGATGATATTTTGATCTACTCTAAGAATGAGGAACACCTTTAGCATTTAAGGATTGTTTTTCAAAGGTTGAGAGAGCATAAATTGTATGGCAATCTATTGAAGTGTACTTTCTTTCAAAAGGAAGTGCAGTATTTGGGTCATATAATTTCAGCTAAGGGAATAGCTATAGACCCCGCCAAGATTAAAGCCATTTTGTAATGGCTAGCACCAAGAAATGTACATGAGGTCCAAAGTTTTATCAGCCTAGAAGGTTATTATAGAAAATTTGTAGCAAACATTTTGAAAATTGCTTACCCTATTACTTCTTTGCAAAGAAAGGGCAAAAGATTTGATTGGTTAGAAAAATGCCAAGAGGTATTTGACCAAGTGAAAGAAAGATTGACTACAACACCTATCTTGAAGGTACCTGACCCAGAAGGTCATTTTGTAGTCATTACCAATGCCTCAGGGGAAGGCTTAGGTGGTGTACTTGTCTAGGATGGACAAATTATTGCATATGAGTCCAAGAAACTGAAAACTTATGAACAAAATTATGCCCCTCATGATTTGGAATTAGCAGCAGTAATTCATGCACTGTAAATGTGGAGATACTACTTACTTGGAAAACCCTTTGAACTAAAAACAGACCATCAAGGACTCAAATATTTGTTTACTCAACCACACGTGAATTCTCTCCAGAGAAGGTGGTTAGAGTTAATATCAAGTTATGATTTTGAGATTAAATGCATTCATGGAAAAGAAAACTGAGTGGCAGATGCCTTAAGTAGGAGAAGATATATCTCCTCAATAATCTCCATACATTTTAATTTTTAGAATCAGGTATTACAAAAGTCTAAGGGAGATGAGTATTATGAGCAAGTAAAACAAGCTCTGATGGAGAATCCTCAAAATCCTAGATATGATGGATTTTATGTTGAACTAGATGGGTTATTGAGGTATAAAGGAAGAATGTATGTTCTAAACTTTGAGGAGTTAAGGAATATCATGTGGAAAGAGGTTCATTCTGCACCTTACTCAGGACATCGTGGAGTAACAAAGTTGCTAGGTAATGTGAAGCCTTTATATTTTTAGAAGGGAATGAAGAGGCATGTTGCAAGGTTTGTGGCTGGATGTCTAGAATACCAGAGGGTGAAGGAAGAACACCATCACCTGACAGGAATTTTATACCCTCATGAAATTTTAGAATGGAAATGGCAAATCATTAGCATGGATTTTGTGCAAGGACTTCCTATGTCTAGGAATAGGCAGAATGTTATTTTGGCTATGGTAGATAGACTCACCAAGGTAGCAGATTTTATACCTGGGAATTTGACAAATGGGGCACCAGTAATAGCCTACAAATTTGTGCAAGTTCTTTTCAGATTGCACGGTATTCCTAAGAAGATTATCTAAGATAGGGATGCCCATATGACATCAAGGTTTTGGCAAACCTTACTCTCCTCACTTGGAACTCAGTTGAAAATAAGCTTTGCTTATCATCTTGAGTCAGATGGCCAAACTGAAAGAGTAAAACAAGTGTTGGAAGACCTACTGAGAGTGTATTGCATGGATGAACAATACAAATGGGAAAAAAATCTCCCTCTTGTGGAATTTTCTTATAATAATTCCTATCATTCTGTGATCAAGATGGCTCCATTTGAAGCATTATATGGAAGAAAGTACTGAACTCCTATAAACCAGGATAAATTAAAAGATAAGATTAGCCTTGGATTAGAAATGCTATTAGAAATGGAAGAGCAAGTCCATCTAGTTAAGAAAAGGCTAGTGGAAGTGAATGATAGGCAGAAAAGTTATGTAGATGCTAAATGCATCACAAGACATTTCTCAGTGGGAGAAAATGTTTTGCATGTTTCATATTTGAAAAAGTTTATTGCAAGAGATAATCATGTTCCTATTCTTGATTGGAATGCCATACAGGTGAAGGACCTGTTGGTAAGAGACACTGTAAGGCATGTCATGTATTGTCATTGATGGCAACTAAGTCCATTCCACACATCCGTAGTGTAGTATCAGATCATGCCGAAAGTTAGTTCCAAGATTTGTCAAGTCCACATAGATAGCAATAGGGTATATGGCAAAGTTTAGTATTTTGGTCAACGGATCTCCCCAGTTAATCATTGTGTGTCACAAATCTCAGGGAGTGTAGAGGAATGTCAGGACAATCTAAATCTAATATTTTATCCTCCAGTGACAAAGGGATTAAAAGTTATGAGCATCTGAGTACTGGGTCCTAATATGACAAAACAACTCAGTGAAGAACAAGCCAACTTGTGTTAGATCCTTGTGCGGATCTAGTAGAAGTGTTTTGGTGAGTCGCGTATGGGATATAAGGTTAGTGGCTAACATGTATGTGACTTGCAAGTGTTATTTTAGTAAGCATCAATATTGGTGTATGGATTCAGCAGACAGAACAAAGTACTTGTATTGTTTGTTAAGTTTTTCATAAGGCTGACAGAAAGGTGATTAAATTTCTTGAGGTGGATATATATAGTTGATGGATTCGATTGTATTTGTGTGGTGATGTGATGCAAATATGAAGTGTGAATAGGGTAGATAGAAGTGTGAATGAGAAGAGATCTAAGGTCTGGATTATGGAAGAGTAGCAAACAGAGCAGAGTAAAGATGAAATGTGTAAGATCAGTATTTTGTGCTTAATCGAAACTGAATTCTTGTATTGGTAGATGCTAGTCATTAGTTCAAACAATCTGTAATCCTTTTGTAATCATTCTTATAGGTAGTGATCCTTTTTTGAGCAGTGAGCTCTGGGCATTGAGCCTGAAGGCATGTGCCTTCCCCTTTTGTAATACTTTTAACATAGTATAATCTTTGTGGGTTAACCACCACCGTGGTTTTTCTCTTAACTAGGTTTCCACGTTAAAAATCCTAGTGTCAAGTGTGTTATTTGTGTTTCTGCTCATGTGTTATTGATTCTTTCTTATATCATTAATCTATTATGAAGTGGTAAAGAAGAATTAATTGCAGCAAGTATTAAAGTTTCAAGATGACCGATTCATCCCCCCTCTCAGTTGTCAGCCCTAATTCCAATAGGACCTAGGGATGGTAACGATCGAGCCCATCAAGGTGCTCAAAACATGTAAGCTACACTTGCATAATAAAGAAATAACTCAATGCATGGTCTAGTGGGACCAGTATCCAGATGAGAATGCCACCTAGGAGAATTATGATGATATTTATCAAAGATTTCCCCATCTCTTTTAAAACTTTTCATTGTGATGAACAAACACTTTTTTTTATGTTGTTATGATCTTTGGAGACATTAAATCATTGGGGATGATGATTCTTATGGGGGGAGATATGTTATATCCCTAATTTTGACTAATCTTAATCTTACTTTTTATGTGGTAAAATGGATAAATAATCATAGGTTAATGACCTGATGTTTGTGGAAAATATCAAGATAAATCATTGATTATATGGATTATGATTAATGCCTAATGATTTGGATTATGATTAATAATTAGATTAGACATGATATTACTATTGAGATTATTTATCATAATGTTTTATGATTTATTGATGATACACTAATCATGGTTTGTATGACTGTGAGTGTAACCAGAAAAGGAATCTTCCTTCAAGAATGGAAGGAGAGTATTACCAGAGAGAAGTGGATAGACATTTTGAAAAGACATGTTTTCCATTTGAAGTCTTAATTTGATCATTATGTGAACCTTGAGAGATGAGGTATGTGTCCTTTAGTTTCTATCTCAAGTTTATCCTAGATTCGACCATTATTGATTTGACATGGAGAAAAGGTTTTCCAATGTCCACCTTTGTTGATTTGGTCAGAAGAGTTTCTTGGTCTCCTTCTCGGCTTTGCTTAGTGTCTATAGCTAATGTGAGAAAAAGGTGGTGACGAGGGAGAAGGTCTTGATCCACTCTCACACCTTAGCCATTATCAAATATCGACTCCCAATCGAAATGGTGATGTCACCATTGAGTCAATATATGTATATATTATATTTCTTACTTAATGATATAGTAATAAAGACATTGGTTTTTATTAAAATTTTATTATTTATCTCTTGTGTTTGAATTTATTTTTGATAGCTATCTTCATGTTCATGTAGCAGATCATTTTTCCCACAATTCTCAAATCAAGGAAAGAGTGAGGAGTAGCCCTCTTGGCCACGAGGGTGACTGGGGTAGATGGCCATTGGCATGCTCTCGAGGAGACTTTTGTGGAGATTAATTTGCATCATGCGTTGGGGAAGAATCACTTACTCTCAAAAGAGAGAAGGGATAGTTTGCAAGTTGGTTTTCTTTTTTTATCAATGGTGTGTGTGTTTTGGGGGTAGCATGTATGTTCAACCAGGAGAAACTGAAGCGGGGAGTATCACAGTTTGGTGAAATGCAGGTCATGTAGTAGCTGAAGGAAACACATCAACAACTGATACAGATGTGCTTAGGTAGCCTCTTAATGTTACTATTATAATAGAAAATGGAGTAATGTGTATTCTAGTTGTTTTAGGGCGCCAATGTGCTAAGTGGGGCTACATGCTGACCAGGACTGAACCCCTGAGCTATGCATGTCATTAGATTATAATTGATATAAGTTTCAAGAAATGAAACTATTCATTATTATTCTAAGTTGTTTTCGATATCTCTGCTATCAATAATCAAAGCTTATTGATATTATATACTTACTATGCTTCGACAGTCATGTTGTCATTATTCGAAACTTCCTATGATTAATTCTTTAATGTGTTTTGATAGCTTTGCTATCAGTGATCAAAGCTTATCATTTTTATGACTAGATTGTGCTTCGATAGCTATGTTGTTACTGTTCAAAGCTTAATAGTGATATCTTTAACAATGCTTCGATATCTATGCTATCATATTATGAAGCATGTCTTGTTAAATTAGATTATGTATCAATAGCCTTGCTATCATATCTTTTGATTATCATTTGGTTCGCCAAGGGAATGACAAAGGTGGCAGCTAAGGTTGATAACTATGTTATCATATATCTTTATGACTATGTTATCATATTTCTTTATGGCTGTGTCTTCATGGACATAGAGCCTTATCCATACCAATGTCATCATTATGAGAATGGTGAATATGGATATCAGGGTTACCAACCTGACCCCATGTTGTTAACTAATTGCAATATATTATAAACCCTCTCTTATTTGAGAGGAAGTGAAGATTGTTTAATTTGTGCCATAGTTATTGTATGGTTGTTCTCTACCAAAATAGTGTTATTACCACATTGATGTACCCTAAGGGTGGTTAGCTGAGAATAAGCCACCAGCTGAGGTACTCTTTTATAAACTATAAGCTAGTGAGGTTGTGTATTAAAATGAAGTCCTCGAGCACTTGGAGTTGGGTAACTCAAACTAGAACTAATGTTCTTTATTGCATGCATGTTTCTAAAACAACTAGTTATGTGGTAGTCAAAGAAACCCTTGGTAAGGTTGAATAATATAATGAATTTATGATTCTATATTGCAATAACTCTAGTTAACCTTCATGAAGGTAGAGATTTCTTGGGTCATGATATAATATATATTAGTTATTATTGTTGACTTTTGAGTAAACCAAATGAGGTTATTATCAAGAAGGATTAGATGAGAATCCTCGGCCCAGATGAATTCATTAGAGAACTTTTGAAATTATCACAACTTCCTCTTGTGTTGATACTAGTAATCAACTAATTATGAATGTAAATTTTTGCAATAAGGAATAGGGTGACAGGTAGTCACAGTTTCTCGAATCATAATTGAAATAAGAATTCTTGTATTGAACTCCAGAATTTAGAGTTAGCAATCTAGTCAGATGGACTAAGGGTTACCTAATGCTATTGATTATGTATATATGTGTATATATCCTAGTCTAAGGAATGATACCAAGTCAAATTGACTAAAGGAAGTGATGAATAGACAAGTTATGTCTAAAAAATCTACAGGATGAGATAACTTCTAAGTCAAGTTAGAGTGTGTGAACAATCAACTATGTTCATTGTGAAATGTCTATGTATATTAAATCTTTCGCTAAAGTAATGCATCCATCTCTATAGGCATTAGTTGGTTCACTGTGCTCCAAATGGCATAATGCTTCTAGTAGTGTCATACATACTTAGAGTGGATCTATAGTTGTATGACCATGAAGTATTATGAAGGACACAACACTAGAGACTTAGATGGCAAACCTATTTGGTTCTTTATATCTATCCCCTTTATGAAGGGTAGGGTCGCTTCCATGTAGGAAGTTGTGCAAGGGATAGCTGGTCTGTGGTTGGAGCAAAAATGCTCAGGTGATGCTCTCCTTCCCAAGAAGATGACATGCCGTGGATTATGAAGATAGATATCAAACTCCAGATGTAGTTTATTCTTTTGTATGACTTGTTAGTCAAAAAAATTTATGTAAAACTTATCATTACTGCCCTAAGCAAAACATTATGATTGTATAGTGAAAGGATTCACTAATATGTTATCTTTGGTAAATTTCAGTTTTGAAATTATCTAGAAAAGATATGCATTTTAATTATTGCTTTGTTATTGTTTATGTTTTAAACAAAAACTTGATTATGTTGATCATAACTATTACTTAATGATAATTTAAGTTGAATTATTTTGGTAATATTAGTTGACATGTTACAAAAAGAGTAGAAAGAGAAAGAGGTAAGAAAAGATTTGGCATAAATTATAAACCTCTCAACGACATCATTTTACCATTCAATTATCCTATACCATTAAACACAGACCTAATCAGAAGAGCAATGCCAAAACAGATATTCTTAAAGTTTGATTACAAATAAGGATTTTGGTAGATAAAATTAAAAGAACAAGACACGTATAAAATAGCCTTCTCAATTCCACATGGTCTCTATGAATGGAATGTAATGCATTTTGGTCTATACACAACTCCATCATATTTTTAGAGAAGGATGGATCAAGCTTTGAGAAATCCAAAAGAATTTTGTACAGTCTTGTTTAGTGGAAAATTGGATTTGTCAATGTTTTAATGTTTAGATGTTTAAATCTGCCTCTCCACTATACATTGAAGGATCTAGGGTTGAGTGGCGAGCACTATAATACCCTAGAGTCACTTGCAGATGTAGGGAAACTTGGATTAAGAAATTTAATTATCAATTTCTCTTCTCTTATGCTCAACTGACCATTAAAACCCTAGTTATACAAATATGGCAATAAAGTAACGAATAAAAGAAAAAGATCTTGCAGACAGGAGTAAGATAGCAAATCATAGAATACTTGTTTTCGGGGTTCCAAGGTCGAATAGTCAGGGACTAAGGTGCAGGTGCCCAAGTCCAAGGTACCAGTTTCTTTGTGAGATCTGGACATCCTTCTAACACTAATCAGCCCTATAACTTCTGTTTCTAGAAATTTGTCTATGGAGGAAACTAGTGTGAGCGTCCAAGTCTTGGAAGTGCTCTTGTGTTGTATTTTTCTTCAGATCCTAAATCCTTGATGCCTGCTAATCCTTCCTGCAACTCCACTTTTCCCAAATGCAACACATGTAACCTACAATCACAAGACTTGGTTTGGGGGTTGTGGTGTTTAGAGGCTTGCCTCAATCAAGCCCCAGAGGACACTTAAGTCTCTGGATACCATTTTCAAACAAAGAGTGTGTGCTCTTGTGAGGTAGAGGTAAAAACCAAAGGAATCAATGAAGAAAACACAATATTATGTCACCTTGTAGTGAAGCTCTCATGGAGGAAGAGGCTCTTCATGCCATGAGGAAATTAATGCTCAAATCTGCAAATATCAACACACAAAACATACAAGTCTGCTCTTACAACACAATAGAAAGCCTTGAATCACCTTGAGAATGCCTAAAGTTCACAATTATCATCCAATTGAAATCGAGTTCTACAAATGAATGCCTAAACATGCTTTTATATGAAACTACAAGCACTCGCGCCAAAATTTTGAAAATCAAAACAGACCGTGTTGGCAAAAGGACCAAATAACAGTATAAAACAACACCCAAAAATTAAGGCTGTGCCAAAATAAGGCAGGACTAGAGCATGAGCACCCAAGTCCTCCCCCCCCTATTTTGGGTAGGGTATAGCTCAAGGGGTCCACCTGGGTCCAATTTTCCATGGAACCTAGGTCTCATTCCATCAAGATGCCAAAATATGAACTAAGATGTCCTAAATGCATGTTAAAGACCCAGGAGCTAAACCTTATGAGGGAAAAGCCCTCAAGGGGACATTTTCTAACATTACATTTAGCCCCCACTTTAATGTATGTATAAACGCAAGGCCAATACATGCATTAAAGTAAGGTCACAAACATGCCAAGCATGGAGAAGACACACCAATCACATAGAAGGTAGTAACATGCACACAAAACATGAACAAGATAGTTACAGTCATGTAGAACATGGAGAATATAGTCAATACATAGAAGACACATTAATGCATGCAAGACAGAAATGATATCTTTTCTCTTCTTTTTCTCATATATATGAAATGCAAATGCAAGTACTAGAAAGTAAACAAACCTCCCATAATATAGGATACAATACCCTAGGGAGTAGGTCTCTGTATATGTGGGGAAACACACACACAAGACACTCAAAACCTCCCAAAAATGTAGGTTGCACTACTCAAGGGCCCTGGTCTCTACATATGGGGCAACAAACACACCACACAAAACAAGCACGCCAAAACACACACACTTGAAGACACGGAGGAAACACGACAGACAAGCAATGGACTATACCTATTTCTAGGTCCAACACCATCTCAGGCACATTATAGGCACACACCAATGATTGGGCTTCACCACAACAATCGCTGAAGACACGCTTAAGGGTTGAGTTAGTCACAGAACTGCTCCCTGCCTCTACATAGGACTTTTGAAAATGACAGGATGATGTAATCTGCTCTGACAAATACACCATCCCTGCCTCCACACAGGGCTTAAAAAAAGGATATGCTCGATATCTCACCTCTATAGAGGGCTTACATGATTGATTGATTGATTACAAACAAACTCAAGATGTACGATGCACTACCCTGGGGCTCAAGTCTTTACATCTGAGGTCAAACACATTGCTAACATCTATAATAGATAGCTTACCTTATATATGCCCCCACCTTAAGGTGGTTGATATCAATTATCGATATCAAACACCTTAAGGTAGGCAGAAAACACACAAGGGAGCATCAAATTTCACAAAGTCCATGCCCCCCGAAGGTAACATGTACTTTACGATTGCCAAATGTTGCCACAAACACATCCCTACAAGAAACATGTTAGTGTCTACAACATCATGATAAACAACAACATCAATGCATATGATTAACCACACAAAGAGCCAAGGTTATACAATGAATCCAGAGTTCGAGGATAACCATGAGGCTATATCATGAAGCTCTCTGAATCAAGTACCGCCAAGGCTAGATTCAAAGGAAAACAAAGGTGCACAGAGCAACAGTATTGTTAAGGTTTGTAAGTGCGATAAAAACATCATGAAATTCACTATGCAAGAAACCATGAGTGCTTCCACTATCCAAGCATCAGATAAAATGTACAACCCCATTGTCATATTAGGAACTAAGTCCAATTTTTTATTGCTCTCGAAAGGGACACTAGGTCCACATCAGTATAAATGTTTGTCGTCATCCGCCCGCTAGGTGGAAACACTAGAGGAAGGGAAACATTAAATAAGAGAGGAGAAAACAAGTGTCTTAGGGACAGTCACATAGGAGGGTGCCCCCAGGTCACCAACCATGACACTATGTCCGTAAGACACAACACACAACAATGAAATCAAAGAGAGGCAATTTAGAAGAATTATGATACAAATAGAAGAAGGTCATAGCAGAGGCGGTCTCCTGGTGTCCCGAACCTTACGGGAGAATCTAAGCTCATCCCAGGAGGCCTAAACAACATATAACACATCACAGGGGAAGCACATCATGATAGAGATAAAGGGTTAGAGATACTTACCTGTACGGCCCTTTTTTTGTTAGAAGTTGTCTATAAGAAAATTATCATCATCATCTTCCCACTCCCTAATGTTGGAGGATAGTGGGACATAAGGTACCATAGCCATATTCATATCTTTCTCATCATGTTGTTCATCGTTAGGATCATTATTTTTTGGTTGAATGTTGGGATCAATGTTTTCTTGTTGAGAGGTAAGGTTTATAGCATATTCATGTCTTCTTTTTCTTCTTTCTCCTACTTTTCTATTTCGTCTTATTTTACCACTTATCTCTTGTAAGATAGGGCTATCCTCTTTCACAGGCTTGTGCAAATTAGAAGATGAAGCACCGAGATCAATTCTCATTTGTCACAGTGGAACACTTTGTTGTTGAAAATGACCTCCCGATCCTTGTAAGGATTTCGAGGGAGGAACCTCAGCGTAGGGATCTTGTTCTTTCGGTCTAAAGTTCTCTTCACATGCGGGTTGTTTATTTTTTGTCATTTCTTATTTAGGAGGACTAGGTGCTAGATGTAACAATTTCGCTTTGTAATTTCTATAGCTCAAATATGTAAAGTCTATTCATAGCTCTAATTTGACACTAGTATTTTTGTTGCAAAAGTAATCCAATGTGAAGTGTTCTTGTGTAGTTGAAGGTTTGTATGTATTTCAATGAATGACATGCACTTGTCCATTCAAAGGAAATTTAACACATTTATAAATAGTTGAAGGGACTGCTTTCATAACTTTTAACCAAGGGATTCCAAGTTTTATGTTAAAGGTATCAAAATTAGGAGTAATATCAAACCATTGCTCAACATGTTTCTCAAATATAGTTACTATCAATGATATCTTACCCTGTGGTTTCTTTAAAGCCTCTGTATCTGTCTTAATCATCAAGCTCGAAGGGCTATAAGGACCTTGTATTAATTGATTTGAAAAAAGGAATTTTTTAGTCGAAACATTAGTCATGCAATTAGGATCAATCAGAGTTCCCTCCACATTATTTCCCATTATCTTTACGGTGATGTAAAGAGGTCCTTCGAAATCACCGATTGTTCTATCATGAGGAGTAAAGACAATTTCAGGTTCGGGTGCTTTTATTTTCATGTAAGTTCTAGGAGGGAACCAATTGTTTCTATTGTGATTAGAGGCCATGTTTGAATGCTCAAATCAATTCCAAATCAAATTTTGAAAGCTTTTCAAAATTGGTGCAAAAGACGAGCAAAAATATGCTTGATTTTTCGATGCGTTTTCAATGCCAATGAATGAAACAAATGATGTTGTAAGGATTTTGATCAAGGGAAGAAAGTTATATGTCTGATATTAGTACAAAACAATAAAATTATCCTTCTCAACACACTCTTGATGCGATTTCAAGTTGATGCCAAGTCAAAATATAGTGAAAATATGTCAAAATAGGCACTTTTTTCACCAAAATTCAATGTAAAAGAGCATAAAAAAGGGTGTTGTGAGGAAAATGTTGATGGACAGAAAATAATATCAGTAATAACAACCACTTGGTGTTGAAATACCCAACACAACAAGCTTTTAGTGCCACTTAAGGTAAAACCCTAGTGAAAATATGGCAAAATATGTGATTTTTCACGGTTTGTCAACTACAAGACCTAGCAAAGGAGATGTTGTAAGGAATATCAAGAGGTATAGAAAAGAATATCAATAATATTTATCACCTCAATCCATAAAATTGATCACAACACACTTGGAGTGCAAACTAGGTCAAACCCTAAGGCAAAAATAGCCAAAATGTGTAGTTTTTCACTGAATTTTTACTACAAAAGCCCGTTAAAAGGGTGTTTTGAAGCTTATTATAAGAGGAATAAAATTATTACCCTAATAATAGCAAAATAATTCAAAAATACCTTTCACAACACACCTATGGTGCAAGTTTGGAGAGTTGATAAGGCCAAATTTAGTGAAAATCATTGTTTTTGAAGCCCTAGGTTTGAGATCTTGGGACAAAATACTATGAGAATGTTTTGAAGTCTGATTTGTGATTAAAATGACTTAATATCAGATCTTAAAATTATTTTCAAGCCTTAACATGCAAAATGCCCATGCAAATTTAATAAAAATGCATCAAAATTGCTAGTTTTGTTGAAATTTTTTTATGCAAAAACGCAAATGTTTTAAATCTAAATGCAAATTTACACTAAAATGCAAGAGTATAGCCAAATAAAAATTTGAATTAGCCTCTAAAATCAGTATAAAAATATGATAAAATATTTTTCCTACTAACCCTAGATTTTGGAATTACTAAGTTATATAAAAATTGTCAAAATTTCTACAAAATCCTAGTAATTAAATGATGAAAATGCAAGGCAAAATTTTGAATTTTTGGATTTTTATGTATTTTATATCAGATATAATTCTAAAATTATGAATTAGGAAAATTTAGGAAGAATTGATGCAATTTAGTAAGCCAAACAATGCAATTTTTTTGTATTTTTCAAAATTTTCATTTTTTTTGAATTTTTCTCAATGCAATGAAATGAATGACCAAATGAATGAATGAAATCAATCCAAATCTAAATATAAACACTTAGAAAGTTTCAATTTAAGTCCAAAAACATGGGTTCACCAAAATGATTAGTGGAAAATTGGATTTGTCAATGTTTTAATGTTTAGATGTTTAAATCCGCCTCTCCACTATACATTGAAGGATCTAGGGTTGAGTGGCAAGCACTATCATACCCTAGAATCACTTGCAGATGTAGGGAAACTTGGATTAGGGAACTTAATTATCAATTTCTCTTCTCTTATGCTGAATTGACCATTAAAACCCTAATTATGCAAATACGGCAATAAACTAATGAATAATGGAAAAAGCTCTTACAGACGGGAGTAAAATAGCAAATCACAGAATACCTATTTTTAGGGTTCTGATGCGAAACAATTGGGGAGTAAGGTACAATAGCCCAAGTCCAAGGTACTAGTTTCTTCATAGGATCCAAACCTCCTTCCGACACTGATCAGCCCAATAACTTCTATTTCCAGAAATTTATCTGTGGAGGACACTAGTGCGAGCACCGAAGTCCTAGAAGTGCTCCTATGTCCTGCTTTTCTTCAAATCCTGAATCATTGATGCCTACCAATCCTTCCTAAAACTCCACTTTTCCCAAATGTGACAACTATAACCTACAATCACAAGACTTGGTTTGGGGGTTGTGGTGTTTAGAGTCTTGCCTCAGTCAAGCCACGGAGGACACTTAAGTCTTTGAACACCGTTGTCAGACAAAGAGTGCGTGCCCTTGTGAGGCAGAGGCAAAAACTAAAGGAATCAATGAAGAAAACACAATATTATGTCACCTTGTAGTGAAGCTATCATGGAGGAATAAGCTCTTCATGCTATGAGGAAATTGATGCTCAAATCTGCAAATATCAACACACAAAACATACAAGTTTGCTCTTGCAACACAATAGAAAGCCTTGAATCACCTTGAGAATGCCTAAAGTTCACAATTGTCATCTAATTGAAATCTAGTTCTACAAATGAATGCCTAAACATGCTTTTATATACAACTACAAGCACTCCCACCAAGATTTTAAAAATTAAAACTTACCGTGTTGGCAAAAGGACCAAATAATGGCATAAACTGACACCTAGAAATTAGGGCTTCCCCAAAATAGGGCAGGTCTAGGGTGCAGGTGCCCAAGTCCTCTCACCCTATTTTGGGTAGGGTACAGCTCAAGGGGTCCACCTGGGTCCAATTTTTCATGGAACCTAGGTCTCATTCCATCGGGATGCCAAAATATGAACTAAGATGTCCTTAATGCATGTTAAAGACTTGGGAGCTAAACCTTATGAGGTAAAAGCCCCCAAGGGGACATTTTCTAATGTTATAAGTCTATATAGATGATATTATTGTGTTCTGTAAAGATGGAAAAGGTCATTTTAACCATTTGTAGAATTTGTTTGTGGTAATCAAAAAACATGGTATTTGTCTTTCTACAAAGAAAATGGCTATAAGATTAAAACAGATTGACAATTTCAACAGGTAAAATTCTATTGCAACCCCACATCTTGACAAGCATAAGGGAGTTTCTAGATATCATGGAAAATAAGAAATAGTTAAAGATATTTTTAGGATGTCTGAACTATATCACCCACTTTTATCATGGATTGGTGCAAGATAGAAAATTGATTCAAAACCAGATAAAAGAGAATGAAGTAGAATGGATTGATGAAGTCATAGAAGCCATCATAAACATTAAAAAAAATGTCAACATCTTCCTTCTTTGTATATTCCAGTAACGAGATATCCACTGGTTTTATATATTGATACTTTTGATACTCATTGGTCATCTATTTTGATTCAGGAAATTCCAAGAGAAAATACATGAAACTATGGTTACAGATTAGGCACATTCTCAAACATAGAATCTGGTTACCGTATATATGAGAAAGAAATTCTAGCAATCAATAAAGACATTTAAAAATTCAAAATCTTCCTAATGTTGTTACACTTCATAGTCAAGAGTGATAGTTAGCCAATGAGATCTCTTTTGAAGAAAACACCTAACAAAGATATTTCTCAAGGAAGAATTGCTAGATGGTACTTTGAATTCATTGGGTATGATTTTGACATTGAATGGATCAAAGGTGAAAATGATCCTCTTGTTGATTGTCTCACAAGAGAAATTGCTTCTACATTTTTAGACTATGCAACTTCAATGCTCATAGAACTTGTTGAAACCTTCCTTAGAGAAGATAGAGTTGAATTATATATGAAGTATCATATGAAGAAGGAAACAATATGTTGGTACCACAATTACCTCTCGAGATACTTGATCCTATTCTCCAAGTATATATTCTTAATA
This sequence comes from Cunninghamia lanceolata, assembly GCA_027924645.1. Lineage (NCBI taxonomy): Eukaryota > Viridiplantae > Streptophyta > Pinopsida > Cupressales > Cupressaceae > Cunninghamia > Cunninghamia lanceolata. The sequence goes on from BSBN01000194.1 coordinate 5,677,813, forward strand.
AATGGCTTCAAGATCTTAGAAATTTAGTTTCAGAACATTATGATAAAGGGATCCTTGAACCTAATGAACAAGTCAGTTTTCTTGAACATTTTGGATTGGAAGAAGCTAGTATTTATTATTCACTCATAAATGGGTTTACATTTGATATTTGTATTACTTCTTTGCTACCAATGAATTGGAATATAAGGACAAAGAAAAAATTGCTTAAATGTCCCAAGTACATGGCTTTATCAATAGTATCATACTACTTCAAAATGAATTTGAAGATTTTATAGAAATATTTGATCCAATCCTCCCACCTAACATATGAGAGTTCTTTGAGTATCTTCATGGGAATTTCTCTTGGACAGTATTCGAGGGAATGATCAGTTATTTAACTAATCCAAGAAGTTATCATCTCCCAAGAATTGAATATTATTTGATTATCAATAATTGGTATTCAAAAGAATTAATAGATGAAATGGAACCTGCATTAAGACCAACACTCTTAGTAGTAAGAATAGAAGTTGATTTGGCTTTCCCTGAGGGAATTTTTAGAATCGTTTATGTTTCTAGACTAAGATATGATGACATGGATCAAGCATTCAAACCTATTCCTACCAACTAGCTTCCACCCTCATCTTTTGGAATTGACTAGCACATAGGTTTGTCTGTATTGTGATGTCAGACACGTTATGAACTGACAACAGGATGCAACCTTGTCATAAAAGGAAGATCCTCATATCCACTTATGGGTATTAAGTGGGTTGTTCTCACTACACAGTTGTCCTAAAAGTGTTTCTATTTGTCTCCTACTAAGTTTGGTGTTCATGATGGATTGTTTTGACAGTTGTCTACCCACTTAGTACTTTGCTAGGTGTAATTTTCCTATGGTCAGATTCTAAAGTTTGGATTAGAAACTTAAGGTAAAAGCTCACATCTGGGTCTATATATTCCTAGATTCACCTTATGTTTGGAATTTACAATTTGGAGAGGTATTAAGAAAGAGAGTCCTTAAGTTTGAGTCTACTCAGTAGTATGCTCTTACTCTATGCTTAGTGTGATATGAGTAATTAGAAACTGATAATCACATTGTAAACCATATTGGCTATGATGATGATAACATATGTATGAAAATGGTTTGCCTTAAATAAATGAAAATGGTATCAAATCCTACTGTAACTGAATTACAATATGTTTTATCTTGCTATTAAGTTGAAATTCAGTAATGAAAGATTGATGTAGTCTCTGGTTATATTTGTGGAGCTACAATAGTAAGTCTCGGTTGTGAAGGCCAGGGAAGCCATGTTTGAAGGGCAATCATAAGTCGGTAAAAGTAGTACTAAAAGAGACAAAATTTCAAGTAAGTTCCTGAAACTGCAATTATGGCAAGTAGGAAATTTGAGTGCTAGTTCTGTATTATCTGAGGTTATTCATAATTAGTTTGAAGACAAACATGAACATGTTGATGATAAAGGCAATTTTAAGTTTCCTAATGTAAAAATTCTAGCTTTATATCCTAAGAAAGGATTAATAGCATGAATTATGGACTATGTAAGACAATCTAAATTAAATCTCCTTCTTTCTGATGAAGGAATTTGTCTTGTTTATTTACCATTTATTGTTCCTAAAGATATTGAGAGATGGAAGTGAAAAGGCTTTTTTCATGTTCATTTCTCATATATAGATCCTATTGTTCATCCTCACATTAATTATGACATTGGTGTCAAATACTTTGCCACTTTAGTAGATACCTGATGTTGTATATGGAATTAGGTTGTAGATGCTCAGTTTAGGGGAATCCTTGATAAGAAAAGAAGGGATGGTGTAATCTCTGTTCGTCCAAATTTAAAATTTCCCTCAGTGATAAATTTGTGTCTTTTTATTTATGTCTCCTTATCCAAGTCAAAGGAATATCCTTACAACCAGGATCTATTTATTCTACTATTGGAGGTCATTGTATCTATCGCCTGTTAAATACTATTTTCCTACATCATATTTTCCTACAGGGGTAAGTTTCCTAGAAGGATCAAGAAACCTTCTTGATTATGGAATACATATATATTCTACTAGTTTTGATATAGGTTTTCCTATTATAGAAGAACTGATAAACTAGCAACCCCAAGGTTTCAAAATCTTACTATTCCCAACAGATCCATATTTTTTGACAGAACAAGAATGCAATCCAGATGTGTTACAAATATAGAATTTTGGTCTCTACCTCAACAAACTATCTGAAAATAGCCTATAGAATTAGAGGATGAGATTCAAGCACTCAGAAGACCAACCAAGAATTTTTCAATGACTAGTCATATTCCAAGCACAATCAATAAACCATATGTTGACTATAATCCAGAAGAGGATTCAACATCTTCTAGCCACTTCCCAATAAGAAAAAAACCCTTTGTCAATCTATATCCATCCAGATCTTCTTTTGCCACCATGTCTAACCTTAACAATAACCTAGAAATCATGGACAAATCAGTCATACATGTTAGCCAAAGGTTAGCTTTGGCTCCAAAAGAAGAAGAAAATAAAAAATAAAAAGGAATTAAAATTTAGAAGATGGATGAACATGCCTGCATGTTAAGAGAATCACTTCCTAGGTGTAGGATAGAAAAAAAAGGTAAAATATCAGGTAGAACTTGGGAAGGGTAAACTAGAAGAATTGGTAGCATATGAACCAGGAAGATGGCCTACTCTAGAATCATCAACCATAATAAACCAAGATAAGAAATTATGGGGATGATATGAATCTAGGCTTCATACTGATATACGCAACAAACAAACAAATTCTAAAGCCTAGTGAAATTGCCTAGCTCAATGGTTAATGTCTACTCAGGAGAACATAGATGATATGGCTATGGATCTCAAGAATTATGTAAATATTAGTTCTTTATGTTCCTCTAAATTATTTGTTGTAAATCAATTTGTGGGTAAGATTAATTCCTCTATGAGCAAGATAGAGAAGCAAGCTAGCTCTATCATAAATGATACTGTTAGACTTACATATATCAAGTTAGAACTATAAATTTTTATATGGTAGTGGTTCATACAAATTCTATTAAATCTGAGTCATATATTTCCCAAGTTTTTGACAATCAGTTAAACTTAAATAGGAAATAAAAAACAAATGTTGTAGAAAATAAAGATCTGATCGAATCAATATCAAAGAAACTAGATAAAATTAGGGTATATGTCAAGAAGACTCGTGTAGATCAAACTAGTCATGATAGATCTAATGAGGATAAACAAAAGAAACCAGTTGATCCTCCCAAAAAGAAGAGACATTTAATTGTTTAAAGAATAAAAGGTCTTTTCCATACTGATACTAATGAACCAACCACTTCTGCCACCACCAACATAGTAAAACTAATCCTAGCTAAAGTCAAGGAGCATATCTTACAAGTAATAGAGAGAGATTGGTTGAAAGAAATCAATATGGCAGATGAAGTAGTAGACCATGTATATATGGAAGAAACTATTTTAGCCAATAAGGAGCCTGATGAAGAAGATGAATGGGATAACCATTCCATAGATCTTAAACAACCTAAATCTTTTGATGATGGTTCTAACTAATCAGATATACAAATTTTCTTTACCACATAAATAGTCAAGAACCATGGGACCATTACAAAATGGTAAAAATTGAGTATGACATTGAAATGAAAGAGGCTATTAATGAAAATCTTAAATCAGAGCAGTTAAGATCATATGCTACTTCTGGTTACATACTCAATATAGATAAAATAGTGGACCCATATGATACTATTGACACATGGGCAGATACTTTGGAGAATTTCTTTGACACTAGAGGAATAACCTAGACTAAAGTAGGGAAGTTTTTGTATGTAGTTAGGTTGATGTCTAGAAAGCTGAGACACTAGTGGAATTCTCTACTAGATGACGGACCAATTATTCAGATAAATGATAATGATTTTATAGTGAAAGAAGTAGACATAGGTCGTAATGATATTTATGCCACTGGTTTCCAATAGCTTAAGGCTTTTCTCGTAGATCTATTTTGTGGTGGCAAGAAAAATGAAGTGATAGAAGGAGAAAAATGTTCTTTGCAATGAAACTCAAGAATCTAGCTAAATTCCATGAGTACAATTTAGTCTTTGAAAATTATATGATCATGGCCAAAAAGTATAATGATCCTTCCACTAAAATTTTTTATCTCCACTCTTTACCTTTTGGATTAGGACATTGGACTGAAGATTATATAATTGATAAGAAAAAGTCTTCAATATAAAAATACACATTTATAGAGATGAAGACACTTATTGGGTATAATCTAGACAAACAATGTCTTTTGGGATCACTAGACGCAAACAAAGAAGAATTCAATTCTTCCTGTAATTTAAAATAATATTGCAATCTTCGACCTATTAGTCAATTGAAGGATTTTGCAATCTTCCACCTATTATTCAATTGAGGATGGGTTTCTCTCCAAAGACCAATTCATATGGTGTGAAACCTATAGTTGATTTTGAAGTAGTATTATATACCTGGACAACTTCATGTAGTTTCTTGGCCTAGTCTTTCCTACCTATTGAGACTAATTTTGTGAGTATATTCTCTAACTCTTGATTGGTTACTTCCACTTGACCATTTTCTTGAGGATGATATGGTGATTATTTTTTATGGCTCACTTGGAAGTGATCAGTTAAGATTAAGAAAACTTTTGACATGAATTTAAGTCCTTGATCTATTGTACAATAGATCTTGGTGCTCCAAATCTAAGAAATATTTTGTTATAGAGAAAATCTACAACTTGCCCTTTCCTAGCTACCTTAAATACTTGCACTTCTACCCATTTTGTGAGATATTATATACATACAAGTATATATGTATTTCTTTGAGATGGCGGATCAATAGGCCTTATGAAGTCCAATCCCCATTTTTCAAATGGTTCAAAGACTAACTGAGGCTGAAGAGGCATTTTGCTAGATGTTGTTGGTCTTCTCATTGTTTGGCATTTATCGTAATGTTGGACATATCTTTTAACATCCTTGTTCATAGAGGTCTAGTAATACCCGATGCCTAAGATTATGTCAAAATCCATTTTTGTTGAATAATGTCCTCCTTAAGGATCATCATGACAAGCTCGCAAGATACTATAAGTTTCACTAGTTCTTACACATCTATGCAAGACCAAATTAGGTCCACACTTAAACAATAAACTATTAATCCATTTAAAACTCATGATTTCCCTCACTAGTGTCCTCTATTTTAAAGAAAAACATGGGAGAAAAGTTCACATTGCCAAATAATCTTCTATATTTGTGAACCAAGGTGTATGCCTAGTGTAGATGTTAGAAATGAAAGCAACACTACTTTAATGGAAATCTGATTTGAATAAATTTCAGCAATCTTTCAAGTGTGTGTTAACAATGGAGATTGTAGCAAAACATAAACCCACAATACATAAATATACCAGAAGCAGAATGAAGCACATAACACAAGTGTTTAACATGGAAAAAACCCTTTTGTGTAAAAAACTCCACCAAGAAAAGAGGCCAAGTTGTATTATCTTCACAAAAGGAGATTACAAATACATTCACTTCCTCTGTCCTCCAACCTTCACTCTGGTAGAACTTGGGTACCTGTAAATTGTTATATGCATCTCATCTACTATGCTATAGTTTTTATAGAATTTACACAACCTCAAGACATTAAATGACTTCTTACAAGCCCATAACACTTGTCAAGAGTCAACAATACAACCTTGGGCGTCCATAGCCAAGAATAGGCTCTTACGGGGTCATAAATGTTGTCATACATGCATCCTACACTTGGAAAAATGTTCTCATGCAAGCTTGAATGACTTGGGGCCAAAAATAGCCACTTACAACATCTTATGACGTGTCATATGCTATTATTAGTGTCATATATTCTTATGACAACTTGCAGTTGTCATAGAATCTCTTACACCCTCTTATAGCATCTATGACATGCGTCATAACACTAAAAATAGATTATTCCTCCACATGTGCACCCCACTTTGACTAATTACCATTTACCATAGTAAATGACATCCTGTAACTACCACCAGTAACTCCGGGACTTACCATGCAGTAACTCCGTAATTACCGTGGACAGTAAATAATTTTTACCATTGTTGGTGAAACTTGTACATCCCTTATGGGTAATTACAAATTACAAATAATAAATGGAATAAATACAATATTGGGATTTATAAGGTTAATGTCACCTTATCCCAACAGTAGACACCTAAAAATGTCTTTACCGCTTAACCAATCTCCGACATCACTAAGATCACTGATTCCCCTTCTAATTAATTAATTAATTAGTTATTTAATTAATTATCTCCTCAAACACCTAATTATTCATCATTTCATTAGTTAATTTAATTAATTCAATGATTCCCTTTACTAACATTAGCCTAATTAATTAAATTTATTTGATTAATTCACCTATTTCATTAAACCCAATTAAATAGATAAACTATACTTATCTAGTTAATTTAACCTATTAATCAACCTATCCCTACCCTAGTGAATTAAATACCTCTTATTTAATTATCTAGTCTAACCTACATGACCCTACACCTAGGATTAATTAAATTAAACACCATTTAATTAATCCTAACCCCTAATTAACCCCACTCATTAATTTTTTCCAGCCATATTAATTAAGTTTAAAACTTGATTAAGATGGTCAAACCTTGTTTAACACTCCTCCCCACATCCTCTAAATAAAAAATTGATTTTTATGCCACATAAAACAATTTTTTATACACATTTGTCATAAACTCCATAAATGACATCTTACACCACCCACTTTCATTAATCACCACTCTTCCCAAAATGAATTAAAAAATTATTTTTAATCCTCATGTCTTCCCCATGTGAATTTAAAATTCACATCTAATCCACATCATCTACCCTCATTTAATCCTCTCCTCTTCCCAAGATGAATTAAAAATTCATCTTTGTTCTCATCCCTGCATTTTTTATGATTGAATCTAAGCCCTCCACCTCACATGCATCCTCATCCATTGATCTCAACTTCAAACCTCAACCCTTGGATCAAATCTCCCTCCAAAAAGCCTATTAATACACCTTCATCCAAGCCATTTCATCATCCACAATTTGAGTAAACTTATTATGCCAAAATCCCTTCATCAATTGTGCTAGGTTTGAGTGACTTGTAATCTTAGTTGAAAGAATTTCACATATGCAAGCCATGGGTGAAGCTAGAATGTTTGGGTGCAACATTCTCAACCTTATCTAGGAGGAGGAGATCACTTGGAAGTTATAACATTTGTGTTTTAATGCATGCATTTTGTGTTTTTACCTTCATTCGTTCTCCATACTCTCATTTGACACACCTGGTAGGACCCCATGGTCCTAATCTACTAATCGTTATGTGAGTTTTTGTGTTGGAAGATGTACTTTTGTAGGTTTGGGTTCTAAAGACTCTCTGTTTGGTGCTATTTTGTCCCATAGTGGCATTATTTCTTCATCTTGTGGCACCATTCATGACTGTTTTGGTGCATTTTCCCCACAATATTCTCACTTACCTTGGTCTCATAGCTTGAATTTCTAATGCCTTTTTTTTACATTTTATGAACTTTTTGGTTAGTGTGCTCTCTATTTTGGTTGGAAAAGTGCAAAAAGAGGGGGAGATAATGGCGAAATGTCTTTAGAAAGACATAGTATATGTTTTGTTTGGCACTCACTTATTAGCTTTGTATTAACACTTTTTAGGTGTTTGAATCTAACGTGAGATGTTTACAACAAGATAGGGAGTCTTTTTTATGACCTTTTAATTTAACTTTTGCCATTAACCATCTTTTCTCCAAGCTTCTTAGAGCTCTGTGTCATTTTGGCCCTATACCTACCTAGTTCAGCGCTTTCGGAGTCGACAAACAAGGTAAACTGGGGTAAATGTTGTTTGGCACCATTTCCCATTCTTGTAGCGCCTTTTTGTCCTATAGCACCATTTTAACTTTTTGTAGCACCATTTTCTATTAGCAGTCAGAAATAGTTATTTTTTATTTGTAGCACCATTTTTGGTTTATGTGGCACCATTTATCAGTTATGTGATACCATATTTGTCTATTTTGGTACCTTTTTCTATACTAATCTTGGAATCTGTGCAAGTGTTTGACAGTGTTTTACAAGTTAATAACATTTGTCCAAGACTAAAAAAATCAAACTACTAACATCTTTTTGCAGGGTTAATAGCTTAGAAAATAATTTATTTTTGGTGCACTAAAACGAACATTGCTTATGTAGCTTAGACAACATTTAAATTTGGTACATTAAAATTAACCTTTTTTACAAACAATCATAGGCACACTTCATTTTGGATCTTAAAAGGAATATAGCTTTGTTTGATGTGTCTTGTGCACTTACACACTTGTGTTAAACCCAAGGGATAGAATCAAAGTATCCTCTCCCTTCGCCTTCAAAAGGAACTTGGGTGAAGAGAAATGGTTCTACAATCTTTTTCTTTTTCTTAGAGAGGGCCTGCCCTTGAGACACATCTGCAAGGAGAACTCATTGGCGAGCCCAAGTGGTACTTTCATTTGGTCCACTATACAAAATAGGATAATGTAAAAGCCAAGTCCAAATCAGTATTAGTGCTTACCGTTTGGTGCTAGTTCAAAAGGAAGTCGTACCTTGTGTATATGATACTCTTAGTAGAACTAGTTAACACCTTAATTGGTTTACTAGATTCTCATAATGTGTCGATCCCCCAAATGTTCCCCCACTAGAAACCTTTGTTTAGTGGCCAAAATCCTTCTATTTGCTGGTGCAGGAGGTCCAACCTTTGAACCTATCTCACGTTCTCGCAATTCAAAGTTGAGATAGCAAATTCCTTGAGATCTTTGGGTCTTTGGGAATTCAAATTTTGGTGTGCCTAAGAAGTGTGTGTCATGTAAGGGGGAGCTAGTGCCACCAAACTTCTAAGCTATCCACTCTGAATAAGTGTGGCTTAGATTTATCCGCAGTAGGAATCCAACAAATATTGTCTTTTTCTTGCCTTAGGTTGTACAAGTGTTTGATGAATATTCAAATTACCACATTCCACAACAAAACCTTTGGCCATTGTGTTCTCTTGTTTGAAGTGTTTGTATGCTTGTCAAGAAACCATCATTGAAACATTTGACATTTCCTAAAGAACTAATCATTTGACCTTCAAAAATCCAAAATTTGACATCAAAATCCCAATTTTACCAAAATCATCATCCAGTGGCTTGTTTTGGCACCAAAAGCCTTCTATTTGGCACTTAAGTATCCACTGTGGCTACTTTAGCACCATTTGCCAGATCCCTGGCACCATTACTCACTATTTTGGCACCTTATCCTTAGGCTTTGGCGTTATTTTCAAATTGATTTAGAAACGTGCCTAGGGAATTGACCCAAAAATTTCATCCATATTCCTATTTTGACCTTAGAGAATAATCGCTTTCATTATTAGACCCTTCACTACCAATCACATCACTAAGCCCAACCATAATCCCCCTTTTTTTCATAATCACATCTCCATACCTATTCCCACATAGCCTTACATTTTAATTTTCATCTTTGGACCTCCACTTTATTTAATCTCACATCCAACATTTGTCATCCTCATCCCAACACTTTCCAAAGTCTCAAAATCCAAACATCCAAAAAAATCAAAACCATCCAAACATCCAAAATCAATCCCTCAATCAAATCCACAATCATATTCCAAATCAACCTTTGAGATAAACCTAGATCTTGTCATCCTTTGTTATCCCATTTTTCTTGTTGGTCATTAGTCTATGTTCAAGTAGAATAATCATCCCCTTTTTACCTAAGGCCATTATTCTACCTTATGTAAAAGGAAATATTGATCATTACAAAACCCTAAGATCTAGATCCATTCAAGCTCACTTTTGATTTGAATAGCCTCCCAACATCATCAAAATTTTATCCAACATCCAACATCATCTAAACATCCAAATCACCTAAGGCTTTCTTAGTTGATTACTATCCAAAATCATTTACCCTAGTCATCTAAGGTTTCCTTGGTTGATTATTATCCTTAGTCACATCCTTCAAATCATCCCAAAGTCATTTTCACTTACACCTCTTTCACTCCTTTTGGTCCAAAATTTTTGAAAATCAATTCACCCAAATCCTTTAAGGTCTTAACCTCTAAGGTTGTTCCACCATCCTCATATTTTTAAAAATTACCTTCCTTAGGTTGCCACTTTTGGGATTTACTCCCTAAAGGCTAAAACCTATACCCACATCACACCATTATGCTTAGATTTAAACTTTGAGGGAATTATTCTCCAAAGACCTAAATCTTTGATTCCCCAAACAACTCCCAATCACCTCATTACCCTTTTCATTCCTCTTTCTTCAAAAATTCATATCTTCATCCTCACTTATTTTTGGGTTAATAAATCAAAACCATTCTCTAAGGTCTTCACTTCATCCACCCCCAATCAAATCCACACCGTTGCATGCCCATAACAAGATCACAATCTAAGAAGAATCAAGAAATGGCCCATCTTGGAAACAACTTTGGCATAGGGATGCCACCAACTGACCAAAATAATGTCCCTCTCATCCAACAAGTGCCATCATATGATGCTACTGCAATACTAAATCCTTTCCCCTTCCCATCACAAACACAACCATCTAACACCAATCAAGCAGATCAAGATATCTTAGACTTTACACAAGATGTCGATTCTATGGATATGCTTGATAGAATCCTAAGATTGGACCCTAATAGGTATCTTGAATTTCTTCTTTGAAATGGTGCTACAATACCTAATTTCACCACATCATCTCAACCATCCACATCACACACCAACCCTAACACATCTCAATCCTCAAACCTCACTACTTCCACAATTCCCACTAACTCTAATGTCATCACATCCACAAATCCCACAAACGTATTGACCACACTAAACATCTCAAATGTATCAACATCTACCATCTCCTCATCTATACCCCAAATCACCCTAAGCATTCCCAACAACACCACACATGCAAGTGTTACCACTAGCACTCCTCAACTTAACCCTAACACTATAGCCTTCATAAACCACTTATTTTCACAACCACCCCCTAATACAACCAACACCAACCCATGTGCCAACCCATCATCTAATTTCACATATGTACAAAACCTCATCTCCCAAGCACCCATTGTGTCATCAATCTAAACCACCCAACACAATCCTACTCAAAACCAACAACTTCCACCAAAGTTTTTTCAACTCATCGCATACCAACAATACCTCGCGCTCCAAAATCAAATTGCCCAAAATCAAACATTACAACACCAAACTCCACCTCAAAATCAAATCCCACCCTTCCTCCAACAACTCATGCAAAATCAACAAAATCACATCCCACAACCACCTCCCTTGACAAAGATTTAGCTAGTGTCAGCCAAACATTAATCCAAAAGGTGGACAACATGCAACAAGGAAACAAATGAAAGTAATATTCTTTCAAGGATATTTGCCCTTACCTTTTTGATAGGACATTTTACATGCCTCCCTTTCCCAAAAAATTTGAAAAGTTCAAATTTGACAAGTACAAAGGAAAGGGGGACCCTAGGGAGCACCTTAGGGAGTTTTATATCGCTTGTCTCGAAGTCTCATATGATGACACCTATTTAATGAGACTTTTCCCTAGAAGCCTTGGTGGTCAAGCCACCAAATGGTTTACTCACCTTCCTCCAGGTATCAAAACATTCCATGAACTCGTGGAGAAGTTTGTAAACCATTTCTCCTATAATTTTGAACATGAAATATCAATGGCTGATCTTTGCAATACCAAACAAAAGAATGGAGAATATTTCTCTACCTTTTTGCAAAGATGGAGAGGCTTGGCAAGTAAGCTCCCTTGGCCTATCCCTAAAAAATAACTAGTCACCATCTTTGTGGCTAATCATAGTCAAGAAATGGGTTTCCATTTGCAAATTCAATGTGCATCCACCTTTGAAGAGGTCATCGACAAAGGCACAAATTGAGAGAGCCCTTATTGCCAAGGGCTGAATAAAACTCTATGACAACAAACCACCACCACCAACAACAACAACAACAAGGTTAACAACAACACCCCAAACACAAACAACAACATGCAATCAAATGATAAACCTCACTTTTGGGGTAAAAACAAGAACACTCTTAACGATGGCATCATCGATGTGAAATCCATTCAACATGTACAAAACCCACCATCGCCAAGGACACCCATCACAAATAATGTCAATGTCCCCAAAAGACCACCAAAACAAAAAAACAACCCTAAGAGGAAGTTCACACCTTTAGGGGAACCGATCAAAAATATGTTGAATAATCTTGTAAAAGTGGACCTAATCACATTACCTCCTATCAGACTCTATGATGAAAATCAATTCAAACCCTCTTGGTTTGACGAAAATACTTATTGTGAATACCATCCCTTAAAAGGGCATAAAACCTCTAACTGTATAAGGTTAAAACATTGTATACAAGATCTTATTGATAGAGGTGACACAACCATTGATGAACCTCCTAAGCAATCACCAAATGCTAACCTAGGAGCTTACAAGGATCCTCTACCTAACCACAACAAAGGAAAAGCATCCTCATCCAACCAAGCCTACAATGTTGTACCTCCTCCTGCTTCTTTTGACTCCATTGTGGGTCGAATCTTCCAACTGCATCAACACCATCACCATTTGAGCCAAGACCCCAAATTGTGCTATCACTACTTGTTGTAGTTGTGTATCCATCCATGGGGCACCCACTAATGACCAAACCTCCATATCTACCAATCCACCATCCCCCCACAAATACAACCTCCTAGATCATCTAGGTAAGACCCCCACACAAATCTTCATCCTTGAGTTGCTCCGCACGTCTCCCCTTCACAAAGAAATCCTTGACAAACCTTAATGGAGACCCAAGTCCCCACTAACTTGAATGTGGATCAATTCCAAGCCATGGTGGGCCACATCGCTTCACTGCAGCATCTCACCATCTCCAAAAAGGATATTCCCACCTCCGATGAACTACATAATGATGCCTTGCACATTGAAATCTACATCCACAAACACATCATAAAAAGAGTCTTAATACATGGTAGCTCCGGCCTAAACTTGTGCACTTGAAAATTCTTAAAACATATGGGATACTCTGATGTAGTTGTGGATACTAGTGAATGTATAAATATTAAGGGGTACGATAATACTGACAGACTATCTGAAGGCACCATCAAACTCCCTATCCAAGTAGGGTGGAAAATATTGGAAACTAAGTGTCAGGTAGTTGATCTTGACCTTCCCTACACTATTCTCCTCGGCTGACCGTGGATCTATGCCATGCAAGCCATCCCTTCCACATTCCACCAATGCTTCAAATTCCCCCATAACTGCACATAAGTTATAGTTATCTATGCCAATCCCCATCCTTTCCAATATTATAGCTTTTTGGAAGGACACGACCTCACCTTCTGCCCATATAACAACGCCACTATGAAATCCACATCACAAGCCAATCCTACATCATCTACCTCATATGTTGACCCTTCCAACATTTCCACTACATCACAAACATCTCCACCACCTAAAGTCAAGATCAAGCTAAGTGACATGGGATGTGGTGAATACAACCTACACAGTGCCTTTTGTGTAGGATTATTGTCTACTCCTAAGACATTTAGTGCTCCTAGGGAAGAAGAAGTCTCCACAGTAATCATCAAATGTAAACCATCACCCACCTTTGAGAAGAAGCACCTCCTTGATCAGGATATTCGCAAAGACATATCCTCATGGTTATAAAAAGATGAAGAAACAAAACAAGAATCCCCTATTATCCCAGCTGAAATCTATGGCAAAGATCTCACGATTGTCAAGTATATAGGCTATAAAGGACAAGGTGGTATAGGTCTTCATGAGCAACGAATTGTGTATCCAATTCAAGCAACAAGAAACCTGTGTCTTCATGGATTAGGGTATCAGAAACAAGAATCCATCCTTGCTAATGGAGAATGTATCTTAGGTGAAGTTGCTAAGGTCTCCACTATAGTTGATAACATCAACGAAGCAGACCATCAAGACTCCTTTAGTTATTTCGCTAAATTCTTTGAAACCTTTGTATACACCATATATACCCTAACCACCACTCCATCTGAATCTTGCTTATTTACCCCAGCTTATAGATTGGAACCAACAAGGACCTCCCATCCTTGATGTTGCACAGAGTGATGAACAATAGCTGAGATGATGGGGGTTAGAAATCACTTCCCTCTTGGAGACCATAAAGCAAGATACATCATGGAGCTCAATACAGCTTCCTACTTCAAAGAAACCACCCATACTCTTAGTTAGAAAAACATAAAAATAAAAACAACACCCCCTAGTGAAAACCACTTCGTGGCACTTTTAGGTGAAGAAAAAATCAAAATAAAGGATGTATCACCTAGTGAAAATGTCCATGAGGTGCTAGGAGATGAAAGCATGGGCCTTCTTGAAGTAAATGAAATATATCTAGACAAATCGCCCATCCTAGTGGAAGCATCACAAGAAATGAACCTTGGAACAGAAGAAACACTGCAAATGACATTCAAAGTAGAGTCCCTTACATCAATAGAATAAGAGAACTTCTTATCCTTTTTTAAGCAAAGAAGCCATAATTTAGCATGGACCTATGCCGATATGCCGGGACTAGATCCCGCCCTAGTTGTTCATCATCTTATGGTATGTCCTGATGTGAAACTAGTGAAACAAAAGCTAAGGAAGATGAATCTTCAAATTGTGCTCCTTGTCAAAGTAGAGCTTAAGAAAATCCTAGATGTGGGGTTTATCCATCCAATAGATCATCCCAAGTGGGTATCCAATATTGTACATATAGCTAAAGTCATTAGAGGCATCTGGTGCTGCACAGATTTTAGAGATCTTAATAAAGCTTGCCTTAAAGACGACTTTCCACTACCCAACATCAACATCATAGTGGATCTCATAGCAGGTCATGAGTTGTTGTCTTTGATGGATGGTTTCTCAGGGTACAATAAAATCAAGATCATAGAGGAAGACCAACATAAAACATCCTTCATATGCCCATGGGGAATATACTGCTAGGTCATGATGCCTTTTGGCTTGAAGAAAGTAGGTGTGACATATCAATGGGCAATGACAATCATCTTCCATGATCTTTTTCATAGCATAATGGAAGACTATGTAGATGATCTATTGGGAAAATCTAAAACTAGAGCAAAACACTTAAATGTGTTGGCCAAGATCTTTCACAAGCTAGAACAGTACAATGTGCGGCTGAATCCAAAAAAATGTGTCTTCGGGGTCACTTCCGAAAAACTTCTAGGATACATAGTGTCAAGAAGAGGAATCAAAGTAGACCCCACCAAAGTCAAATCTATAATAGAGATGCCTCCTCTGAAGACACTTAAGTAGTTATGAAGTCTACAAGGAAAGATTCAATCCATCTGATAGTTTATAGCATAGCTTGCTGATAAATGTGAACCATTGTAGCATCTTCTAGACACAAGAACACGACCTTTGTGTGGGACAGTCAGTGTCAAATACTTTTGAGCAACTAAACAAATACATCACTAACTCACCTATCCTTATTCCACCAAAATAAGGAGAACCCCTCCTTTTATACATTTCAACAACAGAAATAACTATAGGGGCTTTGTTAGTGCAACATGATGAACAAGGAAAAGAAAGATCCATATATTATATTAGTCGTACCTTGGTGTCCTATGACCTAAATTATACTCCAATTCAATGAGCATGCCTACTTGTCATCTTCACTTTGCAAAAGTTGAGACGCTACATGCTTAATCACACGACTAAGCTAATTGCCTTGAGATTGATCTGCTAAAGTATCTGCTGACTAGAGCAGCCCTTACAGGAAGAATGGCTAAATGGGTAATGATCCTGAGTGAGTTTGATATTGAATACAGAAAGAGAGAAGCCATTAAAGGATAGGTAATTGTTGATCAATTATCTAAGGCACCAATCCCAACAGAACAACCAACACTTGCAGAGTTTCTAGATGAGTCTATAGTGATGGTAACACCAACAGCAGAATCATGGAAATTATATTTTGACAGGTCATATACACATCAAGGCTCAGGGGTAGGCATTTTTTTTGTTACCCCTCAAGGAGAGACAATCTCCAAATCATACAAGATCACATTTCCATGTACAAACAATGTAGTAGAATATGAGGTCCACATCATAGGACTCCGCATGGCGATTCAGTGGAAGATCGAGAAGTTAATGGTCTATGGAGATTCCCAATTGGTCATTCGACAAGTAAACAATGAATAAAAGACTAAGGATGATAAGCTCTTGCCCTATAAAAGAATGGTTGATGACTTTAAATAATATATTCACGATATCCATTTTGAATAGATCCCAAGGTTGAATAACAAAGCAGTAGATGCCATGCCCATGATAGGATCTTTGGTGGACATAAAGAAAGATAGAAAGAAATGCGAGTTCCTAGTCAAAGAACTCCCCATACCGGCTTATGATGTTCCACAATTGGAATTGGTGTGTGAAATTTTTGGTCCTCTATCTCCATGGTATCAAGATACGTACATGTACCTTCATGACAACATCATGCCACCCAACCTATCATCCTCACAATGTAAAAGCTTCATCCTCTGAGCCTCCCATTTCACCCTTATAGGGGACACCCTCTACAAAAGGAGTCTTGATGTTATGCTTTTACGATGTCTCGACTCTAGAGAAGCTGAAGTGGCCTTACGAGAGGTGCATGAAGGAATTTGTGGGGCACACTCTAATGGACCTACCCTAGTGAAGATGATCTTGAGAATAGGATACTACTGGCCTACCATGGAGTGAGACGCTTACAAGTTCATGAAGAAATTCTTACTGTGTTAGCAGCATGGGGACCTTGTCTGTGTACCATCACAAGAGTTGCATCCAATAACAACTCCATGGCCTTTTTCACAATGGGGACTCAAACTTGTAGGTAAGATTCACCCTCCATCATCCAATAGTCATAAGTTCATTATCACCACCACCGAATACTTTACCAAGTGGGTTGAAGCAATTCCACTCACATTCACCATAGGCATCCAAATAGCAAAATTCATTCTCCATTACATAATATGCCGATATGGCATTCCCCATTCCATCATCACAGATAATAGGAAACTATTTAAAAACTAGGAAGTCTGCATTTTGTGTGAGAAATTCTAAATCCAACACCACTTTTCCACACCTTATTACCCTCAAGGTAACGGTCAAGCTAAAGCTTCTAACAAAACTATTCTATGCATTCTAAAGAAGATGGTTAATGAAGATGGCCATGACTAGAACCTCCAACTAAATCTTGTCCTATGGGCCTACCAAACAAACATCCACACACCTATAGGAGCCACACCATATTTCCTAGTATTTGGTTCTGAAGCCATCTTACCTATTGAGGTCAAGCTCCCATTACTAAGGGTTTCATTATAGAATGTGATCACTGATGAAGAGTATTGATTTATAAGGCTACATGAGTTAGAACTATTAGATGAGAAACTCTTTGGATGCTCTTAACCACCTTCAAGATTACCAAAATCACCTATGAAGAAACTATAACAAAAAGATCAAGAACTACAAGTTTGAAGTAGGTGACCTTGTCCTCATGGAAAATTAAAAAAAATTGTAGGAGTAAACCAAAAAGGGAAAATTTGAGCCCAATTGGTTGGGACCATATGTTATCATAGCCAGCTATGGATCAAGGGCATATCAGATTGTAACACTTGAGGGTAGACTCTGGATGAAACCATGAACATTCTGCATTTGAAGAGGTTCTACACATAACTCATCAAGTATCCCAAAGAAAAAATACAAAAAAATAAAAACAATAGAAAAATACCAAAAAGTTGAAAAAATCAAGAAATACCTGAGTGCAATAAATCCATCCAATGGTGAAAATCACCTTGGTGGCGCCTTGGATAAGCACCGTGGTGAAAACCTACCTTAGGCGCCATGTGTAGTGGTTGGTTCCACCATCTAATAAGTCCTCTTTCCATCATGACACTCCACATTGCACACATCCCATGGCTTGGAATTCTAAAAAAATCAATCTCCCTCCCCGCATCATCCCACCCAAAGCTAATCCATGGAATGAGGGTCCTTGTAGGCTTCTTTTGTATAGCTAAAATCTAAAAAATCCAAAAACAATAGAATATCCAAAAAATCCAAAAACAATAGAAAATCTAAAAACACCAGAAACATTAGAAAAGCAGAAAAAATACAAAAAACACTCTCACATCATCATCACACCCATCCCAAAACCATTCCCACATCATCAAGTCTTACTAGAACTGCATATATTCATCTCACCCACATCTTAAAGTACCTTGATCCCGTGGACACAAGGTATGTAGGCAGTCTAGAATACGAAGGAAGTATCCAGTACTCAGGTACATAAGATGCACCCATCCAACCCATTTGAATGATCCCAATCTCTTGTGCTTACTAGATTCACCAAACAATACACATGCTTAGCATATGCCTGAAACATCACATGTCACACAAAAATTATCAATCAACATGCCAACTATAATCATCACACATGGCCTTACTATAATTTTACCCATTTTTTAGAATTTATCCAACAATATCCAACTGATTCGCATCCTAGGATATATCTTTCCTACAATGGACATAATCCATCATCCTATCAACACCTATCTTGGCAAGAGAATACAATGGTTGTTTTTTCTTTTTTGGTTGGTCTTTTTATTATTGATTTTCATCTTCTTGTCTTATTATAGGTCATTTCCAAAGCTACCTTGATCCCATTATATCATGGTAAGTGGCAGGCAACACCTAGAATAGACATGATCATCGTTTCTGTATGTTGTGCTTGTGGTTTGATTTCATTATCTCCAAGAATAGTATTCATATCTTGAAGATAGGGTTGCTTCTAGCATAGTGCTTCCCATTTACATAGAGAGACCTACTCACACCTTCTATGTACTATGAGAACTTATGTTATGAGTCCCCTTCCCTCATCTAGGCAAGGTTATACTACCTTGGGCATGCATGAAATCAACCTATTATTTGTGAGTCTAGTCCATGCAAATGTGGGATAAATATCATCACCTAGGTCCTCTCATACCTTCATGAAAGATATCCTACTTTGATATAATAAATCTAGAAATGCTCTCAATATTGGTAATGCAAGTACTAAACCTAACTCATATCATCTCTTTTTTCTATCACTGCCCATCCAACTGTTAGGAATTAAGGTGTCTCAACCTTGGTAATTTCTTCCATTTATTTATTGCAATATATTTATTTATTGTAATATATTTATTTATTGCCTATCGTGTAATTAGGATGCAAATCCTGTTTTGTCATCTTGTGGGAGTTGGCACGGTGATGTGTCATCCTATGTGGAAGGTGACCACATGTAATTTTTTCCTCACATGAGGAGATAGGTGTCCCACTTAGTCATAGAGATATTTCTCCATGTGTCGGCACTTTGACTAGTGTGTAAGTGAATCTTGACTGAAACGGTTATGACAGATTCCTATGACAGAATCTATGATGGGTAAGAGTCATAAACGGAATATTCTATGACAAGTGAAGACATGTGTCACAAGGCATCTTGGAAGAAGACATCTTTGGGTGCCCCAAGGAGAGTTATGACATGTTGTAAGAGAATTCCCAAAAGCACTGCACATTGGGCAGTGGTTATATTACATGCGTGTGAGACGTCTTCAAGAGTTAACCACGATGATTTTATTGTCACGCAAATCAAACTCTCACACAAGTGTAATCTAAGCATCCACTACATTAATCATTTCATTTTTGCATCCATAATATATGTTTATTAATCTGAGCATATATTTCCATTTCATTCATAATATCTGAGCATATATTTCCATTTACTTCATTTTTGCATCCACAATATATGTTTATTAATCTGAGCATATATTCATTTCATTCATTTTTTCATCCATAATATATGTTTATTAATCTGAACATTTATTTTTATTTTATTCATTTTTTTATCCACAATATATGTTTATTAATCTGAGCATATATTCATTTCATTCATTTTTGCATCCACAATAAATGTTTATTAATCTGAACATTTATTTTCATTCCACAAAACCATTTCACATCCATTTTTAATCCTCATTATAATCCATAACAGGCATCTACATACATCAACATTATAACATCATCTGTATAAAGTACATCCATAATCATAATATACATCAACATCATAAAATGCATCTATAGTCATAATCGTCCATGAGCATCACCATAACATCATTCATAATGCATAAACATCATAAGTAAAGCATAAACCATCACATCACAATATATATGATCCATAACATAACCATAACCATCATATGCATGTCATAAATAAAATCATGTCATCATCATGGACATCAATAAGCATCATCAGATATATCACCACAAAAATAATACAACACTCAAAATACAAGTCATGATACAAAACTACCTCTAAGGGCCCAAAATAAATCAATGTATGTCAACACATCAACCTTGGGCTAATGAACCCCTACTTGACTTTGTAGGTGACCCTATTAGTGGCTACTACTACTACTATGGGATTGGTTGCTATGTCTAATGTGGTTGTTGGGGTGTCGATGGTAGAGGTACTGTAGGCTACTGAACTGACTGAACAAACCTCCTAGATCTATAGGATCTAGACACCCTGGATCCACTATACTGACTATAGCCAGGTATACACCCACCCTTAGGCACTACAGAACAATATGCTCCATAATAATACTCAGCCTACCTACTCTGATCCAAGAGCTAACTCTATGCTTGCTGCAGCTATCCCTATAACTATGTAATCTGAGTTTGTAGCTGTGTAAACATCAGACCCATACTAGTGCCTGCCACCATCCCCTACAAACTCACCACCTGTGCCTCTACCTACTAGGCCCTAGCCTCTACAGTCTACCATAAAGCTTTCTCCAAATCCCGCTCACCTATCAAGGTAGCCACCTAAGCCTGTGCCTATGCCAGCTATACCTGTAGCATGCTCACTTGCCCATCTAATCCATCTAACAATGCAACTACCCCTCGAAGCTACCAAAGCTCCTGCTCTTGTATCTGCACTATATCCTCTAGGCTTGCCACCTAACCTCAGAGAGTCCCCACCTCCTCCTCATCATCTGCTTAGGTGCGCCGACATGATGAATGCCCTCTCGGAACTAACCTTGATCCTACCCCTGAGTTATCCACCTCTTCCTTGCCAATCCCTGGAAATGTCATAGAAGCCTCTGGAATATGTTGTTGATGCTTCCTCTATTGGAAACAAGGCAGATAACTGAGAGGGGGGGTGAATCATTTATCTTAAATTTCTTAACTTTCTTTTCTTCTTTAACAAAAGTGTAGTATCAAAACATATAAGCATAAATGAACATGAGAGCATAAATGAAATCAACACACATAACACAAGAATTTTTACATGGAAAACCTTGTTAAGGGAAAAACCACAGGGTTACTAACCCAAGATTATATTCTCTATTAAAAGAATAAGTGGTATAAAATGGCACTTGCCAATTAGGGCTCACTTCCTACAAGAGACTCACTATCTACAAGGTATATAGAAAGTAACCAGGTGTTTGGACTGATCAAAGGCATCCACATATGTTGAAGTTCAGTTCCGATTAGGCTCAATATGCTGATCTCCTGCACTTCATTCTTCCTCTGCTTAGTGCTTCTATTCTATCACATAGTGGATTTGTATAGCTGCTTCCACACTTCTCTCTACTTTTCTTCGCACACTCAATTACACAACACATGCCTTCACATTGAAATCCATCTGGTATATACATCCACACAAAGGATTTCAACATCTTTCTAGTCGGCATCCAGAATACTCAAGATTTTCCCAAACTCTGGTCTGTCGGTTGAATCCTTGCTTACTAAGTGATGCGTATCAAAGAGATAGTTATAGGAGTCATCAATCATGTCAGCCAACCATGAATGATCCCTCAAGAAGACTGATCACCATCAATTCCTCATCCAGATTAAGGTCTGATGCTCTACCGGTTAGTTCTTGCTCAGTCTGCTCTGCCTATCAGGAACCCATTACTTAGGTGCTCATATCTTTTCACTCTTTCATCACCGGAGGCTCAATCTCTGGAATGTGGTAGTCATGGTACTCCTCTTGACTTCCCCAAGTCTGTACTTTTCTGAGATACATACTCTGAGAGATCTAGACCTGATTGTTAGACCTTACTGCATGCTCTCTTCTTGTTCACCAGACCAAAACACTCTTCAATCTAACTTTCGGTAAAGACCTATTATGTGTTGCGGATGTGTGGGATAAACTTTGTTGCCATCAATGACAACAATAATGAAGCCACATAGTGTCTCTTGCCAACAATCTCCCCCTTTGGTATTGATGGCAACACTTTAGTGAAAAATGACTAAGTGTCACACCACACTCCCCCTTGGCTGATGCTCTATTCTTATGTACACTTTTTTGAAGCTCCCCCTTAGCTAGATTCCACATTTTTCACTACTCCTCACTCCCCCTTTGACATCAATGGAAAAGGGTGGAATCCACACACCAAAATTTGTAAAATTTAACCTATACATAGCCACATAAGTATATATACAAGTTATACTTACATATACTTAAGTATATCCACAAAATTGGTTTTCAACTGGACAAATTTTGTTGCCCAACTCTGCTTCATCCTGTCCAAAATTGAGATGTGACCACTTAACAAAAATGCAAAAGCTTCTGCCCTCTTTAAGTCTGCCAGATCACTCATCAATGCTGTAGTCTAAGCATTAGTTAGGGCTTCATGCATTGCCTCTAACTTGGGGATAATTATCCCTCTTAGTTCACTTAGCCTTCTTATTCTATTCTTGTTCTCCTTTTCAAGCCTCTTTATTTCATTTATAGTTGCAATAGTCTGACACTCTTGACTCATTATGGAAGAGGTGAGATGATCAAAATTTTGAGATAAACTTGATAGTTTGCTCTCTTGTTCTTCCACCTTCTTAGCAATGTTGGCTATCACGGTGGACCAAGATAGACAAATTTTGTATAAATATTTGCCATCTTTAAGAGCATTTTCTAAGCTCTTTATCCCAATATCCAAATTTCTCCTATCATTTGTTATAAGTCCCTGCACCTCAGAGAATCTCTTTCCCAAAAAAAATTTTCAGACCTTTTCTTCTGCCGTCTTTTCTAAGGAATCAAACTGAGTATTGACAGAGTTTATCAGAGATTTGAGATTACCAGATGGAGAGGCCAAAGGATCCTTTTGAAAGGATGGCATGATCTTCTCCAACATTCCAGAAGCAATCTCTATCAGCTCACAATCTTCCATGTGAGACTTCAAAAGTTTTTCTTTTGCCTTTGCTTGGGCAAAGGATGCTATCTTCATTGTCTGACCTGGGGAGACGGAATCAAAATTGAGTGCTACTTGTAACAGTTCTGGTTCATCAATCTCCATTATTTCCTTGGTCAAGAAATTCTTCACAATTTCTGTAGTGTCTCTTGTCAAAGACTTCTTTACTCTTGCAGCCACAGAGGTGACAATAGAGATCTTCTCTATTTGTTCTTCTTCTCTTCCCTTTTTCTCCTCTTCTTGACTTGCCTTCTCCTCTTTTCTTCCTTCTCCTTAAGTTCCGGGGTCTGTTGGGGGATCCGGAAGAGAGATGTTTACTTCTATGGGGACTTCCTCTTCCAAAGTAGAGGAATCCAGGTCCTTAGTCTTCTCCTCACCTAACTCCTTTAACTCTTCTACAAAATTCTTAGTAGTATCTTCCTTTGATACACTTAATCCTTCGACATCGATGGCAGAAGGTTCATCACTTATGTCCTCTATAATAGGAAGATTGAATCTTTTATATGCATTCTGGAGGATGTCTTTAGTCTCTTTTGCCACCTAATCAATCTCTTCGATCATAAGCTTGTTCATTCTGGCTTTGCTCCGGAACTCATCCTTGCAATCCTTGAAGATCATGTTCATTTGTTTAGGAGTGATGGAAGGATAGAGCTGAATAGCTATCTGTTCCTAGATCTCCATATCTTTTTCTTTAGCATTGTCTTTTCTAAGTTCAAGTACTTTCTCTAAACTTTTGGGGATTAGAGAGATGATTTTAATGAATGCTTTATTATAGATATTCAAGTACTTGACTGTGGCTTCCTCCAATAATCTTTTGTCAGTGTCATTATACTCATCATAAAATTTAGTTATGGGCTGTAGATTCCCATCTACAGTGACTACTTTGATGACATCATCAACAGAAATAGTAGGCCTTTCAAGAAATTCTTCTGCTTCTTCTTCTTTGTTCTTGCCAGCAGAGAATTCCACAGATGTTTTTTTTTTCTTCTTCATTTTCTTAACCTCCTCATCTGTCTCTATCTCTTCATCATCCTTTTGACTTATATATGACCTTGTGGCCTGTGTCTTTGTTCTCTTCTCTCCCTTTCCAGATGTCTTGGCCTCCAGTTTTGAGGCTTTTTGGCTCTTAGAGGTAGCAGATGCAGAGCTTTTGGAGGATCTGGTCCAGGAGGGGGCTTGCACCGGATCACTTTCTTTTTCTGCTTCTTGTCTCTCTTTCTCTGCTCTTTCTATTTTCTCTCTATTAGCATCAACCTCATCTTTTGATATCCCATATCTCTTGGCAACTTCTTCTACTTCCCTTCTCACCTTTCTCTTCATCTCTAGTTGTCTTTGTTTAACATGAATTTTCACACTCAATTCTTGAAGGGTTCCAAACCTTTCTACCTCAGGGTCCTTAGGCTAACTTAGTAGGTGTTGGACATGCAATTCCAGAATTTTCTCATCCACCTCATAGCCCATTGGCATAATCCAAACTATTATGGATTCTACTACCTCCATTAGGCATTGATCTGTATCTACCATAAAACACATTGTATCTTTATATTTTTCAACTAATGTCTGAGGAATTCTTTCTCTGGCCTACATCATACTTTAGAAATTCTTGAAATATCCCTAGAGAGCTATAATTTGAGCCTTGACATCACCAAGCCCACACACATAATCTCTGATTTGTATGGCAACAGGTCTGTCATTTTGCCATATCCAACCACTAGTTCTAGGTAGCTCATTCATATAGTAGAAGAATAGACATAGTATTAAGCTACCGTACTTAAAAGAATTCTTCTTATCCTTCTTTATTTTCTATAAATTCTCTAACAGTTGGTTCAGGAGAAGCTCACAAAGATTATAATCAGCATTTTCCCTTAGCATCTAATAAGTAGTGTATATTGTTGTTCCGGATATAGAATTCTCCCTGCTAGAGTGATATATTTTGTAGCCAATAATCATAGAGGCAAATTTGATATCCAGATCTGTGATATCCTCTATTGTCATTGCTCTTTGTCAAATTTTGATCTGGTAGCCTCACTTATAGTTTGGTTTTTAATTGATTTGAGAGCAGACAACCCACCAAATGAGTGCAATCTGGTTACCACCCTAATGGCATCTTTTGTGATCTTAAATGGCCTCATCAACCACATGAAGTTGTCATACATTTTGTACAGAACATACCAGACCCATTCATCTTCTACAAAATAGGGGAAATGGATGCAATGTCCAAAATGCTTATCTCAGATGGCCTTGTATTGGGGTTTAAGTTCAAATGTTTCATCTATTAATTCCTTGTGATAGATATCCATTAATTTGGATTCCCCAAATTCCTCAATGTTGGCGTGAATGTATACCCTAACATCTTCTATGTGTAGAACCCCATACAGAATGCTAGAGAATGCGCCTAGGGGATCAACTTCTCAGGATTTGTAAGGATGTTTCTTGTACTTAGGGTGCGACCTATCAGTGATCTTAACAACATTTGGAGTAGCCATCTTTCAAAAGATTGAGAGAGATATTCAAGAACAAAAATACCTTTTTACGCTTCTAAGGTTCACGATATGAGCCAAAAAGATCACCAGTTGAATCAGATTCTATGGATGATCTTTGAGAGAGTTGAAACAATCTTGTTGCAAAGCTCCTTCTTTCTTCTTCTTGAATGCAAATGTGCAAATGATGAACAAAAGAACCCTTTTATCCTTG
Source organism: Cunninghamia lanceolata (assembly GCA_027924645.1). Classification (NCBI taxonomy): domain Eukaryota; kingdom Viridiplantae; phylum Streptophyta; class Pinopsida; order Cupressales; family Cupressaceae; genus Cunninghamia; species Cunninghamia lanceolata. The sequence goes on from BSBN01000194.1 coordinate 5,703,861, forward strand.
CGCAAACCCTAATTTCATATTACAATAAATGCACTCTAAGTCATTCCAGTTGCCTTGTTCTTCTTGTTTTGAGAGAGATATTTTCGGATCATGAAGATGCATTTAGCATGATAACTTGTAATGTATCTCCCTTCCTTGAATCATCCTATTTATCTGCAAATCAAGATATTTCAATTTTGAATCATACTAGATCTAACTATGTGAATCCTACTTTTATCGGATGACTTTCAAGCCAGATCTATCTTGGATGATTAACCTCTTCAAAACTCCTTGCAGATCTTCCATCTTTTTACCAAGGGTTATTTAGATATTTCTCTGAGAACCCTTTAATCCACAACTTTCCATGTGCCAATTTCAGGCACCAATTGACTGGCTAGGGGAATTTATTTTCCTTTGTGACTCCCCCTAAGCCAGAGCTCATCTATTTAGTTTCCAGAAGGAATATTAGCACCAGATTCTGGTGTGGATCCATCCCCAACATTTTATATACTTCTCTTCACCCAAATCTTGTTCATCTCCCTTTGAAATTCATCCACATTCACTTTTCCTTTTCCCTTGTCTTGATTTTGATTTTGATGCAAGGGACCCTTTTTATCCTAATTCTTACTTCTGTAGAATTTGGCAATATGACTAGATCTTCTGCAATTGTAGAAAACAACATTTCTTTACATATTTGATTGGTATCCTCTTGATCTACATTGATTAGCCATATGTCTCATTCTATTGCATGCAAAGCATCTACCATTGAATGAATTGTTTATTTGCACATTTCTACATTCATGAGATTTGTGACCATACCTTTTGCAGTTAAAACACTATTCGAAGAAGGATGAATTAGTCTGATTCATTCTTCTTCTACACTGATTTGCTTTATGACCAAATTTATTGTAATTGTAGCAGTATCCATTGAAGGATGGATATCTTTAAGAATTTGGTTGCCTTACTGGAGGTCTTCTAGGCCTGTTCCTTGGATTTCTTGATCCAGAGTTCTTCTGACCAGATCTAGAGCTTTCACCTTTCTCATATCCCAAGCCATGTTTGTCATCTACCCTCTTTTGGATTTCAAGAACTTCAAGTTGACCAGAGCTTATTTTGAATTTCTCTTTGTATTCATTTGTAGTTTGAAGATTTGTTTTAAGAGTGTCTATCTGATTCTCAAGTTGTTCTTCATTATCTCTAACTTCTTCAAGATCAAATTCCAGATGCTTGATTATTCTATCCATTTTGTGGTAGTCTTCTGACTTCTCCTTGAGAGATTGCTTTAGATTATCTTCAATTTTTCTTTTCTCTTCAATTTCTTGGGTGAATTTCATAACCCCTTATTCCATTTCATGTCTTACCATAATGACCTCTTTTGATAGCTTCTCACATAACTTGTTCTTCTCATTCAGATCTTCATCAGTATTATTGGCTTCACTTTGACTTGCTAATTGTTGAAGTAGTTCCTTTCTCATTTTCACAGAGATACTCAGTTTCTTTTTTAGTTCATTTATGAAATCATCAGCTTGTTTGAGTCTTTCCCTCAAGTTATTGACTTCAGAGTGAGATTGTTCAAGATCATCTAGGGCAGATTGAAGTTGTTCCCTCATACCATACATATCCATTGAGATTCCCAGATCTTCCTCAAGCTGTTAGGCTCTGTTTGGAGGAACTTAGCTCTAATACCAATTGTTAGAAATAAGGCAAATAACTGAGAGGTGGGTGAATCAGTTATCTTAAATTTCTTAACTTTCTTTTCTTCTTTAACAAAAGTGCAGTATCAAAACATATAAGCATAAATGAACATGAGAGCAGAAATGAAATCAACACACATAACACAAGAATTTTTACATGGAAAACCTTGTTAAGGGAAAAACCACAGGGTGACTAACCCAAGATTGTATTCTCTATTAAAAGAATAAGTGGTACAAAATGGCACTTGCCAATTAGGGCTCACTACCCGAGCACACTGCTCACAGTTGGCTCACTGCCTATAAGAGACTCACTATCTACAAGGTATTGAGAAAGTAACCAGGCATTTGAACTGATCAGAGGCATCTACATATGCTGAAGTTCAGTTTCGGTTGGGCTCAATATATTGATCTGTTGCACTTCATTCTTCCTCTACTTAGTGCTATTGTTCTATCACACAGTGGATTTGTATAGCTTCTTCCACACTGCTCTCTACTTTTCTTCACACACTCAATTACACAGTACACACCTTCACATAGAAATCCATCTGGTATATAAATTCACAGAAAGGATTTCAACATCTTTCTAGTCAGCATCTGGAATACTCAAGATTTTCCCCAACTCTGTTCTATCAGCTGAATCCTTTCTTACTAAGTGATACGTATCAAAGAGATAGTTATAGGAGTCATCAATCATGTTGGACAACCATGAATGTTCCCTCAAGAAGCTTGATCACCATCAATTGCTCATCTAGATTAAGGTCTGATGCTCTGCTGGTTAGTTCTTGCTCAGTCTGCTCTACCTATCAGGAACCCATTACTTAGGTGCTCATATCTTTTCACTCTTTCATCACCGGAGGCTCAATCTCTGGAATGTGGCAGTCATGGTACTCCTCTTGACTTCCCCAAGTCTATACTTTTCTAAGATACATCCTCTGAGAGATCTGGACCTAATTGTCAGACCTTGATGCATGCTCTGTTCTTGTTCACCGGACCAAAACACTCTTCAATCTGACTTCCAGTAAGGACCTATTATGTGTTACGGATGTGTGGGATAAACTTTGTTGCCATCAATGACAACAATAATGAAGCCACACATTATCTCTTGACAACATCCTCTCCCTCACATGTGGCTCAGCTGTCTATTGTGCTAGCGCACCCCTGGATCCCTATTGATGTGGCAGTGCTTGTGGGGGTGGCATCAAACCCCTATGCCCTACCTATTTCAGCTATACAAGAGCCTATTGCTATAGTCTTTACTGACAGGCCCGCTATCGGGGCCTCACTACCTGCTGCTCTCCCTCTCCTGGCTGTGTAGGAATCTGTGCCTACTATTGCACCTACGGTGGCACCTTCTATTGTACCTACTGCTATGCTTGTACTAGTGGTTCTAGTCACTATCTACCTCTCCCTCTCCCTCGCCCTCTCATAGCCATCACCTACTCATATGCCGCTATAGCCAACATCTCCATAGGATCATCCTCATCCTCCTCCACCTCCTTGACCACTATCTCCTCCTCCACTATATTTCCCTCCTCCTCTGGCTCCACAGTCATGTTAGGCTCCTCAGTCAGATCCATCAAATGGATCAGTTTCCATGTCACCCACCACTGATCATACGCAGGCATTGTCCCTGGATCTGCTAACCTGCTCCCCCAATCCCACTGCTGAGGCTGTAAAGCTACAAAATTAGCTATCGCCACCTGTGGCGCTATGGTCAGTGGCCATCTCACATCCCACCCTATTTGAGAAAACACTGCCATCCCCTATAGAAGATCCTATCGTAAGCCATACTGACGCATAACTCAGGAAGGAAGATACATGTCAATGGTGGGATCACCCTGACCCATCAAATAACGTGGCTAAAATGTATAAGGCATATGAACATCATCATCTAGCCATGACTCTACTCATATGTATGGCCACCATGTAACATGAATTAGATCATCAAGAAGCTACAACCAATAACACAATCACCCTGTATGAGAGTACTCAATGTGCTGCTGGTATAAAAACATGAATGCCTCAAATGATCATAAAACATATGCCCCTTGTGGCCTAGTAATTGTAATGTACTCAAAGTCCCACATGTGCAGTAATGTGACCCCAATAGATAACACTAAATCATAGTGATATACCATAGTATGCATCTCATGATACAACTACCTTAGCATGCATATCCCCCATGCATAGATTGTCTCATCTCACACCATCCCCTCTATCATCTCTCCCCAACCCATAGGAAAGCCTTGAGCATGCTGATTCGGCATCACTACACTTCCAATCAATGCACAAAGAAATAAGGTAGAATTATCTACACCCGCTACCATAGTCTAGTCATAACTCATCTCTCATTTATCCTATGAAAACTCCAGGTGACTCGGGACAAACACTCTGCCTAAGGCTACCTCTCCTCTCCTAGTACCATACACCACTCAGGCTCCATGAATTGATAACTTGAGGATGTGATAGACATCCTCTAAGGTGATAGTAATCTCCCCTATCGGTAGGAGGAACACGTCTCAGGTCACCAACACTCTACAATAGCTATCATCATCGCCCTATGTGCTTGCAAGATGGGCATATCTGCTACTATCAACAAACCCAATCTCACTAGTCGAGCCTGTGTGGCTCCATCAAACCCATCTAATAACTGCATCACGATAGGAACACGTCGCTCTTGTGACCCCATGATCCCTTTTGGAACATGCATCTGCCAAATGTGAGTTAAAAAACTTACTTTTTCTCCCAAGTCAGCTATTTAACACTGGTTTTTCCTCTTTCTAGAGCCAAATTCCATTTTGGGGCCATTTTTCTTTGCTATTACCACAATCCTTAGGATGTCACTACTATTCCCATAGATGGTGTCATTCCAGAGAATGGTGCCACTCACTCTCAGGAAGGTGCCATTCTAGAGAATGGCACCACTTCTCTTTCATTTGGTACCGTTTCGGCGTGTACCTAGGATTTAGTAAGTTTTGGGTGCCATTCTAGTGAATGGTACCATGCTTCCATATGGCACCAATCGGCATGATGGTGCCACGTCTATAGGTGGCACTAGTTGAGAGCCATGAAATTCTCATTTAGCACCAATGCCCACCCAAAACCCTAGGGCACAAGTTGGCACCAATCCACACCATTGTGCTAAAGCTTTTAGCTTTGGCACCAAACCCTCCTAATTTCCTCTATGCAAATGGCACCATAGCTGACAATGGCACCAATCTAGGCCCATTTAGTGCCAATCAATCTCCTGATGGTGCCAAACCCTAGTTACCCATTTCTTGAGGTGATAAATGTGTTAAATTGCAAAATGACAAAGATAGGGTGGTTGACATACCTGGTCACCAGCTTCTGCTGATCTCCTATAGGAATGGACTCACTCGGACAAGTGCTCAAAGCATAGGAAGAGTGGGTTTGGGTTCACCATCGTGTCTCTTCTTCTCCTTCGTCCAAGTGGCTCAATGAGTGCAAATGTGGCACTTTAGGACCCACTTTTTCTATTTATAGTAGGCCATCTCATTTCCAACATACTTTTTCCACCCCAGGGTGTAGATCATAACCTTTTTCGCCTATTTTTCTTCCTGTCAACCTATTTTTCCCTCTATCCAATTTTCACCCCCATTTCTTCCTTTCAAGAGCTCACCTAAAAAAAATTATTTTTTACCCAACCTCTTGAGGGGGCATTCCTCATCCATTCCATTTCCTCCAGGGGAAGCTGGGGCATTTTCTTTGACTTGACGCCATTTCCCTGCTAGGTCAGACACCATGTCAAAGAGGGGCAAATGTAGACACCTAAAAATGTCTTTATCACTTAACTGATCTCTGACATCACTAAGATCACCGATTCCCCTTCTAATTAATTAATTAAATTGTTATTTAATTACTTATCTCCTTGAACACCTAATTATTTATCACTTCATTGAGTTAATTAATTGATTCAATGATTCCCTTTACTAACATTAGCCCAATTAATTAAATTTATTGGATTAATTCACTTATTTCATTAAACCCAATTAAATAGATAAACTATATTTATCTAGTTAATTTAACCTATTAATCAACCTATCCCTACCCTAGTTAATTAAATACCTATTATTTAATTAGCTAGTCTAACCTACATGACCCTAGACCAAGGATTAATTAAATTAAACACCATTTAATTAATCCTAACCCCTAATTAACCCCATTCACTAATTTTTCTAGCAATATTAATTAAGTTAAAAACTTGATTAAGATGGTCAAACCTTGTTTAACACTCCTCCCAACATCCTCTAAATAAAAAAATGATTTTTATGCCACATAAAACAATTTTTTATACACATTTGTCATAAACTCTATAAATGACCTCTTACACCACCCACTTCAATTAATCACCACTCTTCCCAAAATGGATTAAAAATTCATTTTTAATCCTCACCTCTTCCCTATGTGAATTTAAAATTCACATCTAATCCATATCATCTACCCTCATTTAATCCTCTCCTCTTCCCAAGATGAATTAAAAATTCATCTTTACTCTCATCCCTCCAATTTTTATGATTGAATCTAAGCCCTCCACCTCACATGCATCCTCATCCATTGATCTCAACTTCAAACCTCAACCCTTGGATCAAATCTCCCTCCAAAAAGCCTATAAAAACACCCTTATCCAAGCCATTTCATCATCCATAATTTGAGTAAACTTATTATGCCAAAATCCCTTCATCAATTGAGCTAGGTTTGAGTGACTTGTAATCTTAGTTGAGAGCATTTCACATATGTAAGCCATGGGCGAATCTAGAATGTTTGGGTGCAACATTCTCAACCTTATCTAGGAGGAGGAGATCACTTGGAAGATATAACATTTGTGTTTTAATGCATGCATTTTGTATTTTTACCTTCATTTGTTCTCCATACTCTCACCTAGATATGTAAAATAGTTGTTCAGTTGGTAATTCATCTTTGACTAGTTCATGTTATTCATCTATGTGATGTATCCTAGATAAAAATTGGCAACTACATTAAATTTGGCAGGTTTATGTATGATGGTTATATTGAATTATTGGATATGTAACATCCATCTAATTATCCATTCACTCACTACAGGTTTATGCATTAAATATTTATTGGTGGAGTGATCTGTATATAAATTCACCTTCTAACCTATAATATAATGACAAAATTTGTTGATAGCATGCATGACTACAAGAAATTCTCTTTCCATATTATTGTAGTTCCTTTATATAGGAGTTAAATTTTTGCTAATAAAATAAATAGCATATTTTCCTCCATTTTTATTTTCTTATCCTAGAACCTCACCAGTCACATCATTCAAAGCATCTGTATAAATGTAAAATGGTAAAATTCTAGTTGGCTCCACATAACACTAGAGGATTTGTCATTTTTCTTTATTGATTTTGAATGAGGTTTTAAATTCCATAGTCTTGAAAAACTCAATGTCTTTCTAGAGCAAGGAAAACATGGGAGTTACAATTTTGTTGAAGTTTTCAATTCACATGTCAATCTAAGTTTTTGGGGGTGATACTACATTTTGTATCACTTCAATCTTCTTAGGATTGACCTTAATGCCATCAGTAGAGATATGATGTCCTAGCACAATCCATTATTGAACCATAATGAGACATTTTTCATGACTAAGGGTTAACTGGTGTTCTTCACATCATTTGATGACTTTATCTAAATTTTTAAGTGCCTCTTCATAGGTGCTACCATAAACTATGGAGTCATCCATGTAGACCTTTACACAATCATTCACAAGTTCATCAATGATGGATGACACTACCCTTTGAAAAGTGGCTAGAGCATTGCATAGGCCAAATGGAAGAACTCGATATGTGAAGGTCCCCCATGGAGCCTCTTGTATTTGATTGTAACCACTAAACCCATCCAAATATGAGAAATAAGTTTTACCAGCTAGATTATCAATGACTTGGTCAATGAATGATAAAGAAAAATAGTCTCTATAAGTTTCCTTATTGATCTCTCTATAATCCACACATACTCTCCATTTCCCACCTTTCTTTGGTACAACCACTAGGGGTGAAACCCATTTTCTATCAGAGATTGGATAATGAACCCTACTTGTAGAAGATTTTTAATTTTTGTCTTAACTATCTATTGAAGTGTAAGGTTAAGCCTATGTTGTGGTTGACGAATCGGTCTGACATCCTTAGTATAAATATGGTGAGTGCAAATCTTTGGATGTATTCCCCTTATGTCCATATAATCCCAGGAAAAATCCCTAAACTAGTTTACTAGAAAATCAAATAATTATAGTTCCTACTATTCTGTGAGCCGACTATTGATATTCAAAGTTTTACAAGGTAATATCGTTATTGACTTAGTTTTTGGATGACTAAAGGAGACCATATAGGTTTCACTCATTAATGTATTAAGGGGGAAATTATGAGGTTGTATCATATAAAAGGTGGTTACATCTTTGAAGAAACACTCATTCCTTGGAATTAAGTTGGCTAAGGGACAATAGAATGATATGAGAAAGTCATCATTTTGAGCAAACTCCACTATGCTTGTTTGAATAAGGCTTTGAAGAGTTCTATCTATTTCAAGGTTGTCTTCATTATTTGTGTTCACATTGTTCTTGAATTCTATCTCATCTTCTAATTTATCTCCATGTTGTTTAATCACAACCATTACTAAAGAAGGCAATTTTTCTTTTTACTGGTCTAATTTGGTTCATCTACCCATATCCAATTACACTAGTTTGCAGTGGAATAGGAGGATATAAAAATGGTTGTTTACTATTAATGCCATTAGAAATTGTCATTCCTCAAGATCTGTAATCTATCAAGGCTGCAACCATAGCTAGCCAGGGTCTCCAAAATATCAATGGATAACTATCTTTAGGGGTACATGACTGAATAACCTAAATATCTACAAGATATTTCTAGGTCTTAGCCATGACCAGAATATTCTCTAAGACCCCTTTTAGAATGGGAATAGATTGATCTAGCATCTGAAGAATAGTACTTGTAGATTACAGGTTTGATAGTGATAGCATCTCCATGACATCTATAGTCATAACATTAATAACAGCTCCCAAATTCACAAGTGCGTTTGGGATCTCAACTCCACCAATGGATATAGTAATCATAGAACTACCAAGATCACCATACTTGGGTGGAATAAAATCCCCTAAAAGGAGGTTAGCTAGGTATCCATCAATTTGGATAGTATTAATCTGTTTCTTTTTCCTCCCTAGTGTTTTTATGCATAATTGTTTAACCAATTGGTTTAGTTCAAGTATTTCTATGATTGCTTGTAACAATGGAATTTTGTTATTCAACCATTTGATTTCCTATATAAAGTGAGTTTCATTTAAAGAAATTGGTTCCGAAGGACATTTTGGAGTTAATTCTTTAAGTCTTTCTAGAAAAAGGGGCTTGTTTCAAAACTTGGTGTTCTTCTCAAGTTGTAAGGTCAACTCTTGGAGAAGCTTTGGAGAAGGGTTTGTTAATGTTCTTAGTGGAATTCTTCGAAAGGTCTTTAAAAGACTTCTCCAAGGTAGCTCCAGCAAACTTTGATTTCAAAGAAACTTCATAAGATAACTCCAGAAAGTTGTCAAGAAGTGCCTCTAGAGTGGCTCCGGAAGATAACTCTAAAAAAGTGCCAGATGGTTTCCCCAGACTAGTCCCATTAGTTGATATTTTATGAGGTTCCACAATGAGTTGTTTATCACTTTGATCAACATGATTATCTTTGTATTCTAAAATGTTTTATTCGTCACCACCTATTATTTATATTATGGTAGGTTGACATGATTGATAAAGAGTTTTCCCTAACCTAAATTGTACACTCCCACAATGTATAGTGTTAATTTGATCCATATTTTCTTGTTCAAATGAGTACACAAGAAAAGTCTATATGTTATTCTTTTGATTAGTGACTAGTTGGGCTAGGAGTTGAGGCTATGTAACCTAGTCAGCTTGTTGATTTTGTGGAGGTGGTAATAGGGATTGTTGCTAAATTTGTATGCGGTGAGGCCCTTGATAAAACTAGTTATATGGTGAATTCTATTGTGGTGTAGGGTTTGGTGGATACCATGATTTTTGTGACTAATTAGACCATTGTGGATTTGACCATGGTTGATTTTCCTATTTTGGGGGTCCCCAAGAGTAGGGCCCCCAACACTATGATCCTTGATGTTGAGGCCAAGGTGTTGCCCATTGATTATTACTCTAGTTGGTTGTAGTTGCCAATGTGGATTTGAGGATTTTCCATAGGAAAAATTGCATCAAGGTCTTTGTCCTACACAATTAACCTCCTCCTCTACTAGGGAATACTTTTTCTCAGAATTTTTGATTGCGTGAAGTAATTCACATTGGTCAGTAGGATGGTTTTTATCACAAACATGACAAACATCAATCTTATCAAAAGGACATTCTCATAGCAAGTGTTTGTTTCTACATCTTGGGCAATAGATCGATTATTTCTAAGTTCTAAGTTTTGGCTTGTATTCCATGAGAATATCAGTCTTTAGATTTTCTATTTCTTCCCTTAGTTGTCCTATTTCATTGGTCCCTCTCATCAGGCTATGTTTTCTAATTCCTCCTCGAGTTTGTGAATAGTTCCTATAGAGCACATAGATTTTAGTGAGGCTCAGTTTAGCTACATCTCCTTTCACCATTAAATCAAGATCTCTGCATGCATCATCATAAAGTCCTTTTAAAAATATTGTTTTAACTAGTTTAAGAGTCATTTTTTTCTCACCACATCATTTTAATATAAAGAAGAATCTATCCAAGAAATATTCCAAACTCTCATCCTCTTTTTGTTTAAGGAAAAAGAGCTCCTCCTTCATATTCCTCACCCTATAATCATCTTGATATTTATCTAGAAATACAGTTTCCATTTCTTGCTAAGTATTGATTGACCCTAAAGACAAAACCATAAACCAATGCATAGTTGAATCTCTTAGTGTGGAAGAAAACAACTTAATTTTTTGATTAATAGTTTTATAAACATATATTTGGTAAAGGACTTTAAACTTAAAAAAGAAACTGGTATGGATCTTTTGAGGCTATACCTCTAAAAGTGGGTAGGATGGAAGGAGATATATTATTCAATCAAGCATCTTCATCTAGGTTTAAGTTAATAGGGTAATTAAATGTTATTTCTACCCTTCTTTCTTCTCTTCCATTGTTTTCATCCATGATATTTTCTAAAAAAAAATCTATTGATTGTTCACTTTCAAGGATTCTCTATGGAGTCTCAGGTGGGTCTTGATTGACTAGTGGATGTTGACAAAGTTCTTCAACCAAGACTTCTATCCCCTTAGGTTCAATGCTTGGTGTTTTGGGTTGGGGATTTTTTGCAATAAATATTTATGTGGTCCTCTTTTTCTAACCATGCAGAAGGAGTTGTTAATTTTTATATCATTGATTTGGGTTATTTGATTGTATTTCTAATGACACCTTGAATAAAGAACAAGTGTTCACTGGAAATGCTGCCAAAAGTGACGAGGCATCACCAAACCTCATACTTTAATACATTATTATCTTGTCAACTTGGGTGGTGTCTAATGGATATATGTTGTCACATCCCTAATTTTGACTATGCTTTACTTTTTACTTGTATGTAATTAGTAGATAATTTTGCATGATTTAATGATTTGACATTATGTGAAAATGTCAGGATAGATCAATGATTTCATGAGTTTATGTTTATATACATATAATTTAGACATGTGATTATATATTATCATGATTATTTATTCATGATGTATATGGATTAATTAATGATACACTAATCCCATTTTGGTGATTGAAAGTTATAATCAGGAAACATGTTTCCACCCTCTGAGAAAGAATGGGAGAGCATCATTGGAGAGAAGTGAATAGATGTAAGGAAATGAATAGGTTGTTTCCATATAAGTTTTGTGTTTAAGTGAACCTTGTTGTAAGTGGTAAGTTGTGTTAGACCTAATGGTCAAAGTTTTGGATTTTGTCTTGACGAACCATTAATTGGACATCAAAAACCAATAGCGTAGGTTTTGTTGAAAAACTGAGTCAAGATAAAAATGATTCTCGATGAGATAAGGTTGATAGTCATTATTTCCTTATGCGCTTTGATTATAGTTTAAGTTATTATAACTATTTTATTAGAGGTTAATTTATATTATTTTATTGTCGGTGGTTTTCTGATAGTGTTCCATTATGTAACTTATCCTTTTTCTGGTGTTTTTGTGAGATAGAGAGGAGGAGAAATCTTGACCCCATTCTCATATCTTTACGAATGTTTATGAAAATGTAAGTATTGGGCATTTTTATTCACCTTGTGGTTATGATTATATATTTCAATATGATTTAAGAAGCTAAACCTTTGAGGTGGACATTAGACTTCTTTATAGTATAGCTATGATTTCATGTTATGGCAAATAGCTTTTATGATTAAGTGGCATGACACGTTTCACTCCCTAACTAATTTAGAGAGTAAGGAGGAGATCTTAATTGGATGGGTAGAGTGGTCCTTTATGACTATCTCTTCCACTATTTGCATTCCTACGAAGAATTACTATAGGCTAAGTTTAAGGAGAAAAAGATGTGGTATATCCGAGTGGGCTATTAATCTCCATAGAAATTTCTCTCGAGTGACACACAAGTAACATCAGTAAAATCGAAGAGTGTTAGCTCTAAGCTGAGTGGAAGGATAAAAAATATGAGCCAAGGAGAGAGGATCTCTTTGAAGGAAAGGAATTTAAGAGACTGAAGGATCCATCTCCTTCAAATCTGATATAGGTTCTTTCCTTTGTTTTTAAGCTTTAAGGATAGTTTATGAACCTTGTGACATTTTTTAGTTTTTTAACTACTTGTTAAAAGTTGATATTTTATATGTTATGAGACTGATAAGTCATATGTTAAGAGGCTGATAACTATAAGTTATCAAGCCAATACTATATATATATATATCTTCAAGCTGATACATGGTATGTATTATGGCTGATGCTATGTAAGTGTTGTGGCCGATACATGGTATGTATCATGGCCGGTGCTATGTAAGCATTGTGGCTGATACATGGTATGCATTATGGCTAATGCCTTATATGTTTTCTGGATGATAGAATATCTCTATTTGCATAAGGCTGCCATCTTCGTATGATAATGGCCGAGTTTGTATAACACCAACATCTACGTAAGTTTTATGGCCAACGCTCTTTAAGATATAATGTCGAGGAGATTAGATAGAATATCTCTATGTTCCATTGATCGATAGGCTTAGTAAACATTGTGATCAATGTTTTGAACTTAGAGTAACTCTATATGAAGTAAAGTCTAAAGAGTATAGTTCTTTTTGAGTGGAAACATGAGACAGAGTAGCCTTTGATTTATGCTATTATGGTTGTAAACTCTATGGTTTTTCCTATGTAGACTAAAAAGTCATTGCAAGATTAATTGTAAAGGCCTATTAGATAGTAACCTTTATAGGATAGTTGTTGTCTATAGTTAGCACACTTTCACCGATTGAGAACTTAGTTAGTTATGAACAGTAGTTTGTTATATTGCTAAGGATTTATATTCCTGTCATGCTTCTTATTCAAGGGTGTCTATGTAGCATCTAGACCATTGTTAAACTCAGCTCGAGATACCCAAGTGTTCTAGTTGGCCATAGTCATCTCTTATCCCTATTTTTAAATGGGACAACAAAGAATCCAAGTGATGTGTTGTTACTTCTAAAACTTGTTGAATTAATCTTTAGAATTCTAATTTGAGACTCTCGAGTTCATTATTTAAGTGTTATTAGTTAAGACTAGAAGTTTTGATCAAGATGTTTCTTTAACTCGTTTAAGTTTATTTGTTTTAATTCAAGTCTAGGGAAATATTTTCTCTTATTCAAAAGTGTATAGAAATGATTTAGACATCATTAGAAGCATTTGATGATATGATAAATTTATATATGCTTTCTTGACTAGATCATGTATTTCTATATGCAAAGATGATGTTCTATCATTCTTAATCTTTCTCTATCAAAGAATGACAGGTGACCAATAGGTCAAAGACATCATTACTTTATTGTCTATCTAGACTTATATCCTTTATTAGATTAAAAGATTGAACTTAGTCAAGTATTCTTATGCTTTTATTAGTATTTATTAAGACTTGACATAGAGGAGGATAAACCTTGTGTATTATGTTTTTCGAGGAAAGGTGATTTTGATCAATGACCAAGTAGTCAAGATTTGATGAGTGATTATCTTATTCACAATATATTATGGATATAATTTATTAGTTTTCAATCATAATATGATATTACAAAGTATTGGAGTAGGCAAGTTAAGAATTCTAGATTTTCCTTAGAGTTTAGAAAACTTTAACTCTTAAGTCAAAGCATAATATTGATTAAGTCTATTATATACTTTGGTCAATAGTTAAAAGGTCAAGAAACCATAGATTAAGGAAATATAAAGAGATTAGGAGAAATTTGTTGATAGATTTGTTTCTAGTTATATAAACCAAGTATGGTTAATAATGAGTTGGAGAGTAGAATGATAGGAAGTCATAGGTCTTGATAATTTGCAGATATGCAAAAAGAGACTCTTAGAAAAGATAAAATTATCCAAACTTACTTATGGTATGTATATCCTAGATAAAGAATATTTCTAAGTCAGAATGACTAGGATTTGAGTATAGTTCAGACAATTTACGTCTAGAGATACTAAGTGATGAAAATCAAATTGTAGGATGAGGTAGTTCCCAAGTTGAGTTAGAGGTGTGTGAACACACAACTACGTTTATTGCAAACATCTATTTATATAGAAACTTTAGCCAAAGTGATGCATTTGTATCTACATGCATTAGTCAGTTCATAGTGTCTAGATGGCATAACCTATTGGTAAGATCATACTACCTAGAAGATTGTCTAGAGTTGTATGGTCGATTGTATTATGTAGGACACAACACTAGAACTCAGATGGAAAACCTATTGGTTCCTTATTTCTATACTCTTTGTGAAGGGTAGGGCCACTTCTAGGAAGGAAGGTGTGTGGGGGACTGCCGGTCTATGGTTGGAGGTAAAGCACTCAGATGATGCTCTCCGTCTGTAGCAAAAGACTCACTAAGACTTGATTGATAGATATCAATATTTCAGATGCAATAGTTATAATGTTTTTATGTAAAATTATTTATATTTCCAAGGAAAATTTATGTATTGTAAATGTAAAGAGAAATATTTCTCACTATGATGTATCTTTGAATATATTGAATTTCAAGGTTGAAAACATTCAGAAAAGAAATATATTTATTTCCTTGTATTATGCAAATGTTTTTTAAAAAATAATCCCTCATTTACCATGTTCATTTACTTCTTTGTAAAATGTTGTGTAATTCTGAGAAATATTGGAAGGCATGTTACATATGGTATTAAAGCTAATCAGGTTCAACAAATGGACCTAGGTGCTCACTACGAGAAAAGAAAAAATGTCAACATTACGTAGATTCACTAATGTTTGAAATTGGTTTTTATACCAGAATGGCATGGAGGAGAACCAAGAAAACTGCTAGAAATTTTGTTCCCAACAACTACCCAAGTTAGATGTTAAGAAAGAACCTATTTATGAGGTTAACTCAAAGATCATTGTAGCTATACTAAGGGTGCATGGACAGAAGATTCTGAGACTTTGGCTAATGCTCTTAAGCATATACAACTAGAAAGGAAGCAGTATATCAAACTAGACAAGAAACCCATTTTTTTCTTGTGTAATTAAACTAGTAAACCTTCTATTAGGCACGACATGCCATTTGGGTGAGGTTGTGATGCCCTTGTTTTAGGAAAAGAGGTGTTGGAATAGTACCCACGTGTACATCTACCCTCTAAGTTTATTTTACTAGATTCTGATAGTGAAGAGGAACCTAAGGAATATCCTTTAACCAATAGTGACATGTAATCTTGTTGAGTTAATTTTTAAAATAGAGATACATATTTATACCCAGAATAAACTATAATAAATATAAGATTGTTTGTTCACAAATTTGGGTTTTGTGAATGGACTTTATTGATGAATTTAGATTTAATGAGATGCATTATTTCTGGATTCTAATTTATAATTTGATACAAATATCAGGTGTGATGTAGAGTATCATCATGGTTTAAACTCAAATAACTCTTGAAGACAGTCAAGAAGAGTCAAATCCTTCTAAAAAACCTATGGCTAAATTGGATCAGATATTGATGATGCTGAATGAAACCAAGGAAAGGCTTGGAAATTTGGAACAGGAGGTTAGGGGCCAAGGTAAATCTAAAGAAGGACATGAGGATTCACATCTAGGAGATGATGAATATATCCATGAATCTAGTATTCATAGTGAGCAAAGGGAGAATGTTGATAAGACTAAGTCTCAAGAAGAAAAGAGAAGTAGACATGCCTCTAAGCTATTTATAGATATGAAAAAGGTCATGCCAACCAAGTTCAATGCAATAGAAAGTGGTGATGTTGCTGACAGAGATGGAAAAATATTTCAAGATTTGAAATTACTTTGTGATAACCAAGGCACTATGGGGTGCCTTTCAATTGGCAGGAGAAGTGTCCATGTGGTGGATGAACAAGAAGATGGAATTGGGGTTATGATGTAGGAGCATCCAGTGGTGTAAGGGCAATCTTGCATCACCCAAAAAGATGATGATTCAAAATCATTGATGTTGTTTTCATTTATTTTCAAAATTAGTATTTTTGGTTCCATAATTGCTTGAATAATGATGTAGAACTTTTAGTTTTTCCAATTTGCTAAAAATAGCAAATTATTTTTTTGGAAAGTTTGCATTTAGGCATGGATTGAAGTGAAAATTTACAGAAAGATTCATAAATGAAAAATAAGACCTTTGGCAAAGGAATTACGCAAAGATCATTTGTGAGCTTAAACATATTAAAGTTTTTGTTTCTAGAAAAATGCCTAAAAATTATTCAAATTGAAGTTTGAGGCACTAAATGGCCCTGTACGGACCTGAAAATGGGAGGAACCTATAGAGTGGGTTCTTAGTGCATAGAGAACTCCATGTGCTTTCTAGCGCTTCAAACAGTTCATCAATCGAACACCTAGATCAAAAGTTATGGCTCCCAAAAGTCAACCTATTTTTAGAGGGAGATGAAAATTTTGAAATTTAGCTGGAGGCTACCAAAAAGGCTATCAATAACCATTTTTGGGAACCCTTGGCAATAGTAGAGATAAGGGGAAAAGTGTAGAGCCAAGAAGAGGTGGGAAAATAGAAACCCTAGTAGATTTGGGGTTACAAAAGGGAGAAGATTCTAGAGTCTTGAGATTGGAAGTTGTAATGTGTTGTAGCCTATGGATGATTCATCCTCTGATTGTATTTGAGCTTCTGTAATGTAATGAGTTGTCCAAATCAATAAAAGAAAATTCTATTTTCTTTGTGCAATTTGTGTTGTTGTGTGTTTTGTGATTTACCCCCTTCATCAAGTGGTATCAAAGCAAGGGTTTCTGAGTGTGTAGACAGATCATTGACCGTGAGGCAATTTGCACCAGGACTTGAGGTTGTGGGTTTACTGTAGAGATCAAAATACCTCCACAAAGAAACCATGTTGGGAGAAATGCTTTGATGAAAGAGGGTTTTAGGGCCCTGAAAAGGCAAATTGATGTATTGCAAGAGGAGCTATGAAGAGGGTTTGAGCTGAGATCAAGAGAAGAAATAAAGGATCAAGCTAAAGAAGAGCTATCTAACGAAGAACAAGAAGCTACATGAGATACTATAGAAGTTAGGTTGTTGAGGGCCATTTTGAAGATCAGAAAGAGGCTCATGATCAAAGTTTCTACCTGTTCTAGAGATTTGTAACCAAAATAGATTATTGATTGGATCAATGACATGGAGGAATAGTTTGAGTATGAAGATATGGAGGACCTAGATCAGGTCAAGTTTGCAAAAACAAAGTTGAAGGGCCATGCCAGTATTTGGTGGAAGGAGGTCCAATTAGAGAGAAATAGAAGAGGAAAAGGAAAGATCACCAAATTCAATCAGATGGTGGACAAATTGAAGAAGCAATTCATTCATGTGCACTATGACATGGAGTTGCTGAAGAAGCTGCAAGGATTGAAGCAAGGTAACAAGTCTGTCAAGGAGTATACAAAAGATTTTTATAAGATTACTATTAGGATAGGCCATTTAGAGGCCAACAAGGAGAAGGTAGCTCTTTACATTAATGGGTTGAGGCCAAGTATTCAAGAGGAGCTGAGCTTGATCAAAATGACCACCATAGAAGATGGTGCATACCAGTTTTCCCTAAAGGTGGAAGAGAAGCTAAATAAAAGATTTGAAAGAAAGCAAAGAGGAAGAGGTCAAGGCAGAAGGATTGGTGGAAATATCCTATGGAGGCTGAAATGAAGATAAAAAAAATTGAAGAAGCTCGCACCAGTCAAAATCAGAGAGGATATAATGCCCACCGCCCTCGTTACCAAAACAATGGTGAGAAAAGAGGAAGAGGAAGAGGTAGACCTAGGAAAGGACCTGGAAGAGGAGGTTTCAGAGGAACTTGTTTCCAATGTGGAGAAGAAGGGCATCAAGCATATAAGCATCTGCAACATCAAGGAAGGATGTATAGAAGACTTGACGGTAATGGACAAGTTGCGCATGTAGATGAAGATGCACAGTCTAAGCATTCTGAAGATGCTGAAAGGGGAGAAACCCTAGTTGTTAGAAGAACCTTGTTGAATGAGGAGAAAGAACCATATCAGAGGAAGAATTTATTCTGCACAAGGTGCAATTGTGAAGGTAAGTGTTGTGATATTATTATTGATAGTGGAAGCACTGACAATCTTGTTTCAGAGGAGATGGTTAACAAGATGAAGTTGACAAGAAGAAGGCATCCGCATCCATATCAGATTGCATGGTTGTAGAAGAACTATAGGGCTTTGGTCAATGAGCAGTGTTTACTCAAGTTCAAGATTGGGGACTACCATGATGAGGTGCTGTGTAACATCATACCGATGGATGCATGTCATATGTTATTTGGAAGGCCATGGCAGTATGATAGGTACACTATCCATGATGGCCATGAAAACACATAATCCCTAACAAAGGATGGAGTTCATCATAAGTTGAAGCCTTGGAAGGAGGTGGAAGAAAAGGTATGTAGGTAGAAAATTTTTGGAGGGTATGAAGCATGAGCGTCATTGCTTTGCGTTGATTCCTAAGATCAGCCAGGAGAAATGTGAAGATGTGTCATCAAAAGTGTCAAATCTGTTGGAAGAATTTTAGGATATTGTCTCTGATAATGTACGAGAAGGTTTACCACAAGTGACTCCTGTAGAGAAGGAAGAGCTAAATAGACAAGTTCATAATTTGTTAAGGAAGCACTTGATAAGGGAGAGCCTAAGTCCATGTGCGGTACCTACTGTACTAGCATCAAAGAAAGATGGAGAGTGGAGAATGTGTACAAATTCTCAAGCCATCAATAAGATCATGATCAAGTGTAGATTTCTATTGCCTAGAATGGATGACATTATGGATTGTTTGAGTGGAGCCAAGTACTTTATAAAGATTGATCTGAAGAGTGGGTATCACCAGATCTAAATTAAAGAAGGAGATGAATGGAAGACAACCTTCAAGACAAATGAAGGCTTGTATGAGTGGTTAATCATGCCATTTGCATTTACCAATGCATTGAGCACATTCATGCAGCTCATGAACAACGTATTGAAAGAGTGTTTGGGAAGTTTTGTTATTGTTTATTTAGATGACATTTTGATTTTCAGTAAGACTTGGGATGAACATCTAATGCATATCAGAAGAGTTTTAGAAAAACTGAGGGAGGAGAAGTTGATTAATCTAAAGAAATGTAAGTTTACAAAGAAGGAGTTGGTATACCTAGGATTTGTTCTCTTAGAGGAAGGTCTTAAGATGGACCCAGAGAAGGTGAGGGCTATCATTGAATGGCCTATGCCAAGGAGTGCTACAGAAGTATGATCTTTTCATGGTTTAAAAAGTTTTTACAGAAAGTTTATCATGAATTTTAGTAACATTTGTGTACCCCTAATTGAGACAATGAGAGGGGATAGAAAAGAGTTTAAACAAACTACAGGAGCATCCAAGAGTTTTGATACATTGAATCATAAAGTCATGGAGCAACCTATTTTGGCACTTCCATATTTGAATAAGGCATTTTAGGTTGATTGTGATGCTAGTGGTAGTGCTATAGGAGTTGTTTTGAGTCAAGAAGGTAAGCCCATTACCTATTTTAGTGAGAAACTCACTGATGCTAAGAAAAAGTATTATGTTTATGATGAGGAGTTTTATGCAATAGTTCAAGCTTTGAAGAAATGGACACATTATTTTTGCCGAAAGAGTTTGCCTTATATACTGATCATTAGGCTTTGCAGTATCTTAATAGTCAAGGCAAGTTAAACCAGAGACACTTAAAATGGGTTGAGTTTTTGTAGAGTTATACTTTTGTTTTGAAGCACGGGAGTGAGAAGTCTAACAGAGTTGTAGATGCCTTGAGTAGAAGGTAAAATTTGTTGACAGAAATGAAGATAGAGGTTGTTGGGTTTGATGAGCTCAAAAGTTTGTATCCTGAAGATCCAGATTTTGTAGAGGCTCAAAAAGTTTGTTTGGAACCTGTTACTTTGGATAGAACAAAACAGTTGGATTTCATATAGAAGATGGCATGTTGTTTAGAGGAAGCTAGTTGTGCATTTCGAGGAGTTCCATGAGAGAGAACCTGATTAAGGAGAAGCATAGTGAGGGATTAGCTAGACACTTTAGTCAAGATAAGACCATTCCTATTGTTGGTAAGAATTATTATTGACCACAGTTGCAGCAAGATGTGAGGAAATTTGTGTAAATTTGTAGAGTGTGTCAGATGGCAAAAGGAACAAGTCAGAATACAGGGATATACCAGCCACTACCTATACTAGAGAGGCCATGGGATGATATTAGTATGGATTTTATTCTTGGTTTTCCAAGGACACAGAGAGGACATGATTCTATTTTTGTGGTGGTGGACAATTTCTCAAAGATGGCACATTTCATTCCTTGTAAGAAGACTAATGATGTTGTTCATATTGCAGAGTTATTTTTCAAGGAGTTGGTGAGACTACATGGTGTACCTAAGAGCATAGTTTTAGATCAAGATACCAAGTTTGTTGGTTATTTCTGGAGGACATTGTGGAAGAAGTTGAAGACAGATTTGAAGTTCAATTCTATACACCATCCACAGAGTGATGGATAGACAAAAGTGGTGAATAGGAGTTTGGGTAACCCACTACAATGCTTAGTAGGAGATAAGCCCAAGGGATGGGATTTGATTTTACCATAGGCATAATTCACTTACAACAATTCTATCTATAGCAACACAAGTAAATCACCATTCTAGATTGTTTATGGGAGTAGTCCAAGAAATGCTTCAAAGTTAAGGAAGTTGGACAAGGGAGAAGAGACAAGTACTGAAGAAGAACACTTTGTAGAACACTTGAAGAGTTTGCCTGAAGAGGTGAGAAAGCACATTAATAAGATGAATATTTATTACAAGGCTAAGGAAAATTAGAAGAGGAGATATAAGGAATTTCAGGTAGGAGATGAAGTGATGGTCCACTTGAGAAAAGAGGGGTTTCCAGTTGGGACATATAATAAATTGAAAATGAAGAAATTTGGATCGTGTAGGATTTTGAAGAGACACAATTCAAGAAATGCATATGAGGTACAGTTGTTGAATGAGATCAACATTTCCCCTATGTTTAACATTTCTAATTTAACAGAATATCATGATGGTGGAACAGAGGATGGACCAACAAAAGAACAGTTGAGTATTCCCGCATCTACTGCAAAGGAGGAGATATAAGAGATCTTGGATAGCCATGTGCGAAGAAGTACTTGGAACAAGAAATATGGAGAATACCTAGTGAAGTTGAAAGGTAGGCTTGTTGAATATTCTTCTTGGTTGTCTAAGGCAGAGGTTGACCATTTGGGTTTCCTCAAACCAACACCTAAGACGTGACAAGGTCACTTCTCAAAATTACCCTGGGTGTCTGATGCAGGAGTATCTAGTGGTGTAAGGGTAATCTTGCATCACCTAAAAGGATGATGATTCAAAATCATTGATGTTGTTTTCATTTCTTTTTAAAATTAGTATTTCTAGTTCCATAATCACTTGAATGATGATTAGAACTTTCATTTTTCCAAATTGCTATTTTTGAAAAGTTTGCATTTTGGCACGGATTAAAGAAAAAATTTATAGGAAGCTTTGTAAATGAAAAATAAGACCTTTGGTGAAGGAATGATGCAAAGATCATTTGTGAGCTGAAAGATATTAAATTTTTTGTTTCCTAAAAATGCCTAAAAATTATTCAAATTCAGATTTGAGGCACTAAATGGCCCCGTACGGGTCTAAAAATGAACAGAACTAGTAGACCGGGTTCTTAGTTCATATAGCACTCCATGATCTTTCTGATGCTTCAAACTGTTTGTCAATTAGACATTCAGATCAAAAATTATGGCTCCCAAAATATGACCTATTTTTTGAGGGAGATGAAAAATTCAAAATTTGGTTGGAGGCTGCCAAAAAGGCTATTAATAACCATTTTTGGGAACCCTTGGTAGTAGTAGAGATAAGGGAGAAAGTGTAGAGTCAAGAAGAGGTGGGAAAATAAAAACCCTAGCAGATTTGGGGTTACAGAAGGTAGAAGATTCCAGCATCTTGAGATTGGAAGCTGTAATGTGTTGCAGCCTGTAGAGGATTCATCCTCTGAGTGTATTTAAGCTTCTGTAATGTAATGAGTTATCCAAATCAATAAAATAACTTTCTATTTTATATGTACAATTTATTTCTTTGTGTGTTTTATGATTTACCCCTTCATCAAGTGGTATCAGAGAAAAGGTTCCTGAGTGTGTAGACAGATCACCAATCGTGAGGCAGTTTGTACTAGGACCTGAGGTTGTGGGTTTGGTGTAGAGATCAAAATGCCTCCATGAAGAAACCATGTTGGGAGAAATGCTTTGACAAAAGAGGGTTTTAAGGCCCTACAAAGGCAAATCAATGCATTGCAAGAGGAGCTGCAAAGAGGGTTTGAGCCAAGAACAAGAGAAGAAAGTGAAGATGAAGCTGAAGAAGAGCTATCCAAGGAAGAACAAGAAGCTACAAAAGTCAGGTTGTTGAGGGCCATTTCAAAGATTAGAATGGGGCCTAGGATTGAAGTTTGTATCTATTCTAGAGATTTGAATCTAGAATAGCTTATTGATTGGATCAATGAGATGTAGGAATATTTCAAGTATGAAGACATGGAGGACCCGGATCGGGTCATGCCAGTATTTGGTGGAAGGAGGTCCAGTTAGAGAGAAATAAAAGAGGAAAAGGAAAGATCACCAAATGAGATTAGATGGTGGACAAACTAAAGAAGCAGTTCATTCATGTGGACTATGAGATGGAGTTGCTAAAGAAGTTGCAAGGATTGAAGCAAGGTAATAAGTCTGTCAAGGAGTATACATAAGATTTGTATAAGATTACTATTAGGACCAACCATGCAGTGGCCAACAAGGAGAAGGTAGCTTGTTACATTAATGGGTTGAGGGTAAGTATTCATGAGGAGTTGAGCTTGGTCAGAATGACCACCATAGAAGATGCATACCAATTTTCCATGAAGGTGGAAGAGAAGATGAATAAAAGATTCAAAAGAAAGAAAAGAGGAAGAGTTCAAGGCAGAAGGACTAGTGCAAGATCCTATGGAGGCTAAAATGAAGATCAAAAGAAAAGTGAAGAAGCTGGCACTAATCAAAATCAAAGAGGAGATAATGCCTACTTCCCTCATGACTAGAACAATGGTGAGCAAAGAGGAAGAGGAAGAGGCAAACCTGGGAAAGGACCTAGAAGAGGAGGTTTTAGAGGAACCTATTTCTAATGTGGAGAAGAAAGGAATCAAGCATATGAGTGTCCGCAACATCAAGGATGGATGAATAGAAGACCTTAAGGTAATACACAAGTTGTACATGTAGATGAAGATGCACAGTCTGAGCATTCTAAAGATGTTAAAAGGGGAGAAACCCTAGTTGCTAGAAGAACCTTGTTGAATGAGGAGAAAGAACTAGATCAGAGGAAAAGTTTATTCTATACAAGGTGCAAATGTGAAGGTAGGGGCAATGATATTATTATTGATAGTGGAAGCACTGAAAATCTTGTTTCAGAGGAGATGGTTAACAAGATGAAGTTGACAAGAAGAAGGCATCTGCATCTATATCGGATTGCATGGTTGTAGAAGGACCATAGGGATTTGGTCAATGAGCAGTGTTAATTAGTCAAGTTCAAGATTGGGGACTACCATGATGAGGTGTTGTGTGACATCATACTGATGGATGCATGTTATATGTTATTGGGAAGGCTATGGTAGTATGATAGGTGCGTTGTCCATGATGGCCATGCAAACACATATTCCCTAACAAAGGATGGAGTTTTTCATAAGTTCAAGCCCTTGAAGGGGGTGGAAGAAAAGATATGTAGTACTGCTAGAATTTGCTTGGTAGATGGTAGGAAATTTTTGGAGGTTATGAAGCACAAGCGTTATTTCTTTACGTCGATTCCTAAGACCAGCCAGGAGAAATGTGAGGATGTACAAGTAGATGTATCAAATATTTTGGAAGAATTTTAGGACATTGTCTCTGATAATGTACCAGAAGGTTTACCACCAGTGAGGAAGATAAGTCATCAAATGGATTTGACACCTGGAGCCAATTTTTCAAATAAGGTAGCCCATAGAATGTCTCTTGTAGAGAATGAAGAGCTGAACAAACAAGTTCACAAGTTGTTAAGTTAGGGATTGATAAGGGAGAGCCTAAGTCCATGTGTTGTACCTATAGTACTAGCACCAAAGAAAGATGGAGAGTGGAGAATGTGTACAGATTTCAGAGCCATCAATAAGATCATGATCAAGTATAGATTTCCATTGCCTAGAATGGATGATATCATGGATTGTTTGAGTGGAGCCAAGTACTTTAAGAAGATTGATCTAAAGAGTGGGTATCACCAAATCCAAATTAGAGAAGGAGATGATTGGAAGACAACCTTCAAGACAAAGGAAGTCTTGTATGAGTGGTTAGTCATGCCATTTGAGCTAACCAATGCACCAAGCATATTCATTCGGCTCATGAATGAGGTATTGAAAGAGTTTTTAGGAAGTTTTGTTATTGTTTATTTAGATGACATTTTGATTTTCAAGAAGACTTGGGATGAGCATCTGATGCATATCAGAAGAGTGTTAGAAAAATTGAGGGAGGAGAAGTTGTTGATTAATCTAAAGAAATGTAGTTTTACAAAGGAGTTGTTATACGTGGGGTTTGTTGTGTTAGAGGAAGGTCTAAACATGGACCCATAGAAGGTGAGGGCTATCATTGAATGGACTACACCAAGGAGTTCTATAGAGGTATGATCTTTTCATTCTTTGTCAAGTTTCTACATAAAGTTTATCAGGAATTTTAGTAGCATTTGTGCACCCCTAACTGGGACAATGAGAGGTGATAGAAAAGAGATTAAATGAACTACAGGAGAAGCCAAGAGTTTTGATACATTAAGTAGAAAGTCACAAAGCAACCTATTTTGGCACTTCCAGATTTCAATAAGATATTTTAGGTAGATTGTGATGCTAGTGATAGTGCTATAGGAGTTGTTTTGGGTCAAGAAGGTAAGCCCATTGCCTATTTATATGAGAAGCTTAATGATGCTAAGAAAAAGTATTATGTTTATGATCAGGAGTTTTATGAAATAGTTAAGGCTTTAAAGAAATGGTGACATTATTTGTTGTCGAAATATATTGGTTTATATACTGATCATCAGGATTTGTAGTATCTTAATAGTCAAGGCAAGTTGAACTAGAGACACTTAAAATGGGTTGATTTTTTATAGAGTTATACTTTTATTTTGAAGCACAAGAGTGGGAAGTCCAATAGAGTTACAAATGTCTTAAGCAGAAGGAAAAATTTGTTGACAAAAATGAATATAGAGGTTGTTGGGTTTGATGAGCTCAAAAGTTTGTATCCTAAAGATCCAAATTTTATAGAGGCTTGGAAAGCTTTTTTGGAACCTGTTACTTTGGACAGAACAAAATGGTTGGATTTCATAATCCAAGATGGCATGTTTTTTAGAGGAAGCGAGTTGTGTATTCCAAGGAGTTCCATGAGAGAGAACTTGATTAAAGAGAAGCATTGTGGGGGATTAGCCAGACACTTTGGTCAAGATAAGACCATTTTTATTGTTGGTGGGAATTATTATTAGCCACAGTTATAGCAAGATGTGAGGAAATTTATTTAAAGTTGCAGAGTGTGTCAGATGGCAAAAGGAACAAGTCAAAATATAGGGCTATACCAACCACTAGCTATACCAAAGAGGCCATGGGATGATATTAGTAGTGATTTTGTTCTTGGTTTACCAGGGACATAGAGAGGACATGATTCTATTTTTGTGGTGGCAGACATATTCTTGAAGATGGTACATTTCATTCCTTGTAAGAAGACTAATGATGATGTTCATATTGCAAAGTTATTTTTCAAGGAGGTGGTGAGACTACATGGTCTACCTAAGAGCATAGCTGCAAATCAAGATACCAAGTTTGTTGCTTATTTCTAGAGGACATTGTGGAAGAAGTTAAAGACAAATCTAAAGTTAGTTCTGCACACCATCCACAGACTAATAGACAGACAAAAGTGGTGAATAAGAGTTTGGGTAACCTATTACGATGTTTAGTAGGAGATAAGCCCAAGGGTTGGGATTTGATTTTACCACAGGTAGAATTCACTTACAATAATTCTGTCAATATGAGCATAGGTAAATCACCATTCTAGATTATTTATGGTAATAGTCTAAGAAATACCTCAAATTTAAGGAAAATGGACAAAGGAGAAAAGACAAGTGTCAAAGCTGAACATTTTGTAGAACACCTGAAGAGTTTGCATGAAGAGGTGTGAAAGCACATTAATAAGATGAATATTTAGTACAAGACTAAGGCAGATCAGAAGAGGAGATATAAGGAATTTTAGGTAGGAGATGAAGGCATGGTTCACTTGAGAAAAGAGAGGTTTCCAGTTGGGACATATAATAAGTTGAAAATGAAGAAATTTGGACTATGTATAATTCTGAAGAGACATTATTTAGGAAATGCATATGAGGTAGAGTTGCTGAATGAGATAAATATTTCTCCTGTGTTCAACATTGTTGATTTAATAGAATATCATGAAGGTGGAATAGAAGATTGACCAATAGAAGAACAGTGGAGTATTTTGGCATCTACTTCAAAGGAGGAGATAGAAGAGATCTTGGCTAGCCATGTAGGAAGACGTACTCAGAATAGGTAATATGAAGAACACCTGGTGAAGTGGAAAGGAAGGTCAGTTGAAGATTCTTCTTGGTTGTCTAAGGTAGAGGTTGATCATTTGGGTTTCCTCAAATCGACACCTAAGACGTGACAAGGTCACTTCTCAAAATTACCCTAGGTGTTTGATGCAAGAGCATCCAGTGGTGTAAGGGAAATCCTGCATCACCCAAAACAATGGTGATTCAAAATCATTGATTTTGTTTTCATTTATTTTTAAAATTAGCATTTCTACCATAATCACTTGAATAATGATGTAGAACTTTTAGTTTTTCAAAACTGCTAAACATAGCAAACTACTATTTTTGGAAAGTTTGCATTTGGGTACACATTGAAGTGAAAATTTATAGGAAGCTTCATAAATGAAAAATAAGACCTTTGGTGAAGGAATTACATAAAGATCATTCGTGAGTTGAAAGATATTAAAGTTTCCATTTCTTGAAAAATGACTAAAAATTATTTAAATCTAGGTTTGAGTTGCTAAATAGCCCCATACTAACTTAAAAATGGGTGAAAATGGTACAACATGTTTGTAGCATGTAGAACACTCCACAGATTTCTGGTGCTTCAAACAGTTCATCAATCGAACACTCGAATCAAATGTTATGGCTCCCAGAAGTTGATCTATTTTTAGAGGGAGATGAAAAATTCAAATATTGGATAGAGGCTGCCAAAAAGGCTATTAATAACCATTTGTGGGAACCCTTGGTAGTAGTAGAGATAAGGGGAATGTGTAGAGTCAAGAGGAGGTGGGAAAATAGAAACCCTATCAGATTTGGGGTTACAGAAGGCAAAAGATTCTAGAGTCTTGAGATTGGAAGTTGTAATGTGTTGCAGCTTGTGGAGGATTCATCCTCTGATTGTATTTGAGATTCTATAATGTAATGAGTTGTCCAAATCAATAAAAGAACACTTTATTTTCTATGTGCAATTTTTGTTGTTGTGTGTTTTATGATTTACCCCCTTCATCAAGTGGTATCAGAGTAAGGGTTCCTTAGTGTGTAGATAGATTACTGACCGTGAGGTAGTTTGCACCAGGACCTGAGGTTGTCTGTTTGCTACAGAGATCAAAATGCCTCCACGAAGAAACCGTGTTGGGAGAAATGCTATGACAAAAGAGGGTTCTAGGGCCCTGCAAAGGCAAATTGATGCATTGCAAGAGGAGCTACAAAGAGGGTTTGAGCCAAGAACAACAGAAAAAAGTGAGGATGAAGCTAAAGGAGAGCTATCTGAGGAAGAAAAAGAAGCTGCAGGAGATCCTGTAGAAGTCAGGTTGTTGAGGGCCATTTCAAAGATTGCAAAGAGGCCCAGGATTGAATTTTCTACCTATTCTAGAGATTTAAATCTAGATTACCTTATTGATTGGATCAATGACATGGAGGAAAATTTTGAGTATGAAGATGTGGAGGACCCAGATTGGGTCAAGTTTGCAAAAATAAAGTTGAAGGGCCATACCAATATTTAGTGGAAGGAGGTTCAATTAGAGAGAAATAGAAGAGGAAAATGAAAGATCACCATATGGGATCAGATGGTGGACAAATTCTAGAAGCAGTTCATTCATGTGGACTATGATATGTAGTTGTTGAAGAAGTTGCAAGGATTGAAGCAAGGTAACAAGTCTGTCAAGGAGTATACATAAGATTTTTATAAGATTACTATCAGGACAGGCCATGCAGTGGCCAACAAGGAGAAGGTATCCCATTACATTAATGGGTTGAGGCCAAGTATTCATGAGGAGCCGAGCTTGGTCAGAATGACCACCATAGAAGATGCATGCCAATTTTCCCTAAAGGTGGAATAGAAGCTTAATAAAAGAGTTGAAAGAAAGTAAACAAGAAGAGGTCAAGGTAGAAGGGCTAGTGGAAGATCCTATGGAGATTGAAATTAAGATCAAAAGAAAAGTGAAGAAGCTAGCACCAGTTGAAATCAGAGAGGAAATAATGCCTACCACCCTCATGACTAGAACAATGGTGAGCAAAGAGGAAGAGGAAGAGGTAGACTTGGGCAAGGACCTAGAAGAGGAGTTTTCAGAAGAACTTGTTTCCAATGTGGAGAAGAAAGGCATCGACAATACAAGTGGCTACAACATCAAGGAAGGAGGAATAGAAGACTCGAAGGTAATGCACGAGTTGCACATGTAGATGAAGATGCACAGTCTAAGTATTTTGAAGATGCTGAAAGGGGACACACCCTAGTTGTCAGAAGAACCTTGTTGAATGAGGAGAAAGAACCAGATCAAAGGAAGAGTTTATTCTACACAAGGTGCACATGTGAAGGTATGTTTTGTGTTATTATTATTGACAATGAAAGCACTGACAATCATGTTTTAGAGATGGTTAATGATGCAGGAACATCCCTAGTTTAAGAGCAATCTTGCTTCACCCAAAAACATTTGTATTTTCGTTTGCTTGTAGTTCAATTTGTTTCTTGTCATTTTCCAGTTTAGTTCAGGCAGTTCAGTCAAAAGTAGTTTCTGTATTTTGGTCCACATTCTACCACAGTTGCATTTCACACCTTGCAGAGCTGGACTTATCATCTAGATTCATTCATCTACATCATATCCAAAATTTAGAGCATTTGGATCAGTTACTAGAAAGTTATCACTATCAGAACTATTTTCTCAAAGTAGAGCATTCTAACAGTCTCAGATAATTAGCTAAACAAGAAGACTTGTAGAGCATTCCTTGACTTGTAGAGCCTAATGACACATCATTCAATGATCCTTGGTTCATGGCTGACCTTCCCTGAGATCTGCACATCATTCCATACATTTGCAGAGGTGTTCTACATGATTAGGTTTGTCCTATCAGTGTACACATGTTATAGCTCTTCATTGGAGTTTGTGACCTTCCTTGGCCAACACAGAGGAATCTATTGTTCTAGAGATGATATATATTGATGTAATATATCCTCAAGAAAGAAGTTATCAAGTGATGATCATTCACATAAGTTCATAGTTTTAGATTTTGTGCAAAAGAGCTTCAAAGCTATATCTTGTGCATATTCTGTAATCAGGCCTGTGAGCCCAATTGTAAGCCCGCATGTTGCTAGCCAATCTATATTTGAATTCTATTATATAATAAATGACTGAATCTGCATTTGGTTCATTTCTTTGAGTAGTTTCCATTGTGTTTACTCTTGCTGCATGGTCCAGACAGTTCGTTCTGTGAACCCTACTATCATGACTGCACTAAGTGGTATTAGAACGAAGGTTGGAATCTTTGGGAGTGAATTGAGTGAATTTGGTGAAGGAATTCTATAACATCTTGTTGTGGATAGATTGTTGAATTGAGGGAAGTTACTTGTGTTGCAACTGATCACCGATTGTGAGGCAGTTGTCACCTTGTATCCCGGTCACCGAACTTGAGGCAGTTTGCACTTAATCCTAGGAAGAATTCCATCAAGGAGAGGAGTTGTTGGAACAATGGCTAGTACAATGGATGAGATGATGGAGCTGATGAAAACAATGTGAATTTGATTGGATGTTATTGAAGAAGATAGATGAAGAGGATTGACACCTAGACCTAATGTTGAAAGCAATGATGAAGAAGAATTTCAATTTGTTGAACGAATTGGTGAAACCCTAGGAGGTGATGAAGAAGAAGAATTAGATCAGGTAAAGATACTGTGAGCTATTGCAAAGATTGGAAAGAGACCTAGAGTTGATGTGCCAAACTATACTGGTAATTTGAACCCTAAAGAATTGATTGAATAGATAAATGACATGGAAGAATACTTTGAATATGAGGAAATTAAAGATCTGGAGAACGTGAAATTTGCAAAAAAAGAGTTGAAAGGACATGTTGCTATATGGTGGAAAGAAGTTCAGTTGGAAAGAAAAAGAAGAGGGAAAGAAAAGATTTCAAAATGGGATAGGATAGTGACAAAATTGAAAAACCAATTTATACCTGTTGACTATGAGTTAGAACTATTGAAGAGATTGCAAAACCTGAGACAGAAGGAGAAATCTGTGAAGGAGTATACTAAGAAATTTCACAAGATGATTATAAGGACCAGACATAGTGAAGCAAACAACGAGAAAGTAGCTAGATACATCAATGGACTGAGATTGAACATTCAAGAAGAACTAAGCTTGGTAAGGATGACATCTTTGGAGGAAGCATATTAGTTTGCCCTGAAAGTTGAAGAGAAGTTGAAGAAAAGACATGATCAGAGACAAAGAGGCAGAGGAGGTAAATTTTAGAGAGGTAGAACATTTTCTAGAGGAGATAGATCACATTCAAAGTAGAGCAAGTTTGATAACACATTCAAGAAGGAGGACAGAGATAATAATGCTTACTAGAGAGATGAAAGAAATTTTTACTAGAGAGGAAACCCTAGTGCATATCAGAATGAAAGATATAGAAGAGAAGGAAGAGGATTTGATAAGAGAACATTCAAAGGTACTTGTTTCAAGTGTGGAGGTGAAGGACATATAGCATTTGAATGTAATCAAAGTAGTGCAAGTAAGAGGACAAAAAATAGTGGAAGAGCAGCCTATGTTGAAGAACCTATTGAACTAGGTGACCCCTATTTAGTTGGCAAACCTATGAAAGGAGAATCACTTGTGATGAGGAGAGTACTATTTTAAGTAGAGACAAATGAGGAACCACTACAAAGGAAGAGTTTGTTCAGAACTAGATGTAGATCAGGAGGTAAATGTTGCAAAGTTGTAATTAATAGTGGTAGTTTAGATAACCTAGTTTTAGAGGAGATGGTGACTAAGCTAAAGTTGGAAAGATTGAAACACCCTAAGCGCTATCAGATAGCATGGATTTACGATGATTATAAGGTACTGGCGAGTGAACAATGTTTGGTGAAATTTCATATTGGATCTTATCATGATGAAGTCTTTTGTGATATTATGCCTATAGATGTTTGTCATATCTTGTTGGGTAGACCTTGGCAATATGATAGAAAAGTTGTACATGATGGGAGAAAGAATACATATACTATAACATCAAATGGGAAGAGAATTACTTTGATTCCTTTGGAGGATGATCCTAAGAGTGAAGTATGTGGAAATGCTAGAATTTGTTTGGTAGATGGAAGAAAATTTCTTGATGGTTTGAGACATGAGAATGTGTTATGTTTTTATTCCTAAGAAGCCTGAAACATTGAAGGAGACTAAAGAATCACAATAGGAGGAGATAAAAGAGTTGCTAATAGAGTATGAAGACATCATATTAGACAATGTACTGGAAGGATTACCATCCATCAGGAGTATCAGTCATCACATGGATCTTATACGGGGAGCTAGTTTGCTTAACAAAGTAGCACACAGAATGACACTGACAGAGAATGGAAAACTAAATAGATAGATACAAGAGTTGTTGAGGAAAGGTTTGATCAGAGAAAGTTTGAGTCCTTGTGCAGTACCTGTAGTGTTAGCACTGAAGAAGGATGGAGAATGGAGAATGTGCACTGACTCTAGAGCAATAAACAAGATCACAGTTAAGTATAGATTTCCTTTTACCTAGAATTGATGATTTCATGGATTTCTTGAGTAGAGAAAGATATTTCACAAAGATAGACTTGAAGAGTAGATACCGTCATATTAGAATCAGAGACAGAGATGAATGGAAGACTTCTTTCAAGACAAATGAAGGATTATATGAGTGGTTAGTGATGCCCTTTGGATTGACAAATGTAACTAGTACTTTCATGAGATTGATGAATGAAGTTCTGAAGAAATTCTTGGGTAAGTTTGTGATTGTATACTTGGATGATATTTTGATTTTTAGTAAAAGAAAAGAACATTTGTGGCATATTAGACAAGTTTTATAAAGACTGAGAGAAGAGAACTTATTGATAAACATCAAGAAGTGTAGTTCCATGAAAGAAGAGTTAGAATATTTGGGATTTGTGATTTCTGCGGAAGGATTGAAGATGGATCCTAAGAAAGTGAAAGAAATCATTGAATGGCCTACACCAGGGAGCATTGGAGAGGTTAGATCATTTCATGGATTGGCTAGTTTCTACCAAAAGTTCATCAAAAATTTTAGTTCAGTTTGTAACCCTATGATAGAGACAATGAGAGGTGACAAAAAATATTTCAAGTGGACATCAGGAGCAGATAAAAGTTTTGAGTTGTTGAAGTAGAAAGTGATAGAGCAACCTATGTTGGCATTACCAGATTTCAATAAGGTATTTCAAGTTGATTGTGATGCAAGTGGAAATACAATTGGAGCAGTGTTAAGTCAAGAAGGTAGACTAGCAACATATTTCACTAAGAAGTTGAATGATGCAAGGAGAAGATATAAAGTTTATGATCAAGAGTTCTATGCCATAATTCAAGCCTTGAAGAAGTGGAGACATTATTTGTTGCCTAAGGAGTCTGTGTTGTATACAGATCATCAAACTTTACAGTATTTGAACAGTCAAGGTAAGTTGAATCGGAGGCATATGAGATGGGTAGAGTTCATGCAGAGTTATACTTTTGTGTTGAAGCATAGGAGTGGTAAATCAAAAAAAGTTTTTGATGCATTGAGTAGAAGAAGAAACTTGTTGAGAGAGATGAGAGTTGAAGTGTTGGGTTTTGATGAATTAAAGAACATGTATGAGGGAGACACTGATTTTGTAGAACCTTGGAGAGCATGTAGAGAGCCTATTGTGATAGATAGGAGTAAGTAGTTGGACTATTTCATTCAAGAAGATATGTTGTTTAGAGTAAATTAGTTATGCATACCTAGAAGTTCAATGAGAGACAATTTGATCAAGGAGAAGCATAGTGGTGGATTGGCAGGACATTTTGGCATTGATAAAATAGTGGCCTTGGTGAGTGAAAATTACTATTGGCCTCAGATACATAAGGATGTCAGGAAATTTGTGCAGAGTTGTAGAGTTTGTCAAGTTACAAAAGTAGTGAGAATACTAGATTGTATAATCCTTTGACAGTACCAGAGAGACCTTGGGAAGATAAAAGTATGGATTTTGTAATGGGATTGCCTAAGACACAAAGAGGACATGATTCAATATTTGTAGTGGTTGATAGATTTTCAAAGATGGCTCATTTCATTCCTTGTAAGAAGACAACTGATGTAGTGCATGTAGCTGACCTATTTTTCAAGGAGATTGTGAGATTACAAGGATTACCTAAGAGTATAGTTTCAGACAGAGATACAAAGTTTGTTAGATACTTTTGGAAGACACTTTGGAAGAAGATGAAGATAGATTTGAAGTTCAGTTCAACTTTTCATCCACAAACTAATGGACAAACAGAGATAGTGAATAGGAGTTTAGGAAACTTGTTGAGATGTTTGGTTGGAGAGAAAACCAGAAGTTAGGATTTGATTCTTTCACAAGCAGAGTTTGCATACAATAATTCAGTAAATAGGAGTACCGGAAGAACACCTTTTTAGATTGTTATTGGATTAACACCTAGAGGAGTTGTAGAATTGAGGGACATTGGTCTGGAAGAGAAGAAAAGTATAGAAGAAGAAGAATTTGCTGATCACATGAAGACAGTACATAATCAAGTGAAGAAGCATTTAGAGGATATGAATAGTAAGTATAAGGGAAAGGTAGATGAGAAAAGAAGACATAAGGAATTTGAAGTTGGAGATGAAGTGATGGTATATCTGAGAAAAGAACGATTTCTAATTGGAACATATAACAAGTTGAAGATGAAGAAGTTTAGACCTTGTAAGATACTTAGGAAATTTGATTCAAGAAATGCATATGAAGTAGAGTTACCAGAGACATTGGGTATATCACCTATTTTCAACATTACAAACCTTTATCAGTATCATGAAGTAGACTTTAGTGACAACATGGAAGAAGACCTGAAGAAGCAATTACCACACAAAGCACTGGAGTAGATTGAAGACATTTTGGATAGTAGAGTTGGATGCAACACTAGAGGAAGACAATACAAAGAATATCTTGTGAAGTGGAAAGGCAAACTGGAAGAAGATTCATCATGGATTTCTCAGGCTGAGGTGGACCATCTTGGTTCTCCCCTAGCCCCAGTAAAGTGCAGGACTCACTTTTTGAATAACCCTGAATGTCTGATGTAGGAGCATCCCTGGTTCAAGAGAAATCTTGCATCACCCAAAAATATTTACATTTCAGTTTGCCTATAGTTTAGTTTGTTTCTTTTCATTTTTTAGTTCAGTTCAGTCAGAAGCAGTTTCTATATTTTGGTCTGCATTCTACTGCAGTTGTATTTCACACCTTGTGGAGCTAGACTTAGCATCTAGATTCATTCATCTACATCATATAAAAAATTTAGAGCATTTGGATCAGTTACCAGAAAGTTATTGCTATTCAAAGATCAACCATTTTCTCAAAGAAGAGTATTCTAACAATCTCAGACAATCAGCTAAAGGAGAAGACTTGCAGAGCATTCCTCGACTTGTGGAGCTTAATGACACATCATTCAATAATCCTTGGTTCATAGCTGACCTTTCTCAAGATCTGTACATCATTCCATACATTTGCGGAGGTGTTCTACATGATTAGGTATGACCTATCCATGTACACACGTTACAACTCTTCATTGGAGTTGTGACCTTCCTTGGCTGACATGAAGGAATCTATTGTTTTGGAGATGATATATATTGATGTAATATATCCTTAGGAAAGAAGTTATCAAGTGATGATCATCTGCATAAGTTAATAGTTTTAGATTTTGTGCAAAGGAGTTTCAAAGCTATATCTTGTGCATATTCTGTAATCAGGTCTATAAGCCCAATTGTAAGCCCACATGTTCTAGGCCAATCTATATTTGAATTCTATTATATACTGGATGACTAAATCTACATTTGTTTCATTTCTTTGAGTCATTTCTCTTGTGTTTACTCTTGTTGCATGGTCTGGAAAATTCATTCTGTGAACCCTCCTACCGTGACTGAACTAGTTAACAAGCTGAAGTTGAGAAGAAGGCATATGCATCCATATTAGATTGCATGGTTGTAGAAAGACCATAGGGCATTGGTCAATGAGCAGTGTTTAGTCAAGTTCAAGATTAGGGACTACCATGATGATGTGCTATGTGACATCATACAGATGGATGCATGTCATATGTTATTGGGAAGGTTGTGGTAGTATGATAAGTGTGATGTCTATGATGGCAATGCAAACAGATATTCCCTAACAAAGGATGTAGTTTGTCATAAGTTGAATCCTTTGAAGGAGGTGGAAGAAAAAGTATGTAGTACTGCCAGAATTTGCTTGGTAGAGGGTAGAAAATTTTTGGAGGGTATGAAGCATGAGCGTCATTGCTTTGCATTGATTCCTAAGATCACCCAGGAGAAATACGAAGATGTGCCAGCAGAAGTCTTAGATCTATTAGAAGAATTTTAGGATATTGTCTCTGATAATGTACTAGAAGGTTTACCACCGGTGAGGAAGATAAGTCATCAAATGGATTTGATACCAGGAGCTAGTTTGTCGAATAAGGCAGCCCACATAATGACTCATGTAGAGACTGAAGAGATAAACAAACAAGTTCATGAGTTGTTAAGGGATTGATAAGGGAGAGCCTAAGTCCATGTGCGGTACCTACAGTAGTAGCACCAAAGGAAGATGGAGAGTGGAGAATGTGTACAGATTCCCAAGCCATCAATAAGGTCATGATCAAGTATAGATTTCCATTGCCTAGAATGGATGACATAATGGATTGTTTGAGTGGAGCCAAGTACTTTACAAAGATTGATTTGAAGAGTGTGTATCACCAGATCCAAATCAGAGAAGGAGATGATTGGAAGATAGCCTTGAAGACAAAGGAAGGATTGTATGAGTGGTTAATCATGCCATTTGGGCTAACCAATGCACCAAGCACATTGATGTGGCTCATGAACGAGGTATTCAAAGAGTTTTTGGGAAGCTTTGTTATTGTTTATTTAGATGACATTTTGATTTTCAATAAGACTTGGGATGAGCATCTGATGCATATTAGAAGAGTTTTAGAAAAATTGAGGGAGGAGAAGTTGTTGATTAATCTAAAGAAATGTAGTTTTACAAAGGAGTTGGTATACCTGAGATTTGTTTTCTTAGAGGAATGTCTTAAGATGGACCCAGAGAAGGTGAGAGCTATCATTAAATGGCCTATGCCAAGCAGTGCTATAGAGGTACGATCTTTTCATGGTTTAGCAAGTTTTTATAGAAAGTTTATCAAGAATTGCAGTAGCATTTGTGCACCCCTAACTAAGACAATGAGAGGGGATAGAAAAGAGTTTAAATGGACTACAGGAGCAGCCAAGAGTTTTGATACATTAAAGAAGAAAGTCTCCAAGAAACCTATTTTGGCACTTTCAAATTTGAATAAGTTATTTTAGGTAGATTGTGATGCTAGTGGCAGTGCTATAGGAACTATTTTGAGTCAAGAAGGTAAGCCCATTGCCTATTTCAGTGAGAAGCTTAATGATGCCAAGAAAAAGTATTCTA
Organism: Cunninghamia lanceolata; assembly: GCA_027924645.1. Classification (NCBI taxonomy): domain Eukaryota; kingdom Viridiplantae; phylum Streptophyta; class Pinopsida; order Cupressales; family Cupressaceae; genus Cunninghamia; species Cunninghamia lanceolata. Next base: position 5,741,230 of record BSBN01000194.1, read on the forward strand.
TTTATGATCAGGAGTTTTATGCAATAGTTTAAGCTTTGAAGAGATAGAGACAAAATTTGTTGCCGAAATAGTTTTTTTATATACTGATCACCGGGCTTTACAGTATCTTAATAGTTTGGGCAGGTTGAACCAGAGACACTTAAAATGAATTGTGGTTTTGTAGAGTTATACTTTTGTTTTCAAGCATGGGAGTGGGAAGTCCAAAAGAGTTGCAAATGCCTTGAGCAGAAGGCAAAACTTGTTGACAGAAATGAAGATAGAGGTTATTAGATTTTATAGGCTCAAAAGTTTGTATCCTGAAGATCTAGATTTTGCAAAGGCTTGGAAAGGTTGTTTGGAACCTATTACTTTGGAAAGAATAAAATTGTTGGATTTCATAATCCAAGATGGGATGTTGTTTAGAGGAATCTAGTTGTGCATTGTGAGGAGCTCCATGAGAGAGAACTTGATTAAGTAGAATCATAGTGGGGAATTAGCTGGAAACTTTGGTCAAGATAAGACTATTTCTATTATTGGTGAGAATTATTATTGGCCACACTTGCAGCAGGATGTGAGGAAATTTTTGCAAAGTTGTAGAGTGTGTCAGATGGGAAAAGGAACAAGTTAGAATATAGGGCTGTACCAACCACTACATGTACCAAAGAGGCAATGGGATGATATTAGTATGGATTTTGTTCTTGGTTACCCAGGGACATAGAGAGGACATCATTTCATTTTTGTGGTGGTGGATAGATTCTTGAAGATAACACATTTCATTCCTTGTAAGAAGACTAATGATGTTCATATTGTACAGTTATTTTTCAAGGAGGTGGTGAGACTACATGGTCTACCTAAGAGCATAGTTTTAGATCGAGATACAAATGTGATTTGATTTTACCATAGGCAAAATTTGCTTACAACAATTCTGTCAATAGGAGCATAGGTAAATCACTATTCTAGATTGTTTATGGGAGTAGTCCAAGAAATGCTTCAGAGTTGAGGAATCTGGACAAGGGAGAAAATACAAGTGCGAAAGCCAAAGACTTTGTAGAACACCTGAAGAGTTTGCATGAAGAGGTGATAAAGCACATTAATAAGATGGATATTCATTGCAAGGCTAATGTAGATCAGAAGATGAGATATAAGGAATTTCAAGTAGGAGATTAAGTCATGGTTCACTTGAGAAAAGAGAGGTTTCTACTTGGGACATATAATAACTTGAAAATGAAGAAACTTGGACCATGTAGGATTCCAAATAAACATGATTCAAGAAATGCAAATGAGGTAGAGCTTTTGAATGAGATCAACATTTCCCCTGTGTTCAACATTGTTGATTTAATAGAATATCATGAAGGTGGAACAGAGGATGTACCAACATAAGAATAGTGGAGTATTCTGAAATCTACTTCAAAGGAGGAGATAGAAGAGATCTTGGATAACCATGTGGGAAGAAGTACTTGGAACAGGCAATATGAAGAATATCTGGTGAAGTGGAAAGGCAAGCATGTTGAAGATTCTTCTTGGTTTTCTAAGGGAGAGGTTGACCATTTGGGTTTCCTCAAACCAACACCTGAAACGTGACAAGGTCACTTCTCAAAATTACCCTGGGTGTCTAATGAAGGAGCATCCAGTGGTGTAAGGGAAATCTTGCATCACCCATAAATATGATGATTCAAAATTGTTGATGTTCTTTTCATTTCTTTTCAAAATTAGTATTTCTGGTTCCATAATCACTTGAATAATTATGTAGAACTTTCAGTTTTTCCAAACTGCTAAACATAGCGAACTGCTATTTTTAGAATGTTTGCATTTGGGCACATATTGAAGCAAAAATTTATAGGAAGCTTCATAAATGGAAAATAAGACCTTTAGTGAAGGAATCACACAAAGATCATTTGTGAGCTGAAAGATATTAAAGTTTTAGTTTCCTAAAAAAATGCCTTAAAATTATTCAAATTCAAGTTTGAGACACTAAATGGCCCTGTACATGCTTGAAAATGAGTAGAACCAATAGAGTAGGTTTTTAGCATGTAGAACACTCGGTGAGATTTTCAACGCTTCAAATGGTTTGTCGATCAGACACCCAGATCAAAAGTTATGGCTCCCGAAAGTTGACCTATTTTTGGAGGGAGATGAAAAATTCAAAATTTGGCTAGAGGCTACCAAAAGGGCTATCATTTAATAACCATTTTTGGGAACCCTTGGCAGTAGTAGAGATAAGGGGGAAAGTGTAGAGTCAAGAAGAGGTGGGAAAATGAAAACCCTAGCATATTTGGGGTTACAGAAGGTGGAAGATTCCAGAGTCTTGAGATTGGAAGTTGTAATGTGTTGCAGCTTGTGGAGGATTCATCCTCTAATTGAATTTAAGCTTCTGTAATGTAATGAGTTGTCCAAATCAATAAAATAACATTCTATTTTTTGTGTTAAATTTTTGTTTTTGTGTGTTTTATGATTTACCCCCTTCATCAAGTGGTATCATAGTAAGGGTTCCTAAGTGTGTAGAAAGATTGTCGACTGTGAGGTAGTTTGCACTAGGACCTGAGGTTGTGGGTTTGCTGCAAAGATCAAAATGCCTCCATGAAGAAACCATTTTGGGAGAAATGCTTTGATGGAAGGGGGTTTTAGTGCTCTACAAAGGAAAATTGATGCATTGCAAGAGGAGTTGGGAAGAGGGTTTGAGTCGAGAACAAGAGAAGAAAGTGAGGATGAAGCTGAAGAAGAGCTATCTGAGGAAGAACAAGAAGCTGTAGGAGATCCTATAGAAGTCAGGTTGTTGAGAGCCATTTCAAAGATCAGAAAGAGGCCTAGGATCAAAGTTTCTACCTATTCTAGAGAATTGAATCCAGAACAAATTCTTGATTGGATCAATGACATGGAGGAATATTTCGAGTATGAAGATGTGGAGGACCCAAATTAGGTCATATTTACAAAAATTAATTTGAAAGGCCATGCTAGTATTTGGTGTAAGGAGGTCCAGTTAGAGAGAAATAGGAGAGGAAAAGGAAAGATCACCAAATGGGATCGTATGGTTGACAAACTAAAGAACTAGTTCATTCATGTGGACTATGAGATGGAGTTGGTGAAGAAGCTGCAAGGATTGAAGCAAGGTAACAAGTCTGTCAAGGATTATACACAAGATTTTTATAAGATTACTATTAGGACAGGCCATGTAGAGGCCAACAAGGAGAATGTACCCTATTACATTAATGGGTTGAGGCCAAGTATTCAAGAGGAGCTGAGCTTGGTCAGAATGACTAGGTCATAGAAGATGTGTACCAGTTTTCCTTGAAGGTGGAAGAGAAGATGATTAAAAGATTCAAAAGTAAGAAAAGAGGAAGAGGTCAAGGAGGAAGGACTTGTGGAAGATCCTATGGGGGCAAAAATGAAGATCAAAAGAAAAGTGAAGAAGCTGACACTAGTTGAAATTAGAGAGGAGATAACGCCTACCAACCTCGTGACCAGAACAATGGTGAGCAAAGAGGAAGAGGAAGAGGTAGACCTAGCCAAGGACCTAGAAGAGGACGTTTTAGAGAAACTTGTTTCCAATGTGGATAAGAAGGGCATTGAGCATACGAGTATCCACAACATCAAGGAAGGATGAATAGAAGACCTAAACGTAATGCACAAGTTGCACATGTAGATGAAGATGCATAGTCTTGTTGGCAAGAGACACTATATGGATTCATGGTTGTTGTCATTGATGGCAACAAAGGTCATCCCACATATCCGCAAGTCATGGTGTGTCTCTACCGGAAGTCAGAATGAAGATTGTTGTGGTCCGGTGAACAAGAATAGAGTATATGGCAAGATCCGACATATTGGTCCGGATCTCTCAGAGGAAGTGTCTTGGTGCAGTACGGATTTGGGGAAGTCAAGAGGACTACCTTGAGTAGTATATTCCAAGGATTTAGCCTCCGGTGATGAACAAAGAAAAAGATATGAATAGTTGAGTACTGGATTCCTGAGAGACAGTGAGAACAGAGGAAGAACTGACTGACAGAGTATCAGACTATTTTCCAGATGTGTTACTGTTGATGGTAAAGGTTGTGAAGGCATGAATCATGTTTGGCCGACATGATTAATGATATCTACAAGTATATGCTTGATCCGCATTGCTTGGTGAGCAAGGATTCAGCCGACAGAACAGAGTTTGTAAGAAACTAGACTGTTCCGGATGCTGACTAGAAAGGTGATGAAATTACTTGTGCGGATATATATAGAGGATGGATTTAGTTGTGAAGACAGGAATTGTGTGATGGTATATGTGAATAAGTGCAGAACAGAGCAGAAGTAGTAACAAAGATCCGGTATGTGAAAGGATAGCAGAATAAAGAACAGAGGAAAGATGAAGTGCAGTAGATCAGTGTACTGAGCCTAACCGGAACTGAACTCCAGCATATGTAGATGCTTCCAATCAGTTCAAGACTGTGATTCTTATCACTTTGTAGACAGTGTGTCTCCTTGTAGGCAGTGGGCCTCTTTGTGAGCAGTGTGCTCGGGCAGTGAGCCCTAATTGGCAAGTGCCATTTTGTAATTCCTTATTCTTCTAACAGAGAATAATCTTTTGGGTTAATCACCCCGTGGTTTTTTCCCTTAACAGGGTTTCCACGTCAAAAATACTGTGTCATGTGTTTTTCATTTCATGGTAATGTTTGTTTATTTGATTCAATGCTGCATTGATTAATAAGAAAGTTCAAAAGAAGAAATAATTAGGATAACTGATTCACCCCCCCCCTCTCAGTTATCAACAATTGGTATCAGAGCTAAGTTCCTCCTAATAGAGCCTAACAGCTTGAGGAAGATCTGGGAGTTCAAATGGATGCATATGGTTTAAGGGAGAAACTCAAGACTGCCCTTGAGGATCTTGAACAGTCAAATTCTGAAGTCAATGAATTAAAGGAAAGACTCAAACAGGCTGATGAATTCATGAGAGAATTAAAGGACAAATTAAGTCTCTCTATGAAAAAGAGCAAGGAGCTGCTCCAACAATTGGCAAGACAAAGTGAAGAAAGCAATACAAATGAAGAATTGGCTGAGCAAACCAAGTTATGTGAAAAGTTATCAAAAGAAGTCATTATGTTAAGACATGAAATGGAATCGGGAACTATAAAGTTTACTCAAGAGATTGAAGAAAGAAGAAAAGCTGAAGACAATCTAAGACAATCTCTTAAAGAAAAATCAGAAGAATGCCACCAGATGGACAGGATTATCAGACATCTTGAATCTGATCTTGAAGATGCCAAAGATAATGAAGAAAATCTTGAGGATCAAATTGCCTCTCTCAAAAGAGATCTTCAAACAGCAAATGAATATAAAGAAAAATTCAAGATAAGTTCTGCCCAACTTGAAGTACTTCTTGGAAGTCAAAAGAGGACAGATGACAAGTATGGTTTGGGATATGAGAAAGGAGAAAGTTCTGGATCCGGTCAAAAGAATTTTGGATCAGAAAATCCAAAGAATAGGCCCAGAAGACCTCCGGTAAGATAGCCCAATGCTCAAACATATCCATCTTTCAATGGATACTGCCACAGCTGCAACCACTTTGGTCACAAAGCTAATCAGTGCAGAAAGAGAATGAATCAGATTAATTCATCCTTCTCCGGACAGTGCTTTAACTGCAAAAGGTATGGACACAAATCCCATGAATGCAGAAATATGCAAGTAAACAAATCATTCAAAGGTAGATGCTTTACATGCAATAGAGTAGGTCATATGTCTAATCAATGCAGATCAAGAGGTTATCAGTCAAATATGCAAAGAAATGTTATTTGCCAAATCTGTAATAGGTCCGGTCATAATGCTAAAGTCTGCAGAAGCAAGAATCAGGACAAAAGAGGTCCGGTGTATAATCAGAATCAAGACAAGGGTAAACAAAAGATGAATGCGGATGAAGTTAGGAATCAGATGAGCAAGATTTGGGTGAAGAAAAGTTCAGAGAATGTAGAGGTTGGATCCGCACCAGACTCTGGTGTTGATATTTCTTCCAGAAATTAAAAAGTGAGCTCTGGCTCAGGGGGAGACTCAAAGAAAATCCTGTTCCCCCAGCCAATCAAGTGGTGCCGGATGTGGCACAAGATGTGGAGTAAAGGGTTTGAAGATACCAGTCTTGAGATGATCCAGACAAGATTTCAGAGGTCCGCATGAAGATATAAAGAAGTTGTGATCGATCAAGTAAAGACCTGTTCCGGGAGATGCTCCGGAATGATAGAGGACTACAAAAGGGTCCGGAGAGATCTGGAAGTACATTATCTTATTCTGCAGATTGGACAGAGTGTTTGGGATGTCCTTGTGATGTGTTATCTTGATTTATTCATGATTGAAAGATCCAGATGATGTTCATAGATCAGGACTGATCCGGGATACTCCAAGCTATCTGGATAAGGCAAACCAAAATAATATAGGTTGAGCATTTATTGCCATCAGATATTAGGGTTTGCGGAGCAATATAAGGGATTTCTCAAAAATCATTTGCTCATTCTGCACTCAAGAAGAAGCAAAAAGTGGAGCTCTGCAACAAGATTCATCAAGCACACCAAAGATCTCCTGCCGAAGTCATTGCATAAAGAAATCAATCCAACCACTCCGTGCAAACCGAAGGCGCATAAGGTATTCTCCATTTTCATTATCTCACTGCAAATCTTTGAACAATGGCTACTCTGAATATAGTTAAAATCTCTGATAGACCTCGCCCCACATTCAAGAAACATCCTTACAAATCCTTGGAGGTAGATCCACTAGGAGCCTTCTCTAGTGTTCCACATGGTGTATTGCATACGGAAGACATTAGGGTTTACATCCATGCAAATTTTGAAGACTTTGGAGAAGCAAAACTGATGGATATCTATCACAAACAATTGATAGATGACTCCTTCGAGATCAAACCTCAGTACAAAGCCATCCGGGACAAACACTTTGCACAATGCATTCATTTCCCCTGTTTTGAAGAAGATGAATGGGTCCGGTATGTACTAAGTAGAGTACATGACAACTTCCTATGGTTGAACAAGCCCTTCAAGATTACCAAAGATGTAATTAGGACTGTAATTGGTCTGCATTCATCCGGTGGATTACCTGTTCTCAAGTCTGTCAAAAATCAAACAGTTAGTGATGCAACCAGATCCAAGTTTGACAAGAGAGCTATGACAGTTGATGACATCACTGAACCGGATGTCAAATGCATCTATGATAATTGGTTACAAAATCTATCACTCCAGTAGGGAAAATTCAGTACCGGGAACTGTAATCTACACAGCTTATCAAATGTTAAAGGAGAATGCAGACTATGACTTGTGTGAGCTTCTTGTAAACCAACTTTTTGAAAATCTGCAGAAGATTAAGAAGGACAAGAAAAACTCCTTCAAGTATGGCAATCTGATCCTTTATCTCTTCTTTTACTACATGAATGAACTTCCCGGATCCAGTGGATGGATATGGCAGAATGACAGACCGGTTGCCATCCAAATCAGAGACTATTTGCATGCAAGATGACTCCTTCGAGATCAAACCTCAGTACAAAGCCATCCGGGACAAACACTTTGCACAATGCATTCATTTCCCCTGTTTTGAAGAAGATGAATGGGTCCGGTATGTACTAAGTAGAGTACATGACAACTTCCTATGGTTGAACAAGCCCTTCAAGATTACCAAAGATGTAATTAGGACTGTAATCGGTCTGCATTCATCCGGTGGATTACCTGTTCTCAAGTCTGTCAAAAATCAGACAGTTAGTGATGCAACCAGATCCAAGTTTGACAAGAGAGCTATGACAGTTGATGACATCACTGAACCGGATGTCAAATTTGCATCTATGATAATTGGTTACAAAATCTATCACTCCAGTAGGGAAAATTCAGTACCGGGAACTGCAATCTACACAGCTTATCAAATGTTAAAGGAGAATGCAGACTATGACTTGTGTGAGCTTCTTGTAAACCAACTTTTTGAAAATCTGCAGAAGATTAAGAAGGACAAGAAAAACTCCTTCAAGTATGGCAATCTGATCCTTTGTCTCTTCTTTTACTACATGAATGAACTTCCCGGATCCAGTGGATGGATATGGCAGAATGACAGACCGGTTGCCATCCAAATCAGAGACTATTTGCATGGACTTGGGGATGCTAAAGCAAGAAACACAGCTCTATGGGGATATTTCAAGAACTTCCAAAGCATGATGCATGCAAGAGAAAGAATACCCCAATCCCTTGTTGAAAAGTACAAAGACATAGTATGCTTCATGGTAGAAACAGATCAGTGTCTAATGGAGGCAGTAGAACCAAGAACTGTATGGATCATGCCCATGGGGTATGAAGTGGATAAACAGATAGTGGAGCTGCATGTTCAACACATGCTAAGTCAGCCCAAAGATCCAAAGGTAGAAAGGTTTGGAACCTTTGAGGAGCTGAGTGTAAAGATACATGTAGAACTCAGGGAACCTGAGATAAAGAGAAAGGTGAGAAAAGAAGTAGAGCACATTGCTCAAGGCCTTGGCATCTCAAAAGAGGCACTTGATGCCAGCCAGGAAAAGAGAAGAAAATTTGAGGAAGAAAAGAAAGAGGCAGAAAAGAAAAGCAAGAAAAGTGCTCCAGTGGAATCCTCAACCTGGACCAGATCATCAAAAGGATCCACACCTATCAAAACCAAAAGCTCAAAACTGGAAGTCCAGGGATCCGGTAAGAGATCCAAGACAAAAGCCTCAAGAGCTTATCAAAGCCAAAAGGATGAAGAAGAAACTGAGTCAGATGAGGGAGTGAAAGAAATAAAGAAACAGAAAAAGAAAGGATCCGGTAAACCATCTTCTGGCCGAGACAAGGAAGAAATGACAGAAGAATTTTCTGAAAAGCCCACCCTGTCTCTAGACAGTGTAGTCAAATCAGTCACTATGGATGGGAACCTTCAACCGGTGGCTAAATTCTATGATGACTACAATGAGGCAAATCAAAAGATCCTGCAAGAAGCCATAATAAGGTACTTGAACATCTACAATAAAGCTTTTATTGAGATTATTTCTGAAATCCCAAAAAGCCTAGAGAAGGAATTAGAAATAAGAAAGAATAATGCTCATGCAAAAGATCTTGAGATCCGGGAGCAGATAGCTATTCAGCTATATCCTCAAATTGATCCCAAGACAATGAACTTAATATTCAAAGACTGCAAAGATGAGTTCAGAAGTAAAGCCAGGATGAATCAACTCATGCTTGGTGAGACTGACAAGGTGGCCAAAGAGATAGAAGAGATCCTCCGGAAGGCCTTCAAAAGGTTCAATCTTCCTGTTGTAGAGGACTTAGGTGCAGAAACAGCTGTGGACTTGGAACCCTCTGCTCCAGAAGAAGTGGCCTATGAACAGGCTAGCATCTCTCCTCCGGTTTCCCCTACAGTCTCTGGATCCAAAGAAGAAGAGAAATTACAGGAGAAGGAAGCAGTGGTGAAAGATAAAGAGATTGACAGTACCAAGGGTACAGAGAAAGAGAAGACTCCATCAGAGAAGACCATGACTGATAGTAGTAAGAATGTGGAAGGAGAGAAAATCCCAAAGGACAGTTCCAAGACTGTAGAAGAAAAGAAACATCTGTCTCCGGCAAGAGACACTGCACAAACTGTTCAATAATTTTTTAGCAAAGAAACAATAGAGATCGATGAACCGGAGCTACTACAAGGCCCATTCAACTTTGATTCCCTCTCTCCGGTGCAGACAATGAAGATAGCCTCATTTGCAAATGCTAAGGCAAATGAAAAGCTCCTAAAGTCTCATATGGAAGACTGTGAAATGATAGAGGCTGCCTCCGGAGTACTTGTAAAGATTATGCCATCAATCCAGATAGATCTGACAGCCTCCTCTTCCGATAATCTAAAAACCTTAGTCAGCAGTGTTGATACACATTTTGATTCTCTAGAAAAATCAGCTGAAGAAAAGGTCCGGAAGGAATTTTTGGATAAAAGATTTTCAGAAGTATTAGGATTAATCTCTAACAATAGGAGAAATATGAGTATTGGAATAAAGAGCTTAGAAAATGCTCTTAAGGATGGCGGTGATACTTACAAATTTTGTATCTCCTGGTCAAAGGCAACAGTTGAAATAGATAAGAAAATAAAAGCGGAACAGGACAAACTACACAGTTTGTCTCAAAGTTTTGATCCTCTCTCTTCCATAGTAAATCAAGAATGTCAAACTATTGCAATCACAAATGCAATAAAGAACTTTGAGAAGGAAAGGAAGAATATTACTAACCGGATGGGAGAACTTAGAAGGATTATAATCCCTAAGTTAGAAACTATGCATGAGGCCATCAATGATGCTCAGACCACCGCCCAAACAAATGATCCGACAGATCTCAAGAGGGCAGAATCTTTTGCATTTTTGTTGAGTGGTCACATTTCAATTTTGGATAGAATGAAGCAAAGTTGGGTTACAGAACTGATCCAACTGAAGACATCTTTTGCAGATATTCTTCAGTATATGTGAGTATGTAAATATGCGGCTATGTATAGAAAATTTTTGAAAATTTTGGTGTGCGGACCCTACCCTTTGCCATTGATGTCAAAGGGGGAGTGAGGAGCAGTGAAAAATGAGGAATCCAACTAAGGGGGAGTTCCAGAAATTGTATATAAAGACAGAGCATCAGCAAAGGGGGAGCATAGTGTAAACACTTAGTCATTTTTCACTAAGTGTTGCCATCAATGCCAAAGGGGGAGATTGTTGGCAAGAGACACTATATGGATTCATGGTTGTTGTCATTGATGGCAACAAAGGTCATCCCACATATCTGCAAGTCATGGTGTGTCTCTACTGGAAGTCAGAATGAAGATTGTTGTGGTCCAGTGAACAAGAACAGAGCATATGGCAAGATCCGACAGATTGGTCCGGATCTCTCAGAGGAAGTGTCTTGGTACAGTGCGGATTTGGGGAAGTCAAGAGAACTACCTTGAGTAGTATATTCCAAGGATTTAGCCTCTGGTGATGAACAAAGAAAAAGATATGAATAGTTGAGTACCGGATTCCTGAGAGACAGTGAGAACAGAGGAAGAACTGACTGACAGAGTATCAGACTATTTTCCGGATGTGTTACTGTTGATGGTAAAGGTTGTGAAGGCATGAATCATGTTTGGCCGACATGATTAATGATATCTACAAGTATATGCTTGATCCGCATTGCTTGGTGAGCAAGGATTCAGCCAACAGAACAGAGTTTGTAAGAAACTAGACTGTTCCGGATGCCGACTAGAAAGGTGATGAAATTACTTGTGCGGATATATATAGAGGATGGATTTAGTTGTGAAGACAGGAATTGTGTGATGGTATATGTGAATAAGTGCAGAACAGAGCAGAAGTAGTAAGAAAGATCCGGTATGTGAAAGGATAGCATAATAAAGAACAGAGGAAAGATGAAGTGCAGCAGATCAGTGTACTGAGCCTAACCGGAACTGAACTCCAGCATATGTAGATGCTTCCAATCAGTTCAAGACTGTGATTCTTATCACTTTGTAGACAGTGTGTCTCCTTGTAGGCAGTGGGCCTCTTTGTGAGCAGTGTGCTCGGACAGTGAGCCCTAATTGGCAAGTGCCATTTTGTAATTCCTTATTCTTCTAACAGAGAATAATCTTTTGGGTTAATCACCCCGTGGTTTTTTCCCTTAACAAGGTTTCCACGTCAAAAATACTGTGTCATGTGTTTTTCATTTCATGGTAATGTTTGTTTATTTGATTCAATGATGCATTGATTAATAAGAAAGTTCAAAAGAAGAAATAATTAGGCTAACTGATTCACCCACCCCCCTCTCAGTTATCAACAAGTCTGAGCATTCTAAAGATACTGAAAGGGGAGAAAACCTAGTTGTCAGAAGAACCTTGTTGAATGAGAAGAAAGAACCAGATCAAAGGAAGAGTTTATTCCACACAAGGTGCAAATGTGAAGGTAAGTGTTGTGATATTATTATTGATAGTGGAAGCACTAACAATATTATTTCAGAGGAGATGATTAACAAGTTGAAGTTGATAAGAAGAAGGCTTCCGCATCCATATCAAATTGCATGATTGTAGAAGGGCTATAGGGATTTGGTCAATGAGCAGTGTTTAGTCAAGTTCACTATTGGGGACTACCATGATGAGGTGTTGTGTGACATCATACCGATGGATTCATGTCATATGTTATTGGGAAGGTTGTGGCAATAAAAAAGGTGTGATGTCCATTAAGGCCATGCAAACATGTATTCCCTAACAAAAGATGGAGTTCATCATAAGTTGAAGCCCTTGAAGGAGGTGGAAGAAAATGTATGTAGTACTACTATAATTTACTTGGTAGATGTTAGGAAATTTTTGGAGGGTATGAAGGACAAGCGTCATTGCTTTGTGCTGATTCCTAAGATCAACCAGGAGAAATGTGAAGTTGTGCCAGCAAAAGTCTCAAATCTATTGGAAGAATTTTAGGATATTGTCTCTGATAATGTACCAAAAGGTTTACCACCAGTGACAAAGATAAGTCATCAAATATATTTCATACCAAGAGCCAGTTTGGTGAGTAAGACAACCCATAGAATGACTCCTGCAGTGAATGAAGACTTGAATAGACAAGTTCATGAATTGTTAAGGAAGGGACTGATAAGGGACAACCTAAGTCCATGTGCAGTACCTACAGTACTAGTACCAAAGAAAGATGGAGAGTGGAGAATGTGTACAGATTCTTGAGCCATCAATAAGATCATGATCAAGTACAGATTTCCATTTCCTAGAATGGATGACATCATGGATTGTTTGAGTGGAACCAAGTACTTTGTAAAGATTGATCTGAAGAGTGGGTATCACTAGATCTGAATTAGAGAAGGAGATGAATGGAAGACAACCTTCAAGACAAAGGAAGGCTTGTACAATTGATTATTCATGTTGACTTTGGCATGATGTTTGGTTGTCATTGATGTCAAATGTTACAAGACCAAGACAAAGGTTAAGGTTATGTATAGTTGTTTGCAATGCTTGATGCAGAGGCATCCAAACTATAACCTTAACATACAGCATGGATGTCCGCAACCCTTCATCATCATCATCATCATCATCATCATCATATTTGACTTAACACTGTCAGCATCATCACATTTACTCTGCCGACTAATATCCTCCTGATGACAAGCCTTCGCCCTTTCGCATGTCAACAGCATCATCACGTTCAACTATCGGCAGCATCATCATATTCGGCGAGCGTGAACATCCTCCTGACGTCCATTGTTCACTTCACCGACAACTTCCTTCTTCACTATCTTCAGCATCATGATGTTCAACATCATGTTAATCAGCAGGATATGGAACACCCAGTTCCTCCCATATATCCTGATGATGACAAACCTTAACTCCTCGCACTGTCCCCTCGATGCTTACGTCACCTGATATCCTGATGACATATATCCTGATGATGATGACGTCACCTACAGCTTCTCAATATCCTGCTGCTCCGAAATATCCTGATGACGTATATCCTGATGATGATGACGTCATATCCTGCTGTTGGCCAAACTTAGCTTTTTTCGGCCCGCGATCAACCTGATCTTCAACCTTATGCCGATACGCTCCTCCTCGGCAACTCCTGATGATGATCACCCCGACGCACATCCACTTCATGCACTCGATAGCATCATGCTCACCTCCACTTATCCGGATGACGATGCCCGAAGCGACTGCAGGATATATGCAGAAATATCCTGATGATGCCGTTTTGACAAACTTTCCAGCCTTAGCAGATTTTCACTGTTCTGATCCGCCGAACCTCCAGGGATGACCCGATCCACTCTCAGGGTGATCTTCCACACTTTATCAGCTAGACCCAGCACATGCCCATGCTAGGGTTCTCAACACCTCTCGACCGCGATCCTGTACACCTACATGCAAACAAATAAACTAACTCCTAACCTACTGTACATCGCCATTCCACCGATCCGACGAATCAACCGGTGGAATGGATCAGTGAATCCATACAACCACCAAACCAGCAAATCGATTACACAAAGGAGATCAAACAGAAGGTGAAAACAGGATCTTTATTGATTTCAAAGATGCAATACAATATACTGTTTCTCACACAGCACACTCTAACTCCTCTGCTCAATGCAATACTATACTATCGATCGATGATCTATAGTCAACCGATCCGCCTGTATAAATAGGTTTTGTTTCGAGTACTACTGACCCGACTCCAAGCGGATGGGAACTCTCCAGGCGGCTGGGAGGTCCAACCGAACATACATCATGACAACTGTCCTAACAAACTAACTAAAAATAGCAAAGCCTGGTCAGCATGATCTTAGCATGATCAGCTTGACCTTATTACATGCATTTGGTCTTATCAGACCTTCTTGGAAACATAAACAAGACTCAAACTAACTAACTGCCTTATGAAGGCCAGCTGTCAGGTAGGTGCTCCTGCACCATACTCCCCAACAGAAAAGAACTCATGTCCCATGAGTTTAGTATGTGGAAGTCCTCCACCTTTACACTTTGTCATGTCAGTGCTCTGACCTGTTCCAGCTTTGTCCTCTGCTGTCTCTTGACTGCTCCAAGACTTCTGAACTGTAACTGGCTTCTTTCCTGCAAATAAATCCTCATGCCTGTCAATGTAGGCCTTTCTCTCACATACCCTGTGTTTAACCAGAACCTCTGTCTGAACTGCCTCTTGAACTTCTAAAATGTTCAACTCTATCTTCCGTTCAACCTTTATAGGACAAACAATAGTCCCAACTATGACAACATCCTTGTCATTCCTCTCAACTGGTTGCTGTGTGCAAACTTGTGTCTGCACCTGCTGCTGACCTCTGTCAGTCAAAACTAAAACTTTCTTCAACCTGTTGTCCTTAACAACTCCTTTCTCTGCAGTATCCTCATCTGCCTTTATGCCTGCTCCCCTAGGCATCTGCACATACTCCTTCTTTCCCATTAAAATGATTTTGGCTGCCCCCTGTACTGCAGCATCTGCCTGCAATGGCATCAACTTCATAGTCTTCCCATCTTTCTTGATGGTGTAGGTATTAGCATACCCATCATACAATACCCTTCTATCAAATTGCCATGGTCTACCCAACAGTAGGTGACAACATTCCATGGGCAAAATATCACACAAAACCCTATCATGATATGCTCCAATCTAGAAATCCACATATGCCTGTTCAGAGACAAAAAGTGATTGACTATCACTCACCCAAGATGCCTTGTAAGGGTGCTGATGTGGAATCCTTTCCAAATTTAGTTTATCCACCATTTCCTGAGATACCATGTTGTCTGTTGAACCAGCATCAATGACAACCTTACATATTTTACCTTTGCTCTTGCATATGGTCTTGAAAAGAGCTCTCCTTTGCATCAGATCCTTTGATGCCTGCAAACTAATTCTCCTAAGCATCAATGATTCTCCCTCCTTAGGATATGCATAATAGTCAGGCTCCTTATCTTTTTGATAAGTGTTTGAACTCTGCACACTTTGCTCTACTTTCTCTTCTTGTACAAGTTGTACTCTCTTGTCAGGTGTTCTATCATTTCTGGATGATGAACCTTTGTTTTCTAGACATTTGAAAGATGGATGACCAAACTCACCACAGGTGTAACATTTTCCTGAAAATGTAGTAGAACCTCTACCACCTCCAAATCTTCCTTTATTACCTTTCCATCCACCTCTGAAATCAGACTGTCCCTGTCCTTTACCAGTGTCTTCTTGACCCTCATTGGTTTGCTTTTGTGTAGGGGCTGATCCTCTTCCCCTCATATTGTTTCCTCTTCCTCTCATGGACTTATCATGTCCTCTATTCATCTTTTCTTCAATCCTGATTGCCATTTGATAACAATCCTCCACATTCTTAGGGTTAGCTAAAACTAACTCATCCTGTATGTTCAATCTCAAACCAGCCAAGTACCTAGCCACCTTTTCTACCTCGTTCTCATGATGACCAGATCTCATACTCAACTTATAAAATTCCTCAGTATATGCCTTCACATCCCTTTCCTTCTGCCTTAAAAATTGCAGCTTCTTAAACATCTGAATTTCATAATCCCTTGGCAAGAATTTACCTTTGATCCTTGCTACCATCTTATCCCATGAAGTGATCTTTGACTTCCCTTGTTTCCTTCTCTCAGATTGTACATAATCCCACCATACCAAAGCATGACCTCCTAACTTGGTCTTTGCAATCTTTACCTTCTGATCCTTAGCAACATCTTCACATTCAAAGTGATTATCCAGTGCAGCAATCCAATCTAGTAACTCATCTTCATTCAAACTTCCATTATACTTGGAAACATCAACCTTTACCTTAGGTTTATCACTCTGCACTGCCTTTAACTATTTTGCCAATCTCTGGTCTTCAGCATCCAGATCTTCAGCTACCTCTTCATACTCTTCAACAGCATCTTCATCTTCTTCAGACTCACTGTCTGCCACTTCCCTCTTTTTGTTCTTTTCCAGGGCTGCAAGCCTGGCTTGAAGTGCTTCAGCAAGCTCCTTCATCTTCCTCATCTCTCTAGCATGTTTTTCCTTCATCTCCTGCAATTCCCTTGCAGTACCACTACCTTTTGGAGGCATTTTGTCAACCTCTCAATCAACACACAACACACAATCAACACTACCTCTGCCCTTTCGGTGACAGAATGAACACACAACAGCCCAGACCTTTTGCTGAGCTCTGATACCACTATGATGCAGAGGCATCCACACTATAACCTTAACATATAGCATGGATGTCCGCAACCCTTCATCATCATCATCATCATCATCATCATATTTGACTTAACACTGTCAGCATCATCACATTTACTCTGCCGACCGATATCCTCCTGATGACAAGCCTTCGCCCTTTCGCATGTCAACAGCATCATCACGTTCGACTATCAGTAGCATCATCATATTCGGCGAGCGCGAACATCCTCCTGACGTCCACTGTTCACTTCACCGACAACTTCCTTCTTCACTATCTTCAGCATCATGATGTTCAACATCATGTTAATCAGCAGGATATGGAACACCCGGTTCCTCCCATATATCCTGATGATGACAAACCTTAACTCCTCGCACCGTCCCCTCGATGCTTACGTCACCCGATATCCTGATGACGTATATCCTGATGATGATGATGTCACCTGTAGCTTCTCAATATCCTGCTGCTCCGAAATATCCTGATGACGTATATCCTGATGATGATGACGTCATATCCTGCTGTTGGCCAAACTTAGCTCTTTTCGGCCCGCGATCAACCTGATCTTCAACCTTATGCCGATACGCTCCTCCTCGGCAACTCCTGATGATGATCACCCCAACGCACATCCACTTCATGCACTCGATAGCATCATGCTCACCTCCACTTATCCGGATGACAATGCCCGAAGCGACTGCAGGATATATGCAGAAATATCCTGATGATGCTGTTTTGACAAACTTTCCAGCCTTAGCAGATTTTCACTGTTCTGATTCGCTGAACCTCCAGGGATGACCCGATCCACTCTCAGGGTGATCTTCCACACTTTATCAGCTAGACCCAGCACATGCCCATGCTAGGGTTCTCAACACCTCTCGACCGCGATCCTGCACACTTGCATGCAAACAAATAAACTAACTCCTAACCTACTGTACATCGCCATTCCACCGATCCGACGAATCAACTAGTGGAATGGATCAGCGAATCCATACAACCACCAAACCAGCAAATCGATTACACAAAGGAGATCAAACAGAAGATGAAAACAGGATCTTTATTGATTTCAAAGATGCAATACAATATACTGTTTCTCACACAGCACACTCTAACTCCTCTGCTCAATGCAATACTATACTATCGATCGATGATCTACAGTCAACCGATCCGCCTGTATAAATAGGTTTTGTTTCGAGTACTACTGACCCGACTCCAAGCGGCTGGGAACTCTCCAGGTGGCTGGGAGGTCCAACCGAACATACATCATGACAACTATCCTAACAAACTAACTAAAAATAGCAAAGCCTAGTCAGCATGATCTTAGCATGATCAGCTTGACCTTATTACATGCATTTGGTCTTATCAGACCTTCTTGGAAACATAAACAAGACTCAAACTAACTAACTGCCTTATGAAGGCCAGCTGTCAGGTAGGTGCTCCTGCACCAATGCTCTTAGTCAGACTTGATGATCTTCGGTCTTGATGACAAGGAGTCCAAAAGATCGAAGGTGGTGTCATGATACTTGCTTATGATTTTATAGTTGCTTAATGTTGTTGATGATGTTGATCAGTAAAAGAATTTTTTGTTAGAATGCCTCAAGAGAGGATATTTATGTCATGGTGACTCATGCTCATTTTATGGTGTCCATAAGATGATAGAGTTGCGAAGTCTATTTGAAGGTTCATGATCACATGGATGGTCTCATGTTGATGGTGATGATCTTGTTCATGCTTCAAAGGAACAGGTTTAGTGATAAGATATGATATGCTTACTGAGGGTTTGAATTGAAAGTCTTGTTCATGGTGTTGAAATAGTCATGTTGCTTATAAATGTTGGTCATATTATGCTTCAAATATTGGTGCTTCAAGTGTTCATAGGATCATAGGAATTTGTTAATGTCATTCATGCAGAGAATACACTCACATTGGTTCACTTGGTTCCTATGCATTGGTCATTCATACAGAGAGCTCACTCACATTGGTTCACTTTGTTCATTATCAGGTGGTAAGGTTAGATTCGGTTGAGCAAGGGACTTCATTGATATTGAAGGTTAGGGTTTTTTATTAGACTTCACTAATTCTATGACCTAATAACTAAAACCCTAAGTTTCTATGTCAAAACCCTAAGCAACTCTAGGTATTTACTATGTCCTGAAACTTATGTCAAAAGACTTCTATATTGTTCAATGTCTTGAAAGACTTCTTGGTGATTCAATGGTGAAAAGATTTTATTAGATCTTTATATGTTTAGACTAGGGTTTAATAGTTTTGAGATCCAAACCCTAAAGCTAGTCCTTAAAATCATTCTAAGTATAAACTAAATCCTAGGTCCCAACTGTCATGCACTTTATTTATTTTTTGAAGGTGACCTTTCATTGTAGGTCATGTCATTTACGGTGACTCACTAAAGGGTCTTTAAGTCATAAAAAAACCATTGGCCCCAACTTCTTGATAACTGGCTCACCATGTCATCGGGTGCTCAAATTTAATATCTAAGGTTATGTTTTAAAGATGCCAAGGTGCAAACAGGAGATCCAATGGTCAAGATTTAAATCTTTTTCAAATTATAACAAATTCTTTATTATTTTTAATTTGATGGGCAGTTTTCAAAGAAGGCTCTTCAACTTCCTTGTTCGGGTATGGAACCAACTGAGAAGGCCAAGAAATTAGTTTTAAGGCTCTATATAATGAATTTTTAAGAAGCTAGTTAGTGATTCATGTTGAGGAGAGACAGACCTACATGTCCATGTGCAGATTGTAAAAGTTGATGATGTAAAGTGTGTTTTTTGAAAGGCTTGAAGATGAAGAAGGTTTTTCAATGAATCAAAAAGGGTTTTGATTAAATGATGTGTGTATTGCAGGAAGCTTTTAGTCTTGTATTTTTCTTTTTGTGTGAAGGAGTTACAGTATGCACAAAGGAGATATCAAGGTGAGTTAATGTTTTTTGTATGCAAGGGTTTAGGATGTAAATGTAATTCTTGAAGACCATTTTATGTTGTAAATAGAATACTAATGTAACATGAGGGTGTGAAGATAGTTGTGGATAGTAGAGATAGAATGATGATTTCAGAAGACTGAATGTTAATTCTAGAGAATGTAAAAATGGTTGCAAGATTCAGTTATATTATAGATTGGGTAGAGGTGATCATGCAAAGGGAGACATAAGGTGTATTGTACTATAGTGAAACATAGTGTCCCTCTGTAGTTTTCTATTCCTTTGATGTTTCTATTAGTGAGACATTTTACCAATGAGGCACATATTTGCCAGTCAGGCTATGTTAGTGAGACACTATTGATTTACTAGTGATGTAGTTGCATTTTCTAGTGAGGTAGTTGTATTTGCCAGTGAAACATGTTTTGTAACCAGTGAGGCTTTGTGATCAATGGGATTTTATTAAGCCAGTGACACAATTTTTCCTGATTGGTTTTTTATCCCTATGAGGGTTTTCCACTCATAAATCTTGTGTTACGTATTGTCTTGATTGTGCATCAATTTACATTTGATAAGCCTTTGTGGTTCAATTTTCTTGTACTAGTTGATATTACTATGATTCACTTATCATTCAAAGTCTAATTGTTTGAAGTATCTTGATTCTTTCTGTTCTGTCAATCAAGTGGTTTAAATGTGTAAAAAGTTTGTGTTAGGGTAAAATGTGGATTAATCTAATGAACAATATCAAACCCAAACATCAATAGAATAATGAAAACAAGAAAGATTGAATGAAATAAGGCAATGAATAACACAATGCAAACCTTCCTTGAATCGAAGCTTCTATTCTTGTCTATCAAGATCATCCTTGTTTGTATGAAGTAGGCCCTCAAAGAGTGCACTTCTTTGCTATTTTCAAGAATGTCGATAGTGAATGGTTGTGGTGGTAAACATGCAATGGAATTGAGCTTCAAAGCTTTGGGTGATCTCAAGCAAATTGTATTGGGGTGCCAAAGGCACGCTGGTAGATTTCTGCAGAGTAACAATACGAATAGCCTGGATGAATAGAATGGGAGGATGAGGTTTCTTTTATAGACTCAGAAGAATGAGAATCAACGGTTGAGAGGAGATATGAAGATCAATGGCTGAGAATGGTTGAGGAATGTGCAACCAGTAGAAATATGACAAGTGTCTCAGCTCCATCATGAAAGAGGGGATTTGACAACATTGATTGGAGAGTTAACTCTCTTAACTGATCAGTTAACAAACTTGATTAGTTAGTTGGAAGAATGAATTATGGAATTGACTGAATTGATTGAGGGATTAACTCAATTGACTGTTTAGTTAACACTTTTGATTGATTAGTTAACTAACTTTTGATTTGAGAAGAACTAGGACATGTGGGTGAGGGAAAATAAGGTAATTAAATATTTAATATATTTAATTACATGTGCAACCCGATGAGGTGGACAAGGTGAGGTGGAAAAGTGAGGTGTAAGTGTGAGGTGGATTTTTGGAATTATAACTTAGGATAGAGGAATTTGGATTAATTAAATAATTTATGATTATTTAATTATGTGAGATATTAGAAGAATTTAGGGATTTTAATTAAATAAATTGAATTTATTTAATTATGGAATAGTGAATCAATTAAATAAATTTAGAATATTTATTTAATTGGTAGAAGAACGGAATAAATATTTAGAATATTTATTTAGTTGAATCATGTCATTTTTAGGCGTATACATTTTGCCCCTCTTTGATGCAATGCAGTTTATAGCGTTGCTTCAAAGAATAAATAGTTTGATAGTGATACATGCCCCAGTTTGCCCCTGGTACAAGTTTAATGATGATAGGATGCCCCCTCAGGATATTGGATAGGAAGAAGATAGAAGGTGTGAGACAGATAATCTCATGATGAAGAAGGTTAGGTTTGAAGAAAATGGGTGAAGAAATTGGTTGGAGAAGGAGCCAAATGATGCGCAATGCAAGATAGAATGATACCACACACAAGCAAGTAAGCAAGTATGCACAAATGATACAAGAACAAACAAGGTATTGCCCCTGTCAAGCAGTAAACCAATTGATTAATTGATAATGATATACGACAGTGTTGTCATGGCGGGGAATGATATATCCCTAGACCAACAAGGCAGGCATGTTGTCATGGCAGGGAATGATAGATCCCTAGAGAAACATGAAGGATAGTGTCTAGTTTCAGGAAATGAAGCATGTCGTGTAAGACGTGTGTATTGGTCTGATTTCAACAATGCAACATCTTGTATAAGACAATTGATTGATTAACTGATCGAGTTGGTTTACGACCAGACAAGGATCAAGACCACTGATTGTGATTGGATCATTTGTGCAAGATTGACTTGACTTGATTGGTATGGATTAAGGATGGACCTACATTTGGATCATTTCTTAGACTGAATGGACAAGGATGAAAGATATGATGATAGACAGAAATCTGATTGATAGAAGAAAGACTTGATAGAAGGACTCACAAGCTTTTGTAAACATTGATACTCTGTATTTTGTGGATCTTTTATTGCATGGGATATGGATGTATGGATGTATAAATGGATGTATAATGGATGCTTTGCTTTTGACATCTTGATGGTGCAAGTATTTTGAAGTGCTTTATTTCATCATTGGGCATTTTTTTTTTGGGTACTTTTTCTGAAATGTTGTAAGTTAATACAAGCATCTAGGTATTATTGAACCGAGATGACCTAAGTACTGCTTACATGGATTTTGATTTAGCAAGTTAATACAAGCATCGAGGTATAATTGAACCGAGATGACCTAAGTATTTCTTGCATATCAACAGTCAAGGATTGCCCCCGTTCATGTTAGACCTTTGATGTCCTTGATGATCTTTTTCCAATCATGTCCTTAGACAAGGTGTCACACTACTAAAGTTTAATCCATAAACAACAAATAAAGAAAATAATCATGCCCCCATCATAGCATCTCTAGCTTTTGGCATCCTTGAGTAGCATAGAAAGACATGATAGCAAAAATTAAGACTCTGCAACTTAACCATGATTCCAATCCACAAAACATTCTTGCATTTAGATGTGTGTTTCTTGCCATAATTTAGATAGAATCGGTTAGAATGCCTTAGGTGTTTGTTTGCTTTGCCTTGGATAGGTTAATGTCTTGCGTCAGGATTTCTTCTTGAAAAGTGCGGGTTTCGCTTGCACTTGTTTGCTTGGTGAAAGATTCCATAATCTTTATTGGTGATACGGACCCTAAGGGACTGACCTAGTGCCTCGGGGGCGCATGGAAATATGGCCTTGCCTACGTGACGACGCAGAGGCAACGTAGTTCATGGACTTGGACTTTGATGGACCTAAGATATGGATCGGATGAGACATGATATGGAACAGATATGGATCAGATAAGACACAATATGGAACAGATGATACCAATGACAAGGAAACACCATGGATAGGAAGATGGATGGGAGATAAAGAATAGAACGAGTAGGTATGAGGATGGGCAATAGTGGATAGAAGGAAACAAGGATGTGATCTCCAAGGACTATGTCACATAAGTATAACATGCCCCATTGTAGGTAGAGTATTTAGGATTTTTCATGACAATGCTAATGATGATAGGAGGATGAGAGGATACTGAAGGATTTGCTTGGTTTGGGAGGGATAAGGTATGTCAAGAGACATCCAAAACATTTGTCAACATTGTGCCCCCAATCTTTAGCAACACCAAAGAAATAGAGGAATGGAAGATTAGGATGGATAGACTGGATAGTATAGGTAGGATAGGATAGGAAATGGTATAGAAGGAAACTGATAGGAGAATAGTGATAAGACGATGAGACAAGGTGCCCCCAAGTGTAGGTGACATAGAAGATCAACTTACACATGACGCCTGTTTGCCAGGTTTTCATCATGGTACTTATCCAAGGTGCCTGTTTGCCAGATTTTCACCACTGGACGAAGGGATTTTTCTTTACTTTTTTTTCTTTTTTCCCTTTTTTTTTTTGAGACATTTGGGTAGGAAAACGTGGATATGGAAAAGAGAAACTCAAGCATCTAGCTCCTTGAAAGGTGAGAGTCCTGCTAGATGGATATTGTCGCATGGACTATGTCAAGCATTCTCACAGATGTAGGTAGGGGATTGCATGAAAGTGATATGGCGTAGGCAGACAGTGGATTATGATGCAGAATATGGAGGGAAGGCTTATGCAAAAGCATGGACCATAGGAATAGGATGAGGAAGATATGTAGGATAATAGTGGAAGGAAGGGGAGATGGAGGTATATGAAAATGTTGTGGAATGGAAGGAAATCATGACCAACAGTTGCACATACCATGGTAAACATTGAAGCTAGTGATGGGAAAGTAGTGTAGGAAGCAACGAAGACTTTTACTTGTGGATGAATGACTTAGGCATGTACGGATCCACATAGACTGAGTATTTTGCTAGTTTTTGCTTGTCATGTGGGATGGAAGAATTTGAGACTTTTGGATGGAATGGGAGAAAGTGGATGGTTGAGATTCTTGAGAGGTAGATGCCTCATGTAACTTGAGGGATTTTTGCTTAGGTACCCAAACCATTTTATTTTTAGATAGTACTTGTGAAGGTATGGGTTTGGGTGTATGCATCTTTTGTGTAGCTTTTGGAGTAATCATTTGTTGGATGCGGACCCACACCTTTTTCAGTTTGGTGTATAGGTGTGTGGGTGTATGCAGCTCTTGAGAAGGATGCTTCTTTGATTCTTGGATTTTGTATCCTAGGTCATGAGGACTCTTAGGATTTTTGACTTTATAGGTAGAGGCATCCAGATTTTTATTGTTGAATTCCCATGGGATGGTGGAAGTGGAGTTGGAGGACGTTCTTTGTTTAGACAACATGTGCATTTGTTGACCATGATTGGGATTGTTACAAGATTCATAGATGGATGAATAAGGTGTTGGAAGAAGTGGTGGTAAAATGTATGGAGTGATATTAGGAGTTGAAAGTAGTGGAGGTAGATTGGATGGTGGAAGGTGTATGGTCACATGCTTTTGACAATTGTAGGATGATGGAGGTGGAATGGCGACATACGTTTTGGGGATATCATAGTGTTTGCGATGGAAAGTCTTGGACTTTGAAGGAGTGGAGGAAGTACCAACATCTTGAGATTGTTCACCTTGGGGCATGTATCCAAGGCCATATGAAGGAGGAGGAACATTGACATGGACAGGCTCCAAAATACCTTGTTCGTGAAGGCCTAAGCCTTTACCTTGATAGTTCATATGTTGGAGTATGTGGTGGATAGTGGGGTTATGTATAGGTGGAACACTAGACACAAGTTCTTTATTGGATGGAGAAGATGAGATAGAGGATAATGGTTGCTAGTGTTCTAAGGAGGAACACTCATGAATGAAGGTGGTAAGACCAAGGATATATGGTGGAAGATTTGCAGCATGGTTGATAACGGATGGCGGAGGAGTATTACTGGTTTGATCTTCTATGCTTGCTTGGGAGGCAAGTGTCTCATCAAGGGAAGTGGAAGTTGTTGGAACTTGGATAGGTCTAGATGGGGTTATAAGCTCAGGACCATGGAACGCATAAAGTGGGCTTAGAGGATCATCATGGTTTGCTTGATCGTAGATAGGCTTGTCATCATAGATGGGATCTTGATCATAGATAGGATTTAGCATGATGGAATTAAGGTGCTCTTGTATATGTTCTTCATCAATGATAATATCTTGATCATGGAAAGGATATAGGTTATGCATGGATGGAATTGGATTTTCTTCTCATGTCTAGGTGTTGGGAGATGGATAGGATCAAGTGGCTCATGGAAAGGTTTATTTTTATGGATATCATCTTGATCATGGAAAAGATACATGTTATGGATAGGTTGCAAGAAACTGATTTGATCTGGACTTAGACTAGGGATTAATGTTTCCTCATGCATAGGATTAGACTCTTGACATACCTCTTGGGTTGCTGGAATGGAAGTGGATAGCTCTTGGATAGCTTCGTGGTTGACAACATAGATGTTTGATGGACCGTGACTTTGGGTCATGGTAGGAGGTTCTTCGATAAGCTCAAGGGGTTGCGAGTGACATGAAGGATTTTTGGTAAGGTCAAGGACTGGAATTTGGGGACATGGTTGACTCTCTGCTAGTGGCCCTTGGATCACATCATTGGTAGGTGTATGGATAGGTGAATGAGGGGATTTAGCTTTCTCTCTAGCTTTTCTCCAGTTGTATAAATTTGGAAAAACTCTTTCCCACCACTCATCTGATTCTTTTTTGGTCATCCATTTAGAGTTTGAGGAACTAGATGGTGGTGTTGGTGTAGAACTAGTATGTTTTGGAATATGTGTCTTAGAAGGTAGCAAAGGAGGACTAGTAGATGGGGTGGTATATGAGTTCCAACTTGGCGTGGTGCTTGTCTTGTCATGAGTATGGGAAAAGGATATACGATTTTGGGGTGAGGCCTAGCTAGTACTGGCATGTTCAGCTTGCAAGATTGTCA
Organism: Cunninghamia lanceolata; assembly: GCA_027924645.1. Classification (NCBI taxonomy): domain Eukaryota; kingdom Viridiplantae; phylum Streptophyta; class Pinopsida; order Cupressales; family Cupressaceae; genus Cunninghamia; species Cunninghamia lanceolata. Next base: position 5,767,294 of record BSBN01000194.1, read on the forward strand.
TTTCTTGTTGTAAGGCTTAGATTTGTTGAGAAATTGCTATACAATCTTGGGGCGAGGGACCTAAGTTTATCTGTAATTGTAGATATTGGACTTTCTAACCAATATATTCTAGTTGGTTTGCCATTGACACAAGACCGAAAGAGCTTACTGGTTTGGACACGCTAAAATAGATGCGCAGTAGAAATGAACATATGCGCAGGAAGTCGTAGTATATGTGCCATATGAGTGGAAAATGTATGCACAACAATAGTCTATTTATGCGCAGTAGGTCTAAATATATGTGCAGCTAGTCGGCACAAATGTGCAGGAAGAAAGAATGGATGCCCAACTCAGACTTTTTTGCAAATTTTTTTGGAGTTTTTCTGTTGTTTTTGGGATTTGTGGCTGGAAAAAAGGACTTCTTGATATGATTTTATGAATTAACAGCAAGAAAACACAGCAAGCACAAATAATATTTTATAGTTTTTTTATTTTTTTTGTGGTTTTTCTGACTCTATTTCAGACTAACAGGAACAAAAGCAAGCACAAAGATCCTAGGCTAGAAATGGATTACAAGGGTTTTTTGGCCACTAGAACAAGAGGTGTTTAATGAGAGCAACCGTTCAAGTGGTTACACATGCAGTGACACTACTCTCCATTATGGAGTCTCCCAGCCTCAAAGGGTTACGCCTTAGAGGGTTTTGGGGGAGGTTGGTTGTCGGTGTAACACAACAGCACTCGTTGCAGGAGGTTTTCACCTCAAGCACATTTATTTTAAGTGGATTGGTAGGGCTTGGCTTTAGCGTATTTCCACTCAGGGTCATTCCCACTTGGACATGCATGCATCCAAGGGCAGGCCCCCCTAAAGGTTAAACAAATAGAATAACAAAAACAAAAATATCAAACCCAAAAATGTTCGGGTAAAATGTGGATTAATAAATTGAACAATATCAAACCCAAACATCAATAGAATAATGAAAACAAGAAAGATTGAATGAAAAGAGCAATGAATAACACAATACAAACCTTCCCTATTTCAAAGCTTCTGTTGTTCACCTATTACAACCGTCCTTTACTGGTGTGAAGTAGGCCCTCAGTGAGTGCACTCCTTTTGCTATGCTGTTGGATGTCGATAATAAATGGCTATATTGATAAATAATACTGTGAAGAGGAGCTTCAAAGAAAATGGTGATCTCAAGTAGATTGTATTGGGGGTGCCAAAGGCACGTGGGTGGAATTTTGCAGAGTAACAATACAAATAACCTGGATGAATAGAATGGGAGGATGAAGCTTCTTTTATAGACTCAGAAGAATGAGAATCAACGGTTGAGAGGAGATATGAAGATCAATGGTTGAGGATGGCTGAGGAATGTGCAACCAGTAGAAATATGACAAGTGTCTCATCTCCATCATGAAAGAAGGGATGTGACAACATTGATTGGAGAGTTAACTCTTTTAACTGAATAGTTAACAAACTTGATTAGTCAGTTGGAAGAATGGATTATGGAATTGACTGAATTGATTGAGGGATTAACTCAATTGACTAGTTAGTTAACACTTTTGATTGATTAGTTAACTAACTTCTGATTTGAGAAGAAATAAGATATGTGGGTGAGGGGGAAAATAGGTAATTAAATATTTAATTACATGTGCAACCCAATGAGGTGGACAAGGTGAGGTGGAAAAGTAAGGTGTAAGTGTGAGGTGGATTTTTGGAATTAGAACTTAGGATAGAGGAATTTGGATTAATTAAATAATTTATGATTATATCATTATGTGAGATATTAGAAGAATTTAGGGAATTTAATTAAATAAATTGATTTTATTTAATTATGGAATAGTAAACTAATTAAATAAATCTAGAATATTTATTTAATTGATAGAAGAATGGAATAAATATTTAGAATATTTATTTAGAATTAATCATGTCATTTTTAGGTGTATACAGTTTGAAAGATTATAGACCATTGATTCACCCCCACCTCTCAATGGTCCTATACTCCAACAAGTGGTATCAGAGCCTAGGTTCCCTGTAGAAGTCTAATAGGCTTGGGTAGATCTTGATAGTGGAGTACCATCGGAAAGTGTAAAAAAAATAGAGAAAAGAAAGATGCCAAGCAAAGGGTTGTAAAACAAGCCCCAGTCAAGTCAAGCAATGAGTTGTTGCATGAGTCACCCCTGAATGTTGACACAAAGTGTGATAAAGAGAATGGTCTTGCAATTGAGAGTTTTGACAAAAAGGAAGACTTCATTGTGAGTGTAATTGGACAAGAACTTGGTGAAAAAGAAGATGATTTTGTTGTTGAGATTGATGACAAAGAAGGAGACCTCTTTGTGGGTGAAGATGACTATGAAAAAGAGTATGATGAATAGGAGTGTGAAGTTGATTTAGAAGGTGAACTCTTGTGTGCTTTGGATACAATCAAGCAACTCATAAAAGAGAACCAGAAATTAGAAGACCAATTTCAACAAGAAAAATATTCCAAAGACAAGGTATGTTCAGATTTTGCAAAATTTTCTTTAGAACTTGAAGAGTCAAGAAATATGATTATGGACTTAAAAACTCAAGTTGATGAATATGACAAATTGATTATTTGTATAAAAACTGAAGTTGAAGAAGCCAAAAGGGTAGTTGATTTTCCAAAATGTGATCTTGAAGTCAAAACTAATTAATGCCTAAAATTAGAATTAGAAATAGTTTCTTTGAGAAAGGAATTAGAAAAGGCATCTTCTAAGTTGGACAAGAATCTACAGTTTGAAAAGAGTACTGAATGCTTAAATGACTTGTTGAGGAAGCAAAAGCATCATAAAGACACTACTGGTCTATTAGATTAAGGAAAGACAATTAAGAGGGGGGGTGAATCAATTGTCTGAAACATTCTTCCAATTAATCACTTAAATCCTTTTCTTAATTCAGCAACATAATAATAATTCAATCATGGAAACAAAATACAACAGTTCAAGAGAAGAAACACATTAACACATAAGACACCAAGATGTTTGACGTGGAAAACCTGATTAAGGGAAAAACCACAGGGTGACTAACCCAAGATTGTATTCTCTATTAGAAGAATAGAAAGAACAAAATGGTACATTCCAATTAGGATTCACTACCCAAGCACACTACTCACAAGAGGCCCACTACCTACAAGAGACACACTGTCTACAGAAAAATAAGTATTACATACTTTAACTGAAGAATAGCATCTTCACCATGCTTGAGTTAGTTCCATTTAAGTTCAATACTTCTACTCTACCTTTCGCTTTACTGCTCTCTACCACACTCTCATCTCCACAAGATTCATTTGAAATGACTTTACAAATCCTTATTTATACATGACATTGACTTAGGGATAATCATCCAAGTTGGCATACATTACAGAGCAAATACATAAATACAACATGACTATTTGCAAAAAGACTTCACACCGATCAACACACTGTCGGCCACACAGATCTGAGACTTCAAAATTTCTTTAGGAACATGCCATTCTTCATAGAACATCTTCAAGATCATCTGCAAGATGTGTAACTCATCTGATCGGCCAGACTTAGGAAGAACACCATCATCCGGAAGTAATTCTTCAATTATGAGCTCAATCTTCAATGCGGACCACCAACACGAACTGGACACAATCCAAAGACCTCCACAAGCTTTCCTGAATCACCAAGAACATCCACACTACTTTTGCTTACTGAAATCATCCTCTTCTTCATCTAAAACCTCAAGAACATAGTCTGTCATCATTGTTATATTGGAATAGATGCTTGCGGACTTCCAGACCATAAACCAATTCAGTTGTCAATTCACATTGACTTCCTAAACACTCCACCAAATCCGTAGAACAAGATATTTCATTTCCGGATCTCATTGGACCAATCTATATCACTCTATCACCTTTGAACATCTACCAAAACTGGTTTTACTTAAGTGGCCATAACTTCTTCAGATCTTCATACAGACCTCTGAAATCTTTACTAGATCATCTTAAGACACATATCTACAAACCCTTTGATGCACATCCTTTGATCTTCATCTTAGGTAGGATATTTTACCTCATTGTCTTCACTATTCTCCTCTATTCCTGATAGGACTAATTTTCTCAATATCCTCAGCATACAGCTCATCCAATCCTTATCATCAATGTAATAGGAGTGTGTTGACATCAATCACAACACCAGTTAGGCCCATACTTGCAACAATCTCCCCCTTTTGTCATTGATGGAAACATATGATGTGAAAAACTATTTTAACCATCAAGACAAGAACTTCTCCTCACTTACACAACTCCCCCTATCAATAACAACCATTCACATGTCTTCTCTTCTTTTACTGCTCCCCCTTTGATCAGAAACCACTTGTTTTTCACATGTCTTCTCTCCCCCTTTGACATCAATGGCAAAGGGCACATACTTGCATTACTTCAGAATCATACCAGCTGCTCCCCCTGAGTAGCAGCTTCCCATCATCAATCGAGACCACAAGATGTGATTGTGAGATCCACCAAACTAATGCACATCAGTGCACCTTAATTCAAAACTGGAGGGGTAATAACCCCTAACTTCTCCCTAAGATACTCAAAAGAGTCCTTGGGTAGAGGTTTAGTAAAAATATCTACAATATGATCCTTGGATGGAATAAACTCTAATCTGACTTCATTCTTGTTCACTTTCTCTCTCAAGAAGTGAAACTTGATGGATATATGTTTAGTCTTTGAATGCAACACCAGATTCTTTGATATATTTATTGCACTTGAATTATCACAAAAGATTGTGATAGGTTCCTCATACTCTACTCTGATGTCTCTTAGCATTTGCTTTATCCACAATACTTGATTGCAACTTCCTGCTGCTGCAATATATTATGCTTCTGCAATGGACAAAGATATTGCCTCTTGTTTCTTGCTCAGCCAAAAAACCAATCTCTTCCCCAAAAAGAATGCTCCACCATAGGTACTCTTCTGGTCATCCACATCTCCTACCCAATCCGCATCTATACATGTATAAAGAGAGAAATCATGATCTCTAGGATACCACAAACCATACTCAACTGTCCCTTTTAGATATCTAAAAATCCTTTTGATTGCCATGACATGAGATTCTCTAGGATCAGCTTGGAATCTAGCAACAAGACCAACAACATTCATAATGTCAGGTCTAGTTTGAGTGAGATACAATAATCCTCCAATCATTGACTTGTATTTTTTCTAATCAACCTTAGGAGAGTCATCATCTTTGCTCAATTTACATCTAGTTTCCATGGGAGTACTCATTAGTTTTGAGTCTTCCATCCCAAATTTCTTCAACAATTCTTTCACATATTTAGTCTGAGAAATGAAGATTCCTTTAATTGTTTGAATGATTTACAGACCCAAGAAGAAATTCATTTCCCCAAATATGCACATTTCAAATTCACTTTTCATTTGATTTGCAAAGGTTTTGCACATTCTATCTCCTCCTCCAAAAATGATATCATCAACAAACACTTCAATAATCAAGATATTTTCATGTTCAATTTTGAAGTACAAGTTACTGTCAGCAGTACCTTTGTTGAAACCAATCTTCAAAATATGCTTGTCTAATCTTTCATACCAAGCTCTTGGGGCTTGTTTGAGTCCATACATTGCTTTCTTCAGCTTGCAGACCATATCACCATGATCAGACAATTGGAATCCATCTGGCTGCTCAATGTATACTTCTTCTTCCAAGTCACCATTTAGGAAGGCAGACTTGAAATCCATCTGATATACTTTGAAATCCTTGAAGGAAGAAAAGGCAAGAAGTAATCTGACTGCTTCAATCCTTGCCACTAGAGAAAAAGTTTCTTCAAAATCAACTCCTTCTACTTGGGAGTAACCCTTGCAGACCAATCTAGCTTTGTTTCTGACTACTTCACCATCTTCATTTAGTTTGTTCTAAAAGACCCATTTGGTTCCAATCACATTCTTGTTTTTAGGTCTGGGAACAAGATCCCAAGTGTGGTTTTTCTCAATTTGCATTAGTTCTTCCTCCATTGCTTTAGTCTAGTTTACATCATTGCAAGCTTCATTCACTATCTTTGGTTCAATCTTTGAAATCAGACAATACTCTTTTGAATCTTGAGCAATCTTTCTTCTTGTTTGAACACCTTTTCTTTTGTCACCTATGATCTGGTCTTCGAAGTGATTTAGTCTTACATACCTGGGAATTTTGGGAATTTCTTGCACTTCTAATTCTTGAATAGGTTCATTCAAACTTATCTCTTCTTCCTGATTCACCGGATCAGTCTGAATCTAAATTTTAGAGGGAGCTTGGACTTCTTGAACAAAAACATCATTTTGATCATCTTCATCATATTCATAAAACCTTGAGGTTTTTTCAATACCTTCATCAACCTTCACATTTGTACTTTCTACAATCTTCCTCAATCTCTTGTTATAACACTGGTATGCTTTGCTTTGAGTAGAATAACCCAAGAATATTCCTTCATCACTTCTATTATTAAATTTTCCTAGGTCTTCATCTCTTTTAATGTAACATTTGCTACCAAAGACTCTGAAATACCTCACTGTGGGAGTGATGCCAAACCAAAGTTCATAAGGAGTCTTACCGGTATTTCTTCTGATTTGTACTCAATTGAGAGTATAGACTGCAGTGCTTACAACTTCTCTCCAATAGATCTGAGGAACATTTGCTTCCATCATCATGGTTCTAGATACTTTCTGGATGGTCCGGTTCTTTCTCTCCACTACTCCATTTTGTTGTGGAGTCCTTGGAGCAGACAATTGTCTCTTTATCCCATGTTTCTCATAGAATTCTATGAACTCACCATATGTGAATTCTTCACCTCTATCAAACCTTAGACATTTTATGTTTAAACCGGTTTCATTCTCTACCATAGCCTTGAATATTTTGAATTTTTCAAGAGCCTCATATTTCTCTTTTAGAAAAGTCACCCACATCATCTGGGAGTGCTCATCAATTAATAACATGAAGTATCTATCACCTTGCACACTCCTGATTCTTGCTAGACCACATAGATCAGTATGAACTAAGTCCAATAATCTGGTAGAAGATTGTTCCTTTCTTTTGAATGAGACTGCTTTGTTTACCCAATTGACATTCTTTGTACAAACTATTAGTAGGTTTTACCAATCTTGGAAGATCCCTTACAGCCTGGGTGTTGCTTATCTTGATGATATTATCAAAATTTACATGACACATTCTCCTATGCCATAACCAGCTCTGATCAATTTGAACAAATAAACAACTTTTACCAGTACCAACCAAGTGGAAGATATTACCTTTTGTTTGAGTACCAGATGCAATTTCTGTTCCAGAACTTTCAAAGATCTTGTATTTTCCATTCTTGAATTGGAGATCATAGCCTTTGTCCACCAACTATCCAACACTCAGAAGATTGTGCTTCAAACTTTCAACATACAGTACATTACTAGTTTTGTTCTTTCCATCAAAAGAAATGGTTCCTCTACCTCTGATTCTACCAGCAGAATTATCACCAAATTTTACCACTCCTCCTTCATACCTTTCCAACTCTATGACCTTATTTTTGTCACCTGTCATATGGTGAGAGCATCCACTGTCAATGACCCAATCATCCTTTTCTTCAACTTTGACAGCCCGAGCTCTTTCTACAATTTTATGATTGGTAGATTTAGAGAGCATTGGATCTTCTTCCTTAATGGCAATAAACACCTAGTCATTTCTAGATTTGTTTCCTGTCTCTGATTCATCCTCTGTTACTCCTTCATCATCATCTTCATGAACATAGTAACATTTCTTTTGGAACCTTGATCTATTAGGATTTGGCCTTGAAAATCTTTCCGGACACCTTGAGGCAAAATGACCAATCTTATTGCAGTTAAAACATTTCAAAGGAAATTTCCCTTCATACTTGCCGGATCCTCTTAGCAATCTTTTTACAATAAGGGCTTCAAGTTGAGCAGCTTCTGCTTCATCTTCTTCTAGATCTTTTCTTTCTTTTTCATACCATGATAGTTTATTTGAAGAGTTTTCTCCTGGATCAAACATTTTTTTTCCTTTTATAGAGGCACTAGCTTTGAATGCAGATTCAATTTTGGGGGGGCATCTCCAAACTCGGTTAATTCAAATGTAGCCAATTTACCAACCAATTAAGCTCTTGTGATACCTAAAAAGGATCTGAATTCTTCAATAGAAGCAACCTTATATTTATAAGAATCAGGAAGGGATTTGAGAACTTTACCAACAATCTCATCTTCATCCAAGATTCCACTAGCACATCTAATGCCACAAACAAGCTCATTTACTCTTGGCATAAATGTAGTGATATTTTCATCTTCTCTCATCTTCAGGTTTTTGAATTTTCCTTTCAGACTCTATAGCTTGGCACATTTAACATACTTGTCTCCTTCATGTAGAAGTTCTAGTTTTTGCCAAATCTCATATGCAGTTTTTAGATCAATAACATTAGTCAATTCTAAATCAAATAAGGCACTCAGAAGAGCTTCTTTAGTCTGTGGATTGTTTTCAGCATCTCTAATTTCATCTATAGTATGCAGACCATTCTGAGGAGGATCATACTTGTTTGAAGCCATGATCTAATACAGCATTCCCATACATTATAGGTGGCATTCCGTGCAACTTTTCCAAAGAGTGAAATTGGTTCCATCAAACCTCAGACTATCCTTTTTGTAGGACATCTTGGATCTTCTCAAGTGGTTAAGCTCCTTTTAGGGGAACTTGGCTCTGATACCAATTGTTAGATTAAGGATAGACAATTGAGAGGGGGTAAAATTTCTTCCAATTAATCACTTAAATCCTTTTCTTAATTCAACAGCATAATAATAATTCAATCATGGAAACAAAATATAACAGTTCAAGAGTAGAAACACATTAACACATAAGACACCAAGATTTTTGACGTGGAAAACTCAGTTAAGGGAAAAACCACGGGGTGACTAACCCAAGATTGTATTCTCTATTAGAAGAATAGAAAGAACAAAATGGCACATTCCAATTAGGGCTCACTACCCGAGCACACGATTCACAAGAGGCCCACTGCCTACAGGAGACACACTGTCTACAGAATAATAAGTATTACATACTTGAACTGAAGAATAGCATCTTCACCATGCTTGAGTCAGTTCCATTTAAGCTCAATACTTCTGCTCTTCCTTTTGCTCTACTCCTCTCTACCACACTCTCATCTCCATAAGAGCCATTTGAAATGACTTTACAAATCCTTATTTATTCAAGACATTGACTTAGGGATAATCATCCAAGTCGGCATACATTATAGAGAAAATACATAAATACAACATGACTATTTGCAAAAAGACTTCATGCAGATCAACACACTGTCAGCCACACAGATATGAGACTTCAATCCTACTTTAGGAACATGTCATTCTTCATAGAACATCTTCAAGATCATCCACAGGATGTGTAACTCATCTGATCAGCCAGACTTAGAAAGAACACCATCATCCAGAAGTAATTATTCAATTACAAGCTCAATCTTCAATGCAGACCACCAACACGAACTGGACACAATCCAATGACCTCAACAAGCTTTCTTGAATCACCAAGAACATCCACACTACTTCTGCTTACTGAAATCATCCTCTTCTTCATCTGGACCCTCAAGAACACAGTTTGTCATCACTGTTATATTGGAATAGATGCTTGCGTACCTCCAAACCACAAACCAATTGAGTTGTCAATTCACATTGACTTCCTAAACACTCCACCAATTCCGCAGAACAAGATATTGCATTTCTGGATCTCACCGGACCTATCTGTATCACTCTGTCACCTCTGAACATCTTCCAGAATTGGTTTTACTTAAGTGGCCATAACTTCTTCAAATCTTCTTGCGGACCTCTAAAATCTTTACTAGATCATCTTAAGACACATATCTACAAACCCTTTGATGCACATCCTCTGATCTTCATCTTAGCTGGGATCTTTTACCTCACTATCTTCACTGTTCTCCTTTGTTCCTGATAGGATTAATTTTCTCAATATCCTTAGCATACAGCTCATCCAATCCTTATCATTAATGCAACAAGAGTGTGTTGACATCAATGACAACACCGGTTAGGCCCATACTTGCAACATGGTCTAGGTTAGGAAGAAAGACAATGTTCAAAAGTTAGGGATACACCAAGGAAGAAGATAGATTTGGATCATCATGTTGTTGCTCCTAAAGAGAAAACAGAAAATAAAGTTGTTGATGTTGGAAGAAGAACAAACAGGTTCTCAATACCTCGACCTGTCAGGAAATACCATTCAATAAGGTACAACTACTCTCAGTTTCATGGTTATTGCTATTCTTGTCATGTTTATGGTCAAAGAGCTAGAAATTGTAGAACTCACTCAAGAAATGGTCTTGGATGGAATAAGGATAAGAGTTCTTATAGTTTCTCAAATCAGGACTATAACAATGTTTTCTAAAACTATAATAAAGCTTGTCACATAGAAAGGGATTGTTGGATGCTTGCAAGATATGATCATAGAAGTTCTTTTTGGTTGTCAAGAGAATATGATTTTGTTTCTCCTATTGGTCATAAGATCAAATGCTATAGGTGTCATAAGGTTGGACATAAAGCACTGTTTTGTAAGATTAATTTGGTGAAACCTTTTAGTCATCACAAGAAAACATGTACTATAGTAGTTTGGAGAAGGAAACAAGAAAAAGAGAAGAAAGAATATGAGCTTGTGCTTATTGTGCAAGTGACATCTATAAGTGCATAAAGAGAAGCATGAGTTGAGGGGGAGGTGATTAATGTATTATCATTTAGCCCCATAAACAACACTTGAGAAGTGTTGAGAACAATATTTTGATGTTGGTAGAGTTTTATTCATGACAAGGTCTGCACCAAAGGTATGTATTGAATGGCTAAGATCAAGAAAAGTCATTAATGTCAAAGTGACAAAGTCTCTACAAAGTTTCTTCTATTGAACAGGGTTAGAGGCATTGGTGCAAAGTGTATGACAATATATCAATATAACGTCTGCACATTGGAGTTGTTTGGTCATCATTATTTTCTTATCTTACAAAGTATTGAAATAGATTAGGATAGTAGATCATGATGAGTAGAACCTTGATAGAACTAACAGTTGACAAGTGCCTGTTATGACACAACATAGGGTGGTTTTGACCATGATCAGTATGACAATAATGATCTCAATGAATTCTTGATAGTTTTTGAAGAGTTAGTAGATAATATTCAACTATTTTTATTGTCACTCATGTTCAAGACAAAGGTTAAGAAAGTAGTACAGTGAAAAGACAATGATCCTCTCTATTGTAGATGATAAGTTCATTGTAGGATGTAGCAGTGGAGTTGGGGCAATCAAGGACCAAACCATCAAGGATAACTATGTAGTAACAAAACATGTACAAACCTCAGTGATTTCAGATTTGCACCTTTGTGTGTGCAGACCTTTGGAAAACCTTTATGTATGGTGAATAGTGTAAATTATGTGTGGAACGAACTGCTAAGATTATATGTGGTGCATGATGTAGCAGAGCTTTGTGTATACAGAATATTTTGATCAGACTTTTATGTTTACAAACCTTTATGTTTGTAGTGATAGAGCATAGCATTCTAATTTGGCAAGTGTCTTGTCATAGTAGACATTTGTCATGACATAATAGTGGTTTGATTTCAGCAGAATCTTAGTTGAAAATAGGACAGTGGTTTGATATGTTACAGTGCAGTCATGTTGCCATGTTGCTCTTATATTGCCATGTTGCTTTTATGTTTCCATGTTGCTCTTTGTGGTGGATTGTTGTCATTTGATGTATTTTGTACTAATGCAGTCATGTTGTTGTTTGATTTTGTTGTCATTTGATTCATAACAATAGCATGACAATAGTTTTGATTTTATTGTTCATTTAGTTCACAGTTGATATTTGTCATTTGGTGGTGTGATTCTCTTGTTGGAACAATGCATGACTATGCATTTATGATAGTGATTAGTTTGGTGCAGGGTTCTTACTAAGTTGATTGAAGTGTAGTGTTTGTATTGACTCTCATTTGCAATGTTGATGCATGTTTCATGGATGGTGGAGTTTCATGATAGTAATATACTTTGGTAGTTTCTTTCTCTGATGACAGTGATTTTCTATGTTTGATCAAGTCTATATCATGTATGGTGATAGTGTAAGGAAGGTAGCATGAGACTTACTTTCAATAATGATAGAGTTCTTAGTTTTCACTTCCATGGTGATTGATTCATGGTGATTGTGTGTATCATGTGTCATTTGTCTTTATACCTCTTTATAGTAGTATTTGCTTTGAAATAGAGTCTAGCATCTATTAATTTGTGTTGTTCAATATTGGTATAAAAAAATTATTTGATAGATATGTATACAAGATGCAAAATTCCTCTTGCAGAGTTGTTGATGACTTTGGTATTTGTTTCTGACAATATAGCATGATCTAGTGTAGAGTGCAAAACATGGTGTGCATACTTCATGTTAATGTGAGTAGTGCAGACTTTCGTGGTGTGCAAACTTCATGTTAATGTTAGTGCAAACTTTCATGGTACAGAAGTTGTAGATCTAGTGAAGACTTTATGATAAGGTTTGTAGGATATTATGCAATTGTAGTAACATCAAGGAGTCATGTATGCATAGTGTGGAAAGGATAGTGATCTCTTGGATGTGATAGTGTTCAGATGTTCCTACTTGGTCCATGACATTTTTTACCTTCACATTTGGAGTGTTTGCCTCAGGGAGAACTTTTCATTTCTTTGTCATTGTTGCCAAAAGGGGGAGAAGACAGAAAAGTGTTTGATGCTGATGTTAGTTTGACATCAATGCCAAAGGTGGAGTTTGTTGACTTTGGCATGTTGTTTGGTTGTCATTGATGTCAAAGGTTACAATACCAAGACAAAGGTTAAGGTTATGTATAGTGGTTTGCAATGCTCTCAGTCAGACTTGATGATCTTTGGTCTTGATGACAAGGAGTCCAAAAGATTGGATGTGGTGTCATGATACTTGCTTATGATGTTATAGTCACTTAATGTTGTTGATGATGTTGATCAGTAAAAGAGTTGTTTGTTAGAATGCCTCAAGAGAGGATATTTATGTCATGGTGAGTCATGCCCATGTTATGGTGTTCATAAGATGATAGAGCTGTGAAGTCAGTTTGAAGATTAATGATCGCATGGATGGCCTCATGTTGATGGTGATGATCTTGTTCATGCTTCAAAGGAATATGTTCAATGATAAGATATGATATGCTTGCTGAGGGTTTGAATTGAAAGTCTTGTTCATGGTGTTGAAATAGTCATGTTGCTTATATATGTTGGTCATATCATGCTTTAGATGTTGGTGCTTCAAGTGTTCACAGGATCACAAGAATTTGTTAATGTCATTCATGTAGAGAATACACTCGCATTGATTCACTTGGTTCCTATGTAGTGGTCATTCATACAAAGAGCTCGCTCACATTGGTTCACTTTGTTCATTATTAGGTGGAAAGCTTAAATTTAGTTGAGAAGGGGACTTCATTGATTTGCAGGGTTAGGGTTTTTTATTAGACTTCATTTACTATGTCCTGAAACTTATGTCAAAAGACTTCTGTACTGTTCAATGTCATGAAAGACTCCTTGGTGGTTCAATGGTGAAAAGATTTGATCAGATCTTTATATGTTTAGATTAGGGTTTAATATTTTTGAGATCTAAACCCTAAAGCTAGTCCCTAAAATCATTCTAGGTATAAATTAAAGCCTAGGTCCCAACCGTCATGCACTTTATTTATTTTTTAAGATGACCTTTCATTGTAGGTCATGTCACTTACAGTGACTCCCTAAAGGGTCTTTAAGTCATAAAAACCATAGGCCCCAACTTATTGATAACCGGCTCACCAAGTCATCAGGCACTCAAATTTAATATCTAAGGTTATGTTTTAAAGATGCCAAGGTGCAAACATGAGATCCAATGGTTGAGATTTAAGTCTTTATCAAATTATAACTAATTCTTTATTATTTTTAATTTGACGGGCAGTTTTCATAGAAGGCTCTTCAACTTCCTTGTTCGGACATGCAACTAACTAAGAAGGCTAGGAAATTAGTTTTAAGGCTCTATACAATGAATTGTTAAGAAGTTGGTTGGTGATTCATGTTGAGGAGAGACAAACCTACATGTTCATGTGCAGATTGTAAAAGTTGATGATGCAAACTATGTTTTTTGAAAGGCTTGAAGATGAAGAAGGTTTCTGAATGAATCAAAGAGGGTTTTGAATAAATGATGTGTGTATTGCAAGAAGATTTTAGTCTTGTATTTTTTTTTTGTGTGAAGGAGTTGTAGTATGCACAAAGGAGATATAAAGGTGAGTTAATGTTTTGAGTATGCAAGGGTTTAGGATGTAAATGTAATTCTTGAAGACCATTTTATGTTGTAAATAGAATAGTAATGCAACATGAGGGTGTGAAGATAGTTGTGGACAGCAGAGATAGAATGATAATTATAGAAGACTGAATGTTAATTCTAGAGAATGTAAAAATGGTTGCAGGAATGAGAACAACTATATTATATATTGAGTAGAGGTGATCATGCAAAGGGAGACATAAGGTGTATTGTACTATAGTAAAATAGAGTGTCCCTCTGTAGTTTTCTATTTCTTTGATGTTTCTATTAGTGAGACATTTTTCCAATGAGGCACATATTTGCCAGTGAGGCTGTGTTAGTGAGACACTATTGATTTTCTAGTGAGGCATGTTGTGTAGCCAATGAGGCTCTATGATCAGTGGGATTTTATTATGCCAGTGAGGCAATTTTTCCCAAGTGGTTTTTTATCCCTATGAGGGTTTTCCACTCATAAATAATGTGTTCTGTCTTGTCTTGATTGTGCATCAATTGCATTTGATAAGTCTTTGTGGTTTAAGTTTCTTGTACTAGTTGATATTACTGTGATTCACTTATCATTCAAAGTCTAATTGTTTGAAGTATCTTGATTCTCTCTATTTTGTCAATCAAGTGGTTTAAAGGTGTAAAATGTTTGAAAGATTATAGACCACTAATTCACCCCCCCACTCAGTGGTCATGTACTCCAACAAGTCATGCCATTTGGGTTGACCAATGCAAAGAGCACATTCATGTAGGTCATGAACAAGGTATTGAAAGAGTTTTTGGGAAGTTTTATTATTGTTTATTTAGATGACATTTTGATTTTTAGTAAGACTTGGGATGAGCATTTGATGCATATCAGAAGAGTTTTAGAAAAAATGAGGGAGGAGAAGTTGTTGATTAATTTGAAGAAATGTTGTTTTGCAAAGAAGGAGTTGGTATACCTTAGGATTTTTTGTCTTAGAGGAAGGTCTTAAGATGGACCAAGAGAAGGTGAGGGATATCATTTAATGGCCTATGCAAGTAGTGTGTTGGGTCTCAAAAATGCAGGTTTTTAGACCACAAGAGAGTTCTAGTCTCTTGATACATTTTTGGCCAACGAACGAGGTAGCGAATATTTTGACTATCTCCTACTCTTCAGGTTCTGTTAAACCTAGGCGGGTATACTTGAATGATAGGGATATTTTTAAGGTTATGACATTTAAATTAAGCAACCTACTCACAATGGCACTTGAGGTGAAGTCAATGGAAGGCTAATTACTGCTTCCTAATGAAAATATTTTGGGAATCAAGTATATAAATGGGATCTATATGAGATTATTCTAAACTGACCAGTGCCTACACTATTGGGTGAATGGAGTCAAAGGTGAATGATGGCTTTGGAGATAGGCTTATGTAAGATGGGTAGATTTACTTTTCAACTTAACTCAAATGGTTGAGCACTTTTAAATGTCTGCACCTTATGCAAACATGCAAGTATATCAGTTATCTGGACTCTTCTTAATGATCCTAGTGAAATCTGCTTACGTTACTATGAAGTTATGAAAGGGTTTATTTCAAATGTGAAGAGAAACCAATTAAGACAACTTATTCAAAAGGATTTTAATCCAAACAGGAACCTGTCAAACCTATTTTTCTTAAAAGGAGATTTAATTCTTCTACACACAGAAACCAGTCAATAACATCACACAACTATAGCAAATGTGTATTGACAAATAAAATGTATTTTCACACACTCAATTTGAATAATGCAAACAACCACTTTGGAGACAGCCAAATAACATATGAGCATATGAATCTACACAACTGTTGAACACTTGAAAGTGAATCAATAATTATGCAATACCTTCTCCATTATATTTATCTTAGAATACTACGCATTATAACAATAGTTTCTGATATGAGATGGATGGGCGGAATGGATGAACCTATCTACTACTGGTCATCTTCTTTTTCTTCTAGCTACTAATGATGATTTCTGACAATGGTTCTTATCTCCAATTTATATTTTGCAAATTGAGGGTTATGACCCTTTATATTTAGGTGCATCTCTTCATTTAATCAATTATCTTCAATAGATCTGATAATTAATTAATTTAACTCCTTCCAGATAAAAGTATTTCTCAATATTTTAGTCTTTCATTTCATCTCAATTATATTTACCTTTGTGTGTTATTTCCCTTATTTGGAAAAAAATTCATTTAGGTGAAAATGACTACCCCTTCTTGTTTCACCAGCCAACTTATGCATTTTCACATGAAAACATTATTTAGGTAGAATAATTACTCTTCTGGCCAGAAATACTTTGCCTCTGCCCTTATAACCCCTTTGGTAGAAATATTTCGGTGAAAATATTCATTTTATATCTAGAGATGATCTTGCAAAAATCTTTGATATATCTTCTCATGAATATATTTACCCATAAATATGTTTATGCTGCATATGTATTTAACATTTCACACCTTTCAATTACATTTGTTCACCTTTTATTTTCCTAGAATGTAATTATATTGTTCTCCTATCTTCAGTGAAAGTATGCATGTTTCTCCTCAAAAAGGTATCCATCGGCATGACATATGAGCTTGGTGTGATTTGAGATTTTCACTCCAACTGGCTTACTTTTTTTGATGAGTTTTTCATTGGTGAAGTGTCTGTTGGATATTAGGGTTTTAGCTGAGTTTTATTTTTTGCCCTAATTATTTGGCTCAAGCATAGAGGATGATGGCAATGATTGTGGTTACTTCCTCTACCATCACACATAATTTTGCAATTCATGGCTCTTGAAAATGATCTACTAAATATGAGCAATTCCACTAGAATATGCCTTCAAAAATTTGGGCAACATGGCTTGAAATTAGTTTTTGCTATAGGTGGGCTACAATCAACTCACTCTTAGTTTATCCAAGATGTAGTTTATAGGTGTTGGAACTTTGAACAAGATGAACACGATTAAGACACTCATAACACATAAGCATCAAAATATCTCATTGATCTTGACAATCACCACTGGTGTCTGGTGTGTTTGTGTACTTAGTACAATTAAATGGAGCTATTTGCTGACTGTGATGTTGTATCGGAGACCATGGATCTAGTTTAGGAACAATTTTATCTGTTGTGACTGTTGCACTCATCCACTTTTATTTGAAGTAATTCCTTTCTAGCCTCCTACATAGCTCTTAGCCACTCGATTTGGAAAAGTATCAACTATTTTAGCAACTCCATTTTTTGAAATGCCATCATCTTGGTACATTCAATGAACTATGTTTATGAGATCTTCACGTGTTGGCTGCCAATAAAATTTGCCCATGTGTCCATCATGAATGAGAGGGGTATACAATGTTGAAAAGTTATTTCCAGTAACAATAATCGGTACATGATTGGTAATGTCTGATTTTCTCCAATCTTGCCTAGTGCTCACCCTTGTAGGGTTATCTGATAGATTCATTAATGTTCTTAAAACTATTTGATTATTAATTGTCACTTGTGTGTTTGCAAATCTTTTGACACCTGCATCAAGGTCATTGATCATCAAACAACTCATCTTGCCTTGGTTCTTTATAACTTGAGATGCCATTCTATTGCATTCACAAATGAGTTTCCCCAAAAAAAAAAATAGTCTCCCCTATCGGAGTAACCCACATAGTCAAAGAGATCTAAAAAACCCTTTTCCGATCATACATGTCTCTCCGATCAGTTACTAACTGCTTCCCAATTCTAAATTTTCTATATGCTCAAATCTCTACATATGATTTGCTATCATTTCTTTCTCTACAACATTTGTAATCTCAGTCTCACTCTTTGCATCTAGATAGTGTGAAACCTATTCTATCTTTTCATTCAACCTTCTCTCATCTTTCTTAAGATGGAGTCACCACCGCTCTTAGACATCAAGTTGTTTTGCATATGATATGCTGAAGTCGTTGTGTAACATTTGCAACATCAAGAGAGGAAAATGAAATCTTGTACACCTTGATTGTAATGTTGGAATGATCATATGCACATAATTACATATGAGAGCAAACCTTGTGCTCTTGGTGTATTTCTCTATAATCCTATGCAAGGAAAACTGAGCATCTTTTGTCATGGCATCTGCCTCATCTAATAAGACTAGCTTACCATTTGACTTTCCACTAAAACTGAAGCTCTAGGTGCTTGCAAAATCTTGAATTTGCATACGAACAACATCAATTCCTCTAGCATCAGAGGCATTCAACTTAAGTTTCATGTTCTGGTACTGACTCCCATAAAGCTTCCATGCCATGGCCAGCACAGTAGACATCTTCCTAATTCCAGGTGAGCCATAAAGTAGAAGATGAGGTAGCCTGTTCTCACTCATCAACCTATCAATTGTTTCGATGATATTTTGTGGGTGCCAACTTCTGCAAGGGATTAAGGATGGTATTTTTCAACCCAGGGAGCATTTCTTTTATTCGGGGCATCATTTATGATTTTTTTTTGCCTCTGTTGAATTTGGGGATAGAAACTTGTTCATCAATTTTTATAAACTCTACATCCTCTATTCTTACTGATCATTAAACCCAATGTCAAAGGGTGATGGTGTGAGTAAAGAAATAACACAATGCTCCGACAAGAGAACAAAGAGTAATAGGTTTTGTACCCAATCAAATCTTCTTCCTATCAAGCAAATCTCCAATGGTCATATTGATGAAGGGGGTAACTCATAAAACACACAATAACAGAAATTGTACACACAAAATAGAATGATATTTTATTAATATGGGTAAAACATTACATTATAGAAGCTCAAATACAATAAGAGGATGAATCCCGTATAGCCTGCAACACATTACAACTCCCTCTCTCAAGACTCTAGAATCCTCAACCTTCTGTAACCCCAAATCAACTAGCGTTTCTATTTTCCTACCTTTCCCTGACTCTACACTTCCCCCTTAACTCTACTACCCCAAGGGTTCCCAAAAATGGTCATATATAGCCCTTTTTGGTGGCCACCAGCTTAATTTCAAAATTTACATCTCCCTCCAAAAATAGGTCAACTTCGCGGGGCCATAACTTTCAATCCAACCATTGGATTTTCAATTATAATACCTTTTCGGAAAGCTCTCGAAAAGGTGATGGTGCACAAGTAGTATTAAAAGGTAGACGGCTTGGGTTTCCTACCAAATTTTAGGCCCATTGGGAGCCTCTAAGTGGCTCAAATTTGACTTTGAATATTTCAATAGGATTTTTGGAATTTCAAATTTTAATATCTCACAAATGACAAATGATATTGAAGTGATTTATTCACCATTAGCTTCAATTCACCATTCTAGAGGTCTGTGTAAGATTTGGTATCCAACCGTACACAAATGCAAACTTACTAAAAGTAGTAACCATGCCAAATTTAGTCCTTATTGAAAAGAAACAACATTTTTTTTGGTTGATGCAAGATTGCTCTTACACCCTGGATGCTCCTGCATCAAACACCCAGGATAATTTGAAAAGTGACCCTGTCACTTTTCATGAGTTAGAGGGAAACCAAAATGGTTAACCTCGGTCTCAGATAACCATGATGATTCCTCAACAGGCCTTCCTTTCCATTTCACTAAGTTTATGTATACTGCATGTTTCTTGTACTCTTACCCACATGGCTATCCAGAATGCCATCTATCTCCTCCTTCTCTGAAGTAGATGTTGGAATGTCCCACTGTGCTCCTTTATCAAGTCCATCATCATGATACTCTATCAGATTTGAAATGTTGAACACTGGTGAAATATTGATGTCATCAAGCAACTCTACCTCAAATGTATTTCTTGAATTATACTTCTTCAGGATTCTACACGGTCCAAATTTCTTTATTTTTAACTTATTGTATGTTCCAACTGGGAACCTTTCTTTTCTCAAGTGAACCATGACTTCATCTCCTACCTGGAACTCCTTATATCTCCTCTTCTGATCTGCCTTAGCCTTGTACTGAATATTCATCTTATTAATGTGCTTTCTCACTTCTTCATGCAAATTCTTCAAGTGTCTTGCAAAGTTTTCGGCCTCGGCACTTGTCTTTTCTGCTTTGTCTATCTTCCTTAACTCTGAAGCATTTCTTGGACTATTGCCATATACAATCTGGAATGGTGATTTACTAGTACTCCTATTGACAAAATTGTTGTAATCGAATTTCGCCTGTGGCAAAATCAAATCCCATCCCTTGGTCTTATCTCCTACTAAGCATTGTAGCAAGTTACCCAAACTCCTATTCACTACTTCTATCTGTCCATCAGTCTGTGGATGGTGTGTGGAACGAAACTTCAAATCTATTTTCAACTTCTTCCATAATGTCCTCTAGAAATAACCAACAAACTCGGTATCTTGATCTGAAACTATGCTCTTAGGTAGACCATGTAGTCTCACCACTTCCCTGAAAAATAACTCTACAATATGAACAGCATCATTAGTCTTCTTACAAGGAATAAAATGGGCCGTCTTTGAGAATTTTTCCACCACCACAAAAATGGAATCATGTCCTCTCTGTGTCCTTGGTAAACCAAGAACAAAATCTATACTAATATCATCCCATGGCTTCTCTGGTATAGGTAATGGCTGATATAGCCCTGTATTCTGACTTGTTCCTTTTGCCATCTAACACACTCTGCAACTCTGAACAAATTTCCTCACATCTTGCTGCAATTGTGGCTAGTAATAATGTTCACCAACAATAGTAATGGTCTTATCTCGACCAAAGTGTCTAGCTAATCCTCCACTATGCTTCTCCTTAATCAGGTTCTCTCTCATGTAACTCCTCGAAATGCACAACTGGCTTCCTCTAAACAATATGCCATCTTGGATTATGAAATCCAACCATTTTGTCCTATCCAAAGTAACAGGTTCCAGACAAGCTTTCCAAGCCTCTACAAAATCTAGATCTTCAGGATACAAACTTTTGATCTCATCAAACCCAACAACCTCTATCTTCATTTTTGTCAACAAATTTTGCCTTCTGCTCAAGGCATCTGCAACTCTATTGGACTTCCCACTCCTATGCTTCAAAACAAAAGTATAACTCTACAAAAACCCAACCCATTTTAAGTGCCTTTGATTTAACTTTCCTTGACTATTAAGATACTACAAAGCCTGATGATCAGTATATAAAACAAACTCTTTTGGCAACAAATAATATCTCCATTTCTTCAAAGCTTTAACTATTGCATAAAACTCCTGATCATAAACAAAATACTTTTTCTTGGCATTATTAAGCTTTTCACTAAAATAGGCAATGGGCTTACTTTCTTGACTCAAAATAGCTCCTATACCACTACCACTAGCATCACAATCCACCTGAAATACCTTATTAAAATCTAGAAGTGCCAAAACAGGTTGTTCTACAACTTTCTACTTCAATGTATCAAAGCTCTTGTCTGCTCCTTTAGTCCATCTAAACTCTTTTATATCCCCTCTCATTGTCTCAATTAGGGGTGCACAAATGCTACTAAAATTCCTGATAAACTTTTTGTAAAAACTTTCCAAACCATGAAAAGATCTTACCTCAAAAGCACTCCTTGGCATAGGCCATTCAATGATATCCCTCACCTTCTCTGGGTCCATCTTAATACCTTCCTCTGAGACAACAAATCCTAGGTATACCAACTCCTTTGCAAAACTACATTTCTTCAGATTGATCAACAACTTCTCCTCCCTCAGCTTCTCTAAAACTCTTCTGATATGGATCAAATACTCATCCCAAGTCTTACTAAAAATGAAAATGTCATCTAAATAAACAATAACAAAAATTCCCAAAAATTCTTTGAGTACCTCATTCATGAGCCGCATGAATGTGCTCGGTGCATTGGTTAGCCCAAATGGCATGACTAACCACTCATACAAACCTTCCTTTGCTTTGAAGGTTGTCTTCCACTCGTCTCCTTCTTTGATTCGAATCTGGTGATACCCACTCTTCAAATCAATCTTCGTGAAGTACTTGGCTCCACTCAAACAATCCATTATGTCATCCATTTTAGGCAATGTAAATCTGTACTTGATTGTGATCTTTTTGATGGCTCAAAAATCTGTACACATCCTCCACTCTCCATCTTTCTTTGGTGCTAGTACCGTAGGTACCACACATGGAATTAGGCTTTCTCTTATCAATCCCTTCCTCAACAACTCCTAAACTTGTCTGTTCAACTCTTCACTCTCTGTTGGAGTCATTCTATGGGCTGCCTTATTTGGCAAACTAGCTCCTAGTATCAAATCCATTTGATGACTTATCTTCCTTACTGGAGGTAAACCTTCTAGTACATTATCAGAGATAATGTCCTAAAATTCTTCCAACATATCTGAGACTTCTATTGGTACATCTTCACATTTCTCTTGACTAATCTTAGGAATCAATGCAAAGGAATGACGCTCATGCTTCATGCCC
Source organism: Cunninghamia lanceolata (assembly GCA_027924645.1). Taxonomy (NCBI): domain Eukaryota; kingdom Viridiplantae; phylum Streptophyta; class Pinopsida; order Cupressales; family Cupressaceae; genus Cunninghamia; species Cunninghamia lanceolata. The sequence goes on from BSBN01000194.1 coordinate 5,789,992, forward strand.
TCCAAAAATTTCCTACCATCTACCAACCAAATTTTGGTAGTACTACATACCTTTTCTTCCACCTCCTTCAAGGGCTTCAACTTATGACAAACTCCATCCTTTGTTAGGGAATATGTGTTTGCACAACCATCATGGACAGCGCTCCTATCATACTGCCACAGCCTCCCCAATAACATTTGACATGCATCCATCAGTATGATGTCACAAAACACCTCATCATGGTAGTCACCAATCTTGAACTTCACTAAACATTGCTCATTGACCAAAGCTCTATAGTCCTTCTGCAACCATGCAATCCGATATGGATGCAGATGCTTTCTTCTTGTCAACTTCAACTTGTCAACCATCTCCTCTGAAACAAGATTATTAGTGCTTCCACTATCAATAATAATATCACAACACTTACCTTCACATTTACACCTTGTGTGGAATAAACTCTTCCTTGAATTGGGTTCTTTCTCCTCATTCAACAAACTTCTTCTGACAACTAGGGTTTCTCCCCTTTCAACATCTTCATAGCACTCAAATTGCACATCTTCATCGACATGTGCATCTCATGCATTACCTTCAGGACTTCTATTTGTCCTTCCTTGATGTTGTGGACACTTGTATGCTCGATGTCCTTCTTCTCCACATTGGAAACAGGTTCCTCTGAAATCTCCTCTTCCAAGTCCTTGCCCATGTCTACCTCTTCCTCTTCCTCTTTGCTCACCATTGTTCTGGTCATGAGGGCGGTAGGTATTATCTCCTCTCTGATTTCGACTAATGCCAACTTCTTCACTTTTCTTTGAATCTTTATTTCAGCCCCCATAGGGTCTTCCACCAGTCCTTCCACCTTGACCTCTTCCCCTTTTCTTGTTGTCAAATCTTTTATTCAGCTTCTCTTCCACCTTCAAGGAAAACTAGTATGCATCTTCTATGGTGGTCATTCTAACTAGGCTCAACTCCTCTTGAATACTTAGCTTCAACCCATTAATTTAATTAGCTACCTTCTCCTTGTTGGCCTCTACATGACCGATTCTGATAGTAATCTTATAAAGTCTTCTATAGACACCTTAATAGACTTGTTGCCTTGCTTCAATCCTTGCAGCTTCTTTAACAACTCCATCTCATAATCCATAGGAATGAACTACTTCTTTAGTTTCTCCACCATTTGATCCCATCTGGTGATCTTTCCTTTTCTTCTTCTATTCCTATCTAACTAGACCTCCTTCCACCAAATACTAACATGGTCCTTCAATTTTGTTTTTGCAAACTTGACCCGATCTGGGTCTTCCACATCTTCATACTCAAAATATTCCTCCATGTCATTGATCCAATCAATAAGCTGTTCTGGATTCAAATCTCCAAAATATGTAGAAACTTTGATCTTAGGCCTCTTTCCAATCTTAGAAATGGTCCTCAACAACCCAACTTCTGCAGGATCTCCTGCAGCTTCTTGTTCTTCCTTAGATAGCTCTTCTTCTGCTTCATCCTTGCTTTCTTCTCTTGTGTTTGGCTCAAACCCTCTTTGCAGCTCCTCTTGCAATGCATCGATTTGTCTTTGCAGGGCTCTAAAACCCTCTTCTGTCAAAGCATTCCTCCCAATACGATTTCTTCATGGAGGCATCTTGATCTCCGCAGCAAACCCACAACCTCAGGTCCTAGTGCAAACTACCTCACGGTCAGCGATCTGTCTAGACACTTAGGAACCCTTGCTCTGATACCACTTGATGAAGGGGGTAACTCATAAAACACACAATAACAAAAATTGCACACATAAAATAGAATGATATTTTATTAATATGGGCAAAATATTACATTACAGAAGCTCAAATACAATCAGAGGATGAATCCCCTATAGGCTGCAACACATTACAGCTCCCTCTCTCAAGACTCTGGAATCTTCAACCTTCTGTAACCCCAAATCAACTAGGGTTTCTATTTTCCCGCCTTTTCCTTACTCTACACCTTCCCCCTTAACTCTACTACCCCAAGGGTTCTCAAAAATGGTCATATATAGCCCTTTTTGGTGGCCACCAACTTAATTTCAAAATTTGCATCTCCCTCCAAAAATAGGTCAACTTTACAGGGCCATAACTTTCGATCTGACCATTGGATTTTCAATTATAATACCTTTTCAGAAAGCTCTCGCAAAGACAATGGTACACAAACAATACCGAAAGGTAGACTACTTGGGTTTCTTGCCAAATTTGGGGCCCATCCAGAGCATCTAAGTGCCTCAAATTTGATTTTAAATATTTCAATAGGATTTTTAGAATTTGAAATTTTAATCTCACAAATGATAAATGATATTGTTGTGATTTCTTCACCATTAGCTTCAATTCACCATTCTAGAGGTCTGGGCAAGATTTGTATCCAATTGTGCACAAATACAAACTTACTAAAAGTAGTAACCTTGCCAAATTTAGCCCTTATTGAAAAGAAACAACATTTTTTTTTGGTTGATGAAAGATTGCCCTTACACCCTGGATGCTCCTGCATCACATATCCAATACATAATTGAATAAATGTCCATCTCCAAGCCCACATAGTAAGTATGATATCCCTTCAAATCGACATAGGAGTACAGATCGAGGTGGTACATCATCCCCAAGGTTCCTACTTGTGATCAAGTCTAGATTATGAGAGAAAATTCTGATACTATGTTCTTTCCATAATCCAACGACAATCAACTCACTATGTATTGGATTGTTACCAGTAGGATTTATATCAAGGCAAGATACATTGTATTCAATCTCCAAATGTCTAACCTCAGTTAGGGACCTTTCTCCAATTTCTAAGTAAACAAGATTTCCCCCTCTAGTGGCAAGAAAAACTTTGATAGCATTAGTTGTGGCTACAATGATATAATATCCAGATGGCATTCTCCATTTAGTTAATATTTTCTCGATGATGCACTTACTAACCTCATGGAAATGGCTATTACCTGAACAAGCTGGTCATGTATATCATCATGACAAAATAATGATTGAGCATCAGAGGCAAGCTCATCTTTTGAATTCATTGCAAGTATACAAGTCTCACGAACAAAGCTCACAACCAAAAAAGTGTCATATATATCAGTAGTTGGTGATCGCAATGACCAAATTCCTTTTATGCCTGGAAGCTCTGCAGATGCTTGGTCATTGATTCCAATGTGATTGCAAACTATGCAAAGTGAACCATCCTTGAATGCTCTAGAACATGTAACTACTTGCCCTTGCCCTTGTCTCTCAAGATCAAGAACACATAATGGACCAAGATTTACAAAACTTTGTAAGATGAATACATATGAACCATTTTGATCAGGTTGCAAATTAAGTTTTATAAGTTGAGAATCTCTATAGCTAGATCCCACATATATATATATATATATATATATATATATATATATATATATATCCATTGTCTAAATAAGAAATTGTTGAAGTGGCTAATGTTTCCCCTAGAACTTCTACTTTGAGACCAGTAACCCTTTCATTTTCATGTGTGATGAAGAAATCCTGCATGATTACTCAACAGATATTGCGATCCATCTGCATCAACTCTGCCATATGCCTTCGTGATGGAAGGTCTGATAGGAATTGCTTTAAATATAGATTATAACCCCTCCCAAAGGCAAAGGAATATGTATTAGGAGACCATCACTATTATCTAGATTGCTTTGTGCCCAAGGCCCCTCTATAAAGTCTTTATCATTTAGAGCAACCTCAAATGTCTTAACAAGACATGCATCTTTATTATCCTAGTATAGTGCTTCATATCACTGGGAGCGATCAGACTTGCTTATTTTGGAGGGAATAAATGAACCATTTCCCTGAATCCCATAAAATCCAGCTCATTATGTGAGACTGCCCTTGCTTTTTCCCACTTCCTAGTTTCTTTTGAGGTTTGTGAAGTCTCAGTTGTATATATGTACTCAACCATTAGAAGGAAATTCTATAATTTCTCTCTAATGAAGATTTCTCGAAACTCAATGTGTATTTAGGGATCAATTTTTTAGATAGTTTATTCTCATAACAATCATCACTTTCATTTATGATTGTATTCCTGAGTGCTGAAATTGATTTTTCCAACATGGGGACCTAAAATTTTACAAAAAATGGTAGGAAATTTTAGGTCCCAACAAAGTGCTACATAGGTATAATCTTTTCATGGTTTGGCAAGTTTTTATAGAAATTTTATTGGGAATTTTAGTAGCATTTGTGCACCCCTAACTGAGACAATGAGAGAGGATAGAAAAGAGTTTAAGTGGACTACATGAGAAGCCAAGAGTTTTGATACATTAAACCAAAAGGCCATAGAGCAACCTATTTTGGCAATTCTACATTTTAATAAGGTTTTTCAGGTAGATTGTGATGCTACTGGTGGTGCTATAGGGGTTGTTTTGAGTCAAGAAGGTAATCCCATTGCCTATTTAAGTGAGAAGCTTAATGATGCCAAGAAAAAGTATTATGTTTATGATTAGGAGTTTTATGCAATAGTTGAGGCTTTGAAGAAATGGAGACATTATTTATTGCTGAAAGAGTTTGTCTTATATACTGATCACCAAGCTTGGAAGTATCTTAATAATCAAGGCAAGTTGAACCAGAGACACTTAAAATGGGTTGAGTTTTTGCAGACTTATACTTTTGTTTTGAATCACAGGAGTGGGAAGTCCAACACAGTTGTAGATGCCTTGAGCAGAAGGTAAAATTTGTTGATAGAAATGAAGATAGAGGTTGTTGGGTTTGATGAGCTCAAAAGTTTGTACCCTGAAGATCTAAATTTTATAGAGGCTTGGAAAATTTGTTTGGAACCTGTTACTTTGGACAAAACAAAATGGTTGGATTTCATAATCCAAGATGGCATGTTGTTTAGAGGAAGCCAGTTGTGCATTCTGAAGAGTTCCATCAGAGAGAACCTAATTAAGGAGAAGCATAGTGGGGGATTAGTTCGACACTTTGGTCATGATAAGACCATTGCTATTGTTGGTGAGAATTATTATTGGCCATAGTTGTAGTAGGATTTTTCCAATATGGGGACCTAAAATTTTACAAAAAATGGGAGCAAATTTTAGGTCCCAACAAAGTGCTACAAAGGTACAATCTTTTCATGGTTTGGCAAGTTTTTATAGAAATTTTATTAGGAATTTTAGTAGCATTTGTGCACCCCTAACTGAGACAATGAGAGAGGATAGAAAAGAGTTTAAATGGACTACAGGAGAAGCCAAGAATTTTGATACATTAAAGCAAAAAGTCACAGAGCAACCTATTTTGGCAATTCCAGATTTTAATAAGGTTTTTTAGGTAGATTGTGATGCTAGTGGTGGTGCTATAGGGGGTTTTTTGAGTCAAGAAGGTAATCCCATTGCCTGTTTTAGTGAGAAGCTTAATGATGCCAAGAAAAAGTATTATGTTTATGATTAGGAGTTTTATGCAATAGTTGAGGCTTTAAAGAAATGGAGACATTATTTGTTGCTGAAAGAGTTTGTTTTATATACTGATCACCAGGCTTGGAAGTATCTTAATAATCAAGGCAAGTTGAACCAAAGACACTTAAAATGGGTTGAGTTTTTGTAGAGTTATACTTTTGTTTTGAAGCACAGGAGTGGGAAGTCCAACAAAGTTGCAGATGCCTTGAGCAGAAGGCAAAATTTGTTGATAGAAATGAAGATAGAGGTTGTTGGGTTTGATGAGCTCAAAAGTTTGTATCCTGAAGATCTAAATTTTATAGAGGCTTGGAAAGCTTGTTTGGAACCTGTTACTTTGGACAAAACAAAATAGTTGGATTTCATAATCCAAGATGGCATGTTGTTTAGAGGAAGCCAGTTGTGCATTCTGAAGAGTTCCATCAGAGAGAACCTAATTAAGGAGAAGCATAGTGGGGGATTAGTTTGACACTTTGGTCATGATAAGACCATTGCTATTGTTGGTGAGAATTATTATTGGCCACAGTTGTAGTAGGATGTGAGGAAATTTGTACAAAGTTGCAGAGTATGTCAGATGGTAAAAGGAACAAATTTAAATACAAGACTATACCATCCACTACATGTATCAGAGAGGCCATGGGATGATATTAGTATGGATTTTGTTCTTGGTTTACTAGGGACATAGAGAGGACATGATTTCATTTTTTTGGGGGTGGATAGATTATCAAAGATGGCACATTTCATTTCTTGTAAGAAGACTAATGATGATGTTCATATTGTAGAGTTATTGTTCAAGGAGGTGGTGAGACTACATGGTCTACCTAAGAGCATAGTTTTAGATTGAGATACCAAGTTTGTTGGTTACTTTTGGAATATTGTGGAAGAAGTTGAAGATAGATTTGAAGTTCAGTTATGCACACCATCCACAGACTGATGGACAGACTGAAGTGGTGAATAGGAGTTTGGGTAACCTGCTATAATGCTTAGTAGGAGATAAGCCCAAGGGATGGGATTTTATTTTACCTCAAGTAGAATTCACTTAAAACAATTATGTCAATAAAAGCATAGGTAAATCACCATTCTAGATTGTTTATGGGAGTAGTCCAAGAAATGCTTCAGAGTTAAGGAAGCTGGACAAGGGAGAAAAGACAAGTGTCAAAGCTAAAGACTTTGTAGAACACCTAAAGAGTTTGCATGAAGAGGTAAGAAAGCACATTAATAAGATGAATATTCAGTACAAGGCTCAGGTAGATCAGAAGAGCAGATATAAGAAATTTTAGGTAGGAGATGAAGTCATGATTCACTTGAGAAAAGAGAGGTTTCCATTTGGGACATTGTTGTGTGGTTACACAACACGCCCCATTTTGTCTTGGCAAAACAGGGACCCAACTTTTTGGCTTGGATTGTGTTGTCTGCTTTCTGGCGGTTTGGTAAAAATGAGTCAGGTGCATCATCATCATGAAGGTCAGGATGAGGTAGGTCATCATCATGAGGTCAGTTTGTCAAAGTTCATATTTTGTTTCTATGACCTCATATTTAGAAAGAGCTTGAAATTCCATGCAGGTTTGCCTTTTACATCACTAGAAAATGCGTCCATATGTGGAAGTTATGCACAGTCAAAGTTTTGGTCAAACCTGATATTCGCAAGAGGATCATCATATTTTTTATCCTCGGTCATGTTGTCAAGATCATCATGATCTTGGTCTATCACCCGATAAAAATCATGCAGTCCCAATATCCGGACGTCAATTTTGGGCGATAGTGTGTTTTACCCGTCAAATGGCCTTATGCTTTTCGCAAGCATCATATTCCGAATATCACCTGACATTTCATAATGTCCTCCTGCCGAGAAATATGATCTTTTGCAAATATCCTGATGACGTCATCCTGATCTGATAAACGAAGAAGCAAATATTAGGAGGACATCATCATCACATTTCCCTTCGGCAGGATATTTTCCAAAACATGATCCGGTTCGTGAATATGATGATGACGTCATGTTCTAAGTTTAACAAAAGCCCCGGATATCCTGATGACATCATCTGGACATTCGGAAGGGGGAGCATCATATTTCTAAAATATCATGCAGACGAAAGTTTTAAGTCTTGCCATCGGCCTGACTTTGTCTATCGGCCGGGCGCTTTTTGGTCTCCCTGATATGTTTGTCTACCCGATATGCTCATCGGCATATTTTATACTGTCGGCCCAACTTTGATTTTTTTCATATCGACAGTGTTTATCTCACCGATATGGCAGTTCGTCGGCCTAACATTGTTTATCGGCCGAGTCAGGAAATCTCTCCCCGATAGTTGTTTTCTCACCGAAAAGGTGATCGACCTGACATATAGTGTCGGCCAAGTTCATAATTGTCTCGCCGATATATATATCCTCCACCCGATGAAGAGTTCCTCATCGGTATAACTTTCGCTATCGGCCTTATCTTGAGTTATCATGCCGATAGAACATGTCTTCCCGATGGAAGGACATCATCATGATTTTTGGCGTTGATATAAGTTTAGCCATCGGCCTAATGTAAAATTGTCATTCCGACAGTGTGTAGTCACGCCGATACATACATGCATCATATACAAAGGGTGGATTCGAAAGATTTTGAAATATGATTTAATCGTTGTATATTTTGCGATGTATATGCACTATTTTGAACCCGATATACAAGAAAATGGGCGGGAAAATGAAGCGATGGAAATTTGAAGACCCGATTGCATTTTCCAGTCAACGATGGTTGACCCGATGGTTTTTTAACGTTGTTTAGGCATTTAGTGCATATTTTCCACTGATTTGGAGCCCGATTGCCTGTAGCTACACATTTTGAGGCCTGGTTAATAAAACGTTTAAATTCCTGTTGTTTATCAAATGATGCTAGACTTAATGTTTGTCTGTTTATTTGCAGGAAGTCATGATGCTGTTAGAGCTATTGCTGAGCATTGTATTGTTGCACACGAAGGCAACATGAACCAGAAGTGAGGATATTGTCAAATATGCTGTTTGCCAGCTGGAGACCGAATCAAGTTAAAGATGCTGGAATATTCTGTGCCAGCTGTACATTTGCCAACTGGCGAAGCATGTGCTTTTCATCTGGACCGTTGATTATTATGAGAAGATTGTGATCCTTGGATTATTGTAACTATTTTCTGGCATTTGTTCTATATAAGAGCCAGATCCTGAGACATGAAAAATATATATACATTAGAAGATACATTGGAACATCTGGCACATTAAGGCCAATTACTGTAGAATCAAATACGAGATCGGATTACTGAGACTAATGAAGACTGAATTGTTGAAATGTCAAGGTTCTTTCTTCAGATCACTGTAAATGTACCTATTCTTGAGCATACTGAATGGATATGAAGTTTCAGATTACATCCTGATTGTAAATTTTACGTAATCTTCATGTTGATTTCTGGATATGTACTGGTGAATGCTGTGTTCAACTAGAAGCGCTTTCATTTCATTACATGTTGTTGTCAACTTTTCCTTTGAAGATTTGCACTGGATCATGCGGATTTGTGGAATGTCTTGGTGAAGTATGATTCTAGTTTCCTTCTTTTCATTGCATGTATGGGAGCTTGTATGTGGATCAGTGATCTCAGTCAAGTAGCTTTGGGAATCTCATTCTTTAACCCTTTTCCTTTTTTTAATTTCATAAATTCATCACCATAACTGCAAATCATGATAAATAACAAGCAGAAACAGAGAAATATGCTGAAATCTCGTAGATAACTGAAAATCATTAGCATATTTGAGTTAAATGCATGTAGTATTGAAAATATCATGCAAAGAATCATAAATAAGCACATTATTTGACTAAATTCACAGTGCAGAGGTAGAATTATTGGAGATTTATGCAGGGCAGACATAAATAACAGGATATTTGGAGGAATATTGATGAACTTTGCAGAAATTACTGAAGAACGTAAGGCCCCTGAATGGAAAACAGCAACACACATCAACCACTGAGTAACGTCAGTAGATTAAGACCTAATCAACGGAGACTTGGGATCATGAATTCTCTGAATTCATCGTATCTTTCAAGATGAGTAAAGGTTGTTGTGTAACTTTTATTCTATGTTTGTGTATGACTAACAATCACCATCAACATAAATTAGCGCTAGAAGGAGGGCATGAGCTGTTTCTCAGCAAAGAAATCTTGTTTAATTGAAGTGATGTCCCCTGCCTCTGTTTATCAACCCGCTTTAAATCTTGCAATTAATCTGCAGGCTCCTCGCTCCTAACGCAACATAAATTGGCGCTAGAAGGAGGGCCTGAACAAGGAGATTTCTAGATTTCTGTAAATATTGCATAAATATTTCATCATGTGAGTTAAATGTCTGCAAATATCTCTTATCTGAGAGGTTGTGGTTGCACCTTTGCAAAGATCTAGCTCAAAGCCTCAAAGATTTGACCAACATTTTTCTGAACTTTCAAGTTTTATTTTGAGATATGATAGATCTCATTAAAATTTCAAAATACTAAAAAATTGAAAAATATAGTCTCATTTTGATGGATGTATATGAAGGCAATTGTCAAATTAACATTCCTTTATTTCAGGAAACTTTGAGTAGGCAGCTTTACCCTCACAGTTTGTCTAACTTTGGTTTATCCACCTGTTGCAGGATACACCAGACTGTGGAACACAGCGAAATAAATTGTTTAACTTTCCTTACAAGGTTGGATTTATATTTGAAAGGACTAATATTCTTCCCGGATGTGTTCAGGGCTGAAGTCTAGCAGGAAAATGAAGAAATTCTAGAGCAACAAGCAGATGCAGCACCAGAAGTTATTAGTAGTTCAGACGCTGAAGTGGACCACTCTGAAGATTTTGAATTATACTTGTCCAAAAATATACAGTGTAGTCAAATATTAGGTTTATCCACTGATGATGTCTTGATTGAAAGTTGGTGCAGATTACATGACAAAGAGCATTCAGAGAAAGATTGCTACCCTTGCTTGGTCATGTTGAAAAAGATTCTAAAAAATATAGTGGCTGAATCAGTTCCAGAAGGTAAAAAAGAGGAAACATCTTTCCTGGATTCATTTTATGGTGAGATTGATAGGAGTTCTCTACTTCCTAATACAAATAAGGATCAGTCAGTATGCAGGTATGAATCTTTTGAAAATTTTAGAGAAGAAACCACTCCTCAGGATAATATTTTTGATTCTGATCTTAATACTTTTGATAAAGAAGATGAAACATCTTTCCTGGAGTCATTCTATGGTAAACAAATAGTAGAGCAATTTAAATTCACTGCTGATGATGAAGTTCCTATAGTGGTAACTCAGGAAGTCATAGAGAAGAAAATAAATGCTAATTTATTACCTGACTTCTTTGAATCGAATGATCAAATGCAGGAATGTTACAGCTTAATGGAACCAGATCCTCTACTAGATAAAAGATGTGAATTATTTAATGAACAATTTCTGAAAGATGAAGACGTAGAAGACTTTGGAGTTGTTGTGCATGATCAGACGTCACTCCAGAAATATTTTGAGAATGAAACAGGAGAGTGTCCTTATCAAGTGAAAGTTGTTTCTCTTTTACAGTCAAATGATTTAGAAATGATAAATTTCTGTATATCAGGTTATGATCATAAAGATACTCATTTAGATGCTGATGTGTAGGAAATTGAAGAAAATGTTGAGAAGTTTCCTGAACTGGAAGATAAACTGAACATCCAGAATGAAGGGATAAAGCTGGATAAAGATGAGGAATTAATACATCAAGAGTCATACATCTTTCAATTTGAAGAGAGACCAGACACTGAGCCAAGCAATGAAAATATAGAATTAAATGGAGGACCAACTGCCAATGAAGAAGCATGTCCAACAGAATCAGAAATACACCAGGTTGTATTTCTCCTTTCCACAGTAAATGATGTTGATTATTATTTTGATTATGGAAATTCAGGAGATAAGACATGCATATGGATTAATCATGAACATGATGAGCTTCCTCAGTTGCTGATCATCAAGAGTTGTTCTGTTAAATACAATGAATTCAGAATATCAGAATATTTTTCAGAATATAAAGATAAATTCGCTAGGTTGAGAACCATAACTAATACCCTAATGCTCCTGTACAATCAAAAGAAGTATGCAAATACAGGTGTATTTGGGTCGTTTGCTGGTTTTTGTTTGCCTAGTAGTGGTTTGTATATAATTTTGTAGGTTAGTTGTTTGTACAGTTTGCTTGTTTTGCTTTCTTGTTTTGCTTTCTATTGTTTCCTTTTCGTAGGTTAGTTGTTTGTACAGGTTGCTTTGTGTTTTTGCGTTGTTGAGCTTTTGTTTTGGTTGGGCAAAGTTGGTGCACCTTATTACTTAAGAACACTGCATAAATTGTTAGAATTCAAAAGTTGAATATATGTTTTTACATAGGTTGTAACTCATATCAGTGTAGGTATTCTTGATCAGGTCTGTGGTATCATATTCATCAGTACTACTTTTCTTGAGTTAAGGTGATCCTCACAATGACACACCTAACAGCCTTGGGTTTATTGAACATATCAGTGTAGGTGTTAAGTGAAAAATCTAAAGGTTGCCCTTGCTACCATTGCAATTCTCAACTTAATTTCAACAAGTGACCATTCCTTGTATCATGAAGCTACAATTGTTATATCTTAAGAATTAAATTCAAAATATAAAATAAATAAAATAATAAAATGGATTTTCTGAAAATCTAGATTAAGTCATCTAAGTAACTCTACTGGGGCTATAGACGCTTGCTGGCAGTGGGGCTCTACTTAGGAGAATTGCAATGATAACCTTGCCAGGGCTATGGATGCATGCTGGCAGCAAGGCTCTATCCGGTTGGCTATGAGGGATGAACCAAACTATGTAGCTTAACACCAGTCACTAATGTATTCAACTCACTTTCAAGATGAGTATATGAATCACATGCACACAATTGATCCCTTATCAATTCATTGTTACATTGATGAACATGATACCAGTTAGAGAGGATTAGGATGCTCATGCTTGATAGGAGTTGGAAATTTATGTTTTAATTTATCCTCACCTTTTGAATTATTTGAATTTTATTGTTTTCTTTGGTTGCAATTGTTGTGTGGTTACACAACAGACATATAATAAGTTGAAAATGAAAAAATTTGGATTGTGTAGGATTTTGAAGAGACATGATTTAGGAAATGCATATGAGGTAGAGCTACCAAATGAGATCAAAATTTCCCCTATGTTCAATATTGCTGATTTAATAGAATATCATGAAGGTGGAACAAAGGATGGACCAACAGAATAACAATGGAGTATTCTGGCATCTACTTCAAAGGAGGAGATAGAAGACATCTTGGATAGCCATGTGGGAAGAAGTACTTAGAACAAGCAATATGAAGAATACCTGGTGAAGTGGAAAGGCAGGCTTGTGGAAGATTCTTCCTGGTTGTCTAAGGCAGAGGTTGACCGTTTGGGTTTCCTCAAACCAACACCTGAGACATGACAAGGTCACTTCTCAAAATTACCCTGGGTGTCTGATGTAAGAGCATCCGGTGGTGTAAGGGAAATCTTCCATCACCTAAAAAGATGATTCAAAATCATTGATGTTGTTTTCATTTATTTTCAAAATTAGTATTTCTAGTTCCATAATTGCTTAAATAATGATGTAGAACTTTTAGTTTTTCCAAACTAATAAAAATAGCAAACTGCTATTTGAGTTTGCATTTGGGCACAGATTGAAGCAAAAATTTATAGGAAGCTTCATAAATGAAAAATAAGACCTTTGGCGAAGGAATCACGCAAAGATCCTTTGTGAGATGAAAGATATTAAAGTTTTTGTTTCCTTAAAATGCCTGAAATTTATTCAAATTCAGATTTTAGGGACTAAATGCCCCTGTACGGGCCCAAAAATGGGTGGAACTAGTAGAGCAAGTTCCTAGCATGTAGAGCACTTTGCGAGCTTTCTAGAACTTCAAACAGTTTGTTAATCAGACACCCAGATCAAAAGTTATGGCTCCCAGAAGTTGACCTATTTTTGGAGGGAGATGAAAATTTTGAAATTTGGCTGGAGGCTACTAAAAGGGCTATTAATAACCATTTTTGGGAATCCTTGGCAGTAGTAGAAATAAGGGGGAAAGTGTAGAGTCAAGAAGAGGTGGGAAAACATAAACCCTAGCAGATTTGGCATTAGAAAAGGCAAAAGATTCCAGAGTCGTGAGATTGGAAGCTGTAATATGTTGTAACTTGTGGAGGATTCATCCTATGATTGTATTTGAGCTTCTATAATGTAATGAGTTGTCCAAATCAATAAAAGAGCATTCAATTTTGTATGTGCAATTTCTGTTGTTGTATGTTTTATGATTTACCTCCTTCATTAGGTTAATTTCTTTAAGCGTAACCTAGGATCAATTTGTGGTCTTATTTCATCAGAGGTGGCTACCACAGTTTTTATTTGACCAAAAGCTAATAGATTTTTAGAATCTGATTCAAGGGGATATGTCATTGGTTGAATATTGGGAAATGGTCACCCATCTCCTAAAATATTTGCCTCAATATCAGAAATATGAAAGGTTTAGGATCAAGAAATTTAGATCATGGGTCTGAATGCCTAGATAGGTGGAGAAGTGGATGTACATGGCCCTTCTACTATGGACCAAGTTTTGGAGAAGGCAATCAAGAAAAAGTAAAATTTGAAGTCAATTTATGCATATCGCAAGAAGAATCATAAGAGGTTTAAAAAGACACCGACTTCACAACCTTTTAATAAAAGGAATGGCAAGCAAGATGTGGCCAAGAAAAGTGACAAGGGTTCCAAAAATAATAGGAGTGGACCCAGAAATAAGAAGAATGGTGGCAATGTTTGAAGAAATGATAATAATTCTATTAAATCTACTAAGAAGAGAGGACCTCTTGGAGGATGTGTTCACTTGTGGTGGAGATTGTAGACACCCAAATTTGTCCATGTCTTGCAACACCTAGTCAAAACCATATTTAGACATCATGTAGCATTTTGTCCTAATCCCACTCTTAATCCCACTAATCCATTAGCTAATTAATTGCATAAATTTTATTTATTTAATTAAAATCCCATCTTAATCCCATCCTTATCCCACTTAGCCAATCAATTAATTAAATTTTATTTAATTAATTAATTTCACATTCATAATTCCACTTTCGAATTAATTAATTAAATAAAATTTATTTAATTAATTTCCCATTCATATCCCAGTCTTATCTTAATCATCTTCCCAATTTCCCTCACATATCCCAACTAATTCAAATATTTTATTTGAATTAAGTCCTCACCTCTCACCATATTTTGACACTTGTCCATTTCTCAATTGAATCATGTGTGGTTGTACAACTTTCATTTAAAATCCTTCACATGTACAACTAATGAGACCTAATTTTAGTATATGTGTACACCATCACATATAAACTTATTAAATAAAAGTATTTATGTAGACGGTCACACATGAGCCTTATCTTCCCTTGTACACTTATCACATGACTACAACTCCCTTCAAGAGTGGGAATAACTTATCAATACTAGCCGTCCACATCAATCATTTAGCTTTTTAATCTCAACCATCCATTTGAACCAAGCCTTTCCTATAAATCAACCCCCTCACAAGCCATTTGTAAAAAAAGGGGGCATTGAGTTGGAGTATCTTTATGCTGTCAAAATATCTTTAGAGCCTTTGCATCTATCATCATCATCTTCCATCTATCAATCTTCCATCTATCATCTCAATCCTATGCAAATGTTATGCTATCAAATTGTGAGCAACCAACATATCAAATAAATCAAACAATTCATCTTGCATCTTTGAGGTATTGAATGATTTGGGTTTAGGTTATGCATTTCATTGCTTGATCATTTCTATTTGCAAATCTAAATTTTTTGATATATATTTTGGTACCATGACATGGACAAATTTGGATTTGCAAATGGAAATGATCAAACAATGAAATGCATAACCTAAACCCAAATCATTCAATACCTCAAAGATGCAAGATAAATTGTTTGATTGATTTGATATGTTGGTTTCTCACAATTCGGCAGCATAATATTTGCATAGGACTGAGATGATAGATGGAAGATTGATAGATGGAAGATGATTATGATAGATGCAAAGGCTCTAATGTGATTTCAATAGCATAAGGATACTCCAACTCGATGCCTCCTTTTTGGGTTATGAGGGGGTTGATTTATAGGAAAGGCTTGGTTCAAATGGATGGTTGAGATTGAAAGGCTACATGATTGATGTGGATGACTATCATTGATTCGGTTATTTGCACTCTTCAAGGGAGTTGTAGTCATATGACAAGTTGAGGGAGGAGAATAGGTCTCATGTGTGATTGTGTACACAAATACTAAAATTAGGTCCCATTAGTTGTACATGTGAAAGATTTTAAATAAAAGTTGTACTACCACACATGATTGAATTGAGAGGTGGACAAGTGTCAAAATGTGGTGAGAGGTGAGGACCTAAATCAAATATTTTATTTGAATTAGTTGGAATATGTGAAGGAAAATAATTAAATAAATAAAATTTATTTAATTAATTGAGAAGATGAATAGGATAGGATTGGGATATGATGTGAAAATTAAGTAAATAAAATTTATTTAATTAATTGGCTAATGAATTAGTTGAATTAAGAGTGGGATTTAGGACAAAATGCTACATGATGTCTAAGTGATGTTTTTGACTAGGTGTTGCAAGATATAGACAAATTTGGGACAATTTTTGGTGTCTACATTTTGAGCCTCTTTGAGATGATGAGATTTGTGTCAAGTAACATCATTTCAAAGAAGCTACGATATGGATAGAGGAAAAGGATAAGATGAAGAAAAGGATAGGATGAAGATGGAATGGGATGAGGATACCCCCTTGAGAGGATAGGTGGGTTGGACAAACACGGGTAGGCTCTCAAAAGAAAATGGATTGGCTAAGAAAGAAAGATAAGGGAATGGATAGAAGAAATGATGATGCGTTATGTTGCAATGAAGGTGAGAAACCATGATGTTTGATATAGCACTAGATGTTATGTACCAAGGTATAAGGACCAGGGTGATGATGTGTCTTGTGCCCCAACGTAATACAACCTTGTCCAATGTATGAGGAAGAAAACTTAGAGCATTAAAGTCCTAATGCACAAAAGGTATGATGTGACCTTAGATGCAAAGGATAGTGCAAAAAGCTATTCCAACATACACAAGATATGAATATTAGCTGGAATGATACCGATGTGATACAAATGCAAGATAAAATGATAACACACACAAGCAAGCATGCACACATGATTCAAAAACAAACAAGGTATTGCCCCTGTCAAGCTATAAACCAATGATTAATTGATTGATTGTTTTGTTAATGGTAGTGATAATAGTGTTGTCATTGTGGGGAAAGCTATATCCCTAGATCAACACAAGGTTGTTTGCTGAGTTGGTTGTTTGATTGGCTAATTGATTTGGCTTACAACAAGGCTAGGATCAAGACCATGGATTGCATTTGGATAACTTGGTTTGATTGATTAACTTGATTGGTATAGCTTTAAGGATTGACTTGCACTTGGATCATTGTTTGGAATGATTTTGAGGATGATGAAATGATGAATGAAGATTGATTTGATGAATTGGAAGAAGTGAATTGGAGTAAATTGAGTTGATATGAATGGATGATTTGATTGAAGGAAATGGATTGATTGAATGATAGATTGATTGGAAGAAGTTGTTTATTAATGATGTAGAAGATAGATGATAGAAGAAATGATGAGAGGAGAAAGAGTAAAATCACATGTGCCTGAATCTGGGCACTTCCTTTGTACTCCAGACTGCCTACATACCCTATATCCATGGGATCAAGGCACTTAATGATGGAAATGAGATGTAGTGCTAATTTTTTATTGATGAGATGATGAAAATGGATTGATTGGGATTGATGAAATGCTGATGATGTGATGATATGTGGTGGATTGAGCTGCTTTTGATTTGTTGGAGTGGTTGGATTTATTTCGATTGCAGTTGACTTGATGTGCTTTGGTTTTGATGTTTGCTATTGTTGGGTTGATTGTTTTAATGATTGGGTTGTTTTGAATGATGATAGTGATGGTGTGATGATTGGAGTATCCACTCAATCTAAGCATAAGAAAGTGTTCTCAGTGTGCTCAAAGGATGTAAAACAAATAAGGTATTGCCCTTGTCAAGTCATAAACTAATGATTGATTGTTTGATTGATAATGATAGTGTTGTCATTGCAGGGAAAGCTATATCCCGTTGATGATGATTGATTTGGTTCATGACAAGATTAGGATCAAAAAATTGTTGATTTGATTGGATAATGTTCCTTGATTGATTAGCTTGCTTGATATGGATTAGTGTGACTTGGATTTAAGATCATTGCTTAGATTGATTTGATTGATATGACTAGGAGAAGGGATTGATTGAAATGGATGAATGAATGTTATTGATAGGAAGAATTGATGATGATGATGATTTGATTTTAATTGAATGTTGATGGAGTGGATTGTTTTGGATTGATGATTGAATTGATCTTATTGCTTGGATTTTTTGACATATTTTGATTTTTTTTTGTGTTTTTGGAATATTTGATTTTTTTGGAGTTTTTGAAATGTTTTGAATGCCAATGGATTTACAATTTGTGGAGCCTTTTTGCTTGATACCAATGACAAAGGAAAACCAAGTCTATATGAAAGGATGGATGAATGGGATTGGATGTGGTGGTGCCCACATGGAGTAAGGGTTTCAAGCTAGAACATCTGTAGGCTTTTTCATTCAAACCCAAAAAAATTTTAAGTCCGTCAGCAAGAGTAGCCCTTTGTCTCAGTGATCACATTGTTCACAGTGGTTTGTTCCTTGCATCAGTGAGAGGGTATGTTCTATTACTCTGATGGATGGGTCAGTGTGATAGTCTTCGTCGGCATGTTGTGGAGGTGTTGCTCCGACGGGTTGGGGTCGCACCAATGAAGGTGACCTATTAGAGTGACATTATTCATCCAGTAGATAACAGGATGTTGGGCTAACAGTGGTGTTTTGGCCAATTGAGTTATATTGGTGTATCATGAGGATGAACAAGGAATTTGCCGATGTTGCAGGTCTTGCTGACAAGTGTGGTCATCAGTGAGATCGGTGTGTCGACGGAAGAGTTTTCAGGTGTGTCGATGGGTTGGGGTCACACTGATACAGGTGGTTCATCACTGTAACAATAGCCATCAGCGGCTTAGTCTAAAGTCTTTCCGACAAGCTGATGAGGTATACAGAATGGTCTTTAGTGAGACTTCACCTATCGGTGTCTTTGTCCAGGCTCTCTCTAATGGGCCGATGAAAATACAGTGGCTCGTCGGCAGGACATTATCTATCAGTGAATGTTTCCTGGGTATCTTCAATGAACGATAAGATAGACAAGTGTGGTCATCGGTGAGATCAGTGTGTCGGTGGGAGATGCAGCGATAGACCACTAGCGGGTGGATCACTAGTCGCGTTAGGGAAAAATGTGTGACGTTAGGTATATCTATGGTCTGGTATATAAAGCGGTCAAAAGGTCACTGCATGGTGAATGTGGGATAATTAGATCTCATGCATATGGGAAAGGTCAGTGTGGTCATCGGTGAGATCAGTGTGTCGGTGGGAGATGCAGCGATAGACCACTAGCGGGTGGATCACTAGTCGCATCAGGGAAAAATGTGTGACGTTAGGTATATCTGTGGTCTGGTATATAAAGCGGTCAAAAGGTCACTGCATGGTGAATGTGGGATAATTAGATCTCATGCATATGGGAAAGGTCAATGAATGAAAAGACACCTGTGTGGCGCAATTTCATTGGTCAGTGACTTTTCAGCATGGGTGACTGAGATTGTCTGATATAATGGAAGCCGTAGATCTTGGCAGGAAGGAGGAAATCGATGGCCATCATTCAATTTTTCATGATAGGAGGAATTCCTATGTGTTTGTGACTGTGTTCCAAGTGGAAAAAATTTCAAAATAGTGAACCTCTGCATTTCAAAGTAGGTAGGTCGGCCATTATAGCAAAATGGCAGAGGTATGGGTCGAAGAATGATAGGCCAGCTACTTTCTTCAAAGAGGAAAATCTTCAGGCAGCTGTACATTTCCCAATCTCACCTGCCTCTTTCCTCTGTTTCTCTTGGTTGCATTGAATGTTTTGGGGCACCATTTTAAGGATGCATTGCATCTGGCAAAATTTGGAGTTGCCATGTAATTTATTGCGGAGTACACGTTCTTGCTATATGAGCGAATTGTGTTACCCATTTTTTTAGGGGGGGTGGTTGAAGACTTGGGCAATTTTTTTGGAGAAATAATGAAAACAAAGCCTTTATTGGCTGTTCTGTCTCTTTGAAGTTTATGAGTTGCATCTGAGTGTATGTTCCACACATATTTAATTTCATGTTGTTTTATATGAAAAATGCATTGTTGCATGTATTTAGTTGTTTGTCTCCATTACTGTATGCATCCCTTCTTTTGAATCTGGTTGCTAAGGGTTGCTTAGATTCTAGAATATAGACTTTCTGTATTGTATGCTTGATCTAAAACTTCCATTCAAGGAGTGGATTAAACTATTTTAGGTTAAGTATGGAGAAGATTGCATGGCAGCAGGGATGTTTGTAAGTAGAGATAGCTAAATACTCAGTCTTGGGTGGTGTTTGTAAGGCAAATACAAATCCTAACCCCTTGAAACTTGAGTACCAGTGCAAATCATTTATTTGTATATGTCTAGTTGACTCCTTGCCCTAAGATAGGCACCAGTCAACTCCCTGTGTTGTGTTCTGATCCAGAACCCCTGTCTTGCATCCAAAATATAAAAACAAATCATTTCATAATCCCAACCTGTTAGTTTGTAGGAGTAGGAGTAGGACCCCTACATACTCTCATCCTCAACCAGTTAGATATGTCCAAAAATGTTGCCAAACTTGTGATTTATCATGTAAATCTTGGTCCAAACATGAGAGTATTCTGCCTATTGTTGTAAAGATAAATCTTTTTGTCATTGGGCGAGTCAAAGTTAAATCTTTAGCTATAGGGATACCCCCCTTGGTGTGGCAGAACCAGAAGTGAAGGGGAGGCGGCTCACACAACCTCTTGTATTTGTTGGCCAAATATGCCTATGCATTGGAACTGGCAAACCCTTTGCTGATTCGGAGAGAAAGGACTCCAATAAAGTGGTGACTCTGCTGGGGAACTGAAGTAAAAAAAAGGTGTTATTCTTGCCCATCCGAGTCACCAACAAAGTGGTGACTCTGCTAGGGAAGAGTTAAGTGCTTTGAAGATTGGAAAGTCTAGTTTCCAGTGAAGTTGTTGTAGCAAAACCAAAGAATGACCATGTGGTGCTCTGTTGGCATGATGAATCCAGAAAATAAAGTGCCTTGTTGATATTCTGTCCTCTCTGTGAGAGGTGGCGACTCTACTGATTAAACCTATCCAAAGCTGCAACATATCTCTAGGTATTCCATCTTTTCACTCAAAATGATTCAAATAGAGCAACAATCCTAGTTGTGCTCTCAAAGAAGACCATTTTTTGTTGAAAGATATAAAGTTCTAAATTTCACAAGAATAAGTGGTTACCCAAATGTTATCCCCAATAAGATTAGAAAATGTTTGGTGAAATATAGTGGATTAAATTCTGAGTCTACAAACAAACATCTGCAAAAATTTTGTAATTTGATAGAAAATTATGAGGTAGAGGTTGAAGATGTAGTAATGAGACTTTTTGTTCAGTCATTAGAGGATGATGCTAGGGTCTGGTTTTTAGACCTGCCTGTGTGTTCAGTTTCTTCATGGGTAGATTTAGAAATTGCATTCCTAGAGCAGTTTGGTGAAAGATTTGATTTGGCCTCATTGATCATACATTTCATGAATATCCAAAAGGAAGATGAGGAATTGGTTCTAGCCTTTAATCTTAGATTTATTAAGTTGCTCAAGAAAATTCCTGAACATATGAGACCCAATGATGCATTGTGCTTGGCAATTTATTTGGCTGCATTTGATGAAGAAATGAGTTATCTATTGAGAGATAAAGAACCAACTATACTTCACCAGGCTTACAGATTTGCTATGGATATTGAAAACAATCAGAAATATGGAATGCCAGTAGGTTTCATGGCTGCAAGTTTTCAAAATAGTTTCCAAAGTGAATATATTTCAGCTTTCCCAGTGTGTTCATTGAGAGATGATTTTGCAAAGGGGAATGTATTTTAGAACAATGGGTGTAGTCATGATGTGATGCATAAACATGAAGAAGATGTTGTCAAAAATGTGGGCACATCCTATAATGGTGAAAAAAAAGATTGTTATCAGCCTCTGGAAGAGAAGCCTGCAGATGCAAAATGCATTTCAAATGATGAAATGAAAGATATACATGAGGTTGTGTCCTACAGTAATAGGGATATCCCAATTATTCCTGATTATTTATACAAGGTGGATATGTAGAGATTCACTCTGAATATAGAAGATGTTGTTTCAAGGAATGGTAGTGAATATATTAGTGATTGTTAGCATTCAGACTCATATGTGATCCTTTCAGATGATAAAATATATATGGATGCTGAGTATGAGTGTTTCCTTGAAATATCTGGCTACCTTTACAGTGCAGAGGTTGAAAAATTTGCTTTTGATCATCAATGCATTGGTGAAGAGGAAAAACATGGTCATTATTCAGATGTGAATAGACAAGTTGCAGATGTTCATGCTAATACAGATGGGGATAGTGTTGGTTGCATGGGTGACTATGAAGCTTTTAGCATAGGGTTGCACTCTGAGCTATTTATGCCTTCTCTTGAGACATTCCAGGTGGACATTAATGATAAAATCGCTAAGCACAATGATGATGGATATCTGAATGTTTATAAAAATGAATCTGATTATGAGATGTTGCTTGTGCCTGAATATTGCATGTTTAATACAGAGGAGCTCTTATTTTTTGAAGAAGGGCAAAATTCTGATGTGGATTCATTTGCTTCATATGGGTTTGTTATTTTTCTAAGAAACATTGGTAACTCATATGATGATCACATTCTACAGCTGATGATAATGTATGCTGATGAAGCTTGTTGTAGATTTGTTAAAGAAAGGGAAAGGAGTAGCAGCACAAATAATTGCAAAGCAGGGTGTTGCACACAACAAAATGTTTTGAGGCTTCACTTGAAGATATCAAAAGAAAATTAGATATTTGATAAAGGGAAATTCTGGTTTTTCTTTTTTGGTGGCCCTAGGCCACCAAGTATTTTTTAAGAAAAGTGTGATTTGTGATGCAAGTTGGTGCAACTTTAACTCTATAGCCCAATGGATAAGGGACTGGTCTGCATCTCAGAGATCTTTGCTTCTCGCCATGCCTACAGGAGGCATACGTCCCCAAATAGAGCCAATGGTGGTGCCCACATGGAGTTAGGGTTTCGAGCTAGAACATCAGTAGGCTTTTTCATTCAAACCCAAACAAATTTTAAGTCCATCGGCAAGAGTAGCCCTTTGTCTCGGTGATCACGTTGTTCACAGTGGTTTGTTCCTTGCATCGGTGAGAGGGTATGTTGTGTTACTCTGATGGATGGGTCAGTGTGATAGTCTTTGTCGACACGCTATGGAGGTGTTTCTTTGATGGGTTGGGGTCACATCAATGAAGGTGAGCTATCAGAGTGACATTATTCATCAGGCAGATAATGAGATGTTGGGATGACAGTGGTGTTCTAGCCGATTGAGTTATATCAGCATATCGTGAGGATGAACAAGGAGTTTGCCGATGTTGTAGGCTTGTCGACAAGTGTGATCATTGGTGAGATCGGTGTGTCAGCGGAAGAGTTTTTGGGTGTGCCGACGGGTTGGGGTCACACCAATACAGGTGGGTCATCGCCGTAACAATAGCCATCGGTAGCCTAGTCTAAAGTCTTTCCGATGGGCCGATGAGGTATACAAAATGGTCTTTGGTGAGACATCTCCCGTCAGCATCTCTGTCCAGGCTCTCTCTAAAGGGCCGATGAAGATACAGTGGCTCATCGGCAGGACATTATCTATTGGTGAATGTTTCCTAGGTATCTTTGATGACTGATAAGATAGACAAGTGTGGTCATCGATGAGATCAGTGTGTCAATGGGAGATGGAGCGATAGACTGCTAGCGGGTGGATCACTAGTCGTGTCAAGGAAAAATGTGCGATGTTAGGTATATCTGTGGTCTGGTATATAAAGTGATCAAAAGGTCACTGCAAGGTGAATGTGGGATATTAGATCTCACGCATATGGAAAAGGTCAATGAAGGAAATGACACCTGCTGACCAATTTCATTGGTCAGCGATTTTTCAGTGTGGGTTACTGGGATTGTCTGATCTAATGGAAGCTGTAGATCTCAGTGGGAAGGAGGAAATCAATGGTCATCATTCAATTTTTCATGACAGGAGGAATTCCTGTGTTCGTGACTGCATTCCAAGTGGAAAAAATTTCAAAACAGTGAACCTTTGCATTTCAAAGTAGGTAGGTCGGCCATTATGGCAGAATGGCAGAGGTATGGGTCGATGAATGACAAGCCAGCTACTTTCTTCAAAGAGGAAAATCTTCAGGTGGCTGCACATTTCCCAATCTCACCTGCCTCTTTCCTCTATTTCTCTTAGCTGCATTGAATGTTTTGGGGCGCTATTTTGACGATGCATTGTATCTGGCAAAATTTGGAGTTGCCATGTAATTTATTGCAGAGTACACCTTCTTGCTATATGAGCGAACTATGTTACTCATTTTTTTGAGGGGGGTGGTTGAAGACTTGGGCAATTTTTTTGGAGAAATAACGAAAACAAAGCCTTTCTTGGCTATTCTATCTCTTTGGAGTTTATGAGTTGCATCTGAGTGTATGTTGCACACATATTTAGTTTCATGTTGTTTTATATGAAAAATGCATTGTTGCAAGTGTTTAGTTGTTTGTCTCCATTGCTGTATGCATCCCTTCTTTTGAATCTGGTTGCTAAGGGTTCCTTAGATTCTAGAATATAGACTTTTTGTATTGCATGCTTGATCTACAACTTCCATTCAAGGAGTGGATTAAACTATTTTAGGTTAAGTATGGAGAAGATTGCATGGCAACAGGGATGTTTGTAAGTAGAGATAGCTAAATACTCAGTCTTGGGTGGTGTTTGTAAGGTAAATACCAATCTTAACCCCTTGAAACTTGAATGCCAGTACAAATCATTTATTTGTATACATCTAGTTGACTCCTTGCCCTGAGATAGGCACCAGTCTGCTCCCTGTGTTGTGTTATGATCTAAAACCCCTGTCTTGCATCCAAAATATCAAAACAAATCATTTCATAATCCCAACTTGTTAGTTTGTAGGAGTAGGAGTAGGACCCCTGCATACTCTCATCCTCAACCAGTTAGATATGTCCAAGAATGTTGCCAAACTTGTGATTTATCATGCAAATCTTGGTCCAAACATGAGAGTATTCTCCCTATTGTTGTAAAGCTAAATCTTTCTATCATTGGGTGAGTCAAAGTTAAATCTTTAGCTATAGGGATACCCCCTTGGTGCGGCAAAACTAGAAATGAAGGGGAGGCATCTCACGCAACCTCCTGTATTTGTTAGCCAAATTTGTCTGTGCATTGGAACTGGCAAACCCTCTGCTGATTCAGAGAGAAGGGACTCCAACAGAATGGATAAAAGGATGGATGATAGTAAATGGGATGGAAGGTTCATGATAGATGGATAGATAAGAGGATAGGCCATATAAGGGATGGATGCATGCCTCATGATAAACTGATAGGTAGGCTATAGTGGAAAGCTCATGATAAATGGATAGATATAAGAATAGGCTATAGTGGATGGATGTATGCCTCATAAGGGAGTTAGGATGTGATCTCCAAATACTATGTCGCATAGGAACAACATGCCCACATTCTAGGTATAGACTTAAGATTTTGCATGACAAAGCTTATGAAAATAGGATGACATCGTGAATTGGATTTGGATGACAAGGCTTATGATCAATGGATAATGATAGGATTTTACATGACAAGGCTTATGATAGGTGGATAATGATAAGATGGATTGATTAGGAAGGGATGAGGTATACCAAGAGATATCCAAAGCATATTTCAACATTTTGCCCCTATTCTTCATCAAGATCAAAAGGAAGAAAGGGAGTATGGATGGAGGATTATGATCGATATTTGGGTGTAATGGCTAAGGATGGTAGGATAGGATAGTATGGTAGGATGGAATAGATAGTTTGGATGAGACAATGTGCCCCCAAGTGTAAGTGACATAGAAGATCAACCTACACATGACTTATGTTTGCTAGGTTTTCATCATGGTACTTATCCAAGGTGCCTGTTTACCAAGTTTTCACCATTGGACGAAGGGCTTTCTCTTTACTTTTTTGATTTTTTTTCTTTTTTTCTTTTATTTTTATTTCTTTTTAGATGGGATGACAATTACACATGGCACCTGTTTGCTAGGTTTTCACCATGGTAATGGATAGGTGGGACACAATTGTCTACTTCTATGAAAGGTGATAGTGTCCCATTAGAGATGGATGATGTCTTTGCATGGACCATGTCATTATGCTCATTGATGTTGATAAGGGATTTTGTGGATGGGAGATGGATTAGGTAGATAGTGGATGATGATGTGGATTATGGAAGGCTTATGCATGGAAGGATAGGGGATAGTGGATTATGATGTGGATTATATTGGACTTAGGATGAAAGGCTTATGCAAAAACATGGACCATATGAAGGTGATGGGGAAGATATGTAGGATAATGGATGAAGGATGGGGAGATGGAGGCATGTGGAAATGTTTTGAAATGGAAGGGAACCATGACCAATGGTTGCACACACTGTGATAAACATTGAAGCTTTGGTGAGATGGTGGTGTAGGAAGCAATGGAGATGTTTTCTTAGGAGATGGTTGATGAAGTGATTTAGGAACCCACATAGATTTAGTATTTTTAGTGCTTTTGTTTTTCTTGTGGGATTTTTGAAGGGAATGGAAGTTTTGGATGTAAGTAGGCTTTTGGATGTAGATAAGTGCTTAGGATTATTGAGATGTGGATGAGGATGCCTCATTTGACTTGCTAGCTATTTTCTTAGGAAGCCAAACCATTTTACTTTTGGGCTTTACATTTGGAGGTAAGGGTTTAGATGGCTGCTTAGATGAACTTTGTTTTGAGTTTGATTCTTTATGTCCTAACATATGAAGACCTTTAGGATTTTTGGTAGGATTTTTAGCTTTATAGGTAAAGGCATCAAAATTTTTGATTTTGAATCCCATGGGGTGGGTGGAGTGGATGGAATGATTGGAAGATTTATGATTAGGCGATGTGTGCTTTTGTTGGCCATGATTAGGGATGTAAAGATACTTATGAATGATAGGTATGTTAGGTGTTGGAAGCAACAGTGGCAAAGTGGATGGAGGGATATTTGGAGTTGGTAAAAGTGTAGGCAAAGTGGATGGCAGAAGGTGTACAGTCACATGCTTTTGACATCTATAGGATGATGGAGGTCGAATGACAACATTTTTTTGGGTAGATGATGGGGTTTGTGATGGATAGTGGTAGATTTAGGATGCTCGAAGGGATTACCAACATCTTGGCCTTGTTTACTTTGGGGTGTGTATCCAAGGCTATATGAGTATGGGGGGACCTTGACATGGTTTGGCTCAAAAATACCTTGTTTATAAAGACCTAGGCCATTACCTTCATAGTTCATGTTTTGGACGATGTGATTGACTATGGGACTAGATGTTCTTTGGGAACTAGACTTGAATTCCTTATTGGATGGAGAAGATTAAGTGGAGGACAAAGTTTGTTGTTGTCCTAAGGAAGAACATTCATGGATGAATATGGATAAACCCATTGGATATGGTGGTGGACTTGAAATGGTATCGATGGTAGATGGGGATGAAGGATCATTAGGATCTTGATTAGCATTGTGTTCACTAAGATCCAAGCTATTTGTTTGATCATCTATGCTTATGTGTTCTTGAGAGGCACATGTCTCATTATGACAAGTGGATGTTTACTCATTATGGATAGGGTTAGATGGAGGATGGATAAGAGTAGTTGGGATATCTTTCTCATGGATGGTTATGGGATTATGGATAGGATCAAGGTGCTTTTGAATAGGTTCTTCATCATAGATATCATCTTGATCATGAGATAGATAAAGTTTAGCCACAAGGGTCATCATGGTCTTCATGATCTTAGATAGAACCTTGATCATAAATATGAGCCAAAATAGGATTAAGTGGGCTATAAAAGGGATAAATTTTCTCATGAATAGGGTCATGGTGATGTCTAATAGCTTGAGGGCAAACCATATGTGGGTCATGGATAGGTGGAACTTAGAGGTGCTTCGATCTTGATTAAGATTAGGGTTTAATATTTCCACATGTTTAAGATTATGCTCTTGACATACCTCTTGACTTTGGATGAAAGTGGAAGGTTCTTGAGTGGACTTGATAGACTCTTGAGGCTTATCGACACAAGGGCATGATGGCTCTTGACTTAGAATCATAGTTGGAGACTTTTCAATAGGCTCAAGGGATTGTAGACCACATGAAGGGGTTGTAGGATTGGACATGGTATTGGAGGACTCATTAGGAGGCTCAAGAATGGGTGTTTGATATGGGGGTGTTCTTTTCCTAGCTAGTAGCCAATGGATCACATCCTTTGCAAGTGTATGAGTGGATGGGAAGTATGATGGATGAACAATAATAGCAGATGATGTTGCAGGATTAGGACTAGGATTAGGTTGGGGGCTAATTGGATTAGGTGGATTAGGATTTGGATTGGATGAAGGGATAATCTTACCACAATTTATGAGGTTTGTGATCAATCTCTTATGTTTGACACAATTGGTTGTTGTATGGCCCTTATACCTATGGTATGCACAACAATGGTTTTCATTATACCAAGGGAGTTTAAAGATTGGTTCAAAAGGTTCTATCGGTGGCAGCTCAATCAAATTTGCTTCAACAAATTGTTGTATGGTTATGTCCAAGGGATCTTGTGGTGGAAGATTGGTAGAACATGAAGATGAAGGTGATGAAGGTTGGTGGACCAATGGACTAGGGGTAGGATCACATGGTGGTCTTATGATAGGGCTAGTAGGCTTATGTGTTGGCATGCAATTGGATGATGAAGGCCACTCATAGGATGCATTAGCTAGATTGGTATCTCCCTTGTCAAAGGTGATTAAATCTTGCATAGGATAACTTGGGCTTTGATTTATGTACAAGGGGCCACTTGGATTTGGATATGATTCTTGTTGGAAAGGTGGACTTACGTCTATCAATGGTGCTTAGTGGTCTTGTATAAAAGGTGTACTTGGACTTGCTTGATTTATGTACAAAGGGCTAGTTGGACTTGCATGTTGTTCTTGTGAGGACACTTGGTTGCCTTGTGGATGGTTTTGGTGGTGTGTTGGAATGGTGGCATGAGGAATTGGATAATGTTGAGGTGGAGGTTGATAGGTTGATGTGGCATTGAGTTGGTGGATAGGTGGATTAGGTTGATATGGAGTGGCTAAGGATTGATGTACTTGTCAATCTTGACTACTAGCTAAAAGGTGTTGGACTTGGGCTACAAAGTGTTGCAGATGAGGTGATTGGCTTGCATGGGGTTGATCTCTTTGGATGAAGAATTGTAATGTTTTAATGGCATCATGGTTTAGGGGTTGTGATCCTTGATAAAGATTTTGGAGGAATCTTTAGAATTTTTTTTTTGGGTCTTCTAGTGTAAACATGTTGTCACCCAAGCGTTTGTCTTAAGTCCTTTCAACAAGTACTCGTTTAGGGATTTTGATGATGTGGCAGAAGTGATTTGACTAGGAAAGGGATGTGACTAGGATAAGTTTAGGATGGTTTGAATGACTTGGCTATGAAGGGTTGGATGATGACTAGGATATGTTTGGGATGAAAGTGATTAGGTTTGAATGTTATTGGAAGAATGTGTAGGATGACTTGTCTTTATGTGTTTGGGTGTTTAGAGCTTGATGTGGCAATATTCAAACAAATGATTGTGCATATACACACATGAATCACTCACATAAGAAACATAAGCAAGTTGTTAGTTTGGAAGAATGTGATGATGGTTGAGCAAGCACGTGAAGACACTTCAACAAGTCCTAGACAAGGCAAGGCCACTATCACAAGGAGGTTCTAGTGAAAATTTGGGGGACCGGCACCCCACGAGCATCCAGCAATCCACTTAAGACTTTAACTAACCCTACTAGGATTTTTAATATACACAAAGGTACACCTCCTTTCAAGTTAGCATTATATGGTGAGCGCTAATACCAGTTAGACTTGGCTTTCACCTTATCCTTTGATTTTTATAGCAGACTGGATGAAAGTACTGCTTGAGGTCATTCCCTTGGGGTG
This sequence comes from Cunninghamia lanceolata, assembly GCA_027924645.1. Taxonomy (NCBI): domain Eukaryota; kingdom Viridiplantae; phylum Streptophyta; class Pinopsida; order Cupressales; family Cupressaceae; genus Cunninghamia; species Cunninghamia lanceolata. The sequence continues at coordinate 5,819,746 of BSBN01000194.1, forward strand.
AGTACCTCTTTTCCCACCAAGGTAAACCTCTCTAAGGTTTAACAAAAGCAACACAAGTAAATGTATTTGATCTCCAAGTTCATGTTAGGATGCGAGGAGAGAGCATACACATTCATTTGGTCACACTCATATGGGGTTCATTAACCTTAGAAATTCAATGTGTGGAAGACAATGCAAGCACTTGTTTGTTTTAAAGTCCAAATCCAAATGTGATGAAACATAATGGTTCATTTTAGCTCAATTTTTGATGTGATAGAAAACAAGTTGTTTATTTTATGCCCAAAATCCAAATGTGTTTGCAAACAAGATTAGAAGATAAGAGATGAAATGATTGTACCTAGTTAATTCACTATCCAAATTGCTGTATATGTTGATGTCAATGCTGCTCTAGCTCCTTACATGCTCCTAATACAACCTGCTCCACTACGTAGTTCATCCTCTCAGCTTTCCAACAAGTCCTTGTTTGAGCGATTTGGCCTCTTAATGTAAAAATTATGATAGAAACACCAAAATGCACAATGACAGCAACCAAAACCAAGTTACAGTTACCAGATGCGACTAACTGTTGATTATAAGCGATCTGAATTTGTTGCAGGTGATACATTATAGCTTAGATGCAACCTAGATAAGACCAAATGCGAGCAGATGTAGCTTAAAAATGACACATAAAAGCCAAAAATGAATGATTAGAGCTCAAAAGTGACCGCAAATTGCAAAAAGTATAAATGGAAAAACCCTAATTTGTAGGAAGCGACTCAGAGATCTAAAAGTGATTATGTTTGGCTTAAAAGTGACGCGGTAAATGGCAGAGGTGATCACTATGTGCTCAGAAGCGATGCAGAAATGGATGGAAGTGGTAGGTAATAGCTAATATGCGCTTGAGAAAAGGCCAAAAGTGATGAATAATAGCCCAAAAGTGATTTAGAAAGTTTCAGGTGACAAAATGTAAATGTTAACCATAAGCGACCAAGTTTACTAGAAGCGATCAGTTTTTGATCAAAAGAGAGCTAAATTTTACCAAAAGTGAAATACTGTTGTTCAAAAGCGATGCAAATTTTACCATAAGCGATCAGTTTTTGATCAAAAGTGAACTGAATTACTAGAGGTGACTAATTTTTTATCAAAGGCGAGCTAAATTACTAGAGGCGAATTTCTACATATTGATTGTTGTTTTCTTCGCCAAACACTCTATTTTTCATGAAATCTAGGCAAATTTATACTTAAAATTTATGGAAACAGCCCCTCGGATGCAATGGTGAGGTTAGATTTGAGCTAAAGATCATCTACATACATTTTTATCCAAATCTTAACAAACTAGGGTTAGAAAAATACAATTTTTTGCTACAAAAGATTGCAAAAATGAAAGATTGATGCTCCAAGAGATCTAAACTTCACAAAAACAACTCAAACAAGGAGGTTAATCAAGGATGTGAGTCCCACCAGGTGCGCCAAAATGTATATCAAAAAATTTGGATTTGCAAATGGAAATGATCAAACAATGAAATGCATAACCTAAACCTAAATCATTCAATACCTCAAAGATGCAAGATGAATTGTTTGATTGATTTGATATGTTGGTTGCTCACAATTCAGTAGCATAACATTTGCATAGGATTGAGATGATAGATGGAAGATGATGATGATAGATGCAAAGGCTGTAATGTGATTTCAACAGCATAAGGATACTCTAACTCAATGCCTCCTTTTTGGGTTATGAGGGGGTTGATTTATAGGAAAGGCTTGGTTCAAATGGATGGTTGAGATTGAAAGGCTACATGATTGATGTGGACAGCTATGATTGATTCGGTTATTCCCACTCTTCAGGGGAGTTGTAGTCATGTGACAAGTGGAGGGAGGAGAATAGGTCTCAAATGTGATTGTGTAGACAAATACTAAAATTAGGTCCCATTAGTTATACATGTGAAAGATTTTAAATAAAAGTTGTACTACCACACATGATTGAATTGAGAGGTCGACAAGTGTCAAAATGTGGTGAGAGGTGAGGACCTAATTCAAATATTTTATTTGAATTAGTTGGAATATGTGAGGGAAATTAATTAAATAAATAAAATTTATTTAATTAATTGAAAAGATGAGTAGGATAGGATTGGGATATGATGTGGAAATTAAATAAATAAAACTTATTTAATTAATTGGAAAGTGGGATTATGAATGTAAAATTAATTAAATAAATAAAATTTATTTAAATAATTGGAAAGTGGGATAAGGATGGGATTAAGATGAGATTTTAATTAAATAAATAAATAAAATTTAGTTAATTAATTGGCTAATGGATTAGTTGAATTAAGAGTCAGATTTAGGACAAAATGCTACATGATGTCTAAGTGATGTTTTTGACTAGGTGTTGCAAGAACTAGGTGTTGCAAGACATGGACAAATTTGGGACAATTTTGGGTGTCTACATTTTGATATTAGGCGTGGTTTGAATATTAGCTAGAGCTACTTATCAATGAGCCATGACAGTCATTTTTCATGATTTTTTTCATACTATCATGGAAGACTATGTTGATGACATCCTGGGAAAATCTAAGACAAGAGAAGGACATCTTCAGGTATTAGCACAAATCTTTGATCGATTAGAAAAGTATCAAGTCAGACTGAAACCAAAGAAATGTGTATTTGGTGTAACATCTAGAAAATTGTTGGGATACATTGTGTCTCGACGAGGGATAGAAGTGGACCCAACTAAGGTAAAATCTATCATGAAAATGCCTCCCCCAACAAATCTTAAGCAGCTCTGCAGTCTACAAGGTAGGTTACAGTCCATCCACAGATTTATTTCACAACTAGCAGATAAATGTCATCCTTTTCAACATCTTCTTCGTAAGGGTGAACCTTTTAAGTGGGATGAAAAGTGTCAATAGGCTTTTGATAAAATAAAGGAATATCTAGCATCACCTCCTGTGTTAGTACCTCCTATGCTTGACCGCCCATTATTGCTCTACATATCATCAACAACAACAACATTGGGTGCCCTTCTAGCTCAACACGATGATTCAAGAAAAGAACAAGCCATCTACTACATCAGCAAAACTCTTGTGGGATATTAACTCAATTATTCATCTATGGAAAAGACATGTTTAGCATTAGTGTTTGCTTCCTAAAAGTTGCGACACTATATGTTGAACCAAAGAACCAAGCTCATATCTAATGTTGATCCACTCAAATATCTTCTTTCTAAAGCAATTCTCACAGGAAGATTAGAAAAATGGGTCATGATCTTAAGTGAATTTGACATAGAATATGTGGATCGAAAAGCCATCAAAGGACAAGTCATCACTGATCAATTAGTTGCAGCACCCATCACAGATATTCACCTAATATATCCAGAATTCCCTGATGAAGGATTGTTCAATTTAACTTCTCCCACATGGTGGAAAAAATATTTTGATTGATCATATACACAACATGAATCGGGAGAAGGCATCTTGTTTGTTACCGCTCAAGGAGAGTGTATACCTAAATCATACAAAATTGTATTTCCATGTACCAATAACATAGCAGAGTATGAAGCTTTAATCACAGGATTATGCATGGCAGTACAATGGGCTATCAAATAATTACAAGTCTTTGGTGATTCTCAGCTGGTTATCAAACAGGTCTTAGATGAATATCAAACAAAAGATGAGAAGCTTCTTTCATACAAGCTAATGGTTGACGATTTTAAAAAGTATTTTGACAATATCACTTTTGAACAAATCCCAAGACTATAGAATAGAGCAATAGATGCTATGGCTATGATTGGGTCTCTCCTAGACATGCCTTTTAATACACATAAATGTAAGTTTTTGGTCAAACAGCTTTTGATTCTAGCATTTGAAGTTCTATAGTTTGAGCTTATATGTGATATTGTTGGTCCCAATTCACTGTGGTACGAGGATTTATATGAGTATCTCCGTAATCAAACCTTTCCACTTCAACTATCTAACAACCAATACAAAACCTTTATCCATCGAGCCTCTCGTTACACTATTTTGGGAGACACCCTTTATCGCCAGAGTCTTGATGGTATCCTTCTTAGGTGTCTTGATTTTAAGGAAGTAAAAATGGCCTTACGTGATGTACATGAAGGTGTCTACAGCTCGCATTCTGCTAGCCCTAGCCTTGTTAAGAAACTTCTATGAGTAGGATACTATTGGCCAACCATGGAAAAAGATGCATATCAATTTGTAAAGAGATGTCTACAATGTCAGAAACATGGAGATTTAATACATGCACTAGCTCATGAGATTCATCATATCACTAGTCCATAGCCTTTTTCGTAGTGGGGACTTGATCTCATAGGTAAAATCCATTCTATTTCATCAAATGGTCATAAGTTCATTATCACCACCACTAAATATTTCACAAAGTGGGTGGAAGCCATATCAATGACTTATATCACAGGCAAGCAAATATCTAAGTTTATTCTACACTATATCATTTGACGTTATGGAGTTCCTCAAGCTATTGTCACAGATAATGGTCATCCCTTCAAGAATCAAGAGGTCAGAGATCTTTGCAACAAGTTTCATATCCAACATAGATTCTCTACCCTGTACTATCCTTAGAGCAATAGCCAAGCTAAAGCTTCTAATAAAACAATCATCAAAATCCTCAAAAAGATGGTCAATGAAGATGGTCAGGATTGGCATCTACAACTCCATCCTGCATTATGGGCATATAGAACAAGTATCAGAACTCCCACTAGAGCCACACCTTATGCTCTTATGTATGGCACTGAAGCTATTTTACCTATTGAGGTTGCGATCCCCTCACTGCAAGTATCCTTACAACATACCATCTTAGAGGAAGAATACCATGTATCCAGACTCCAGGATCTTGAGCTTCTAGATGAACAACATCTTACAACACTTAACCATCTCCAAGTCTATCAAAACTATCTACGCTGCAGCTACAACAAAAAAATTAGAGAACGTTGATTTCAAGTTGGAGATCTTGTCCTTAAAGAGAATCAAAAGAATCAACAACACCGTGAGAAACAGGGCAAGTTTGAACCAAATTGGCTTGGTCCTTTCATCATCACAGTAGTTTATGCATCAGGTACATACACTGTTTCAACACCTGAAAGCATTCCCTTGGATGAACCAGTCAATAGCATTCATCTGAAGAAATTTTTTCCTTAAATCTCAACTATCCTAAAAAAAATTAAAAAAAAAAAAATCTGTCCAATAGTGAAAACCACTTTGTGGTGCTTTGGATAACAAAAAAATAGTCTAAGATAAATAATCCGTCCTCTGGTAAAAACCTGGTAAACAGGCACCTTGGATAAGTACCATAGTGAAAACCTGGCAAACAGGCGCTATATGTAGTGACCAGCTTCAATCATCTACTTAGTTTTGTTTGATCATCACTTTTCCTATCATATTTTGCCATCCTATCCCACATAGTCCATATCAGAATCCACATATCATCGTAATAAATAGCCTTTCCACCTTTGCCTTTGTTAATTCTAGCTATCATACTTGAGACATTATTGTGATAACTATCTCTTTTGGCACCTTAGCATCTTGACCACACACCTTCTCCATCATCGCTCCTTCATAATAAACCTCATCCCATACTAGGGGCAGTTGTTGAGTCTTATTTGGAAGTGGATACCGCTATCTCTAGCTCATAGCACATCAAACACTTTAGCTCACAACACAACAAACTTTCAACTTCAACCGTAGCATTCATTCAACAACAACTGTGGTACAACAATTTGCAACTAGTCTTTATATCTTTTTGCAATCAATTCATGCTCATCTAATATCCGACAATAGCAAGAAATCACCAATGCAAACATTCAAGCAATCACATTAGTCTTTCAACATTAATCGTCCAACGTAATAAGCAAGAACTACATCCTAACTCTATTGTTAAATCCTTGATCCCATGGATACATGGTATGTAGGCAATCTGAGATGCAAAGGAAGCACTATGATACAAGCTAAGATTATAGCCCCTTCATTCATCATCCATCTTTCATCTTTCTTCTAGTCATCCTTAAATCTTTCATCTCACATTCTTCTATCAATCATCACTTCACACCAATTCAATCCTTCATCAATCTTCATCCATCATTTCATCATCCTCAAAATCATTCCAAACAATGATCCAAGTGCAAGTCAATCCTTAAATCTATACCAATTAAGTTAATCAATCAAGCCAAGTTATCAAACGAAATCCATGGTTTTGATTCTAGCCTTGTTGTAAGCCAAATCAATCAACCAATTAGCCAACCAACTCAGCAAACCAACCTTGTGTTGATCTAAGGATATAGTGTTCCCCACAATGACAACACTCTCAACTATAATCTATCATCATAAATCAACAATTAATCATTGGTTTACAGCTTGATAGGGGCAATACCTTGTTTGTTTTTGAATCATTTGTGCATGCTTGCTTGCTTGCTTGTGTCTGTTATCTTTTTATCTTGCATTTGTATCACATCAGTATCATTCCAGCTAATATTCATATCTTGTGTATGTTGGAACAGATTTTTGCATTATCCTTTGCATCTAAGGTCATATCATACCTTTTGTGCATTAGGACTTCAATGCTCTAAGTTTACTTCCTCATACATTAGACAAGGTTGTATTACGGTGGGGCATGAGACACATCATCACCCTGGTCCTTATGCCTAGGTGCATAATGTCTAGTACTATATCAAACATCATGGTTTCTCACTTCATTGCAGCATAACGCATCATCATTTCTTCTATCCATTCCCTTATCTTTCTTTCTTAGCGAATCTATTCTATTTCGAGAGCATACCCGTGTTTGTCCAACCCACCTATCCTCTCAAGGGGGGCATCATTCTATCATCATCCTGTTGATAACTGAGAGGGGGGGGTGAATCAGTTATCCTAATTATTTCCCTTATTGAACTTTCTTATTAATTGATGCAGCATTGAATCAAACATAAAAACATTACCATGAAATAAGAAACACATAACACAGTATTTTTGACGTGGAAACCCTGTTAAGGGAGAAAACCACGGGGTGATTAACCCAAAATTATTCTCTGTTAGAAGAATAGGAGATTACAAAAAAATGGCACTTGCCAATTAGGGCTCACTGCCCGAGCACACTGCTCACAAGAGGCCCACTGCCTACAAGAAGACACACTGTCTACAAAGTGATAAGAATCACAGTCTTGAACTGATTGGAAGCATCTGCATATGCTGGAGTTCAGTTCCGGTTAGGCTCAGTACACTGATCTGTTGCACTTCATCTTTCCTCTGTTCTTTATTCTGCTATCTTTCACATACCGGATCCTTTTTGCTACTTCTGCTCTGTTCTGGACTTATTCACATATATCTTCACTCCATTTCTCCTTTCACAACTAAATCCATCCTCTATATATATCCGCACAAGTAATTTCATCACCTTTCTAGTCGGCATCCGGAACAGTCTAGTTTCTTACAAACTCTTGTTCTGTCGGCTGAATCCTTCCTCACCAAGCAATGCGGATCAAGCATATACTTGTAGATATCATTAATCATGTCGGTCAAACATGATTCATGCCTTCACAACCTCTATCATCAATAGTAACACATCCGGAAAGTAGTCTGATACTCTGTCAGTCAGTTCTTCCTCTGTTTTCACTGTCTCTCAGGAATCCGGTACTCAACTATTCATATCTTTCTCCTTGTCCATCACCAGAGGCTAAATCCTTGGAATATACCACTCAAGGTAGTCCTCTTGACTTCCCCAAATCCGCACTGCACCAAGACACTTCCTCTGAGAGATCCAGATCAATCTGTCGGACCTTGCCACATGCTCTGTTCTTGTTCACCGGACCACAACAATCTTTATTCTGACTTCCGGTAGAGACACATTATGACTTGCGGATATGTGGGATGACCTTTGTTGCCATCAATGACAACAACCATGAATCCATATAGTGTCTCTTGCCAACAATCTCCCCCTTTGGCATTGATGGCAACACTTAGTGAAAAATGACTAAGTGTTTTCACTATGCTCCCCCTTTGCTGATGCTCTGTCTTTATATACGATTTCTGGAACTCCCCCTTAGTTGGATTCCTTATTTTTCACTGCTCCTCACTCCCCCTTTGACATCAATGGCAAAGGGTGGGGTCCGCACACCAAAATTTTCAAAAATTTTCTATACATAGCCGCATATTTACATACTCACATATACTGAAGAATGTCTGCAAAGGATGTCTGCAATTGGATCATTTCTGTAGCCCAACTTTGCTTCATTCTGTCCAAAATTGAAATGTGACCACTCAACAAAAATGCAAAAGCTTCTACCCGCTTGAGATCTGTCGGATCTTTTGTTTGGGCGGTGGTCTGAGCATCACTGATGGCCTCATGCATAGTTTCCAACTTAGGGATTATAATCCTTCTAAGTTCTCCCATCCAGTTAGTGATATTCTTCCTTTCCTTCTCAAGATTCTTTATTTCATTCAAGACTGCAATAGTCTGACATTCTTGATTTATTATGGAGGAAGAGAGAGGATCAAAACTCTGAGATAAGCTTTGTAGCTTGTCCTGTTCCTCTTTTATTTTCTTATCAATTGCTGCTGTTGCCTTTGGCCAGGATATACAAAATTTGTAGATGTCACCGCCATCCTTAAGAGCATTCTCTAAGCTCTTTATTCCAATGCTCACAATCTTCCTATCTTTAGAGATTAATTCTAATATTTCTGAAAATCTCTTATCCAAAAATTCCTTCTGGACCTTTTCTTCAGCTGATTTTTCTAGAGAATCAAAATGTGTATCAACACTGCTGACTAAGGTTTTTAGATTACCGGAAGAGGAGGCTGTCGAATCTATCTGGATTGATGGCATAATCTTTACAAGTACTCCGGAAGCAGCCTCTATCAACTCACAGTCTTCCATATGAGACTTCAGGAGTTTTTCATTTGCCTTGGCATTTGCAAATGAAGCTATCTTCATTGTTTGTACCGGAGAGAGAGAGTCAAAGTCGAATGGGCCTTTTAGAAGCTCCGGTTCATCAATCTCTAAAGTTTCTTTGATCAAAAATTGTTGAATAGTTTGTGCAGTGTCTCTTGCCGGAGACAGATGTTTCTTTTCTTCTGCAGTCTTGGAACTGTCAACCTCTTTATCTTTCACCACTGCTTCCTTCTCCTGTAATTTCTCTTCTTCTTTGGATCCGGAGACTATAGGGGAAACCGGAGGAGAGATGCTAGCTTGTTCATAGGCCACTTCTTCTGGAGCAGAGGGTTCCAAGTCCTCAGCTGTTTCTGTACCTAAGTCCTCTACAATAGGAAGATTGAACCTTTTGAAGGCCTTCCGGAGGATCTCTTCTGTCTCTTGGGCCACTTTGTCAGTCTCACCAAGCATGAGTTGATTCATCCTGGCTTTACTTCTGAACTCATCTTTGCAGTCCTTGAAGATTATGTTCATTGTCTTGGGATCAATTTGAGGATATAGCTGAATAGCTATCTGCTCCCGGATCTCAAGATCTTTTGCATGAGCATTGTTCTTTCTTACTTCCAATTCCTTTTCTAGGCTTTTAGGAATAAGAGATATGATCTCAATGAAAGCCTTATTATATATGTTCAGATATTTGACTGTGGCTTCCTGCAGAGTCTTTTGGTCAGCCTCACTGAAGTCATCATAAGATTCAGTCATTGGTTGAAGGTTTCCATCCACCGTGACCGACTTGATTACACTCTCTAGAGACAGAGTGGGTTTTTCAACAGATACCTCTGCCATTTCATCCTTGTCTTGTCCTGAGGAAGGTTTACCGGATCCTTTCTTCTTCTGCTTCTTTATTTCTTTTACTCCCTCATCTGACTCTGTTTCCTCTTCATCCTTTTGGCTTTTATAAGCCCTTGTGGCTTTTGTCTTGGATCTTTTACCGGATGCCTGGACTTCTGGTTTTGAACTTTTGGTTGAGGGAGGTGCAGATCTTTTTGATGATCTGGTCCGGGTGGGAGTTTCAACTGGAACACTTTCTTTACTTTTCTCTTCTTCCTCAGCCTTCCTCCTCTTTTCCCGGCTGGCATCAAGTGCCTCTTTTGAGATGCCTAGGCCTTGAGCAATATGCTCAACTTCTTTTCTTACCTTCCTCTTTATCTCCGGTTCCCTGAGTTCTACATGTAACTTTACACTCAGTTCCTCAAAGGTTCCAAACCTTTCTGCCTTAGGATCTTTGGGCTGGCTTAGCATGTGTTGAACATGCAGCTCTACTATCTGTTCATCCACTTCATACCCCATAGGCATGATCCAGACAGTCCTTGGCTCCACTGCCTCCATCAGACACTGATCTGTTTCTACCATGAAGCATACTGTGTCTTTGTATTTTTTAACAAGGGATTGGGGTATTCTTTCTCTTGCATGCATCATGCTTTGGAAGTTCTTGAAGTAACCCCATAGAGCTGTATTTCTTGCTTTTGCATCCCCAAGTCCATGCAAATAGTCTCTGATTTGAATGGCAACCGGTCTGTCATTCTGCCATATCCATCCACTGGATCCGGGAAGCTCATTCATGTAGTAAAAGAAGAGACAAAGGATCAGATTGCCATATTTGAAGGAGTTTTTCTTGTCCTTCTTAATCTTCTGCAGATTTTCAAAGAGTTGGTTTACTAGAAGTTCGCACAAGTCATAGTCTGCATTCTCCTTTAACATCTGATAGGCTGTGTAGATTGCAGTTCCCGGTACTGAATTTTCCCTACTGGAGTGATAGATTTTGTAACCAATTATCATAGCTACAAATTTGACATCCGGTTCAGTGATGTCATCAACTGTCATAGCTCTCTTTTCAAACTTGGATCCGGTTGCATCACTGACTGTCTGATTTTTGACAGATTTGAGAACAGGTAATCCACCGGATGAGTGCAGACCGGTTACAGCCCTAATTGCGTCCTTGGTGATCTTGAAGGGCTTGTTCAACCATAGGAAGTTGTCATGTACTCTACTTAGTACATACCGGACCCATTCATCTTCTTCAAAACAGGGGAAATGAATGCACTGTGCAAAGTGTTTGTCCTGGATGGATTTATACTGAGGTTTGATCTCAAAGGAGTCATCTATCAATTGTTTGTGATAGATATCCATCAGTTTTGATTCTCCAAAGTCTTCAAGATTCGCATGGATGTAAACCCTAATATCTTCCGTATGCAATACACCATGAGGAACACTAGAGAAGGCTCCTAGTGGATCTACCTCCAATGATTTGTAAGGATGTTTCTTGAATGAGGGGCGAGGTCTATCAGAGATCTTAACTATATTTGGAGTAGCCATTCTTCAAAGATTTGCAGTGAGGTAATGAAGAACGGAGAATACCTTATGTGCCTTCGATTTGCACGGAGTGATTGGATTGATTTCTTTATGCAATGACTTTGGCAGGAGATCCTTGGTGTGCTTGATGAATCTTGTTACAGAGCTCCACTATTCACTTCTTCTTGAGTGCAGAATGAGCAAATGACTTTTGAGAAATCCCTTATATTGCTCCGCGAACCCTAATATCTGTCTGCAATAAATGCTTCACCTACATTAATCTGGTTTGCCTTGTCTGGATAGCTTGGAGTATCCCGGATTAGTCCTGATCTGTGAATATCATCCGGATCTTTCAATCATGAATAAATTGAGGTAACATATTACAAGAACATCCCAAGCATTCTGTCCAAACCGCAGAGCAAGATAGTGCACTTCCGGATCTCTCCGGACCTTTTTGTAATCCTTTGTCATACCGGAGCATCTCCCTGAACAGGTCTTATTTGATCGATCACAGCTTCTTCATAACTCCATGTGGACCTCTGAAATCTTGACTGAAGCATCTCAAGACTTATATCTGCAAACCCTTTAATCCGCATCTTGTGCCACATCCGGCACCACTTGTTTGGCTGGGGGAACAGGATTTTCTTTGAGTCTCCCCCTGAGCCTGAGCTCACTTTTTAATTTCCGGAAGAAATATCAGCACCAGAGTCTGGTGCGGATCCAACCTCTACATTCTCTGAACTTTTCTTCACCCAAATCTTGCTCATCTGATTCCTAACTTCATCCGCATTCATCTTTTGTTTACCCTTGTCTTGATTCTGATTATACACCGGACCTCTTTTGTCCTGATACTTGCTTCTGCAGACTTTAGCATTATGATCAGACCTATTGCAGATTTGGCAAATAACATTTCTTTGCATATTTGACTGATATCCTCTTGATCTGCATTGATTAGCCATATGACCTACTCTATTGCATGTAAAGCATCTACCTTTGAATGATTTGTTTACTTGCATAATTCTGCATTCATGGGATTTGTGTCCATACCTTTTACAGTTGAAGCACTGTCCGGAGAAGGATGAATTAATCTGATTCATTCTCATTCTGCACTGATTAGCTTTGTGACCAAAGTGGTTGCAGCTGTGGCAGTATCCATTGAAGGATGGATATCTTTGAGCATTTGGCTGTCTTACTGGAGGTCTTCTAGGCCTGCTCCTTGGATTTTCTGATCCAAGATTCTTCTAACCGGATCCGGAGCTTTCTCCTTTCTCATATCCCAAACCATACTTGTCATCTGTCCTCTTTTGACTTCCAAGAAGAACTTCAAGTTGAGCAGAACTTATCTTGAATTTCTCTTTATATTCATTTGCTGTTTGAAGGTCTCTTTTGAGAGAGGCAATTTGATCCTCAAGTTTTTCTTCATTATCTTTGGCATCTTCAAGATCAGATTCAAGATGTCTGATAATCCTGTCCATCTGGTGGCATTCTTCTGATTTTTCTTTAAGAGATTGTCTTAGATTGTCTTCAGCCTTTCTTTTTTCTTCAATCTCTTGAGTAAACTTTATAGTTCCTGATTCCATTTCATGTCTTAACATAATGACTTCTTTTGATAACTTTTCACATAACTTGGTTTGCTCAGTCAATTCTTCATTTGTATTGCTTTCTTCACTTTGTCTTGCCAACTGTTGGAGCAGCTCCTTTCTCTTTTTCATAGAGAGACTTAATTTGTCTTTTAATTCTCTCATGAATTCATCAGCCTGTTTGAGTCTTTCCTTTAATACATTGACTTCAGAATTTGACTGTTCAAGATCCTCAAGAGCAGTCTTGAGTTGCTCCCTTAAACCATATGCATCCATTTGAACTCCCAGATCTTCCTCAAGCTGTTAGGCTCTATTAGGAGGAACCTTGCTCTGATACCAATTGTTGATAACTGAGAGGGGGGGTGAATCAGTTATCCTAATTATTTCCCTTATTGAACTTTCTTATTAATTGATGCAGCATTGAATCAAACATAAAAACATTACCATGAAATAAGAAACACATAACACAGTATTTTTGACGTGGAAACCCTGTTAAGGGAGAAAACCACGGGGTGATTAACCCAAAATTATTCTCTGTTAGAAGAATAGGAGATTACAAAAAAATGGCACTTGCCAATTAGGGCTCACTGCCCGAGCACACTGCTCACAAGAGGCCCACTGCCTACAAGAAGACACACTATCTACAAAGTGATAAGAATCATAGTCTTGAACTGATTGGAAGCATCTGCATATGCTAGAGTTCAGTTCCGGTTAGGCTCAGTACACTGATCTACTGCACTTCATCTTTCCTCTGTTCTTTATTCTGCTATCTTTCACATACCGGATCCTTTTTGCTACTTCTGCTCTGTTCTGGACTTATTCGCATATATCTTCACTCCATTTCTCCTTTCACAACTAAATCCATCCTCTATATATATCCGCACAAGTAATTTCATCACCTTTCTAGTCAGCATCCGGAACAATCTAGTTTCTTACAAACTCTTGTTCTGTCGGCTGAATCCTTCCTCACCAAGCAATGCGGATCAAGCATATACTTGTAGATATCATTAATCATGTCGGTCAAACATGATTCATGCCTTCACAACCTCTATCATCAATAGTAACACATCCGGAAAGTAGTCTGATACTCTGTCAGTCAGTTCTTCCTCTGTTTTCACTGTCTCTCAGGAATCCGGTACTCAACTATTCATATCTTTCTCCTTGTCCATCACCGGAGGCTAAATCCTTGGAATATACCACTCAAGGTAGTCTTCTTGACTTCCCCAAATCCGCACTGCACCAAGACACTTCCTCTGAGAGATCCAGATCAATCTGTCGGACCTTGCCACATGCTCTGTTCTTGTTCACCGGACCACAACAATCTTTATTCTGACTTCCGGTAGAGACACATTATGACTTGCGGATATGTGGGATGACCTTTGTTGCCATCAATGACAACAACCATGAATCCATATAGTGTCTCTTGCCAACACATCCCATCTTTTCCTCATCCTATCCTACATCATCATCATCCTTTCCTCTATCCATATCTTATCTTCTTTGAAATGATGTTACTCAACACAAATCTTATCATCTTGAACATCATCTCAAAGAGGGGCAAAATGTAGACACCCAAATTTGTCCATGTCTTGTAACACCTAGTCAAAAACATCACTTAGACATCATGTAGCATTTTTTCCTAAACCCACTCTTAATCCCATTTATCCATTAAGCTAATTAATTAAATAAATTTTATTTAATTAATTAAAATCCCATCTTAATCCCATCCTTATCCCACTTAGCCAATTAATTAAATAAATTATATTTATTGAATTAATATCACATTCATAATCCCACTTTCCAATTAATTAAATGAATTTTATTTATTTAATTAATTTCTCATTCATATCCCAATCCTATCCTAATCATCTTCCCAATTAATTAAATAAGTTTTGTTTATTTAATTAATTTCCCTCACATATACCAACTAATTCAAATAAAATATTTGAATTAATTCCTCACCTTTCATCACATTTTGACACTTGTCCACTTCTCAATTGACTCATGTGTGGTAGTACAACTTTCATTTAAATCCTTCACATGTATAACTAATAAGACTTAATTTTATTAAATAAAAGTTTTTGTGTACACAATCACACATGAGCCTTGTCCTCCTTTGTACACTTGTCAAATGACTACAACTCCCTTAAAGAGTGGGAATAACTAATCAATCTTAGCCATCCACATCAATCATTTGGCTTTTTAATCTCAACCATCCATTTGAACGAAGCCTTTCCTATAAATCAACCCCCTCACAAGACATTTGCAAAAAAAGGGGGGGCATTGAGTTGGAGTATCTTTATGATGTTGAAATATCTTTAGAGCCTTTGCATCTATCATCATCATCTTCCATCTATCATCTCAATCCTATGCAAATGTTATGATGTCGAATTGTGAGCAACCAACATATCAAATCAATCAAATAATTTATCTTGCATCTTTGAGGTATTGAATGATTTGGGTTTAGGTTATGCATTTCATTGTTTGATCATTTCCATTTACAAATCCAAATTTTTTGATATAAATTTTTTGACTTGAGTTCCTTATTGGATGGAGAAGATGAAGTGGAGGACAAAGGTTGTTGTCCTAAGGAAGAACATTCATGGATGAATATGGATAAACCCATTCGATATGGTGGTGGACTTGAAATGGGATCGATGGTAGATGGGGATGAAGGATCATTAGGATCTTGATTAGCATTGTGTTCACTAAGATCCAAGATATTTGTTTGATCTTCTATGCTTATGTGTTCTTGAGAGCTACATGTCTCATTATGACAAGTGGATGTTTACTCATTATGGATAGGGCTAGATGGAGGATGGATAAGAGTAGTTGGGATATCTTTCTCATGGATGGTTATAGGATTATACATAGGATCAAGGTGCTTTTGAATAGGTTCTTCATCATAGATATCATCTTGATCATGAGATGGATAAAGTTTAGCCACAAGGGTCATCATGGTCTTCATTGTCTTAGATAGAACCTTGATCATAAATATGAGCAAAAATAGGATTAAGGGGGCTATAAAAGGGATAAATTTTCTCATGAATAGGGTCATGGTGATGGCTAATAGCTTGAGGGAAAACTATATGTTGTAGGTGATCATAAGGAGCTTTAGTAGCAGCAATATCAATCATATACACAGCTTGAAAAGTGAAAATAATCTAGGTGCATTCATTTCTATCTTTCATCTTTTCATTTCAAACAATCTTGCTTTCAAACACATTTTGATTTGGGCATAAAATAAACAACTTTTTTTCTGTCACATCAAAAATTGGGTTAAAACGAACCATTGTCTTTCATCACATTTGGATTTGGGTTTTAAAACAAACAAGTGCTTGCATTGTCTTCCACACATTAAATTTGTAAGGTTAATGAACCCCATGCGAGTGTGATTAAATGAATGTGTATGCTCTCTCCTTGCATCTTAACATGAACTTGGAGATCAAAAACATTTATTCATGTTGCTTTTGTTTAGCCTTAGAGAGGCCTGCCTTGGTGGAAAAAGAGGTACTCACCCCAAGAGAACGACCTCAAGTGGTACTTTTATTTGGTCTGCTATAAAAATTAGAGGATAAGGTGAAATCTAAGTCTAACCAGTATTAGCGCTCACCATACAGTCCTAACTCAAAAGGATGTGTACATTTGTGTATATTAAAATTCCTAGTAGGGTTAGTTAAAGTCTTAAGTGGCTTGTTGGATGCTCGTGGGGTGACGGTCCCCCAGATTTTCATTAGAACCTCCTTGTGATAGTGGCCTTGCCTTGACTAGGACTTGTTGAAGTGCCTTCACATGCTTTCTTAACCATCATCACATTCTTTCAAACTAACAACTTGCTTATGCATCTTGCGTGAGTGATTCATGTGTGTATATGCATAATCATTTGTATGAATATTGCCACATCAATCTCTAAACACCCAAACACATAAAGACAAGTCATCTTACACATTCTTCCAATAACATTCAAACCCAATCACTTTCATCCCAAACATAGCCTAGTCATCATCCAACCCTTCATAGCCAAGTCATTCAAACCATCCTAAACCTATTCTAGTCATCCCTATTCCATCCAAGTCATTTTCACATCATCATCCACATCCCTAAACAAGCACTTGCAAAAAGGACTTAAGACATACACTTGGGTGACAACATGTTTACACCAGAGGACCCAGAAATCAAATTCCAAAGATTCCTCCAAAATCTTTATCAAGGATCACAACCCCTAAACCAAGATGCCATTGAAACATTACAATTCTTCATCCAAAGAGCTCAAACCCACACAAGCCAATCACCTCAATGACAACACTTCGTAGACCAAGTCCAACACCTTTTAGCCACTAGTCCATCTCGACAAGTACAACAATCCTTAGCCACTCCATACCAACCTAATCCACCTCATAGCCACATGTCATATCCATCCACCTCCTATCAACTTAATCCACCTATCCACCAAGTCAATGCTACATCAACCTATGAACATCCACCTCAAGCTTATCCAATTGCTCATGCCACCATTCCAATGCACTACCAAGCCCATCCACAAGGCAATCAAGTGATTTCACAAGAACAACATGCAAGTCCCAATGGCCTTTTGTATATAAATCAATTGAGCACAAGTCAACCTTGCCAACAAGATCAAATTCCCTCAACTTTGAGTCCACCTCGAGATCTTTTGTCTACATATCCTACCATTACACCTAGCTACCAAGACTATCAATGGCCTCCCCAATGAGCACAAGTGAGCCCAAATCCACCTTTACAACAAGAAGCATATGCAACTCCAAGTGGTCCTTTGTATATAAACTATGCGAGCCTAATACCAAAAAACTTAATTACCTTTGACAAGGGAGATACCAATCTAGCCAATACATCCTATGAGTGGCCTTCATCATCCAATCACATACCAACACATGAGCATACTAGCCCTATCATAATACCACCATGTGATCCTACCCCTAGTCCATTGGTCCACCAACCTTCATCACCTTCATCCTCATGTTCTACCAATCTTCCACCACAAGATCCCTTGGACATAACCATACAACAATTGGTTCAAGCAAATTTGATTGAGCTGCCACCGATAGAACCTTTTGAACCAATATTTAAACCCCCTTCGTATAATGAAAACCATTATTGTGCATACCATAGGTATAAGGGCCATACAACAACCAATTGTGTCAAACTTAAGAGATTGATCACAAACCTCATAAATTGTGGTAAGATTATCCCTTCATCCAATCCAAATCGTAATCCACCCAATCTAATTATCCCCCAACCTAATCGTAGTCCTAAGCCTACAACATCATCCGCTATTATTGCTCATCCATTATATTGTCCATCCACTCATACCCTTGCAAAGGATGTGATCCATTGGCTACTAGCTAGGAATAAACTACCTCCATGTCAAACACCCATCCATTAGCCTACCAAAGAACTTCCAAAGGTCATGTCCAATCCTATAATCCCATCATGTGGTCCACCTATCCTTGATCCTATCCAAGAGCCCTCAATTAATAATCTTGGCCCTTCAAGCCCATCATGTGACCTACAAGCTATCAAGCCTATTCAAGAGTCTCCTATTATGAATCCAAGTCAAGAGTCATCATGTTCTCATGTTGTTGACCAAGAGCCTATCCAAGAGCCTTCCAATTCCATTCAAGCAACCCAAGAGGTGTGTCAAGAGTTTAATCCTAAGCATGTGGAAACATTAAGCCCTAGACCAAGTCAATATCAAATCACTTTCATGCAACCCATCCATAACATTTACCTTCTTTATGATCAAGATGATACCTATGAAGAAGCTATCCATGAGCACCTTGATCCTATCCATAATCTTATATCCATCCATGAGCGAGATATCCAAATTGCTCCTAGTCATCCGCCATCTAACCCTTTCCATAATGAGAAAACATCCACTTGTCATTATGAGACACTTTTCCCCCAAGTAAGCATAAAAGATCAAACAAATAACTTGGATCTTAGTGAACACAATGCTAATCAAGATCCTAATTATCCTCTTTCCACATCCACCATCGATTCCACTTCAAATCCACTATCATGTTCTAGTGGTCTTACCACCTTTGTCCATGAATCTTCTTCCTTAGGACAAAAACAACCTCTATCCACTTCACCTTCTCCATCCAATAATGAACTCAAGTCTAGTGTTCAAACCACACCTAGTCCCATTTTCCATAGTATCCTCTAAAACATGAACTACCAAGGTAAAGGCCTGGGCCTTTATGAACAAGGTATTTTGGAGCCAAACCGTGTCAAGATTCCTCCATGCTCATATGGCCTTGGATACACACCCCAAGGTAAACCTTCTAAAGATGTTGGCAATTCCTCCATCCATCCTAAGTCCACCACTTTCCATCACAAACCACATCATATACACAAAACATATGTAGCCATTCCCCCTCCATCAAACTACAAATGTCAAAAGCATGTGACCATACACCTCCCACCATCCACTTTACCTCCATTACTTCCAACTCCTAACATCCCATTATCCACTTTACCTCCACTTTTACCAACTCCAAATATCCCTCCATCCACTTTGCCTCCATTGTTACCAACACCTAATTATCCACTTATCCATAAGTACCCTTACATTCCTAATCATGACCAACAAATGGACACATTGCCTAAACATGAAGCTTCCACTCATTCCACCAACTCTACGTCCATCAAACCCATGGGATTCAAAAATAAACATTTGGATTCCTTTATCCATAAAGCAAAAAATCTTACTAAAAGTCCAAGTTCATTCAAAAAGCTATCCAAGCCCATACCTTCAAAAGCAAAGTCCAAAAGCAAAATGGTTTGGGTTCTTAATCAAATAGCTAGCAAGTCAAATGAGGCATCCTCATCCACATCTCAAGAATCCCAACCACCTATATCTATCCAAAAGCCTACTTCCATTCCCTTCAAAAATCCCACAAGCAAAGAAAAAGCACTAAAAATACTAAATATAAGTGGGTGCCTAAATCACTTCATCAACCATCCCCTAAGAAAACATCTGCATTGCTTCCTACACCACCATCCCATCAAAAGCTTCAATGTTTAACATGGTGTGTGCAACAATTGGTCATGATTCCCTTCCATTCCAAAACATTCCCACATACCTCCATCTCCCCAACCTTCATCCATTACCCTGCATATCCTCCCCATCACCTTCCTAGGGTCCATGCTTTTGTATAAGCCTTTCATCCTAAGTCTAACATAATCCACATCATAATCCACTATCCCCATCCATCCGTCCTTGCATGAACCTTTCATAATTCCACATCATAATCCATTAGCTTTCCATACACAAACCTTTCATCCTAATCCACTATCTACCTACTCCATATCCCTTTCATGAAGTCGCTTACCAACATCTATGAGCACACATGACATGGTCTATGCAATGACATTTATCTCGAGTGGAACTATCACCTTTCATAGCATTAGACACTTGAGTCCCTCCTATCCATTACCATGGTGAAAACCTGGCAAATAGGCACCATGTGTAATTGTCATCCCATCTAAAATAAATAAATAAAAAAATAAATAAAAAATAGTAAAGAGAAATCCCTTCATCCAATGGTGAAAACCTAGTAAACAGACACCTTGGATAAGTACCATGATGAAAACCTAGCAAACAAGCATCATGTGTAGTTGATCTTTTATGTCATTTACACTTGGGGGCACATTGTCTCATCCATCTTATCTCAACCTATCATTTTCCATCTTACCATGTCCTATCTTCCAATATCCTATCCTACCATCCTTAGCCATTACACCCATATACCTATCATATTGAATCCATCCATCCTCCTTTCCTCCTTTTGATCTTGATGAAGATACGGGGGAAAAATGTTGAAACATGCTTTGATATCTCTTGATATATCTTATCCTTTTCCAAACAATACTATCATTATCCACCTATCATAAGCCTTGTCATCCAAATCCAATCCATCATGTCATCATATTTTCATAAGCTTTGTCATGCAAAATCTTAAGTCTATACCTAGAATGGGGGCATGTTGTTCCTATGTGACATAGTCTTTGGAGATCACATCTTAGCTCCATTATGAGGCATACATCCATCCACTATAGTCTATTCTTATAGCCTATTCTTGTATCTATCCATTTATCATGAGCTTTTTGTTATGGCCTATCCCTTTATCCACCCATATATCATGAGCCTTCCATCCCATTTACTATCATCCATCCTTTTATCCATCCAATCCCATTCTTCCATCTTCGCACCTAGACGTGGTTTTCCCTTGTCATTGGTATCAAGCACAAAGGCTACTCCAATTGTAAATCCATTGACATTCAAAACATTTCCAAACATCCCCCCCAAAAAAAAACAAATATTCCCAAAAATTCAAAAAAAAAATCAAAATATCCCAAAAAAATCAAAATATGTCAAAAAATCCAAAAAATTAAATATCCAATGAAAAAACCAAGCAATAAAACCAATCATATCATCCAAAATAATCCACTCCATCAACATTCAATCAAAATCAAATCATCATCAATTCTTCCTATCAATAACATTCATTCATCCATTTCAATTGATCATTTCTTCCAATCATATTAATCAAATCAATCTAAGTAATGATCTTAAATCCAAGTCACACTAATCCATATCAAGCAAGCTAATCAATCAAGGAACATTATCCAATAAGATCAACAAGTTTTTGATCCTAATCTTGTCATAAATCAATCTTCATCAATCATCATCAATGGGATATAGTGTTCCCACATCCTTGTGTTGATCTAGGGATATAGCATTCCCCGCAATGAAAACACTATCATCATCAATCAAACAATCAATCATTGGTTTATGACTTGACAAGGGCAATACCTTGTTTGTTTTACATCCTTTGAACATGGTGAGAACACTTTCTTATGCTTAGATTGAGTGGACATTGTAATCATCACACCATCACTATCATCATTCAAAACAATCCAATCATCAAAACAATTGACCCAGCAATAGAAAAAATCACAACCAAAGAACATCAAGCCAACCATCAAAACAAATCCAATCACTTTAGTAAATCAAAAGTAGCTCAATCCACCACATATCATCCCATCATCAACATTTCATCAATCAATCTCAATCCATAACCTAATCTTTCATCATCATCAATAAAACACAAATTAGAACTACATCTCATTTCCATCGTTAAGTGCCTTGATCCCATGGATATAGAGTATGTAGGCAGTCTGGAGTACGAAGGAAGTGCCTAGATTCAGGCACAGGTAGTTTTCCTCTTTCTCCTCTCCTCATTTCTTCTATCATCTATCTTCTACATCATCAATTAACAACTTCTTCCAATCAATCTATCATTCAATCAATCCATTTCCTTCAATTCACACCAATTCATTTTCATCAAGCTTCATCCATCATTTCATCATCCTCAAATCATTCTAAGCAATGATCTTAAAATCAAGCCCATCCTTAATCTATACCAATCAAGTCAATCAATCAAGCCAAGTTATCCAAATACAATCAATGGTCTTGATCCTAGCCTTGTTGTAAGCCAAAGCAATCAGCCAATCAGCCAACCAACTCAGCAAACAACCTTGTGTTGATCTAGGGATATAGCTTTCCCCACAATGACAACACTATTAATCATTGGTTTACAGCTTGATAGGGGCAATACCTTGTTTGTTTTTGAATCATTTGTGCATGCTTGCTTGCTTGCTTGTGTGTGTTATCTTTTTATCTTGAATTTGTATCACATCGATATCATTCCAACTAATATTCATATCTTGTGTATGTTGGAATGGATTTTTGCACTATCCTTTTCATTTAAGGTCATATCATACCTTTTGTACATTGGGACTTCAATGCTCGAAGTTTCCTTCCTCATACATCTAGACAAGGTTGTATTACGCTGGGGCACAAGACACATCATCACCCTGGTCCTTATACCTTGGTGCATAACATCTAGTGCTATATCAAACATCATGGTTGCTCACTTTCATTGTAGCATAATGCATCATCATTTCTTCTATACATTTTCTTATCTTATCTTTCTTAACCAATCCATTTCATTTCGAGAGACTACCCGTGTTTGTCCAACTTGCCTATCCTCTTGAGGGGGCATCATCATCCTATCTTTTCATCATTATCCTATCTTTTCATCCTCATCCCATTTTATCATTATCATTTTCATTACCTAATACTTTTCCTCTATCCATACCATAGCTTCTTTGAAATGATGTTACTCGACATAAATCTTATCATCTCGAACATCATCTCAAAGAGAGGCAAAATGTAGACACCCAAATTTGTCCATGTCTTACAACACCTAGTCAAAAACATATTTAGACATCATGTAGCATTTTGTCCTAATCCCACTCTTAATCCCACTAATCCATTAGATAATTAATTAAATAAATTGTATTTATTTAGTTAAAATCGCATCTTAACCCCATCCTTCTCCCACTTAGCCAATTAATTAAATAAATTTTATTTATTTAATTAATTTCACATTCATAATCCCACTTTCCAATTAATTAAATGAATTTTATTTATTTAATTAATTTCTCATTCATATCCCAGTCCTATCCTAATCATGTTCCCAATTAATTAAATAAATTTTATTTATTTAATTAATTTCCCTCACATATCCCAACTAATTCAAATATTTTATTTGAATTAAGTCCTCACCTCTCACCATATTTTGGCACTTGTCCATTTCTCAATTGAATCATGTGTGGTAGTACAAATTTCATTTAAAATCCTTCACATGTACAACTAATGGGACCTAATTTTAGTATATGTGTACACCAGCACATATAAACTTATTAAATAAAAGTATTTATGTACACGGCCACACATGAGCCTTATCTTCCCTTGTACACTTGTCACATGACTACAACTCCCTTGAAGAGTGGAAATAACTAATCAATCCTAGCCATCCACATCAATCATTTAGCTTTTTAATCTCAACCATCCATTCGAACCAAGCCTTTCCTATAAATCAACCCCCTCACAAGCCATTTGTAAAAAAGAATGGGCATTGAGTTGGAGTATCTTTATGCTGTTGAAATATCTTTAGAGCCTTTGCATCTATCATCATCATCTTCCATCTATCATCTCAATCCTATGCAAATGTTCTGCTGTCGAATTGTGAGAAACCAACATATCAAATCAATCAAACAATTCATCTTGCATCTTTGATGTATTGAATGATTTGGGTTTAGGTTATGCATTTCATTGTTCGATCATTTCCATTTGCAAATCTAAATTTTTTGATATACAGAGATAACTATGCAAATCAGTGCCCAACTAAGAACCAAGGAGTTACTTAGAAAGCAACTTTTCAATAGAGGATCCATGTGGCTTTGGACAATCACCAAGCAGAGTACTAGATTACTCCCATTGAGACAACAGGTACTTTTTTTGGAGTTCCTATTTCTATTTTGATTGATACTGGAGTAACTAAAAGTTTTATTTCTCCAAGATTATTAAGTAAATTTCCTTGAAGAGCTAGATATATGGCTAAACCCTAGTTAGTTGAATATGCTAACCAGATGAGAACTCAGGTAGAGCAATGTCTATTTGAAGCCAAAATTGAAATTCCTAGTTTATTGACTGAGGTGAATTTGTTTGTAGCCCCCTAGGTTCCTATGATGTTATTAGAGGAATAAATTGGCTATGGAGGCACATAGCCAATGTTGACTATTTTGGAAAAATAGTAGAGTGTCTAGATGATGTAGGAAATAAAGTCTTTTTGCAAGGCACTCAAAGAGAAGTCAAGATCAAACCAATCTCTATTATGCAACTGAAGAGAGCTAGGCAAAAAGGTTGTCAACTTTTCGTAGTCAAAATGGAGCAAGTAGAAGAAGATCCTAGTAAATAAATTATATCTTTGGAGAACTATCCTTTCCTTAGAGATTTTCAGAATGTATTCCTAGATTAGCTTCCAGGATTACCTTTGAGGAGAGCTTTCAATTTCTCAATTGATATTGTACCTAGATCAAAGCCGATTTCAAGGGCACCATACAATATGACTACTATAAAGTTGATGGAATTAAAAGCCTAGATTTAGGAGCTATTGGGTAAAGGATTGATTAGACCCAGTGTTTCTCCTTGGGGAGCCCTAATGATCTTTTTCAAAAAGAAGGATGGAACCTTGCATCTATGTGTAGACTATCGTATGCTCAACAAGGCAACAATAAACAATACGTATCGTTTACTACATAATTTTTTTAATCAGATACGTAATGTAACAAAGTTTTCTAAGAGCAATTTTCAATCTGGATACCATTAATTGAGAATAAATGATGAGGACATTCATAAGATAGCTTTTAGAACCAAATATGGCATTATGATTTCACAGTTTTACCTTTTGGACTTACGAATGCTCCTACTGCATTCATGAATTTGATGAACAATATTTTTTGAGATTTCTTGGATAAATTTGTTCTAGTGTTTCTTGATGACATTCTTATTTACTCTAGGAATGAGGAAGAGCACTTGCAACATTTATGAATAGTTCTGCAATGGTTGAGAGAGCATAAATTATTTGGGAAGCTTTCTAAGTGTGCTTTCTTTTAGAGAGAGATACTGTACTTAGGGCATATTATTTTAGTTGAAGTAATATCAGTAGACCCTACAAAGATAAAAGCTCTACTTGAGTGGTATGTGCCAAAGAATGTGCATGAAGTGCACATTTTCATGGGATTAGCAAGATATTATAGGAAGTAACTTTTCTAAGATTGCAAGTCCAACCACTTTGCTTTAGAGAAAAGAAAGTGTTTTGACTGGATAGTTGAATGTCAAGAGGCATTTGACCAGTTGAAAGAAAGATTGACAACTATACCAATATTGAAAGTTCCTAATCCTGAAAGTTTTTTGTTGTCATTACTGATGCCTCAGGTGAAGGTTTAGGAGGAGTGCTTATGCAAAATGGGCAAGTGGTAGCCTATGAATCCAGGAAGTTGAAATCATATGAGTAGAATTATGCTCCTCATGATTTAGAGTTAGTAGTAGTTGTGCATGCTTTGCAAGTGTGGCGACACTACTTGCTAGGAAATCCTTTTGAGTTAAAGTTGGATCATCATGGTCTTAGGTATATATTTTCCCAACCTCATCTCAATGCTCGACTAATAAGATGGTTGGAATTGATATCTAACTATGATTTCGAGATAAATTATATCAAGGGCAAAGAGAATCAAGTAGCAGATGCTCTAAGTCGACAAAGACATCTCTCATCGATTGTCTCTATCCACTCCAATTTCAAGAATTTGGTTTTGCAAAATTTTGTAGGTGATGAATTTTATGAGAAAGTTAAGCAGGCTCTCTCTGTAAATCCTTAAGATTCAAGGTATGTTGGGTTCTATTTTGAACCATATGGACTTTTAAGATACAGAGGTAGAATGTATGTTCTAGATTCGATAGATTGAAGAAACCTTGTGTGGAAAGAAGTTCATTTTGCACCATATTCAGGTCATCTAGGAGTAACTAAACTCCTCACCGATGTGAAACCTCTTTATTTCTAGAAAGGAATGAAGAATAATGCTACAAGATCTATAGCCAGTTGCCTATAGTACCAGAGAGTTAAGACTGAGTATAACCATCTGGTAGGACTTTTGTATCCACATAATATTCCAAAATGGAAGTGGCAAGTCATTAGCATGGATTTTGTACAAGGTCTTCCAATGTCTCAAAATGGATATGATGCTATTTTAGTGGTAGTAGACAAAATCACCAAGGTATCTCACTTTATACCTAGAAATTTAACAGATGGAGCACCAGTCATAGCTTGCAAGTTTGTGCAGGAAGTGTTTAGATTGCATGGAGTTCCTAAGAAGATTATCTCAGATAGAGATGCATGTATGAAATCAAGATTTTGGAAAACTTTGTTCTCAGTGCTAGGAACTCAACTCAATACAAGCTCGGCTTATCACCCTGAGACAGATGGTCAGATAGAAAGGGTAAATCAAGTTCTTTAAGATTTGTTAAGGATGTATTGTATGGATCAGCAATACAGGTGGGCATACTATCTACCACTTGTGGAGTTTGCATATAATAACTACTACAATTTTGATATTAAGATTTCTCCATTTGAAGCATTATATGGAAGAAGATTTTGACCTCCTATAAGTTGGGATAAGCTAGGCAATAGGATTAGCATTAGTCCAAAGATGTTGGCAGAAATGGAAGAACAAGTTTAGCTAATTAGAAAAGATTAGTGGAAGCTAAACATAGATAGAAAAGTTACATTGATGCTAAACATACACCAAGGAAATTATCAGTTGGAGAAAAAGTTCTTTTGAGGGTTAAGCCTTAGAAAATTTTCGTAAAGTTTGGAAAGTCTTCCAAACTAGCTCCTATATATGTAGGACCCTTTGAAGTTCTTGAAGTAATCAATCTGGTTGTCTACATAATCACTCTACCACTAGCTCTTGCTAGGATGCATAATGTTTTTCATTTTTCATATTTGAAAAAGTATATAACAGGTGATAATCATATTCTTGATTGGAATTCTTTACAAGTACAAGACCCAAAATTGGTCATGATCGAGCCTCTCAAAGTACTCAAAGTTTGCAATCTTTGCTTGCATAATAGAGAGGCTACTTAATGCAATGTCCAGTGGGACCAGTATGCAGAGGACAATGCTACATGGGAAGATTATCATGATTTTCATCAAAGATTTCCTCATTTGTTTTATTATTTTCAAAGTTAAACAAAAACTTTATTATGTTTTTATTTTTGGATACATTGGATCATCAAATACGATGAATCTTATGGGGGGAGATATGTCACATCCCTAATTTTGACTATGTTTTACTTTTTGCTTGTATGTAATTAGTAGATAATTTTGCATGATTTAATGATTTGACGTTATGTGAAAATGTTAGGATAAATCAATGATTTCATGAGTTTATGTTTATATGTATAGAATTTAGACATTTGATTATATATTATCATGATTATTTATTCATGATGTATATGGATTAATTAATGATACACTAACTCCAGTTTGATGATTGAAAGTTGTAATCAGGAAATAGGTTTCCACCCTCCGAGAAAGAGAGGGAGAGCATCATTGGAGAGAAGTGAATACATGTAAGGAAAGGAATAGGTTGTTTCCATCTAAGTTTTGTGTTTAAGTGAACCTTGTTGTAGGTGGTAAGTTGTGTTAGACCTAATGGTCAGAGTTTTGGATTTTGTCTTGACGAATCATTGATTGGACATGAAAAACCAATAGTATAGGTTTTGTCAAAAATGCAAATTCAAGATAAAAATGATTCTTGATGAGCTAAGGTCAATAGTCATTATTTTTCTTATGCACATTGATTATAGTTTATGTTATTATAACTATTTTATTAGAAGTTTATTTATATTGTTTTTATTGTTAGTAATTTTCCAATAGTGTTCTGTTATGTTAACTTATCATTTTTTTGGTATTTTAGCAAGATAGAGAGGGGGAGAGATCTCAACCCCATTCTCGTATCCTTATGGATGTTGTGACAATGTATGTATTGGGTGTTTTCTTCACCTTATGGTTATGTTTATATATTTCAATATGCTTTAAGAAGCTAAACCTTTTAGGTGGACATTAGACTTTTTTATAGTATAGCTATGATTTCATGTTATGGAAAATAGCTTTCATGATTAAGTGGCTTGACCCCTTTTACTCCCTAACTAATTTAGAGAGTAAGGAGGAGCTCTTAATCAGACTGGCAAAGTGGTCCTTTATGACCATCTCTTCCACTATTTACATTCCTATGAAGAAATAATTGTAGGCTAAGTTTAAGGAGAGAAAGATGTGGTATGGCCAAGTGAACTATTAGTCTCCGCAAGAATTTCTCTTGAGTGACACACAAGTAACAATAGGAAAATTGAAGAGTGTTAGCTCTAAGCTGAGTGGAAGGATAGCAACTATGAGCTAAGGAGAGAGGAGCTCTTCGAAGAAAGGAATTTAAGAGATTGAAGGATCTATCTCCTTCGAATATGATATAGGTTCTTTCCTTTATTTTAATCTTTAAGGATAGTTTATGAATCTGTGATGTGTTTTAGTTATGTAACTACTTGTTAAAGGTTGATATTCTGTATGTTACGAGACTGATAATTCATATGTTAAGAGGTTGATAACTGTAAGTTATCAAGCTGATGATATAAATATTCCATAAGGCCATCCTCTTCATATGATAATGGCCAAGTTTGTATAAGGCCAGCATCTATGTAAGTTTTATGGCTAAAGCTCTTTAAGATATAAGGCTGAGGAGATTAAATAGAATATCTATGTGTTCCACTGATCGATAGGCTTAGAAAACATTATGATCAAGGTTTTGAACTTAGAGTAACTCTGTATGAAGTAAAGGCCGAAGAGTATAGTTCTTTTTTAGTGGAAACATGAGACAAAGTAGCCTTCGATTTATGGTTTTATGGTTGTAAATTATGTGGTTTTTCCTCTGCAAATTGAAAGGTCATTGCAAGATTAATTGTAAAGAGGCCTATTGGATAGTAACCTTTATAGGATAGTTGTTGTATATAGTTAGCACACTTTTTCAAATTGAGAACTCAGTCAGTAATGAATAGTAGTTTGTTATGTTACTAAAGATTTATATTCCTGCCGAGCTTCTTATTCAAGGGTGTTTGTGTAGCATCCAGACCACTGTTAAACTTAGAGAGATACCTGAGTGTTCTAGTTGGCCATAGTCATCTCTTATCCATATTTTTAAATAGGACAACAAAGAATCCAAGTGTTACGCTATTACTTTTGAAACTTGTTGAATTAATCTTTAGAATTCTAATTTGAGCTTCTTGAGTGCATTGTTTAAGTCTTATAAGTTGAGACTAGAAGTTTTAATCAAGATGTATCTTTAACTCATTTAAGTTTATTTGTTTTAATTCAAGTCTAGGGAAAGATTTTCTCTTATTCAAAAGTGTATAGAAATTAATTAGACATCATTACATGCACTTGATGATATGATAAATTTATATATGCTTTCTTGACTAAATCATGTATTTCTATTATGCAAAGATGATGTTCTATCATTCTTAATCTTTCTATATCAGCGAACGAAAGGTGACCAATAGGTCAAATACATCATTACTTTATTATCTATCTAGACTTATATCCTTTATCGAGCTAAAAGATTGAACTTAGTCAAGACTTCTTATGCTTTTGTTAGTATTTATTAAGACTTGACATAGAGGAGGATAAACATTGTGTATCATGTTTTTCGAGGAAAGGTGAATTTGATCAATGACCAAGTAGTCAAGATTGACCAGTGATTATCTTATTCATGCTATATTATTTATATAATTTATTAGTTTCTAAGGGTAATATTATATTGCAACGTATTGGAATAGGGAAGTTAAGAAGTCTAGATTTTCCCCAAAGAATTGGGAAGACTTTAACTCTTAAGTCAAAGTATGATATTGATTAAGTCCATTGTACACTTTGGTCAACAGTTAAAAGGTTGAGAAACCATAGATTAAGACAATATAAAGAGACTAGGAGTACTTTGTTGATAGAGAGTTATTTCTAGTTATATAAACCAAGTATGGTTAATAATGAGTTGGAGAGTAGAATGACAGGAAGTCATAGATCTTGATAATTTGTAGATATGTAAAAAGGGACTCTCAGAAAAGATAAAATTATCCAAAATTACTTATGGTATGCATATCTTAGATAAAGAATATTTCTAAGTCAGAATGACTAGGATTTGAGTATAGTTCAAACAATTTATGTCTAGAGATACTAAGTGATGAAAACCAAAATGTAGGATGAGGTAGTTCCCAAGTCGAGTTAGAGATGCATGAACACATGACTACGTTTATTGAAAACATCTATTTATATAGAAACTTTGGCCAAAGTGATGCATAATTTGTCTCTGCATGCATTAGTTGGTTCATCATGTCTAGATGGCATAACCTGTCGGTAAGATCATACTAGCTAGAAGATTGCCTAGAGTTGTATGGTCGATTGTGTTATGTAGGACACAACACTAGAACTCAAATGGAAAACCTATTGGTTCCTTATTTCTATACTCTTTGTGAAGGGTACAACCACTTCCAAGAAGGAAGGTGTGCGAGGGACTGCCAGTCTATGGTTGGAGGTAAAGCACTTGGATGATGCTCTTTCTCTATAACAGAAGACTCCCTAAAACTTGAGTGATAGATATCAAGATTTTAGATGCAATATTCATAATGTTTTGATGTAAAATTATTTATTTTTCCAAGTGAATTTTATGTATTGTAAATGTAAAGAGAAATATTTCTCACTATGATGTACATCTTTGAATATATTGAATATCAAGGTTGAAAACATTCAGGAAAGAAATGTATTTATTTCCTTGTATTATGCAAATTTTTTTTTTTAAAAATCTCATATTTACCATGTTCATTTACTTCTTTGAAAAATGTTGTCTAATTTCAACTAATATGAGAAGGCATGTTACATATGTAATAGGCAATCAAACATCTCATTCTAGTGATGGTTTTTAAGCTACAAAATAAAAGAAATGCTTATGCAGAAACAAACTCTAAAATATGAAAGAACTCAAAATAAAACCTAAGAAAACATTTGAAATCTAAATATAGAAACATTTAGAAATGATACAATGATGAAACAAAGTATTCAACTACTTGACTATTTCTAAGAAAGCAAATCTATACTACTAACTTCCCAAGACAATTGTGATAAATGAACTTCTAGATTAAAATTGCTTACTAATTTTTACAAAGCATATCTTTTCAACTCACTATGAATTTATTAAACAAGACACATAACATTGAATGACAAAAATAACACTGGTAACAACATAAAATAATTATCCTACAAGTGAAACTAAAGATTTTATTTATTTGTTGGAACAATTACTTTAACAGAAATATAAAGAGAGTAACTCATAATAATATCACTTCAACAGAACATGGTATTCACAATAACATCAGAAATTATAAACACTTGTTTATGAACATTCTTTATCTTCCCCAAGTGAGTGGCCAAGCGTCAAGGGATTGAAAGTCTAAGAACTCATAATATCATCACACACGCATAGATTGCTAGCTTTTGTGAAAGTAAAAATAGAGATATATATTCTTGCATTTATTCAAAATCATCTAGGTCTATATTGAATAGTTCACAACACTATATATGATGTTTCTTCGATACTAGGTTCTTTACTCATGCCTAAAATCCAACATCATGTAGTTCATGCATAACTACTATTTAAAGTTTTATTAATAGAAAATTATAAATGCCAAAAGAGTTTTTTTCTTAATCAACAAAGAAATTGGGGAATTTGATGAAATAGACTTTCATCAGGAGTCCTTTTGTTGCAAAGTGCTTTCTGAGCCATTTATGAATCACATTACCAAATATCTTCAACTATTTTGCTAAGGGATAGGTGTGTTGAACAGGGGATAATTTCTTGTTACCATAATTTTCTTTAGAGTTTCCTTTGGAACATGAACATTCTAGAGCCATGAACAATTTAGAGCATCCATTTCCAAGTGAGTGGAAAACTTTTGAATTGTAAATAGGAAGAAATAAAAGAAATTGGCACCAAAGGATGAAGCACATTGTCTCAGATGCTATCGCAATGCATAGAAGTCTGGGAAACAAATTTTAGTCCAAATCACACATTCTCATCTGATTTACATGGTATCATCCTAGAACAAAGGAAAACTCAAAGTCTACACTAAATTTTTTACTCACCTACACAACAAGAAATAGGGATAGCAAAATAGCAAACCAAGGGATACCAGATGATACAAAAATGAAGAAAAATAATCTAATCTACGTATTTTGAAATGAAATTAGAAATACTAAGGAAGGGATTAGAGGATGAAACCCACCATGTCAGTTGATTCTCAAGAATCCTTTGGTTAGGTGACAAGAAAAAAATGTTTGGGCTGCTTAGGATCTTGCCACAAATGGTCAAGCACCTAATTTGGTCTTTCAACCTCCATGATCAGCCAATGATAAAGAAATAATAAAAATGCATGAGATCCTATCCCATATGCATCTAGGACTAATAACAACAATAAGAAAGTAAATCTATAAGCATTAATTCTTGATCTTTGGAGAAGAAAACCCTAGTGTGTGTATTTGATTGGATAAATAGTGGTGATGGTCACTAATAGATTTTCCAATAGAAATGTAGAAACAAATGTGATAAAGAGATTATGGTAATATTATTTAAATAAAAGTAATAGCTTAATGAAACAATATTACCAGCATGGTGTAGAAGAGAGAAGTGAGCATATGTAGTTGCTAATGAAAATCTGATAACATGTAGCTTTAGCAATGGAGATATAGGGTATGTGCATGGAAATGGGGGACCAAAAGGGGGTCAAAAGTGGCCAACCTTTTTTGAAATTAGTAAAAACTAATATTGGATGATAAATTAAAGATATCCATCTTCAAAATTTAAATATGTGACAAGAACAAGATTTGTAGTGATCAGAATCTAGTTTCCCATTTTTTTTAAATGGTGGAGATTAAGAGGTTCAAATAGGGGGAGCACACCAACTGCTCTTATTTTTGTCAAAAAAACATAACATAGAATCTAGTGTGGTCCCCCTAAAATGCTGAATTTTTAAAGTATTTAACAAATCACCTTAGTGAAAAATTATCTAACATCATGTAGCTTATGCCTATTTTTTTTGCAAACTTTTAATGAATTTTTAAAGTGGACAGATCCTAAAAAAATAAAAAATTTAGCATGCACCCCCTAAATTTTTTGAAAACTAATAAAAAACTAAAATTTATTTTTCTAAATGTGTATAGAATGGAGTCTAGAATTTAGAAATATAATTTGTTTCAAATTTGGATGATTAGATAAAAAATGAAACAAAAAAAGCTATCCATAGGTTTTTGAATAAAAATTAAGATACAAGCAAACTAAATTGAAGATCAAAACCTTAATGTATTCAAAATATAGAAAAAATACATGGTTATAAAGGTAAGAGAGAGCTTGATGTTATTGTGCCATTTTTTAGAAAAAATGTCTTGAAATGTGTAAAATTGATGGAGTGGATGCTTGACATTTATTTGTTTTTCATTTTTTATGAAAAACATGTCTTTGGACACCTTACATGCAAGCCCAACCCTTTGGCTCAAAAATCCAAGCCAAATAAAAGCCTAAAGGTGGGCTTCCAAAACAAATTTAAATGAAATGCATGCACATTATAACACACACATGTTATAAATTAAAAAAAGAAAGCAATTTGTGTGTTCCAAGGTAAGATAATGCAAGCACATTATAATGTGCTCCCATTATGGTTTAGGATTTATGATCCATTTCAAGCCATAATGAAAGTGCATTATAACATGAGTGTGTTATAATGTGAGCACATCATAATGTGCTCGCATTAAGCTGTATTGTACTTCAAAATAGATTGTGGCCACTTTTTGGTCCCCCTTCTTGGTGCACATACCCTATATGTTCAAGCAAGCATAACCAAGAGAAGGAGAGAATGAGACTGCATTTGTTAGATTCAAAAGTTACTTTTACATGAAGATTATGAGGAAGTTGAAGGATCATATTCAAATGTTGAAGGCATTTTTCTAATAGATGGGTGTTACAATAGATGATAATAGGTAGTTGGGTAGGAAGAAACATCTAAATTTTTGGGAACTCATGGGACATGTTGGTGCTCAAACATGCAACTCCACAAATCCTAAAGACTTGCACCAAAACCTAAGGCTATAGATATGTTGTCAAAGGTAATAGGTAGAACTTATGAGTAGACAATGGCATGAATGGACCAATTTCTATGAGGGGGCAACTCACCTATGTATTTAGGCTCTGAAAGGCCAAGGGGGGTGTTCCTTAAGGACTCAACAACATAAATAATAGTTTAAACACTAGGTCCTTAAACAATTATACCTAATGTGCTATGAACCCCTATAATTTTTACTAATTTCACATTAGCAAGTTATCTACATATAGACTTATAAGACCTCTGATAAAAAATAATAAATCCACTCTTACCGTGCACCCAAAGATAGTTACACTATATTTTCCACAGTATATGAATCCACTTAACATTGAATACACACTGGTAAGAGGGAGAAACACACTAGCATGATTCCCTAATGATATTCAATTTCAATATTGCATAAGATATGATTGAGTTTACAATACTGAATCATGCAAGCATGGTGAAACATAAACCTACTCCTATAGCTAACAAGAGAGAGAGATTATAAAATGAAATATGTTGGCCCATCACCAATCAAACTAGTGCCTACCCCATTGGGCAATACAGTCATAGATTGGAAGAGGCAAAGGAAAGCAACAATAAAACATAAATGGCATCACATGTGCATCATCATACAATGCATATATCTCATCTCAAGCAATTGACATACTCAATAATCCAAAATAGAACTATAATAACATGCATGTAAATAAAGAAAGAGAATTACAAAAACCTTGTAATGATTTAAAATAATTTCACATATTTCCCTAACCTATTTTGCATTCATACAAGCAAATATGGCAAGAGAGGATGAGAAACTAGGTTCAAACACCCTCCTAAATAATCACAAACTACCATGAAGACATACCATCACATGCATCTACCATTGAAAACCCTTCCTAGATATTCATTACAAAGTGCATTCAATCTCATTACAAACTAGACATACAACATTTGATGCCCTACAACTCTACTTGAGGCACTTACACTATAAAAATTGGCTCAGTGACCAATTGTCACATCTCGATCATTTGTACTCTCTTTTTCTACTTGAACTATTGATTGTTACTTTGAATATTTTATTGCATGGTTAATTCGTAACTTTAACTGGTAAATTGTTGTGATTTTGATGGATTAAAATGTATGATATCATGTATCGTGTTTTGTGAGCTTTGGCTATGATTTTAAAGAAATAACCTACTGAAGTGAAATTGGGGGCAACTGGATGCAGGTACTCATTGAAGATGAGAACATGGCTAATGTAGAGATGTTCTAGCCACCCGGAAAGAACTGAGAGGAATAGAACCCCGATACCTACACATACCACTTAGACCATGTAGCATCATGTCATTCTTCATGTTGAATAGTTTCATTTATGTGTTTGGGACATAATCTTCTAGAACTCTGTCTGGCGTGAATGATTTATGCAGAGTAGATAAAGTATTTATTTTTGTTGTTTCAAGTATGCTTGTTCTAGTGTAAATATCGAGGTGTCTTCTTCTTCAATAACAATATGAATTTATAGCCAGGTGATTCAATTCACATAGGATGTCTTTTTCAATTGATTGGGTTAAACATAAATTAGTATTTTTCTTTTTGACTATAGTTTGGAAATAGTATAAGAAGAGTGTATTTCAAATGAATTTGATTTAATTATTGAAATGTTATTGTAATAAATATATAATGACTATTTAATGCTAATACACATATTCATAACTACCTTGTCTATTTGGATATTAAAGTATGTTTAAATAATAACTTTATAATTGTTTTCTTTTGATTTAACACACACACACACACACACACACACACACACATATATATAAACATAATTATGATGATATACTTGCATGCAAAGATAAATTGTAAAAATATAAAGAATCTATATTTAATAAATACTTTATCCATGCAAATAAGAAAGAAGTAAGAGGATGTGAAAGTGCAGTTTTAAAATAAAAACTAACGCTCAAGCGGAGGAAAAGAGGAGCTAAGTTAAGAAAACAAAATGCACTAATTTTAGGGTACAGGGAGGAATAAAACAAAGGAAGAGCAAAAAGAATGAACAACAATCATGAAAGAAAGGAACGGTATTTGTAGAGAAAGGAAGAAAAGAAAGGTTTTTGGACCACATACAGTGAGAAGAGCTGATCAAAGGATTTCATATTAGCACCAAAGTTACAGATTTTCCTTCTTTATATAAGTTCTTATGGTTATTCTATCACCATGCAATATTTTTTTAAAATTCTGGTATTTTAGACTATTCTAGAACTGATCTATTTTATTTGCTGATAACTATGTTATTAGACTTGCCTGAGTGAACGGTCTCTCTCCTGGCTATCAACCTCCCTTTTTTTTAGAATCAAATTTTGTTGCTCATTCATCCAGTATAGTTGATTAGCCTCTGTGATGTGATCAAGCCTTTCTTCAGTGTATAAACCAACCTCTTCTACTTATAAAGTAACCCTGATCTATAAAGATAAAAACCACTATTGAATCTCCCTTCTTTTGGGCATTGTGATATGCCCTTAGCTATCTGTAAAACTATTCAATCAACCTTCTTAAAATGTTTTATTAGTTTCATGTTTATTGTTTGACTATTCCTCAGTCTTTTGGGGCAGCTGTGGTTCATTGGGAGGGTTTGAATTTTTATTTTATTGGCCTGTACTTCATGTTAAACCACCCTATAGCTTAACTCAATTGGCCTTTCTCTTTGTAACCCACCACTGTATAGTTTTTTAATACATCTTAAGAATTTATAATTATATATTATCAAACGGGTTTGTTTTAAAAGTTTAAGTGATTGGCCTAAGGTCCTTGTGAGTGGCCTTTTCAGCCATCTCCTTCCTAAAAGGCCTTATGGCCTACATAGCCTCTGTTGTTAGCTAATTGATAAGTGGTTGATATTTACCTCTTGCTAGTAGCCAGCAAGTTGCATTAACTAGAGATTTCTTTATCAATTAGATATTATGGCCTTTTTTATTATAGATAAAACACATATGTTGGTAGAATAATTGTATAGCATGGTTTAGGAAAGGATTACTTATTTTAGATTTTACTATGATTGATGACAAAATATGATAAATAGATGATTTGGAATTGATTTAAGTGTTTCGACTCATTAAGTTGGGTACCCAAAAGATTGGGATGAACTCATCCATATATATATACAGGAGGCTAGAGAGGAATTAGGGTGGCCCGCGGTATAGAGCCAGTCACACATGCATAGTTCATAGATGACACTTTTCTTTTTGGGGAAGCTATGCTTGCAGAAGCAGAGGCCATCAAAAGGACACTGGACACATATACAAATCTTTCGGGGTAGCTAATCAACAAGGAAAAGTCTAGAATATATTTTTTCAACACCTCCAAACGATGGCAACGACAGTTAACTTCTATACTGGGGTGTCAGGTGGACTCACTACCAACAAAGTATCTAGGGGCTCCTTGTTTCAATGGACCAAACAAATTGGTTTTATGGGAAGAAGTAATTGCTCAATCCAAAAACAAAATGGAAGCATGGAAAGGAAGGTGGTTAACTTTGGCAGGAAGAATTACCATGCTTAAAGCAATTTTAGGAGTGGTTCCAATCCATTTAATGTCATGTTTTTAGGTTCCAAATAAAGCCAGAAGCAATTTGGAGAGCGGATGGAAAAGATTTTTGTGGGAAGGATCGAAGGGAGTAAGAAGAATTCCTCTTATCGGATGGAATAAAGCCACTTGTTGTAATGTCCCCTTCCTAGGTGATTTTCATGATGAGTAATTTAGCCTTTAACTCTCGAAGGCTAATTGATGAAATAAGGGAGATATTATTAAATTAATTATTTTATAAGGTTATTACTTAATTTGAAATCAAAAGGTAACCTTATATTTAATTAATTTAATATAGTGACTTAAAATACACATTAGATCATTAAAGTCACTAAAATAAAATAATAGGATTTTTCTAGAAGCCTCTTGAAAGTGTGATTAAAAAAGTATAAAGGAAGGGGCAAGGCAAGCTTCCAGGCATCCAATTATTGACATTTGCTTTTGATGAGTTTTGTGGAGCCAAGGGTTTCTGCATATTTGGTCTTTGGGAATGGAAACTCCCATAGATTAGCATAACTGAGGTGGTGAAATATCCTCCGAAGGGTTGCAAATTGGAAGGGATACTTCAGTCCTTTCATTTGTGCTTAAATCTGCAGTGTTAACAGGGGTTTGGAGGTATCAATTTGCATATCAGAAGTTTTTCTATTGGCTGCTACAGTGTTTGCTACAGTGTTTTGCTACAGTATGCTACAGTGTTTTTGCTATAGTGATTTGCTACATTAGCGCTACAGTGAAGCTACAGTGCGTGCTATAGTGATTTGCTACAGTGCGCGCTACAGTGATTTGCTACAGTGTTGCTACAGTGCCGTGAACAGTAATGCTACAGTACGGGGCAGCTAGGAGAGGGTTTCAATTTGGGTTTGGAAGGGACTCCTTTCCTTGGTTGACGAGAAGGCTGGGTGCTACGCTTGAGAGGCATGATTGGGGCTTGAGAGGGATGTTTATGAGCTGTTTTGAGGCTGCCATTCCTTCATCTTCGTCATCGATTCACAGCAATTTACATTTCCAGGTTCTTTCATGAGTTAGCATCTTTATATCAGCATTGTTTCATAGTTGTCATTTTAGGAGTTGCAGAGCCAAGAGTCTTGGCCATTCATATCAGCATTGTATTAAACAATATATCTCAATAAAGGAGTGATAAGTTGTAGGCCATCTATTTGATGTAATGTGCATATTAATATCCATCATGATTAACATAATAGTATGCATGCCAAGTGTTTGACAAAATGTCAATTGGCTGTAGGTGTGCATTTTATGTATAATTTTCATGTATATGCATCAAAAATACCAAAAGAGAAGTCATATATGTATTTAGATTAATGCTTAGACATTATAGTTTGGATTTATGAGCATTTAGAATACTCAGCTATCATTATCAAGCAAAAATATCAGACTGAAAACACAGACCAGCAAGCATTGGGTTTACATATGAAGTGTTTGACAATATTCCTTGAGCCTCTAATCAGCAAAATAAGGTCTGAAATAGCAAGGGATATTACACTTGTCCACTGGATAAAGGAGGAATGGGAATGAGAGAATTGAGACTCCAAAATGAAGCATTGGGAGCCAAATTAGTATGGAAGATGGTCAAGCAACCACAGAAACTCTGGTGCAGAATAATGCACAGGAAATATTTAGACGAGCTAGATCCCATCAGAATTCTGACCATCGCTAATCTAGGTGGAGGCTCGGCGGTTTGGAATTTTATCAAGAAAAGTAGACCTTTAGTTCTAAACCATCTCACGTGGAGCATAAACAAAGGAGACAAAGCAAATTTCTGGACGAGCTCGTGGGAGGGTTGGCCAGCATTAGACACTTTGGAAGAACTTCAAGAATTAAAAGTACAAATGTTACAAGACAAAGGGGAAAAGGTGATGCACTATTCAGAAGGAATAGATGAAGACAAGAGAGTCAAATGGGCAAGCCCGAAGGGATATAATGTCAGCGAGGAAGTCAAAAAGAAATACTTGGAAGTGCTTAGCGAAAGAAGAGTTAGACTCAACAACGATGAAGATGAAATACAATGGTGTGGAGCCAAATCCAGTAACTACTCAGTCAAGCTCGAGTACCACATTTTAAAATTAGAAAGAGATAGCAACGCCATTGATAGCTGGCCCAAAAAGTTATGCTAGGACAATCAAGTACTGCCCAAGGCAGGAGCCTTTTTATGGACAATACTTCATAAGAGCATTTTAATTGGGGACAGATTACTGAAATTGGGAATAAATGGACCTAGTAGATGTGTGCTATGTAAACAACACGAGGAAACACTGGATCATCTACTATTAGGATGCTAGGTAGCTACCGAAGTATGGAACTACTTCCTTAACCTACTAGGATGGAAAGGGGCTATGAACTCCTCAATAGCAGATTTCCTAAAGAGCTGGCCAATGTTACAAAAGAAAGGTTTTTGGGGCGGCATTTGGACCACCACCCCTTCCATGATCGCATGGCATATCTGGAGAGAACAGAATCAAAGAATTTTTGAAGAGAAAGAAATCTCCATAGACAGATTGATAAGAAAGACAGAAACAGGTTTGATAGAAATTCTAAATTCCAAAGCCTTTCACAGGGGAGGATGTAACTTCACCAGTTGGGATGACTATCTTATGAAAAAATGGACAGACCTGAAGATCCCGAGGGGATTAGGTGGAGGAAAGAAGGAGAGGAGTTAAGTTAGATGGTTGGCCCCTCCCAGTGGCAGACTCAAGTTAAATTTCAACGGAGCTTCAAAAGGCAATCTCGGGCTTGCAGGATATGGTGCTATAATAAGGAACGAGAAGGGAGACCTTGTTTGGGCCGTGTCTGGCCAATTAGGAATAGCTTCAAACAACATAGTAGAATTAGAAGCAATGGCAAGGGGAGTAGCAGAATGTAGGAAACAAGGATGGGCCAACATAAATATTGAAGGAGACTCCCAGTTAATAATCAATGCAATCCAACGAAGTAATGTAGAAAATTGGCTTTTAAAGAAAGGAATAAAATGTATCAAGGAGGACCTAAGGTTTTTGGATTTTTCCATCTCCCATATCTTTAGAGAAGCCAACAGGGCCATGGACCTCTTGGTGAACCATGGAGTCACGGGGGGCTCACAAGAAATTAGTGGTGCGGATGCAGTAGAATGAACAGGTCTGGCCGTGGTACTACAGACAGACAAGGAGCCTTTGCAGGTGGGAGATGAACCACCATGTTCACATCCGACGGTGAGAGTTATGTTTTCAGATGTTGAGGAGATCTACGAGAACACTTGTCGTGGCTGCTATGGCAGATATGGTCAAGATTCAGAATAAGCATGGGACGGAACAAAGGCCAACAGGAGATTTTGAGTTGGGGTCTGTCACAATAGGAGTTGCTTTATAACCAAGGAAAGTTCTTCATTCCATTCCCAGAAATGGCGCGGATCATGGAAGTAGACTGCAGGTGCCTGGAGGAGGGGAAGGAGCAACAAATACGATGTTTGTTCAAACTGAAGGAGGAGGCAGCAAGGACAGCAATCCTTCAAGTGATTGGTGGGGGCTCTTGGAGTGGAGGCCATGATCATGATGGATGCGTATATCAACTTTTCTTTGCAAACATCTCTCTGATCATGGGAGGATCCTTCTATGGAGTATCTTGGGGTGCCCGTCTGGTTGCTCAGGCCAATCATACTGTGATAATGGGACAGATTGATGAGGTGAGCACTGATCAGGCGGAAGAAACACTGAAATCCGCTTATGCAAGAATGATCGGCTCAAAGAAAACCAAGGACATGCTGGCAGTATACAGAGAAGGAATAGAGAACCAAAATTTGGAGCCCTTCTACAAGCTACTACAGGAGAACAAAGGTGAATTCACTGACGGACAAGTAGGAAGGTTGCTGGAGGCCGCAGACGGCATCATGATGATTATGCATGAAATTATGTAACCACCTCAATACTTGGAGCCGAGGGAAGTATGGTGTAATCTCTAAAGGCATTGATAGCCTTTAGATATGTAGAAGTTATATTCAGCATACTCATTAGAGTACTAGCCCATAAATAAATTTGGTTTATTTGAAAGGCTTTATATTTCAAAGAGAGCCATCCCCATGATGGCATTTACCTAACAAAATATATATATATATAGACAAATATAGGAGGGTCATGCAAAGTGTTAAATCACCATTGAGAATACACAATGGCTATAAACCTGTAAATCATGTAAGAAAATGGCTAATTATGTTACTTTTGCATGTATTATTATGCATGTCTACTAAAGAGTTAGTTTTCTTGCTTAAATTTATGATTTCCTAATGATGGGTACCTTGGGGGATAGATTATTTTCTCGCTTATGTGATTCCTAAATTTGGGTACATTAGAGTTAGATTATTTTAAATGCTTGTGTATTGGATTACTTCTCAGGCTAGGATGTTGAATGTGGGTAAATAGAGAATGCTTTTCCTCTTTTCAGGATTTGAACAGTACTATTTAAAATTCTCGAGCCAAGCTAGGTATTCATTGAAATAGATGAATGTATGTGTAGAAAAACTTTATTTAATATATTTCTCTGTCACATCCTGTTGTGAGACATTTGCACATCATCATTTAGATTTACATTTAGACATCAGGTTGCATCAGATGTTCCCTCCTGTTAGTTGTTTCTGGGTTACTAGGTGTTTCATGCAGAGCTGGGTTTCCTTCATGTTATGAAGGGATCCAGGGAAGTGTAACTGCTTCATGGTTGGTTAGAAAAGCACTTGGGCGATGTTCCC
The DNA here is from genome assembly GCA_027924645.1 of Cunninghamia lanceolata. Taxonomy (NCBI): domain Eukaryota; kingdom Viridiplantae; phylum Streptophyta; class Pinopsida; order Cupressales; family Cupressaceae; genus Cunninghamia; species Cunninghamia lanceolata. The sequence goes on from BSBN01000194.1 coordinate 5,862,542, forward strand.
ATCTCTTGGCTTATGGATGACCATTTGGGTTGGTGGCAGCTAGAGATATTGATTCAGATGTTAGTCGTTTCTTGTACCAGATTATTATACTTATTATTTCATTATGATAACTTATGGCATTTGAGCCAAGTGGAGATTGTATATTCTTTTATAGTGCTAACACCTAGTTATGACACATAGATTGTAAGATGTAGTTTCATTAATGTTGATATGATTATGGAGATTTGTCTTTTTACTTGACTTGATGTAATTAAGTGGATTATTTACTTCAGTAACTTTTGTGTTGGAATACATACACTATATTTTGTATCAGAGCTCTAGGTTTGACACTAGGGCATTTTTGGACTATTACGCTAAGTTGTGAATTTGATGTAGATTAGTCATCATGGATACAAGAAATACCAACTATAGTGGAGGTTCAAACAATGGACAAAATTAAAGGAATCGTGGTGAAACCAAAAATGAACAAGATGGCATGTTGGATCGAATCCTTGCTCTTCTAACCCACCAGGGTATGAGAATGGATAATCTTGAGTAGGAGATTAGAGGGACCCATACAGAGAATAATAAAAATGAAAACCAAAATCAAGGAGGTGTAAATCTGAATCAAGGAAATGAGAGCCTAAGGGTAGATGCACAAATCCCAAAGGTTGAAGGGAATGTGAACAATCAAGGAAGGATTGCAGAGGAGTTGGGAAATGACCTCAAGAAGGTCTCACCACCCAAGTTTGATGGTAGGACCATTGGTGATGGAGCTGAAGTGTGGATAATAGAAATAGAAAAGTACTTCACGCTCTAAAATCTTTCTGATCATTTGAAGGAAATGTTGGGATCATATTAACTTATTGGAGAAGTGACGACATGGTTGGATAATGAAAAGGTAGATAAAAGATTGTTGCCTAGCGAAATCACTTGGGAACTTTTCCTATAGCTCTTCAAGAAAAGATAGCTACCATAGCTCTTCTTCGATAAGAAGATGACGGAGTTTCCAAATTTGACACAAGGAGGAATTTCGGTAACCCAGTATTGGGAAAGATTCTCTCACTTACTAAAGTATGTTCCACAATACCAAATGGACAAGAGATTTAGAATCAAGAAGTTTATTATGGGCTTAAGGCCCCAAATTGGAGTGGATGTAGACATTCATAGTCCATCGACTATGGATGCAGTATTTGAGAAAGCTATTAAGCAAGAGCATAAGCTACAGTAGGCAACCAATTATCGTAAGTTCAGAGATGTGAAGTTTGCAAACAAGAGATCCTAGAACAACAATCAGTACAATAATCAAAATAATAGCAATCAAGGCAATAATAGCTGATAGATTAGGAACTTGAAGAGAGGTAACAACTCTTAGGATAGGAATGGTGGGAACCAAAATGGAGGAAACAAAAGAGGTGGCCACAACAATAACAACAACCACAACAATAACCAGAGGGATAGGTTAGAGGGACTCAGGGCACATCGTGGTGGTTACTATATTTGCGGAGGGGAGAATTATGCTAACACTTGTCCTCAGAGATCAAGATGAAGAGGAAACAAATATCAGCAAGGAGCACCTCAACACCAAATTCATGTCGCAATGGAAAATTGACAAGCTAAGTTTTTGGTAGCACATATATAGTTTCAATCTCTATGGACTACCTATTTCTATTTTGATTGATACTGGTGCCATAGAATGTTTTGTAGATCCTAGAGTAATTTTAAAGTTATCTATTAGAGCTAAGCATATGGCAAACTCTTGGATGGTATAGTATGGCAATAGAGTAGAAAAGACTCATGTCTTGCATGCACTGAATTAGAGCTCCCAAATTTTCAAATGTAAGTTAATTTGTATGTAGCACCTTTAGGGTCTTATGATGTGATACTGGGAATCAATTAGTTAGCTGAACATAAGTTAATAGTAAGCTGTGAAGACAAGGTTATTAGATGTTTGGATGTCCTAGGAAATCATGTGGAGATTAATGATTCTTAAATACCCTTGCAAATTAGACAAATCTCAGCCATGTAGTTAAAGAAAGCCAAGGGGAAAGGGTGTGCCATTTATGTTATCCAAGTAAAAGACCTTGACAATGAGGAACTAGCATTTAATGACTACCCATTCCTTAGAGAATTGCAAGATGTATTTCCTATGGAGTTGACAGAGTTACCACTGAAGAGAGAATTTGACTTCTCAATTGATTTGCTACTAGGGACTAAGCCTCAATCTAAGGCACCCTATAAGATGACTACTACAGAATTGTATGAGCTTAAGGCACAATTATAGGAGTTGTTGAACCAAGGGTTCATAAGACCAAGCGTATCACCATGGGGTGCACCAACCATCTTTGTAAAGAAGAAGGATGGGACTTTGCATTTATGCATTGATTATAGGATGCTTAATAAAGCTACTATAAAGAACAAGTACCCACTTCCAAGAATAGATGAGCTCTTCGATCAGATGAAGGGAGCTATGGTGTTCTCAAAGATAGACCTAAGATCTGGCTATCACCAATTGTGGATTAAGGATGAGGGCATCTCAATAATAGCTTTCAAAACATGCTATGGTCACTATGAGTTCACAGTGGTACCATTTGGGTTGACTAATGCTCTAGCAGACTTCATCAATTTAATGAATAGCATATTTAGTGATTGTGTAGATGATTCTGTTTTGATCTTTCTTGATGATATATTGATATACTCTAAATCAGTGGAAGAGCATGCGAAGCATTTAAGGATAGTCTTACAATGCCTAAGATAGAGAAAACTTTATGGTAAGCTATTGGTGCAGGGGCACCAAGTTCATTTGTACAACTTTGACTAAATAAGGCATTTGATAGGTTGGTTTAGGGTGTTTTGAGTCTTTTTGGTTCAATAAGGTCATAATAGAACATTTTTATCATGTAATTAGTCATATTTTGTAAATAGTGTCAAAAAGTTGTAAATGTGGACAAAGTGCAAAAAATGGAAGTTGAACAGTCATGGAACTCAAAAGGCAGTTAGAGAGCCTTGAAGATTATTAGAAATGTTTATATAAGGCTTGTATCATCATGGAGGATGTGTGTAGATTGGAAGGATGAAATTCCATTGAAGTTTGTGAAGAGAGTCTTGTATTTAAATTGGAAAAATAAAAAGATACTCTACTTTTCTGAAGTTTGTACTATTTTCTTATTGTTCCCTTGAACAGTATAGCCATGTACGAACTGTAAGTGGAAAGAACCTGAGTTTGTTGGAAAGAGAAATGAAGTATCTTTCTTTTGTAGTTGGTTTCATTAATTTTTATTGGATTTAACAAAAGTTACAACCATTCTTGTAAAAATAGGTATGTGAAACCCTAGTTGAGGGTTTGGCAATAAAAATGAGGATTTTGTGTTTTGGTTGTTAAAACTAGTAACCATTCTTGGTGTAAATGTTTGAAGGATGATATCAAGGAGTATTGTGATCCTTTTCAAGTTAGTATTTGATGAAACTATAAGTGTTTGAGCTCATTTGTTTGTTGTCCTATTAAGGCAAAATTGTGACAGTCATAGATAAGACAGTATTAATATAGTTTGAAATATTTCACATTGAATAGTCACAAAAATCCTTCAAAAATCATTTGTTTAAGTGTCTTTAAGTGCCTTTAATGTTGTGCTGAATATTAAAGGACCCTTTGGGTATTGAATGTCATAATTGCCAAGACTATTTACCTTCAAGGAGCCTAATTAGGCCTATTTCCAAAATTACCAGTCAATTTTAGAGGATATTGTTTCAAAATAACCTATTCCCATTTCAACATATATTAAATAAATTCCAAAAGGGTATCTGTAAAAGTGATTTCTTTATGGGTTTACAACCTCCTCCAAAAGATATGCAAAAAAAAACTGAGTTTGTAGGGCTAATTTTGACCATTTCCAGCGTGACAATCCATATTTGGTTGAGATGTTCCAAAACAAACTCTTCTAAGTTTTTGATATGTTATCAACCTCCTTAATGGGTACTTAGAATGGTCTTTTGAAGTTTGGTTGGAAGTATGTATGAAGAGTTATGTCTAAATAAGCCTCTGTGAAGGGCTACAAGGAATTAGGACAGTTTACAAGGGAAAGACTTACTATTGAAGGGTCTATGTTGTGAGTGGGTTATTGAAGGATTGCATTTATCATTGTTTCTCTATGAAAGGTTTACCATGGATTGGATAAAGGTTTAAGTTGATGATTTATCATTTGAAGTTGATGGCTTAATATGCTCCAAGTATGTCAAGAAACATGAAGAAAGTAAACACTGCCTTGAGTTATTGAAATATTTGTATTTTGAACCCTTCCCTCTGCATCAGCTATCTAAGTGTACATTCTATTAGGATAAGGTGCACTATCTAGGTCATCTGATCTTAGCTAAACGGACTACAATCGACCCTAAGAAGATTAAAGCAATAATGGAATGGCCTGCACCTTAAAATGTTACAGAAGTTAGAAGTTTTATGGGACTTGCAGGATATTACAGAAAGTTTGTGGAAGGATTCTGAACAATAGAAGCACCAATTACCTCACTACAAAACAAAGGTAAAATTTTGAATGGACAGAAAGGTACAAGCAAGCCTTCCAGGTGTTAAAGGAAAATCTCACAACTGCTCCTATCTTGACTATACCAGATCCTAATAGTCATTTTATAGTTATAACTAATGCTTTAGGAGAAGGAGTAGGAGGAGTGTTGATGTAGAATGAGCAAGTGGTTACATATGAGTTGAGGACGTTGAAGCAATATGAGTTAAACTATGCACCACATGACCTTTAGTTAGCCACCATAGTTCATGCATTTCAGATGTGGAGGCATTATATTCTAGGGAAGCCATTTGAGTTAAAGACAGATCATTTAGGGCTCAAGTACATTTTTACACATCCTAACCTTAATGCACATCAAAGAAGGTGGTTAGAATTCCTTAGTGAGTATGACTTTGGAATTGAGTACATAAAAGGAAGGGAGAATAGAATAGCAAATGCTCTTAGCAGAAGAAGACATTTGGATGTCATGGTTACAAAAAGACCCAATTTGAGACAGAGAGTAATTCAGAAGCTTAACAGGGATGAGCATTATGAAAGGTTGAAACAAGCTTTAGAAGTAGACCCATTAGATCATCGGTTTGATGGTTATGTGATTGAGTCAGATGGACTTCTGCGATATCAGGTAAGGATGTATATTTTAGACTCGAGGGAATTGAAAAAGTTAGTCCTTGAGGAGACCTACAATGCACCATATTCGAGGCACCCTGGAGTCACCAAGATGGTCAAAGGTTTGAGACCTTTATACTTTTGGCCTAGACTTAAGAAAGATGTAACAGAATTTGTGGCTCGATGTTTGGAGTGCCAGCGAGTCAATGCAGAGCATGTGCATCCAGCAGGATTGTTGTACCCACATAGTGTGCCTGAACATATGTGGCAACTGATAAGTATGGATTTTATTTAAGGGTTTCCCATGTCTAAAAATCAACATGATGTCATCTTGGTAGTTGTGGAAAAGTTGACAAAAGTAGCACATTTTATCCTAGGGAATCTTTTAGATGGATCGTTGGTATTAGCTAAGATGTTTGTTCAAGAAATCTTTCAATTACATAGAGTGCTAGAAATGATCATTTCAGATCAAGACACTCGCATGACTTCCAAATTTTGGACAACTTTGAATGCCACCTTGGGAACTAAATTGAATTTTAGTTTAGTATATCATCCTCAAATGGATAGTCAAATGGAAAGAGTCAATCAGGTAGTAGAAGACCTTCTCAGGATGTATTGTATGGATCAATAATATAAATAGGAGTATCTTCCATTGGTGGAGTTCGCATACAACAATTCATGACATGCATCATTGGGAATGGCATCATTCAGAGCTCTTTATGGGCATAGATGTCGAACAACTATCAGTTGGGACAAGGTGGAGGACATAATAGTAATTGTTCCTAACATGCTTAGGGAGATGGATGATCAAATGAGGCTGATCAAAGAGAAACTAAAGTAGGCTTCAGATAGTCAAAAGTGTTATGTAGATATAAATAGAATACCCAGAGAATTCTTAGTTGGTGACAAAGTCTTCCTGAGGGTCAAACCTCAAAAGAGTTTAGTCTCATTTGGAAAAGCATCCAAACTTGCTCTGAGATTCATAGGACTATTTGATGTCCTAGAAGTGATCAATCTTGTCCCTTACAGACTTTCTCTGCAGCTTGCTCTTGCCAGAATCCATAATTTTTTTCACGTGTCTTTACTTAAGCCTTATCATCTTGATGCTTTGCATATTCTTTATTGGCATGCATTACAGGTACGAGATCCAAGAGTGGTACTAGTGGAGCCCATTCAAATTTTGGAGAGGCACAATGTTAAGTTGCATAACAAGGATATTGTGTAGTACAAGGTCCTGTGGGACCAATATTCATTGGACAGTACCACATGGGAGGACACCGAGGAGATTGATAGATCTTTTCCTCATTTGAGGATATAGCATAGTTTCTTTATTCATGCATAGTTGATCATACTTTGAGATAATGTTATTTGTTTTGATTATACTTTCGATACATTAGGTAGATACATCATTATTTTTAGTTGTGTAATTTAAGACATTAGGATGATGTCTCTTTCTAGTGGGGAAGGATGTCACGTCTCGATCATTTGTACTCTCTTTTACTACTTGAACTACTTTTAACATTTTGCTACCTGGTTAATTCCTAAGTTTAATAGGTAAATTGTCATGATTTTGATAGATTAAAATGTATGATATCATGTATCATGTTTTGTGAGCTTCAGCTATTATTTTGGGGAACTAACCTACTAATGTGAAACTGAGTGTAGATGGATGTAGGTACTCATTGAAGAGGAGAACATGGCTGATGTAGAGATGTTCTAACCACTTGAAAAGAACTGAGAGTAACGGAACCCAAATACTTGCACACACCACTTAGATCATGTAGCATCATGTTATTCTACATGTTGAATAGTATCATTTGCGTGTTTGTGGCATAATCTTCTAGAACTCTGTCTAGCGTGAATGATTTATGTGGAGTAGATAAAGTATTTATCTTTGTTGTTTCAAGTATGCTTGTTCTAGTGCGAATATCGATGTGTCTTCTTCTTCAATAACAATATGAATTGATAGCTAGGTGATTTCATTCACCTAGGACATCTTTTTCAATTGATTGGGTTAAACATAAATTAGTATTTTTCTTCTTGATTATAGTTTGGAAATAGTATAAGAAGAGTGTATTTCAAATAGATTTTATTTAATTATTAAAACATTATTATAATAAATATATAATGACTAGTTAATGCTAATAGGCATATTCATAACTACCATGTCTATTTGGATATGAAAGCATGTTTAAATAATAACTTCATAATTGTTTTCTTTTGAATTTAACATATAGATATATATAAATACTTTTAAGTGTTATTTATTATATATATATATATATATATTGTAATTAATATATATAAACATAATTGTGATGATATACTTGCATGCAAACATAAATTGGAAAAATATCAAGAATCTATATTTAATAAAGACTTTATCCATGCAAATAAGAAAGAAGTAAATGGATGTGAAAGTGCAATTTTAAAATAAAAATTGATAGTCATGTGGAGGAAAAGAGGAGCTAAGTTAAGAAAACAAAACATGCCAATTTTAGGGTACAGGGAGGAATAAAACAAAGGAAGAGCAAAAAGAATGAACAACCCTCACGAAAGAAAGGAAGGGTATTCATAGAGAAAGGAAGTAGAGAAATTTTTTTGGACCACATATAGTGAAAAGAGCTGATCAAAGGATTTCATATCAACACTGGAGTTACATGTTTTCCTTCTTTATATAACTTCTTATGGTTATTCTATCACTGTGCAATCTTTCTTTTAAATTCAGGCATTTTAGACTACTGTGGAACTGATCTATTTTATCTTTTGATAAGTATGTTATTAGACTTGCCTAAGTGAATGGTCTCTCTCCTAGCTATCGACCTCCCTTGTTTTTAGAATCAGATTTTGTTGTTCATTCATCTAGTATAGCTAATCGGCCTCTGTGCTATGATCAAGCATTTCTTCAGTGTATCAACTAACCTCTTCTGCCTATAAAGTGACCCTGATCTATAAGGCTAAAAACCACCATCACTTCTCCCTTCTTTCTGGCATTGTGCTATGTTCTTAGTTGTCTATAAAACTAGTCAATCAACCTTCTTAAAACATTTTATCAGTTCTTGTTTGGTGTTTGATTGTTCCTTAGTCTTTTGGGGAGGTTCTGGTTCATTGGGATGGCTTGAATTTTTGTTTTGTAAGCCTCTATTTAGAAGCTTAGAAGACCTCTTTGTTGGAAACAAGGCAGATAACTGAGAGGGGGGATGAATTAGTTATCTTAAACTTCTTAACTTTCTTTTCTTCTTTAACAATAGTGCAGTATCAAAACATATAGCATAAATGAACATGAAAGAAAAAATGAAATCAACACACATAACATAAGGATTTTTACGTGGAAAACCCTGTTAAGGGAGAAACCATGGGGTGACTAACCCAAGATTGTACTCTCTATTAAAAGAATAGAAGTACAAAATGGCACTTGCCAATTAGGGCTCACTGCCTGAGCACACTGCTCACAAGAGGCTCACTGCCTACAAGAGACTCACTGTGTATAGGTATAAAGAAAGTAACCAGGTGTTTGAACTAATCAGAGGAATCCACATATGCTGAGGTTCAATTCTGGTTAGGCTCAATATACTGATCTGCTGCACTTCATTTTTCCTCTACTTAATGTTGTTGTTCTGTTACATACCAGATTTATATAGCTGCTTCCACTCTGCTCTTTGCTTTTCTTTGCACTCATTATCAAATCACACACACCTTCACATCAAAATCCATCTGGTATATATATATATATATACGTACAAAGGAATTTAACATCTTTCCAGTTGGCATCCAGAATACTCAAGGTTTTCCAAAACTCTGGTCTGTCAGCTGAATTCTTGCTTACTAAATGATGTGTATCAAAGAGATAGTTATAGAAGTCATCAATAATGTCAGCCAACCATGAATGATCCCTTAAGAAACTTGATCACCATCAATTCCTCATCCTGATTAAGGTCTGATGCTCTGTCAGTCAGTTCTTCCTCAGTCTACTCTGCCAAACAGGAACCCAACACTTAGGTGCTCATATCTTTTCACTCTTTCATCACCAGAGGCTCAATCTCTGGAATGTAATAGTCATGGTACTCCTCTTGACTTCCTTAAGTCCACACTTTGCTGAGATACTTCCTCTGAGAGATCCAGACCTGATTGTCAGACTTTGCTGCGTGCTCTATTCTTGCTCACCAGACCAAAATACTCTTCAATCTGACTTCTGGTATAGACATACCATGTGTTGTGGATGTGTGGAATGGACTTTGTTACCATCAATGACAACACTCATGAGGCCACACAGTGTCTCTTGCGAACAATCTCCCCCTTTGGCATTGATGGCAACACTTAGTGAAAAATGACTAAGTGTCACACTACACTCCCCCTTGGCTAATGCTTTGTTCTAATGTACACTTTTCTGGAGCTCCCCCTTAGCTAGATTCCACATTTTCACTGCTCCTCACTCCCCCTTTGACATCAATGGCAAAGGATGAAATTTGTACACCAAAATTTGCAAAAAGTAGCCTATACATAGCCGCACATATACAAGTTATACTTACATAAACTTAAGTATATCCACAAAAGTATTCTTCAACTGTACAACTTCTGTCACCCAACTCTACTTCATCCTACCCAAAATTGATATGTGACCACTTAGCAAAAATGCAAAAGGTTCTGCCTTCTTTAAGTCTGCCGGATCACTGGTCCAGGCTGTGGTTTGGGCATCAGTTAGGGCCTCATGCATTGCCTCTAACTTGGGGATAATTATCCCTCTTAGTTCACTTGGCCTGCTTATTCTATTCTTCTTCTCCTTTTCAATCCTCTTTATTTCATTTATAGTGGCAATAGTCTTACACTCTTGATTCATTATGGAAGAGGTGAGGGGATCAAAATTTTGAGATAAACTTGATAGTTTGCTCTCTTGTTCTTCTACCTTCTTGGTAATGTCAGTTGTCACCGTGGACTAAGATAGAAAAAATTTGTATAAATCTCCTCCATCTTTAAGAGCATTTTCTAAGCTCTTTATCCCAATATCCAAATCTCTCCTATCATTTGTTATAAGTCCCTGCACTTTAGAAAATCTCTTTACCAAAAAACTCTTTCCAAACTTTCTCTTCTTCTAATTTCTCCAAGGAATCAAAATGTGCACTAACAGAATTAACAAGAGATTTTAGATTACCAGATGAAGAGGCTGAAAGATCCTTCTGGAAGGATGGCATGATCTTCTCCAACACATCGAATGCAATCTCTATTAGCTCACAGTCTTCCATGTGAGACTTTAGAAGTTTTTCTTTTGCCTTTTCTTGGGCAAAGGATGTTATCTTCATTGTCTGAACTAGGGAGAGGGAATCAAAAGTGAATGGTCCTTGAAATAGCTCCAGTTAATCTAATTCCATCATTTCTTTGGTCAAGAAATCTTTAACTATTTCTGTAGTGTCTCTTGCCAGAGATAGAGTCTTCTTTCCTTTTGCAGCTTCAGAACTATTGCCTGGGGTCTTCTCTATTTGATCTTCTTCTCTTCCCTTTACCTCTTCTTCTTGACTGATTCTCTCTTCTTTTCTTGCTTCTCCTTTAGTTCTAGAGTCTATTGGGGGATCCAGATAAGAGATATTGACTTCTTCATGGACTTCCTTTTCTGAAGTAGAGGAGTCCAGGTCCTTAGTCTTCTCCTCAGCTATCTCCTTTAATTCTTCTGCAATTTTCTCAGTAAGATCTTCCTTTGATACACTTTGTCCTTCGACATCCATGGCTGAAGGTTCATCACTTATATCCTCTATGATAGGAAGATTGAATCTTTTATATGCATTTTAGAGGATGTCTTCAGTCTCTTTTGCCACCTGATCAGTCTCTCCGAGCATAAGCTTGTTCATTCTGGCTTTGCTCCAGAACTCATCCTTGCAATCCTTGAAGATCATGTTCATTTGTTTTGGAGTGATGGAAGGATAGAGCTGAATAGCTATCTGTTCCCGGATCTCCATATCTTTTTCTTTGGCATTGTCTTTTCTGAGTTCAAGTGTTTTCTCTAAACTCTTGGGGATTAGAGAAATGATTTCAATGAATTCTTTATTATAGATATTCAAGTACTTGACTGTGCCTTCCTCTAATATTCTTTTGTTAGTGTCATTATACTTATCATAAAATTTAGTTAATGGTTGTAGATTTCCATCCACAGTGACTGCCTTGATAACATTATCAACAAAAGGAGTGGACCTTTCAACAAATTCTTCTACCTCTTCTTCTTTATTTGCACTAGTAGAAGATCCACCTGATGTTTTCTTCTTCTTCTTCATTTTCTTAACATCCTCATCTATTTCTATCTCTTCATCATCCTTCTGACTTATATAGGTCCTTGTGGCCTTGGTTTTTGTCCTCTTTTCTTCTTTACTAGATGTCTTGGATTTTGGTTTGGAGGTCTTTTGGCTCTTAGAGATGGCAGGTGTAGAGCTCTTTGAGGATCTAGTCCAGGAGGGGGCTTGCACCAGAGCACTTTCTTTTTCTACTTCTTGCCTTTCTTTCTCTGCCCTTTCTACCTTCTCTCTATTGGCATCAACTACCTCCTTTGATATCATATATTTCTTGGCAACTTCTTCTACTTCCCTTCTCACTTTTCTCTTGATCTCAGGTTGTCTCAATTCAACATGAACTTTTACACTCAATTCTTGAAAGGTTCCAAACCTTTCTGCCTCAGGGTCCTTGGGCTGACTCAGCAAGTGTTGGCTATGCAACTCTAGGATTTTCTCATCTACTTCATACCCCATTGGCATAATCCAGACTATCCTTGGCTCCACTACCTCCATTAGGCATTGATCAGTGTCTACCATAAAGCACACTGTATCCTTGTATTTTTCAACCATGGATTGGGGAATTCTTTCTCTGGCCTACATCATACCTTGGAAATTCTTGAAATATCCCCAGAGAGTTATGTTTTGAGCCTTGGCATAACCAAGCCCATGCATATAATATATAATCTGTATGGCAACAGGTCTATCATTTTTCCATATCCAACCACTAGTTCCAGGTATCTCATTCATATAGTAGAAGAATAAACATAGTATCAAGCTACCGTACTTAAATGAATTCTTCTTATCCTTCTTTATTTTATGTAAGTTCTCTAACAATTGGTTCAAGAGAAGCTCACAAAGATTAAAGTCAGCATTTTTCCTTAGCATTTCATATGCAGTATATATGGTAGTTCCAGATACTAAATTTTCCCTGCTGGAGTGATAGATTTTGTAACCAATTATCATAGAGGCAAATTTGATATCCGGATCTATGATGTCTTCTATTGTCATTGCCCTCTTGTCAAATTTTGATCTGGTAGCCTCACTTATAGTTTAGTTTTTGACTGATTTGAGAGCAGGCAACCCACCGGATGAGTGTAATCTGGTTACCACCCTAATTGCATCCTTGGTTATCTTGAATGGCCTCATCAACCACATGAAGTTGTCATGCATTCTGTTCAGAACATACCAGACCCATTCATCTTCTACAAAACAGGGGAAATGAATGCAATGTCCAAAATGCTTATGCTGGATGGCCTTGTATTGGGTTTTAAGTCCAAATGATTCATCTATTGGTTCCTTGTGATAGATATCCATCATCTTCGATTCCCCAAATTCTTCAATGTTTGCGTATATGTAAACCCTAACATCTTCTACATGCAGAACCCCATGCAGAATGCTAGAGAATGTGCCTAGGGGATCAACTTCTAGGGATTTGTAGGGATGTTTCTTGAACTTAGGGCATGGCCTATCAGTGATTTTAACAACATTCGGAGTAGCCATCTTTCAAAAGATTCAGAGAGAGATATTCAAGAGCATAAATACCTTTTTACACTTCTAGGGTTCACAATGAGAGCTGAAAAGATCACTGGTTGAATCTAATTCTGCAGTTGATCCTTGAGAGGGTTGAGGCAATCTTGTTGCAGAGCTCCTTCTTTCTTCTTCTTAGATGTAAATGTCCAAATGATGAACAAAATAACCTTTTTATTTCAGCGCAAACCCTAATTCAATTTTGCAATAAATGCACAACTTAAGTCATTCTGGTTGCCTTGTTCTTCTTGTTCTGAGAGAGATCTTTCTGGATCACTGAGATGCACTTAGAGTTATTCTCGACGATTATTGACAATCTATTTTCCTTTCTCCAATCATTCTATTTATCCGTAGATCAAAGATATTTCAATTTAGAATCATACCGAATCTAACTTTGAGAGTCCTACTTTTACCAGATGACTATTAAACCGGATCAATCTTGGATGATTAACCTCTTCAAAACTCCTTGCGGATATTTCATATTTTTACCAAGGGTTAATTAGATATTTCTCTGAGAACCCTTTTATCCACAACTTTCCATGTGCCAATCTTAGGCACCAATTGACTAGCTGGGGGAATTTATTTTCCTTTGTGACTCCCCCTAAGCCAGAGCTCATCTATTTAGTTTCTGGAAGGAATATCAGCACCAGATTCTGGTGCAGATCCATCCTCAACATTTTATGTGCTTCTCTTCACCCAAATCTTGTTCATTTCCCTTTGAATTTCATCTACATTCACTTTTCCTTCTCCTTTGTCTTGGTTCTGATTATGAAGCATTGGACCATTTTTGTCCTGATTCTTACTTCTACAGAATTTGGCAATATGACCTGATCTATTGCAATTGTAGCAAGCAACATTTCTTTGCATATTTGACTGGTATCCTCTTGATCTACATTGATTAGCCATATGTCCCATTCTATTGCATGCAAAGCATCTACCATTGAATGAATTGTTTATTTGCATATTTCTACATTCATGAGATTTGTGACCATACCTTTTGCAGTTAAAGCACTATCTGGAGAAGGATGAATTAGTCTTATTCATTCTTCTTTTGCACTGATTTACTTTATGACCAAAGTTATTGCAATTGTAACAGTATCCATTGAAGGATGGATATATTTGAGCATTTGGTTGCCTTACCGAAGGTCTTCTAGGTCTGTTCCTTGGATTTCCTGATCCAGAGTTCTTCTGACCAGATCCAAAGCTTTCACCTTTCTCATACCCCAAACCATGCTTGTCATCTACCCTCTTTTGGCTTTTAAGAAGAACTTCAATTTGAGAAGATCTTATCTTAACTTTCTCTTTGTATTCATTTGTAGTTTGAAGATCCCTTTCAAGAGTATCTATCTAATTCTCAAGTTATTCTTCATTGTCTCTAGCTTCTTCAAGATCAGATTCTAGATGCCTGATTATTCTATCCATTTTGTGGTAGTCTTCTGACTTTTCCTTGAGAGATTGTTTTAGATTATCTTCAATTTTTCTTTTATCTTCAATTTCTTGGGTGAATTTCATAACTCCTGATTCCATTTCATGTCTTACCATAATGACCTCTTTTGATAGCTTCTCACATAACTTGTTTTTCTCATTTAGATCTTCATTAGTATCATTAGATTCACTTTGACTTGCTAATTGTTGAAGTAGTTCCTTTCTCTTCTTCACTGAGATACTTAGTTTTTCTTTGAGTTCATTTATGAAATCATCAGCTTGTTTGAGTCTACCCCTCAGGTTATTGACTTCATAGTGAGATTGCTCAAGATCATCTAGGGCAGACTGAAGTTGTTCCCTCATACCATACATATCCATTGAGATTCCCAGATCTTCCTCAAGCTGTTAGGCTCTGTCTAGAGGAAATTGGCTCTGATACCAATTGTTGGAAACAAGGTAGATAATTGAGAGGGGGGGCTGAATTAGTTATCTTAAACTTCTTAACTTTCTTTTCTTCTTTAACAATAGTGCAGTATCAAAACAGATAAGCATAAATGAACATGAAAGTATAAATGAAATAAACACACATAACACAAGGATTTTTACGTGGAAAACCCTGTTAAGGAAAAAACCACAAGGTGACTAACCCAAGATTGTATTCTCTATTAAAAGAATAGAAGTACAAAATGGCACTTGCCAATTAGGGCTCACTACCTGAGCACACTGCTCACAAGAGGTTCACTACCTACAATAGACTCGCTGTCTACAAGGTATAAAGAAAGTAACCAGGTGTTTGAACTAATGAGAGGCATCCACATATGCTAAGGTTCAGTTCCGGTCAAGCTCAATATACTAATCTGCTACACTTCATTCTTCCTCTACTTAATGCTACTATTCTTTTACATACCAGATTTATATAGCTGCTTCCACTCTGCTCCCTACTTTTCTTCACACTCCTTATCACTTCACACACACCTTCACATCAAAATCCATCTAGTATATATATCCGCACAAAGGAATTTAACATCTTTCCAGTCAGCATCTGGAATACTCAAGGTTTTCCAAAACTCTGGTCTGTCAGCTGAATCCTTGCTTACTAAGTGATGCGTATTAAAGAGATAGTTATAGAAGTCATCAATCATGTCAGCCAACCATGAATGATCCCTTACGAAACTTGATCACCATCAATTCCTCATCCAGATTAAGGTCTGATGCTCTGCCAGTCAATTCTTCCTCAGTCTACTCTACCAAACAGGAACCCAACACTTAGGTGCTCATATCTTTTCACTCTTTCATCACCAGAGGCTCAATCTCTGGAATGTAGTAGTCATGGTACTCCTCTTGACTTTTCCAAGTCCGCACTTTGTTGAGATACTGCCTCTGAGAGATCAGGACCTGATTGTCAAACCTTGCTGCATGCTCTATTCTTGCTCACCGGACCAAAATACTCTTTAATCTGACTTCTGGTATAGACATACCATGTGCTGCGGATGTGTGGAATGGACTTTGTTGCCATCAATGACAACAATCATGAGGCCACACGGTGTCTCTTGCCAACACTCTTATCCTTCAATTCGGCCCTTATGCCATTAAATTTTTTTTTTTGTAATATATAACATTGTTTCCATTATTGCACATGGCCTCATTAGTATTACTTTTGCTTGTTGACTTCGACACCCTACTTTATACTAAAATTCTTTGGTCTTTAAAACTTTTAATTTCCTTATGATTCTAATTGGCCTCTTTATGATAATGATCAACCTACTTAATTCAATCAGACTGAGTTTGTTTGATTTGGCCTAAATTTTCTAATTGTCTTGAATTGCCCTTACTCTCACGGTTTCAAAATGACATTCTCTCCTTTTATTTTAAATCACCTTTTTAACGTCTTTAAATGGTATTCTCTTTTAACTCAATCATCCTATGTAAATAATACATCAACCAACATAATGTAATATGACCTACACTTCATGTTAAACCACCCTATAGCTTAACTCAGTCGACCTTTCTCTTTGTAACCCACTACTATATACTTTTTGAATACATTTTTCAAAATTATAATTCTATATTATCAAACGGGATTGTTTTAAAATTTTAAGTGATTGGCCTAAGGTCCTTATGAGCGGCCTTTTGGACTAGCTCCTTCCTAAATGGCCTTACGTCCCGCGTAACCTTTGTTGTTAGCTAATTGATAAGTGGTTGTTATTTACCTCTTTCTGGAAGCTAGCAAGTTGTGTTGATCAAAGATTTCTTTTTCAACCAGATATTATGGCCTTTTTTAATATAGATAAAACACATATGTTGGTAGAATAATTGTATAGCATGGTTTAGGAAAGGATTACTTATTTTAGATTATATTATGATTGATTACAAAGTATGATAAATAGATGAATTGGAATTGATTTAAGTGTTTGGACTCATTAAATTGGGTACCCAAAAGATTGGGGAGAACTCGTACATATTAAATATATATATAGACATGCAAGTTATATCCTTTGAGTAGACAAATATAGGAGGGTCATGCAAAGTGTTAAATCATCATTGAGAATACACAATGGATTTAAACCTATAAATCATATAAGAAAATGGCTAATTATGTTACTTGTGCATATATTATAATGCATGTCTACTGAAGAGTTAGTTTTCTTGCTTAAATTTATGATTTCTTGATGATGGGTATCTTGGGGGATAAATTATTTTCTCGCTTATGTGATTCCTAAATATGGGTGCATTAAAGTTAGATTATTTTAAATTCTTGTGTATTGGGTTACTTCTCAGGCTAGGCTGTCAAATGAGGGTAAATACAGAAGGCTTTTCCTCTTTTCAAGATTTGACCAGTACTATTTAAAATGCTTGGGCCAAGATGGGTATTCATTGAAATAGATGAATGTATGTCTAGCAAAAATTTATTTAATATATTTCTCTACCACATCCTATTGTGAGACAGTTGCACATCATCATTTAGATTTGCATTTAGGCATCAAGTTGCATTGGGTGTTCCCTCTTGCCAGTTGTTTCTAGGTTGCTAGGCATTTCATGTAGGGCTAGGTTTCCTTCATGTTATGAACAAATTCGAGGAAGTGTAATTGCTTCATGGTTGGGCAGAAAAGCATCTGGGCCATGTTCCCATATCTTGGCTTGTGGATGACCATGTGGGTCGGTGGCAGCTAGAGATATTGATTCAGATGTTATTCATTTCTTATACAAGATTATTGTACTTATTAAATTTTATTATGATAACTTATGGCATTTGATCCAATTGGACATTGTATATTCATTTATAGTGCTAATAACTAGTTATGGCACATAGATTGTAAGATGTAATTTCATTAATGTTGATACATATGATTATGGAGATTTATCTTTTTACTTGACTTGGTGTAATTAGGTGGATTATTTACTTCAGTAACTTTTGTTTTGGAATACGTACTCTACACCAACCTCTGTTACATCTTACAAAAATATATATATAGCACTACATTCCATCTTGTTGTTTGGACATGAATTCAAGGAGTGGGAAACATGTTTACAAGTCACCCATGTCTATTACAACATCATCACATGGTCATGCACTTAAAATTATGCTCATTTAGAGTGTTCATCCATGCCTTCATATAGAAATCATGTCCTTTATGGGACCATGGGAGGACTAAAGCATTTGGAGTTCATCTACTATGTTCTTAGGCCTCAAAAAGGGCATTAATGGTGATCTTGGGAGTTAGTGGCACATTCTAGGATATTTCTAATCTTTTGCAGGGTTTTAAGGGTTTGGGCAACCTTGGAGCTAGAAGAATAGTTTCTAAAAAAATTTGGAAGCCCATGTGGAGGAATGAGGAATTTAAAATGTGTGAAAGTTAGAAATTAGGAGGAACCAAGAACATTGGATCAACGAATCTAGGGTTCCAAGGTTCCAGTGGATATAGGGATTTAGGTATGTAGGAGTTGGGGTTTCGGATCAGGGAGGAACTATAGACCAACTAATAGAAGGCGTGGGATTTGGGGTTCCAAGGGAACTAGTGACCTAAGGAATTAGCAATGTCAAGATCTGGGGTCTAGGAAGAAATTGGGATTTCAAACCAAGGGAAAAGAACACAAGGAACTGATATACTAGGGGAATTCAAAACTTTGAAATAAGATGGATGGGATCCGGGATTATGGAGGAATTTGGAATCTTAGAACATAAACAACAAGGTTCGAGGTCTGAAAGGATTTTAGGACTGAGGAATAGGGACATCAGAAAGAATAGGATCTAAGATTTAGGAGGAATGAGGGACTATAGGAACCAAATGAAGAGGGTAGGGTGTGGATTATTAGGGTCCTATAGAACTGTGGAACACACGGACCTAGGAACCAAGTCAAAAGGATCCAAAAACCCTTGGGAACCCAAAATCCTGAAAAGGGGAAAAAAGAGAGAAAAATTCAAGGGAAAAGGGGGTGTAGAATACAAAGGGATAAGAGGATTTGGGAAAAGAACATCATGGGGATTCTAGACTTTCAAGGTTCAAGGTTCCAGAGGAACTTGGAACCTGAGGGATTTTGCATTGCTGGGGTTTGAGGTTCCAAAGGGACTTGGAACTTTGGAACCTAGGGATTTTGCATAGTTGGGGTTTAATGTTATAGAGGAACTTGGAACCTTGGACCCAGTCCAAAAGTACAAATTTTTCTTGAAAACTTGAAACCTTGTCAAAGTGCCAAAACACTTAAAAAATGAGATCAGGGCTCCCAGACTTCAAATTTTCTTGGATTTTTATGACATTGGCATATGAGGGGTGCATGGGAAATGGGGATCCTAGAGGAACTAGGGACATGAGGACATGACACCACAATACTAGGGAAAAGGATAACCCAGAGGATCTAGGGACCTTGGAACATTGAGGAAATGGTTTCAATGTCCATGAAAAACCTAAAAAACCAAAATTGACCAAAACACCCAAACAAAAGCTCCATCTAATTCAAAATGACATATATAACCATAATCATCATCATGATCCCAAAATTTCAAACCTAAGTCTTCAAATTACTCGATGGGGACTTGGGGATTCTGAAGGAACTTAAAACCAAGGACCAATACACTAGGAGTGGAGAAACTCATGGAACCTCTAACATCCCTATGTCCATGAAAAACTTGAAATCCCCAAATAGCTAGAAAAGGATAAGGAATGTGTCAAACTTAAGATTTTTAATATTTTTGGAAACAATGACACATGGCCATGGCATGAGGAAGGGAAAGGACCATTTCAACACAAAATTTTGACCAAGGTATAACCCGTTTAAGATCTCTCAAATCATTCATCAATGATGAGTAAAAACTTCCAAGACTAGGATGTTTTAAAAAATTTATGCATGTACCAACATTGGTTCTAGTTGGGGACATGTGTCTCTTACAAGCACAATGAGGATCTAGTTATCTTTGAGAGAAAACCAAAATGCTAAAAAGAGGGTGAGGAGAGAGGGGAGACAAAGAATAAGCTAATATGTACAAAGAAAAACATAGTAAGCTATGTACAAGAACATTTACATCCAATGACATGGAGGCATAAGGGAAAAAGAGCATGGTTGTAAACAAAATTTAGAACACTTGCAAGCCAAACCCTACAAAGAAGATCCATGGAACAAGACCATGGACATAATATTGCATACAAATTGTGTATGTAAAAGACAAGCTTGAAGAAGGAACTAATTTCTCTTAGATTGAAGTTGCATTGATCACCTAGTAGCAACAAAGGATATTTCTTACATAAATGCACTTGTAAGTTTCCACTATTAAGTTCATCATGCTAGAAGTATAATTGACTATCATCATGACATGGCAACAACAAATAATAGGCACTATCATCATGTTGACCCACATGGTTATATTTATCTTTAAGCTCCTTGGTAGCATTATGCACATCTAAATTAGAACACAAGTTAACATGAAGAAAACTAGTCCCTTAAATATGAAGATAAAAAGTGCCTAGCTCAAGCGCAACCTTAATTTGGGTTGTCATGTGACTAAGTTTGAATTCATTAAAATTTTATAACCCAACAACTCCACAAATGATGGTGTATTCTTCCATGATTGAATCAAAGACATGATTCAAATCCAATTCCACATCTTTAGCATATAATTTAGAAATTTGAGGCATTTCATGTGAAGACTCATCATCTTCAAATTAACTCTCTATTTCATATCCTTCACTAAAACCAACTATTAAAATATCACTACAAAGAAACTGAGTTATGACATGTTTCACTTCACCTTCTTGCAAATAAGCTTCTTAACACTATTGGGAAACAACTTCAACATGAGAGTTTTCAACTAGCAAGTTTGGAAATATGCCCACAATACAATTATCATCAACATATGATAACTACTCTAGACCAAGTTCTAAAAGTTCATCCAGGTTGAAAACTTTTTGACATGGAACAATAATTCTAGATTAGGTGCACCTTCACATTCCTCTTTCTTTTTTACAATAAGTAAGATGTGAGACTCATCTTCAAGATTAACAAAGCAAGGAAGCACATCTAATGAATAACAAAGTTGTTGCAATTCAACTTCCTTACTTGCATGCACAACAGTAACACCATCATCCATGGCAATTCCTTTAGATTGAAAATCAATGTTTGCACCAAAATTTATCTCATATTAGTTATCACTAAGTGTAGGCACATCACTATCATCCATGACTTCAATTTGGGATTTAATTGGAAAAGGAATATTATCATCATCCCAAAGGGATGATCCATCCAATTGAAGATAAGTGGCCACACTATATTCACTTTCTACACAACTATCATATGATGTTGCATCACATAGTTCAACCCTTATGACTACACACTCAACCTAATCCACTATATCACTATCCACAATAACTAGTTCATCTCTTATCTTTCTCTTGGGGACAATAGTTTTTCAATATAATCATTTCTTATTCTTTCAAGGGAGTTAAGGAAGTGGTAATCTTTCTATAAACTTGTAAGATTCAAGTCCTCCTACACTGTACTTAATCCATCCTCATACAATTAAAAGAACATATCAATGTATGTAGGGACAACAAGATTGAAAGCATTTGGGGTTTTTTAAAGTGCAATAGCAAATCAATGACTGAAGTCCATACTAGATTCACCCCCATACCTTTTTATATTTGTCAATTCTTGGACAAAAGAAGAGGGGTCTAAACTATTTGAAAATTCCTCAAATGCAACCACTAGGTCATTCCAAGAAGCAAAATGATGTTCTAGAAAACCATCAAACCATCTCCTTGCCATTCCACTTAGAGATCTCACAAAAAATCACATCCACATGTTCACATCTTCAAATTAAAATTTGTCAATGGATTCTAAAAATGTAGCAACATGTGCATCCCCATCATAAAGCTCACACCCATCTAAGATAGGCATCCAGTTGAAGACCTTAGTTGTCATGGTTTACATTTCATAATTGACCCATGAGAGGTCCAACTGCTTGTAGGTGGTGTTAAGGGGAATGGAGGGAGATTAAACAATTAAGCCATTTGTGGCACTGAGATGAGCATTGGATTACACTTTGGACTCAAGAAACCTTTAATTTGGTTTTCAATTTATTTTTGCTACCTAAAGAGTTCATTTTAATGGTGTATGGATGCATCACCTTGAGAATATGTTGGAGATGTAGTATGACTAAAAGAGCTAGAATATGATGCATAACTAAAACAATCTGACTCATACTCATCTACATAATTCCTAGGGCTTGAATCATATGATTGGGAATATGTAGGAACTACCCTAGAGCACCTCTTAGAACTAAAGGTGACTATAATGCATGTATCATCCTAAAATAGAACTAAATTCATTTTCCAAAGATATATCATTATACAACAAATCTTTCTTTAGAATAGGAAAAGGACAAACTATTATGTACCTTGACTTGCTACCACACCAATCTGGGATAGGATGTTTTACACCACCAGTAGGAATCTAGCAATAGTAGAAACTTTGAATTATATTATAGAGTCGCCACCTCATAGAATGAGGAACTCCTTGGTGTAGATAGAACCAGCAAGGTTAAAATATTTTTGTGTTCATTCCCCAGTAGAGTCCTCAAAAATTTCAACCCTTTAATGTCTCCCTGACAATAATGTCATTTTTGTTAGTGCTCAAACATGTAGCTCAACAAATCATAGACCTGCACCAAAGCCTAAGGCCAGGGATATATCGTCAAAGGTAACAGGCATGACTTATGATCAGATAGTGGCATGAATGGACCAATTACTATGAGTGGGTAAAGTCACCTTCATCTTTAGGCTATGCAAGGCCAAGGAGGTGTTCCCTAAGGTCTCAACAACATAAATAATAGTTTAAACACTATGTCTTTAAATAACTATACCTAATGTGATATGAACCGCTATAATTCTCACTAAGTTCATGTCAGCACTAGCTGCATACATACCTATAAGACCTCTGATAAACAAACAATAAATCCACTCTTACTCTACACCTAAATATGATAGTTACATTGTATTTTCCCTGGCAGATGAATCCACTTAACATTGCATACACACTGGTAAGAGGGAGAAACATACTAGCATGATTCCCTACTGATGTTCAATTTCAATATTGCACAAGATATGACTAATTTTACAACATTGAATCATGCAAGCATGGTGGAATCCAAACCTACTCCTATAGATAACAAGAGAGGGAGATTATAAATTGAAAGATGTTGGCCCATCATCAATCAGATCGGTGCCTACTCCATTGGGCAACAGAGTCATAGATTGCAAGAGAGAAAAGAATACAAGAATAAAACACAAATCGCATCACATGTCCATCATCATACAATGCATATATCTCATCTCATTCAATGGGCATACTCAATAATCTAGAATATAACTACAATAACACACATGAAATAGAAAGATAAAGAATTACAAAAACCTTGCAATGAGTTAAAATACTATCACATATTCTCTAACCTTTGTTGCATTCATACTAGAAAATGTGGTAAGAGAGGATAAGAAACTAGGTCAAACAACCTCCTGCATAATCACAAACTACCATGGAGACATACCATCACATGCATCTTTCATTGACAACCCTTCCTAGATATTAAAATTACAAACTACATTCAATCCCCTTACAAACTATACATACAACTATGAATAGAAAATTTGGTACAAAGGACAATAAAAGATAATGCAAACAACACAATACCTTTACCTTTGAACCAATTCCTCCACATGTGATAGAATGTGGTAGATGCACCCAAATCTACCAGATTTGTTCTCTTTGATGGATGATTGAGTGGTTAGAATGTTCATTGCTCACTTCTGCAGCATAACAATAGTGTAAAGATGATGAATGAGAATATATTGAATGATTTCAACAACATAATGATACTTGAAATGTGGATGCTTCTCCAAATAGCTTGGGTGAGGTTTGATTTATAGGATATGAGTGATAGGAATGGATGGCCAGGATTAAATTAGAAATAGATGGCTAGGATTAAGTGATACAAGAAGTTGTAGTCATTTGACAAGTGTCTCATGTGGGTTGAATGAGAGGATTTAAAGTCAAATGGCTTCCACCTTACATGGAGACAAATGTGGAGATTATTGCAAGTATATGCTTAACCGGTGTTTTCATTGATGTCAACATATCTTTGTTTTCATTGGTGTCAACTATATCCTATTTTTTTATTTGGTTAGAAGCTTTATATGTTGAGTATATTGAGAAAATTAGCCCCTCCAGAAGAATCAGAAAGGAAACAGTGAAGACAGTGAGTTGCATACTGAAGAACAGTCCATAAGACTCCTTCACATTTCTTGGAGAGTAAAGATCTTGGTCTGTGGATTGGAATTTATTTAGAGGCATGTCTGAAGATGCTAAATTCTAAGTTTGAGCCTCCAGTATGAAGAATTGAGTGAGTTACATTCACCAGAGTAAAACATGCTTCTTCTATATAGTCACTGGTGATAGGAAGAAAGTATTTTGCTCCACATTCCTCCACATTAAATTATTTTGCTTTGTAGCTCTAGAAGGAAGTCTGGGATGATGATAAGTGCCTATAATTCCAATGGTTTGTGATTTGGTGGTCTACAAGCTATCTTTCTTTTATGACAGTTGAAGATAGTGAAGTTCATGTGCTCTGGTGTGAAGAATCTCATGAATAAAGTGGTTAGAGTTTGTGTGGTTGCTCCTGGTGATTACAACCTACTTGTGGAGGTCTCTTGATCATGTTCTTACCTTTACATTGGTCCACATTAAAGAATTGAGATCATGTTTGAAGATTACTCCCAAATAACGTAGCGTGTAACCAATCTTAGCTGACTTGGTTAATCCCAGTGATTACGGAGATGTATTGAAGATTGTAGAAGCATGTAGTGGCATGGAAGATCATGTTTGAGTCCCAGTTGAGGCATGAAGTGATCCACATACATCCTTACTACTAGGTCCAGATCTATTTTATGTATGTTTGTAATGCCAACCTTAGAGATTTTTCCAACGGTTGATGATTGTAATGTCAACCTTGATGATCATTCCAAGGTTGATGTAGTGTATAAATACTTGCAATTGGGTCAAGGAAAAGGTGTCGTTATGTGAAAGATGCGAAGATAAGTAAGGAAGAGAAAAGGCATAGCAGAGTAGAAGAATATTGTGCTTCAATGGAACTAAATTTAGGCATGGAGTAGATGCTAACATCTCAGTTCAAAACCCTTGGTAGTGAGCCACCCCTTGGCAGTTAGCCTTTTTCTAGGTAGTAAGCCTATTGGTAGTGAGCCTTTGATTTTTGGAATTGTGCTTTATATATATATATATATATATATATATATATATATATATATATATATATATATATAGTGGGTTAACTCCCATCGTGGTTTTTCCCTTCACAAGATTTTCCATGTAAAAATCTGGTGTCACTTGTGTATGATCTTCCAAATGTGTTTATGGTTCTGTGTTTATGCTTTCATGTTTTAATCATAACAAACTATGGATAAGTGTTTAATGATTTAAGGTGTAGAATTATTTAAGTTTTGTGACAACTGATTCACCTTCCCTCTCAGTTGTCTGGTTCATTTGAACAATTGGTATTAGAGCCAAGTCTCTTAGAAGAAAGATTGACCACTTGAGGGTGATCAAAAATATCGTATAAGAAGGAAAGTCCATGGTTTGATGGAACAAACTACTCCGTCTGGAAGATTCACATGAAAACCCATCTCCTCTGCTTGGGTTATAGTGTTTGGAAAATAACTGAAAATAAGTATGAAATACCGAAGAATGGTTTGCAAACTGAAGAAGAGGTCACAAAATTTGAGTTGAACATAAAAGCCAAAGATTCCTTGGTGAGGGCCTTATCCGAAGTTGAAGTAACAAGGATCATGGAGCTAGAAATTGCTTATGAAATCTGGGATAAGCTAAAGAATCTATATGAAGGAGATGAATCTATGAAGAGTTCCAAGCTATAGAGTTTGAAGGCAAAATATGAATGTTGAAGATGAGTGAAGATGACAACATAACATCCTTCATGCAAAAGGTAGATGAACTTGTGAGTAGCATTAGAAGTGTAGGAGGAAAGATTGAGGATATTGAAGTTGTGAACAAAATTCTTAGTCACTGCCTAAATCATATTATCATAAAGTGGCTACAATTGAAGAAATAATGACAATAACCAAGATTACAAAAGATCAGCTACTAGGGAAGCTGTCAGCCTTTGAAATGAGAGAACTTGGTGATTCACTTCCAAAGGTAGAGACTGCTTTCAAGGCCAGCACTTTAGAAAGAACCCCAAGATCTAAAAAGTACAAGGTGGAACTAGATTATGAGCTTGAAGAACTTGAAGCCAACTTTGTTAACAGTCTTCCCAGAGGCACTAGTAAGTTCAAAGGAAAATTACCTTTCAAATGTTTTAGTTGTGGTAAAGTTGGTCATTATGCTTCTAGCTACCCCACAAGAGTTCCTAAGCTAAGATCTGATAGACCTACGATTGCAAAGAAATGTTATTATGTTGAAGATCTTGATGATGATGAAGGAGTATCAGATGGTGAACCAGATAATGCTAGTACTTCTGGAAATGAATGCTTATTTATTTCTATTAAAGATGAACTTGTGGCTACTAATCCTGCTAGTTGTGTGAAGGAAGAAAAACTGGTGGAAAGTGCTTTGGCTGCTCAGGTTGTTGAAGATAAAGATGAATGGGTTATTGATAGTAGATGCTCTCATCACATGACTGGTGACAAAAGTAAGTTCATAAGTTTGGAAACATATGATGGAGGGTTGGTTAGGTTTGGTGATGATACAACTGGTAAGATTTGTGGAAAAGGATCCATTTCTTTTGATGGCAAGCATAGCACTGATGATGTCTTATATGCGAAGGGATTAAAGTACAATCTCTTAAGTGTTGGTTAGATGTGTGGCAAAGGATATGATCTCAGATTCAAGGAAAATAGATGCAAGATCTTGGAAAGCTTCAGAATAGTGATTGCAACTGGTAAGAAGACAAAAGGTAACATTTATCATTTGAAAGGGACTAATGAATATTGTTTGTTGGCTTAGAATGATATAAGTTGGTTGTGGCATAGAAGGTTGTGTCATATCAATTTTGACAACATTGTGAAGATAAGTTCCACTCAGGTTGTAAGAGATTTGCCTAAGCTTGTGAAGCCTGGTGATACCTTGTACAAGGAGTGCCAATTTGGAAAATAGACAAGAATAAGTTTCAAGAGCAAGGATCAATTTATTGATGGACTACTAAAATTAGTGCATACAGATCTATGTGGACCTACCAAAGTACCAAAGTAAGAATTCTACAAGGTGACAAGTATTTTATGTTTTTGATTGATGATTATTCTAGAATGACTTGGGTTACCTTCTTAAAAGAAAAAGTAGAAGCCCTAGAAAAGTTCAAAGCATTCAAGGTAATAGTTGAGAATGAGCTAGACTTGAAGATAAAGTGCTTGAGGTCTGATAGAGGTGGAGAGTTTACATCAAATGAGTTCAACTTCTTCTATGAAGAATAAGGGATAAAGAGACAATTATCTGCACCCAGGAATCCACAACAAAATGGAGTAGTTGAAAGGAAAAACATGACAGTTCAAGAGGCTGTTAGAACAATGATGAAAGAGGCTAACCTACCAGAAGTATATTGGAGAGAGGCAATTCACACTGTTGTATACATCGTAAATAGAGTCCAAGTAAAAGGTAACAGCTCTAAGACTCCTTATGAGTTGTGGTATGGTAAAGTTCCTACTATGAAATATCTCAAAGTTTTTGGTAGTAAGTGTTATATCAGAAGAGATGAAGATCTAGGTAAGTTTGATGCAAGATGTGATGAATGTATCTTCCTTGGATATTCTACCAAGAGCAAAGCCTACCAGTGCTACAATAATAGGTTGAAGAAGATCATTGAGAGTGCAAATGTCAAAGTTGATGAAACCAAGGAAAAGGTATCAAGTGGATTTGAATTTGACGAACTGGATGTCCATGCAAACAAAGTAGCAGTGTAGCAAGAAGAAAACTTAGAGGAAGAAGAAGAACAAACTCAAAAAATCATTACTAAGACACCCAGGTATGTGAAGTTAAATCACTCTGAAGATCAAATCATAGGAGATAAGAGTAAAGTAGTTCAGACCAGAAGAAGAGCTACTGATGAATAGGTTAATTATTGTTTGATTTCTCAAGTGGAACCTAAAAATGTAAATGAAGCTTGCAATGATGAAAATTGGGTAAAGGCCATGGAAGAAGAACTGATGCAGATAGAGAAGAATAAGACTTGGGATCTTGTTCCTAGACTAGTAGATAAAAATGTAATTGGCACCAAATGGGTCTTCAGGAACAAAATGAATGAGAACAGTGAAGTGGTAAGAAATAAAGCAAGATTTGTATGCAAAGGATGCTCTCAAGTTAAAGGAATAGATTTTGAAAAAACATTTGCACCAGTGGTAAGGATTGAAGCAATAAGAATGTTTTTAGCATTTGTAGCCTACAAATATTTCAAGGTATATCAAATAGATGTAAAGTCTGCATTCTTGAATGCAGAATTGGAAGAAGAAGTCTATATTGAACAACCGAAAGGATTCCAGTCATTAGATCAGGGTGACATGGTGTGCAGATTGAAGAAAGCATTGTATGGACTAAAACAAGCTCCCAAGGCCTGGTATGAAAGATTGGATAAGTATCTGATATAGTTAGGGTTCAATAAGGGTACCACCGATAGTAATCTCTATTTCAAGATCAATAATGAAGAAATCCTAATTATTGTAGTCTTTGTTGATGACATTATCTTTAGAGGTAATGAAGGTATGTGCATGGTTTTTGTTGGGGAAATGCAAAATAAATTTGAAATGTCCATGTTTGGTGAGATGAATTTCTTTTTAGGTCTACAAATAAATCAATCAAATAAAGGTATCTTCATTTCTCAGTCGAAGTATGTGAAAGAGTTGTTAAAGAAGTTTGGGATGGAGGACTCTAAACTGGTAAGCACTCCCATTGTAACTAGTTGTAAATTGATATAGATCTATGATTGGAGGATTACTTTATTTGACCCAAACTAGACCTGACATAATGCATGCAGTTTGTCTTGTAGCAAGATTTCAAGTAGAACCTAAAGAGTCGCATGTGATGGCAGTCAAGAGAATACTAAGGTACTTGAAAGGCACATTGGATTATGGTTTGTGGTATCCAAAAGACAATGACTTCACTCTCAGTGCTTACACTGATGCAAATTTGGCTGGAGATGTGGATGATAGGAAAAGTACAAGTGGAGGTGCATTCTTCTTTGGAAAAAGGTTGGTAACCTAGTTAAGTAAGAAACAAGACTCAATATCTCTGTCTACTGCAGAAGCAGAATACATTGCAGTAACATGTAGTTGCACTCAAGTGTTATGGATGAAGTAGACATTGAAGGACACCCAAGTTGTGTATGAAGATCCAATTGCAATCTTTTGTGACAATACAATTGCCATAAACATATAAAAGAATCTAGTAAGGCATTCAAGGACAAAGCACATATCCATAAGATATCACATTCTGAGAGAAAAGGTGATAGAGAATGAAGTCAAGTTGGAGTATGTATCTACAAAAGATTAGATTACAGACATTTTTACTAAGCCTCTACCTAAGGATACTTTTGAGTATCTCAGAGAAAAGTTAGGGGTTATCACCCCTCCTACTCTAACTAAGATGCACAGAAGTGCATCAGCATGGAGGTATCTAAAAATCCATCTCCAGATCTAGATTGATGCTTGCAAGGGCTACTTCTCAGGGGGAGTAGTCAGATGAAGAGAGTTTAGAAGAGAGATTAAATCATAACAATAGAAGTGCAAGTATGTGCCCTTTGCCATTGATGTTAAAGGGGGAGAGAAATCATGTGAAAAACTCAGAGAGAAAGAGTGTAGATGTGTAAAGAGATAGGGGGAGAATCTTTTCTTGATGGTTGTTGCAGGTTTTCACATCATATGTTGCCATCAATGACAAAGGGGGAGATTGTTGCAAGTATGTGCTTAATCGGTGTTATCATTGATGTCAACATATCTTTGTTGTCATTGGTGTCAATTGTATCCTATTTTGTTATTTGGTTAGAAGCTTTATATGTTGAGGATATTAAGAAAATTAGCCCCTCTGGAAGAATCAAAAAGTAAACAGTGAATCACAATGAAGATAGTGAGTTGCATACTGAAGAACAGTCTAGAAGACTGTTCCATATTTCCTAGAGAGTGAAGATCTTGGTCTGCAGATTGGAAGTTATTTAGAAGCATGTCTAAAGATGCTAAACCCTGAGTTTGAGCCTCCGATATGAAGAATTGAGTGAGTTACATTCACCAAAGTAAAACCTGCTTCTATTTATTCACTAGTGATAGGGGGAAAGTATTTTTCTCTGCATTCCTCTGCATTAAAGTATTTTTCTCTGTGGTTCTAGAAGGAAGTCTTGGATGATGATAAGTGCCTACAACTCTAATAGTTTTTGATTTGGTGGTCTACAAGCTGTCTTTCTTTTATGATAGTTGAAGATAGTGAAGTTCATGTGCTCCAGTGTGAAGAATCTCATGAATAAAGTGGTTAGAATTTGTGTGGTTTCTCCTCGTGATTACAACATGCTTGTGGAGGCCTCCTAATCATGTTCCTGCCTTTACATTGGTCTGTGTTAAGGAATTGAGATCATGTTTGAAGATTACTCCCAGATAACGTAGCGTGTAACCAGTCTTACCCAACTTGGTTAATCCCAGTGATTGTGGAGATGTATTGAAGATTGTAGAAGTATGTTGTGGTGTGGAAGATCATGTTTGAGTCCTAGCTAAGGCATGAAGTGATCTGCATACATCTTTAGTACTACATCCAAACCTATTTTATGTATGTTTGTAATGATGACCTTGAAGATTGTTCCAATGGTTGATGACTGTAATGTCGACCTTAATGATCATTCTAAGGTTGATGTAGTGTATAAATACTTGCAATTGAGTCGAGGAAAAGGTTTCGTTGTGTGAAAGATGCAAAGATAAGTAAGGAAGAGAAAAGGCGGAGCAGAGTAGAAGAATATTGCACTTCAATGGAACTAAATTCAGGCATGGAGTAGATGTTAACATCTCAGTTCAAAACCCTTGGTAGTGAACCACTCCTTGGCAGTGAGCCTAGTAGTGAGCCTTTTTTTGGCTAGGGAGCCCTATTGGCAGTGAGCCTCTGAGTTTTGGTATTGTGCTTTACATATATATTTTGTGGGTTAACTCCCACTGTGGTTTTTCCCTTGACAGGATTTTCCATGTAAAAATCTAGTGTCACTTGTGTAGGATCTTGCAAATGTGTTTATGGTTCTGTGTTTATGCTTTCATGTTTTAATCATAAAAAATTGTGGATAAGTGTTTAATGATTTAAGGTGCAGAATTGCTTAATTTTTGTGACAACTGATTCACCCCCCCTCTCAGTTGTCTGGTTCATTTCAACAGAGATAGAGACAAAGGTGGAATTAAATAATAAAATTATTTAATTTTGGAAAGGAATGATGTGGAATGCATTAATTAAATAAATCTTTAATTTATTTAATTAATTTGGATGAGGGATTATGTGGAAATTAATTAAATAAATATTTAATTTATTAATTAATTTGGATGAGGAATGATGTGGAATACATTAATTAAATAAATATTTAATTTATTTAATTAATTTGGATAAGGAATGATGTGGAATACATTAATTAAATAAATATTTAATTTATTTAATTAATTGTAAAGAGGGATTAAAATGGTATTAGTTAAATAAATATGATTTATTTAACTAATTGGGTGATGGAAAGGTTACTAGGGGAAAATATCTCATCAAGTGTCTCAGATGATGTATTAACAAGGTGATGTTGTGACATGGTCAATTTTAGGTGTCTACATTTTGTCCCTCTTTGAGATGGTGTTGTGACTAAGAGAAGTAACATCATTTCAAAGAAGATAAGATATGGATGGATGGAAAAAGATGCCCCAGCCACTTGAAAGAGTGACAAGGAGGAATGGATGAAGAAATGGGATGATGATGTAAGGATGGGAAGATGCGCCCTTGAGAGAATAGGCAAGTTGGAAGAACATGGGCAGGCTCTCAAAATGAATCAAACAATAAAGAATGGAGAATGAGATGGAAGATACAAGATAAAGGATGGATGAAAGAGATGAATGATATGTTATGCTGCAATAAAGTGAGCAACCATATAGTTTAATATAGCACTAGTCATTATGCACCAAGTTATAAGGACCAGGGTGACGATGTGTCTTGTGTACCCAGCATAATACAACCTTGTCTAGATGTATGAGGAAGTAAACTTAGAGCATTAAGGTCCTAATGCACAAAAGGTATGATATGACCTAAGATGCAAAGGATAATACAAAAAGATATTCCAACATACATAAGATATGAATATTAGCTGGAAAGATATGGATGCGATACAAATGCAAGAAAAAATGATAACATACATAAGAAAGAAAGAAAGCATGCACAAATTATTCAAAAACAAACAAGGTATTGCCCCTGTGAAGCTGTAAACCAATGATTAATTGATGATTGATGATGATAGTGTTGTCATTGCGGGGAATGATATATCCCTAGATCAACACAAGGATTAAGATAGTGCTGTCATTGCGAGGAATGATATATCCCTAGATCATCACAAGTATGTGGGAATGATATATCCCATTGATGATGATGATTGATGATTTGGTTTACGACAAGATTAGGATCAAGACCAAGGATGTGATTGGATAATTTGACAAGATTTATTGACTTGATTGGTATGGATAAAGGATGACTTGTGTTTGGATTTATTGGATTGGATTGATTTGATTGATTTGGATCGATTTGATTTGAAGTAGCAATTTGATGAATTTGGATTGACTTCAGAGATTTTATTAATGAATTGATTGATTGAATTGATTTGAAGAATTGATTCGGTTGGAATGATTGGATTTGATTTGATTTGAGGAATGATTTGGAGAATTGATTTGTTTTGAAGGAATGATTTGATGACTTGATGTGCATGAATTGATTTAGTAGATTTGATGTGAAGGAATTGAAGAATTTATTGACTTGATGGATTGAGGAATTTGATTGATGTATTGAATTTATTTGATTTGATTGAGGAATTAGATTGGTTTGATGAATTGATTGATAATGATGATGATGATGATGATTGGATTGATTTGCTTTGATTTTGATGATGATGGATTGATGTGAATTGATTGATTTGATGGATTTGATTTGATTTGAATTGATGATTGGATTTGGTGAATTAAATTGATGATTGGATTTGGTGAATTGAATTGATGATTGGATTGATTTTATTGCTTGGATTTTTTTTGGATATTTGATTTTTTTTTGTATTTTTGAAAGGGTATTTGATTTTTTTTTATTTTTGACATGTTTTGATTTTTTTGGATTTTTTTTTGTAATTTTGAATATTTTGGGATGACATTGGATGACAATCTGGATAGCCTTTGTGCTAGACACCAATGAAAAGGGAAAACCAAGTCTAGATGCAAGTATGGAGGTGGGATTAGATACAAAACATGATGGATGATAGTAAAAGGGATGGAAGGCTCATCATAGATGGATGGATAAAAGGATAAGCAATAATGGATGGGATGGAAGACTCATGATAGATGAATGGATAAAAGAATAGGTGATAGTGGATAGGATGGCTATATGCATCATAAGGGAGGTAGGATGTGATCTCCAAAGGCTATATCGAATAGGAATAACATGCCCTATTCTAGGTGTAATGCTTAGGATTTTACATGACAAAGCTCATGACGATATCAAGAGATATCCAAAGCATTCTTCAACATTTATCCCCCATGTCTTTATCAAGATCGAAAGGAGGAAAGGAGGATGAATGGACTCAATAGTATAGGTATATGTGTGTAATGGATAAGGATGGTAGGATAGGATATGATAGGATAGGAAATGATAGGTTGGATGAGACAATGTGCCCCCAAGTTTGAGTGACATAGATAATCAACCTACACATGACGCCTGTTTGCCAGGTTTTCATCATGGTACTTATCCAAGGTGCCACCAAGGGTGGTTTTCACCATTGGAGAAAGGGATTTCTCTTTACTATTTTGAATTTTTTATTTTATTTTATTTTATTTGGATAGGGTATATGGATATGGATAGGAGGGACTCAAGCATCTAATTCCATGAAAGGTGATGGTCCCATTAGAGATGGATGTCATCGCACATAGACCATGTCAAGTCTCATCATCCTCATAGATGTTGGTAGGGGATTTCATGAGAGGGAGAAGGACTAGGTAGATAGTGGATTATGATGTGGATTATGAAAGGCTTCAGGAAAGGATGGATGGTGGATTTTGATGTGGATTATGGAAGGAAGGATAGTGGATTTTGATGTGGATTATGTAAGGTTTATGCAAAAGGATGGATGAAAAGCTTGTTGAATGTCAGGAACACTGAGAGGGGGGGTGAATTAGTGTTCTAAAAATCTTTTGATGCACTTGAACTTTCAACCATTTTCTACAATTAATTAAACAAAGGCACAACATGCATATGAACAACAACTATAAAAGCATGACACATGAACACCAAGATTTTAACGTGGAAAACCCAAAATGGGAAAAACCATAGAGAGGATTAGCTCTCAAATATATATTGCAATCTTTAAAAATAATGATGTTTAGGCTTGGTCACTTCATGGGCCTTGAACATGATGGCTCATTGCCATGAAGTACAACTAGGTCTAGCAGGCTCACTACCTCAACCCTAAACCTAGCAAGATTACAATAAGGGCTATTAAACCCTGAGGGTTATTAAACCCTAATGGACGCTCACTACCAAGCTCACTGCCTGGAAGAAGAAATCTCATTTCCAATTACAAATCAAATTGCTCATGAAAACCCAATACTACATAAGCATCTGTCACTATGCCAGGTTGTAGTCATTTAGCAATTGAATTCTAAATCCCAAGTCTTCATCACTACTGATCTTCTAACTCTGCTCTACTATTTGCATGCTCCCATCAATCCCATCCTCATCATGACACTCATGACTAAAATTTATTGCCTTTATATATCTGCATCATGATTTGATCCACAATCAGGTCAGCATCCAAGAAATGAAATGTGTACATAGAAAGATGTAGCTTGTCAGCTTAATTCAACGCACTATATGTTTGTGGAACCATACCTTTGGTCAAATGTGTTCATATAGATCAGCTCTAATCATTCAATCACTTACATAGATCCTTCAAATACTATTTCTTCTCTGTACAATGATTTATCACACCAATCAGCCTGTTCCTTAAGAACATGCATAACAGGTTCATCTACTGACTTATAACTTTTACTGCAGATCCCAAAACACCTCCAAAATCATATCAAGGACTCTTCATACATTCCCAAACATACCCTTAGAATTGCAAGGCATGATATCATCTTATGAAGAAATGCGGACCATCAGAACTCAGACTCTATCTTTGTCAAACTCTGCCAAACGCTATGCCGATACTTAGTAGCTTGTAACTATCTTTCCATTGGACTTTAGATCTCCTAACTCTAGAATTAGACACTTCATATAAGTGTTTACAACACCTCAAAACCACATAACAAAATGCTCACCTGCGGAGGAATATGAACCATTACAATGTGTCTTGTTCATTGTCTCTACTATACCTCTATTCACCCGGACTTAGATAATTCTTCCAAATGACTTCTGAAGGAAGTCAAGACTTAATCTTTGGATCATGGAATCATCAAACAATTACTAACATCTTTTCTAAACTGCATTACCAAACCATCATCTGCGAAAGCAAACTGACCCACTGACTATTCTTTACTCTGTAAATACCCATACTTGGCCATTTTCTATCACCCAGACCTGAAATCCAATATGTCCTTCTGGAGTTATCTCTTCCTATCATGGTGATAAGATCTCTGAGCCTTTTTTCCATCAATGACAACATACAAGTCCATACTGGAGCAGTGTCTCTTGCCAACAATCTCCCCCTTTGGCATTGATGGCAACACTTAATGAAAAATGCTTGACTGCTCCCCCTTACTATATACACTTTATTTTTTTGCTCCCCCTAAGATGTTTATCCATTTTTCACTGATCTTCTTCTCCCCCTTTGACAAAAATGGCAAAGTGTGTGATTCGAAACCAAAAATTTGTCAAAATTTCAAAAATTTATGTACTCTGTCACATATTTACAAGTGCAATCTTTAACTTAATTTTACATGTGCTGAAGGATGTCATTGAAAATCTTCTTTACTTGAGCCCATTCACCATCCCATCTTTTCTTGGGATTATCCAAAATTTGAATATGACCACTGAGTAGAAAAACTATAGCTTTTGCCTTATGTAAATCTGATGGTGAGGCAGTTTGTCCAACAAGCTATGCTTCAGCCACAAGCTTAGTCATTGAATCCAGTTTGGGACATATCAATCTTCTCAATTGTCCCATTCTACTCTTTATTTGATACTTTTGATTTATTAAATTATTCAAGTCATTGTGGATGTTAATGACTTGAGCTTCCTTGTTGCTGGTTGATTCATGTACCAGATCAAAATTCCTAGAAATATCCATAAGTTTTTCTTCCAATTCCTTGATCTTTTCGTCTGTCTTTCTTTGTAACTTCTAGCCATAATAGACAAAATTTATATACATCACCAGCTTCTACAATAGTACTCTAAATATTTTGTATTCCATTTTCTAGTTGAGCCTTATCATGGGCTATCAACTTTGTCAACTCATCAAGCCATTTCTCATTAAACTCTTGTCTAACTTTTGTTTAAGTAGATTTTCAAGAGATTCAAAGTGTGTACTTACATAATGAATTAGTCCCTTGAGTTGACAAGTGGTAGATAGAGAGGTATCCTTCCAGTAAGTTGGTAACATCTTTTCCAAAATGCTGGATGCATCATTTATGAGCTCACTATCCTCAATGTGGAACTTCAAAATCTCTTTTCTTGCTTTAGCTTGGACAACTAAAGCCAACTTGAACATTTGAACAGGAGACATTGTGTTCAGGTTTATTGGACCTTGGATTGATTCAGGCTTATCTAGAACTAATTCTTCTTTTTCCAAAAGCTCTTTTACTATCTCTGCAATGTCTCTTGCTTCTTGTTCAGACACTTCTTCTTGATTTGGTTCCAGAGGTTCCATGTCCATATTCTCTTATTGACCAAAACTTTGCTCTGGTGTAGGGCTTTTCTCAACTCGATCAAGTTCTTGATTATCAACTTTGATCTGCTCATCAATTTTCTCCTTGTTTTCTGGATCATTAATCTGTTCTCCTAGAAGAAGACTTGTTTTAGTTTGATCCTTTTTAGAAGTAGGGGTTTGATCAGATTCTTCCTTTTTCTTTTCTATTACTCTATCTTTTACTAGAGGATTTGTATCAATTTTCTCCAAACCTTGATCCATGCTGACTTCTGGAATAGACATGTCATCTCTAGCATTTGTTTCTTCATTGTCATATATGGTAGGAATATTGTTTTTCTTCAATATTTCTAAAATGGTTTCCTCTATTTCCTTGACAATGTTGTCAATTTCACATATAATCAATGAATTCATCCTTTTCTTTATCCTAAAGGCATCCTTGAGTTCCTTAGAGATTTTAGCTTCTTCTTTAGGTGTGATCTCCGGACTTAACCTTGTTAGTGTATGATGTCTGAGTTTAATATCTTTGGCCATGGTAGTTTCTTTTCTGGTTGATAAAATACTTCCCAAGGTATTAGGGAGATCACCAATCATTTCAATGAGAGCTCTATTGTATATGTTCAAGTACTTTATGGTGGCTTCTTCCAAAACCCTTTTATCAGCATCATTGTAATCATCATAGAATTCAGCCACAGGTTTTAAGTTTCCATCAATAGTGATATATTTTAATACATCTTCAAGCTTTAATGTGGATTGAGACTCATCTACCTTCTGTCTTTTGCTGGGTATCTTTCTTCCAAATGGCTTCTCCTTGCTACTTTTGGAGACTTTAGTAGCCTCAACTTTCATTTTCTTTACTTCCTCATCTGATTATGTCTCTTCTTCATCCTTTTCTCCCACACTGACATACAGTCTTCTTCCTTTCATCTTTTTCCTCTTGGTATCTTTGACAAAGGATTTGTTTGATGTTTTCTCAGGGTTTATTGATTTGAAAGCACCAAATGAGGTAGCAAAACTCCTAGTAGATCTCTAAACCTTTTTAGACTTGTCTTGTTTCGTTTGTGATTCTTACGGAACTTGCACCGATTCACCCTTTTGTCTTTCTTCTGTTGCTTTCTCTACTTTTTCCCTTACCTCTTTTAGTTGTTCTTTGGTGATGCCATACCTTGCAGTGATCTCTTCCACCTTTTTTCTGACTTTTCTAGTTGATTCAGGTTTTTTGAATTCAACATGAAGTTTCATGGATAGCTCTTCATAAGATCCAAATCTTTCTTCCTTGTTGTCCTTGGGTTTGCTCAGCATGTGTTGAGTGTAGCTCTCTAATATTTTCCCATCTACTTCATAGCCCATCAACATCACCCAGATAGTCTGAGGCTCAATAGATTCCATTAGGCATTGATCTTTGGTAACCATGAAATAGATTGTATCCTTATACTTCTCAAAAAATTTCCTAGGAATTCTTTCTCTAGACTGCATCATGCTTTGGAAATTTTTTAAGTACCCCCATAGGGCTATATTTTGCTCATTAACACTTCCAATTCTATTTAGATCACTTCTAATTTGAACAGCTACTAGTTTATTGCTTAACTAGATCAAATTCTTTATATCTGGTAGCTCATTCATGAAATAAAAGAATAATCAGATGACCAATGTACTATATTTGAAGGGGTAATTCTTGTTCTCCTTTGTCTTTCTTAAATTTTCCATTAATTGATTTAGTAGCAGCTCACATAAGTAATAATCAACATTCTCCTTTATCATCTGATAGACAATATAGATTATTGTCCCTAAAACAGAGTTCTCTTGGTTGGAGAAATAGATCTTGTAACCCAAAACCATTGAGGTAAATCTCACATCATGATCTGTGATATCATTGATAGTTAGTGCTCTCTTATCAAACTTTGCTCCAGTGGCCTCTGTAACAATTTGATTCTTCACAGCCTTCAGCAAGGGCACACCTCCAATGGAACTTAATCCTGTCACTACCCTAATTGCTTCCTTAGTGATTTTGAAGGGATGCCCTAACCACATGAATTCATCGTGAATTCGGCTCAAAATGTATCTTACCCATTCATCCTCTGCAAATGTAGGGAAATTGACATATTTAATAAATTTCTTTTCCTTTAGGTTTTTGTATTCTTCCTTGAGGTCAAACTAGTCATCAGTTTGATGTTTGAGATATAAATCTGATAGGCAAATGTTGCTATGTTCTTCTAGGGCAACATGAATATATGCCCTAACATCCTCAACATACAAAACTCCGTAAGGTATACCCAAGAATGCACCCATTGGATCAACTTTAGTTGCTTTGTGGGGATGCTTCTTGAATTTGGGTCAAGGATGCTCAGTAATATCTATAACTTGTGGAGTCACCATAGCAAAGATTCAATAGACTCACAATGAGGGTTTCTATAGTAAATACCTTGATACGTTGAATTTGGGTTTTTCTTGCCTGAATCATTCAGAGTTCTTTGAATCTTTGTTGTGCCTTGAAATCTTGCTTTAATCTCTCTCTGACATGTGGAAGCTTGAATACAAAGTGAATTGGAAGGCAAATGACTTGCTTTTTATCCTCCACACTTGACCTAGTTGTCATAAATTCTTGTTCTCAAAATGTTGCTTGACTTTTCTTTGATCGACACAGTCG
The DNA here is from genome assembly GCA_027924645.1 of Cunninghamia lanceolata. Taxonomy (NCBI): domain Eukaryota; kingdom Viridiplantae; phylum Streptophyta; class Pinopsida; order Cupressales; family Cupressaceae; genus Cunninghamia; species Cunninghamia lanceolata. Next base: position 5,902,124 of record BSBN01000194.1, read on the forward strand.
ATTAAAATTACTCCGCAATATGTTGCATTAGCTTATTTTCTTCTAGTTTTTCTTTCAAAGGATTTGTCTTGTCAAATTCTACCAAAAATCTGTGTTGGATTCTAGCATCAACCTTTTGGCTAGGGCATTTTGATTTTCAACACTACTCCCCCTGAGCCGGAGCTTCCAATTTACCTCTCGTAGGAAGTATCTGCATCAGATTCTAGTGTGGATCTATCCTTTTCTTTAATTACTTCTTTTCTCACCCAAATCTTATCCATTTCCTTCTTGGTTTCAACTGGATCAATTCTCTTTTCCCTTATCATTTCTCTACTCTGTTTTCCTTTCTTCAAAAAGGTAATTTCTCTTCATATTCTTGCTTTTGCAAAATCTTGCAATATGTCCAGATTTGTTGCAATTGAAGCACACCACATTCTTTTGACCTTGATTCCTTTTATTGATTGGATTTAATCTGCATTGATTAGTCATATGTCCAAATCTATTGCATGCAAAACACTTTCCATTAAATAATTGACTTTTCCTTATATTTTGAAAAACATCTCTTTTCAAACTTCTACACACAATTGCTCTATGACCAATTTTATTGCAAGTGAAGCATTTACCTTTCAAGAATCCATTGTTGAAATTTTTCCTGATCTAATTTCTACATTCATTTACTTTATGACCAACTTTCTTGCAATTGAAACACTAACTAGAGAATGATGGAACCTTTTGACTTATTTTGCTCCTACACTAAGTAGCCTTATGACAAAACTTATTACATGAATTACAGTAACCATTGAAAGATGGGTACCTTTGAACATTTGGTTGTTTGACTAGAGGTTTTCTAGGTCTTCTTCTCTAATTTATGAACTGGTTTCCTCTATTTTACTTTAATTCAATGTTTTCTTGACTAGATTTTGAACTTTCCCCTTTCCCAAATCCCAATCCTTGCTTATCATCAGCACTCTTCTTGCTAGCAATCATTTCATCAAGCTTTGTAGTACTTATCATGAATTTTTCTTCAAAGCTTATGGCCTTTTTCAGATCTATTTTTAGGCTTATGATTTCTTTTTCAAGTTTTGCACAATCTTCTAATCTATTCTTCACAATTAGATTTAGATCATCTTCTACTCTTGTTCTTTCTATAATTTCTATTTCCAAATCATTCAGGGCTTCATTTGCAAATATTAATTGATCACTAACTTCTTTGTATTTATCCTTGAATTTCTTGACTTGTTCTTTTAACTTTGAGATACATTCATCATCTTGTTGTAGGTTATCCTTCAGATACCTGACTTCTGCTTCTAGTTCCTTGTTGCTTTTATAATTTTTGAATCTTATTGCTGCGATGATTACACTATCCTAGATCTTCCTTGAGTTGTTAGGCTTTCTCCAGGGAACTTGGATTTGATACCAATTGTTGAATGTTAGGAACATAGAGAGGGGGGGTGAATCAGTGTTCTAAAAATACTTTGATGCACTTTTAACTTTCAACCATTTTCCACAATTAATTAAATAAAAGCACAACATGCATATGAATAGCAACCATAAAAGCATGACACATAGACACCAAGATTTTTATGTGGAAAACCCAAAATGGGAAAAACCACGGAGAGGATTAGATCTCAAATATATATTGCAATCTTTAGAAATAATTATGTTTAGGCTTGGTCACTCCATGGGCCTTGAACAAACTGGCTCATTGCCATGAAGTACAACTAGGTCTAGAAGGCTCACTGCCTCAACCCTAAACCTAGCAAGATTACAATAAGGATTGTTAAACCCTAATGGAAGCTCACTACCAAGCTCACTTCCTTGAAGAAAAAAGTTCACTACCAAGTACAAATCAAATTGCTCATGAAAACTGAATACTGCATAAGTATCTATCACTATGCCAAGATGCAGTCATTTAGCAACTGAATTTTGAATCCCAAGTCTTCATCACTACTGATCTTCTAACTTTGCTCTGCTATTTGCATGCTTGCATCAATCCCATCCTCAAAAAAACACTCATGACTGAAATTCATCTCCTTTATATAGCCACATCATGATTTGATCCACAATCAGGTTGGCACCTAGGAAATAAAACGTGTACATAGAAAGATGTAGCTTGTTGGCTTAATTCAATGCACTATATGTTGTGCAGACCCAAATCTTTGGTCAAACATGTTCATATAGGTCAGATCTAATCATTCAATCACTTACATAGATCCTTCAAACACTATTTCTTCTCCGCACAATGATTTATCACACCAGTTAGTCTGTTCCTTAAGAACATGCATAACATGTTCATCTGCTGACTTACAACTTTTACTGTAGATCTCAAAACACCTCCAAAATCATATCAAGGACTCTTCATACATTCCCAAACTTACCCTCAAAACCACAAGGTATGATATCATCTTGCAAAGAAAAGCGGACCATCAAAACTCAGACTTTATCTTTGTCAAACTCTATCAAACACTATGTCGATACTTAGCAGCTTGCAACTATCTTTCCAGTGGACTTCAGATCTCCTAACTCTAGAATTAGACACTTCATATAAGTGTTTACAACACCTCAAAACCTCATAACAAAACGCTCACCTACGGAGGAATATAGACCATTACAATGTGCCATGTTCATTGTCTCTGCTATACCTCTATTCACCCAGACATAGATAATTCTTCCAAATGACTTCTGGAGGAAGTTAAGACTTAATCTCTAGAGCATGGCATCATCAAACAATTACTAACATCTTTTTTGAACTATATTACCTAATCATCATCTACAGAAGCACACTGACCCACTGACTATTGTTTACTCTGTAAATACCCATACTTAGCAATTTTCTATCAACTGGACCTGAAATCCAATATGTACTTCCGAAGTTATCTCTTCCTGTCATGGTGATAAGATCTCTGAGCCTTGTTTCCATCAATGACAACATACAAGTCCATACCGGAGCAGTGTCTCTTTCCAACAAAGCCTATGCAACAACATGGACCATGGGGATAGGATGATAGGGGAGATATGTAGGATAGTGGATGAAAGGTGGGGAGATGGAGGTATGTGGGAATGTTGTGGAATCAAAAGGAACCAAGACCAACGGTTGCACACACCATGATAAACATCAAGAAGCTTTTGATTTGAAGAAGGGGTAGGAAGTAATGGACATGTTTTCTTAGGGGATGGGTGATGTAGGAATTTAGGTACCCACATAGACTTAGGATTTTTATGACTTTTGTATTGCTTGTGGGATGAAGGAATTTGAAATTTTGAATGGATTGGGATTTTTGGGATTTTTGGATGGAAGAGGATTGTTTGGATTTTTTAGATGTGGATGCTTCATTTGACTTGCTTTCTTTTTACTTAGGTACCCAAACCATTTTAGTTTTGGCCTTTTCTTTTGGAGGTATGGGCTTATATATCCTTTTAGATGTATTTTTCTTTGACTCTTTATATGTGTTCTCTAAGGCATTAGTATTTTTAGGATTTTTGGCTTTATGGGTAGAGGCATCCAAATTTTTATTTTTGATTCCCCTAGAATTGGTGAAAACTTCATGTTTAAACGATGTGTACATTGATTGGTCACGATTAGGAATTTTAGGGGACTTATGGATGAATGGATTAAAAGTGGATTTTTGGATAAAAGGATAAGGGGATTTTAGGATGGGGATATTAGGTGTTGGGAGGAGTGGTGGTAGAGTGGATGGAGGGATATTAGGAGTTGGAAGTAGTGGAGGTAAAGTGGATAGCAGAAGGTGTATGGTCACATGCTTTTGGGGTTTTTAGGATAATGGAGGAGGGATGTAAACATATATTTTGGGGGTATGATAGGATGCATGGGATTTAGGATGGAAGGATGTAGATTTAAGAGGCATGGAGGTAGTATCAACATCTTGAGATTGTTTTTCTTTGGATGTATATCCAAGGCCATATGAACATGTAGGGACTTTGACATGGATAGGCTCCAAAATAGCTTGTTCATGAAGGCCTAAGCCTTTACCTTGGTAATTCATTTTTTGGAGTATGCGATGGACAATGGAACTATGTGTGTTTTGGACACTAGACATGAGCTCCTTATTTGATGATGAAGAAGTGATTGATAGAGGTTGTTTCTCCCCTAAGGAAGAACATTCATGAATAAAGGTGATAACACCAAGGGGATTTGATGGTGGGTTTGCAACATGGTTGATAGTTGGCGATGGAGGATCATTAGGAACTTGAGTATTATTATGCTCATTAATACACAAGCTATTTGTTTGATCATCTATGTTTACTTGGGAGCCAAGTGTCGCATCAAGGTAAGTAGATGTTGTTGGATCATGGATTGGGCTAGATGGGGGATGTATAGGAGTAGTTTGGATATCTTACTCATGGATGGTTATGGGATTATGGATAGGATCAATTTTTTCATGGATAGCTTCTTCATCATAGATAGTATCTTGACCATAAAGAATGTATAGGTTTTGGATGGGTTGAATGGAAGGGATTTGATCTTGATTGGGATAAGGGCTTGATGTTTCCACATGATTTAGATTATGCTCTTGACACAACTCTTGGTTTTCTTGAATGGAAGTGGAAGTGAGAGACTCTTGGATAGAATTGATGGGTTCTTCATGGTCATCAACATGAGGGTACAATGGGTCTTGACTTGGTCTCACGGTTGAAGACTCTTCAATAGGCTCGATGGATTGTGGACCACATGATGGGTTTGGAGGAATAGGCAAGGTGTTTGAAGTCTCTTTGATAGACTCAAGGATAGGTGTTTGACATGGAGATGGTTTATTCCTTGCCAATAGCCATTGGATCACATCCTTCATAAGTGTATGAGTGGATGGACAATATAATGGATGGATAATAAGGGTGGATGGTGTTGTAGGCTTAGGATTAGGATTAGGTGGAGGGATAATGGTATTGGACATATTAGGATTTGAACTAGATGGAGGGATAATGTGCTTGAATGGATTAGGATTATATGGTTTTATCATGGGTAGCTCACATAATTGTGCTTGGACCAATTTTTGTAGGGTTACCTCCCAAGGATATTTTTGTGGAAGATTGGAGGAACATGGGGATGATGGAAATGAAGGGATTGATGGATTATAAGGTTAAGGAACCAATGGACTATGATAGGGACTACATGGTGATGCGGGGATAGGATTATTAGTCTCTTGTATTGGCATATGATTGGATGATGATGGAGGGTACTCATAGGATACATAATCTAGATTGGTATCTCCCTTGGCAAAGGTAGCATGAGGACTTAAGTATGCTTGATCTTGGTAAAAAGGGTAACTTATGCTCACATGTTCTTGTTGTGAAGGCACTTGACAAATTTGGTGGTGAGCTGAAATGGTGGGATATGTAGGTGAAAGTTCTTAGGATATGGATTGATGTGGATTTGCTTAGGACGTGTGAGGGTTGGATTCTTGTTATGATGTATTATATGGTGGGTATATGTGTTTTTGCCTTGGTTATCAAATTATGCGAATGTGTATAAGTTTGGTGATGGATTAACATTTTGGGTTTGTATCATATGTGAACCAAAGGATGGATTGATGTAGGACATATGTTGGTTGGAGGTTGGTGTAACTTGGGACACGAGAGGTGGATTTGCATAGGATGTGTGAGGGTTGGATTGTTGTGGTCCAAATGAAAGGAGTTGATCAACATATGATAAGTTGGAATTGAAATGTACTTATGACCTCAAAGGTTGGTCGATAAATGATGTGTTAGGATTAGTAGAACATGTGATGTTTGAGGTAAACTCATAGATGATGTATTGAGATGGGAAGACACATTAGATGCTTGGGATGGTTCAACATGCAACACACTTTGATTAGAAACTTGAGGTGCTTGTGTCACTTGCGGAAGAGTTATATTCATGGAATGAGATGGAGTGGAATGTGGATATTGGAAGAGGTGGGGTAAGGTGATGTATAATTGATATGAGATGTGGATGAATTGGGTTGATATGATGTTGAGGGGGATGACTCATAGAATTGGAGTGGAAGGTGTTGTTGATGTTGTATCGATGATGGTGGTGGCTTGGATGAAGAGGCTAAGGTGGATGGGTCAACATATGAGGTAAATGGTTGGGCCATGTCATTGATTGGGCAATAATGAGATTTATGAAATGGTCTTTCCAACAAGTGATAATATTCAAAAGGATTTGGGTCGGCATAAATGGTAACCTCTTGGCCATTAAATGGAAATTCGATGCATCTGTGATAGGTGGAAGGAATAGCCCTCATGGCATGAATGCATGGGTGTCCTAGGAGGATATTATATGGGAGATCGAGGTCTAGGACTTGACAAGTGATTTCCACTACAGCTGGACCTAACTGGATAGGCAATTGAATAGTACCTTTAGATCTCCTTTCATTTTCATCGTAGGCCTTAATAGTGATGGAATGGTATTTTTCAATATCTGCAGTGGAGTATCCCAATTGTTGAACACACCTTAGAGTGCACAAGTTTAAGCCTGCACCACAATCTATTAGGACCCTTTTGACTAAACACCTTTTGATTATAAATTCTATGTGAAAAGGTTCATTATGGGATTAATCATTGTTGAGAATGTCCTTTTCGGTGAAGACCAAATGATTAGTGAATGTAAGATGTCCAACCATGGCTTGAAATTGTTCCAAAATACAAATGAATTGAAGAAGATAATGATTATGATGATGTAGATATAGGATGGATTTGATGACAAGAATTGTTAGGATGATGTGGACTGATATCCCCTCCAGAGGATAGGAGGGGGTGAAAGACATGGGTAGACTCTTGAAATGAATTGATTTGGATAATGATAATGATGGTGTGGATATAACAAGTAGGATGATTAGGATTTGGATTATGATGAAGATGACTTGGTGTAGGATGGATGTTGTGATAAGGATGACGAGGATGATGTAGAATGTATTTAGTGATAGCTTGACTTTGGGCAATGTTCAAGCAAAAGATTTCACATGTACATGCATAAATCACACACACAAGACACAATGGCAAGTTTGTCTTTCAAGATTTATTGTTATGATTATAAATACACTTGAAGACACATCAACAAGCCTAAAATTAATCAAGTGGGTGTAGCCAAATAGGTCTTAATCTAGGATGTGCAAGTGACCTAGGGATGTCCCCAATATACACAAGGTACGGGGGGCCCAATTCCATTAAATAAAAGTGAAATAATGCCACATAGCCAAGAGAAAGGGGTAACCCACCCTTCACCTTCACTTCCCCAAGGTATAAAGTTCTTGGGGGCTTAGCCCAAATGACAAGATTCCAACTTCCAAGAGGGGTGTCTTTCGATTCACTCCTCACTCTTTAGACTCCACCGGAATGCTAGAATTGAGGTCATCCCTTGGCTTAGTGTGTCTCCAAGAAGGCCTCCTAGGAAGGGTGACAAAACCAAATTGAGTGGGTGTTTTTGATCTCCAAGGTCACCTTGTGGTCTGAGGAGAGAGCATACACACACAATAGATTCACACTCACAATGTTGATTTACCCCTTAGAAATTGAAATGTGTGTTGTGAAAGTGAATGGATGAAAGGATGTTTTTGATTCTCAAGGTCACGCAAAGTGCATGAGAAGAGAATACACACCTTAAATCACACTCAATTCCACCAAGCAAAGCAATCACAAGTTCATTTTATACCCAAATCAAAATGTGATGATGAAGACACAAGTTCATTTTAAGCCCAATTTCTAGTGTGATGACAAACAATTGTTCATTTTAATGCCCAAATCAAAGTGTGAAGGCAAACAAGTTATTTGGTGTAATGAAAGGAAAGAGTTGTGTTAAGTGCACCTAGAAATTTGTCTTCAAGTTTGATGATGAGGTACACGCCACAAGAAATAATCGGTTCCACCGGATAAAGCAAGCACAAGGTTTCAAATAGTGTCTTTGACAAGTGAAATCTGCAAGTGACTTGTGAGTAGCTTGAGAAAATCCTCTTTGACAAGCAATATAGTTGCAAACAAATTGTTAGTGACTAGAAAAGCAAAAAATGACTATGTTATGGAAAAAAAAATGACCTAACTACTCTAAAAAAATTGATTAAAAATTTAAACTATAGTAAGTTTGAACTATATTAAAACTAAAAAAATTAAACTAAAAATTAAAATAATTAAAAATGCCAAAAGGCCTATTCCAAGTTTTGCTTTGAATGTCAATAACGTCTTGAAGACCATTTGAAGAATGTAATAAGGTCTTATGACCATTTGAAATTGTATTGAAGTCATTTTGTAAGGCCTTAATGCTAAGTAGTTGGTGTAGGTAGTCAAGTCCACAATGGTAGATCCTCCATGAGTGTCAAAATGGAGAGGCATTGGAGAGGAGTGTCAAAATATGACATAGCATATGATCCTAGAGGGATTTGAGATAGTAGTTTTGTCTAAACTATACTCTGCCCCTAATACATATTGTAAACACAATGCTAATTGACATTTTTGGGTAGTTTGAGGGTGGTTTCTTGTTGCCAACTGACCCCAAACTAATGGAGGAAGGTGTAAGCCTATTAAGACACCCTCATGGATCAAGGGGAGAGGTGTGGAATAAGTTTTCAAGCAATAGAAATCTAATTCTCTGCTATTCTCTGTACTTTTCCTGCATTTCTATTAAAACTGTTCATACCATCTTCAAGTACAGAATTGTCTATTGGAAAGAGACACTGTGTGGCTTCATGATTGCTGTCATTGATGGAAACAAAGTCTATCCCACACATCTGCAGCACATAGTATGTCTATACCGGATGACAGATTGAAGATTGTTTAGGTCCATGAGCAAGAACAGAGCATGCAGCAAGGTCTGACAATCAGGTCTGAATCTCTTAGATAGTATAACTCGGCAAGTTGCAGACTTGGACAAGTCAAGAGGAGTATCATGACCACTATATTCCAAAGATTGAACCTCCGGGGATGAATCATGGAAAAGATATGAGTATCTGAGTGTTGGGTTCCAGACAGGCAGAGTAGACTAAGGAAGAACTGATCAACAGAGTATCATACTTCAATCTGGATGAGTACTTGATGTTGATCAACCTATTTGAGGGATCATACATGGTTGGTTGACACAATTGATGACTTCTATGTCTATGTTTTTGATACACATCACATAGTAAGCATAGATTCATCCGACAGATCAGTGTTTTGTAAATATCTTGAGTATTCTGGTTGCTGACTAGAAAGTTACTAAAATCCTTGGTGCAGAAATATATACCTAATGGATTCTAGTATGAAGGGTGGTGGTAAGGATATAGTGTGTGAGGAAAGGTAGAGATAAGTGTGGAAGCAGCAATACAAGTCCGGTATGTGACAGAACAATAGCACTAAATCAGAGGAAGAATGAAGTGCATTAGATCAATATATTGAGCTTAACCAGAACTGAACCTCAGCATATGTGGATGCCTCTCATCAGTTCAAACACTTGGTTACCTTCTATAAACTTTGTAGATAGTGAGTCTCTTGTAGGAAGTGTGTCTCTTGTGAGCAGTGTGCTCGGGCAGTGAGCCCTAATTGGCAAGTGTCATTTCGTACTTCTTATTCTTTTCACAGAGAATATAATCTTGGGTTAGTCACCCTGTGGTTTTTCCCTTAACAGGGTTTTCCATGTAAAAACTCCTTGTGTTATGTGTGTTGATTTTTTTTCTTCTCTCATGATTATGTATGCTTATATGTTTTAATGCTGCACTAATAGTTAAAGGACAAAAGAAAGTTAAGATATTTAAGATAATTGATTCACCCCCCCTCTCAGTTATCTACCATGTTTCCAACAATTGGTATCAGAGCTAAGTTCCTCTAAACAGAGCCTAACAGCTTGAGGAAGATCTAGGAATCTCAATGGATATGTATGGTATGAAAGAACAACTTTAGTCTTCCTTAGATGATCTTGAGCAATCTAACTCTAAAGTTAACAACTTGAGAGAAAGACTCAAACAAGCTAATGATTTCATAAATGAGCTAAAAGAAAAACTAAGTATCTCTGTGAAAAAGAGAAAGGAACTACTTCAAAAATTAGCAAGTCAGAGTGAAGCCAATGATACTAATGAAGATCTGAATGAGAAAAATAAGCTATGTGAGAAGCTATCAAAGGAGGTCATTATGGTAAGGCATGAGATGGAATCAGGGGTTATGAGATTCACCCAAGAAATTGAAGAGAAAAGGAAAATTGAAGATAATCTAAAACAATCTCTCAAGGAGAAGATAGAGGACTGCCACAAAATGGACAAAATAATCAGGCATCTTGAATATGATCTTGAAGAAGCTAGAGATAATGAAGAACAACTTGAGAATCAGATAGACACTCTTAAACAAGATCTTCAAACAACAGATGAATACAAAGAGAAATTCAAGATAAGCTCATCTCAACTTGAAGTTCTTCTTGAAAGCCAAAAGACGGTAGATGACAAGCGTGGCTTGGGAAATGAGAAAGGTGAAAGCTCTAGATCTGGTCAGAAGAACTCTGGATTAGGAAATCAAAGAAACAAGCCTAGAAGACCTCCGGTAAGGCAACCAAATGCTCAAAGATATCCATCTTTCAATGGATACTGCTACAATTGCAACAACTTTAGTCATAAAGCAACTCAGTGCAGAAGAAGAATGAATCAGACTAATTCATCCTTCTCTAGATAGTGTTTCAACTGCAAAAGGTATGGTCACAAACCTCATGAATGCAGAAATATGCAAATTAACAATTCATTCAATGGTAGATGCTTTTCATGCAATAGAATGGGACATATGGCTAATCAATGCAGATCAAGAGGATATCAGTAAAATATGCAAAGAAATGTTGTTTGTTACAATTGCAATAGATCCGGTCATTTTGCCAAATTTTGTAGAAGTAAAAATCAGGATGAAAGGGGTTCGGTGCATCATAATCAAAATCAAGACAAGGGAAAAGGCAAAGTAAATGCGGATGAAGTTCAAAGGGAGATGAGCAAGATTTGGGTGAAGAAGAGTACATAAAATGTTGGGGATGGATCTGCACCAAAATTTGGTGCTAATATTCCTTCTGTAAACTAAAACAGATGAGCTCTGGCTCATGGAGAGTCACAAAAAAAAAAATCCCCCAGCCAGTCAATTGGTGCCTTAATTTGGCACTTGGAATCTTGTGGATTAAAGGGTTATCAGAAAATTATCTAAATAACCTCTGGTAAAAATATGAAAGATCTGCATGGAGTTTTGCAAGAGTTTAATCATCCAAGATTGATCCGGTTTGACAGCCATCCGGTAAAAGCAGGATTTCCACACACATATCCAGTATGATTCAAAATTGAGATATCTTGATCTGCAGATTCATGACATGATTGGAGGAAAGAAGAGACATTATCTTCTATCACAAAAATGATTCTAAGTGCATCTCAGTAATTCAAAAAGAAGTCTCACAGAACAAGACAATTGGATAACTTAAGTTGTGCATTTATTGCAATAGGAAATTAGGGTTTGTGCAGAGATAAAAGGGTTCTTTTACTCATCATTTGTACATTTGCATTTGAGAAGAAGAAAGGAAGAGCTCTGCATCAAGTTTCTACAACTTTCTCAAAGATCAACTGTAGGATCGGATTCAACTAGCGACCTGTTCTAGCTCTTATTGTGAACCCTAAAAGCATAAAAAGGTATTTCCATTTCTGAATATCTCTCTCTAAATCTTTTACAAAGATGGCTACTCCAATGGTTGTTAAGATCATTGATAGGCTGCACCCAAAGTTTAAGAAACACCCCTACGAATCCCTAGAAGTTGATCCCTTAGGCACCTTTTCTAGCATTCTGCATGGGGTTCTACACGTAGAAGATGTTAGGGTGTACATCCATGCAAATATTGAGGAATTTAGAGAATCTAAGCTGATGGATATCTACCATAAACAATTAATAGATGAAACTTTTGAACTCAAACATTAATACAAGGCCTTTTGAGATAAGCATTTTGGACATTGCATCCACTTTCCCTATTTTGCAGAAGATGAATGGGTCTGATATGTTCTTAGAAGAATACATGACAATTTCATGTGGCTGATGAAGCCCTTCAAGATAACAAAAGATGCCATTAGGGAAGTAACTAGACTGCACTCATCCAGTGGGTTGCCTGCACTCAAATCTGTCAAGAACCAGATAGTAAGTGAAGCTACTGGATCTAAGTTTGACAAAAGAGCAATGACAATAGAAGATATCACAAATTCGGATATCAAATTTGCCTCTATGATAATTGGTTATAAAAACTATCATTCCAGCAAGGAGAATTTTGTGTTCAGAACTGCAATTTATATAGCATATCAGATGCTAAGGGAAAATGTTGATTATGACCTATGTGATCTTCTTCTGAATCAACTATTAGAAAAATTGTAGAAGATCAAGAAGGATAAGAAGAACTCATTCAAGTATGGTGGCTTAATACTATGTCTGTTCTTTTACTATATGAATGAGCTACCTAGATCAAGTGGTTGGGTATGGCAAAATGATAGACCGGTTGCCATACAAATCAGAGACTACATGTGTGGACTTGGTGATGCTAAGGCTCAAAGCACAGTGCTCTGGGGATACTTTAAGAATTTCCAAAGTATGATGCAAGCCAGAGAAAGAATTCCTCAAATAATAGTTGAAAAATATAAGGATACATTATGCTTCATGGTAGACACTAATCAATGCCTAATGGAGGCAATTGAGCCCAGAACAATTTGGATTATGCCAATGGGATATGAGGTTGATGAGAAAATCTTGGAGTTGTATGTCCAACACTTGCTGAGTCAGCCTAAGGACCTTGAGGCAGAAAGGTTTGGAACCTTTGAATAATTAAGTGTAAAGATACATGTTGAACTGAGACAACCAGAGATGAAAAGAAAAGTGAGAAGGGAAGTAGATGAAATTGCCAAAAGATATGGCATATCAAAAGAGGTAGTTAATACAAACAAAGAGAAAATAGAAAAAGCTGAGAAAGATAAACAAGAAGCAGAAAAAGAAAGTGTTCTTGTGCAAGCCTCCTCCTAGACTAGATCCTCCAAGAGCTCTGTACCTTCTACCTCTAAGAGCTCAAGAGCCTCAAAACTGGAAGCCAAGACATCCAGAAAGGGAGAAAAGAGAACGAAAACAAAGTCCACAAGGTCCTACATAAGCCAAAAGGATGATGAAGAAATAGAGTCTGATGAGGAAGTTAAGAAAATGAAGAAGAAGAAGAAGAAAACATCCAAGGAATCATGTGCCAGCAAAGACAAAGAAGAAGGGGCAGAAGAATTTGTTGAAAAGCCCACTATTTCTATTAATGATATAATCAAGGCAGTCACAGTAGATGGGAATCTACAACCAGTCACAAAATTTTATGATGAATATAGTGATATTGACAAGAGGGTCTTGGAAGAAGCCACAGTCAGGTACCTGAATATTTATAATAAAGCATTTATTGAAATCATTTCATTAATTCCCAAAAGTCTAGAGAAGGTACATGAACTTAGAAAGGAGAATGCCAAGGCAAAGGACGTAGAGATCCGAGAATAGATTTCTATTTAGCTCTATCCTTCCATTACTCCAAAGCAAATGAACATGATCTTTAAGGACTAGAAGGATGAATTCTGGAGAAAAGCAAGAATGAACAAACTAATGCTTGGAGAGACTGATCAAGTAGAAAAAGAAACAAAAGACATCCTTTGGAATGCCTTCAAAAGATTCAACCTTCCTATCATAGAGGAAATAGATGAAGAACCTTCTACCATGGATGTTGAAGGATTAAATGAATCAAAAGAAGAATCTACTGAGAAAAATGTAGAAGCCTTTAAAGAGGCAGATGTGTTAGAGTGGTAGAGATACTGAGAGGGGGGGTGAATCAGTATCTAGACAGATTTTTGCATTTACAGACTTGTTTTGCAGACTGATATGAATAACTTTATAAACTTGTATTTAACACAATTAAATCCAACTGAATTCAGATGTTCTGTATCACTAAAACTGTGCTAGTAAGATAAGATACAAGTATGAAAGCTGAAATATTAGACAATAGATCAAGAAACATACCACAAAAATAAAGACACAGAGATTTGTCCTGAGTAGAAAGCCCCAGGCATAAAACCACTCAAAAAATTGCCTCACTGGCTTAAAAAATCTCACTGATTACTGTGCCTCACTGGCTTACAATCTCACTGAATACTTTGCCTCACTGGCATGTTAAAGATTACAAAAGTTTTGAAGATATTTTCATACAGAGGAATACTCTGTTTCTCTAAAAACATATACTGCCAATAATGTATGTGCAGAACACAAAAACTACACTTACACACACATCATTTACATTATATCCTTTTTATATACATCTGATAATGTTCCTTTCAAAGACATTTAACTATAGGTAGTTCCAAGAATACAAACAACTAAAATAGAAACCAATCGACAGTCTTCTAACTGTGTCTGTTAATGAAATAAACACCATTAATCTCCTTGTTCAGAAAAGCAGAGATAGTTCGAAGAAGGGAAGATGAAACTATTAACCCTCAATAGGGTTACAAGATGTAATTGTCAGTTACAACGCCCAACTGTCAATAACCCAAGCGAAACCCTAGGGTTTCAAAAAAAATAATGGCCAACAATATTTATAAAAGATCCCATATCATCGACGAGCTAAACAATCTTGGTGGTGCAAACAAAGAAATGCCATAAACCCAATTGGTAAAAGCACATAGATCTGTAAAGTGTTGTTTTAAAGAATTGTATCCTTTCAAAACAAAAACCCTTGACAGATGTATTTGCCAAAAAAAAAAAAAACTCTGCAGAGGAAAAATGAACTCTTAAGATCATACTTATAGATATACTGACAGCCACAAATCAAACTCAGAATCTTGACTGATCACTGCCAAAGATACCTTAGAGAACCAGCTTTTACCTTGCTTTTCAATGATAACGACACACCTACAAACTACGAAGTCAATTCTCCATCCTTTCTGAAGATACATCAGACTCCCTTCATGATTTTTCATGATTAGCTTGCAAACGACGAAGTCAACATTCAGATTCAACAGACCCCTTTCATGATTTTTCATGATTCTCTTGCAAACCCTACACTATGCAAATAATTATGAAAAGAAATTCCAAAACAACAAAGATACAAGCGCTTGAGACCGGTGACTGGCCATTCTAGTTTACCCTAAGGAGGGCTTCCACAAAACAAATGAGAAGTGACCGCTTAGAAAGGTGAAATAACATTTCAACCGCTCATGACAGTAAGCAGAATATTCTCAGCACTTAACAATATGTCGATCAACATGTGTTCATTCTAAACCAAAGTCAACTTGCTAGGAGATGTCATTTGAACAGTGTTGCCAAGCATTCTTTGTATTACATTTTACCGTATGCCAAGTCATCATACATGTTACCACTGTTGACATCACTGCCAACCGAAAACTGCCAACTGGGATTAACAAGATGAGGGGAAGTTTAAAGACTTGGATTCCTCTGTTCTAGAAGAGGAAGTTCATGAAGAAGTCAACATCTCTCCTCCAGATCCCACTGCAGACATTCCAAACTCAGGAACTGAATGACAAGGAAGAAAAGAAGAAAAAGTGAGTCAAGAAGAGGAGGTAAAGGGAAGAGAAGAAGAACAAACAGAGAAGATCTCTGATGACAGTTCAGAGATTCCAAAAGAAAAGAAGACTCAGTCTCCAGCAAGAGACACTACTAAGGTAGTGAAGAAATTCTTGAACAAAGAGCTGACAGAGATAGATTAACCAAAATTTTTTCAAGGACCACTAAATTTTGATTCCCTCTCTCCGGTCCAAACAATGAAGATAACATCTTTTGCCCAAGCTAAAGAAAAAGAAAAGCTTCTAAAGTCTCACATGGAAGATTGTGAGCTAATAGAGATTGTATTCGAGATGCTAGAGAAGATCATGCCATCCTTCCAAAAGGTAACCTAACATCTCTGGAAAACTTTGTCAACACTCATTTTGATTCTTTAGAGAAATTAG
This sequence comes from Cunninghamia lanceolata, assembly GCA_027924645.1. Taxonomy (NCBI): domain Eukaryota; kingdom Viridiplantae; phylum Streptophyta; class Pinopsida; order Cupressales; family Cupressaceae; genus Cunninghamia; species Cunninghamia lanceolata. The sequence goes on from BSBN01000194.1 coordinate 5,918,035, forward strand.
TAGAAGAAAAGGTCTAGAAAGAATTTTTGGAAAAGAGTTTCTCTTAAGTATAGGGACTCATAGCTAATGATAGGAGAACCCTGGATATTGGGATAAAGAGCCTAGAAAATGCTCTTAAATATGGTGGAGAAATGTACAAATTTTGTCTATCCTGGTCTAAAGTGACAGAGGATATTAAAAAGATGAAAGAACAAGAAGGTAAACTGTCAAGTTTATCTCAGAAATTTGATCCTCTCACCACATCCATAATGAATCAAGAGTGCCAGGCTATTGCCATTATAAATGAAATAAAGAGGATGGAAAATGAGAAGAAGAATATAATAAGCAGGATGAGTGAACTTAGAGGGATAATTATCCCTAAGTTAGAGGAAATGCATGAGGCCTTAACTGATGCTCAGACCACAGCCCAAACTAGTGATCTGACAGACTTAAGAAGGGCAGACACTTATGTATTTTTGTTGAGTGGTCACATCTCAATTTTGGACAGGATGAAGCAAAGTTGGGCAATAGAATTTGTACAGTTGAAGACCACTTTTGCGGATATACTTAAGTATATGTAAGTATAACATGTATATATTCTTATGCGACTATGTATAGGTTGATTTTTGCAAATTTTGGTGTGTGGATTCCACCCTTTTCCATTGATGTCAAAGGGGGAGTGAGGAGTAGTGAAAAATGTGGAATCTAGCAAAGGGGGAGCTCCAGTAAAATAGTACATAAGACAAAGCATTAGCCAAGGGGGAGTTTGCTATGACACTTGGTCATTTTTCACTAAGTGTTGCCATCAATGCCAAAGGGGGGATTGTTGGCAAGAGACATTGTGTGGCTTCATGATTGTTGTCATTGATGGCAACAAAGTATATCCCACACATCCGTAGCACATAGTATGTCTATACTAGATGATAGATTGAAGATTGTTTAGGTCCATGAGCAAGAACAGAGCATGCAACAAGTTCCAACAATCAGGTCTAGATCTCTCAGATGGTATAACTCAGTAAGTTGCAGACTTGGACAAGTTAAGAGGAGTATCATGAACACTATATTCTAGAGATTGAGCCTCCGGTGATGAATCATGGAAAAGATATGAGCATCTGAGTGTTGGGTTCCAGACAGGCAGAGCATACTGAGGAAGAACTAACCGATAGAGTATCAGACTTCAATCCGAATGAGTACTTGATGTTGATCAAGCTATTTGAGGGATCATACATGGTTGGATGACACAATTGATGACTTCTATGTTTATGTTTTTGATATGCATCACATAGTAAGCATGGATTCAACCGACAGATCAGTGTTTTGTAAATATCTTGAGTATTCTGATTGCTGACTAGAAAGATGTTGAAATCATTGGTGTGGATATATATACCTGATGGATTCCAATATGAAGGGTGGTGGTAAGAATATAGTGTGCAAGGAAAGGCAGAGATAAGTGTGGAAGCAGCAATACAAGTCCAGTATGTGACAGAACATTAGCACTAAAGCAGAGGAAGAATGAAGTGCATTAGATCAGTATATTGAGCCTAACTAGAACTGAAACTTAGCATATGTGGATGCCTCTCATTAGTTCAAACACCTGGTTACCTTCTATAAACTTTGTAGACAGTGAGTCTCTTGTAGGCAGTGTGCCTCTTGTGAGTAGTATGCTCAGGCAGTGAGCCCTAATTGGCAAGTATCATTTTGTACTTCTTATTCTTTTAACAGACAATACAATCTTAGGTTAGTCACCCCATGGTTTTTCCCTTAACAGGGGTTTCCACATAAAAATCCTTATGTTATGTGTGTTGATTTTATTTCTTCTCTCATGATTATGTATGCTTATATGTTTTGATGCTGCACTAATTGTTAAAGGAGAAAAGAAAGTTAAGATATTTAAGATAACTGATTCACCCCCCCTCCCAGTTATCTGCCTTGTTTCTAACATTGTCATGACCTCCAAATATTTGGAATGAGTAGTATGATGGATTAAATTTCATTTAAATCCACTTTGAGGCCTTGACATTGTCTAGGAAGTGAGTTACATCTAATCTTCTTGGATTGTTCGCTGAAAACCTTCTTTCCCTGAGTTCTAACGTTGCTCCAGGCTGTACTCTGCACAAGTACAACACTATTTTCATCTCCTCATGATTTGATTGATTAGAGCATGGAATTGTCTATCATTTGAATCTAGTTTGGTGCATTGACATCTTTGTAGAAGGGAGATATAAGGGTTTTTCTAAAAACTGTCTTGTTAAACCCTAACCTAGGGTTTTGCCAAAAATAATGGAATTTTGACCATCCCACTATTTATTAGTGCCACAAGACCAGTGGGATGGATGTTTTCCTTCATATTTTAGTTGATTGGAATGTTTTTAGAGAACAGGGAGTTGGCAGATGCAAAATTTTGAGGAGGGCTTAATATCCTCATGTATTAAGCCATTTGAAGAACCACATGTGCATTTGAAGGTACAATCGACTATAGGTGTCCAAAACCCACAAAATACTTGGTCTTGCCATGAGTCCTAAGTGTTCCAATCATTAGTTGGGTTCTGTGAATGATATTTGTAGGGGTCTCTTTGTAAATTTGGGCTAATTGAGGCTCTTTGCAATAGGACAGCCTTATTGAAAGTGGCATATGTTGCAAAACAACCCATGGTGAGGCTTTGGTATATTGTAGGGCATCCAAAAGGGTATATTAGGATTGTCTAAGATCTAAGTTTGAAGGCCACCAGAAGGAGTTGTTGCTGACTGTTCTCATTTCAAGGGCTACAAGGATTCCATTAGGTTTGTGAAGGAAGTCCTAAACCCAAACTTGCTAAACCTTAACCAATGGTATGGATGGGTCCCATGGTATGTCAAATAAGCCTTACATGTTGGTTTCAAAGAAACTAACTATTGTTCCCACTTTTGCATGTTGATCCATGAATTAGGTTCTTGAGTGTTCAAGGAAGGTCTTGTCAATCTATGGAATTCTCAAACTATCCTAAGTCCTCTACATCAACTGCCCATATTGCACTTTATGCGCTTTAACCCCCAAACAGTTTAAACATGTGTGCTTCATTTCTAGCACATTAGTCACAGTGAAAATACTACACAACAGTCTTAGTAATATGTTGCGCAATAGTCTTAAGACTATGCACTATGTTTAACCTTATGCTATGCACTATGGTCTCATAACCATGTGCTATGTTTTAGTATTTACATTGTTACAGCTACGTGCTTATCATATCAGCTCTAAGAAACTTTAACATATATATAAGCTATATTTAAAATATCATTTGATATTAGAATTCACATATTCATATTTGCATATTCCATCAACTACATAGGTTTACGTAATACCATTTAAACTAATATATATATATATATATATGCACACACATATCCAAATAAGTTATATTTAAAATATCATTTGATATTAGAATACACATATTCATATTTGCATATTCCATGAACTACATAGGTTTACTTAATACCATTTAAACTAATATATATATAGATATATATATGCAAATATATATATTAATATATATACATACATTCCCATTAATGTTTATACACACACACACACACACACACACACATATATATATATATATATCTATTAATATATATATGTACTTTATACACTTATATATATATATATATATATATATATATATATATATGTATGTATGTATGTATATTATTGTTACTTGAAAACAACATAAAACTCATTAACCCACATATCCACTGATGACGTAGGTGTATGAAATACACATATGCACACATACATATAGATATCGCTCATCCAATCAATACTCTTAAGCCTATGAACAATACATTCATGGGCATGTGTAGATACATCTACCTACATATACTCATGGACATATTTTTTCATATGTATAAGTTTATCGTGGATATATATACGTGTATTTGCTCATTCAATGTTTATACCTTGTCATTTGTAATTCCAAATTTTATCAAGAAGACTTCAATCCACACTTAGACTAAATCACATTCCTCATTCAAAACACTCATAAAATCATATCCCAATAAGCATTCAAGATTATTACCAGAGATTACTTACCTTTACCCACATAGACTTGACATAACCTAGACCAAGTAGGATAGTGGTGTGTGCTTGCTCAGTTTAGGCTTCTCTAAGGTTTACCAGACCAAGTCCTTCTCCTGAGTGATACTTCCCCTTGTTTCCAAAGGAACAAACTATTTCTGCATTCAACTTACATCACCACAACATTAGTTAGCTGATCACAATATAATCATATGCTTTATACATTTCATAACTAGAATCACTTATAATACATCACATTGCATCATTCAATCTTTCAATATATTTAATTAAAGATTCAAAATACACATTAATCCAAAGATTCATAAACTATTCATTTATTCAAGCAAATTAACCAGTCAAGGTAAATAGTAATTAGTTAGAGACACACAGGGTGTAACACCAAGTATGTGCCCAAGAAGGCACTTTGCAATTGTGGAGTTGATAACTCATTAACCCCATGGGTCATGACCAAAATGATTACAAGTATAACAGTAACCATTAAATGAATAGTTATACCTGTACATGTATGCTTGTCTAACAGGAGCACTTCTTCTAAAATTTCTTCTTCTTTGATTATGCATTTTGTTTTCAGTGGTAGTATTCAAATCAATCTTCTCTCTGGGAGTCTCTCTGACTTTTGAACATTCTCCTTCTTCAAATCCTAATCCAGTTGTGTCATTATGCTGCTTCTGTTTGCCCAACAACACATGTAACTTGCTTGTGCTTTCTTCAAACTCCTGATACTTCTTAGATAAAGTCTTCAGACTATCATAATCTTTTCTGAGTTTGATAATTTCTCCCTCTAGTTTTAGATTCTCATTCCTTCTAACTTCAAGGTCAGATATTGATACATCAGCTATCCTCTTAGCTTCTTCAATTTCTGTCTTCAATCTAGCAATTAGTTTGTCAGAATCATCAATATATGTCTTTAAACTAATAATCTGACATCTGGCCTCTTCAAGATCTGTAGAAACAATTTCAAGTTCTGAAAGTGCATTGACTTTTGATTCTCTTTCTTGTTGCAGCTGCAAGTTTAGTTTCTGATTCTCTCTCTTATACTTCTTGAGCTCACTCAGGGCATATATAAGCTCTCCTTCCATATCAATCTCACAATCTTCTTCATCATCATCACTTGTGATGCTGGCTTCTTCTAAATCAAATTGGGATTGAACATCAACTCCTTCATTTGAAAGTTTCCTTTCAAGGTCACTCTTCTCAGATAATAAGTTGTTTTCTTCTTCAGGTGCACTACCTTGATAAATTTTTATCAACTTTTTCCAGACATCCTGAGCTGTTTCACACTGCACCACTTTACAAGAAATATCATTAGGTAAACCAGATAAAATAACCTTCTTGGCTATATGATTGCAATTAATAGCCTCTTTGTTATTTGTAGAGTTAGAATATCCATTCTCAACAGACATCCATATATCATATCCTAAAGAGGATAAATAGGCTTGCATTCTCATACACCAAACTGAAAAATCTGAACCATTAAACAAAGGAGCATCTGAAATCTTTTCTTCTAATACAATACCAGACTTAACATGGAGAACATCTTTATCAACATCTGAATTTGATAGGGATAATGTCTTTTGTGTCTTCTGACCAGAATGATGCTTAAGATTTCTCATGTTCTTATTTCTCCTGCACTTACCCATTGAACTCCACACACAAGACCTACCCAAGCTGATTAAGCTGTAGAAGGGAAACTTGGCTCTGATACCAATTGTAGGAGTTAAGGACAACACTGAGAGGGGGGGTGAATCAGTGTTGTGTAAATTCTTTAATCTTTTTCAAACTTTAACTTTCTGAGCACAAGGAATGAATGATACCTTTGATTTGTCAAATACATATGCACATGACTATGAATGCAGAAAGAGAATAAAACTTCATAAGTAAATTAAACACACACAAGGAAGATCAATATGAATCATAACATAAGATATGCACGAGTGGAAAACCCATGAGGGTAGAAAAACCACTCCAGAATTGCCTCACTGGCTTAACTGAAAAACATGCCTCACTGGCAATACAAATTGTCTCACTGACAAATATTAAGGTCACACTGACCTATAAGCCTCACTGGCTAATACAATGCCTCACTGGCAAACCAAATCACCAATAGAAGTTATAAACCAAATCAGAGGGATACTCTGTTTCCATTCAATACAAATATATGTCTGTCAAATACCCATTCTATTCAATTTGACATCTCAACAATCCTTTATTCTGATCCAATCAACACTGCATTCTAACAACACTGCATATCAAATGTGTATTCTAATCCAACACTTCACAACACTGTATATTCCATCTCTATCCTTCTTAATTCATTTATCAATGCACTTGAAAAACTTTATACAAGTTGAATATCTTTTCACCTTTCCTCTTCTGTATGAACATTTTCATCTTCTCTCAAAGAAGAACCTGCAAAAACTTTTCACCTTCTCTCTGTAATTTTTCTTATTTCAAAAATCAATCTCTTGTAATAAAAAAATATTATTTCTCTGTCTAAACAAAATCTCTTTATATTCCTTCGAAAATGACTCTTCAATCTCTTCAATCTAATTTCTCTGCAACATTATTGACAAGATCATTTCATATTCTTTAACATTTCAATCAGGACTTGTAGGAGAAAAATAAAATCTCTTTGAAGATTTAGTCTTTTCATTTTTATCTCCTTCTCTGCAAATCCTGCATTCAAATTCTTTATCCAATCCGCCTTTCAAAAGAAAATCACCTCAAATTCTTCTCTGCAATTTTTCATAAAAAAATCTTTTCCTTCACAAAAATTTTGTTCATCTTCTCTGCAAAAATGATCCTTCATATCCAAAAAAAATTCACCAATTTTTCTTAAAAGAAAATCTCCTCAAAAAAACAAAATCTTGATGTTCATCTCTTTACTTCCAATATCCTAAAAAAAAAACACTCCTTAAAAAATTTCTAATTTGATAATCACTTGTCACCAAATAAAACTCACTTAAAAGAAATTTATCTAACATTTATAAAAAGCAAAAAATCTCCTTATCAAAGCTCCTCCATTTAAAAAGAAAGTTTCTAATTTTTTAAAAAAGAAACCACTTAGTATTTTTTTCAGTCTTAAAAAATCCATGAGAAATATTTAATAGCTTTTGTTTACCTCATAAAAAACCGATGCCTTTTAATACATCATGCTCCCCATACTTTCTAAACTTTTCACTAAAAAAAGGGGACCGATAAATGTTTAATAAAAAATCTTAAGGAGCTCGAATGAGATTTAAAACAACACTTCACATATTGGCGCTCAAAGAGGAGACCGGTGATGTCGGTGATCAATGTGAAAGGGGCCGGTCCCCAAATGTTTTAAGACCCTCCATTAAGTCACTTAAGTGACTATGACCTGATATAACAGGTCAGTCTTTCAATATAACAAAAATTTCATTTCAAAAGGTGATAGGCATGAGGAAGTTTCAAAGGCACTTAAACAACAAAAACACCCTTTGAAAAATGCTAAGCTTTACTCACAAATCTAACATAGAAGACCTTCAATAAATATTATTGATACTCTGCCTTTGTAGTACCTCAAAACATATTTGAATTCTCTGCTATTATTCCTCCAAAACAAGTCAAGATGACCCCAGATCTCATGACATCATTTGTGGTTGGAGAACAAACTAGAAAGAACTACACAATTAACTCAAACCCAAACAATCTTCAAACTCAATTCTCCAAAACAATATATCATAATTTGGTGGTCTTCAACACATTGCAAACCTTTGAATACCAACAACTGATATCATCAACCTTGTCAAGAACCAAGACATTGCAAACCTTTGAATACCAACAACTGATATCATCAACCTTGTCAAGAACCTGATGAATAATGAAGACCATGCCTACCAAGAATATGTCATGTTCACTGATAAATCATGACATTGTGAAGAACACATCTCTCCACCTGATTGTATGAACTAAGCAAACCATGAATGAAGATCACACAAGATGATGTCTCATGCTCCTGCTCCTATCAACAACAAACAAGATGATGTACTCCTGATGATGCAAGATCAAACCTGTGAAGTATAAAACCATTCTCTGCATCTGCAAGACACATCGGATTTCAAACAACTAATACATTAAATATCTCCCACTTGAAGACATCCTGAAATATGACATGAGGACCAAACACCTTTTTGTCATCAATGACAACCTGTCACCATCAATCTCCCCCTTTGTCATTGATGGCAAAACCACCTGATGCATATTTTTCTTTCTCCCCCTTTTTGACATCAGATGACAAAGACTATTATCTCCCCAAAATCTTTGAAGCCATTTGTCTTTTATGAAACTTACATCTGATGACAATACCACTGTGAAGATGAAAACTGACACACTCCTTCCTGATAACATCCCAAACTTTCAAAACAAACAGTTCTTCTTCAATCAACAACCTTTTGGACCTGAAATAACAAATCTCCAAGATCTCCCATGTGTTAAGGTTTACAAACAAAACACTGCTTAGAAATACCATGACTCAATTCAACTCAGCACTTATACACTTCCTGAAATAGTCCTGAAGCAACATATCAACCTTCTGAACACTTCGCAAAGAAATCATAAACATACCAATACTCTTTGATAAACAGATTTGCAGGCAAAAATTATGAAGACTCCTTATCACACAGTTCCCAACACAAGATGCCAAGATGACCATTTTTGATAAGACCTTTACTTGCCTCTGATTTGATGAAATACAAGACTCACCATCAATGTCATAAGAGACTCTAGATTGTCATAGCTTGAAACACATACCTCATACCACTTCAAAACTAGAGGCACACAATTTGCACATACCTTTCTGAGTCATATGAATGAGGAAGATCATTAATGGAACATGTAAAATTATTACTTCAGAAAACTCCTCAATATCTCTTGTTTATCATCTTCTTTTGACACCTGAAAGATTTAAGATACATGTCATAAAACATAACTCAACAAAGAATAGATATAATCACCAAACTGATTTCCTGATATGAACTACCATCCTGCACTCAAACTGTTTTGACACCTTTTCTGACTCTGGCATGACAAAGACTGAAGACCATCTGAACAAAGACTGAAGACCATCTGAACTATCTTCCTATTCTGCACAAGACACTTTTCACAACATAAGAACTGATCCCTTTTTAACCTTGAAATTCAAATCAGCCCATCAAGACTGCACACCAAGTTCTTCTTGCAACAACACATTGTAAAACCAAATGCAGAGACAAGAATTTAACTTCTTCCATTTTTCAACCTCCTCAGGCAACATAAGAAAAAATATCTATCCAAAATCCTTTGTGAGCACCAACATGATATGAATAGAACAAGATATTCAACATCATCAATCTCTTTAAAGTAAGAAATCTTTTAACCTCTTAACAACACCTTGCATTCACTAAACATGTCATTGATCATGGACACCTGATACCACTAGAATCACACAATTTTTACATACTACCTTGAAACATATTACTGATCACCTAACATACACTGAAACTCAAAAACATCAGAAACTTCATTTCAAACATTTCAGGAAAGCATGACAAACAAAACAAGATCAACTGATCTTCTCCTGTAACTTCTTGGGGATAAAAAAAAATAGAACAAGAACAACTCCCCCTCACATTATGCTATCTGTTATGCAACAGATGAAATGACTTGTGCAAGATGCACAAGCTTAGTATTTGACTTCTCTTGACTATGTTTCTGCTTCCAAATCTTAACAGGCTCTTTCTTCCTCCAAACCTTTTCTGTCTTTTTCTTTTCCAAACCTTTCAAATTAGGTGGAGCTCTCCTGCAACTGTGTGCTTTATGACCAAGAGAGTTGCAATTATAACAAATTATGTTGTAATCAAAATCAATTGACTGATAATACCTTTGAGCACTCATATTAAGCTTCCATGAAGGATCATACACTCTGTTCATTTTGCAGTTTCTTTGAATATGTCCAACATTATTGCACTTGTAACATACAAGGTTAGTATTCCTTTTGCAATCAACTGCTTTATGACCAAAATGATTACAAGTATAACAGTAACCATTAAATGAATAGTTATACCTGTACATGTATGCTTGTCTAACAGGAGCACTTCTTCTGAAATTTCTTCTTCTTTGATTATGCATTTTGTTTTCAGTGGTAGTATTCAAATCAATCTTCTCTCTGGGAGTCTCTCTGACTTTTGAACATTCTCCTTCTTCAAATCCTAATCCAGTTGTATCATTATGCTGCTTCTGTTTGCCCAACAACACATGTAACTTGCTTGTGCTTTCTTCAAACTCCTGATACTTCTTAGATAAAGTCTTCAGACTATCATAATCTTTTCTGAGTTTGATAATTTCTCCCTCTAGTTTTAGATTCTCATTCCTTCTAACTTCAAGGTCAGATATTGATACATCAGCTATCCTCTTAGCTTCTTCAATTTCTGTCTTCAATCTAGCAATTAGTTTGTCAGAATCATCAATATATGTCTTTAAACTAATAATCTGACATCTGGCCTCTTCAAGATCTGTAGAAACAATTTCAAGTTCTGAAAGTGCATTGACTTTTGATTCTCTTTCTTGTTGCAGCTGCAAGTTTAGTTTCTGATTCTCTCTCTTATACTTCTTGAGCTCACTCAGGGCATATATAAGCTCTCCTTCCATATCAATCTCACAATCTTCTTCATCATCATCACGTGTGATGCTGGCTTCTTCTAAATCAAATTGGGATTGAACATCAACTCCTTCATTTGAAAGTTTCCTTTCAAGGTCACTCTTCTCAGATAATAAGTTGTTTTCTTCTTCAGGTGCACTACCTTGATAAATTTTTATCAACCTTTTCCAGACATCCTGAGCTGTTTCACACTGCACCACTTTACAAGAAATATCATTAGATAAACCAGATAAAATAACCTTCTTGGCTATATGATTGCAATTAATAGCCTCTTTGTTATTTGTAGAGTTAGAATATCCATTCTCAACAGACATCCATATATCATATCCTAAAGAGGATAAATAGGCTTGCATTCTCATACACCAAACTGAAAAATCTGAACCATTAAACAAAGGAGCATCTGAAATCTTTTCTTCTAATACAATACCAGACTTAACATGGAGAACATCTTTATCAACATCTGAATTTGATACGGATAATGTCTTTTGTGTCTTCTGACCAGAATGATGCTTAAGATTTCTCATGTTCTTATTTCTCCTGCACTTACCCATTGAACTCCACACACAAGACCTACCCAAGCTGATTAAGCTGTAGAAGGGAAACTTGGCTCTGATACCAATTGTAGGAGTTAAGGACAACACTGAGAGGGGGGGTGAATCAGTGTTGTGTAAATTCTTTAATCTTTTTCAAACTTTAACTTTCTGAGCACAAGGAATGAATGATACCTTTGATTTGTCAAATACATATGCACATGACTATGAATGCAGAAAGAGAATAAAACTTCATAAGTAAATTAAACACACACAAGGAAGATCAATATGAATCATAACATAAGATATGCACGAGTGGAAAACCCATCAGGGTAGAAAAACCACTCCAGAATTGCCTCACTGGCTTAACTGAAAAACATGCCTCACTGGCAATACAAATTGTCTCACTGACAAATATTAAGGTCACACTGACCTATAAGCCTCACTGGCTAATACAATGCCTCACTGGCAAACCAAATCACCAATAGAAGTTATAAACCAAATCAGAGGGATACTCTGTTTCCATTCAATACAAATATATGTCTGTCAAATACCCATTCTATTCAATCTGACATCTCAACAATCCTTTATTCTGATCCAATCAACACTGCATTCTAACAACACTGCATATCAAATGTGTATTCTAATCCAACACTTCACAACACTGTATATTCCATCTCTATCCTTCTTAATTCATTTATCAATGCACTTGAAAAACAACTTTATACAAGTTGAATATCTTTTCACCTTTCCTCTTCTGTATGAACATTTTCATCTTCTCTCAAAGAAGAACCTGCAAAAACTTTTCACCTTCTCTCTGTAATTTTTCTTATTTCAAAAATCAATCTCTTGTAATAAAAAAATATTATTTCTCTGTCTAAACAAAATCTCTTTATATTCCTTCGAAAATGACTCTTCAATCTCTTCAATCTAATTTCTCTGCAACATTATTGACAAGATCATTTCATATTCTTTAACATTTCAATCAGGACTTGTAGGAGAAAAATAAAATCTCTTTGAAGATTTAGTCTTTTCATTTTTATCTCCTTCTCTGCAAATCCTGCATTCAAATTCTTTATCCAATCCGCCTTTCAAAAGAAAATCACCTCAAATTCTTCTCTGCAATTTTTCATAAAAAAATCTTTTCCTTCACAAAAATTTTGTTCATCTTCTCTGCAAAAATGATCCTTCATATCCAAAAAAAATTCACCAATTTTTCTTAAAAGAAAATCTCCTCAAAAAAACAAAATCTTGATGTTCATCTCTTTACTTCCAATATCCTCAAAAAAAAACACTCCTTAAAAAATTTCTAATTTGATAATCACTTGTCACCAAATAAAACTCACTTAAAAGAAATTTATCTAACATTTATAAAAAGCAAAAAATCTCCTTATCAAAGCTCCTCCATTTAAAAAGAAAGTTTCTAATTTTTTAAAAAAGAAACCACTTAGTATTTTTTTCAGTCTTAAAAAATCCATGAGAAATATTTAATAGCTTTTGTTTACCTCATAAAAAACCGATGCCTTTTAATACATCATGCTCCCCATACTTTCTAAACTTTTCGCTAAAAAAAGGGGACCGATAAATGTTTAATAAAAAATCTTAAGGAGCTCGAATGAGATTTAAAACAACACTTCACATATTGGCGCTCAAAGAGGAGACCGGTGATGTCGGTGATCAATGTGAAAGGGGCCGGTCCCCAAATGTTTTAAGACCCTCCATTAAGTCACTTAAGTGACTATGACCTGCTATAACAGGTCAGTCTTTCAATATAACAAAAATTTCATTTCAAAAGGTGATAGGCATGAGGAAGTTTCAAAGGCACTTAAACAACAAAAACACCCTTTGAAAAATGCTAAGCTTTACTCACAAATCTAACATAGAAGACCTTCAATAAATATTATTGATACTCTGCCTTTGTAGCACCTCAAAACATATTTGAATTCTCTGCTATTATTCCTCCAAAACAAGTCAAGATGACCCCAGATCTCATGACATCATTTGTGGTTGGAGAACAAACTAGAAAGAACTACACAATTAACTCAAACCCAAACAATCTTCAAACTCAATTCTCCAAAACAATATATCATAATTTGGTGGTCTTCAACACATTGCAAACCTTTGAATACCAACAACTGATATCATCAACCTTGTCAAGAACCAAGACATTGCAAACCTTTGAATACCAACAACTGATATCATCAACCTTGTCAAGAACCTGATGAATAATGAAGACCATGCCTACCAAGAATATGTCATGTTCACTGATAAATCATGACATTGTGAAGAACACATCTCTCCACCTGATTGTATGAACTAAGCAAACCATGAATGAAGATCACACAAGATGATGTCTCATGCTCCTGCTCCTATCAACAACAAACAAGATGATGTACTCCTGATGATGCAAGATCAAACCTGTGAAGTATAAAACCATTCTCTGCATCTGCAAGACACATCGGATTTCAAACAACTAATACATTAAATCTCTCCCACTTGAAGACATCCTGAAATATGACATGAGGACCAAACACCTTTTTGTCATCAATGACAACCTGTCACCATCAATCTCCCCCTTTGTCATTGATGGCAAAACCACCTGATGCATATTTTTCTTTCTCCCCCTTTTTGACATCAGATGACAAAGACTATTATCTCCCCAAAATCTTTGAAGCCATTTGTCTTTTATGAAACTTACATCTGATGACAATACCACTGTGAAGATGAAAACTGACACACTCCTTCCTGATAACATCCCAAACTTTCAAAACAAACAGTTCTTCTTCAATCAACAACCTTTTGGACCTGAAATAACAAATCTCCAAGATCTCCCATGTGTTAAGGTTTACAAACAAAACACTGCTTAGAAATACCATGACTCAATTCAACTCAGCACTTATACACTTCCTGAAATAGTCCTGAAGCAACATATCAACCTTCTGAACACTTTCGCAAAGAAATCATAAACATACCAATACTCTTTGATAAACAGATTTGCAGGCAAAAATTATGAAGACTCCTTATCACACAGTTCCCAACACAAGATGCCAAGATGACCATTTTTGATAAGACCTTTACTTGCCTCTGATTTGATGAAATACAAGACTCACCATCAATGTCATAAGAGACTCTAGATTGTCATAGCTTGAAACACATACCTCATACCACTTCAAAACTGGAGGCACACAATTTGCACATACCTTTCTGAGTCATATTAATGAGGAAGATCATTAATGGAACATGTAAAATTATTACTTCAGAAAACTCCTCAATATCTCTTGTTTATCATCTTCTTTTGACACCTGAAAGATTTAAGATACATGTCATAAAACATAACTCAACAAAGAATAGATATAATCACCAAACTGATTTCCTGATATGAACTACCATCCTGCACTCAAACTGTTTTGACACCTTTTCTGACTCTGGCATGACAAAGACTGAAGACCATCTGAACAAAGACTGAAGACCATCTGAACTATCCTCCTATTCTGCACAAGACACTTTTCACAACATAAGAACTGATCCCTTTTTAACCTTGAAATTCAAATCAGCCCATCAAGACTGCACACCAAGTTCTTCTTGCAACAACACATTGTAAAACCAAATGCAGAGACAAGAATTTAACTTCTTCCATTTTTCAACCTCCTCAGGCAACATAAGAAAAAATATCTATCCAAAATCCTTTGTGAGCACCAACATGATATGAATAGAACAAGATATTCAACATCATCAATCTCTTTAAAGTAATAAATCTTTTAACCTCTTAACAACACCTTGCATTCACTAAACATGTCATTGATCATGGACACCTGATACCACTAGAATCACACAATTTTTACATACTACCTTGAAACATATTACTGATCACCTAACATACACTGAAACTCAAAAACATCAGAAACTTCATTTCAAACATTTCAGGAAAGCATGACAAACAAAACAAGATCAACTGATCTTCTCCTGTAACTTCTTGGGGATAAAAAAAATAGAACAAGAACAACTCCCCCTCACATTATGCTATCTGCTATGCAACAGATGAAATGACTTGTGCAAGATGCACAAGCTTAGTATTTGACTTATCTTGACTATGTTTCTGCTTCCAAATCTTAACAGGCTCTTTCTTCCTCCAAACCTTTTCTGTCTTTTTCTTTTCCCAACCTTTCAAATTAGGTGGAGCTCTCCTGCAACTGTGTGCTTTATGACCAAGAGAGTTGCAATTATAACAAATTATGTTGTAATCAAAATCAATTGACTGATAATACCTTTGAGCACTCATATTAAGCTTCCATGAAGGATCATACACTCTGTTCATTTTGCAGTTTCTTTGAATATGTCCAACATTATTGCACTTGTAACATACAAGGTTAGTATTCCTTTTGCAATCAACTGCTTTATGACCAAAATGATTACAAGTATAACAGTAACCATTAAATGAATAGTTATACCTGTACATGTATGCTTGTCTAACAGGAGCACTTCTTCTGAAATTTCTTCTTCTTTGATTATGCATTTTGTTTTCAGTGGTAGTATTCAAATCAATCTTCTCTCTGGGAGTCTCTCTGACTTTTGAACATTCTCCTTCTTCAAATCCTAATCCAGTTGTATCATTATGCTGCTTCTGTTTGCCCAACAACACATGTAACTTGCTTGTGCTTTCTTCAAACTCCTGATACTTCTTAGATAAAGTCTTCAGACTATCATAATCTTTTCTGAGTTTGATAATTTCTCCCTCTAGTTTTAGATTCTCATTCCTTCTAACTTCAAGGTCAGATATTGATACATCAGCTATCCTCTTAGCTTCTTCAATTTCTGTCTTCAATCTAGCAATTAGTTTGTCAGAATCATCAATATATGTCTTTAAACTAATAATCTGACATCTGGCCTCTTCAAGATCTGTAGAAACAATTTCAAGTTCTGAAAGTGCATTGACTTTTGATTCTCTTTCTTGTTGCAGCTGCAAGTTTAGTTTCTGATTCTCTCTCTTATACTTCTTGAGCTCACTCAGGGCATATATAAGCTCTCCTTCCATATCAATCTCACAATCTTCTTCATCATCATCACGTGTGATGCTGGCTTCTTCTAAATCAAATTGGGATTGAACATCAACTCCTTCATTTGAAAGTTTCCTTTCAAGGTCACTCTTCTCAGATAATAAGTTGTTTTCTTCTTCAGGTGCACTACCTTGATAAATTTTTATCAACCTTTTCCAGACATCCTGAGCTGTTTCACACTGCACCACTTTACAAGAAATATCATTAGATAAACCAGATAAAATAACCTTCTTGGCTATATGATTGCAATTAATAGCCTCTTTGTTATTTGTAGAGTTAGAATATCCATTCTCAACAGACATCCATATATCATATCCTAAAGAGGATAAATAGGCTTGCATTCTCATACACCAAACTGAAAAATCTGAACCATTAAACAAAGGAGCATCTGAAATCTTTTCTTCTAATACAATACCAGACTTAACATGGAGAACATCTTTATCAACATCTGAATTTGATACGGATAATGTCTTTTGTGTCTTCTGACCAGAATGATGCTTAAGATTTCTCATGTTCTTATTTCTCCTGCACTTACCCATTGAACTCCACACACAAGACCTACCCAAGCTGATTAAGCTGTAGAAGGGAAACTTGGCTCTGATACCAATTGTAGGAGTTAAGGACAACACTGAGAGGGGGGGTGAATCAGTGTTGTGTAAATTCTTTAATCTTTTTCAAACTTTAACTTTCTGAGCACAAGGAATGAATGATACCTTTGATTTGTCAAATACATATGCACATGACTATGAATGCAGAAAGAGAATAAAACTTCATAAGTAAATTAAACACACACAAGGAAGATCAATATGAATCATAACATAAGATATGCACGAGTGGAAAACCCATCAGGGTAGAAACACCACTCCAGAATTGCCTCACTGGCTTAACTGAAAAACATGCCTCACTGGCAATACAAATTGTCTCACTGACAAATATTAAGGTCACACTGACCTATAAGCCTCACTGGCTAATACAATGCCTCACTGGCAAACCAAATCACCAATAGAAGTTATAAACCAAATCAGAGGGATACTCTGTTTCCATTCAATACAAATATATGTCTGTCAAATACCCATTCTATTCAATCTGACATCTCAACAATCCTTTATTCTGATCCAATCAACACTGCATTCTAACAACACTGCATATCAAATGTGTATTCTAATCCAACACTTCACAACACTGTATATTCCATCTCTATCCTTCTTAATTCATTTATCAATGCACTTGAAAAACAACTTTATACAAGTTGAATATCTTTTCACCTTTCCTCTTCTGTATGAACATTTTCATCTTCTCTCAAAGAAGAACCTGCAAAAACTTTTCACCTTCTCTCTGTAATTTTTCTTATTTCAAAAATCAATCTCTTGTAATAAAAAAATATTATTTCTCTGTCTAAACAAAATCTCTTTATATTCCTTCGAAAATGACTCTTCAATCTCTTCAATCTAATTTCTCTGCAACATTATTGACAAGATCATTTCATATTCTTTAACATTTCAATCAGGACTTGTAGGAGAAAAATAAAATCTCTTTGAAGATTTAGTCTTTTCATTTTTATCTCCTTCTCTGCAAATCCTGCATTCAAATTCTTTATCCAATCCGCCTTTCAAAAGAAAATCACCTCAAATTCTTCTCTGCAATTTTTCATAAAAAAATCTTTTCCTTCACAAAAATTTTGTTCATCTTCTCTGCAAAAATGATCCTTCATATCCAAAAAAAATTCTCCAATTTTTCTTAAAAGAAAATCTCCTCAAAAAAACAAAATCTTGATGTTCATCTCTTTACTTCCAATATCCTCAAAAAAAAACACTCCTTAAAAAATTTCTAATTTGATAATCACTTGTCACCAAATAAAACTCACTTAAAAGAAATTTATCTAACATTTATAAAAAGCAAAAAATCTCCTTATCAAAGCTCCTCCATTTAAAAAGAAAGTTTCTAATTTTTTAAAAAAGAAACCACTTAGTATTTTTTTCAGTCTTAAAAAATCCATGAGAAATATTTAATAGCTTTTGTTTACCTCATAAAAAACCGATGCCTTTTAATACATCATGCTCCCCATACTTTCTAAACTTTTCGCTAAAAAAAGGGGACCGATAAATGTTTAATAAAAAATCTTAAGGAGCTCGAATGAGATTTAAAACAACACTTCACATATTGGCGCTCAAAGAGGAGACCGGTGATGTCGGTGATCAATGTGAAAGGGGCCGGTCCCCAAATGTTTTAAGACCCTCCATTAAGTCACTTAAGTGACTATGACCTGCTATAACAGGTCAGTCTTTCAATATAACAAAAATTTCATTTCAAAAGGTGATAGGCATGAGGAAGTTTCAAAGGCACTTAAACAACAAAAACACCCTTTGAAAAATGCTAAGCTTTACTCACAAATCTAACATAGAAGACCTTCAATAAATATTATTGATACTCTGCCTTTGTAGCACCTCAAAACATATTTGAATTCTCTGCTATTATTCCTCCAAAACAAGTCAAGATGACCCCAGATCTCATGACATCATTTGTGGTTGGAGAACAAACTAGAAAGAACTACACAATTAACTCAAACCCAAACAATCTTCAAACTCAATTCTCCAAAACAATATATCATAATTTGGTGGTCTTCAACACATTGCAAACCTTTGAATACCAACAACTGATATCATCAACCTTGTCAAGAACCAAGACATTGCAAACCTTTGAATACCAACAACTGATATCATCAACCTTGTCAAGAACCTGATGAATAATGAAGACCATGCCTACCAAGAATATGTCATGTTCACTGATAAATCATGACATTGTGAAGAACACATCTCTCCACCTGATTGTATGAACTAAGCAAACCATGAATGAAGATCACACAAGATGATGTCTCATGCTCCTGCTCCTATCAACAACAAACAAGATGATGTACTCCTGATGATGCAAGATCAAACCTGTGAAGTATAAAACCATTCTCTGCATCTGCAAGACACATCGGATTTCAAACAACTAATACATTAAATCTCTCCCACTTGAAGACATCCTGAAATATGACATGAGGACCAAACACCTTTTTGTCATCAATGACAACCTGTCACCATCAATCTCCCCCTTTGTCATTGATGGCAAAACCACCTGATGCATATTTTTCTTTCTCCCCCTTTTTGACATCAGATGACAAAGACTATTATCTCCCCAAAATCTTTGAAGCCATTTGTCTTTTATGAAACTTACATCTGATGACAATACCACTGTGAAGATGAAAACTGACACACTCCTTCCTGATAACATCCCAAACTTTCAAAACAAACAGTTCTTCTTCAATCAACAACCTTTTGGACCTGAAATAACAAATCTCCAAGATCTCCCATGTGTTAAGGTTTACAAACAAAACACTGCTTAGAAATACCATGACTCAATTCAACTCAGCACTTATACACTTCCTGAAATAGTCCTGAAGCAACATATCAACCTTCTGAACACTTTCGCAAAGAAATCATAAACATACCAATACTCTTTGATAAACAGATTTGCAGGCAAAAATTATGAAGACTCCTTATCACACAGTTCCCAACACAAGATGCCAAGATGACCATTTTTGATAAGACCTTTACTTGCCTCTGATTTGATGAAATACAAGACTCACCATCAATGTCATAAGAGACTCTAGATTGTCATAGCTTGAAACACATACCTCATACCACTTCAAAACTGGAGGCACACAATTTGCACATACCTTTCTGAGTCATATTAATGAGGAAGATCATTAATGGAACATGTAAAATTATTACTTCAGAAAACTCCTCAATATCTCTTGTTTATCATCTTCTTTTGACACCTGAAAGATTTAAGATACATGTCATAAAACATAACTCAACAAAGAATAGATATAATCACCAAACTGATTTCCTGATATGAACTACCATCCTGCACTCAAACTGTTTTGACACCTTTTCTGACTCTGGCATGACAAAGACTGAAGACCATCTGAACTATCCTCCTATTCTGCACAAGACACTTTTCACAACATAAGAACTGATCCCTTTTTAACCTTGAAATTCAAATCAGCCCATCAAGACTGCACACCAAGTTCTTCTTGCAACAACACATTGTAAAACCAAATGCAGAGACAAGAATTTAACTTCTTCCATTTTTCAACCTCCTCAGGCAACATAAGAAAAAATATCTATCCAAAATCCTTTGTGAGCACCAACATGATATGAATAGAACAAGATATTCAACATCATCAATCTCTTTAAAGTAATAAATCTTTTAACCTCTTAACAACACCTTGCATTCACTAAACATGTCATTGATCATGGACACCTGATACCACTAGAATCACACAATTTTTACATACTACCTTGAAACATATTACTGATCACCTAACATACACTGAAACTCAAAAACATCAGAAACTTCATTTCAAACATTTCAGGAAAGCATGACAAACAAAACAAGATCAACTGATCTTCTCCTGTAACTTCTTGGGGATAAAAAAAATAGAACAAGAACAACTCCCCCTCACATTATGCTATCTGCTATGCAACAGATGAAATGACTTGTGCAAGATGCACAAGCTTAGTATTTGACTTCTCTTGACTATGTTTCTGCTTCCAAATCTTAACAGGCTCTTTCTTCCTCCAAACCTTTTCTGTCTTTTTCTTTTCCCAACCTTTCAAATTAGGTGGAGCTCTCCTGCAACTGTGTGCTTTATGACCAAGAGAGTTGCAATTATAACAAATTATGTTGTAATCAAAATCAATTGACTGATAATACCTTTGAGCACTCATATTAAGCTTCCATGAAGGATCATACACTCTGTTCATTTTGCAGTTTCTTTGAATATGTCCAACATTATTGCACTTGTAACATACAAGGTTAGTATTCCTTTTGCAATCAACTGCTTTATGACCAAAATGATTACAAGTATAACAGTAACCATTAAATGAATAGTTATACCTGTACATGTATGCTTGTCTAACAGGAGCACTTCTTCTGAAATTTCTTCTTCTTTGATTATGCATTTTGTTTTCAGTGGTAGTATTCAAATCAATCTTCTCTCTGGGAGTCTCTCTGACTTTTGAACATTCTCCTTCTTCAAATCCTAATCCAGTTGTATCATTATGCTGCTTCTGTTTGCCCAACAACACATGTAACTTGCTTGTGCTTTCTTCAAACTCCTGATACTTCTTAGATAAAGTCTTCAGACTATCATAATCTTTTCTGAGTTTGATAATTTCTCCCTCTAGTTTTAGATTCTCATTCCTTCTAACTTCAAGGTCAGATATTGATACATCAGCTATCCTCTTAGCTTCTTCAATTTCTGTCTTCAATCTAGCAATTAGTTTGTCAGAATCATCAATATATGTCTTTAAACTAATAATCTGACATCTGGCCTCTTCAAGATCTGTAGAAACAATTTCAAGTTCTGAAAGTGCATTGACTTTTGATTCTCTTTCTTGTTGCAGCTGCAAGTTTAGTTTCTGATTCTCTCTCTTATACTTCTTGAGCTCACTCAGGGCATATATAAGCTCTCCTTCCATATCAATCTCACAATCTTCTTCATCATCATCACGTGTGATGCTGGCTTCTTCTAAATCAAATTGGGATTGAACATCAACTCCTTCATTTGAAAGTTTCCTTTCAAGGTCACTCTTCTCAGATAATAAGTTGTTTTCTTCTTCAGGTGCACTACCTTGATAAATTTTTATCAACCTTTTCCAGACATCCTGAGCTGTTTCACACTGCACCACTTTACAAGAAATATCATTAGATAAACCAGATAAAATAACCTTCTTGGCTATATGATTGCAATTAATAGCCTCTTTGTTATTTGTAGAGTTAGAATATCCATTCTCAACAGACATCCATATATCATATCCTAAAGAGGATAAATAGGCTTGCATTCTCATACACCAAACTGAAAAATCTGAACCATTAAACAAAGGAGCATCTGAAATCTTTTCTTCTAATACAATACCAGACTTAACATGGAGAACATCTTTATCAACATCTGAATTTGATACGGATAATGTCTTTTGTGTCTTCTGACCAGAATGATGCTTAAGATTTCTCATGTTCTTATTTCTCCTGCACTTACCCATTGAACTCCACACACAAGACCTACCCAAGCTGATTAAGCTGTAGAAGGGAAACTTGGCTCTGATACCAATTGTAGGAGTTAAGGACAACACTGAGAGGGGGGGTGAATCAGTGTTGTGTAAATTCTTTAATCTTTTTCAAACTTTAACTTTCTGAGCACAAGGAATGAATGATACCTTTGATTTGTCAAATACATATGCACATGACTATGAATGCAGAAAGAGAATAAAACTTCATAAGTAAATTAAACACACACAAGGAAGATCAATATGAATCATAACATAAGATATGCACGAGTGGAAAACCCATCAGGGTAGAAAAACCACTCCAGAATTGCCTCACTGGCTTAACTGAAAAACATGCCTCACTGGCAATACAAATTATCTCACTGACAAATATTAAGGTCACACTGACCTATAAGCCTCACTGGCTAATACAATGCCTCACTGGCAAACCAAATCACCAATAGAAGTTATAAACCAAATCAGAGGGATACTCTGTTTCCATTCAATACAAATATATGTCTGTCAAATACCCATTCTATTCAATCTGACATCTCAACAATCCTTTATTCTGATCCAATCAACACTGCATTCTAACAACACTGCATATCAAATGTGTATTCTAATCCAACACTTCACAACACTGTATATTCCATCTCTATCCTTCTTAATTCATTTATCAATGCACTTGAAAAACAACTTTATACAAGTTGAATATCTTTTCACCTTTCCTCTTCTGTATGAACATTTTCATCTTCTCTCAAAGAAGAACCTGCAAAAACTTTTCACCTTCTCTCTGTAATTTTTCTTATTTCAAAAATCAATCTCTTGTAATAAAAAAATATTATTTCTCTGTCTAAACAAAATCTCTTTATATTCCTTCGAAAATGACTCTTCAATCTCTTCAATCTAATTTCTCTGCAACATTATTGACAAGATCATTTCATATTCTTTAACATTTCAATCAGGACTTGTAGGAGAAAAATAAAATCTCTTTGAAGATTTAGTCTTTTCATTTTTATCTCCTTCTCTGCAAATCCTGCATTCAAATTCTTTATCCAATCCGCCTTTCAAAAGAAAATCACCTCAAATTCTTCTCTGCAATTTTTCATAAAAAAATCTTTTCCTTCACAAAAATTTTGTTCATCTTCTCTGCAAAAATGATCCTTCATATCCAAAAAAAATTCACCAATTTTTCTTAAAAGAAAATCTCCTCAAAAAAACAAAATCTTGATGTTCATCTCTTTACTTCCAATATCCTCAAAAAAAAACACTCCTTAAAAAATTTCTAATTTGATAATCACTTGTCACCAAATAAAACTCACTTAAAAGAAATTTATCTAACATTTATAAAAAGCAAAAAATCTCCTTATCAAAGCTCCTCCATTTAAAAAGAAAGTTTCTAATTTTTTAAAAAAGAAACCACTTAGTATTTTTTTCAGTCTTAAAAAATCCATGAGAAATATTTAATAGCTTTTGTTTACCTCATAAAAAACCGATGCCTTTTAATACATCATGCTCCCCATACTTTCTAAACTTTTCGCTAAAAAAAGGGGACCGATAAATGTTTAATAAAAAATCTTAAGGAGCTCGAATGAGATTTAAAACAACACTTCACATATTGGCGCTCAAAGAGGAGACCGGTGATGTCGGTGATCAATGTGAAAGGGGCCGGTCCCCAAATGTTTTAAGACCCTCCATTAAGTCACTTAAGTGACTATGACCTGCTATAACAGGTCAGTCTTTCAATATAACAAAAATTTCATTTCAAAAGGTGATAGGCATGAGGAAGTTTCAAAGGCACTTAAACAACAAAAACACCCTTTGAAAAATGCTAAGCTTTACTCACAAATCTAACATAGAAGACCTTCAATAAATATTATTGATACTCTGCCTTTGTAGCACCTCAAAACATATTTGAATTCTCTGCTATTATTCCTCCAAAACAAGTCAAGATGACCCCAGATCTCATGACATCATTTGTGGTTGGAGAACAAACTAGAAAGAACTACACAATTAACTCAAACCCAAACAATCTTCAAACTCAATTCTCCAAAACAATATATCATAATTTGGTGGTCTTCAACACATTGCAAACCTTTGAATACCAACAACTGATATCATCAACCTTGTCAAGAACCAAGACATTGCAAACCTTTGAATACCAACAACTGATATCATCAACCTTGTCAAGAACCTGATGAATAATGAAGACCATGCCTACCAAGAATATGTCATGTTCACTGATAAATCATGACATTGTGAAGAACACATCTCTCCACCTGATTGTATGAACTAAGCAAACCATGAATGAAGATCACACAAGATGATGTCTCATGCTCCTGCTCCTATCAACAACAAACAAGATGATGTACTCCTGATGATGCAAGATCAAACCTGTGAAGTATAAAACCATTCTCTGCATCTGCAAGACACATCGGATTTCAAACAACTAATACATTAAATCTCTCCCACTTGAAGACATCCTGAAATATGACATGAGGACCAAACACCTTTTTGTCATCAATGACAACCTGTCACCATCAATCTCCCCCTTTGTCATTGATGGCAAAACCACCTGATGCATATTTTTCTTTCTCCCCCTTTTTGACATCAGATGACAAAGACTATTATCTCCCCAAAATCTTTGAAGCCATTTGTCTTTTATGAAACTTACATCTGATGACAATACCACTGTGAAGATGAAAACTGACACACTCCTTCCTGATAACATCCCAAACTTTCAAAACAAACAGTTCTTCTTCAATCAACAACCTTTTGGACCTGAAATAACAAATCTCCAAGATCTCCCATGTGTTAAGGTTTACAAACAAAACACTGCTTAGAAATACCATGACTCAATTCAACTCAGCACTTATACACTTCCTGAAATAGTCCTGAAGCAACATATCAACCTTCTGAACACTTTCGCAAAGAAATCATAAACATACCAATACTCTTTGATAAACAGATTTGCAGGCAAAAATTATGAAGACTCCTTATCACACAGTTCCCAACACAAGATGCCAAGATGACCATTTTTGATAAGACCTTTACTTGCCTCTGATTTGATGAAATACAAGACTCACCATCAATGTCATAAGAGACTCTAGATTGTCATAGCTTGAAACACATACCTCATACCACTTCAAAACTGGAGGCACACAATTTGCACATACCTTTCTGAGTCATATTAATGAGGAAGATCATTAATGGAACATGTAAAATTATTACTTCAGAAAACTCCTCAATATCTCTTGTTTATCATCTTCTTTTGACACCTGAAAGATTTAAGATACATGTCATAAAACATAACTCAACAAAGAATAGATATAATCACCAAACTGATTTCCTGATATGAACTACCATCCTGCACTCAAACTGTTTTGACACCTTTTCTGACTCTGGCATGACAAAGACTGAAGACCATCTGAACTATCCTCCTATTCTGCACAAGACACTTTTCACAACATAAGAACTGATCCCTTTTTAACCTTGAAATTCAAATCAGCCCATCAAGACTGCACACCAAGTTCTTCTTGCAACAACACATTGTAAAACCAAATGCAGAGACAAGAATTTAACTTCTTCCATTTTTCAACCTCCTCAGGCAACATAAGAAAAAATATCTATCCAAAATCCTTTGTGAGCACCAACATGATATGAATAGAACAAGATATTCAACATCATCAATCTCTTTAAAGTAATAAATCTTTTAACCTCTTAACAACACCTTGCATTCACTAAACATGTCATTGATCATGGACACCTGATACCACTAGAATCACACAATTTTTACATACTACCTTGAAACATATTACTGATCACCTAACATACACTGAAACTCAAAAACATCAGAAACTTCATTTCAAACATTTCAGGAAAGCATGACAAACAAAACAAGATCAACTGATCTTCTCCTGTAACTTCTTGGGGATAAAAAAAATAGAACAAGAACAACTCCCCCTCACATTATGCTATCTGTTATGCAACAGATGAAATGACTTGTGCAAGATGCACAAGCTTAGTATTTGACTTCTCTTGACTATGTTTCTGCTTCCAAATCTTAACAGGCTCTTTCTTCCTCCAAACCTTTTCTGTCTTTTTCTTTTCCCAACCTTTCAAATTAGGTGGAGCTCTCCTGCAACTGTGTGCTTTATGACCAAGAGAGTTGCAATTATAACAAATTATGTTGTAATCAAAATCAATTGACTGATAATACCTTTGAGCACTCATATTAAGCTTCCATGAAGGATCATACACTCTGTTCATTTTGCAGTTTCTTTGAATATGTCCAACATTATTGCACTTGTAACATACAAGGTTAGTATTCCTTTTGCAATCAACTGCTTTATGACCAAAATGATTACAAGTATAACAGTAACCATTAAATGAATAGTTATACCTGTACATGTATGCTTGTCTAACAGGAGCACTTCTTCTGAAATTTCTTCTTCTTTGATTATGCATTTTGTTTTCAGTGGTAGTATTCAAATCAATCTTCTCTCTGGGAGTCTCTCTGACTTTTGAACATTCTCCTTCTTCAAATCCTAATCCAGTTGTATCATTATGCTGCTTCTGTTTGCCCAACAACACATGTAACTTGCTTGTGCTTTCTTCAAACTCCTGATACTTCTTAGATAAAGTCTTCAGACTATCATAATCTTTTCTGAGTTTGATAATTTCTCCCTCTAGTTTTAGATTCTCATTCCTTCTAACTTCAAGGTCAGATATTGATACATCAGCTATCCTCTTAGCTTCTTCAATTTCTGTCTTCAATCTAGCAATTAGTTTGTCAGAATCATCAATATATGTCTTTAAACTAATAATCTGACATCTGGCCTCTTCAAGATCTGTAGAAACAATTTCAAGTTCTGAAAGTGCATTGACTTTTGATTCTCTTTCTTGTTACAGCTGCAAGTTTAGTTTCTGATTCTCTCTCTTATACTTCTTGAGCTCACTCAGGGCATATATAAGCTCTCCTTCCATATCAATCTCACAATCTTCTTCATCATCATCACGTGTGATGCTGGCTTCTTCTAAATCAAATTGGGATTGAACATCAACTCCTTCATTTGAAAGTTTCCTTTCAAGGTCACTCTTCTCAGATAATAAGTTGTTTTCTTCTTCAGGTGCACTACCTTGATAAATTTTTATCAACCTTTTCCAGACATCCTGAGCTGTTTCACACTGCACCACTTTACAAGAAATATCATTAGATAAACCAGATAAAATAACCTTCTTGGCTATATGATTGCAATTAATAGCCTCTTTGTTATTTGTAGAGTTAGAATATCCATTCTCAACAGACATCCATATATCATATCCTAAAGAGGATAAATAGGCTTGCATTCTCATACACCAAACTGAAAAATCTGAACCATTAAACAAAGGAGCATCTGAAATCTTTTCTTCTAATACAATACCAGACTTAACATGGAGAACATCTTTATCAACATCTGAATTTGATATGGATAATGTCTTTTGTGTCTTCTGACCAGAATGATGCTTAAGATTTCTCATGTTCTTATTTCTCCTGCACTTACCCATTGAACTCCACACACAAGACCTACCCAAGCTGATTAAGCTGTAGAAGGGAAACTTGGCTCTGATACCAATTGTAGGAGTTAAGGACAACACTGAGAGGGGGGGTGAATCAGTGTTGTGTAAATTCTTTAATCTTTTTCAAACTTTAACTTTCTGAGCACAAGGAATGAATGATACCTTTGATTTGTCAAATACATATGCACATGACTATGAATGCAGAAAGAGAATAAAACTTCATAAGTAAATTAAACACACACAAGGAAGATCAATATGAATCATAACATAAGATATGCACGAGTGGAAAACCCATCAGGGTAGAAAAACCACTCCAGAATTGCCTCACTGGCTTAACTGAAAAACATGCCTCACTGGCAATACAAATTGTCTCACTGACAAATATTAAGGTCACACTGACCTATAAGCCTCACTGGCTAATACAATGCCTCACTGGCAAACCAAATCACCAATAGAAGTTATAAACCAAATCAGAGGGATACTCTGTTTCCATTCAATACAAATATATGTCTGTCAAATACCCATTCTATTCAATCTGACATCTCAACAATCCTTTATTCTGATCCAATCAACACTGCATTCTAACAACACTGCATATCAAATGTGTATTCTAATCCAACACTTCACAACACTGTATATTCCATCTCTATCCTTCTTAATTCATTTATCAATGCACTTGAAAAACAACTTTATACAAGTTGAATATCTTTTCACCTTTCCTCTTTTGTATGAACATTTTCATCTTCTCTCAAAGAAGAACCTGCAAAAACTTTTCACCTTCTCTCTGTAATTTTTCTTATTTCAAAAATCAATCTCTTGTAATAAAAAAATATTATTTCTCTGTCTAAACAAAATCTCTTTATATTCCTTCGAAAATGACTCTTCAATCTCTTCAATCTAATTTCTCTGCAACATTATTGACAAGATCATTTCATATTCTTTAACATTTCAATCAGGACTTGTAGGAGAAAAATAAAATCTCTTTGAAGATTTAGTCTTTTCATTTTTATCTCCTTCTCTGCAAATCCTGCATTCAAATTCTTTATCCAATCCGCCTTTCAAAAGAAAATCACCTCAAATTCTTCTCTGCAATTTTTCATAAAAAAATCTTTTCCTTCACAAAAATTTTGTTCATCTTCTCTGCAAAAATGATCCTTCATATCCAAAAAAAATTCACCAATTTTTCTTAAAAGAAAATCTCCTCAAAAAAACAAAATCTTGATGTTCATCTCTTTACTTCCAATATCCTCAAAAAAAAACACTCCTTAAAAAATTTCTAATTTGATAATCACTTGTCACCAAATAAAACTCACTTAAAAGAAATTTATCTAACATTTATAAAAAGCAAAAAATCTCCTTATCAAAGCTCCTCCATTTAAAAAGAAAGTTTCTAATTTTTTAAAAAAGAAACCACTTAGTATTTTTTTCAGTCTTAAAAAATCCATGAGAAATATTTAATAGCTTTTGTTTACCTCATAAAAAACCGATGCCTTTTAATACATCATGCTCCCCATACTTTCTAAACTTTTCGCTAAAAAAAGGGGACCGATAAATGTTTAATAAAAAATCTTAAGGAGCTCGAATGAGATTTAAAACAACACTTCACATATTGGCGCTCAAAGAGGAGACCGGTGATGTCGGTGATCAATGTGAAAGGGGCCGGTCCCCAAATGTTTTAAGACCCTCCATTAAGTCACTTAAGTGACTATGACCTGCTATAACAGGTCAGTCTTTCAATATAACAAAAATTTCATTTCAAAAGGTGATAGGCATGAGGAAGTTTCAAAGGCACTTAAACAACAAAAACACCCTTTGAAAAATGCTAAGCTTTACTCACAAATCTAACATAGAAGACCTTCAATAAATATTATTGATACTCTGCCTTTGTAGCACCTCAAAACATATTTGAATTCTCTGCTATTATTCCTCCAAAACAAGTCAAGATGACCCCAGATCTCATGACATCATTTGTGGTTGGAGAACAAACTAGAAAGAACTACACAATTAACTCAAACCCAAACAATCTTCAAACTCAATTCTCCAAAACAATATATCATAATTTGGTGGTCTTCAACACATTGCAAACCTTTGAATACCAACAACTGATATCATCAACCTTGTCAAGAACCAAGACATTGCAAACCTTTGAATACCAACAACTGATATCATCAACCTTGTCAAGAACCTGATGAATAATGAAGACCATGCCTACCAAGAATATGTCATGTTCACTGATAAATCATGACATTGTGAAGAACACATCTCTCCACCTGATTGTATGAACTAAGCAAACCATGAATGAAGATCACACAAGATGATGTCTCATGCTCCTGCTCCTATCAACAACAAACAAGATGATGTACTCCTGATGATGCAAGATCAAACCTGTGAAGTATAAAACCATTCTCTGCATCTGCAAGACACATCGGATTTCAAACAACTAATACATTAAATCTCTCCCACTTGAAGACATCCTGAAATATGACATGAGGACCAAACACCTTTTTGTCATCAATGACAACCTGTCACCATCAATCTCCCCCTTTGTCATTGATGGCAAAACCACCTGATGCATATTTTTCTTTCTCCCCCTTTTTGACATCAGATGACAAAGACTATTATCTCCCCAAAATCTTTGAAGCCATTTGTCTTTTATGAAACTTACATCTGATGACAATACCACTGTGAAGATGAAAACTGACACACTCCTTCCTGATAACATCCCAAACTTTCAAAACAAACAGTTCTTCTTCAATCAACAACCTTTTGGACCTGAAATAACAAATCTCCAAGATCTCCCATGTGTTAAGGTTTACAAACAAAACACTGCTTAGAAATACCATGACTCAATTCAACTCAGCACTTATACACTTCCTGAAATAGTCCTGAAGCAACATATCAACCTTCTGAACACTTTCGCAAAGAAATCATAAACATACCAATACTCTTTGATAAACAGATTTGCAGGCAAAAATTATGAAGACTCCTTATCACACAGTTCCCAACACAAGATGCCAAGATGACCATTTTTGATAAGACCTTTACTTGCCTCTGATTTGATGAAATACAAGACTCACCATCAATGTCATAAGAGACTCTAGATTGTCATAGCTTGAAACACATACCTCATACCACTTCAAAACTGGAGGCACACAATTTGCACATACCTTTCTGAGTCATATTAATGAGGAAGATCATTAATGGAACATGTAAAATTATTACTTCAGAAAACTCCTCAATATCTCTTGTTTATCATCTTCTTTTGACACCTGAAAGATTTAAGATACATGTCATAAAACATAACTCAACAAAGAATAGATATAATCACCAAACTGATTTCCTGATATGAACTACCATCCTGCACTCAAACTGTTTTGACACCTTTTCTGACTCTGGCATGACAAAGACTGAAGACCATCTGAACTATCCTCCTATTCTGCACAAGACACTTTTCACAACATAAGAACTGATCCCTTTTTAACCTTGAAATTCAAATCAGCCCATCAAGACTGCACACCAAGTTCTTCTTGCAACAACACATTGTAAAACCAAATGCAGAGACAAGAATTTAACTTCTTCCATTTTTCAACCTCCTCAGGCAACATAAGAAAAAATATCTATCCAAAATCCTTTGTGAGCACCAACATGATATGAATAGAACAAGATATTCAACATCATCAATCTCTTTAAAGTAATAAATCTTTTAACCTCTTAACAACACCTTGCATTCACTAAACATGTCATTGATCATGGACACCTGATACCACTAGAATCACACAATTTTTACATACTACCTTGAAACATATTACTGATCACCTAACATACACTGAAACTCAAAAACATCAGAAACTTCATTTCAAACATTTCAGGAAAGCATGACAAACAAAACAAGATCAACTGATCTTCTCCTGTAACTTCTTGGGGATAAAAAAAATAGAACAAGAACAACTCCCCCTCACATTATGCTATCTGTTATGCAACAGATGAAATGACTTGTGCAAGATGCACAAGCTTAGTATTTGACTTCTCTTGACTATGTTTCTGCTTCCAAATCTTAACAGGCTCTTTCTTCCTCCAAACCTTTTCTGTCTTTTTCTTTTCCCAACCTTTCAAATTAGGTGGAGCTCTCCTGCAACTGTGTGCTTTATGACCAAGAGAGTTGCAATTATAACAAATTATGTTGTAATCAAAATCAATTGACTGATAATACCTTTGAGCACTCATATTAAGCTTCCATGAAGGATCATACACTCTGTTCATTTTGCAGTTTCTTTGAATATGTCCAACATTATTGCACTTGTAACATACAAGGTCAGTATTCCTTTTGCAATCAACTGCTTTATGACCAAAATGATTACAAGTATAACAGTAACCATTAAATGAATAGTTATACCTGTACATGTATGCTTGTCTAACAGGAGCACTTCTTCTGAAATTTCTTCTTCTTTGATTATGCATTTTGTTTTCAGTGGTAGTATTCAAATCAATCTTCTCTCTGGGAGTCTCTCTGACTTTTGAACATTCTCCTTCTTCAAATCCTAATCCAGTTGTATCATTATGCTGCTTCTGTTTGCCCAACAACACATGTAACTTGCTTGTGCTTTCTTCAAACTCCTGATACTTCTTAGATAAAGTCTTCAGACTATCATAATCTTTTCTGAGTTTGATAATTTCTCCCTCTAGTTTTAGATTCTCATTCCTTCTAACTTCAAGGTCAGATATTGATACATCAGCTATCCTCTTAGCTTCTTCAATTTCTGTCTTCAATCTAGCAATTAGTTTGTCAGAATCATCAATATATGTCTTTAAACTAATAATCTGACATCTGGCCTCTTCAAGATCTGTAGAAACAATTTCAAGTTCTGAAAGTGCATTGACTTTTGATTCTCTTTCTTGTTGCAGCTGCAACTTTAGTTTCTGATTCTCTCTCTTATACTTCTTGAGCTCACTCAGGGCATATATAAGCTCTCCTTCCATATCAATCTCACAATCTTCTTCATCATCATCACGTGTGATGCTGGCTTCTTCTAAATCAAATTGGGATTGAACATCAACTCCTTCATTTGAAAGTTTCCTTTCAAGGTCACTCTTCTCAGATAATAAGTTGTTTTCTTCTTCAGGTGCACTACCTTGATAAATTTTTATCAACCTTTTCCAGACATCCTGAGCTGTTTCACACTGCACCACTTTACAAGAAATATCATTAGATAAACCAGATAAAATAACCTTCCTGGCTATATGATTGCAATTAATAGCCTCTTTGTTATTTGTAGAGTTAGAATATCCATTCTCAACAGACATCCATATATCATATCCTAAAGAGGATAAATAGGCTTGCATTCTCATACACCAAACTGAAAAATCTGAACCATTAAACAAAGGAGCATCTGAAATCTTTTCTTCTAATACAATACCAGACTTAACATGGAGAACATCTTTATCAACATCTGAATTTGATATGGATAATGTCTTTTGTGTCTTCTGACCAGAATGATGCTTAAGATTTCTCATGTTCTTATTTCTCCTGCACTTACCCATTGAACTCCACACACAAGACCTACCCAAGCTGATTAAGCTGTAGAAGGGAAACTTGGCTCTGATACCAATTGTAGGAGTTAAGGACAACACTGAGAGGGGGGGTGAATCAGTGTTGTGTAAATTCTTTAATCTTTTTCAAACTTTAACTTTCTGAGCACAAGGAATGAATGATACCTTTGATTTGTCAAATACATATGCACATGACTATGAATGCAGAAAGAGAATAAAACTTCATAAGTAAATTAAACACACACAAGGAAGATCAATATGAATCATAACATAAGATATGCACGAGTGGAAAACCCATCAGGGTAGAAAAACCACTCCAGAATTGCCTCACTGGCTTAACTGAAAAACATGCCTCACTGGCAATACAAATTGTCTCACTGACAAATATTAAGGTCACACTGATCTATAAGCCTCACTGGCTAATACAATGCCTCACTGGCAAACCAAATCACCAATAGAAGTTATAAACCAAATCAGAGGGATACTCTGTTTCCATTCAATACAAATATATGTCTGTCAAATACCCATTCTATTCAATCTGACATCTCAACAATCCTTTATTCTGATCCAATCAACACTGCATTCTAACAACACTGCATATCAAATGTGTATTCTAATCCAACACTTCACAACACTGTATATTCCATCTCTATCCTTCTTAATTCATTTATCAATGCACTTGAAAAACAACTTTATACAAGTTGAATATCTTTTCACCTTTCCTCTTCTGTATGAACATTTTCATCTTCTCTCAAAGAAGAACCTGCAAAAACTTTTCACCTTCTCTCTGTAATTTTTCTTATTTCAAAAATCAATCTCTTGTAATAAAAAAATATTATTTCTCTGTCTAAACAAAATCTCTTTATATTCCTTCGAAAATGACTCTTCAATCTCTTCAATCTAATTTCTCTGCAACATTATTGACAAGATCATTTCATATTCTTTAACATTTCAATCAGGACTTGTAGGAGAAAAATAAAATCTCTTTGAAGATTTAGTCTTTTCATTTTTATCTCCTTCTCTGCAAATCCTGCATTCAACTTCTTTATCCAATCCGCCTTTCAAAAGAAAATCACCTCAAATTCTTCTCTGCAATTTTTCATAAAAAAATCTTTTCCTTCACAAAAATTTTGTTCATCTTCTCTGCAAAAATGATCCTTCATATCCAAAAAAAATTCACCAATTTTTCTTAAAAGAAAATCTCCTCAAAAAAACAAAATCTTGATGTTCATCTCTTTACTTCCAATATCCTCAAAAAAAAACACTCCTTAAAAAATTTCTAATTTGATAATCACTTGTCACCAAATAAAACTCACTTAAAAGAAATTTATCTAACATTTATAAAAAGCAAAAAATCTCCTTATCAAAGCTCCTCCATTTAAAAAGAAAGTTTCTAATTTTTTAAAAAAGAAACCACTTAGTATTTTTTTCAGTCTTAAAAAATCCATGAGAAATATTTAATAGCTTTTGTTTACCTCATAAAAAACCGATGCCTTTTAATACATCATGCTCCCCATACTTTCTAAACTTTTCGCTAAAAAAAGGGGACCGATAAATGTTTAATAAAAAATCTTAAGGAGCTCGAATGAGATTTAAAACAACACTTCACATATTGGCGCTCAAAGAGGAGACCGGTGATGTCGGTGATCAATGTGAAAGGGGCCGGTCCCCAAATGTTTTAAGACCCTCCATTAAGTCACTTAAGTGACTATGACCTGCTATAACAGGTCAGTCTTTCAATATAACAAAAATTTCATTTCAAAAGGTGAGAGGCATGAGGAAGTTTCAAAGGCACTTAAACAACAAAAACACCCTTTGAAAAATGCTAAGCTTTACTCACAAATCTAACATAGAAGACCTTCAATAAATATTATTGATACTCTGCCTTTGTAGCACCTCAAAACATATTTGAATTCTCTGCTATTATTCCTCCAAAACAAGTCAAGATGACCCCAGATCTCATGACATCATTTGTGGTTGGAGAACAAACTAGAAAGAACTACACAATTAACTCAAACCCAAACAATCTTCAAACTCAATTCTCCAAAACAATATATCATAATTTGGTGGTCTTCAACACATTGTAAACCTTTGAATACCAACAACTGATATCATCAACCTTGTCAAGAACCAACACATTGCAAACCTTTGAATACCAACAACTGATATCATCAACCTTGTCAAGAACCTGATGAATAATGAAGACCATGCCTACCAAGAATATGTCATGTTCACTGATAAATCATGACATTGTGAAGAACACATCTCTCCACCTGATTGTATGAACTAAGCAAACCATGAATGAAGATCACACAAGATGATGTCTCATGCTCCTGCTCCTATCAACAACAAACAAGATGATGTACTCCTGATGATGCAAGATCAAACCTGTGAAGTATAAAACCATTCTCTGCATCTGCAAGACACATCGGATTTCAAACAACTAATACATTAAATCTCTCCCACTTGAAGACATCCTGAAATATGACATGAGGACCAAACACCTTTTTGTCATCAATGACAACCTGTCACCATCAATCTCCCCCTTTGTCATTGATGGCAAAACCACCTGATGCATATTTTTCTTTCTCCCCCTTTTTGACATCAGATGACAAAGACTATTATCTCCCCAAAATCTTTGAAGCCATTTGTCTTTTATGAAACTTACATCTGATGACAATACCACTGTGAAGATGAAAACTGACACACTCCTTCCTGATAACATCCCAAACTTTCAAAACAAACAGTTCTTCTTCAATCAACAACCTTTTGGACCTGAAATAACAAATCTCCAAGATCTCCCATGTGTTAAGGTTTACAAACAAAACACTGCTTAGAAATACCATGACTCAATTCAACTCAGCACTTATACACTTCCTGAAATAGTCCTGAAGCAACATATCAACCTTCTGAACACTTTCGCAAAGAAATCATAAACATACCAATACTCTTTGATAAACAGATTTGCAGGCAAAAATTATGAAGACTCCTTATCACACAGTTCCCAACACAAGATGCCAAGATGACTATTTTTGATAAGACCTTTACTTGCCTCTGATTTGATGAAATACAAGACTCACCATCAATGTCATAAGAGACTCTAGATTGTCATAGCTTGAAACACATACCTCATACCACTTCAAAACTGGAGGCACACAATTTGCACATACCTTTCTGAGTCATATTAATGAGGAAGATCATTAATGGAACATGTAAAATTATTACTTCAGAAAACTCCTCAATATCTCTTGTTTATCATCTTCTTTTGACACCTGAAAGATTTAAGATACATGTCATAAAACATAACTCAACAAAGAATAGATATAATCACCAAACTGATTTCCTGATATGAACTACCATCCTGCACTCAAACTGTTTTGACACCTTTTCTGACTCTGGCATGACAAAGACTGAAGACCATCTGAACAAAGACTGAAGACCATCTGACCTATCCTCCTATTCTGCACAAGACACTTTTCACAACATAAGAACTGATCCCTTTTTAACC
Organism: Cunninghamia lanceolata; assembly: GCA_027924645.1. NCBI lineage: Eukaryota > Viridiplantae > Streptophyta > Pinopsida > Cupressales > Cupressaceae > Cunninghamia > Cunninghamia lanceolata. Next base: position 5,955,034 of record BSBN01000194.1, read on the forward strand.
TTGAAATTCAAATCAGCCCATCAAGACTGCACACCAAGTTCTTCTTGCAACAACACATTGTAAAACCAAATGCAGAGACAAGAATTTAACTTCTTCCATTTTTCAACCTCCTCAGGCAACATAAGAAAAAATATCTATCCAAAATCCTTTGTGAGCACCAACATGATATGAATAGAACAAGATATTCAACATCATCAATCTCTTTAAAGTAATAAATCTTTTAACCTCTTAACAACACCTTGCATTCACTAAACATGTCATTGATCATGGACACCTGATACCACTAGAATCACACAATTTTTACATACTACCTTGAAACATATTACTGATCACCTAACATACACTGAAACTCAAAAACATCAGAAACTTCATTTCAAACATTTCAGGAAAGCATGACAAACAAAACAAGATCAACTGATCTTCTCCTGTAACTTCTTGGGGATAAAAAAAATAGAACAAGAACAACTCCCCCTCACATTATGCTATCTGTTATGCAACAGATGAAATGACTTGTGCAAGATGCACAAGCTTAGTATTTGACTTCTCTTGACTATGTTTCTGCTTCCAAATCTTAACAGGCTCTTTCTTCCTCCAAACCTTTTCTGTCTTTTTCTTTTCCCAACCTTTCAAATTAGGTGGAGCTCTCCTGCAACTGTGTGCTTTATGACCAAGAGAGTTGCAATTATAACAAATTATGTTGTAATCAAAATCAATTGACTGATAATACCTTTGAGCACTCATATTAAGCTTCCATGAAGGATCATACACTCTGTTCATTTTGCAGTTTCTTTGAATATGTCCAACATTATTGCACTTGTAACATACAAGGTTAGTATTCCTTTTGCAATCAACTGCTTTATGACCAAAATGATTACAAGTATAACAGTAACCATTAAATGAATAGTTATACCTGTACATGTATGCTTGTCTAACAGGAGCACTTCTTCTGAAATTTCTTCTTCTTTGATTATGCATTTTGTTTTCAGTGGTAGTATTCAAATCAATCTTCTCTCTGGGAGTCTCTCTGACTTTTGAACATTCTCCTTCTTCAAATCCTAATCCAGTTGTATCATTATGCTGCTTCTGTTTGCCCAACAACACATGTAACTTGCTTGTGCTTTCTTCAAACTCCTGATACTTCTTAGATAAAGTCTTCAGACTATCATAATCTTTTCTGAGTTTGATAATTTCTCCCTCTAGTTTTAGATTCTCATTCCTTCTAACTTCAAGGTCAGATATTGATACATCAGCTATCCTCTTAGCTTCTTCAATTTCTGTCTTCAATCTAGCAATTAGTTTGTCAGAATCATCAATATATGTCTTTAAACTAATAATCTGACATCTGGCCTCTTCAAGATCTGTAGAAACAATTTCAAGTTCTGAAAGTGCATTGACTTTTGATTCTCTTTCTTGTTGCAGCTGCAACTTTAGTTTCTGATTCTCTCTCTTATACTTCTTGAGCTCACTCAGGGCATATATAAGCTCTCCTTCCATATCAATCTCACAATCTTCTTCATCATCATCACGTGTGATGCTGGCTTCTTCTAAATCAAATTGGGATTGAACATCAACTCCTTCATTTGAAAGTTTCCTTTCAAGGTCACTCTTCTCAGATAATAAGTTGTTTTCTTCTTCAGGTGCACTACCTTGATAAATTTTTATCAACCTTTTCCAGACATCCTGAGCTGTTTCACACTGCACCACTTTACAAGAAATATCATTAGATAAACCAGATAAAATAACCTTCTTGGCTATATGATTGCAATTAATAGCCTCTTTGTTATTTGTAGAGTTAGAATATCCATTCTCAACAGACATCCATATATCATATCCTAAAGAGGATAAATAGGCTTGCATTCTCATACACCAAACTGAAAAATCTGAACCATTAAACAAAGGAGCATCTGAAATCTTTTCTTCTAATACAATACCAGACTTAACATGGAGAACATCTTTATCAACATCTGAATTTGATATGGATAATGTCTTTTGTGTCTTCTGACCAGAATGATGCTTAAGATTTCTCATGTTCTTATTTCTCCTGCACTTACCCATTGAACTCCACACACAAGACCTACCCAAGCTGATTAAGCTGTAGAAGGGAAACTTGGCTCTGATACCAATTGTAGGAGTTAAGGACAACACTGAGAGGGGGGGTGAATCAGTGTTGTGTAAATTCTTTAATCTTTTTCAAACTTTAACTTTCTGAGCACAAGGAATGAATGATACCTTTGATTTGTCAAATACATATGCACATGACTATGAATGCAGAAAGAGAATAAAACTTCATAAGTAAATTAAACACACACAAGGAAGATCAATATGAATCATAACATAAGATATGCACGAGTGGAAAACCCATCAGGGTAGAAAAACCACTCCAGAATTGCCTCACTGGCTTAACTGAAAAACATGCCTCACTGGCAATACAAATTGTCTCACTGACAAATATTAAGGTCACATTGACCTATAAGCCTCACTGGCTAATACAATGCCTCACTGGCAAACCAAATCACCAATAGAAGTTATAAACCAAATCAGAGGGATACTCTGTTTCCATTCAATACAAATATATGTCTGTCAAATACCCATTCTATTCAATCTGACATCTCAACAATCCTTTATTCTGATCCAATCAACACTGCATTCTAACAACACTGCATATCAAATGTGTATTCTAATCCAACACTTCACAACACTGTATATTCCATCTCTATCCTTCTTAATTCATTTATCAATGCACTTGAAAAACAACTTTATACAAGTTGAATATCTTTTCACCTTTCCTCTTCTGTATGAACATTTTCATCTTCTCTCAAAGAAGAACCTGCAAAAACTTTTCACCTTCTCTCTGTAATTTTTCTTATTTCAAAAATCAATCTCTTGTAATAAAAAAATATTATTTCTCTGTCTAAACAAAATCTCTTTATATTCCTTCGAAAATGACTCTTCAATCTCTTCAATCTAATTTCTCTGCAACATTATTGACAAGATCATTTCATATTCTTTAACATTTCAATCAGGACTTGTAGGAGAAAAATAAAATCTCTTTGAAGATTTAGTCTTTTCATTTTTATCTCCTTCTCTGCAAATCCTGCATTCAAATTCTTTATCTAATCCGCCTTTCAAAAGAAAATCACCTCAAATTCTTCTCTGCAATTTTTCATAAAAAAATCTTTTCCTTCACAAAAATTTTGTTCATCTTCTCTGCAAAAATGATCCTTCATATCCAAAAAAAATTCACCAATTTTTCTTAAAAGAAAATCTCCTCAAAAAAACAAAATCTTGATGTTCATCTCTTTACTTCCAATATCCTAAAAAAAAAACACTCCTTAAAAAATTTCTAATTTGATAATCACTTGTCACCAAATAAAACTCACTTAAAAGAAATTTATCTAACATTTATAAAAAGCAAAAAATCTCCTTATCAAAGCTCCTCCATTTAAAAAGAAAGTTTCTAATTTTTTAAAAAAGAAACCACTTAGTATTTTTTTCAGTCTTAAAAAATCCATGAGAAATATTTAATAGCTTTTGTTTACCTCATAAAAAACTGATGCCTTTTAATACATCATGCTCCCCATACTTTCTAAACTTTTCACTAAAAAAAGGGGACCGATAAATGTTTAATAAAAAATCTTAAGGAGCTCGAATGAGATTTAAAACAACACTTCACATATTGGCGCTCAAAGAGGAGACCGGTGATGTCGGTGATCAATGTGAAAGGGGCCGGTCCCCAAATGTTTTAAGACCCTCCATTAAGTCACTTAAGTGACTATGACCTGCTATAACAGGTCAGTCTTTCAATATAACAAAAATTTCATTTCAAAAGGTGATAGGCATGAGGAAGTTTCAAAGGCACTTAAACAACAAAAACACCCTTTGAAAAATGCTAAGCTTTACTCACAAATCTAACATAGAAGACCTTCAATAAATATTATTGATACTCTGCCTTTGTAGTACCTCAAAACATATTTGAATTCTCTGCTATTATTCCTCCAAAACAAGTCAAGATGACCCCAGATCTCATGACATCATTTGTGGTTGGAGAACAAACTAGAAAGAACTACACAATTAACTCAAACCCAAACAATCTTCAAACTCAATTCTCCAAAACAATATATCATAATTTGGTGGTCTTCAACACATTGCAAACCTTTGAATACCAACAACTGATATCATCAACCTTGTCAAGAACCAACACATTGCAAACCTTTGAATACCAACAACTGATATCATCAACCTTGTCAAGAACCTGATGAATAATGAAGACCATGCCTACCAAGAATATGTCATGTTCACTGATAAATCATGACATTGTGAAGAACACATCTCTCCACCTGATTGTATGAACTAAGCAAACCATGAATGAAGATCACACAAGATGATGTCTCATGCTCCTGCTCCTATCAACAACAAACAAGATGATGTACTCCTAATGATGCAAGATCAAACCTGTGAAGTATAAAACCATTCTCTGCATCTGCAAGACACATCGGATTTCAAACAACTAATACATTAAATCTCTCCCACTTGAAGACATCCTGAAATATGACATGAGGACCAAACACCTTTTTGTCATCAATGACAACCTGTCACCATCAATATATGCCTTCTTTGACTTAAAGCATCGGTAACTCTATTCTCTTTTCCCTTGATATAGCTAATGTTGAAATCGTAGTCTGATAGATCAGTTATAACCACCTCCTTTGCCTTGCATTTAGATTGCATTGAGTAAATAGATACTTCAAACCATGATGGTCTGTTTTTAATTTAAAGGGTTTTCCCAACAGATAGTGTCTCCACATCTGTAATGCATGAACCACTACTGCTAACTCCAAATCATGCAAAGCATAATTTTCTTCATAAGGTTTTAGCTTTCTCGATTCATAGGCTATGATTTTCCCTTCTTGCATTAACACTCCACCCAAACCTTCACTTGATGCATTTGTGATAACAACAAAGTTACCATCTAGATCTGAAACTTTCAATATTGGATATGTGGTCAACTTTTCTTTTAGGAGATCAAATGCCTCTTGACATTTTTTAGACCATTCAAACTTTTTCCCTTTCCTCTACAAAGAAGTGTTAGGAAAAGCTATTCTAGAAAAGTTTTCTACAAATTTATGATAATACCCAACTAAACCCATAAAACTTCTAACTTCAAGAACATTCTTTGGCACTGGCCACTCAAGCACTTCTTTTATCTTAGCTGGATCAACTGCAATTCCTTCTGCTAAAATCACATGACCTAGATACTATACTTCCTTCTGAAAGAAGGTACACTTGGAAAGTTTTCCATATAGATTATGCTCTCTTAACCGTTGAAGTACCATTTCTAAGTGTTGAAGATGCTCCTGTTTGTTCTTGGAATAAATTAGAATATCATCTAAGAAGACTAATACAAATTTATCCAAGCAGTCTCTAAACATGCTATTCATAAGGTTCATGAATGTTGCAGGTGCATTCATTAACACAAATGGCAAGACTGCGAATTCATAATGGTCGTACCTTGTTCTGAAAGCAGTTTTGAAAATGTCTTCCTCCTTGATCCTTAATTGGTGATATCCTAACCTTAGATCAATCTTTGAAAACACTGCTACACCCTGCATCTGATCATTTGAAAAGATCATCGATACATGGCAATGGATACTTATTCTTTATCATCACTTTGTTGAGCAACCAATAATCTATACACAAATGTAGTGTCCCATCTTTCTTATTTACGAAGATCACTATCTCTCCCCAAGGTGAAACACTAGGTCTTATTAATCCCTTGGATAACAATTCTTCAAGCTAAGATTTTAACTCCATCAATTATGTTATTGTCATCCTATCTGGTACTTTGGATATATGTTCTAACCCTAAAATTATGTCAATGGAGAAGTCAAACACTCTCTTGGGAGGAAATCCCATTAGTTCTTCTGGAAATACATCCAAAAAATCTCTTAGGATAGGGTATTTCTCCATATTTGTCTTTTCTGCATCTTCCATTTCTCCATCCTTGGCTTCTTGGAGATCTTGTGGTCTATAATATGCCATATCATCTTGACCAATAAACTCTTTGTATTCCTAAAGTTTTTCTATTTTAACTACAAAGAGTTGACAACCCTTCTTTTCTCTATGAATTTGCATAATTGATATTTGTCATAGCCTAACTTCTCTAGGTGTCCCTTGCAAAGATACCCAGTTCCTAAGATCATCTAGGCATTTTATGGTTTTAGCATGGCAGTCAACCTTGGCTCTATGTCTCCACAACCAACTCATCCATAAGATGACATCATAAGACCCTAAAGGAGCTACGTACAAATTAATTTCCTTCAAACTTAGGAGGTGTAATTTTCCTCATGTCTTAGGATAGCTCTTTAGCCATTCTCCTCCTCTTGGTTCCTTTAGATTGTGGTTGAGATTGTGATTGTGATCCTTCATTCTCATGCTCACTAGCTTGTGTGTGGTCACAAGAATTCTCTCCTTCATTCTCACTATTAGGGACCTCATTAATAATAGGAACGTCTTTATTGATAGGTACTTCTTTTTCCACTCTATCTTTTCCTTTTTCTTTTTGTTCCAAGTTTCCTACTCTCTTTCTTGTCTCTTCCAACACTGCTAAGATTTGGTCCAACTTAACATCCATGTTTTCCAATCCTTGCCCTACTTCTTCACTTCCTCCAAGATTAGTTCTTATACGAATCATTCTTTTCAAGAAAGTCTATACTTGAAGGTTTCCATTAAGATTAGATTCTACGAATGTTTACCTAATGTTCTTAAAATATCAAACATTTCAAATAGAATCATTTATTCATATTTAAAGCATTTGCCATAAAAGAGTACATATACACAAGTTTTTGATAAAAACACTTTCTTTTATTTAATATCAATAAGGATTTAAATATCCTTAGGTTTACATAGAATGACTATTAAGATAGTCTAATGGAGAGTATCCATCGGATTCACTCTAAGATACATAACTGAGTGGAGTGTATCCCTTAGATTCTAGTTTATGATTATCATCATATGGATAGTAACCCTTAGACTTATCCTCAGACACATAATTTCAGGGAACATATTCCTCTAAATCATCACTTGAAGAAATTACAATTACTTCCACCAAAGGAGGGACATGAGGATCTATAAACAACATGATGGGACTCACACTATACTCAGAAGGCATATCCCTAGATAGCGATAAGGATTTTAACTTGGTTGGAGTGACAGAAGATAGACAGTTGAAGTTGACAACCTCTCTCATCTTTCTTTTCTCTTGAATAATTTGAGTGAGAGCATGACTCAATGTCTCCATGTCACTTAAACATGTCATTATCATCATTTGTTCCCTCAATGGTACGAACAATGGCTTCTCTCTCCTTCTTGGCCTTTAGGTAGCGTTCATTCCCAATAACTGACTTCCTTGCAGTCATTTTGAGACACGTCATCCTAGCACAAGAATTCCAAACATTAGACTCTCATAAT